>CM075345.1:41167500-42417500 GCA_037693485.1 Kitagawia praeruptora | reverse complement strand
CCACAAATGCAATAGATTAGCAAAAAAATTACCTATAGCAACACTTCATGCAACACAAATGCAATTTGGGCTTGCAATAGCCCATATATGGTATAGTGTCTGTAAGGTGTTATAGATGCAATGACCTAGGGCATTTTGCCAGTGAATGCACGAAGCCTAAAAAGAAGGATAAAGAGTTTCTAGAGCTTGAAGCTAAGTATGAGGCCCTTCTGAGAAAGCAGACACAAGGTAAGGCCTACATAGCTGAAGGGAAGTGTTGGGATGATTCTGATAGTGATGGAGAAGAGCAAGAATTTTGCAACTATGCCTTGATGACCAATTCTAAGGATGACACATCTTCATCAGACTCTCAGGTACCATCTCTCACTACCATAGACATGTCTGTTTCTGAGTACAAATGTTTGATTGAACAACTATCTGTTGAAATGTTTAATATTCATACTAGTATGACTGCTGCTAATGAGGAGATTGCTAAACTGTTTACTAGAAATGAAATGTTAATATAAAAGAATGAGGAACTTGAGCTAACTGTTATGCAAGTAGAAAACCTTAAGAAAGAAGTTGAATATCTGCAGAATAAGGTTCTATGTGCTAGTCAAGTGGAAAAGGCTCTTAGGTATGAACTAGCTGAAAATGAATTCAAACTGAAAGCTTTTAAAAAATCATCTGGTCTAGTGCAATCCTACTGTGAGAAAATTCAAGCTAAACCCAAGGCTGCCATTGGACTTGACTATGACACTCTTAAACAGAGGAAAGGCTATGCTGTCATTGAAGATGACATAGTTTGAAAAAGGCTGAGACTCCAATTTTTAAAGAATCAATATTTGAAATTGATGAGGATGCCTTACTCATCAAGCAAATGTTGAATGATGAGGATGAGGCACAATCTAGTGAACAACAAACATCCTCTAAGAGTGAGAGTGTCAAGTCAAAAACCAAGGAGCCAGTAGGTAATAGGTCAAGACCTAAGAAGTTTGTTAAGTTTGTTTCAGCTGGGAAGAATGAATCTGAGAAGAAAGTGACTAAGAAGAAACAGAACAGAAATGGCAAGTTAGGGATTAATAAAGATAACAACTATGTTTATATGCCTAATGGCCCTAGAAAGACTTGTCAGAATTGTTTCAGTACCAATCATTTAACTCATGCGTTCAAGAAAACTGTTGGTAGTGTGCCCAAACCTTTCTATGATTGTTCTGTGCCTCTAAGACATAGAGATGCTCCATTTTGTGACAAATTTGACTGTATGCCATGCAATATGAATGTTATGACTAGTTGTTTCAATTTAAGAAGGCAATTCATTGATGGTTGTATCAGTCACAATTCTCACACACACTACACAAGGCCAAAGTCTTCAAGTCCTCCTAAAGCTAGGAAGGTACCTCTGTCACCTAAGTCTGAAACCTTAGGTTCTAAGACTTCTAACAGTGACAAGAAGACTAACACCAAGAAAGTTGATAAGCATGTTGTTTATGATAAAACTGTATCTAAGTCACATGGACCCAAACTTGTTTGGGTGCCAAAGAAGAAGTAATACCTTTGTGTTTGCAGGGCAAAGAAAGTGAAAAGAAGGTCATGTAGATTTTGGACAGTGGATGCTCAAATCATATGACTGGTGATATGGCCCTGCTATCACAGTATGAGGAGAAGGCTGGCCCAATGGTTGCTTTTGGAGATGACAGCATGGGTAACACATTGGGATATGGCAAGTTGAAAGTTGGTAATGTCATCATTGAAGATGTAGCACTAGTCAAGGGACTCAAGCATAATTTGCTAAGTGTTGGTCAGTTTACTGATAGAGGATTTAAAGTGGATTTTGACAAAGATGAATGTTTGATCACCCACAAAAAGACTGGTGATTTTGCTCTATCTGGAGTAAGGAAAGGAAGCCTGTTTGTAGCCAATATGGACTATGCAAACAAGGACAAAATTTGTTGCTTTTACTCAAAGGCATCAAATGAAGATTGTTGGCTGTGGCATAAGAAATTATCACACATGAACTTCAAAGCCATTAATTCTCTAGTCAAAAGAGAGTTAGTGAGAGGCATGCCCACACTTGAATTCTCTCAAGAAGGAGTGTATGAGGCTTGTCAAAGAGGAAGAATGAAAAGATTAAGCCACAAGTCAAAGACAGTGACATCAATAACCAAGCCCCTGCAACTCATTCATATGGACTTGTTTGGGACTGTCAATATTATGTCACTAAGAAGAAAGAAGTATGCCTTGGTGATGGTTGATGACTTTACAAGGTATACATGGGTGGAATTTCTGGCATCAAAAGATGAGGGTCCACAAGTAATCATTGAGCACATAAAGAGAGTTGACAAGGAAGCAATGGCCAACAATGCAAGTGTGATTGCATTGAGAAGTGATAATGGAACAGAGTTCAGAAATGCCATACTTGAAGCATTCTACAAAGAGAATGGAAGTTCTCAGCAATTCTCAGCTCCAAGGACTCCACAACAAAATGGAGTTGTTGAGAGAAAGAATAGAACTCTAATTGAGGCTACTAAAACAATGTTACTTGATGCAAAGATGCCAACATGTTTTTGGGCTGAGGTTGTGAGCACTGCATGCTATATCCAGAACAGAACCCTCATTAACAAAAACACTGGAAATACACCTTACAATTTGATGACTGGAAAGAATCCTACTCTAAAGTATGTTCATACTTTTGGAAGCAAATGCTTTGTATTGAAGGATAATTCAGAATATGTTGGAAAATTTTGTGCAAAGGCATTTGAAGGAATTTTTCTTGGCTACTCTATGGAAAGAATTGCATACAAAGTTTATGTCATCAGTCAAAAGAAAATTATGGAAAACACAGATGTGACATTTGATGACAGCAAACTACCTGGATTAGAAGAAGCCAATGATGAAGATAAAGATCCATTAAAGTTTGATAATCTAGATGATTCTGATGAAGAGATTGAAACTGGAGTTGAAACTCAAATTCAACAAACTCAAGTGAATGATGATACAAGAGAAGAATTTGTGCCAATCAATAGTGGGGAAACAAGCATCCAAGACACACTTGTGATTAGTGGCAACATCACAGGGGGGAAATGAGAATGATCATGACTTGGATGATGAGGCAACATCAAGAATGAGAAATTAGACTGAGCATTCAAGGAAATGGGATAGATCACACACTGCAGAGCAAATTATTGGAGATCCTAATGCAGGAGTAAGGATTAGGAGAGCAACTCAGAATGAGTGTCTCTATGGCTGTTTTCTATCTCAGGTTGAGCCTAAGAAACTTGATGATGCACTGTTGGACCCAGATTGGATTATTGCCATGCAAGAGGAGCTAATCAATTTGAAAGAAACAAAGTATGGGAACTTGTGCCTGCACCAAAGAATAGAACCATTGTTGGAACAAAATGGGTTCTGAAGAATAAGATGGATGAAGATGGTGTAATAGTAAGAAACAAAGCAAGGTTGGTTACAAAAGGATACTCTCAACAGGAAGACATTGATTATGATGAGACATTTGCCCCTGTTGCTAGATTGGAAGCCATCAGAATATTCTTGGTGTTTGCTGCTCATTCAAACTTTAAAGTTTATCAAATGGATGTCAAGGGTGCATTTCTGAATGGAGAGTTGGAAGAAGAAGTTTATGTGCAACAACCACCTGGCTTTGAGGATCCACATTTCCCAGAATTTGTCTACAGATTGCTTAAGGCATTGTATGGACTTAGGCAAGCTCCAAGGGCATGGTATGATACTCTATCACAATTTCTCCTTGAAAATCAATTCACTAGAGGCACATTGGACAAAACACTGTTTTACAAGAAGCATGGTGATGATATTGTCCTAGTTCAGAATTATGTGGATGATATCATATTTGGCTCTACCGATGAGAAGCTGTGTGAGAAATTCTCTAAACTCATGTAGAGCAGATATGAGATGAGTATGATGGGAGAGTTGACATTCTTTCTTGGGTTGCAAGTCGGTCAAAGGAAGGATGGTATCTTTATCAGTCAAACCAAGTACATCAAGGATTCATTGAAGAAGTTTGACTTAGAAGACTGCTCACCTGCAAAGACACCCATGGCCACTGCCACTAAATTAGATGAAGATGCTAAAGGCAAGAAAGTAGATATCTCAGTCTACAGAGGCATGGTTGGTTCTCTACTCTACCTCATTGCAAGTAGGCCAGAGATCATGTTTGCTACATGTTTGTGTGCAAGGTTTCAATCAAATCCAAAAAAATCACATTTGATTGCTATAAAAAAGATCTTTAGATATCTGAAGGGCACTCCAAACTTGGGTTTATGGTATCCTAAGGACACAGGGTTCAATCTGGTTGGTTATTCTGATGCTGATTATGCTGGATGCGGAGTGGATAGGAAAAGCACCTCAGGTAGCTGCCAGTTTCTTGGACAAAGGTTAGTCTCTTGGTATAGCAAGAAACAACAATCTGTGTCAACTTCTACAGCTGAGGCTGAATACATAGCTGCTGGAAGTTGCTGTGCTCAAGTGCTTTGGATTAGAAATCAACTTAGAGATTATGGACTTGTGTTGGAAAGAATTCCAACCATGTGTGACAACACAAGTGCAATCTCTATAGTTGCCAATCCTGTCAATCATTCTAGAACAAAACACATTGACATCAGATATCATTTCATTAGAGAACATGCAACTAATGGAACAATTAAGTTGCATTATGTCTCTACAGATAAACAACTAGCTGACATATTCACTAAGCCATTAGATGAAGCCACCTTCACAAGGTTGGTTAGTGAGATTGGAATGCTGAATTCTTTAGATTCTGGCTAAGTGAATATATCATCTAGCTTGTTGCAGCAGTAAACACTTAATTTATCTAAATTCTCAATATTTTTGGAGTAAGTGTTGGCTGGAATATGATTTATAAATATTTCACATCTGTTGCATATGTTGGAAAATCATATTTTGTCAACTTGAAATTTCTATGAAATTTTGAGAAAATCACTGTGTAATTTGCTAGAATATTCTTCATTGAATATGACTGGTAAATTTTAAAAGATAGTGAAAATTGAGTTTTGTGAGTGATGAGTATATGTCGATAAGTCAGACTTCTCGAATGATTCACTGTTCGACATCTCTAGCAAGTCTCATTAGAGCACTCTCGAGTTCTCGAATAGAGTCTTTTAGAGATATCGAATAGAGGCATTCTTGACTTCTCGAATATGGTAATTGAGTTCTCTAATGACCGAGTTCTCGAATACTATATTTGAGTTCTCGAATCATTTGAAAAGGCTGAATTCTCGCTGAATCTCAACCGATTTTGGATTTTTGTCTAAAATTTTAATTCACTCATAAAAACACATTTAATTTAATTTAGAATTATTTCTAAGTTAGATAAATGCTAGCTGTGAGTTACCATCTGCTTGAGTTATCGAATAAGCCTTTCTTGACTTATCGAATAGTTGTTTTCTACTTCTTGAATGCTAGACT
The DNA here is from genome assembly GCA_037693485.1 of Kitagawia praeruptora. Classification (NCBI taxonomy): domain Eukaryota; kingdom Viridiplantae; phylum Streptophyta; class Magnoliopsida; order Apiales; family Apiaceae; genus Kitagawia; species Kitagawia praeruptora. The sequence continues at coordinate 42,412,061 of CM075345.1, read as the reverse complement.
TGTCGATACAAAACATATATCTAATTGACAATTCAAGTACTTCATACTTATACAATCCTACATCTATTTGATTCATTTCATTCGACTACTCAAGCATCTAAACTCCCAAAACCTCTGAAAACCCTAACTGCCAAAAGCTAAATTTCTTCTTCAACCTTCACTCTTCCCTATCTTCTCTCTGTATCAATGGCAACCGTGAAATTCAACACCAACTTTATCGCCCTAACCAGTGATGTTGAAGCACCCAATGCGAACTAAATGCTTTGTGAAGTGGATGTCTGAGTCATACATCAAGGATACACTCTCTGCCAACCCAACTCTGTATCTAAATATTCTGGAACAGTTTTGGGGAACCGCTATTGTGGAAGTTGTAGCCCTAGAAAGCGTAATAACGTCATATATAATCTACTGCAAGATTCAGGACCAGGAAATCACTATCATCACTGTAGACATGAATCAAGCTCTGGGCCTACAACAAGAGACATATGACATACTGGCCACAAATGCAGAGTTAGAAGAATTCTTTGAATTTATCAACTACTCAGATGGGATCAATCTTGGAAAGTTGAACAGGAAGAATCTGAGAAAGGAGTGGAGCTATGTATTTGCAACTCTCCTTCAAGTCTTCACTGCCAGAAAGTCGAGTTTTGACCAAATCAGTGCACCTGCGCAGGAAATTGGCTATGCCTTAGCCTATGGGAGAAAGATTGATGTTGGACAGATCATTCTACAGGAGTTGTATGGGAGACTTGGTAAGAACACAACCAAGAGAGGTACTGACATTTTCTTCCCTCGCTTTATTCAATATGTACTTAATTTTAAAAATGCTAAATTGATTGAATTACCTGGGATAGATAGAAATCGAATAGGCTATCCTAAATCCATGACCAAACTCATTTTTGGTAATTTGGAGACTAGGAATGATGTGGATGTAAGACTTAACATAACTCCCCATATGGAGGGTTTGTTTAGGACTTAACCCCACAACATGCCAACATTTGACTCCAAGTCACAGTTAGCACAGCCCAAACAAGTAGAACACAATGCTAACCCAGGGCCTGCTAACCAACCCTCTCAACCAAACACTCTACCAAACACTGAGCCAACTGCATCATCCTCTCAAAAGGGTGATGTTAGTAAAAAAGAGAAGAAGAGAAAATAGGTTGCTTCCGCACCTTTGACCATACTATCAGAAGCAGCACTGGCTGTTGAATTAGGTTTAGAAAGTGAGGAACCTGAGTCACCCTTAATCCGACCAAAGAAGAAGAAATCTAAAACCACCTCTTCAGTCACACAAATGGCTGAAGTTGTAAAATCATGGGCACACAGTTCACTAGATGTATCCTCTCAACAGGGTGCATCTATAGAATCAAGCATCCTCCACAATGCACCTATCTGTAAAGAGTCAGCACCTGGGAGTGATAAGGCTGGCACAACACTGAGTGGAGAGCACATCACATTCGAAACTCCCTCTATTTCTTAGGGGGAGTTGCCAAAATCTATTCTACAAGACATTTCTCTTCCAGAATCTACATCACAAATTTCTTTGGAGCCTGTACTTCAAGAAATTGAAGAACAAGGCATTGATCACCAAGAATTCTTTTCTCTTGGTGAGCCAATGAACTCAAGTGACTTAGTGCATGACACTTTGCTCACCACCCAGAAGCCACATTTAGATGGTGAGGGAATGCTAGCTGGGGCATATCCTGATGACACCATCACAAACATAGAGGATTCACTAGTTTTTACTAGAGACTCTGTGTCTGTGTCACCTACTGTTGTAACTCATCCCACTCTTATGGCGACAACAGTAGTAGAGTCATTCCATCCGATTACAGAATTTGCATATGTAACTGAGGAGTCTAGCTTGCCTAGCTCTAGCTCTAACTTCATGTCTCAATAGCTGAAGCATGTGCAACATGACAGTGCTTCAGGATCAGGGTCTGTTCCACCTCAATTGACGGTTGAAGCACTTCAAAGCTTAATTGTGGATCAGATCCCTGAGTTCACAAAGATTGCTCAGAACCTTCTCACCGCTGACATGCCAAATCCAGACTATGAAGCTATTCTCTTATGCCACAGAGATGATGTGGAGATGCAAAAGGCAAAGATAGTAGATGATGCTGAGAGAGATGGCAATGTAGATGCCCGGCTACAAGGAAAATTTGATATTTCTCTCTCAGAAGGCCTCCAGTACATCAGAGAAGAATACATAACTTCACTAGGGTCCAATGCCAAATCTCTCACCCCTAGTGATGTTTATGAAGCAGTAAATGACAACTACAAGGGCATTCTCAAGGCTGCACACTACCTTGGCAAGGGGCTAAAAACAGAAGTTCATGAAGTGTGTTCAGCAACCACTAAAGAAGTGCATGAGATAAAGAGGACTTTTGATGCAAAATTTCCTCAATTGGAGACTGTAATCAAGGACATTCTAGCATGCAAATCTACTTGTACCAAGATGGACAATGGTTTAGCTCTTCTAAAAGATGCTGTCACAGGTCTGGGGCACAAATTTCAAAATCTAGCTGATCAGACAACTGAAGCAAATGCCATGCTCAGGACTTTTTTTGCAAACCAGTATGGAGATAAACTGATTACTAAAGTCCCATTGCATGATATGACTAGGTTTGAAGTGCAGAGACTTAAGGACCAATCCATGTCTGGCTTCAAATCTACTGAATTATTCACCAAGGTAGATGCTCTTGAAAAGGAGGTAGCCTCTCTCACAAAGTCTAATGCTCATCTTACTAACAAGGTTACAATTCTCAATGAACAGTTGGACACCCAAGCCACCACCACAGCTAATGTCCTTCTGCATCAACAATCAATGCTGTCTGCTATGATGAAGCACATGGGTCTCCCTCTCCCTAAAGAATCTTCAAACCCAAAGGTCATTCCTACAGCCTCTGTGCCTGACAACAAGCCTAAGGGGGAGAAGAGGACATCAAGGAATTCAAATCCAAAGCGGGAGAAACCTAAGGAGAAAGGCATAAAGCTAAATGAGGGTGGACATTAAAGGGCTCCAAAACCCATGACTCATGTGCCAGGTAAAGGAAAATCCAAAGTTGATGAGCCTCCAACCACTTTGCCAGTTGTTACTCTACCAACTGTGCATGTCATTACTCCTGGTGGCCAGAAGCAATCCATCACAACCACAGTGGTTGCAGGGAGTATGTCATCTGACAAACCTCCATCTTCCATATCTGAAAGTGCCAAGCCTGAAGAAGTTGAAGTCATTATTGAGGCCAAGCTACTAGAAGTTGCTAATTTAAATGTCTATCATGATAAAGCCTTCTTGGAGTTTCTAAAAGCCACAAGGGAACAGGCTGGTGACACTCAGTTCTATCTGAGAAAGTTGAAGGAGCAGATTGACTACCTCACTGTCATACCCATGAAAATCAACAACTCATGGTTCAAGGAGATAATGATGGTATCCAACTCAAAGATATGGCATATAACCTACAAGACTCTACAAGCTCTAAGACACTCAGAGATAGATGCACTACTTGAGCTTATTGAGAAGAGAAATGAGAACAACAAAAGTCTGTATGATGACCTGAGGAATGGCCAACCTTCAAGGCTGCCAGAGGCCCAGAAGTAATCAAGAGGCCATGGACAATCATCTATCAGTCTAGCACCAAAATTGAAGACATCAAATAATTGGTCATTCCCAATGATCTCACTCTTCGAAATCACAGACTAGTCATTGCTATCATTGATCAACTACAGAAGAAAGTTGAAGTCAGAAATGCTGAAGAAATAGAAGCACTGCACATTCTCAGATCTTTCATAGCAACTGGTGCAATTCTAGAAATGGCTCAACCTAGGAGAAATAAGGATGATGAAGATGATGATAAATGTGATGGAAGGAGAAGACATCATAGGAGTGATAAGGGTGCTGAAGATAAGAAGAAGAAGGATAACAAGAATAAGAAAAATGATGATGATCAAGGCAAAGTCTATGAGAGGAAGATTGGAAAACAGCAAGCCTTAGGCATTGCTAGCAGTAACCTCACCACAACACAAGACTCTAAGTCTAGGGTGAATAATGTTAGTAGTGGCCTAGCAAAAGCTACATCTATGGATTCTGCAACTGTTTTGCCACCTTAAGAAGAGAAGAAGATTCAAGTCAAGAAACCATATTTATGTTTCCATAAGCAAACTGCTAATGGAATACTACAATGGTCTACAAGCAAGGGTCATAAGTTTTTGCCTAGCAACCATGTAAAAAGGATTAAATTCAAGCATGCTGCAAGAAGGGTGAAGTTATCCAAGTCAAAGGCACTGACAATAATTTCAGGATTAAACCTACCACCTCTGGATGAAAACTATGATGAAAACCAACTGCAGTTCCTATGGGCTCAAAGAATCTATCATGTTGCCATTGTTGATGTTTTTCTTGAAATTAAATATACTGATGGAAGACAGAAAAAATTCAGACAAGGAACATGTCAGCACTGGGCAGACTATATGACATAGAAAGGATAATTGCAATGTTGGATTCTGAAGATAGAGTGGAAAGGATATGGAAGCTGGAGTTAATTGACTTTGTCAAAATGAAGAGAGATCACCAGGCAGAAATGAAAAAGAACAGTGAAGAGCTACTAAAGAAAAGGGAGAAGGAGTTTGCTGCAATGGAAGCTAAGGCTGATGAATTGAGGGTTATGGGTCTGTGTAGAGTCAAGTTTAATCCTTACATCATTGAGTACAAGAAGTATGGTAGAAATGTAAAGATTAGAATGGACTACATCAGTTCCTATTCTAAGAAACAGCTAAATGAAGTACTCAAGGATTTGTCAGGCTCCCCTCTAATTGAAGAACTCACTGCAATGGAAGACATTATTCTTGCCATGGAAGAAAATGCAAAGAAGAAAGCTAAAGAAGCTGAAGAAAAGATGAAAAATGAGAATCTGCAAGCTAAAGCTCAAAAGATGAATCCAAAAGGATATGGCTAGTAGTTCCTCATAACTTGTAAGAATACTTCTATGTATTTTCTTCAATCAATCTACATACCTGTATTTTTCAAGTTCTATCTTTATGTATGTTAGGCTTGTTATCAGACATGAAATTGTGACTAAGGGTCTTACTCACAATTTGGGGGAGATTGTTAGTCACAGAGGCATGCCTGTTTACATCTAATAACAAGCCTAATTATTTGTAATGCCTTGCATTACCTACATGACCTCTTAACTGAGGGAACCTCTAGTTGTAGAGTCTCTACTTGTTTTGTACTTGTAATAGGCATCAAATCCTAGTTGTGTAACTCTACTTATATAGTCAAGAATAATGCTTGAAAGAAGTTCCAAGGTTCATGCCTCAAGCAAGAAGATAAAGACTGTCAAATAATCACATTTGGGATTTGAAGAAATGAAGAATTTGCCTAAGTACCAATTCGAGAAGTATCTTTGTCTATTCGAGAAGTCTAGCGTTCGAGAAGTCAGAGGTTCGATATCTCTGAATGAACTATTCGATATTTCTGAATGAACTGTACGATATCTCATTCGATATCTCAGAGATTCGACATGTCTAAATACTTTATTCGAGAACTCAAGAAGTCAATAAGTCAAAGTGGTATTCGAGTTCTCAAAGAGTCAACAAGTCAAAGTTCCATTCGATATCTCAAGAACTCAGAAAGCTATTCGATATCTCAAGGATTCGACAAGTCAAGTGTTCTATTCGATAACTCAAGGAATCCTGGAGAAAAGCATTATTCGAGAAGTGATTCGATATGTCAATCAGACAGTATTCGAGAACTCAGAGTTATCTAATCGTAGTTCTCGAATCAGTCACTTAGCCACTTCTCGAATACATTCTTGGAGACAAAATACTGTAGAAATTGTACAAGTCTGAAACCTGCAACAAGCCAATGCACTTTATGGACCACAATCTATAACGTGCTCTGGAAAGCCTACAAGGAATCTTGGAGAGATATAGAAGAGACAAAGAGCTAAAGAAGTGGATCTGAACAGAACTTTGTAAAGTCAAATCTGTAGCCGTTTGGATGCTTACTCAAAAAGGATAGACATACAAGAAAGTAATTTATCCTGTAACCTTATTTGTAGTAACTGAGTTGTATTCATGTTCTATAAGAATACAATCTCACTTCTTTAGTTGGTTAAGGTTTTTCATACACATTGTAAGACATATCTCTCTGAGAAAAACGAAGCTGAGAATACTACCATTTGTATTCACAGATTGTAGCAACCTTTATCTAATAATATATTAGATTAAAGTGATATTGTGTCTTGTGTCATTCTTTATCCGCACCTACATATTTGCACACACAAACACTTATCTGCTACACAGATTCAAGAACGAAGAAAAGTTCAAGAATCCATTCACCCCCCCTCTGTATTCTTTTACTGTATTCAATACTCAACAATGTAGCATAATGGTTTGGAGGAAGAAATATATGGAGGAGGTTTTGGGTTCAATTCCCCACAAACACAAAATAACTTATTTTTTCTCTTAAAATAAGGGAGTGACAAATCAATGTAATTTTGTAATATATAAGGGCAAACTCATAATTTTACACGGCTATTATATATAGATATATAGAAGAAGATTTGCCCATACGAATTAGAAAGTATTTTTTTGTTGTGTTAATTAGTTTAATAGATAAATAAAACCCAAAATTTTTGCATTAATTATTTAACGTCTTAAAACGCGTTGCAAAAGTAAACATCACGGAAACGAAATATCTATGAAAGAAAACTCTAAAACCAAACCAAACATGCCCAGTATATCCCGCATGAAGCAAGGTCTATGAAAGAAAACTCTATTTTCAGAAATATCACTTTGCACAGTCAATTGACCAGTCACCCTAGTTAATAAGAAATTTTAGGATATACCCTTTCATTACTCTAACAAGTAAACGAATTATTTTAGATCATGTATTCCATACCAAATTTGTCTGAAGATTGTGATGAATGTTTTCATCACGAATATTATCAGTTTCTTGAAGTATCGTCGAAAAAGTTCATTCATGTAATGCTTTAATGTAAGAGTTACCGACAAACATTTTCTTTATAATTAAAATCAATATTATATGGATTTTTTTCATTACAAACAGTAATGTTTATATTTTAGCTTAATGTGAAACTATAATCATGACCATCTACAAAATAACAAATCGAGATGGAAATATTTTAAATGTTCATTCAATATATTAGTGTATATGACACCGAGATTCTTTTCCCATTCTTTAGGTAACGAGTGATTTTTAAAAAAATACCATGTTAAGTACAACTATCATCAATTTTGGAAAAATGGAATTATTATAACAATGTACTGCAATAAGTAAAATCACTTAAAAGATATAATTTATTAAAAGAATATAGTCCTTTTGTGAAGAATTGAATGTATTATACATAATTCAAAGATATTGTAAGATAAAATAGTTTTTAGATGGCAACACCATGGAAAAACGTTGTGTAAATTCATCTAGTGTTTATTTTTATCTTTTCTATAAAATTGATTCGATTCATTTATTTTGAAAATTGAAATTAGTCAACGAACAAAATAAAAGTGAAACTCTTTACTAATTGAACTTCATCAATATTACGCAAGTTATCATAGATAAATGAAACACCTCGAGGTTGTTACAATGACGTCGATTTAATGAAACGTATGAACAATATAGTCATAAAATTGAATTTAGTTTCTATTCAATTATTTCATAATATGAAATTATTAACGAACTATATATTATTCTTGAAAGTTTAAAAAGTAACGATCCATTTAAAAATCGATAAGCTTAATTTATAACTCATTTATAATATAAAATGTCAAATACTTTAGATCGAGTTATGATAAATTATTGAAGAACCCACTATCATTGTATCTTCTTCCTTCCCGAAATTTTTTAATCATTATTCTCTTATTTAGGGGTTGTCATCACTCAAAATGGTAAACCCATTTTCATTAAAATATCTTACATTTGTTTGTTTTTCAATTAAATTTGTTTCTTTAGTGAGATTAGTACCCATTTCGTGGGTTTTGTTGCCCATATTTTGGAGTTAGTATCCATTTCGTGAGTTTTATTGCCCATATTTTGGATTTTGTTTTATATTCTTGTGAGAGTTTAGTTCTTTTTGTTATCGTGGATCAAAATTTGTAAAATTTATAGAATTGCGATTATTGATATCGCATTTTTTATAGATATCTTATTTTTTATCAGTAATTAAATTGATTATCAATTTAACTTATTTTTGTTGTGAGAAAATTATCAAAATAATCATATTTGAGTATGTCTGGCCCTATTTACCGATCTAATACGGCATTTCGTGTGAAGTATCAATGACTAATACGGCGTTTCGTGTGCCGTATCAGTAACTAATACGGCGTTTGGTGTGCCGTATCAGCAGCTAATACGGCGTTCGGTGTGCCGTATCAACGTTGATACTTCACACGAAACATCGTATCAATGCTGATACTCTTACAGCCTCGCCAGGGGTACTAAACTTTTAATCTAATACGTTACACCAAACGCCGTATCTCGATGTTGCGACACACGAAACTCCGTATTTGAAGGATACGGTGCACGCAATACCGTATTCCGTCTGTATTTAAGGCCAACTTTTCCAGAATCAATAATTCGGGCAAATTTATCCCAAAAATGATTATTTTGGACCTTCACCCTTTTGTTGTTAGGATTATCAAAAAAATTATTGATAAGAAAACAAGATACTTACGGTATCAAAAATCTCTTAAATACATAAAAACAAAGGGCCTTTTTGGCAAATTCGCTGCCCAACTTATAAGTAACTTATTTCAGAAAAAATTTCGTATTTACATAATTTTTTTAAAAGAAAAATGTGTATGGGGAGTTCAATATTCGTTATCTTGCAAAAATAAGTTACTTATTTCAGAAAAAAGTATACATTTCCTAGTTTTCCAGAATAAGGGATCATTTGTTAAATCTGAATAATATTTTCTGAATGATTGATTTTCTGAATGAATGATAAATCTGAATACTGGATGAACGATGTTGTTTGATAAATATTTTTTAAATTTTCTGAATGATAATATTATCCATTCCATCATTTTAAATTATTAATATTAAGTTTTATAATAATAATGTATGACGATTTTTATGGATAACATAAAATACAATTATTATTAGTAAATAATTTTAATGACATAAAAATATTTAAAAATTAAATATATAATTTTAAAAAATCCAAAGAGAAAATAATGTATATATTGCACTATTTTAATTATTTACGTAGATATTTAATTTTATTATAGGAAATATAGAAAAATTTACAATAATAATAATAAAATTTATGTTTTTAATATGATGTAGCATTTATATTTTAAATATCAATTAGAAGTTCATACTGGATGGGGATTGTCGGCAATTGAACCATCCAGCTATATTTTGAAGGAGTAATGGTCCAGATAAAATTTTGTCTCGTCCAGATAAAATCCTGGTTCGTCCAGATTATGAAATACAACTCAAATGATCTGAATAGTCACACCAATATGGTTCAGTCCATATCCTTTCATTCAGCTATTATCAAATGGCCCCTAAGTAAATTATTTCTGAAAAATTAAATTTCCCAAACGACCCCAAATTCTCGTACATGAATGAAAATACAAATAACCCACTACTTTTTTGAGTGCAACAACCCCTGACACAGTAAATAACAAGAAAAGAAGCATCAAAAGGACACAACTCACAAGGATTTGCAGAGACGAGGGCGTTGTACAAGACCATACGCATTTATAATTCACAAACACACACTTAATTACACACACATAAATTTTTGGTAAAGGGGTTTTTTTATTCTGGTGTCATACGAACACAAATGTTGATCCCAAATTAAAAGAGACACATCTGTTATAAATACATTCAAGACGCTTATATCATCTCCCTTGGCCCTTGTTAGTAGTTTATACTTTATAGTATCATATACATACACAATGGTGTATCTATAGTCAATTTTCCAAATACCCACGACCCAAATCACACGTATAGTACTTGTTCAATTTTGCAACCCTTTCTTGTCATTTTATTAATTTATATATGTAAAATGTTGCATTTATCTGTTTGAGCATTTGGGGTTTTGATATATTCAAGAATATATTGTTTTCTAGGGTTTTTAATGTTTGATTGTGAGAAAAACGAAAAGGGTCATTGAGAAAAGAAGAGAAAGATGTCTTCTTGTTCTGGGTTAGAGCTTGAAAAAGAGCTCAAAGAGGCCGGACTTAAGCTTTTGGGCTTGGTTTCGTTAGATACTGCTCTTGTGGAAGACCTCCTCAATGGTCTAGATGTAAAGATTTTTACCCCTTTTCACACACACACACACACACACACTCATTTTATGGGCACATATAGTATTTACTGTGTATGATTTTTTTTGGTATATTTGATTTTAAAAGTACTGAATATTTATGGGTTTTTGATTTTTGTTAGTGTTGAATGGAAATTTCTTGGTTTGGGTTATTGTTTGTTGTTAAAGAATTGAGGTGCTTGTTTGTTATTATTTTTTTTTTGCTAAATGCTTGTTTGTTATTTATTCTATCTATTTTAGAATTGCTTACTTTTTATTTCGTAAAATTTGATGATGCTTTGAGTGAATACTGTGATTAGTTTGGTTATTTCTTGTGTGAATGTGGCGTTCTGATAAGTTATTGTTCTTTTAATTTTAGGTAGTGGTGGTTTGACATTTTTACTAGTTCCTGAATCCGGGCTTTTATACGTCTAATGCACTGATTCTGTTAGGTAGATGTGTATATTGTTTGTGAGCTGAATGTTAAATTGCTAGCTTGCTCACAAGTTGCATCACTTTTCCGCACCTTTTTGGAGGAATTTGTTATGAAATAATATAGTTTTCAAGGATATGCATTTAGATTATATATGCACAAAATGACAAATCGGTGTGACCTTACATTTGATTGATCTTATATGTCAGAATTCTGCTATGATGAAAAACTATTTCAATGTATGACTTAATCACGACATACAAATAGTTTTCCGTTTTTCGCAAGTTGTTTACCTTGTACTTTCAGTTCTCTGTATAGATCTTGCAATTTTTTTGTGTGTGGTTCGAGTAATTATTATTGTATATATTCATGTTTCCAGCAAGTAGATGGGCTCTTATCTAAGGTTGAGCAGGCACCCTCTAGATCGATGCAAGATGCACTTTACCCCTCAATGAAGGCACTAATTTCTGATCAGTTACTAAAGCATTTTAATATTGATGTGAAAGTTTACGTTGCATCTTGCATGAGTGAGCTTACAAGAATAACCGCCCCAGACGCACCTTATGATGATGTTCAAATGAAGGTTGTTGATATATCGACATTTGCTACTCTTACAATGCCAATACTAAATTGGATGTCTTAATAAATTTGTATGGTTGTCTGCTTTTTCATCTAAATGATGTGCAGGAAATTTTTCAGCTGACTGTACTGGCACTTGGAATGTTGTCTAGTGAAGCTACTCGTGGTTATTCTAAGGCACTTCACATTCTTGAAAATATTTCAAAAATCAGGGCATGCTTGTTGATGCTGGACCTTGAGTGTGATCAGTTAATTGCTGACATGTTCGAGCTGTTCCTGAGTACCATTAGGTAATCACATAGTATTTTAGGAAAGTATGCTTATGGTATTGTATCACTTAAATTATAAGATGCAAAACTTTAAACTCTGGATTGTGGCTTCAGAACTTGCAAGAAGTTGAACATGTGATGACCATCGGTAGACCTAGACTTATTGCAATTAAACTTCTGAGTACACCGAAATTGTGAATTTTCTAATCCTGAATTTCCCCAAGTTATATATGAATTCTGTGTTACACCATTATACTTATGAATATAATTTTTAGCCTTGTTATAGACAAATGTATAAATAAAAAAGTATGACTAAAATATAGTTTTTATAGTGGGTGATTTGTTGAATTACTAGCCGCATACATAGCATGCTCTTGTTCCCATGCAAATCCGTGATATGTATATTGTTTTCTGGATCGAGTTTGAAAGGCTGTTTATTATTTTACTAGTGCATGGATATGTAAATGCGTTTTTGATGTTAAATGGCAATTCGTGTAGCGGCTAGGCTTTCGCCAGATGTGAAAAAAATTCTCATGTAAAATCACAAAGCTAATAAAATCATGCTTAATCACTAGGTACATCCATCTCCCTGTTGTATTTAGACATATGGAATACATCATGACCTTGGCCATAGAAGAAAGTGAAGAAATTTCAGAAAAGCTTCTGAATATCCTGCTTAGCAGCGTCTCTAAAAAGAACACGGATCAGGTTTTATAGTGTTGTGTTTTTAGTTATTTTTGCCTACTTTCTCATCTCATTGTATATCTCATTATATTGCAAATGTAACATTCATTTCTTTCAGAGTGTTTTTTCTCGTCCTCGGAGGTTGGGAGAGAAAGTTTTAAGTAACTGTGCTGTTGAACTCCAGCGCTTTCTCCCAAAGGTGGTCAGATTAAGGAACCTGAATCTTGATGATTTTTCCGATATAGTAGCTTCTATATGCCAGAACTCTCCCGAAGATGAACATGAGGTTTGCGTCTCCACACCTTTTGTACCCAAAACAGTAGCAGAAAAATGTGCGCACATATTCCCATGGTCTGCATATTATTGTATTAAGTGTTTTTTTATCGCAGTAAGGTGTCCTTTATCACCCATTTTGAAGTAGTGTCGTTTAAAAAATACATTTCTTATGCAAAATGGCAGATGCTGAAAATAAAACCTATCTTACAGTTTATAACCTGCCTCAGGCCTCAAAATGGTATGTACTATGCACTGGTATGGCGCAATTTGATACTGCACCTCCGAATCAATACCTACATTCCAACATATTTCATAAAACCATGTATTTTATGAATTATACTTGCCCACATAGCCTAATAAGAAGTCGGTAAACAATAAGAGAACATGAGCTTTAATATATATAATGATGAATAAAAAGGAATTGTTAGCTTATTACTTTGTTTTGTTATACCCTAAGTAGTCCAGGATTAAAGCATGAACTGTTGACATGAAGTGGAATTTCCTTGTCCCCCCTTATAAGGTTCTGATGCCCTAGATAACTTTAAATGATCAGAGAAAGATAATGGAAAGAACACTCTCAATTACTTTTCTAGCCTTGATTCTATCGAATGTTAATTCTCCTTGAATAATTATCATATAGGAAAGTTGTAGAAATAGGTCTGGCTGATTATTGTACACATTATATATTTGTTCCTTTAGATTGATTTTTCTGCAGTAATTTTAATATATTATTCCTTCAATAAGGTGGCTGAAGTGGCCGATCCATCTTCTGTTTTACAACCCAAGATTATTATGAATGATGGCTTTGGTCCAGAAAAGACTAATGGAATTTTGAGGGGGACGAATTCGTTGAAAACATTAGAACCAGGAAATACTCGAGCAGGAAGGCATTCGCAAACTGAAAATTCAGATGTAACCGGAATACTTCAAGCAAAAGAAGTAACAGTTCCAAAGAAAAGGGGCAGAAAACCTAATTCCCAGCATGGCCATACTGATGGAAGCCAGCCTACAAAGCTTCGGCGCAAAAAAGATTCTACAGTAGTTAATCGATGTCATGTAGTCACTAAGACTGATACCAGGACAAATCATGCCCCAGCTAATATAGTCATTAAGAAGGAATCGGATGATTCAGAACAATACTTCGAGCAGGTAAAATCTTAGCAGGTAGCAAACTGTTGTTACAGTTTTAAACACACACACATAAAAGGGATGATTCCAAATTTAAGCTCAAGTTAGCCTACAAAACAGATGATTGAATTGAATCTGTAATAATAGTGAATTATCTGATTTATCGAATCTTATCAATATATATGCTGATATATATGTATTCTAAACTTAAATTCTTAGTAAATCCTATTATAATGTATTAAATATCAAATCTTATGTTCCAATTATTATAAATATTATTTGCATTTTTAGTGGATTTTCTTGGTTTATATATTAACTCTTGTAGGTTTGTAGCAGGAATTGACCATATATAAAAGCAAAAGTTCAAATCATTTAAAAGTACAGAGTACAAAGTAATTAGAGGTGTTGGGTTTTAAGTAATAACATTAGGCAGCTAAGGGCAACTTTATATTAGGTTGAAATTCATGTGTGTTAACTGTATCATATATAACACCCCCCGCGCGGGAAAATTAGGAAAAAAAACCTAACAAAAAGTTGTTTTGCTGAGCATATAACTTGTATGATCTTATTGTCACCATCATTTGAGTGCTGTGATGTGTAGCACTTGTGAGATGCAACTAGAAGTGTGAGTCCTCTGCCATTGAAAATAAGAGAGATAATCTAGTACATGCAGTGAGTACCAGCAATTTACTTTTTCTTAGTGAAAATGTGGCTTTAATTGCTCCATTCTCTCTACTAGTTGCAATCCTCCTGGATAATAAAACCGCCCTCATGTGTCTACATATAATACCTTGCAACCAAAGTTTGTATCTCCCAGTCCTCAACTTTTGAAACCAGGCACTATTTGTTGTCTGACCTTTTTGGTTTTGGAAGGCTTCATGTCTTCGTAACATCTCTATGAATTTATTTTAGCATTGCTTGATCATAATGTGGTAAGTAGTAACTCTCTAGGTTTTTTTTTTAAAAAAAATATGTATTAGAGAAGGTTTCAGATCTCTACTCCTTTATACCACTTTCCTTCCTTTCTATCTTGTTGATTGTTAATTTGTTAAGGTTCCTGGTTATGTACTAATATGCTTTTATTCAGGTTTCAAGAATGCCACACGCTATTAATGAGAAATTAGTTGGTCGCAGAGTAAAGGTTTGGTGGCCATTGGATAAAATGTGAGTACTCGTAGATGTGACTGCTTTCGTGTTTGATATACTGGTTGTGAATTTATTGTGGTTCTTAAATTCACTGGCTTGAGCTGTATATCTATATGTTATATGTACTTTCTTATTTCAGGGCTAGGCTAGCTAAAGAAATCTGACATTACCATAGTGACCGTACTAGAAGCCTTGCTTTCTTCTAAGCTTAGATTGAATTCTTTTTCTTTTCCTGCCTTCATTCATCCATCAGTGGGTGAACCATGAAAGAAAGCTAGAATGCTAAAATCACATTTAGTGGAAGTGAAGCTGATTTTACCAGTCAGTAATCAAACATCTATCAAGTTAATCTGCAAAACATGTGTGTGTATCTTTGACTTCGCAATAATGCTAAACATGATAATTTTCTGGATATTTTTGTCCTAAGGTCCTGATCTATATGATTCTGTGTGTGGAGCACTAGATCTTTTTATGTTAACTCATTGAGTCATGTAAATATGTTGAATTGGAATATATGAATAACACATTTATATATCTGTGCAAATGGCTCCGAATTTATATCATACACTTTGTCCAATGTGATTGTTCCATATCAGCTTCAGAGCTGTACTCCTTGTTTGGTGTGTCATTAGTCTTGGGGAGGCAGACGTGTGTACTTTACTCTGAAAATTTGTGAACTCTTGTACCTTTAGCAATATGCTTGAAGCATGAAGAGGTGTGAGTAATTTGAAGTGGGTAATGCCAATCAGGTGCAACTTAGCACTCTCGGTGTTTGATTCATATAAGCAACAAATTAGCCCAATTTTGGAGTCTAATTAAATTCATTTGCTAGTATCTATTTCTGTTACTTTGGTTGCTTCCATTGTGTAGATGAAAGTTGTTGCCAGTTTGCCACTTCTATATATCAATGTTATCGGTTTTGTAGAAGATCCTACTATTGTATAAGAACCTAGTTTTGGTAGCCTTCTGATAGGCTTTTCGTATATATGGCTAGGGTGCTCATATCAGGTAGTGAAGTTGTTCCTCTCGATCTCTATAATTTTTATCTTGTGAGTGTACCTGGTTATACCCTGTTCTGTTACTTCGAATTGTATTTGTTATTTCCAATTACACACAGTACGTTGCTTTTATTTCTAAGCATCAGAGTAAAAAAAGGCTACTGTCATATTCTTGGATTCAGTTATTTTTATATGTTTTGCAGGTTTTATGAAGGTGCTGTTGCCTCTTTCGACTCCTTAACCCAGATGCACAAGGTGAAAGACCCTCCAAGTCCTCTGCTTTTTTTAAGATTTCTTTAATTAATATTCATCCTTACGTTTAAGGTCTGCGTCTTGGCTTTCTATGATGCTTTTATTATTTCGTCTGTACAGTTTTTAATGGTGCTAATATGATCTTTGTCTTGTTATGTATGCATAATAAAATCTTTTAGTCTATTAAGGCTAATTTGTCTTTGCCACCACTGCAAAATCTTAGCTGACATCTTTTAATTAACTTTATAATTTCTAGACAAACTAAACACACCCAATATATCCCACAGTCCCACTCGGAAGGTTCAACAATCCGAGATGATCTTACTTCATTAAATTTGTTTATGGATTCTGCTGCAGGTATTGTATGCAGATGGTGATGAAGAAACATTGAATTTGAGAAAAGAGCGATGGGAACTGCTGGAGGTACGTAATATTGTCAAGTCTTTACCTGATCCGTTACTCCATTATGTTTGCTTGAATAATTTAATTTGTTCGACTTGATCAATTATTTTATGAATAACATTTTCTGTTCGAATTTCGTAAATAGTGTGTAATGTGCTTATTTACACGTTACTGACAGGAACAACATACTCCTGCTGAATCTAATAAGTAAGTCTCTTGACAAATCATATCTATCCCTCCAGTACTTGTGTCGATGATTTATTTATAGGATAATTTTGAACCGTTACCAGTGATATCGTGCTTATATATATCTTGATTATTTTTGCAAATCTTACTGATTTCACATTGTCTCATATACACATCTTCTATGTGTCGGCATTATTATTCCATCTGATATTATGCTTTTATGGTTTTATAGCCTGATCCATTTCTTTGATTTTATAGTAGCTTCTATTTTTGAGAATTTTGTGACTAGAAATCTGCGCCTAGTTAAACCATGTGAAGTGCTTTGTATTCCAGTTACAGAATTTAATAATTTTACTTCGTGTGTCGAGATCAGCACACTTCCTATCGATTTTCTTTGCTGGACACTGAAACCAAGACCAAGGATAATTGTATCTCCTTTATGTTTACCCTTCACTAAACTATGCTGCTTGTACTCTGCATCTTTTCTGTGTGCACAAAACTTGTTTTGACTTTTAATTCTTTGTGTGGAGACCTGTAGGTGTGGATAGCATGATTTTTAGTTTATCTTTGTCTCATTGGTTGTCCTGTACTGTACATTTCTAATTTCTACACTTTTCTTGGCACGATGATTTTGTTTGCTGTCTTAACAGATCCCCGAAGAAGAAGAAAGCAAAAACAACGTCAGCATCCTCGACAAAAGGGTCTGTGGTTTTTTTATAAGACACTAATTGACAGATAGACTTATCGGTTTATCATCTTTTCTGTGGTCTAATAAACTCCATATTAAAGGTTCTATTGTTTTGCTGACAGGCCTAGAATTGCTGACAAATCCAAAACCGAAGCTCCAAAATCTGGTATTTGTGCTGATAATTTTGCACCTTATGAGGTAACCAAAGATGATGTTAATACAGCAGATTTTACACGCAAAGACGAGAAACAAAAATCTACTAGTGGGGTGGATGTTTCTAAGCCTGATGTTCTTCGCATTGCTGACATGGCAACAAATGGCATTACTGTAAATCCCAACCCAACAGATGACACACAGAAGCTCACTACCGAGAAAGAAACTAAAACACGGATGGCCACTACAAAGCCCAAGCTTCGCACTGTTGTAGAACTTGGTGGAGAAAGTGTAACCCACACTACTTTTCCAGTGAAAGATAATCCAAGTCGTGAAAAATTAAGCGAAGAAATGTTGCCAGATACAGTTAATGCACAAGGAAGCGATTCGAGCGGTGCCAAAAAGAGACGAAGGTTGGTAAATGGCGAAGGAGTTACTCCATAACACGGATCACTTTAATTATCTGTTGAGCAAGTTTTGTATGTGGGCATGTCGAGCAGTCTAAACTTGACCTCCAGTTGTGCAAACATATTTGCAGTGAGATACTGAAATGTGTGTCGAAGTTAAGAAATGTTTCGATCATGAAACGAGTAGAGGGCTAGGTAACTTTTTTGTCCCCATGGTAGGTGTCTGGTACTGGATATTGATTCACCTAGCCTGTGCGTAATGCATATCAAATCTTGTGTAAAATGATTGGTGGCTCGTTAACCTAATATCGTCTATTAACATATATTAGAACATTGTCTCATATGAAATGATTGCAGGCTCTCTTATCCTTGTCCATGATCATTTGCCTCTCCAGAGTGTCAAATGATGCTTGTTCAGTTGGGAGATCCCAAAACATATACGTGCAGTTAGTGATTAAAATGTATCCGTTTTTTACCGTGACATTGTTGAGTACAGTATTGTTGTTCCAGAAGTAGGAAGACTCAAGACTGTAGGACTACTGAGTAATCAAAGGAAGCATCTGCTTGTGAAGTTTGAAAATTGAGTGTTGTGGCAGTTGAGAAAATTTATTTGCGACTCATTTGGTCAAATATCTTGGGTAAAATAAATAAATAAATATACATTTTCAGAAAGCTCAGAAGTTACTAGTTGAACTAGTCTCTAGACAATTTGCAGAGACTGGTTCTCATTTGAAAGCTCAGAAGTTACTAGTTGAATTAGGAAAGAGGAATGGATGTACTTTGGCTGATAGGACAGGTAAGTGGAATTGTAAGATCATGTGACATCCTCCATTCAACCTGGTCATCTGTTGTAACCTACTACCTAGACTTATATCATCAAAATCCTCCATTCAATCTGGTCTTATTGAAAGGTTGAAAAATTCGTAATCGGATGACGGATATGGATTCAAATGACAATGAAATTTGTGTTTTTATGGACCAAATTTTAAGTAATAATTTACGAATTTTCTAATTAAAAATACTGTAGTAAGATACTAAAATGAGGGTGGACGCTCAAGTAGGGCTGCACAACTTTCCGGTCTGGACCGGTAAATTGGACCGGACCGGGTCTACCGGTCCAAGGACCGGACCGGACCGAATATAACCGGTCCGGTCCCCGGTCCATAAAATCAAAAAAATCCGGTCTTCGGTCCGGTCCGGTCCAAACCCTGAAAACACCCGGTCCGGACCGGATCGGACCGGATTTTATGTATATAATTAATTTTATACTATTTTTTCTTTTAAATTATATAGTTTAATGATAAAATATTCACACATAACATATTTTAGTGATCCATATTGGTAAATAATAAATTTATGAAATAGTATATAGAAACACTATAATATAAATGATTAAATTTCATATTTTATAATATATTTAATTTATAATTACGTTTACAAATTAATGTTACTTTACAAATAATATGACATTTACTTATTTTTAAATTTAAATTAACTTACCAAGTAATTCATATATCAACAAAGAATATAAATTAAATTATAAAATTAATTTTTTTTTATAAAATATTAACTAACCGGTCCAAACCGGTCCGGTTTCGGTCCGGTCTGGGTTTTTCCGATCCGGTCCGGTCCCAAAGACCGGTTATGACCGGTCCGGTCCCCGGTCCATGAATTCAATAAAATCCGGTCTTCGGTCCGGTCCGGGTCGGTCCGGTCCGGTCCGGTTTTGGACCTTTGTGCAGCCCTACGCTCAAGGGGTTCTGGAAACTCAATAATCTTTTTATTAGTACAGTAAATTCAGGAATTTAAATTTCATTTCATGTTATTTAAAATTCGGTACACGTGTATTTGAGAATTACAAATTTTTTGTAATTTCTTTTGAAAAGTGAAATTTATCTAAATTCTTAGGGGTCATTTGTTAATCCCTGAACAAGACTAAAAGACCTGGACGAAACTGAATCAATTGTTCAGATTGTTTGATAAACTTAAGAATCAGCTGGACGAATCCTTAACAAAATTTAAGCCGAATGGTTCATGAAAACAGCTAAAAAGAAAGACACGAGTACATGGCCACTTGTTAGGGTTGTTTTGGTTACAAATCGTATTTTTACAAATATTTTCTAAATATAATAAAATCGCAAAAATGAATAGAAAAAAAATAGTATTTTTGATAATTTTCCTAATATAATGACATCCATTAAAAAAATTAATTTGTTAAATAGGACAATAAAATAGTACATTCATCGGATTTATTCTAATATAATTAATATTTAAAGAGTATAGTCAAATAAATATTGTCATCCAAAAATTTTAAATTTTGTTTCTCAAACAATGTTATTCATTCAGCATTCAGATTATCATTCGTCCAGAATTTTTAATCGTCCAGAATAATGATTCAGATTTAACAAATGACCCCTTACACATATATAAGGCTGTTATTGATTTATTTTTATTATAAAAAGTAGTATAAACTAGTATTAAATAATATCAAATTTGAATTGATATCCTAAAATGATAAAAAAAAATAAAAAAAAAATCTCTCGTCGCTAGATCATGTCATCATTTTTATTTTAATTTGCCTTCTCAATTTAAAAGTTGTAATATAATTAAGAAAGTACCAATAATGCAACAAGGATGCAATTGTATTTGTATATACATTATCTTCCAAATTTTGAGAACAAGCGATTGCAATTTATTGTTTGTTCGACTCGATCATTGATGTATATGTCGTATAATTTTTTATTATTGAATCAACTCCTTTGTTTTTCAAAAAAAGATCTTTTATTTCAATTCCAATAAATGACCCAATATATGACGAATAATGACAATTGAATGATTGAATCGAATAAAATTAGACTTCAATCTTGTGCCTGAGCTATCTAATTTGGTGAGGAAACAGTGAGACTAGTGGCGTTGTAGGTAAGGTAGAATCGCGGATTTTGGCGTACAAACAAGTAGGATTTTTGTGAGGGCACCCACCCAAGAGAAAACCACTAGATTTCCAGTCTCACCAACAACCTGAATTCCCTAGTGGACTTCAATATATATATATATAGGATTAAATGGCAAAATTAATATAATTCCATGTCTTTACAATTTTTGCTTGCTTTCTGCTCTAATTTTTACGTCTATGTGTCTGTATACTTTTTATAATTCGATCGATTTATAAAATTATTATCTATCCAACAAGTTGTCCTAGTCCTCGCACCATAATTAAAGCGGATCGTTTTAATCACTAAATGTTAGTTTGACGAATCACGAGATTATAAATTGTTCACGTTCAATAACAAAACTTGAAAGACTTTTTTTCAATAAAAAATATAAAAAAAAAACACGACAATACCTTTCCACGAACCTATCCTCTTCTGCACATGTAATAGTAATACCGTCCATTTGTATATGTATTTTTAATAAATTATTCGATTTTGTTGTGACTTACTTAAGTATCTTGTAAAATACAATTGTAGTTGGAAGCTACCTACAATGCATCTCAATTTGTTTAAATGTTTAGTTCATAAAATTAGTCTTTCCAACAGGTAAGTTGTCCTCGTCTTGACATCATAAATAAAACGCATCGTTTTAACTATTATAAGTACAGTTAAACCTCAATAAATGAATATACTTGGGATTGGAAAATTTTATTCATTAATCGATATTATTCATTTATCGAGATAAAATTTTATTCTGTCGGAACCGGAAAAAAATAATATTCATTTGTTGAGGTTATTTGTTTATTGAATTCATTTACTGAAGTAGATTTGACCAATGACGCAAGTTTTACAAAATAACGTAAGTGATAATTGCCAAGATTTCAACTATAACAACAAAAAGACTTGACCTGTAAATAAAAACAATAAGAAAGATACCTTAACTTTAATTCTGTTTTGTTTTAAGTTTTACCATGTTTACAATGTTGACGGTCAATCGCAAACATTTTTTGATAGCAAATCATATCGCAAAAAGTTTATACAATACGTAAAGAGATGGGATCTTCATGTTTCCACACTAATAATTCTATTATACACGTATCGCAGAAAATTTATGCAATACATAATTTTACTAGTGACAAATGTTTGTCCCCCCTATTTACAAATGGTTGGTGAGATAGTGAAATTGTAATTAAATATATATTTAAAATTCCTTATATATAGAAGCTTTCCACATGTAAACTTGCCAAGTGTAAAATAACAAGTAAAACAAATTTTTGCATCAAACTTGTTTCCTTTCAACTCACAAGAATTTGATCGATCATGCCTTCAGTTTCCGGGCAAACAGTGTGTGTTACCGGTGCGGGCGGTTTCATTGCTTCATGGATGGTGAAATTATTACTTGAGAAAGGTTATAGTGTTAAAGGGACGGTGAGAAATCCAGGTAAATGTCTCTGTGAGATTAAATGAATATGTTCGTTTATAAGTATTTGAGTATTTATGTGGGTTTGTATTTTGATCAGATGATCCAAAGAATGGTCATTTAAGAGAGCTGGAAGGAGCAAAAGAGAGGTTGACGTTATGCAAAGCTGATCTTCTTGATTATGAGAGTTTACGCAACGCGATTAGTGGTTGTGATGGTGTTTTCCACTCTGCTTCTCCCGTCACTGATGATCCTGTACGTAAATGTCAATTATATCATCAGTTCCCTTCTATTTAACTCAATTACCTGATATTGGTTATCTTGAAAATGGGTATGATAAGAAAGTTAAACATTGATTTTCAAGAATTTTTTTTGAGAAATGCTAGAGTTCCCGAAAGTATTCCCAAAATCGTTCCCGAATGCTGAGTTGTCATCATATAATTGGTTGTCTTTTCATTAATAAGATGACCCCTCATGTGTTAGTATGAATCCCATGAATAACTTTTCATTAATAAGATGACCCATCATGTGTTAGTATGAATCCCATGAATAAAAACATGTCACGTGACATTTGGATTTTTTTTTTGGAGATCATGGGGTACGTAGCATTGTTCTCTTTTTTTTTTGATATAATTTTTAATTTTTTCATCATAGTACGCACTAGGTGAATTGATGATTTTAAAGTTGAGCAATCGAGAGTTAATAATTTATGAAGCTACTGTTATTTATTTGGTCTAATAGTGGTGGTGACATTATGTATATCTGAAGGAACAAATGGTGGAACCAGCTGTTATTGGAACAAAAAATGTGATTGTTGCAGCTGCGGAAACAAAAGTCCGGCGAGTTGTTTTCACTTCGTCAATTGGTGCAGTTTACATGGACCCTAGCAGAAGCCCTGATGAGGTCATTGATGAAGATTGTTGGAGTGATCTTGAATTCTGCAAATCCACCAAGGTAAATTATCCCACCAACTTTTACCTCAAATGTACGTTTGGTAAATTCTGTCTGGACCCTATTTTTTAGTGCAACTAAGTGACATACTGGTAGGTTTGGTTCTAAATTATTACTTCGATTTTTAATATTCTGCTCTTTGCACTTGCAGAACTGGTACTGCTACGGAAAAGCAGTGGCAGAAAAGGCTGCGTGGGAGGAGGCAAAACAGAGAGGAGTAGACATGGTGGTGATCAGTCCCGTTTTGGTGCTTGGACCATTGCTGCAGCCCACTATAAATGCTAGCATTGTTCATATCCTCAAGTACCTTACTGGCTCAGCCAAGACCTATGCCAACTCCGTCCAGGCCTATGTGGACGTTAGGGACGTGGCAGCTGCACACATTCTCCTCTTCGAGAATCCTTCTGCCTCGGGCCGCTATCTCTGTTCCGAGAGTTCTCTTCACCGTGGGGAAGTTGTCGAAATTCTGGCCAAATTCTTCCCGGAATATCCTATACCTACCAAGTAAGTTAAAATGTCAATTCGCTATTCTTAATTTTAGGTATTAAGAAGATTAGAAAAAATTATAAAAATATCTAGTGATATGGGATAGCACTTAGCAGGCTTACCAACTTTTGACTTGCTAGATGGAGTAAATTCAACGTGTTTAGTTAAGGCAAGAAAATGAAATTTTATTGTTTGGTCTACGTTTAGTATTATTTTATTGATGGTAAGGTAAAAAACTTACCTACAAATAAGTTGCTGTCAAAGCCCAGTCTCATCCCTCGAGTCCTATCCTATTGACACACCCACCTCATTTTTCAATTTGGTCCAAATATACATCTTCTATAATGACAAGCAGTCAAGCACTAACTATGATTCTGTAGCTATGGCATACTATGATTCTGTAGCTATGGCATCAAGCTTGAGCTTTGAGGCATGTTCATGTTAAGTTAAGCTATGAGCCTATGATATTAAACTATCTCCAAAATTCATGACATAGTAACTTCAAATTTTACCAATCAAGGTATATTTGTGCATCTCTAACTAGGTGAGGTTGCAATGTCCGACACTAACTAGGTGAGGTTGCAACGAACTGTGTTCGAACCCAACACAACTAAAACCAGAATCCAAAAACAGACGGCTTAGTGTTAGAAACTATAATATAAAATCTAGTTGGGACCTTCCTCTAACATCTCAAGGTTAAGGTTTTAGATGAAGTAATCTCTAACATCTCAAGGTTAAGGTTTTAGATGAACTGATTACTTGACACTTAATTTAGCCAAGACTCAAAACAAAAAGTTTATTGATAATTAAGGGACAAATTCATTTCCGTCAAAAAAAATTATGTGTCAAAAAAGGCTCAAAATTGATATATTTACGTACATGAACACTACCTGAAACTTGAAACGTCGCCGCTGGTATTAGTTGCAGACTTGCAGTACATCTTACATATTATTATGTTCTTTGTTGGAGTTTAAGGATTCAAACGTAAGTTTGTGTTGTAACTTTAATACGTATGCTTTGTGTATGAAATAACATTGCAGGTGTTCTGATGAGGTTAATCCAAGAGCAGAGCCCTTAAATTTCTCAAATCAAAAGCTTAAAAGTTTAGGGTTTGAGTTTACACCAGTGAAGCAGTGCTTATATGATACTGTGAAAAGTTTGCAAGAGAAAGGCCATCTCCCAGTTCCAAAGCAGGCAGATGATATTTTAACTGATCAAAATCTTCGAATCCAGTCTTCTTGATAAATAAATAATTGCATCATTTCTGGCACCAGATTATTACTGTATTAACAATAACCTTGTTTTAGAATAAAAATTATAATATAAGTACTGAGCTTTTCTACTTTATCTTTGTAGTTTTCTGATTAATTCTCTGTAATAAAAGTTGTTTGCCGAATTCCCTTGAGCATCTATGCCCGAAGAACAGAATTCTGAATTCTATTCGGGCTCTGTAATATATTTTTTGGATCTTACAATTTTTGAATATGTAGTTGCTGTTTTAACTATCAAGAGAAATTGTTAATATTCATTCAGAATTCAAAAAAAAAAATCACTGAAATCAGGTGATAATCACAAGTTAAAATAAGTCCACAAATTTAAGAAGTAAATTTTTCCTAGCAAGAAATTGACATATTAAAATGACATTATACTACAAAGCCATCAAAATCCAGATTCATCGTGTGATAATGCCATCAAAGTCCATTGGTGTAAATTAAAGTTTAGAATTTTTGATCCATATTGAACAGACAACAAACACACACCTTCAAGCCAAAAGAATTATAAACCTACTGACAGTAATCAAATGACTAATACTTATCTGCACATGTCAATTCAGATACTGAAACCCAAAAGTTTGTGCTTAAGATTCCTAGCCCAATGCCAAACTACGCGTTATCGGTCAATAAGTTAACATTGCAGTATTACGAGGTGTAATCTACAGAAGTGTCAGATTTACCAAACTTATTACTTTGACTATTAAGAATGAAATGAAGCTTAGTTTCTCTTCTTTATTTATTCTTACGATGTTCAACCACACTACTTTCCTTCTATCAATTCAACTTCTGATTTTAAAAATTGAAGACCGGCAAGGCATTACTAGTCTAGGATCGTTTTATGACCACAAACCTGGGCAACACAAGTCCGTAATAAATTAGCTGAAGTAGTTATATTATGATCACTATGGAAAAAGAACTAAAAATAGCCAATAAATGACTTCATTGCACCTAGGGCATCATCATCCTTGGCATGTCAACTTCTATATAAATCTACAATTCATTAAGCAAAATAATTCATGATATACACAAACATTTCTTCTTAAACAGCAGGTAGAGTATGGAACTACCCGTTCGTGGTGTTAATTATTCCCCTCGGAAAATGATGATCTAATCCTGCGATAAACTCAAGCCATCGATAGCTCCTGTTACATCTAAGTCAATTTCATCTTCTGTGTGTTTCCCTTCAAATCTATCCTTGAAGCTGTCATCCTTATCTTTTGCACATTCTGCAGATATGCAATCCTGGAATCTGAAGCAACTGATGAGATGGTCATTTGTTATCCCAGCAACTTGCATGAACGAGTACACAACTGTTGGACCAACACCCCGAAACCCTCTTTTCACCAGGTCTTTACTTATTACATCTGCTTTTGATGTCTTAATGGGAACTTGCCTGGAATAGCGAAAGTGACCAATTGTAGGTTTATGGTTTACAAAACCCCAAATATACTTGTCAAAAGATCCAAACTCGTTAATAATCTGCATCGTTATCACAGGGTAAGAAATAGGGTTGGCGATAAAGATCTTTCAGAGATTTAATGCAATTTTATGGTATATGGCCTTTGTGTGTCACAAAATAAAATAAAAACCAAATGCACATGAATGAAGTGCAAGAGCATATAACTGTCAAGATATTTCATATTTGTACTCATGGCATCCATTCACCATTCATTTACACTTCCAACACAGATAACCCTATGGCAGAATCACTTGAAAAATGGAAATTTAGGTGGAAGGCTCAATGGGTTGCGATAAAAGATAACAAATCTACTCTATCGCGTGTCAGGGGAGGGTTAAAAAGAAAAAGAACAAACAAGAAACAAGACACACATGTCCAATCGAAATGTGTGCATCTTACTTCATTAATCGTTACCTAATCAGAAAACTTCTTGATTTGCAGCATCAGTAGAGAAAACATGGATTTAGCACATACCTTGCACATCTGACGAGCATTTTCTATGATTACTCGTAGCTTCAACTCAGAGAGAAGAGAGCTGGCTGAGCTTCCTACTGCTGTTATTCTCTTCTCATTTAATTTTGCTACTCCCACGGGGTCAAAATCCTGGAATACGTCTCTGCATAGAGACGCATCTCATTTGAAGTAAGAAAGGTGTTATTACCACATTGTAAACTCATAACAATTCTGAATCTCAGTATATGAGGAAAGCAGTAACATGCATTTACCTAAACATAGGCCTTTTATTAAGAATGGCAGGCCAGGTAAGTTCTGCCAAGGCAGTTGATAAGCTCAGCAGTTCAAATAGCTTCCTACAAGAGGCCAAAACCATTAAGACGTAACCATAAAAAGAGTCTTGAATGAAGAGTTCAGCTTCACTTTAGCGTTTTAAGTTTGAAAGAAGGGGAAGGGGGAAGGGGGACTTTGAAATAATATCATTATTACATACCTATCATCGTGAACTGGAACCCCCCATTCTTCATCATGGAAAGCGACGTAACAAGGATCTTGAGAAATAAAAAGAAAATCAGGAAATGGGATTCATATATTTATGTATGTGCGGGGATGCGGATGAGTGTGTGTAAATATGTTTATGTGCATGTTAGCAGACGTTACCAAATGTGTGCTAAATGTGTGTGGATCCCACCGTAAGCAATATAACAAAGTCATAGGTAAAGCGGAAATAATTACTTGGTAGGCAAAAGCAGCAGCTTTGCTGGAAGTTTCAGTCAGAGTATGAGTTAGGAAAATAATCTCATACAAACAAACTATATAACAGATAATCTTTGATGAGATATGTCAAAGATGACATACTCATTATCTTTATCTACTATGATAGGTATAAATTGGATATATATGAACTAAAGCATCACTTATGACTTAACATGGATTGTGTTCAACTACAAACTTTCTTGGCCCAAAACTGTCTAAATTTCGTTTCCCCCTAGATTCCTATTTCCTCTAGGATTCTAAATTATTTTTTAATTAATAAAAAAATTGTTGAAATCCTAATATCATTGCAATTTTTTTTGTTATAACTCTATTGAGTTGGAACCATGTATGTTGTGTTTTCTTGATTTTCTTAAAATTATCAAATCCCGTTTTAGTCATACTTCGGAACCAAATTTCATTTCATCCCTATTTTGGTTTCACCCTTAGATTCGTAGCTCCTAAAATTATTGGAATTCTGAAGTAATTACAATTTTTTTTTATAAACTATTGAGTTGCACAAGTATTTTATTATTTTATAGTTGTAAATTGTAATTTTATAATTTTTTAAAGTATTTATTTACATACAAAATATAATAAAATAAATGTAGAGGTAATTGTTTTATTATGTTGTAATAAATAAAATATAAAATTTTCATATATTATTGGAGAACAATGGTAATATTTCACTGAGTAAAGTACTTGAAAAAATCCAGTTATTAATTACATACAAAAAACGTAATTTAATTGTCAACATTGGTGTATTCGGGCAGGTTTGTAGGCTAAGATAGTTTGTAGTGGAAAGTATCCCTACTTAACATATAGGTCTTAATTGATATGTGTAAACAACTAAAATTAGTAAACAAATTAGTATCCTGTTCCCCAAAAATAAGGCATTATAGTGTTAGAAACATTAGCATAATAAAAAATGACTTCATCGACCAAATCAAATTATCTCTGGAGCAAAATATTCATTAAATTTTGACAATCTTCCAAAACTTACATTTCAAAAAACAATGTAAAGAAAAAAAATCAGGGAAACATCAACTGTGTGTGACTATATGGATACAACATCAAATTGACATACATTAAGCATATAAGGCATAAACATATTGGACCAATAACGTAGAAAGAAAAATCGTAGAGACAAACCAACACCCTTACACAAAGTAAAAGACAAGCACAAGTAAAGAAACAAGATGTGAGCCTACTGTATAAAAGATTGTGAATGGGTATATCCCATGAGCATATACATGTGCATATCTGCTTCTGGTGGAAAATGAATATTGGGTTTTTAAATGCACCAATGAATAACTTCATCATTGGAATATTATACTAGGACACCCAACAACAAAGTTCGGTCAAATAAAAAAAGCTTCATTGAAAACCATTTACGGGAACACATGCATAGGCTCAATATATCTAATCTGGCATTGCCATAACAGGTATTACCATAACAGGGAAGAGGAAATCTACGTAATCTAGTGAGAACAAAGATGCCTAACTGATTTCTATGTGGATGTAGGAAAGGCACAAGCAAAGTATGTCCTCAACCAATGATCTCTTCGTCCAGTAGTATCTCCCTTGCTCCCTATGGGATGTCGAGGATTCGAACCTTGTCAAAGACAAGGTGGGTGTGTTTAATTATAAAAAAAAAACCCCTCAAACTACTGGGACCGCTTTCCTTAATGTACACATCTCCACCTTATCTTCCTTAATGGACACACCTCCACCTTATCTTAGATAGACATTGCCTTAAAACTGATCAGGATAATAAGGTACAAAAAATTGACACTTGGCATTGGCAAATGATCTAGCTTTGTGATCTCAAAACATAAGCATCGTTAAAGCACTGTGTCATGACTCCACACAAGTGTAACGACTTAATCAAATATTCCAAACAGAAGCATAAGGTCCAGAAAGTAATTTTAACGCTGCAGGTCAACAAGAATGGTCAAGGGACAAAAGGGTAAAATACAAAGGAGTAGTACTAGGAAGGCCAGACACAAAAAGAGGCGTAGGGTGGCCGGTGGAGATTAGGGATTATGTTGAGTATTCAGTAGTGTTATTTCTCTTTTCAGCTTGTGGAGAGCCTGGCCTCTCGAATGACCAGTTTATCTACTTCATTGTCTAATTATAAACCGTTGTAAGGAGATAACTGTTAAGTGCTCAGTGATTGGCATTGTTACGACATTATCCAGAGCTTAATCAGGCCATTGATTACAAAAAAGTGTATTTAATGAACCACTTCTATCAACATTAGGAAACTTCCTAGACATGAAAAGGACCTCAACATTAATGAACTTGCCTTAACGGAAGAGTTTAAACAAGAAATTCAATACAATTCTACATAATTAAAATACCATAAACATATAAATCATACGCATACAAATAATCAGTATCATTTAACAATTAGCAGTATACCGGTATTTGGAGTAACCCAAGCACATCTCTTCTTAGCATCAACTACCTCCCCTGCCCCTACCCCCGGTCCCGGTACCACCTCTCCACCTATACTCCCATCACTAACAACCTTCTGAGCCTTGGTAACCGACTGCTGCCTCCTCAAAATTGGCACACTCTTCCTAACAATCCTCCCAGTAGAAGCTCTACTATGAGACGAATCAGACGAATTATCCGAAGAACACGAAGCATTCATCGACAAATTCGACCTAAACACCTTCCGCTCCTGTTCCTTCTTCGGAACAGAATTCATCAACTTACCATTAGGATTCATCCCCGACAATGTCGGCGATTTCTTCCCCTTAATTTCCCCAACACTCTCCATTTTATTATTACTCTTGGGTTTCGACACCGGTTTACGCAATTCAACCGATCTGGTTTTGTTCCCGGCGGGTCCTAGAACCGGACGTGACTCCGATTCAGCTAAATTCATCGATCTTGATGTTAAAAAATTGCAATTAGGGTTTGTAAATCAGTGTGAAATTGGGGAAATGAAGATGAGAGAGATGTACATTGAGTGTGAAACCCTAGATTTGAGAAGAATGTGTATGGATCAAGTGTTGAGAGAGTAGGATGGATAGTCAATAATGGTGTTGCTGTAATGTACTCAAACACTACTACTACTAGTATTAAACTTTTGTTGTATGCTAGAGTACTAGAGTATCATTTTTAAATTAATTGTGTGTGTTTATCTGTCAAAAAAGCTGAATAAAATAATACAGTGTCTGGTATTCATTGTTTTTCAGGTGCTTTTCTTTTCATTTTTTCGACATTTCAAATTCGAAATTCATATTTTTTTTTTTTTTTTTTTTTTTTTTTAGCCTGGATATCCGACTCACAATTATGAGCCGACTAATTCCAGAGGAGGACTAGCTGAGCTCCACCACCCAGGCCCTCCACGTAAATCCGGAGTTTTCATTTGCTCCGAGGTGGATTCGACTCATTGAATTTGGAAAATATTTGTCTATTTTCGTGATAGATCCAATATTTTAGGACTTATATGCGTAGACTTCGCTTATTCCGACAATAGAACTTTAATATCTGAAGAAAGATCACCCTAAAACAAATTACAAAACTGAATGTTGAATAGTCACAATTTTTACTAATTTTAATATTAATCGACTAAATCACAATTTGCGATTGTTGGAAAATGTGATTGTTGGTACACAAAGGGACAGAAATCAATTACTACTACTACGTATTATTGTGGACACTGGACAGTGTCAAAGGCTTATTTAGTTCCGAAACCAACGAGCAACAAGCCAAGATGTTTCTGGAAAAAGAAAGTGCAAATAGTATTAAAGGACACACGTGACCTCGGGATCCATGTGCACCTCCTACGTAAGACACAGTTTGGGCTACTCTAGCCCAACACATATAGCCACCAGGTCCTATCTGTCTTAATGGACCAAGTATCAGTGTCTGAAAATTCATGCTCTACTGCCAATAGCTGAAAAATACATTGGTCTCACTGATAAACAAGTAGGTAAGTAGTAACTGAACTAACAAATTTCTGAATAACAGAGATAAATTGGTCTGCAAATATCATTCTCCTCTGTAGTGTTCAAAAAACAGAACCCATCGTATAGGGGAATCGATACCAGGCTAGCTTACACATATTCGTCTACTAAAAACTTATGATTAAAAGGTAATAACAAAACTTCTACATCAAATACCAACAACCGACAACTCCTAAAACTGAAAAACCATGTTCCAAGTGTTGGCATTCATAAAAAGTTCATATTCATAATGCTACAAAACTGGCTTCTCTGCTAGCTGGTTAGCTTTCTTAGAGTACAATTCAAGAGATTGGCTTGGCACGAGTAGCTGGATCTTCTGTAGATTCAACTTTGATCATAAATAGGTATCCCAGTACCCACAGAAGAATGTATATGAAGGGAACCCAAGATAGACAAGCAACAAGACTCATGATGCTACCAACATACTGAGGATCATTAATCACTCCAAAGGGAAATTCTTTCACCCATGGAATGCTTTTGCCGAATCTCACACCATAATAGGTCCCTGATTCACCAAGCAACTGATAGACCCTAAAAATATAAACATATACCATTTAGTATGACTTCGTAAAAAGCTGGTTAACAAAGAGATCCAGATAAAATATTGTTGTTCAACAATATACACAATTACGTCGCATACAGTCACAAAATTTTACTAAAAAGATTAACATGCGTATACTATTGAAATATAAGTTAAAAAGGAGACAAAAAAAATCTGACACATAATTCCTTTCTCTTTTTTCGTATGTACTGTATAGGAATGGAGAAAGACTGTAACGGTGTTAGCCAGTGTTATTCAAGGTGAGACGTGAGACGAGGCAACAAGGGGTGTCTAATGATTTATCGCGAGGCAAGAGGCTAGGCAATCGCTACATTAAAGTTATGTGTCTCAAGACACAAATATATATTCAGACAAGCAATACTTCTACCACAATAATTAACATTAGTATGACAATTATATGATAGTAATCATGAAAAATTACGAGTAGCTTTATTATGTAGAAGCAGGAGCATCATATGCTGCATCAGCCATCAAACATGAAAATAAAGATGTATCACTATTTAATTAGCAACATATATAGGTACAAACTAAGAGATTGTTAATTGTTAATTGTTAAAAGTTAAAACTAATAACACATTATAAACTAGTTAAGGAAATTAACTTTTAAATATATAAATTCAGATTTCAGAACACATAAAAGGGTAAAATCTTTATATGTCAAATGAAATATATAGATTGTAGTTTTTTTTTGGTTTTTTTTAATTTTCAGCTTTTTCATGGGGGCAAGTCATAAGTGACGGTTAATAGTTGAGCTTAAAGTTCTAAAAAATTGGGTCAAAGTTTGACCGGTATGTCGTATGAGTTCAAATATTATTTTACATATTTTTAATTTTAAGAAAAGGATGATTAATCAATCGCCTTGACTTATTGCTTAATAAGGTAATGGGACCAAAGCTACCGGTTTTCTAAAATCACCTCGCCTCATGCATGTGAAGCAATATTGCCTCGCAGTGCATCGCTTCTCGAGTAATCGCCGCTTTTAATAACACTGGCACCAGCTAATAATTGAAACTACAGAATTCAAGTTAATCAGGTGTTAAATACAGAATGCACGACTTCTTATAGAAACATATTGCTTTCATCATATACATGTAAAAGGAAAAGAGTTGAAGATCTACATGCATTACATCCTCTTTTAAGCCTGTCATAAGAATTGCATTTGGGGGCATTATGTTAGTTATCAATTTGAGCGTTTGTACTGCCTTATTATGCTTTTACTGAAGTTTCACACTTTCTATTACACTCTTTTTGCATAATCAGCTTATATCCTATCTTTCGCATTATCTTTAACAGTTTGTTACATTTGTGAAGCTTCTCAAAACTTTTCAAGGTTATTTTTAAAAGACATCTTCTCTGACAGAATCCATAGAAGGGCAACGTCCGCGTACATCTCTACTTCAAGTGGGGACATACTGGGAAATAATTGGGAAATGGGCTTGATATGTTTAGCTTGATTTAGGTTATAACATCTGAACCCCAACTTCCCCAAATCTTAATTTACTCTACATGTCTTAACAAGTGTTTGCATACACTAAACAAAACCCGAACTCTAAACCCAAAACGCCACATTACTTCTCCCATGTTCTAACCAAAAAACACAGTTAAAACAATATAAGATCCAATTAAACCATCATCAAACACTATCAAGTCTTTACCACTGATCCCTGAAGTCCAACCGGGTTTCCGCCGGTGATTCAAATGAAGATACATATAACATACATACATGATACATACATAAATCAAGAAAATATACAAATAAATGTGGGCTAAAGGGTATTGCTGACCTGAAATTGAGGAACTGACCGAACAAAAAGAGAGGCCAGAAATAAAGAGGAGGTGGCCAAGAAAGAGTGGAGACAGAGAAGAGAGCAATGAACTGAAGAAGCTTCAAGGAATGAGAGACAGAAGCCATGACAGTTGAAGGGTCTTTCCTTGATTTGGCACATAAATCAACCCATTTCTGCGGATTGTTCCACAGATAGTAATAGAATGGGAATGGTAAGATTACCCCAATACCTGCTATTATACCCATCTTCCTCTTCTTGCAGCTAAGAGATGCGACTCGCTTTTCTGTGAAATGATAGTACTACTTCAGTAATAGATCGACTTTCAGGGTTTTAATTAACCTATGGTCGGGACTTAGGAAAGGGCAGTAGTTTCAAATTGGTGCTGACTGCTGAGATTCGAACCAGAGTTTTATGAGTTTTTTTTAATTATTAGGCTATTAGCAGGAAACTAGCTTCGTGGGCATGCTCTAGATTACAAATATTTATGTATTATGCGTAATTACGTAAGATTGAATTGTTGATATCTTCGATTGTTCATATCTTCGCAACAATTGTTATGAGTAAATATAATTTATGCAATACCCGATCGTGACATGCAAATTATAATTCTGGTTAAATTAAATCTATTTTATATTTTACGCTATGTTTTGTTTTGTTCAAAAAAACTTGAACGATATGTAATAAATTGGTTAATGATAAAATCAAAACTGTACTTCGAAATATAAATATATAGAGTTAACATGGATGGATACAGAGATACATACAAATATTAATTACATAATAATAAATACATATTAGTCCATATCAGTTATTATTATGTAATAAATATGTTGGTGTTGCAATACCCCCGAAAATATAACTTAGATATATTAGTAGGGGGTAAATATGACTTTTTATATGAATAAATTTGTTCATGGAACCATCCATTTATATGTGTGTGTGTGTATGTGTGTGTGTGTGTTATATTGTTTTGTGCGTTTACGTATTAAAGATGTGATTGAAGAGTTTTATGATAGTTAATGTTAATACAAGTTTCTATTATACTTATATACGGATGAAGGTTCTTTTTTTGTATTGAGATATTTTTTTATAATATTTAATTCGTAAATAATTACAATAGATCTAAAATGATTAATAAGATATGGTATATGTTAGTGATTAGTGAATATTATAGTAATTATAACATATCCACATAAATTTATATATGTATTTATGTTTGTACAAGTGTATGTATGTATAAATATGAATATTAATTATACAGTAATTAATATATTACATATAATGAAATATTAATAGATTAGACAACAAAAATGTATGTATGTATGTATGTATATATGTATGTATATATGTATGCTATATAGTATATATGTATATATGTATATAATATTATAGTATATGTATGTATGTATGTTTAAATATACATATTAATTATACAATAATTAATAGATTACAAATGATGAAATATTAATAGATTATACAACATAAATGTATGTATATATTATATGTATGTATGTATGCATGCATGCATGTATGTATGTACGTATGCATGTATAATTAATAGTTATGTTGTATGTATATATGTATGTATGTATGTATGTATGTATGTATATATGTATGGATGTTTGTATGTATGTATGTATGCATGTATGTATGTATGTTATATAGTATGTATGTATGTATGTATATAATATTATAGTATATTATTATGTATCCACATAAATTTAAATATGTATGTATTTATGTTTGTACATGTGTATGTATATACAAATATGCATATTAATTATACAACAATTAATATATTACAAATAATGAAATATTAATAGATTGTACAACATAAATGTATGTATGTATATAGTACGTATGCACGTATAATTAATAATTATGTATGTATGTATGTATGCATGTATGTATGCATGTATGTATGTGTGTATATGTGTATGTATATATGCATGTATAATTATTTATGTATGTGTATGTATAATTAATAATTATGCATGTAATGTATGTATGTATGTATGTATATATGTATGTATGTATGTATGTATGTATGTATATGTGTATGCATGTATAATTATTTATGTATATGTATGTATAATTATTGAAATTATACATTATACAAATATTTATGTATGTAGCTAATGATTTTTAATATAGACTCAAATGTTAAGATATATCAATTGGTTATGGTAGTGAAATTAGTTCCCAAGATCATGGGTTCGAATCCTCTATATAACAATATTTTTACAAATAATTGGAATTAGGTTCGGAGGAACCGAGGCTAGGAATTAATTTGCTCAGGGAAACCCCCTGTTGGTGTATTAGATATATAATAATAGATGTTTACACTATATTTTGGGTGAAAGAGAAAAATAACCATTTTTCATACATCATTCACGAAAATATCAATTCTAAAGGAAGTAGGTGAAAAATAACAGATTGAATACGCATTTTGTAAATGGGTATTGAAAATACAAATGATACGCATTTGTCAGTTGGGTATCCCATATGTGATACCCAATCCACAAATGTGTATCTATATATATATAAATATATATTTTTTTTTTGAGATACGCATTTGTGATTTGGGTATCTTATATAAAATGAGATACCCAATCCACAAATGCGTATCCCATCCGGTAAAAATCGCTACTCCACCCAGAAATTGTTATTTTTGTTAATTTCCTTAAAAAAATATGTTATTTTTAACATTTAATCCTATATTCTCGAGTTGTTTAGGGTTTCTGAAAATTTTTGACTGAAATACCAGATTTTGAAACAGTGTGTAAACCTATCCGGTAAGATACGCATTTGTCAATTGGATATCAGGGATACGCATTTGGCAAATGCGTATCCTTCACAATTTTTTTTAAATCTAGCATGGGTTACGCATATGGCAAATGAGTAACCCCTGAATAAGCATTTCCATTATGCGTATATCTTGTAAAGTTGTGGTGGTTGTAAAGTTGTGGTGGTTGGCACAAATCTGTCTGGTTGATACGCAAATTGGGGTGGGGTATAACTGTGATACCCCTGGGTGTGTGTGAGTTTAGTTTGTATTAGTTTTCTTTATTTGTATTTGTATTTGGCCGGGGGTCCTTCGGAAACAGCCTCCCTATTGTATAGGGGCATGGTCTGCGTACATCTACCCTACTCAGACACCACTTTGAGTGGTATTATAACTGAGTAAGTTTCGTTTTTTTTATAACTCTGATACGTAATTGAAATATGGGAAAATTAAACCCCAAAATTTAATTGTTGAACCCTAAATTTAATTAAAATTCAATTTTTTTAATTTAAAAATTTAATTAAAAAATTTAATCTGGCTGCCTGATTTTTAAACGCTATCTCGTTTAAAAATCAGGATATGTTAGGGTTTATTCTTCCTTTCGAATATTTCTAAAACCCAAAATGGAAACGTTGGACCCTAAAAGTTAATTGTTAAACCCCTAAATTTAATTAAAATTGTATTTTTTAAAATTTAATATTTTAATTAAAAAATTGAATCCGGCGGTCTGATTTTTAAACGCTAACGCGTTTAAAAATCAGGATATGTTAGGATTTAGGGTCTATGGAACCCCAAACCCCAAGCCCCAAACCCTAAGTTCGTATACGGTTTATTCTTCCTTCCGAATATTTTTAAAACCCAAAATGGAAACGTTGAACCCCAAAAGTTATTTGTTAAACCCCTAAATTTAATTAAAAATGTATTTTTAAAATTTTAAAATTTATTTTAATGAGTTCCAAATTTTTCCACCAGTTGACCTAAAAGTTTTTTGATTTTATTTTTGTTTCCACCAATCTTCTTTTCCGCCACTTAATTTTTTTGTTTTACTTTTGTTTCCACCAATCTTCTTTTCCACCAATCTGTTCCACCACTTAGTAGCAATTGGATTTATTTAATACGCATGGTACAGTTGGGTATTCAGGGGTTACGCATTTGCCAAATATGCGTAACCCATGTAGGATTTAAAAAAAAAACTATTCTTTTCAAAAAAAAAAAACTATGAAGGATATGCATTTGCCAAATGCGTATCCTAAATACCCATTTGGCAAATGCGTATTCAATCGGGTATTTTTGCATACTTTTTGAAAACCGGGTATTTTCGTAAAAAAATTTCAGAAACCAATCATTTTTGTCATTTTTTCAGTTGTTTATCGGAAGAAAGCAAAGATTTGTCGATTATTAAACTTCTTCAAAGTAAGAAAGATAAATTGTAGTTTTAAACAAATTTATTATTTAATATTTTTTTACCTTATGTTTTATATTTTTTAAATATTTTTTCTCCCAAATTCTTTTTTTTCTTTTTTCATGAACATAGCGTATAACGAGGTGTTAATTGTTTTTTCAAAAGTGTGTTTGGTATAGTTTTTTATTTTCATAAAATAAAATAAAAAATTTAAATTTTTTATTTTTAGTTATTTTATTTTATTTATTTATTTTAAAACCTATTTTTAATAATAAAACCAAGTGTCACATTTTTTTTCTTGAAAATTGATTTGATGTTTTTATAGAAAAGAGAATGAATTTTATTATTTAAAGAAAAAAATTGTGGATTTATCTGTTAACTAGTATACCCCTTAAAAAAATTATCCCAAAAGTTATTAATCAACTAAAAAAGTTAGTTTTGTAAATTATTATATATAATCCCAAGAGTTGTTATCATTTTACGAAAATGGTTTGCAATTATTTTAACGATCTTATCGAAAGAAACTAGAAATAGTTTAATTGTGAATTTGTGACCGAATGTAATACTGTAGGGTCTCACTTTTTCAGACTGATTTTTTTTTTTAAAAGGCAATTTTATTGAAAATTGAAGATAAAAGATTACACCCCAATACAACTTGGCCTTCCCTTCACGCATACAATAATCCAAGCTATCGACCACTAACATTACCTCCTACTTTCCATGACTTAACTTACTGACCACTACAAAGACAAAAACAAAAATATTCAGAAGCTAAACCCATCTAACAGTTAAATCCACGCATGGATAATTTTCCTTCTAAGCACTCCTTGCTTAGCTAAATTATCAGCAATAGAATTGAACTTCCTACTTATAAGCTTAAAAGTGAAATTTGGTTTTGAAATCCAATTTCTAAGTACCTCATTACCCACCAGGTCACACAACACCCCTGATTTGATGTTAAGTAATTGAGTGTGAGCTTCCAAACAATCGGTGAATATGACACAGCTTGCATTGTTTCATGGACTCTTAGCTACCTGTTTAACTAGGAAAAAAATTGCTTCCAGTTCCACTTCTAGAGGTGTCATAGCCAAAACAGGTCCAGAAAACACGAATAGTAGCTTATTTTTACCGTCACTGGCATAACCTCCGATTCCTGCTTTATTACCATCAACAAATGAGCCATCTACAAACCCACATAAGTCATACTCATGAACCAGATTTTTTGTTTGTTGTGCATGAATACACATAGTTGCCCCTTCCGGATTCGCATTCCATAAGTTTGATTCAATACCCGGAACCCAATCATTCGCTTCACACCACATCATTGCTCTATGTTTAATTAGGAACAACTCGCTATCTACCCCCAACCTAGTATTATTAAACACTAGTTGATTTCTACTCAACCACAATGTCCATAATGTGGCGATCACTACAATTTCCCAACATGCTTTAACCTTCGGATGTTTAAACCAATTAAGCATTCCCCAAAAACCAATGCTAGGTATCAAATTAACACGATTAGAAATACCCCACCAATCCAGAACTTTTCTCCAAATTACTCTAGCGTGTGTACAACTCCAGAGCAAGTGCACCTGACATTCCTCAGCCATATTACACCACAAACATGAAAAATCACCAAATCCTGCTCCCAATCTTTTAAACAATAACATCCTTGTAGGTAAAATATTATGTTCCACTTTCCATAAGAAAAGCAAAACTTTTGCAGGCACTTTAAACTTCCACATATGCACCCATTTTGTGTTTGGTGGAAAGGAAATTCTCCTTAACGAAAGACTACCTGCGCTCGTAGTATAAGCCTTACCTGTACTTAACCAAACCAAGGTGTCATTGGTCTGATTTAATACTGTATTGTTAATAATCTCATTGATTTTCATCACTTCATCTAACTCCCAGGACCTCAAAGACCTAGACCATAGATCATGAAGCTCTGTAGCAGGATTTGACCAAATTTGAAATACATCACTAATAGACAAATTCAAGCCAAGCATACAATGCAAAATTAAACTTCAAAACTCTACAACAAAAATTACAATAATTTTATTAAAATTATAATCACATACTATTACAATATAAACAAACATGTTTATCAACTACATATAATTTATATTGTAATACATACACATAATTGTATTTAGCCAAAATATTGGTGACGATTCTAGAGCGGTCAATCTTTGAGTTCCTTGAATAAATAATAATTCAAATATCTTAACATAACTTGATATAATATATTAAAGGTAGGGGTGAGTATTCGATAATTCGGTAAAATAACCGAACCGAACCGAATTACCGAAATACCGAATAAGGCCAAATATTATAACCGAATACCGAACCGAAATATTTTGGTTCGGTAACCGAACCGAAATATTTATTTCGGTTATTTTACCGAAATAACCGAATTATATATATTTATATATTTTATTTTACATATTAAATATAAAAATATAAAAATTATTATTTTACATATAAAAATTATTATTTTACATATAAAAAATTATTATTTTACATGTAAAATATAAATATTATTATTTTACATATAAAAATTATTATTTGACTTATAAAAATTTATTATTTTACATGTAAAATATAAAAAAAAATATTTTACATATAAACAATTATTATTTTACATATAAAATATAAATATTATTATTTTAGATATAAAATATTATTATTTTAGATACAAAAAATTATTATTTTACATATAAATATTATTATTTTAGATATAAAATATTATTATTTTAGATACAAAAAATTATTATTTTACATATAAAATTTATTATATATTTCGGTTATTATTTTATGTATTTTATATATAAAATATTAGAGCTTTTTTCATAAATAAATAAGAAAAAGTAAATTTTTGCACATTTACTTTTGTTAAGAATAGCTATTTGCAATTTTAATAAACTATTTGCAATTTTACTATACTAAGTTTCA
Organism: Kitagawia praeruptora; assembly: GCA_037693485.1. NCBI lineage: Eukaryota > Viridiplantae > Streptophyta > Magnoliopsida > Apiales > Apiaceae > Kitagawia > Kitagawia praeruptora. The sequence continues at coordinate 42,370,980 of CM075345.1, read as the reverse complement.
AAATTGCAAAAATACTAACCCTACCCCCTCCTTCCCTCCTCTTTCACAGCCGCCTGTTTCACCAGTTGTGTACTTTTTTTTTTTTTTTTTTTTTAAAGATGGATGCTATTTTGGTGGATTTGGATTTGAGTTGAATGGCCCCGCAGGGGCAACCACTTTCAACTAAACATGCAACTAAATTACTGATTTCATGTTCCATTTTTCAATTTCAATTTCCATTTATATATATATATATATATTAGAGTCCAAAAATGAGGTCGAAAATCACTTTTGAAAAATGGAACATGAAATCAGAAATTTAGTTGCATGTTCAGTTGAAAGTGGTTGCCCCTGCGGGGCCATGCAACCCAAATCAGCAACTGAATGCAACCCAAATCAGCAACTGAATGCAACTTTTTTTTTTTAAGGTGGGATTCTATTTTGGTGGATTTGGGTTGCATGGCCCCGCAGGGGCAACCACTTTCAACAAGTTGAATATGGTTGCATTTGGTTGAATATTGCCCCTGGCGGGGCCTTGCAACCCAAATCAGCAACTGAATGCAACTTTTTTTTTAAGGTGGGATTCTATTTTGGTGGATTTGGGTTGCATGGCCCCGCAGGGGCAACCGCTTTCAACTGAATGCAACCACTTTCAACAAGTTGAATGTGGCATTTGGTTGAATATTGCCCCTGGCGGGGCCTTGCAACCCAAATCCACCAAAATCACCCACCTTAAAAAAAGTTGAATGTGGTTGCATTTGGTTGAATATTGCCCCTGGCGGGGCCTTGCAACCCAAATCAGCAACTGAATGCAACTTTTTTTAAGGTGGGATTCTATTTGGGTTGCATGGCCCCGCAGGGGCAACCACTTTCAACAAGTTGATTGTGGTTTCATTTGGTTGAATATTGCCCCTGGCGGGGCCTTGCAACCCAAATCCACCAAAATCATCCCACCTTTAAAAAAAGTTGCTTGTGGGGTTGCATTTGGTTGAATGTGGTTGCATTCATTTGAATATGGCCCCTGGCGGGGCCTTGCAACCCAAATCTACCAAAATCATCCCACCTTAAAAAAAAAGTTGCATGTGGTTGCATTCGATTGAATGTGGTTGCATTCAGTTGCTGATTTGGGTTGCACGGCCCCGCAGGGGCAACCACTTTCAACTGAACATGCAACTAAATTTCTGATTTCATGTTCCATTTTTCAAAAGTGATTTTCGACCTCATTTTTGGACTCTAATATATATATATATATATATATATATATATTTATATATATATATTAGAGTCCAAAAATGAGGTCGAAAATGGAAATTGAAAAATGGAACATGAAATCAGAAATTTAGTTGCATGTTCAGTTGAAAGTGGTTGCCCCTGCGGGGCCATGCAACCCAAATCCACCAAAATAACATCCCACCTTAAAAAAAATAAAAAAAATAATTAAATAAATAAAAAAGTACACAGGCGTGTGAATTAGTTGGCACATGGAGGGCACATGGGGGGAGGTGTTTGCACTAAATCACGCAAGCGTACGTGGTCACAAGTAATACAGATAGAAGTCAAGTTCGTTCCCACAGAGATCTGGTTATGGTTTTAATTCAGTAGATGTACCTATGCAACAATGTATGATTATTATTCACTGCTAAGACAAATAACAAATTGGGTTTTAATTAACTAAATCTAACTAAAAAGCAAATTAACAAACTAAGAATTAACTAACTAACGAGATTTGAAATCGAATTACTTCTGCAAGAGAAACCATGGAATCCTAACTTCATTAAATACTTTGCTTAGATCTGACGCCTTTAATCACTATATGCAATGGTTATGATATCTGATCGGATAACACGAAACAAGTACACGCTACTTCTCAGTATACGTATACCAAACTAAACATACATCCACAAAAGAGATAGAAGATGAATAGACACCAATTATGCTTAGACCCTATATCTCTATAGAATTTGAAAACATAACGGTTGAAGAACAAGTTATCCACATAGATCACATAGGGCAGCATAATATCTCTATTTACGCCACAAATCATGATGTTAAAACATCAACCTATCCTATGCTAGCATGGCAAGTTCTAAATCTCAAGATCCACTCTCGCTTAACAAGAGATTAACAAATTAGATGTTAGCTACGCATCTAAATTCATAAAACTCAACCATACGAGGATATCAGATATACATCACACACAGATCTGTAAAGCATCAAGATACTAAAGCTCCATAAATAAATCCGTTAGAATCCCATGACAACGATTAGTTCATAATCGAACCACTCGTCATCATGGGATCTGATGAAACCATGATAAAAACAATGTATGAAAATATACAAATAAACCTAAGTAATTAATATGTAATGGTTCTAATCCTAATGATGATAATGATCTTCATACAATTTACAAGGGTTGGATGTGTTTATATAGGCTCTAGACATCTTGCCCAGCAAGAAAATACCAGATCAGAATTATAATAGAATTTCTGCAAAATACGTTTCCTAAACTGATTCTGATTTAAAGGGAAATTCGTAGCTGACTTTTCTTCAGATATTCTGGAACGTTCCAAACATAATTGGACCTCTGGACCACCTTAGAATGATATAGAATCTCGTTATCTTCGCGTGGACAGCTTACGGGCCTCAAACGGAGTTGTAGAACTCAAGATATGGCCAAAATAGTAAAAACTGTAATTTTTCAGCACCGCGCGCGTGCAACTTGCGCCCAACAGTCTGTTCTTTGCGCAAATTGCTCCTACCCGGAGCAATTTGCTCCTGGGAATCCTATCCCAAGTTGTAGAAAATCTCCCAGGCTTCGCGTGGGCAGTAAGATCGCTGAAAACGGACTTCTAGAACTCCAGATATGTCCAAAACAGTGTAGACTGCGTAATCCTTCTCAAAAATCCGAATTTTAATCAATTAATTCTCCAAAAACGATAGAAGCATCCACCTTAATCAACAATCTTGCAAACCTGTACATCTAAGCAAAACACATCAAAACTACAAGAAACTTGAGTCCAAGACAATCAATTTAAGCCGATATGGAACGCTCCAAGTGGATATAAACTCCACTTATCACACCCCCAAACTTAAACCGATGCTTGTCCTCAAGCATAAACAATTACAACTAACTAACTAACTAGTACCACTTCCGTAGGTGATCACGGTTGCATTTGGCATATGCAACAAGCCCTTTAAACCCCTAGGCAGCCCTAGTGGACGAGTAAGGTCTCGTGAGGGCCTATAGTGAATGTACCCACAAAATCCATTTAACCTAATGCAATGCAATGCATGAATGCAACTAATATGAAAATGCAAATGATCTAGTACTAACATCCTACCATACCTTCAAATCCTCTCATGCCATATCAACTTAAGAATCAAAGTAAATACGCAATGTCTTGGTGTCGAAAGTGCAAGTATTCACATAGTCTACTCAATGAACATGCATAAGTTCTCACAAGTCCATGTCAAATGTAAGAATAAGTTAGTAAACATGCTAAGCCTACAAGAGTACATCTTTGAGACAAAACTCGGGATCTCATACGCAAAAACAAGCAAACACTCACAATCCACTCACAAAAGAATTTTCACTCAAGAACAAGGGTAAGTGTATCACTCAATTCCAACAAAATCATAAGCATGATTGACATTTGGTATCAATCTAACTCTTAACACAACATACATCAATGACGATAATCAAAAGGTCTTTATTTGGGTTGTAACGGGGCTAGGGACAAGGTATGTCAAATAAGCCAAAACAGGTGAAGTGTCAAAAGCTAGTAAGTACCATAATAAATCATACACAACACCCTATTTTCCCCCCACATAATTTTTACTAAAACAACACTCGACTAGTCGACTGAAATAGGATCACAACAAACACAAATATGCTCTCATAATATATTTTTTTTCTTTTTTTTTTCTTTTTTTTTTCTTTTTTTTTTCTCTTTTTTTTTTCTTTTTTCTTTCTTTTTTCTTTTTTTTTTCTTTTTTTTTTCCGAGAGCTAAATATAACACAAACAATAATATAAACAATAATAATGATCCCACAATTTTATTACACATGCCGACTATCAAGTAAACAATCAAACCCAAATTTCAATATTTCCCCCAAAAGTAAGACCAACAATAAACCCCACCTTGCACACCTTATTACTCCCTTAAGCACTCTACTAGCCTTTGACAATGTGGGTTCAAATTAATGTAAGGCCAATACAAGAAAAGGTCTAGGCAAGTAATGTGGTATGTCACCGAAAAAATAGGATTAAGCTCAACGGGTTAACTAATTGATCATGTAAATATGGTATGGTAATATGGGAAAATATACGGTTATCCTAAATGCCTTTATCATTTTAATCGTCAAATAATGTCATACGTTTCAAGAAAGATCTCAAACAACTGCTAGCAATGCAAACAATCCGTGGACACTCAAGCAAACGAATAAATTGCAAATATGCAATAAGGCTAAAAAACTCACTAGGTGGAAAAACATACTCAATCCCAAGTAAAAATCTCTCTAATGCACCGACTTGTATTCAAAGCATGCAAACTAAATCATCTTGCACATATTCATGTCCTTCTAATCACTTACTACATTCAATAAATCTACTAGCTTCAACTTACTAGTGTATGTGTGTGCACAAGAACAAAGCATATCACTTCTCAATCAAAAGCGTCAACAACACAAAATTCCTATCAAGCATGGGTGCACATGATATACAAAAATAAAAACAGAATGTCCTATATGAAACAAACGTAGATAACACGAACATAAATGCATAATTTACTACTACTAATATGCAAAGCATGAAATCCTACATGAACACAATGACTAACAATCACACATATATACACTACTTATCCCTCAAACCACCCCCAAACTTAGAATATTCAATGTCCGCATTGAATGGAAGTAAATACAAGGGAAAGTAGAAAACATACCTTGGGTTGCCTCCCAAGAAGCGATTCTTTAACGTCAATAGCTTGACGTTACTTCCAAGCCTCCATTAAGGATGATAATAGTTGGCCTGATCCTCTCTTCGTGAGACTTCATCGTCATCACGACGACACACTTGCTGCCCCTTCTTCTCGCTTGGCCTATTCGTATAACAGCTATAACCAATTCCAATGCCTTCGTCTATTGACCCAAAATCTGTCAATTTGTAGAACAACACACACTCGCGGGCTTCGCTTGAATATAATGGAGGAGGGTAAATGTAAGTTTCTGAAGCCTTTGGTTCCTCAAAGAGAACTTCCTCCATTGGCTCTAATGCGCTACCTCCATCTTTACATTCTGAGACAAGTAGAAGACCTGCATCTTTCCCATGTTCTTCAGCCTCTTGGTACGCACATACCAATTCTTGAAATTTGCGCAGCTCAACAGTGTCTGTCCCAAATAGTGCCCTTTCCAAATCATCCACCATTCTAACATGATCAAATTCCTCACATGGCTTGTGAACACTAACCTCCTCTTGGAATTTGTCTTCCTCAATTATGCATGCAGTACCTTGCTCCAAGTCACCGTTATTCTCTGGTGTTGCCTCTAGCATGAATTGCTGATTCTCTTGATCCAAGGCATTCCTAACTTGAGCAGCTATTGTTTCCAAAGATTTGATAGACGCCTCGTTACTCTTTATACGCATCCTAATCTCCTCCAGAGTCTCTTGTTCCAATGATCTCACAGCTTGAGCAACTAGAATCTCCAAAGATTTGAGAGACTCCTCATTACTCTTCACAAGCATCCTAATCTCCTCCCTAGTAGGAACCTCATCTGACTGAAAAGTAGGAGTAGGTTGCTGATGTTGAAAATCTTCACTTCCATAGAAATATGACATATCTGGAGCATCTTGCTGGTACTGTTGAGGATGGTATTGAAAATATGGTTGTTCCTCATAAGTGACATATGGATCAACTCCTCCGTAGTAACAATATTGTGAGGGATCATGAACGCCCAAACACCGCTCACATTGCTGAGGTTGTTGAATACCACCTTGGTTGCTCCAGCACTGATACGTCTCATGTGCGCTCGCACATAGCTCACAAACACTAACCACCTGCTGAACTCCATAGTAATTTAGAAAATCCATCTTCGACGCCCACACACTATGACAAGTACCTGAAACACCAACGAACTATACAAGAATAGATGAGAAAAAGAAATCCGAGTCAATGAACGCTAACGATCACTATTGACAAGCACATAAACCAAAAATAAAACACCGATGATCCCCGGCAGCGGCGCCAAAAACTTGTTTGCACTAAATCACGCAAGCGTACGTGGTCACAAGTAATACAGATAGAAGTCAAGTTCGTTCCCACAGAGATCTGGTTATGGTTTTAATTCAGTAGATGTACCTATGCAACAATGTATGATTATTATTCACTGCTAAGACAAATAACAAATTGGGTTTTAATTAACTAAATCTAACTAAAAAGCAAATTAACAAACTAAGAATTAACTAACTAACGAGATTTGAAATCGAATTACTTCTGCAAGAGAAACCATGGAATCCTAACTTCATTAAATACTTTGCTTAGATCTGACGCCTTTAATCACTATATGCAATGGTTATGATATCTGATCGGATAACACGAAACAAGTACACGCTACTTCTCAGTATACGTATACCAAACTAAACATACATCCACAAAAGAGATAGAAGATGAATAGACACCAATTATGCTTAGACCCTATATCTCTATAGAATTTGAAAACATAACGGTTGAAGAACAAGTTATCCACATAGATCACATAGGGCAGCATAATATCTCTATTTACGCCACAAATCATGATGTTAAAACATCAACCTATCCTATGCTAGCATGGCAAGTTCTAAATCTCAAGATCCACTCTCGCTTCACAAGAGATTAACAAATTAGATGTTAGCTACGCATCTAAATTCATAAAGCACAACCATACGAGGATATCAGATATACATCACACACAGATCTGTAAAGCATCAAGATACTAAAGCTCCATAAATAAATCCGTTAGAATCCCATGACAACGATTAGTTCATAATCGAACCACTCGTCATCATGGGATCTGATGAAACCATGATAAAAACAATGTATGAAAATATACAAATAAACCTAAGTAATTAATATGTAATGGTTCTAATCCTAATGATGATAATGATCTTCATACAATTTACAAGGGTTGGATGTGTTTATATAGGCTCTAGACATCTTGCCCAGCAAGAAAATACCAGATCAGAATTATAATAGAATTTCTGCAAAATACGTTTCCTAAACTGATTCTGATTTAAAGGGAAATTCGTAGCTGACTTTTCTTCAGATATTCTGGAACGTTCCAAACATAATTGGACCTCTGGACCACCTTAGAATGATAGAGAATCTCGTTATCTTCGCGTGGACAGCTTACGGGCCTCAAACGGAGTTGTAGAACTCAAGATATGGCCAAAATAGTAAAAACTGTAATTTTTCAGCACCGCGCGCGTGCAACTTGCGCCCAACAGTCTGTTCTTTGAGAAAATTGCTCCTACTCGGAGCAATTTGCTCCTGGGAATCCTATCCCAAGTTGTAGAAAATCTCCCAGGCTTCGCGTGGGCAGTAAGATCGCTGAAAACGGACTTCTAGAACTCCAGATATGTCCAAAACAGTGTAGACTGCGCAATCCTTCTCAAAAATCCGAATTTTAATCAATTAATTCTCCAAAAACGATAGAAGCATCCACCTTAATCAACAATCTTGCAAACCTGTACATCTAAGCAAAACACATCAAAACTACAAGAAACTTGAGTCCAAGACAATCAATTTAAGCCGATATGGAACGCTCCAAGTGGATATAAACTCCACTTATCAGGAGGGGTGTAGTATTTTTGCAATTTTGAAATTTAGTATAGTAAAATTGCAATTAATTCAAAGAGATAGTATATTTGCAAATAGAAACTTTAAACATAGTATTTTTGGTAAATATCCAAAATATTATTATTTGAAGGGGTGAAGTTCCCCCATGATATATGTAAATATATTATTTATTATTTATTATTTATTATTTAAAGGGTTGAGTTAAAAATCCAACAAGGAAACTAACCAAATAAATTAGTGAATCGGATATAATAAAAAAATATGTAATATAAAAATAATAATTTTCATAAATTCAAATTTGATTTTTTTTTTCAAGTTTTTCAAATTTATGGTTTCTTAATTTTCTTTAATAAAATATTGATATTTATCTAATAAAAATCAAATTCAGTATATATATATATATAGTCTTATTCCACTACAAACTAAAATTAACTATAAACTAAAAACTAAACACTAATTCAACATTTCATGCTAATCTAATGATGAAACTAGGGGTATCCTAATACAAAAGATGTCTAAAATTCTTGGCTCCATTCAGCAAAAAAAAAATATTGTTCACTGCTGACGTGGCAGTGACGTTAGTGAACAGTATTTTTTTTTTATTTTTTTGCTGAATGGAGCCAAGAATTTTAGACATTTTTTGTAAAGGTGCCCCTGGCGGGGCCATTAGAATAAATGAAATATAAAATATTTTATATTAGTTTGTAGTTTGTATTTAAGGATTGGTTTGTATTTGAGCAAAAACCTAGCTATATATATATATATATATATATATATATATATATATATATAGGCAAAGTATCAAATAGAAACCAATTCTTAAATAAAAACTAGAAACTAACACTAAATAAATTATATTTCATTCATTCTAATGGCCCCGCCAGGGGCACCTTCACAAAATGTGTTTAAAATTCTTGGTTCCATTCAGCAAAAAAAAATACTGTTCACGTTGACGTCACTGCCACGTCAGCAGTGAACAGTAATTTTTTTTTTTTGCTGAATGGAGCCTAAACTTTTAGACACTTTTTATATTGGGCTACCCCTAATTTGGTCATTAGATTAGCTTGAAATGTTAGATTGGGGTTTAGTTTCTTGTTTCTATTTTAATTTAGTTTCTATTGGAGTATGACTATATATATATAGGGAAATTCTCGTTGGTACCCTTCTGGAATTGGCTTTTCCAGATGGTGCCATTTCGTGTTTTGGACTTACGACTAGCACCCTTAAATTAACTGATTACCCTAATTATGCCCTTCTGTTAATCAAAACGTTAAGAAACGTTAACAAATTTCAACATTTATTCCATAATAAAATTTAATGTCATATAAATCACAAATTAAAAAAAAGTTAAATGTGGAATTATGTTATTTTATGGTCAGAAAATGACTGAACACATATTTTAGATTAACGGTATGTTAACTTATTACAGATTAATGTTTAATATTTTTCAATTTGTGGTACATTAATAATTATAAATTAGTATTTAATTTTTTTAACTAGTAATACATTAAAAAATTATGGATCATCATTTATTTTTATAGTTTTTTTAACGTTTGATCGCGGTTAGGTGTTCTTGGAGGCGCCAGATCAGAGTGGTGGATTCTCTTCTAGGTAGCGGCTATGTTGTTGAGAGGCTCAGAGTTGGGATGTCTCGGTTAGCTTTATCTTAGAAGTTCGGCTTTATCGCTCTCTTTTTTCGTTTTTATTATCTTCTGTTTTCTGGTTTTGCAGTTGCAGGGAACTTGCCTCGGTGGCATCGTAGAGCTGAGTGTCTTGCAGAGCGGAGTAGTCAATCCCCTGGTAGGTAAGCCCCATGTGTTCGAAGCCATGGGCTCAGGTATGACCATGAAACTCTTACGAATCGTAGTCAGCCCTTCAGGTTATCACTCATTTTAGCTTATTGTGCACTTAGCCGGGGGTCTTCACGGAAACAGCCTCCCTGCCGTTAAAAGCAGGGGCATGGTCTGCGTACATCTCACCCCCCCAGACCCTGCTCTGTGCGGGATATACTGGGTATGTTTGGTTTGGTTTTTAAAGTTTTGATTAACCGAATGGCATAATTAGGGTAATCAGTTACTTTAGGGGTGCTAGTCGTAAGTCCAAAACACGAAATGGTACCATCTGGAAAAGCCAATTCCAGAAGGGTACCAACGAGAATTTCCCATATATATATATATATAGGCAAGTGCTCAAATGAGAATCACTCTTAAAATGAGAACTTAGTCCCAAAGCATATCACCAAAATCTAGCAGAATCACCAAATCGTTAAAATTAATAAAAAATGAAAAAATCAAGTCAGTGCATAAATCAGCATGATTCGGAAAAAAATATTTTAGAATAAATAATTTGGAAAAAATATTTTCGAATAAATAATTCTGAAAAAAATATTTCGGAATAAATATTTCAAGAAAAAATATTTACGAACAAATATTTTCGAAAAAAATATTTCAGAAAAAATATTTCGGAAAAAAATATTTCAGAAAAAAATATTTCGGATTAAATATTTCCGAAAAAAATATTTCTGAATAAATAATTTTGGAAAAAATATTTCCGAATAAATAATTCGGAAAAAAATATTTCCGAATAAATATTTTTTAAAAAAATATTTCAGAATAAATATTTCGGGAAAAAATATTTCCGAATAAATGTTTCAGAAAAAATATTTCCGAATAAATATTTTGGGAAAAAATATTTCCGAATAAATATTTCGGAAAAAAATATTTCCGAATAAATAATTCTAGAAAAAATATTTCCTAAAAAATAATTCGGGAAAACATATTTCTGAATAAATAATTCGGAAAAAATATTTCCGAATAAATATTTCGGGAAAAATTATTTCCGAAAAAAATATTTCCGAATAAATATTTCGAAAAAAATATATTTCCGAATAAATAATTCGGGAAAACATATTTCCGAATAAATAATTCGGGAAAAAATATTTCCGAATAAATTTTTTGGGAAAAAATAATTTTGAATAAATAATTCAAAAAAAAATATTTCCGAATAAATATTTCGGAAAAAAATTCCGAATAAATATTTCTAAAAAAAATATTTCCGAATAAATATTTCTGGAAAAAAATATTTCCGAATAAATATTTCGGAAAAAATATTTCCGAATAAATATTTCGGGAAAAAATTTCTTAGAATTTTTTTAGTGATTTTGGCGTTGCATTTTATTGATTTACGAATATTTTACTGATTTTGGGGTGTGTAATTTACTGATTTCAGGTGGGGTGGGGTGTATTTTACTGATTTCAGGTGGGGTGGTGGTGGTGTTTGTATTTTAGTGATTTTGGGGGTGTGTTTTACTGATTGCAAGTGGGTGGGGTGGGGTGGGGTGGGGTGGGGTGGGGTGGGGGGTGGATGGTGGTGTTTATATTTTAGTGATTTTGGGTGTGTATTTTACTTATTCCAAGCGGGGCGGGCTGGGGTGAGTGGGTGTGGGTGGGTGAGGTGGGGGGTGGGGGGTGGGGGTGGGGTGGTGGTGGTGTTTGTTTTTTTGTGATTTTGGGGGTGTATTTTATTGATTTCAGGTGGGGTGGGGTGGGGTGGGGTGAGTGGGTGTGGGTGGGTGAGGTGAGGGGGGTGGGGTGGTGGTGGTGTTTGTTTTTTTGTGATTTTGGGGGTGTATTTTATTGATTTCAGGTGGGATGTGATTTTGGTAATGTACGATTGATTTTGCAGTACTTTAATTTTATAAATAGAAGCAAAAGTTAAATACCTGTATAGAATCTGAGGGCTCTGAACCAGACAAAGCAGCTTTTCTAGCAGCAGCAAGGCTTTCGACTTCATCTTCAAAAATTACCCAGCAATATGAATACACACTAAGATAGACCGACAAGTAGATACAATATGACACACTTATACTTGGAAATCATTCTCACCTATTAAAACAAATACCGGATTGTTCTCCTCTTCCACCATTTCTTAAATTTTTTGGAAAAGCTTTGCAACCTAAAAATTATAAATGAACCACGTCTTGTTAAGGTACAAACTTTTGACCTTGATTAATTATTTCGACTACAATTTGTACTATTCTCTGTTATCTGCAGACAACAAACTAAATGTAGAAGAATTAAAGCATGTAAAGAAAAATGAAGAAGCCGGAAAAAGTGAGTGTGCTTTTTACAGAATTTATAAATCATCATGCCATAACCATTATTGATCCGCTGGATTAAGAGAATAGAAAGTCAACTCATCAAGGAGTTATATGATATGGATTCACCTAACACATTTGATATGTTTTTATTTGTAATTCAGATCGCACGATTGCATTTCGATCTTATTATCTGGGGTGTGGAAGGAATTACATAATCACAGCCTCGTACTAATATATAAACAATGTGTGTGGCTTATATAAGGCTAAACAAATAGGCCTTCAGAAGGGAGGAGAAATAAAAAGATGTCACTCTTGTATTACTCACCAGTTTTCCACTCTCTGAAAACCATTTACCAAACAAAGAATGGGCATTCACTTCAACCAACTGGCTCTGTGGGTATCTGATTGGAAAAAGTGGTACATGTCAGAAGGAAAGTGCAACAAAAAATTGTTTAAAGATGTACAAAAGTTAGAACCTGGAGCTAAAACATATGGAGAGCTTTTGAGCCAGCGCTTTGCACAGGGATGTCTTGCGTGTCCCTGGAGGTCCATGTAGAAGAATGATCCTGCAAACAATGATAAAAATAGTATCAGAAAGAGATCAAATAGACATGACAATAATGGTCTTTTGGGAAGTAGAGGATTTCCTAAACAGACTTCCTTGTAAATAATTTGTACAGTAAGTTGAAAAGAGAAGGAAATACAGAGAAGTGACTTCAGGCCTACGCTGGAAACTTATTAATACTTACAATGTAGAAGATTATGACTTGGATGCAACAATCTACTATCTATATTAGCACTTTAACGCAATAGTTTTTTCTTTTTTGCAACTAAATGAGCATGAAAAGTCAAATTATTTAGTATTGTGTTGAGTAAGTTTTCTATCATACAATCGTACAAGTTATGGTAGATATATCAAGGAAAAGAGAATGCAACAACTGATCGAAAGTACACACCTCAAAAAAAAAATTCAGTTACAACTTCAAGTTGATTACTTATAGTGAATGTGTACACATGCCAACTCAACAAAGATATTCATACCGGTTCCATGCCACAAGGAAGGGATTAACACCTTTTTCGGTGAAAAGTAATGCACTAGCTGCATATCTCAATAACCTCTGCATATCTCAATAACCTCTACTTAAGGCCAGACTCATAAATCAAGCTTCGGATGCCTGCAAAACCACATTCAAGTTTCAGATGCCTTGAAAATAAAAATGAAAACGAGTCCTAAATAACTTCAATTAAACATAGAAACAAACAATGAGAATGCTCTGCATAACCGTCACAACACAAAAGAGTATCAAATACACAAAATGAAGACTAATTTTGGACAAAACAACGAAAAGAGAAACAGAGAAATTCAGTTAGAGAAAGATACCAAAATTCGTAACAGGAACAAGCTGAGCGATTTTATGGAGAGAGGAGCCAGTAAGTCATTGAAGCAACGGCACACATCCTAAGAATTCAGTTACTGGACCCAAACATACATATATTTACAACGATTAAAAAAATAAAAGAAAAGATAAGCACAATCACTTGCCCGTCGATTCTCGCTCGTCCGATATGATTATAAGTTGAATTAAAGAAAGAAAAAAGGTAACACTTGTGATTTAAGGGTTTATGAGATTTACCTGATTTACATATGTTGGTGGTGATGGAGGCGCAACCGAGAAAGGGGAAAGAGTTCTAGGGATTTTGGGGATTAACTGCTATCTAATTTAGGGATCCGGGGTTTTAAAAATGGGGAAGTAATTTAAAAAACTTATTTTATACGTCGTCATATATAAAGCCGATGTAAAAATTACATATTAAAGACGACGTAAAAAGGTACATCTTATATGTCGCCCTAAAAAAGCCATCGTAAAAAGATATATCTTATATGTCGCCTTAAAAAAAGTCGACGTAAAAAGTACATCTTATACGTCGCCCTTTTAATAATGCGACGTATAAAGTAGTATATACGTCGCCTTTCTTTATGTGCGACGTAAAAAGTCATCTTAAAAGGGTTATATACATCGCCCTTTTAAAAAATGCGACGTATAAAGTAGTATACGTCGCCTTCCTCTATGTGCGACGTAAAAAAGGCGACGTAAATGACCTGTTTTGTACTAGTGGTTGGGGGTGGGGTGGAGTAGTAGGGGGTGGGGTGGTGGGGGGTTGGGGTGGTGTTTGTATTTTTGTGATTTTGGGGGTGTATTTTACTAATTTCAGGTGGGGTGGGGTGTTGATGGCAGTGGGGTGGTGGTGGTGGTGTGGTCGCGGTGGTGGGGGGTAGGGTAATGGAAGAAGAAATGAGTTTTGTTCTGAAATTTCTACTGATTTCCACCGTATAATTTAGTAATTTTTGTAATATAACGGTTGATTTCTATAATATAATTTAGTGATTTCTCAGGGGACTGGGTCTGGTTTCAGTGAACAGTTTTTTTTTTTTTTTTCTGAATGGAGCCTAAAATTTTTGACACTTTTTATATTGGGGTAACCCTAGTTTGGTCATTAGATTAGCTTGAAATGTTAGATTATGGTTTAGTTTCTAGTTTATATTTTAATTTGGTTTCTATTGGAGTAGGACTATATATATATATATATACATGAAGGGCTACTCCAATGAGACCCTGTTATGGTGAGAACTGAGACCCTGTGGTAATTTTGTAATTAAAGTGAAAGATACGGATAAATGTAATATTACATCAACGCCTTCAATGTCATGTCTTCAGGTTCACCTAAACCCACTTCCCTTTGCTTCCTTATTTCACCCATAAATCTGTATGATATTTAATCATAACAAAAAGCATATTAGTCGGCACATCAGTGAGCTCAAAAATGCAAATCCTTAATAGTTTATAAATCTATACTAATTAATAAAATGAATATAGTCGAGGTGGACTTATATAGTATTAAGCCCCTGACCATACTTAACATAGGTGTGGTACTGTCACAAAAATGAATATACAAAATAAAGGTGAATAAGCATGGCCGAGCTGAACTATATACACATGATTTGGCTTTCTTTAAATATAATTAAAGGTACATGAATACATTTATTTAATATAACAAAAACAAAAAGAGAATAAAAATAAAAGTAAAAACCAAGTCATGAATCAGAATCATGTAAACAGACATGTGTAAAAAGCAAAGTAAACATCTCCTAAACAAACTCAATTCATCTTCAAAATCGTCATCAATTGATCAAACCTATTATACTGAAGCTATATAAACATCTTCGTGTAGATGATGAATAACAAATGTTTGTGTTCGTTTGTTGAAATAATACGTATGGCAATTTTTTTTTGCAATAAATGATGAGTCATTTACGGAGGATAGTTAAAGAAAAAGGTTTTCTATATTCTGAGAGTTCTGGAGATGTGTTTTCCAATGTTCTCGCCGGAATTCTTCTAATATTGGCACATCAAGTTCTTGCCGGAAATCTCCTAATATTGGCACATCAACAAACTTTCGATGTTGAGGAGACAAGGTATTGATTTTGAGAAGAATCGAGAAAAAGGAATTGTGTCGGTTGCGATTGCTGAGCTAATGATATCGGGCTTGTGCTGGATGATTCGTAAGTTCGGTTATTTTCATAGTGGTTATGTTTGGGTTACTTGATTAAAATTTTGAAGTCGAAGTTGTTTATTTTTTAAATCTTGCACATGAGTAGTAAATTGTTTCCAGAATTGAGCTTTCTTCATATTTGTCTCTGTTATTTCATTTAGTTTGGTTCTCAGTTGGGTCATCTTTTGAAAAAGATGAATTGTGCCATGAATATTGATAGTCCATGGGGGCCATAAATGATGGCGTTTCTGTGCCTTTAAGAGGTAGTATACCCAGTGGGTTTGGATACAGGGTATCACAATTTGTGCTCTCAAGATGAGTTATATTATGTTTTTTTTTTTCTGAAATAGTAATGAAATACGTACCATAGAATCTCTCTGAACCGGATTACCAATCTGTTTAAACTATTGATAGGAAAAATAAGGTTAGTTAAACATATTGATTTTGTGGTGATAATTGGGGAAGAACATATTGTGATTACTTGGTGACCATCCATATTGGTAACCTTTTCTTAGAATTATACATCAGAAGTTGGTATCAGCTGGTATGAAAAGCTTTTATGTTAGATTGAAATAAGAAATGTTTTTGAATAAATATCTGTTAAAGGACAATAAGTTTTTGGAAAGTATATTGAATTGTAATAGTCTTGATGCTGAAGTAAAGGCAGTTTTAAATATAAAGATTCGAATTAATAGTCTAGATTAAGATTAGTAGAAAAGCTGAGATAAAGGCTGTAAGGTAGGAACGAAACATCTCTGGTTAAAACAAAAATATGTTTCTGTTGGCAAAATTTAAGTTTTGGTTTTAAAGAGGACGTTAAAATCTCTTATTATAAAGCCAAAAGTTTGAATTAGTTTAAAATTGCTAATTGAGGGGAAAAATTGGCTCCTTGATGATTATAGGAATTGTAGGTAAATAACATAATTACGATAATTATGATGGGTTTAATGCTCTGGTTAGGAAAGGTAAGTAGTACATTATTATGTTATTGGTGTTAAATAGGAATGTAGTTATATATTAATGTATTAAAATTCGTGATTTAATTTATTTAATACATATATGTATATATATATATATATCATATCCTATTTAATAAATACTAGCTACTTGAGGTTATTTTATTACTCATCAAATTATTATTGTTTAATTTATTTTTGTTGTTATAATTATGCTTTAATATTATTAATTTATTTTATGGTTAGAGTTTTAAATGATTAATACCTTTTAATATTGGTATTATTATTAATTCCTTATCAATTTTCTATTATAGTTATGTATCTGACCAAAGGGATCCCCTTTGGTTAGATAATTGTTAACTTTCTAAAATATTTATTTTTATATTTAATTATGTGCTATTTATAGTATTTTTTATATTAAATACTATATAAAGAATATGATTACTAATATTTTTCATAGTAATAATTTTATTGCTTTTCTCTTGATGTTTTCAGTTAAATCTCCATAATTTATGAAGTTTGAGATAGTTAGATGCAGAAGATCAGGGATGGAAGGAGCACATCGGGTGTACAAGTCAAAATATAGATGGCATTAAAAAGGCTATAAGGTACTAGAGGCAGAGATGATAGGGGATGGAAGGAGGACTTCGATGCATAAGTCAGTTTAGCTACAATTATTGATGGTAGCAGGGACTTTGCTATAGCTACTAGAAGCTATGAATTTTACTTTTAGCCTCTTTGTAAACAATGTATTTTTTTGGAGGGCACTCTTTTTCCCCCTTGAGTTTTTTTCCCATAGGGTTTTACTCTCGCGGGGTTTTAACGAGGCCTTTTTTTGTGGGTTATCTTTTCAGACATTAAAGGCGTTATTGTCTAAACGTCCGGGAGTACTTGCCTTACTTTCGGTTAGATGATATCCTTTTTTGAATGAGGGAAACTCTTTTATTTGATCATTGTATTTCGATGCAATTCAGTAATGAAAATGTTGCTTTAGTAAAAAAAAAAACATCTTCGTAGCATCATCCCCAGGTACTTTTCGCTTTTATATTCGAATCACTGAATTGCTGATGAAATCAAACATATAATATGAAAGAGAAACATACTTTCATTTGAAAGTGATTTTTAGGGTTTATCCACTCATTTGCGTTGGGTTCCTTTCGTACGAATTGATACCACCGCAATTGATACTAATTTTTTCTTGATTTATAATTTCTTATTTTGCCTCGCTGAAATTATGATTGATGTTTCTTTTTTATATAATTTGGTACACGTTTCGATACGATTACTAATAATTTAGTGATTAGTCTTTCCAAATTGGTGACTAGTGTAAGTTTTTTATGTTTTTTTTACTATTTTTTTATAATCTCTAGTTTAGTGCTTTGTCTTCCGAAAATGGTGATTTGTGTGGTTTTCTAAGATGGTAAGAAGTGCATTTGTTCGTGTATCACAAATAAGCGATATTGTTTCAACAAAAAGTTTAGAAACTTGTGTCACTAGACTTGTTAAATGAAAGAGTTTTAATTCCGATATATAATTATATGTTGTGATAATTCTTAGTAGCAATAATGATGTTGTTAAATTGGTTCCTATTGGATGCAGGTTGGTTATTGTGGCATGCGAATGTCTCCCACTGTGTCACCCCTAGATCCGGGGTCATGAATCCAGGTCATCACGGTCCAATTCCCATTTAATAACATTATATTCTTGACAGTCGAAATATAAATACTTGCTAATACTTATACAATAGACCCCACACTTTAACATTACACACCAGTCATATGCTCAGAGAACAACATCCATAATAATAACAGTTTAAAGTTAAAAGAGTTATTACAACCCAGAATCTTACTTAAGTAGTGTTGCTGAATAATACTTCTAGAAGATGCATGTCAACTGTTGGCCTATTTGATTTTGATGATTCTATGATTACATATATTTTGGAATGTTATTTATTATACTAACATGCTCTTGATTTTGATAATAATGTGATTACATATATTTTGGATGATATTAGTGCTACTAATATTTTTGATCTTAATGATTATGCGAAATATTTTATGTTGGTATAATGCTTGTTATTACTTGTTGTTAGTGAAATTTCCAGGAGAGAAATTGTCCTGTTCAACAAGCTGTTATGGATCATCTTACATATTTCAGCAAGCTGAATTCACAGTCTTTGAAAAATCAGTGTGCTAATTCTGGGCGACAGAATAACAGAATTCAAGAAGATATACATTTTTCAAGGAGCCACCTGTGATATATATTTAGGAATATTGTAAAAGACCCTCTGAAGTATTTAAACCCATCATACACTTAAATATTATCAACTCAAGTAAAGTGGGGGACAACACTTTCTTTGCCTTTAAATAAGGATTCAATTTCCTTATTTAATTTCCTAACCCAATACAAACACTTTCTATCATAGTCTTTGTCTACTCTATAATTACTCAATACACGCTCCTATCACTAAAAAGACAGCAACTCCAAACCATGGCTCCTCCACATCTCCATGGTTAATGGTTCCGTATATTAAAAATCCAAGGAGCCTCAAAAAGATTTTTCAAACATTCTTGTTTACCTATATATATGTTGTTCTTACTCAGTTCAAAATAACAATCCAAGTGCAAAAACAAGAACATATTCACACACAACTTTGAGCCTCTTTGCTAAATCTTTTAAACCTCTCAAACTCTCATACACATTCGAATTTATATTTTCAGAGGGTTCAATAGGTTGAGTTGTATTTATAAAAACTTTGTATTGTTCAAGTTGTAAAGTTTAGTTGCTGTACAAGTTTGGCTAAAGGTTTTGGGTGGGTAGAACTAGACTAGAGAAGGATACTTGGGAAGTATTGCTTAGAGAGTTAGTTCAACAAAGCAATTCAGCAAGCCAGATTATAAGCAGCTGGGTGTAAAGGGAGATATATTGTTTGATCTTGTAATCGGTTTATAGTGATCAATAATATATTCTCTTACCAAGTTGGTAAGGGACCAGGAGGTAGACCATAGGGGATTAGGGGTCGAACCTGGCTAAAAGATCATGTGTTACATTTTATTTTCTGCATTTTTCACACTACACTGCATTGGCATTTAAATTCAGCCTGTTGTTATTAAACTGTTAAGTCATATCAGCAAGCCGTTTCTGGGAAAAATCAAAACAGTTCATAGTTAACCACTGTCAGCCATAATACACCTATTCACCCCCCCTCTAGGTGTGTTTTCAATTGGTATCAGAGCTTTGGTATACTAATCTTTCTGTAACAGGAAAAGTATCGATCAAAATGGCTGAAGATTATCCTCTCGGATCTTCCAATAACCGTGCACCTTTGCTGCTAGGCACTGAAAACTATAACTGGTGGAAGGACCGGATGAAGATGCATCTGTCAAAAGAACCACTAGAATGGAGAGTTGTTAACAAAGGTCCTTATATATTTCTGGACAAAGAAAGCAAGCCGAAAGATGTTGATGAGCTTACTGATGCTGAATTAATCAAGGAAAGCTACAACACTAGGGCAATGAATACTATCATGAATGGTCTCTCTACAAGTGAAAGTGATAAAGTCTCCTCATGCAAATCCGCCAAAGAAATGTGGGACACTTTGGAACTCTATCATGAAGGTTCGACATCTTTAAAGAAAGTTAAACTCAGTACGTTGATGAATGAATTTGGAAGCTTTATTATCAAGGATGATGAGACAATAAGGCAAAGTCAAGCAAGATTTCAGAAAACAATGAATGGACTCAAACTGCTTGGGAAAACAATACCTCAAGCTGAAATAAACATGAAAATATTGAGTGTAGTACCTTGGTCCTATACGCCTAAGGTAACTGCGTTGGAATCTTCCTCACAAATTGACACTATGGATACCTTGGCTGTGTTTTCTGAACTTGAACACTTTGAAGCAAAAATAAATGCAAGCCAAGCCAGATCATCACAAGTACCAGTTGCAAAAATGAAGAATTTAACACTTCATTCGGAAAATAGTAAGCTGGAATATGAAGGAGAGTCAGAATCAGATGAGGATTTAGCTCTTATTTCAAGGAGAATCAAAAGGCTTATTGAAAAGAAGAATCAAATGAGGAAGGCTAAAGGAAATTATCCAGACACCAGAAAAGAATTCAAGGAATCCAAAGAAGAAACATGTTTTGAATGTGGCAAAAAGGGACACTACCGAAGAGACTGCTACAAATTAAAAAACAAGTCAAAACAGCAAGCTGGATTCAACGATAAAAGGAAATCTAAGGCTTTGATGACTTGGAGTGATGACTCTGCCTCTGAAGAAGAATCAAGTGATGATATGATTAATTTAGCTCTGGTGGGTCTCGATGAATAAGATAGCATTGAAGTGGAAAGTGATGAAATAGACTCAGATGACAACCATAGTGAGGTAAAATCATTCAATTCATTACCTACTAATTTTGTTATAGAAAAATTAACAATGCAGGAAACTTCTGAGGAATTTCTCAAACTAAAGTCAGAAAACAACAAATTAAAGGAGAAAAATTCTTATCTTAGAAAGATAGTCAGAGATCTTATTGATGAAAAGGCTTTAGATGAACATGAAACCACGATTACTAAGATGAAGGACAACATAACACAACTGGAAGGACTCAACAAAGTGATACTCAGAAGGAATGATAACCTAATCAAGCAACTCAGCGAGCTGAAATCTGATATAGAAGCCAAAAATACTCAAATCAGCAAGCTGAATGAAGAAATAGGATCCAGAGATACTCAGATTAGCAAGCTGAAAGAAGAAACAGAATCCAAAGATAAACTAAAAGAATCAGTTCCACATGAAGATGCACAACAAGCTAAGAAAATCAAAGAACTCGAGGATGAGATAAAGAATCTTCATAAAGGAATGGGAAAGTTTATCCAAGGAGAAGAAACTCTTAAATCAATGATGAAGCAAGCAACCGTACCAATAGTGAGGGAAGGTATTGGACTAACATCAACTTCAAAGGAAAATGCTCCCAAATATGATGGAAAGCATGGAATTCCTTATGATTATGCAATGCCTTGGAAAATATGTAACAAGTGTCAAAAGAAGGGACATCTTGCAAAGCACTGCACAACTCAGACAGAATCAGCCTACCAAAATAGGAAAATAGCTTACCATTATCAGTATGGCAGCACACAAAGAACAAAGATTTCAGCACCAAAAGTGGTACAAAAATGGGTAAAGAAATCTGATTTAAATTCTATCTATGTGCTAGCAACTAACCATGCAGGAATCAAGCAAGTATGGGTGCCAAAACGTTGAGTTTATGTGCAACAAATGTCCCTAGAAACAGCAAGCTAAGTGCAAAAGTTTGGTACTTTAGCTTACTTTTTATTATTATTTGCATGCTAAATTAATTTGCTATTCCTCTATAGATGCTGTTGCGCCCAAAATCATCATGGGCTGCATTTAGGCCCACTAGCCTTGTGGGTTCAATCCATATGACTAAGAAGATAGATCCAGTACATGATAGAAAGAATTAGATATGAAGAAATAAGCATTAGACAGAAAAATGATCAAGAAACCATGAATACCGGGAGGTTCCTAAAGGTCTGGAAGCTAGGTAGATCATTTGAAGACCAGGTTCCCCTAAGCAGAAGAGTTTGAATTAATACAACTATAATCACGAAAAGAGGTAAGAACATGCAAAGATATTAGATGAGTTATCCAGCTTAACACGTTTGTTATTTGTGCAGGTACAGGTACCTAGAAAGAGGTTCCTGAGCAGTATGTCCCGAAATAAGGAGTTCCTGAGAAACAGGCTCCTGTGATATAGGTTCCTGAGCAGCAGGTTCCTAAGCATGACCGACAGAATGTTCTAGAAGCTATCTAGAATCGATAAATGCATTATTATTGGAGTATAATTCAAGGACGCAGATGATCCTAGAATATCTCTAATAAACGAGAGAATTAGAATGGAGTACGAACTCGAGTTCTACTCTATTCCAACAACTAGTTCGTGAAAGGCTCTAAAGGAACCTGAGTCCAACACGAACTAGGTAATCGAACACAGCTATTCCAGCAGAGACAGAATCGCATTAGAACTACGTGAGCTTGATTCCTATATAAAGGATACGTAGGCACCTTGAGGGTAAGACAAATTCAGCTCTCTAATTCTCTCAAAAGGCATCTGAGATTATTGGAGATACCCTCGAGCTCAGCTCAACCCCACAAACACAACCCAAATTATCCATTGAACAGTTGATCGTTAGCCTTACAACTCATCAAGAACCTCACAAAAGTTGTTACGAAATCCACTCATCAACATTGGCGCTAGAAGGAGGGGAGTTAACATCTTAAGAGTGGAAAGATGGCAGGCAATTCAGATAGCGAAGCAACCCGTTCTGTGGAGAAAACTCATGATGGTGATGAACGCGTTCACCAGGGAAAGAAGGTTACCTCAGCAGACGTGTTAGAGGTTTTGAAGCCTTTTGGAGAACGGTTGTCAACCTTGGAACAAGCTTCAGGAAAAAAGAAAAAGAAGACAAAGAAGGGGAAAAAGTCTAAGGTCACCCCGAAGCAGTTGGATTTTGAGGAAAAAGATTTTGGACCTGAGAATAAATTGGAAGAAGAGGAGGAAGAACCAAAGCAGGATGGTGATGATGAAGAACAAGAGAATCCAGAGAAGAATAAAACTCCTGCCAAGAAGGTGCAATCCCAGGTCTATACTGAGTCCAAAAAGAAGGTGAAAACAGGAGTTCCCTCACAGAAGAAAAAGAAAGATAAGGAGCCATCTGTTGAGATAATTGAGGACGATGAAACAGACTCAGAGGAAACAAGCAAGGAATCTAGTACTGCAGAATCACAGGATGATAAAGAAGTGAGTAAGCAAGCAAGGACGGAAGCTATTGGGGAGGTAACTGCTGAAGATATTAAGAAAATATTGGCTCAACTCAAGGATGAGAAGAATCTTACTGCTAGGCCCATAACTGCTTCTCCTTTTACCAAGAAGGTTCGAAAGTCGACATTGCCTAGATCCTACAGGCCTTCGAATGAATTGAAGTTCGACGGAACCACGGACCCTATTGAATACTTAAGTCGTTTCGACACAGAGATGGATGTTTATCAAGTAAAGGAGGCTACTAGGTGTAGGTTACTGGCTGCAACTCTGCAAGGTGGAGCTCATCAATGGTTTAAGAGGTTACCTGCAGACTCGATTGGTTCCTGGGAAAGCATGGGAAAACTCTTTGTTTCTCAGTTTAGGGCATCAGTAGCGTTTGCACCACCTACCAATACCTTAGACAACATCAAGCAGAGACCTGGTGAGACGTTGACAGAATATTTTAAGAGGTTTAATGCAGAGGTTCCAAAGGTTAGAAAAGCATCTGAGGAGACCATAAAGAATTTCTTGATAGTTGGAGTCAAAAGGGGTTCTGATTTCTGGAAGGATTTGCAAGGGAAGGAACCTAAGACCCTGGCAGATTTTTATTCTCAGGCAGAATCTTTTCGTTTGGTTGAGGAGTCTTTAGCTGATTTGATGAAGGATCCAGATTATGAGAAGCAGAGTGGATGGTTAGGAAACAAGAGGTCAAGGCCAAGGAGTCCTAATAACCGTGACAATAAGAAGGTGGTTAGTCTAACGTCTCAAGGGAAGCCTGAAGTGGAAGCTATGAATCCTACCAGGTCTGCTATGAACCAGGTGCCACCACCAGCTTCCTACAATCCGCTCAAGAAGGAAAGACCTGTTTATGAAACTTTTACCCCTTTGGTAGTTCCGATTGATCATATTTATGTTGTGAATGAAAAGTCCTCATGGTTTAGGAAGCCTTTTAGAACGGGTCCTCCAGGAAATAAGAATGAGCATCCATATTGTGATTTTCATGACAACAATGGGTATAATACCGCAAACTGTCGCCATCTGAGGGATTTAATTGAAACTTTGATCAGGCAAGGACAGTTAACTGAATGGGTAGCTCAGGAAGGAAAGAAGTATAGAGAGGAAAAGACGCAAAAAGCACCAGAACCTGTGTTGATAGAAGGACCACCTAAAACTGGATGCATACGAACTATTATAGGAGGTCCTCATGTTGGAGGAAGCGACAGAAACACTATGGAAAGCTATACTCGTGAAGCTAGGGAATGACCGTTGACCAATGTTTGTAATCTATCTCAAAGGTCACCTAGGTTGTTTAAAGGGGAGGATGCAGATATTACCTTCACTGAAGAGGATGCTTCTTGGGTACATCACCCCCACACAGATGCTTTGGTGATTGAAGCAGGAATTGGGTCTTATGAGGTTCATCGAGTGCTAGTGGATAATGGAAGCTCTGTGAATCTACTGTCATATTCAGCTTTCAAGAAGATGCATTTTCTGGATAGAGACTTAACTCCAACAAAAGATACCTTGTATGGCTTTACTAATAATCAGGTCCCAATTAAAGGTAAGATTCGTTTACCAGTAACTTTAGGAGATAAGCCTTGTTGCATTACACAGCTATCAGAATTTATTGTTATAAAAGACAACATGAATTATAATGCTATCCTTGGGAGACCAATTCTGAAAGAGATGAGGGTGGTAACCTCGATTTATCACCTAACTATGAAGTTTCCGACACCATGTGGCATTGGTATAATTCGAGGTTGTCAGTATGAGTCTAGAGAGTGCTACACCAAGGCTTTGCAGCATGCTGCTAAGGCTGCTAAGCTACCTAAGCCAATGGATAAGGTTCTAGATGATTTTCCAGGGAAGAATCCGGATGATATAACAGTTGATCTACGTAGCCAGCCATTGGAGGGTTTTGTGTCAGCATCGTGTAGAGCAGTGAGAATTGAAGAGATCACAAAAGAGGAACCTCATGCTGAGATTCCAGTTTTTCAGGGATCGGATACCCCATATTTGTTCTTAAAAAATTCACCCCCTACGGACAATGATGGTGATGTGTGTATGACAGAGGAATTGGATTCTGAGAATTCTCGAAAATTGAAGCACAGTGGAAGTAGTGAGGATAGTCAGCCAATTGCTAAGAGAAGGAATGTCATGCAGGAAGCACCTGTACCACTTATTGTGGAGGAATCTCAAGAAGAATTGGTGGTAAAAATGGATATAGATTTGGATCCTCGAATGCCAGAAACGGTGGTTAAGGCTGGACCAGCTGGTGAGACATTGGATGTGAAGATAAATGATAAGGATGGTACAAAGGTTTTGAAGATTGGAGCTCACCTAGAACCAACTCTGCAGGAATCTCTTGTTTCTTTCCTAAGTAAGAATCTAGATGTTTTTGCTTGGTGCCATGGAGACATGAAGGGAATAGATCCAAGGGTTATGTGTCACAAATTGAATGTTGATCCAGATAAAAAAGGTGTGAGACAGAAAAGAAGACCAGTTAGTGGAGAAAGAGCTCAGGCATTGAAAGAAGAGGTTGATAGGTATGCAGGTTTGGTCAAGGAATCTTTCTATCCTTTATGGTTAGCAAATCCTGTGTTGGTAAAGAAGCCTAATGGAAAATAGAGAACATGTGTGGACTTCACAGATCTCAACAAAGCATGCCCAAATGATAGCTTCCCATTGCCACGAATTGATCAGTTAGTGGATGCAACCGCTGGACATGCCTTACTTAGCTTTATGGATGCATATTCAGGTTACAATCAAATCCCTATGTATGAACCTTATCAGGAGCATACTTCTTTTATTACGGATAGAGGTCTTTATTGTTATGTATGCATGCCATTTGGATTGATTAATGCTGGAGCCACGTATCAACGATTGGTAAACATGATGTTTAAAGAGCAAATTGGCAAAACCATGGAGGTATATGTGGATGATATGTTGGTTAAATCTAAGGAAGCTGTTGATCATGTGAAGCACTTAGAAGAGATGTTTGGAATCTTGCAAAAATATAGAATGAAATTAAATCCCCAGAAGTGTGTATTTGGGGTGGAGTCTGGGAAATTCCTAGGGTTCATGGTGAATCACAGAGGTATAGAAGCAAATCCAGCCAAGATTAAAGCGTTGATTGATATGAAGTCACCAAGAACTGTGAGGGAGGTTCAGTCTCTTACAGGGAGAGTTGCAGCTTTGAACAGATTCATCTCGAGGTCTACAGACAAATGTCAAGAATTCTTTAAAGCCATAAAGAAATGAAGTAAGTTCGAGTGGACTGAGGAATGTGAGATAGCCTTTGGGAAACTGAAAGAGCATTTGGGTAGCCCTCCGTTGTTGGCTAAACCTGTTGATGGAGAGACATTAGTACTCTACTTGGCTGTGTCAGAGTATTCTATTAGTGCAGTCTTGGTTCGAGAAGAAGAAGGACAGCAGAGCCCAGTCTATTATGTCAGTAAGAGGTTACTTAATGAAGAAACGAGGTATACGGGAATGGAAAAGCTGGTTTACGCTCTGATTTTAGCTACCAGGAAGCTGCGACATTATTTTCAAGCACACAAGATTGAAGTGCGAACCTCGTACCCACTTAGGCAGGTGATGCATAGGCCAGAAACTTCAGGAAGAATGTTAAAGTGGTCTCTGGAGTTGGGGCAATTTGACATAGAGTATAAGCCCAAGACAGCAATTAAAGCCCAAGCTTTGGCAGATTTCTTGATTGAATTTCCATCACATGTGGAAGTTACTGGCCAGGAGGTACCGAAAGAATTGGAAAAAGAGCAGATAGAAGATGATAATTGTGCAACTTGGTGGACATTGTATATGGATGGAGCTGCTAACAGTAATGGAGCAGGTGCGGGCATAGAGCTAGTAAGCCCAGAGGGACATAGGTTGCATAGTTCGATTCACTTTGCTTTTAAGGCCATCAACAATGATGCAGAGTATGAGGTGTTAATTGCAGGTCTCAAGCTAGCCTTAGAGATGAAAGTCGAGAATATCAGAGTGTTCAGTGATTCAATGTTAGTAGTATGGCAAATTCGAGGTGGATTTCAAGCAAGAGGTCCGCGAACAGATTTGTATTTGAGGTACTCCCAGGAGTTACTTGCAAGGTTCCGAGAAGTGAAGCTAGATCAGATACCTCGAGGGCAAAACACAAATGCAGATGCATTAGCTAAATTTGGCTCACAGAGAGAATCCACGTTGCTGGGTGTGATTCCACTTCAGATTCAGGAACAGCCTAGTGTTTTTAGAGAAGAGGTGATGGATATTGAATTTCCAGTTGAAGATTCATGGATGACTCCCATCTATAATTATTTGACAAAGGGAGAGATACCTTCTAACCAAGATGAAGCCAGAAGGTTAAAATATCATATGGCCAAGTATGTGATTTATGATGGAGTCCTATATAAGCGAGGGTTCAATCAGCCTTTGCTTAAGTGTGTAGCTGGAGAGCAGTGCAGATATATTCTCGAAGAGATTCACGAAGGAGTGTGTGGAAATCACTCGGGGGGTGGCTCTTTAGCTTTGAAAGTTCTTTGACAAGGATATTTCTGGCCAACCCTCAAAACAGATGCTTATAAATTTGTACAAGCATGCAGCAATTGTCAAAAATTTGCAAATTTTGATAGCAGACCTGTAGCTCCTATTAAACAGATTGTCAGCCCTTGGCCATTTGCAGTTTGGGGGATAGATCTCATTGGGGAGCTCCCAACAGGAAAGGGTGGAGTAAAATATGCAGTGGTAGCAGTTGATTACTTCACAAAGTGGGCAGAAGCAGAACCACTTGCTAAGATTACAGCATTGAAGTTGATTGAGTTTGTTTTTCGAGCAATTATCTGCAGGTTTGGTCTTCCTTAGAAGCTGATATCTGACAATGGGAAGCAGTTTGACAATAGAGAGCTTAGAGGATTATGCGAGCAGTTTGGAATTCAGAAAGCATTTTCAGTAGTGTACTATCCATAGAGTAATGGACAGACTGAAGCTGTGAACAAGATTATCAAGCATACTTTGAAGACAAGACTTGAAGATAAGAAAGGAAGCTGGCCAGAGGAGCTTCCTGGAGTCTTGTTGTCGTACAATACCACTCCAAGAACTACAACTGGTGAGTCTCCTTTTACTCTCACTCATGGTTGTGAAGCTATGGTACCTGTGGAAGTTGGTACAGGTTCCTTGAGAAGTAATCATTATGACCCCGAGAACAATGAGGTCAATCATAGGCTTTACTTGGATATGATCGAAGAGTTGAGGACAGATTCACAAGTAAAGCTAGCAGCATATCAACAGAGAGTTCGAAGGTATTACAACAAGAAGGTGAGAGCAAGACCTTTTAAAGTTGGAGACCTAGTTTTGAGGAAAGTCATGCCAAATATCAAAGTTCTGGCACATGGAGCTTTTGGAGCGAATTGGGAAGGACCTTACCAGATAAAGTCAGCCATTTGGGAAGGAACCTATCATTTGATGGATATGGATGGGAACCTCATTCCGAGAGCATGGAATGCAGAGCATCTCAAGAAGTATTACCAGTAATTCGCTTTTACTATGCTTTGTTAGGAAAAGTAAGGCTCTTTCAGCCCAAGAATAAAGGCAGCTTATCAGTTATAGCTGACCATAATTGTTGATTTCAGTATTTAATTTTGCATGTAATCGGGGGGTACTTGATATGAACCTTCCTGTTTGCAAGACAGTTTTTAGTTTTGAGCATTGATAGCCTGCGATGAATTTGTTGATTGCAGTATTGATGATTATAGCTTCCTAATAGTTCTTTTACGTAATAATAATTACTCAAAAGAACTGGGGGTAGTATTCCTACTTAGATAGTATTGTGCATGATATGATTAGCCAATTCATATGCCAATTTGAAAATTTTAAGTGCTTGTTTTAGTACTTGTATGGTGAAACAGGGTACCTTGACGAACAGGTTCCTGTAGCATTGACAGTATTTGCAGGATACCTTAACTAACAGGTTCCTGTAGCATTGATAGTGTTTGCAGGTTACCTTAACTAACAGGTTCCTGTAGCTTTGACAGTGTTCATGAAGTATGAGTAAGATTTGACAGAATGCAGACAGAATGTGCAGATTACGATTGATTGATCAGAATTAGCTTATAGACAGATTGAATTAAGCCTCAGGCAGCTTCCTTGTCAAGAGTTAAGTCTCAGGCAGCTTCCTGAGCAAGTATTAAGCCTCGGGCAGCTTCCCGAGCAAGCATTGAATTAAGTCTCGGGTAGCTTCCCGAACAAGTATTGAGAATTAAGTCTCAGGTAGCTTCCTGAGCACGAGAAAAGCCTCAGGTAGCTTCCTGAGCATGAGAAAAGCCTCAGCTGACTGAGCACGACATTGTTGCCAAAAGCCTCAAATTTCTTGAGCACATGATTCAAAAGCCCTGTTGACAGGCACCTAAAGTCCTGACAAAAGGCATCTAAAGTCCTGATAAAAGGCACCTAAAGTCCTGACAAAAGGCACCTAAAGTCCTGACAAAAGGCACCTAAAGTCCTGACAAAAGGCACCTTTAAAGGAACCTGTATGGAGCTGAGACTGGCATACAGGAACCTGAAACTATATGTTTCACCCCTCCGTGGAGCCGCCATTGGCACGAGAGGAAGTGGGAACTTGTATGGAGCCTAGACTGGCACACTTGTTCTTAAAGAGAAGCCTAATAAGCTCTCCCTCATGTGGAACCGCCTTTGGCACATGAGAAGAAGGAATAAGTTCCTTAGCATTTACCTTCATAAGATGTCTAGCCTGACACATGAAGAAGAGGAATCTGTGTGGACTCCCAGAATGACGCACAGGTTCCTAGAATCGCCTCGAGGCACAAAGGGAACCAACATGCCTCGAGGCATGTTGGGACCTAGAGTTTGGGATTGGGAACCAATCAGGTGACCTTTCCAAGAGAAAAAAGGAACCAACATGCCTCGAGGCATGTTGGGACCAAGAAATTAGGATTGAGAGCCAAGCAGGCGACCTTTCCAAGAGTTGACCCGAATTAAACAAAAGAAAATTTTACTAACATTAACTATTTTCTGTTTTATGTTTTTATTTACAGGGTTAATCAGCTATTTTCAGGGAACTTGGTTTAGTTATAGAAGAACAGGGAATCACTAAGGAAAGCTACAGTTCAGGTTATAGTGGTAAAAACATGTTTTGAAGTATAAATAAAGAGGTCCCAAATCTACAAAGTGTTCTATGAAATTTTTGGAGAAAAATCGTGTAGTAGTAATTTCAGAGGCAAATAGGAAGTTTTGCAGGCATGATTGTATAAGTAAACAAAGAGATATATCAAAAGTAGATGGTGATCATTGGAAACATGAAGAGTTATAGGGTACAAGGACCCTAGGCAAACCAAAAGTTATAGGCACGAAGGCCATAGAAACCAAATTCGAAAGATACAACCTGCGAGGCACTACGAGGGGCCCGCAACCTCATTCAAAGTTATAAAAGTTCAGAGAATTCATAAAGCTTCAAGCAACGGGCACTGTGACGCCCCCAAATCCGAGGTCAGAGATTCAGGTCGTCACGTCATCATCCAACCATATCATACCTGTATTAACTTTACAACTCAACAATACCTCTATCCAGACCTCAATCTTATGCACATACAAGTTAGAGCCTCAGAAACGATAATCAAAAGTAACACTAAATATTACAATTCATCTGTACAATCCAGAATCTTACGCACTTCCACTTATACAACTACACTTGAAGACGAGTCTTACTATTACAGTTGAAAATCTATCAGACTTACTCTGTAGTATTTATCCGGAACTAATTCATCTCGGGATAAATCTTCTACTCCTCTTCTGCTGGTATGGAGTTAACTGACCAAATTCTTCTCTTTCTGAAAAGTTTTTATAAAGCAAGAATGAGCTACATATTGCTCAACAAGTTCACCATTTTGAAAAATAATAATGTGGTTTATTTCGAAAACGTTCCCAACTGTATGGGTATATATCTCAGATTTCAAAACGTAACTCGACAATATATATGTTCGAGTTTGAATACAACATTTATACTCACTAAGGAGCTTTAATAATAACATATGAATCCTTTATAAGGTTCCCATTTCAATATATCTCAAGTTTGAAAATACATATATATAAGCATATCATTTTCGGCAAAACACTCTACGGTTATCATTCTGTACAGGGAATACGTTATTGCAAAACCTCTTTCCTTCCATTAGCTTAGAAGGTTTCTCATTCAAAAACATTTCATTCTTTGAAATAATTGCAAGAGTGCACTAACACGTGCCAATCTTTATAGAAAATCTTGCAGTTCTAGATACTGCACAATATCAATATTTTTCTTATCAAAAACCACACTATCGGCAACTTGGCACTTAGGCCCAAGAAGCAGTGTTTGAGTATTTTTCCAAAGTGGAGAATGGGACTGGAAGAAAACATAAAAACCTGACAAGGATTGACGATGATCAGTCGCCACAACCAAGTCCAATAATCCGCGGGTCTTCTCTACTAGTAGAAGGATAGAAACTACATCCGTAACTACCCTCGGGTGAAAACTACATCCGTAATCACCCTCGATGAAAACTACATCCGTAATCATCCTTCGACAACACCTGGGCCGGAATAAATGATGGACCGCCTGGCTAACGGTCTCTTACACTAAACTCTGGGTCGTTCGTCAACGACCCTGCACGCCAGAGTCCCCTTTTTTCTTTTTCTTTCAAAACTTGTTTTGATTGAAAATTGAGTAGTTGAGGTCCGACATCAGTCGACCGATAATTCTTGAAAAACGTGCAAGGGAGTAAAACCTGACCGGGGGTTTTCGAAAATATTTTGGGTTCGAAAGAATTCGAGTTTGAAAACGCTAAAGGTATCTTGGATTAGTTTTGTCTTTAAAATAATGAACAATAATTAATAAATAATATTTTGAGATTTAATATAAATAATTAATAGAATAATTATTTACTTAAGTTAAGCTTTTAATCCAAGATAGATATTTTTGAGTATTTTTAACAACGTAAAAATAATAAATACTTAAGTATACGATACTTCCCGAATGACTCTTCAGGTTTTCGCAATTTAATCACGATACAATAATATACTGCTCCCCGGTCAATAGTATATTTGGACCGCTACGACCTCTATTGCTAGAGTCGTAGTCCGACGAAAACACTTTCATTCTAAGTTCAACGGTGTACAAACACATATGCATAAATCTCAAACTTCAGCATAATCTCGTAAAGCATAAGCATACAATACGTTTGGAAGCTATAAACACAACAGTGAAAATCCTTATATATAAGTTTTGAAAAGTAAACTTGTATAGGTAAAATCGAGAATATAATCTTTTGAAAATAAATACTTAGGGTTGGAAAACTTGCCTTGGTAGGGTGGGGTGGTCGAGCTCGCGACGTGGAACGAAGATCTATACATAATCAATATTCGTACGTTAGTACCTTAACAACGCTACTTAATCGTAAGGTTTTAAAGGATGTAAGACCAACTTAACGACTCCAATTTGTGACCACTAACCCTCCCATATGACCATGTCATCACTTTATCACATTCGTTACCCATTCGACTCGAATCCATTCCTCAAACTTGAAACACAAGTAAGTACTCTTAAAACTACGTTAAACTAACCTCCTAGGTGATTTTTCACTCACGTACACTTCGCTTTAACATTTTTATAAAATTGAAAAATACAAATTTTACTCCAATTCTTTTTGGACAGCCTTCACAACTGTATAATCTGACTACCCTCAAAGTTTCATAATACTAGCATAATTTTAAGGGGTCCTAACTCAGTTCACAAGTGGACAACACAGTGCAGTCTGAATTCCAGAACCACACTGCACTAATCCGGCCATAACTCAAGATCTACACATCTCCTGGGTATGAACCTTATATTTCTAGAAACTACATTCAATTATCTTTCTAACCATATAAATTAGGTCCTCGGGTGACAAGATTTAGGGGTTCAAAACCCTCTCACAAGACAGTACATGCTCCCAGGATTTAACACAACACACATCTTGTCTTAAACATTCAAGAACTCACTTTATACATCACATCTACCATCAAAACCACCAAGACTTGCCTCTATAGCATACATGGGGTTACATACTCTAAGTACAAGCCTTACAACCATCATAACACGCACATAACTTCAAGATTTCATCATCTACAACTCAAATCACCAAGATTCACTCTAAAACTTATAGATCTAACAATATAAACTATAAACAAGTCATGCTAAGGGTTGAGAGAGTTTATACCTTCCTTGATGTGTGTAATAGCTTTCTAAACCTTGTATAATCCTTGTATAGCCTTGGTTAAGCTTGGATGATCAAAAGAAATGAAGAAAACAAAGTTAGTAATTCGGAGTTATTAGAACCCGACTGAAAGATCATGGAAAACGAGGCCCTTACCGAGCTTTTCTGATCGAGGCTTCTAAACGAAAGTTGTAGAGCATCTTAACAGCTTTCTAACCATATAAATAAAACGAAATTTCATTGAGTAATGAAGGCTCTATGCCCGTTTTACTGAGAGGACGTTCTGCTGGGCAGAATGGAGAGAAAATGGAGTTTCTTGGTTTTTGCTTTTTGTTCTTTATCTCCAATAATACTTACACATGTAATATATATCTAGATATTTTGGATGCATCCTTATCCTTGCTAGGTGTCACACTCCCATTGGCTCCCTTGGATTCTTATCCACTTAAAATGCAACCAAGTCCTTCCTCCTTTTGCACCTAAGTCCTTATCTCTTGTTTCTTGCACTTAAGTCCCTTGACTTTGTTTTCTTTCCCACCAATTGGATTCCCTTGTTGTCTCGTGATTAAAATTAATACGTTACAACTAATACTTTGCATATTATTGCTCTATGGCACAATACCTCGAATGAATATTAATTCCAGCATCCCTTGTTTATTTCTCTTTATCTCAGAAAACGTTCTCCCGCTTTCTCAAGCATTCTCTATTTCTCAATTCTAAGAGTTTATTCTCAATCCTCTTTCTTTCTCATAATATATCCTTCCTTGGACTCTTAATATACCATATCCTTAATCCATGCTTCGTTCGTTCAATCGCTTAATCTTGTTGTAACGTCTCAGTGGTTCTCGTTCTAAATCCTCAAATCAAATATAATAAAATCCTAACATATTAAATCCTTAATTCCTCAAAATTAATATCTCATTTCTTGAATATAATAATATATAATTCACTGCCCGGTCAAATATTACACCAAAATACAAATTGGAATTTCTGAATTCCGATCGTCTTTACATACACTTATTTGCTCCGTGAATCACTAATATGACTTCGAAATATCCATACCATGTCTTGTACATAGGGTGGCGTGAAAATTTTCTTGGTCCTCAAAATCACTATTCATCCATAAATTACTATTCACGCATGACAAACACTATTCACGTATATACTTATTCTTAATAAGAAAAGTTTTAATTCTACCGAAAATCTGGGTTCTTACAGGTACTTTATCAGATTCTTCGATAGCTGGAGAAGGTGGAAGAGTAGCTGGAGTAACCTCAGGAGAAGGGACCTCTGCAGTCTCAGGGATGGAACCTGGAGACCTCTCAACCGTAACCACGGGAGGTACAGGGTCTTGCAGAATCACAGCTTCGTTTTCAAAGTCCTTGATCATACCTACCACATCCTCACCGAGGAAAGACTAGTTTAGCTCAGGCATTTTCTCCCACATGGATCGCATGTAGTCTCGAATACCTTCATTATAACCTTCATCATACCTAGCCTTCTCCTGGACGAACATGGATGATTTTGTAGTATCAGCAGCAGTGTTAAGAGCATCAACCTGAATCTCGAGCTCACGAATGTTCTCCAACAGAGCAAATTTTTTCATCTTGCAAACTCTTCACATGTCCCTGAAGCTCATCATTACTGTTCTTTAAAGAGGTCTCAACCGTTTTTGCTCGTCTCACAGCAGCAGTAACTATATTCACCTTTTCCTCCTTAGCAGCCAGCTCCTCTTTTAGCTTTGAAACTTCTCCTTGCAATCGGAGGTCGTACTACGTTTTCTCAGCAAAATCATCGCAGAATCTGAGGGTAAAGAAAGCATTCTGGGCAGCAAAAAATCTCATGGCATGCATAGCTTTGGTGGAATCCATTTTAGCCCAGCTAGCAATTGCTTCCGGAAGTACATGAGTATCAATCAATTCTTTAAATTGATTCTGGGCCACAGCTGATTCGACCTTCACAACCTTGCCTTTCTTCATGGACCTAGTTTGCGAACTTCCAGAAAGATCAAGTGTGGTTTGAGCAAGCTTGCGTTTGGAGGAGCTTGATGGTTGATTCTGAGTGGATGCTGGAGTAGGAACTTGACTTATAGGAGTTGCAACGCGCGGAACCTCCTTGTCCTCAGTTTTGAAGATCTCATCTACGTTTTTGGTTTGTTTAACAAAAGAAGGAACCTTGGGAGCCATATCTGCATAAGCCAATAAATTAAGATTAGAGATGTATATATGAAGCAAACGAATATAATTGCACAGATACAGTTAATAAGAGAAGCATAACTACGAGGAAGCTCATACCAGAAGTTGAAGGAATAAAACCAAGGGCGATTAGATTAGCAGGAGTCATCAAAATCAAACAATCTCTAGTGGAGGCTGATAGTTTCAGGATTTCAGTTGCTCTTTCTAAACAAACTCCAGTGAGGAGGGTTTGCTTAGGAATATTGGGTCGACAATTAAACTCGTATCTAACATAGGGGCAGTTATAGCAATACAGAAACTGTTCTGGCCATTACTCAAAATTTTGTTTAACATTTTTTATGCACTTGCCCTGGTGGCAAGGCCAAGCTGAGAGGTAAAAACAACCAGAACTTCTCCCAGTGTCTTTCAATCTGAAGAAATAGCCCAATTCAGGTGCTGTCAAGGGAACTGTAAATTTGCTGGAATATAGTATAAAGGTGCTGATGGCTAACCGATAAGAATTAGGGGTGAGTTGCATTGGTGCTAATTCGTAAAAGTCTAGGACCTCACGTAAGAAAGGATGAAGAGGCATGGAAACACCTACCCTCAAGAAAGCAGTAGAGATAACAGCATGAGGGATACCTTGTTGTGGGACTTTCAGATCAAACCTGTGAGCTCTCTCACCAGGTTCTGGGATTGTTATATTACAACTCCAATAGTCTTTCTAGTTTAGCTGAGGTCATGATGGAATCTGATTTTTCACAAAAAGGGACAATCTCCTATTTGAATGGTTCTCTTTCTACAGATATCTCATTTTGAAAGTTAGGTTCTAGAAGGGACTCAAGTTCAAGCTCGGGTTTTGATACCTCCTCATTATCAGATGACCAATCTTCTCCTAAATCAATTAAACTCAGGGATTTGTCTTGGTCATTGATGTTAAGAGGTCTCACAAGAATATCTTGAGGTACACTAGCATTTGGAATTAAAACTCTAGATCTAGTCCTATTACCGATAGATTTAGTAAGGACAGGGTTAATTGAAGAATGGTGATCGGAGTGTGTTGAGTCAGAAGACATCTGTAAGAAACAGACGAAGAAAGGTCAGGTTTTTTGGGCCTTTTAGGAGATAAAATCGTGGTTTTGAGATGTTTAAACAATCATAACTATGAGATACGGGGCAATTAGTGAAATACACAGAAATTACAACATACATCGATTGCAGCATGAAGTATATAGAAGATGAACGGATAGTTAACAGTTACATTGAAAATCATGGCGATATGACTGTGAATCGGCGAATGGACAACCATTAAGTAAGGTATAGTGGACAATCGTGTGTGGAACATAGATTATGAAGCATAGATATAGACATGTACATACCCTATTAGGTAAAAATAGCATGCAAGGTCGAAATAAGAAGACAGTTAAAAATCCAGTCGAGATTCTAAAAGAGCAGAAAGAAATGGGACCGAATCGTACCTTGGATTGAAGAAAACAGCGATGAGAAGGCAGGATTCAGCAGATGACCGTCGGGCTTCTGTTTCTTTTCTCTCTCCGAGGGTTTTTGATAAATATTTGGTAAAGGTAAAAATGGAGATGAAGACGTTCATGTGTTTATATAGTCGAGGTAAATAGGAGACAACTATACACACGTGGCAGTGAGCTATTGAAGCAGTAATTGAAGAGATACATGCGCAAGAGGCGTGTGAATCTTGGGAAGAGATTATATTAACTGCAGCTTGGGTAAGTGATAAGGGTTAATTCGAATTTCGAATTATCACTTCCAGATATTTTCAGTTGAAGATTATCTCTCCTACGAATTTTTGAAATTTTAAAAAAAAATTAAGGAGATGAAATTACGAGAGTCAAATCAAATTCCCTAGGAAGCTAAGCATGAATATTGAGTTGATTTTGAGAAGTTATGGTTTGAAGAAAAGGATATGAAAACAGGTTCCTTGAATAGAAGGAAGCTGCTCAAAGATATATTAGCTAGAAATATTTTTATGTCCTGTTTCCTACGACGAGTTAGCTCATGTAGGCTTGGACGTATGATATTAAGGCAAGGTATTGTGAGCAGACAGATTTAACATTGGACCCCTAACCAAAGAGTAAAATAGGTTCCTTTCACCTTACATGCTTTCAAGGAACCGGGGGGTACTTGTTGTGCCCAAAATCATCATGGGCTGAATTTAGGCCCACTAGCCTTGTGGGTTCAATCCATATGACTAAGAAGATAGATCCAGTACAAGACATAAAGAATTAGATATGAAGAAATAAGCATTAGGCAGAAAAATGATCAAGAAACCATGAATACCGGGAGGTTCCTAAAGGTCTGGAAGCTAGGTAGATCATTTGAAGACCAGGTTCCCTAAGCAGAAGAGTTCGAATTAATACAGCTATAATCACGAAAAGAGGTAAGAACATGCAAAGATATTAGATGAGTTATCCAGCTTAATACGTTTGTTATTTGTGCAGGTACAGGTACCTAGAAAGAGGTTCCTGAGCAGTATGTCCCGAAATAAGGAGGTTCCTGAGAAATAGGCTCCTGTGATATAGGTTCCTGAGCACCAGGTTCCTAAGCATGACCGACAGAATGTTCTAGAAGCTATCTAGAATCGATAAATGCATTATTATTGGAGTATAATTCAAGGACGCATATGATCCTAGAATATCTCTAATAAACGAGAGAATTAGAATGGAGTACGAACTCGAGTTCTACTCTATTCCAACAACTAGTTCGTGAAAGGCTCTAAAGGAACCTGAGTCCAACACGAACTAGGTAATCGAACACAGCTATTCCAGAAGAGACAGAATCGCATTAGAACTACGTGAGCTTGATTCCTATATAAAGGATACGTAGGCACCTTGAGGGTAAGACGAATTCAGCTCTCTAATTCTCTCAAAAGGCATTTGAGATTATTGGAGACACCCTCGAGCTCAGCTCAACCCCACAAACACAACCCAAATTATCCATTGAATAGTTGATCGTTAGCCTTACAACTCATCA
Organism: Kitagawia praeruptora; assembly: GCA_037693485.1. Taxonomy (NCBI): domain Eukaryota; kingdom Viridiplantae; phylum Streptophyta; class Magnoliopsida; order Apiales; family Apiaceae; genus Kitagawia; species Kitagawia praeruptora. The sequence goes on along the minus strand of CM075345.1, from coordinate 42,332,322 downwards.
AGAACCTCACAAAAGTTTTTACGAAATCCACTCATCAACAGATGCCAATACTGATTTTTAAGTGTAATTCACTTGCATACAAGTTAATATTTACGCGTGCATGCATACATATTGTTAATTCTTTCGCATGCAATTGATTGAGTAAATGTGTACTCGTGCATTATGTGGGACTTCATAATCCATGCTTATTTTGAATATGCTATGTGATTACCCTTTTTAATGATTAAGGGGGAGAGATTTTAGGAGTTTAACTCTTAAAGAGGTTATGTGTTTGGGATTTTATTTCATATAAATCCTTATGTGCTTAATTGAATATCATGATGTTAAATCAAGGATGCATGTGTTGAGGGGGAGTATGTACTCCTAAAAATATATGTTGGTAATCATCAAAAAGGGGAAGATTGTTGGCCTATTTGATTTTGATGATTCTATGATTACATATATTTTGGAATGTTATTTATTATACTAACATGCTCTTGATTTTGATAATAATGTGATTACATATATTTTGGATGATATTAGTGCTACTAATATTTTTGATCTTAATGATTATGCGAAATATTTTATGCTGGTATAATGCTTGTTATTACTTGTTGTTAGTGAAATTTCCAGGAGAGAAATTGTCCTGTTCAGCAAGCTGTTATGGATCATCTTACATATTTCAGCAAGCTGAATTCACAGTCTTTGAAAAATCAGCGTGCTAATTCTGGGTGACAGAATAACAGAATTCAAGAAGATATACGTTTTTCAAGGAGCCACCTGTGATATATATTTAGGAATATTGTAAAAGACCCTCTGAAGTATTTAAACCCATCATACACTTAAATATTATCAACTCAAGTAAAGTGGGGGACAATACTTTCTTTGCCTTTAAATAAGGATTTAATTTCCTTATTTAATTTCCTAACCCCATACAAACACTTTCTATCATAGTCTTTGTCTGCTCTATAATTACTCAATACACGCTCCTATCACTAAAAAGACAGCAGCTCCAAACCATGGCTCCTCCACATCTCCATGGTTAATGGTTCCGTATATTAAAAATCCAAGGAGCCTCAAAAAGATTTTTCAAACATTCTTGTTTACCTATATATATGTTATTCTTACTCAGTTCAAAATAACAATCCAAGTGCAAAAACAAGAACATATTCACACACAACTTTGAGCCTCTTTGCTAAATCTTTTAAACCTCTCAAACTCTCATACACATTCGAATTTATATTTTCAGAGGGTTCAATAGGTTGAGTTGTATTTATAAAAACTTTGTATTATTCAAGTTGTAAAGTTTAGTTGCTGTACAAGTTTGTCTAAAGGTTTTTGGGTGGGTAGAACTAGACTAGAGAAGGATACTTGGGAAGTATTGCTTAGAGAGTTAGTTCAACACAGCAATTCAGCAAGCCAGATTGTAAGCAGCTGGGTGTAAAGGGAGATATATTGTTTGATCTTGTAATCGGTTTATAGTGATCAATAATATATTCTCTTACCAAGTTGGTAAGGGACCATGAGGTAGACCATAGGGGATTAGGGGTCGAACCTGGCTAAAAGATCATGTGTTACATTTTATTTTCTGCATTTTTCACACTGCACTGCATTGGCATTTAAATTCAGCCTGTTGTTATTAAACTGTTAAGTCATATCAGCAAGCCGTTTTTGGGAAAAATCAAAACAGTTCATATTTAACCACTATCAGCCATAATACACCTATTCACCCCCCTCTAGGTGTGTTTTCATCAACCACCAAAAGTTATTACACAAGCTTACACACTTAATTTACATATGTCTACTAATACCCATCCATCCTACAAGAGCTACCTCAGGGATAGGCGCCAGTACTCTCTCAAAAGCCCTTACCCTCTTCCGGGGTGTAGTGCGAAGTATTGGCATCCGCCCTAGCTGTTATATAAATAAATAGCAAGAGTGAGCTATAATAGCCCAACAAGATATTATTGCAAACCAGCATCAAAGGAAAAACATATATATATGTTAATAAATGGAAAACCAATCATAATCATTAAGAAAAGAATTAATTCTTATTTATTAAATACACCATCTATTTATCTTTATAAGAAAAGAAATATAGAACAATATAATTAATATCAGTTTCTCTTCTAATATGATATAATAACAGTTTCTCTTCTAACCATAAAAATAATTCCATAATTTCATACCATTTTTCCTTTTTCAGTATGTCAATCTGTAACCATTATCAATTCTTTCTTTAAATACTTTGGGGATATCTGTTGTCGCCTGATACGTTAGGACGATGATCAGTCGCCTAATCGTACCTGCTCTCTGTTTACTACTAGTAGAAGGAATGATCCAACCTGGTCATCATCCCTGGAGGAAGGCTCTCTGCTACATCCCCCTTCGGCATCCGTTGGGCCATAATAAAATATTGAGTGCTGGACTGTGCCGAACACAGCCTCTTACGCCTGCTGTTGCAATCCCCCTTTTTGTCAAATCGTTATTCCATTTATAAAACACCATTCCATATTTTCCATTTTCCGTTTCCATTTCCATTCACATATATCATTTCCATTTCCATATATCATCATCTTTAAAATACATACATCATAATACTTTGATTATAACTCAGACATCTCCTCCGTATTTAATAAAGTCAAATATGCTCTTATATACAAAATATTTCAACTATTTTAAAAGTATTAAATAATAATCAAATAATATTTATTAAATCTCAAATGTTTAAATATTATCTTTAACATAATATCATAAACCATATAACCCTAGATAACAACTGATACCATTCTCTTTCATATCCCTTTAGATCATGGAGTATATTCGCTCTACTCATATTCATATCCATATCCATAATCCATATCCATATTAAATAATCTCAACAAATAGGGAATATATCCCTAACCATATAATGATATAAGATTCATATATTATCTAGCAAAACCATTTTCTTTAAACATAAACAGTTTATCAAAATAAGGATATAAGAAATCTTGCCTCGATCTCTAATCCCAAGAGAAATGATCCGGTGTTCGTCTCGAGTATCTATAGAAACGAAAAGGACCACCATCAGAATATATTTCACTTAACCACTTAACCCTTAAATATATATATATATATATAGTAACACCCTTGACACATAATATAAGCTTAACATACTATTTATAGACCAAAAGTTCCAAGAACTTATCTATTATTAGACTCCATAAAAGTTTCAGTGTTTTTCACCATTTCATTATTAACCACACATGACTGTAAAATTTCTCATAAATGATCAATTTTGAATTTTGACACAAGGTCAGTGGGGTTTGACTCTCTATTAACCCTAATATATTTTCTAAAAATTTCATTACTTTTAAAGATTTTAAGTATGGTAATTATAGCCTCAAAGTTGACACAATTGCATTTTCTCGGTTTCCGAATGACTTTCACTAAAACTCACTTTTCTCCTAAACCGTTCATTGGATTTTGACGTTCTTTATATCAAAATGATCTATGAACTAAGCTCTATCCTCTCATGGTAAGTTAGTACCCTGGACAGAATCCTAACCGTACGAATATGGTTGACAAAAACAGGGCGTCTTTTGGTTTAACGAAAATCAGGCATTATAACGGCTATATTTTCATACTTTCCATAATATAACTCCTCCAAATCCAACATCCAACACATATACCAAACCCTACACCATGTGGTCATCATACCAACCTTGGTTAAAAGCACTCACAACACCTCCATGATCCATCAAAACACTTATAAACATTTATATAACCATGATTTTATATTTTACACTAACTTATTCCAAAAACCAACCATAAACTCAAAATTCAAGCTAGGGTTTCAAGTAGTATACCTTTCTTGGGGTGTGTACAAGCCTTAATACACCTTGTATCACCTTTATATCACCTTAGTATAGCCTAGATCTTCCAAAGAAACCAAGAAAACTGAAGTTAGTTTCTAAGATTTACTATTCATCATCAATCTTGTAAAATTCATAACAAAGCGAAAAATAAGATTTTGGCTCTCAAATTTTTATCACATCTTGGCCTCTTCATAAGATTTGATTTGAGCTATAGATAACCAAAAACAAAGCTTCCTAGCTATGGTTTTGATCCCGTTTTCCCCACTGGACAGAAGTTGTAAAGGACTAGGCAGGTTCAGTTCTTCAACTTGGGGAAGGGATATGACTAGGCTACACTACTTTGTTGACCATGAAATTTTGAACTAATGATACTCATGGAGTGGAGAAGTTTTGATTAAAATTTGGTAATTTTATCATGGATAGAAATGGAGATATGAATTTTTCTTTCATTCTTGGTCCTGCTAGGCAGTTTGGAGAGATTGATGTTTTTTTTGTTTTCTTTTGCTTTTCTTCTTGGATAATGACTTGTGTGACTTGTGTCTATCCCTTTAACATCAGCCCTTATCTCTTAATGAATTGTGTTTGAAGTCCACCAATGATACTAATCCATATGTTGATCATTAAGCACATTACTCCACTTTGTTGTTCAATGTCTAGCATACCCTTGCCCCTTGGTTCTTATTGCTCTTCTAACCTTGCCCCTTCATAATTCCATGAGCCACTCACTTAATTAACTTGTAAATGCAGCTCCTTAAAGAGCTTGGGCCAAGCATGGGCTTGTTTATAGGGCCTTAGGGTTTTCGGATGGGCTTTGTGCAAGTTCTCTCGTCGTTTGATTCATCAAAAGTTTTCTGTGATCGTCTCAGTGTTTCTCCTCTGTAAACCTCTTGGATACGTATTATTCTCTCTCACATTTTATTTTAAGGTGTTGGTGTAGTTCTAATCCTCAAACAAATATTAAATCCAATATTCTTGGTATATTCTCTTTATCTCAGAATTTGCTCTCCCGGTTCTCAAGCGTTATCAAACTAGTTTGCATTCTCTTTGCTCTAGGATTATATTCCCAATCCTCTTTCCCTCTCATAATATATCCTCCCTTGGACTTCTAATATTTATTATCCTTAACCCATGATTCGTTCACTTGATCGCTTAATCTCGTTATAAAGTCTCAGTAGTTTTCGTTCTAAATTCTCAAATCAAATATAATAAAATTCCAAAATATTAAATCCTAAATTTCTCAAATTTAATATCTCATTTCCAAGTGGTTCTAAATTGTTTAACAATCCAAATTTCTCTGGCATTCCTTGACTTAATAATCCCCTGGTTTAACCTAATTTCACATGTTCCTCAAAGTATACACCCTTTTCATATTTCATACTCTTTAATATCCAATACAACAGTGCTCAATTGAAATCAAACATCTTAAAAATCTATACTCGGGAATTTCTGAAATCCGTCATCGTTTCGAGTCACTCATTTTCATAGTACGACGCTAATATGGTTTCTGATTATTCATTTTCTGTTTCACTTATAGGGTACCTACATACCATTTCCCTAAATCCTCAAAATTACTATCCATTTAAGCACTGTAGCATTTCTAAAGTAAGGGTTATTACATCCACAGCTATTTTAGTTGACGTAATTTTGAATTTAAGTGTCTGGTTAGTTAGTAAACTTTGAGTATTTAGTTAGCTAGTGACTATCGACTTTGCGAAGGAAGCGTGGTGGAATTGCTATTTCTACGAAGCAAAGAATGGTTAAAGCCAAGTCATAGGCAACTAATTACCAAAAGCTTTTTTCTAGTAAGTTAAAGGAATGGTATGAAAAGTGCAGCGAAAGTTTGGGTTTCACAAAGAAAAAATCTAGACTATTTGCTCCCTTACTGCCATCTATTTATTGCTGCCTAAAACTAAACAATTACCATAACCATAAGTTTCGATGATGTTTATCCTTATTTTCAATTACTAAAGTCCCTTTTATGTGATTATTAGTTTCTTGTACTTGTTATTGATTTTGTTCATAGCCCATGTCTTATACAACTTTGGTTTTCAATGTTCTTGACTCACCTGTCGCTTATTAATTCTATTATCAGTAAAAATTGAAAGATTGCATATTCACTTTTTTTGAGTGTCATTATATGTACCATATATAATTACTATACAAAGGTACACGCAAATCATTAAAAAAATTACACACAAAACACATTTTTTGAACTTAATGTAGAACATTTATGAAAACAATATTTGTTGTTAATTTTAAAATTTATACAAAAAACCACATCACCAAAAATAAACAAAATACATTTTTGTACATAAAAGATGAGCATGTATGAAAATATTATTTATTATTTACATTGCATATTTTTGAAATATACACCCACCAATTTACCAAAACAGTTATCTAAATCAAAATTTTTACGATATATTATATAAAAGTAATATTTATTAATTATATTTTATATTGTAAATTTAAAAAGAAACACAAAGAACCAATAAAACACATATCACTTTTTAATATTTTAAAAGGTGAACATTTACAAAAATATTATTTATTATTTATATTGCATTTATATATATATAACACAAAAATAACCAAAAATATTTACACAATTCATCTTTTTTGTATTAAAGTAGTTGTGCATTTATTAAAAAAAATATTTACAATGCATTTTAATAATAATAAACACAAATTACCATAAAATAATGAATTCATTATTATTTAGTTTTACAATGGTTTTTAACGGGTAAGTTAATTAAATCAAAATCCCAGATAATCAAACTAAAGAATAACAAATTCAACGGAAAAATCCACCAACTTGAACAGCTCAACAGCTCAAAAACTCAATTACATTAATATTAAGACATGTGTACAACTGAAAACATGATTATTATATCAAATGCTCTGCTTAGATAAAGGAACACCTAAATATTAAGAGACATTTACAACTTCCATCCCAGTTGGATCCTGCATTCCTATACTACTATTACAAAGAGAGGCTTGGAAGTCTTACAAATCTCCAAATTAAAAATCAAAATCATCAAAGTTTAAGCCACCACATTACCACCAACCATTACCTCCTCATCGCCAACCCCACATTACCATATAATCACCAAAATTTTATCCCGAATCACCAAAATTTACATGCAAATCACTAAAAATTTCAGATGAAAATCATAGAAAAACAGAGAAGGGCATCTCTTTCATTGTTCTATCTTTAATCAACATCACAATTCTTCAGCACCACCTCGTCCGTTTATCATCATCGATTCAAAACACCTCCACAACATCAATAACTACCACCACCATCTCCCATACATCGTCTACATAATCGAATCACTCAAATCAACAGTAAATTTTAGTCACTTCAAAATGGTTAATTGCACAAAAAATATGTCTACAAAATATTTCACACATGACAAATTTTTTCCAAGAGCATTCAACATGGTTTTGACTGACTTGAACCTGAAATGGTAAATAGAGGGAGAATAAATCAATAAAAAAAGCTTACAACTCACAACTCAAAAGTCACCTTTTATAATAACAAATCACTGTTTTATCACTACTAATATATTCAGAAATCACAAAGTACTATTTACTCACAGATCACAAATTACAAGTCACTTATTATATTCACAAATCACTGTTTTATGTCACTTTTTAAAAAGCACATGATACCTGTTTTATCACTACATTATATATTCACACTCACAAGTCACCTTTTATAATAAGAAATCACTGTTTTATCACTACTAATATATTCACAAAATACAAATTACTAGTTAGTCACAGATCACAAATTACAAAGTCACTTATATTGAGAAATCATTGTTTACATCACTAAAACGAAGTCTGCATTTAAAAAAAAACAGAATATATTACCTTAAACAATTGGTCTTCATCAACACATCTTTCATTATATAACAAATTATTAAAAACAACTTAGTTTGTAGCTAATCAGCAGACACTAGTATAGAACTATCTTTTAGCATCACACTTTTAGCGTCGGTTATATGGAGAGTCGTGGCCTATACGTACTTTAGGCGTCGGTAGCTAGCTTAACCGACGCTTAATGTCATCTGTGTTGGACCTTTAGCGTCGTCATGAAACAACCGACGGTTATCTAATGTTAACATGTATATTAAACAACCGACGGTTATCTAATGTTAACATGTATATGAAACAACCGACGGTTATCTAATGTTAACATGTATATATATTAACATGTATATGCCATTTATCTAATGTTATTGAACTTGCTGGAGCGGTATGGCGGTATATTGGTAGAGTTAAAATTTTGCATTTCCCTTCTCAAAATGAATGCATGAAGGTCAGTCAAACCCCTGGTAACATTGTATAATCCTCCACCTTTTGGGCTGGAAATTGTGTCCCACTAGACCCTATTAATGTAAGTTATACATGCAATGTGCAGAGTCAGAGCACTTTGTGTTCCTTGTGCAATGAGTTACTTCATGTTTGTGCTTTATGATAATATATGATATTCTGCGATAGAAACATCTTATTTATACAACAGATTGTTTGTTATCAGTTTCCTTTATTTAATCAACATTGAGTTCATTTTGACTTGTAGAACTGTCTTTATCTTTTTAAAAATTCCTGCTAAATTAAACTGTTTTTGTCATGATTTACCAGCTGAGCTTCTAGTAAATGGTGAGATTGTCAAAAGGTCCCCTGAGAGAGAAAACGCAGAGTGTAGCCAGTACCTCAAAAAGCTCAGGACAGACCAAGATACAACGATCGCACCCGTTATAATAACACAGACGTCCAAACACATGATAAAAAGTGGTGACACCGTTGATTGCAGCAGCGCACATATGAAAAGAGGTTTAGCTGTGAATCACTTGTAACTAAACAAGGCTTATGGTCGCAACATCGTTGATGCACATTATCAATTTTGTTCCTTCCTTCAATACATTTGCTCGTCATCTGTGAGAAAATTGTTCTCCATAAAATTAGAGAAATTAGATGAGTTTGTCTACTTTGTTATCAGTATTGACTTGTAGAATGTAGAGTAGTCTTATATATTGTTTATTAATTAGATCTCATTCTTTATTATGTATCATGTATAGATTGATTTTATATATAATTTGGTGTTCTATCATGGGCTAAATTGTTTCTGAAATTCTACTGTTTCATAAAAGAATTGTAATTTTTATTTTTATTTTTTTAAAAAATTGACTTTCAGCGTCGGTTGTTTAAATGACCGACGCCTATAACCAGAATTTAAGCGTCAGTTGTTTAAATGACCGACGTCTATAATAGACTTTAAGCGTCGGTTGTTTAAATGATCGACGCTTATAACAGACTTTGAGCGTCGGTTGTTTAAATGACCGACGCATATAACCAGACTTTGAGCGTCGTTTGTTTAAATGACCAACGCTTATAACAGACTTTAAGCGTCGGTTGTTTAAATAACCGACGCTATTAGTACATTATACGCGTCGTCCATTTAACCAACACCATAGGCCTATACCTATAGCGTCGCCTTCATATACTACGCCTAATAACCGACGCCTAATGCCTATTTTTACCAACGCTAAAAGCCTATTTTGTACTAGTGAGATAAGAATAAAAAACAAAAACTGAAGCTAAATCTGTTAACAAAATTAAATGAACAAAAATCGATTAATCATAAATATCAATATACTAACAAAAATTGGAAAAAATACCTTGATTATTGCTAATTCGCAACAAATCGTCTGTAATCATTACGAAAATAATTGTAAAAGAAGAGATTAACAAAATCTCTTTTATCAATCGAAAGAGAGATAGCACCGAATATGCGAAATTCGTCCGAAATTGATGTAAATTGATGCTAAAACTAATGTAAATCGAAGCTAAAACTGATGGAAAATTGATGTAATCCATAAAAACGAGAGACAAGAGACGAGAGATGAGAGACGAGAGAGATGAAAGAGAGGAGAAAGGTGAGAGATATGGGAATATACGTATATTAATTTTTTTTGTATATTTGTCTGTTATAGAAGTTATTAATAATTAACGGACCAGATTAGAAGTTGATAGTAAAAAAAGAAGGGCTGGTATTAATTCTCGGTTCTCATAATAAGAGGGGGTCTCATTTGAGCACCTGCCTATATATATGAGTAAATTGCACTTTGTTGACTTGTACTAAAATAATTTTGCACTTTGATACTCGATGTTTTTAGATCAACACTTTAGTAACTGTTGAGTATTGAATACGGTAAAAGAATACAGAGGGGGGGGGGTGAATGGATTCTTGAACTTTTCTTTGATTGAGTCAATGTAGCAGATAAGTGCCTGTGTGTGTAGAAGTGAAGGTGCGGATAAAGAAACAACACAAGACACAATATCACTTTAATCTAATGTATTATTAGATAAAGGTTGCTACAATCTGTGAATACAAATGGTAGTATTCTCAGCTTCGTTTTTCTCAGAGAGATATAGCTTACAGTGTATGAAAAACTTGACTCACAAAAGTTGCTAAGTTATGAAGTGAGGTTGTGTCCTTATAGAACATGGATACAGCCTACTTACTACAAATAAGGTAGCTAAACAAATTACTTTCTAGTCTGTCTATCCTTTTTGAGTAAGTGTCCAAACGGTTACAGATTTGACTTTGCAAAGCCTGTTTAGATCCACTTCTTTAGCTCCTTGTCTCTTCTATATCTCTCCAAGCTTTCTTGTAGGCTTTCCAGAGCACGTTACAGATTGTGGTCCATAAAGTGCATTGGCTTGTTGCAGGTTTCTGACTTGTACAGTTTCTTCAGTATTTTGTCTCCAAGAATGTATTCGAGAAGTGACTAAGTAAGTGATTCGAGAACTAGAATTGACTTGATCGATAACTCTGAGTTCTCGAATACTGTTATATTGACATATCGAACCACTTCTCGAATAGCTCTTTTCCATCAGGATTCCTTGAGTTGTCGAATAGAACATTTGACTTATCGAATCCTCGAGATATCGAATAGCTTTCTGAGTCCTTGAGATATCGAATGGAACTTTGACTTGTTGACTCTTTGAGAACTCGAATACTATCTTGACTTGTTGACTTCTTGAGTTCTCGAATAGAGTAGTAGACATATCGAATCCCTGAGATATCGAATGAGATATCGAACAGTGTATTCAGAGATATCGAATAGTGTCTTGAGATATCGAATCTCTGACTTCTCGAATGCTGGACTTCTCGAATAGACAAATATACTTCTCGAATTGGTACTTAGGCAAATTCTTCATTTCTTCAAATCTCAACTGTGATTATTTGACAGTCTTTAACTCCTTGCTTGAGGCATGAACCTTGGAACTTCTTTCAAGCATTATTCTAGACTTTGTTTGTACAATTACACAACTAGGATTTGATGCCTACTACAAGTACAATACAAACAGAAACTCTACAACTAGAGGTTCCCTCAGTTAAGAGGTCATGTAAGTAATGCAAAGCATTACAAACAATTAGGCTTGTTATTAGATGTGTACATGCATGCCTCTGTAACTAACAATCTCCCCCAAATTGTGAGTGAGACCCTTAGTCACAATTTCATGTCTGATAACAAGCCTAACATACATAAAGATAAAACTTTAAAAGTACAGGTATGAATATTGACACATAAATGGAATTACAAGATGAATGCTCTTACAGTATGATGAGGTACTAGCCATTTTCATTTGATTGCATCTCCATTGCTTTGGCTTGTAGATCATCATATGCTTTTTGTTTCCTTTCTTTCTCCTTTCTTGCATTCTCATCTATTGCTCTTATGATTTCTGCCATAGCATCCAATTCTTCAATCATGATAGAATTTTTGAAATCTTCAAGCACTGGCTTCAGAATGTAGGCAGGGTAGTGACTGAGTAGGTTCATTCTTATATTGACATTGTCTCCATTTCTTCTCCTATACTTCACCATATAGGGATCAAGCTGAACTCTACACAATCCCTTTGCCCTTAGCTTTTCTGCTTCAATCTCCAGTCTGTCAATTTCTTTCTCCCTTTCTAACCACTTCTCATAGCAGCCCTTTCTTATCTTTTCAGCATAATCTCTCTTCATTTTCACAAAGTCAATCAATTCCAGCTTCCATACTTTCTCCACCTTGTCTTTAGAGTCTAGCAATGCAATGATTCTTTCTATCTCATACAATTTACCCCAATGTTGACAACCCCCTTGTTTGAATTTCATCTCTCTCCCATCAGTGTACTTGATCTCAAGGTGGTCATCCACAATTGCAGCATAGCATATCTTTTGAGCTCTTAGAAATTGCAGTTGCTCTTCATCAAAGTCTTCATCAAGTGGCTGGAGTTTCAATCCTGGAATGATTGTTAGGGCTCTTGATTTGATTAGCTTCACCTTTCTTGCAACATGTTTAAATTTCATCCTCTTGACATGATTGCTTGACAGAAATCTTTGACCTTTGTTGGTAGACCATAGTAGTATTCCATTAGCAGTTTGCTTTCTGAAACATACACATGGTTTCTTGACTTGAACCTTCTTCTCTTCTTGAGGTGGCAAAACAGTTGCAGAAGCCATAGATGTAGATTTTGCTAGGTCACTACTAACAGTATTCACCCTAGACTTAGAGCCTTGTGTTGTGGTGAGGTTACTGCTAGCAATGCCTAAGGCTTGCTGTTTTCCAATCTTCCTCTCATAGACTCTTCCTTGGTCATCATCATTCTTCTTATCTTTGTCCCCCTTCTTCTTCTTGTCTTCATCACCCTTATCTCTCCTGTGATGTCTTCTCCTCCCATCACTTTTATCTTCAGAATCATCATCCTTATTTCTCCTAGGTTGAGCCATCTCTGGGATTTCACCAGTTGCAATATAGGTTCTGAGGATGTGCAGTGCCTCAGTTTCTTCAGCATTTCTGGCTCCAACCTTCTTCTGTAATTGATCAATGATAGCAATGATCAGTCTGTGATTTCTAGTGGTGAGATCATGGGGAATGACCAATTGCTTGATGTCTTCAATTCTGGTGCCAGACTGATAAATGATTGTCCATGGCTTCTTGATCACTTCTGGTAGCCTTGAAGGTTGGTCATTCCTCAAGTCAACAAACAGACTCTTGTTGTTCTCATTCTTCTTCTCAATAAGCTCAAGTATGGCATCTATCTCTGAGTGTTTCAGTTCTTGTAGAGTCTTGTATGTTAGATGCCATATCTTCAAATTGGATATCATCACTATCTCCTTGATCCATAGATTATTGACTTTCTTAGGAATGACAGTGATGCAATCAATCTGCTTCTTCAGCTCCCTCAGATAGAACTGAGTGTCACCAACCTGTTCCCTTGTGGCTTTCAGAAACTCCAAGAAGGCTTTATCATGATAAACATTGGAGTTAGCAACTTCTTGTAGCTTGACCTCAGTAACAACTGTAACTTCTACAGGCTTGGCACTCTCAGGTATGGAGGTTGGAGATTTGTCAGATGGCATACTCCCTGCAACCACTGTAGTAGTTATGGATTGCTTTTGTCCTCCAGGAGTAGTGATGTGCACAGTTGGTAGAGTGACAACTGGCAAGGTAGATGGAGGCTCATCCACTTTGGATTTTCCTTTGCCAGGCACATTTGGTAGAGATTTTGAAGCTCTTTGTTGACCACCCTCTTTTATTATTATGCCTTTCTCCCCCTTTGTATTTGAGTTCCCTTTCTCCCCCTTTGGATTTGAGTTCCTTGTCTTCTTCTCCCCCTTAGGCTTGTTGTCAGGCATTGAGGCTGTAGAAATGTCCTTTGGGATTGAAGATTCATCAGGGAGAGGGAGACCCATATGCTTCATCATAGCAGCTAACATGGATTGTTGATGCAGAAGGACATCAGCTGTGGTGGATGCTTGAGTGTCCAACTGATCATTTAGAAGTGCAACCTTTTCTGTAAGATGGGCATTGGACTTGGTGAGAGTAGCCACCTCCTTCTCAAGTGCATCCACTTTGTTGAATAACTCAGTAGATTTGAAGCCAGACAGGGATTGTTCTTTGAGTCTTTGCACTTCAAATCTAGTCATGTCATGTACTGGGACCTCAGTGAGCAGTCTGTCTCCATATAAATTTTTGAACATGGTCCTCAGCATGGCATTGGCATCTGTGGTCTGATCAGATAGAATTTGAAATTGATGCCCCAGACCTGTGACAGTATCCTTTAGCAGAGCTAGCCCATTATCCATCTTGGTGCAGGTGGTGTTGCAGTGTTTGATGTCTTTGAACACACTGTCTAGCTGAGGGAATTTAGCATCAAATGTCCTCTTGATTGCTTCTACTGTGGTGGTGGTCTTATCACACACTCTATTGACCTCAGTTTTGACACCTTTTCCAAGATAATGTGCTGCCTTGAGGAATCCCTTGTGTGTATCATTCATAGCCTCATACACTTCACCAGGTGTCAGAGATTTGGCATTGGAGCCCAGCGAAGTGAGGTATTCCTCCCTGAGATACTGAAGTGCTTCATCGAGAGTAATATCATATTTTCCTTGCAACCAGGCATCTATGTTGCCATCTCTCTCAGCATCATCAATGATCTTTGACTTCTGCACCTCCACATCATCCCTATGGCATAACAGAATAGCCTCATAGTCTGGATTAGGCATGTCTGCAGTGAGAAGGTTCTGAGCAATCTTTGTGAACTCAGGAATCTGATCCACAATTAAGCTTTGAAGTGCTTCAACCGTCAATTGTTGTGGAGCAGACCCTGATCCTGAAGCACTGTCATGTTGCACAGGCTTCAGCCATTATGACATAAAGTCAGAGCTAGAGCTAGGCAAGCTAGACTCCTCAGTTACAGATGCAACTTCTGTAACCGGATGGATTGACTCTACTACTGGTGTCACCACAGAAGTGGGATGAATTACACTAGCAGTTGACACAGGCACATAGTCTCTAGTAAAAACTAGTGGAACCTCTGTGTTTGTGATGGTGTCATCAGGAGATGCCTCAGCATGCATTCCCTCACCATCTAAATGTTGGTTCTGAGTGGTGAACAAAGTGTCATGCACTAAGTCACTTGAAATTATTGGCTCATCAAGAGAAAAGAATTCTTGATGATCAATACCTTGCATCTCAGTTGCCTGAGTTGCAGGTTCCAAAGAAATTTCAGAGTTAGATTCTGGAAGAGAAGTGTGTTTAAGAGTAGATTTTGGCAACTCCCCCTGAGAGATAGAGGGAGTTTCAAATGTGATGTGCTCTCCACTCAGTGTTGTGCCAGCCTTATCACTCCCATGTGCTGACTCTATACAAGAAGGTGCATTGGGGAGGATGCTAATTCTATAGGTGCACCCTATTGAGAGGATACACCTAGTGAGCTGTGTGCCCCTGATTTTACAACTTCAGCCATTTGTGTGACTGAAGAGGTGGTCTTAGTTTTCTTCTTCTTTGTCCTGTGTAAGGGTGACTCAGGTTCCTCACTTCCTAGACCTAATTCAACAGCTAATGCTGCTTCAGATAAGATATTTAATGGTGCAGACATTACTTCCTTTCTCTTCTTTTTACTAACATCACCCTTTTGAGAGGATGATGCAGTTGGCTCAGTATGTGGTAGAGTGTTTGGTTGAGAGGGTTGGTTAGCAGGCCCTGGGTTAGCATTTTGTTCTACTTGCTTGGGCTGTGCTAACTTAGATTTTGCATCAAATGTTGGCATGTTGTGGGGATAAGTCCTAAACAAACTCTCCATATGGGGAGTTATGTTCAGTCTTACATCCACATCATTCCTAGTCTCCAAATTACCAAAAATGAGTTTGGTCATGGACTTAGGATAGCCTATTTTATTTTTATCAATCCCAGGCAGTTCAATCAATGAAGCATTTTTATAATTAAGTACAGATTGAATAAAGCGAGGGAAGAAAATATCAGTACCTCTCTTGGTTGTGTTCTTACCAAGTCTCCCATATAATTCTTGGAGGATGATTTGGCCAACATCAATCTTCTTTCCATAGGCCAAAGCATATCCAATTTGCTGCACAGGTGCACTGATTTGATCAAAGCTTGATTTCCTGGCAGTGAAGACTTGGAGAAGAGTTGCAAACACATAGCTCCACTCCTTTCTCAGATTCTTCCTGTTTAGCTTTCCAAGATTGATCCCATCTGAGTAGTTGATGAACTCAAAGAATTCCTCTAACTCTGCATTAGTGGCCATTCTATCAAATGACTCTTGTTGTAGGCCCAGTGCTTGGTTCATGTCTGCAGTAGAGATAGTGATTTCCTCATCTTGAATCTTGCAGTAGATGATATATGAAGTGATTGCATTTTCCAGGGCTACAACCTCCACAATAGCAGTACTCCAGAACTGTTCCAGAATATCTAGATACAGAGTTGGGTTGGCAGAGAGTGCATCCTTGATATATGACTCAGCCATCCATTTCACAAAGCACTTGAAATTGGCATTGGGTGCTTCAACATCACTAGTGAGAGCGATGAAGTTGGTGTTGAACTTTACTGTTGCCATTTGTGTAGAAGAGAGAAAAGAAATTGAAGGTTGAAGAAGAAATTTGGCTTTTCGTAGCTAGGGTTTCAGGGGTTTAGAGAGTGTAGATGCTTGAGAAATCGAATGAAATGAATCGAATAGATGTGAAATTGTATAAGTATGAAGTACTTGAATTGTCGATTAGCAGAAAGTTTTGTATCGACAAGTAAGGCATTCGAGAAGTAGAAAACAACTATTCGAGAAGTCAAGAATGGCTTAATCGATAACTCAAGCAGATAGAAACTCACAGCTGGCTGTTATCTAACTTAGAAATAATTCTAAATTAAATAAAATATGTTTTTATGAGTGAATTAAACTTTTAGACAAAAGTACAAAATCGGTTAAAATTCAGCGAGAATTCAGCCTTTTCAAATGATTCGAGAACTCAAATATAGTGTTCGAGAACTCAATCATTCGAGAACTCAGTTACTCTATTCGAGAAGTCAAGAATACCTGTATTCGATATCTCAGAAAGACTCTATTCGAGAACTCAAGAGTACTCTAATGAGACTTATTAGAGATGTCGAATAGTAAATCATTCGAGAAGTCTGACTTATCGAACTATACCCATCACTCATAAAAATTTGATTTTCACTATCTTTTAAAATTTACCAGACATATTCATTGAAAAATATCCTAGCAAATTAAATAGTGATTTTCTCAAAATTTCATAGAAATTTTAAGTTAATAGAAATATGATTTTCAACATGTGCAACAGATTTGAAATATTTATAAATCATATTTCAGCCAACACTTACTCCAAAAAATATTGAGAATTTAGATAAAGTAAGTGTTTACTGCTGCAACAATCTAGATGGTGTATTCACTTAGCCAGAATCTGAAGAATTCAGCATTCCAATCTCACTTACCAACCTTGTGAAGGTGGCTTCATCTAATGGCTTAGTGAATATATCAGCTAGTTGTTTATCTGTAGAGACATAATGCAACTCAATGGTTCCATTAGTTGCATGTTCTCTTATGAAATGATATCTGATGTCAATGTGCTTTGTTCTAGAATGATTGACAGGATTGGCAACTATAGAGATTGCACTTGTGTTGTCACACATGATTGGAATTCTTTCCAACACAAGTCCATAATCTCTAAGTTGATTTCTAATCCAAAGCACTTGAGCACAGCAACTTCCAGCAGCTATGTATTCAGCCTCAGCTGTAGAAGTTGACACAGATTGTTGCTTCTTGCTATACCAAGAAACTAACCTTTGTCCAAGAAACTGGCAGCTTCCTGAGGTGCTTTTCCTATCCACTCTGCATCCAGCATAATCAGCATCAGAATAACCAACCAGATTGAACCCTGTGTCCTTAGGATACCATAAACCCAAGTTAGGAGTGCCCTTCAGATATCTAAAGATCCTTTTTATTGCAATCAAATGTGATTCCTTTGGATTTGATTGAAACCTTGCACACAAGCATGTAGCAAACATGATGTCTGGCCTACTTGCAGTGAGGTAGAGTAGAGAACCAACCATGCCTCTGTAGATTGAGATATCTACTTTCTTGCCTTTAGCATCTTCATCCAGTTTAGTGGCAGTGGCCATGGGTGTCTTGGCAGGTGAACAATCTTCCAAGTCAAACTTCTTCAATAAATCCTTGATGTACTTGGTTTGACTGATAAAGATACCATCCTTCCTTTGACTGACTTGCAACCCTAGAAAGAATGTCAACTCTCCCATCATACTCATCTCATATCTGCTCTGCATGAGTTTAGAAAACTTCTCACACAGTTTCTCATTTGTAGAACCAAAAATGATATCATCCACATAGATTTGTACTAGGATAATATCATCACCATGCTTCTTGGAAAACAGTGTCTTGTCCAATGTGCCTCTAGTGAATTGATTTTCAAGAAGAAATTGTGATAAAGTATCATACCATGCTCTTGGAGCTTGCTTAAGTCCATACAGTGCCTTAAGCAATCTGTAGACAAATTCTGGGAAATGTGGATCCTCAAAGCCAGGTGGTTGTTGCACATAAACCTCTTCTTCCAACTCTCCATTTAGAAATGCAATCTTGACATCCATTTGATAAACTTTAAAGTTTGAATGAGCAGCAAATGCCAAGAATATTCTAATGGCTTCCAATCTAGCAACAGGGGCAAATGTCTCATCATAATCAATGCCTTCCTGTTGAGAGTATCCTTTTGCAACCAGCCTTGCTTTGTTTCTTATTATTACACCATCTTCATCCATCTTATTCTTCAGAACCCATTTTGTTCCAACAATGGTTCTATTCTTTGGTGCAGACACAAGTTCCCATACTTTGTTCCTTTCAAATTGATTCAGCTCCTCTTGCATGGCAATAATCCAATCTGGATCCAACAGTGCATCATCAAGTTTCTTAGGCTCAACTTGTGATAGAAAACATCCATAGAGGCACTCATTTTGAGTTGCTCTCCTAGTCCTTACTCCTGCATTAGGATCTCCAATGATTTTCTCTGCAGTGTGTGATCTATCCCATTTCCTCGAGTGTTCAGCCTGACTTCTCAACCTTGATGTTGCTTCATCATCCACATCATGGTCATCCTCATTTCCTCCCCCTGTGAAGTTGCCATTACTCACAGGTGTGTCTTGGATGCTTGTTTCTCCACTATCGATTGGCACAAATTCTTCTCTTGTATCATCAATCACTTGAGTTTGTTGAACTTGAGTTTCAACTCCAGTTTCAATCTCTTCATCAGAATCATCTAGATTATCAAACTTCAATGGATCTTTGTCTTCATCATTGGCTTCTTCTAGTCCAGGTAGTTTGCTGTCATCAAATGTTACATCTGTGCTTTCCATAACTTTCTTTTGACTGATGACATAAACCTTGTATGCAATTCTTTCCATAGAATAGCCAAGAAAAATTCCTTCAAATGCTTTTACATGAAACTTTCCAACATATTCAGAATTATCCTTTAGTACAAAGCATTTGCTTCCAAAAGTATGAACATACTTTAGAGTAGGCTTCTTTCCAGTCATCAAGTTGTAAGGTGTCTTTCCAGTGTTTTTGTTGATGAGGGTCCTGTTCTGAATGTAGCATGCAGTGCTCACAGCCTCAGCCCAAAAACATGTAGGCATTTTTGCATCAAGTAACATTGTTCTAGCAGCCTCAATTAGAGTTCTATTCTTTCTCTCAACAACTCCATTTTGTTGTGGAGTCCTTGGAGCTGAGAATTGCTGAGAAATGCCATTCTCTTTGCAGAATGCTTCAAGTGTGGCATTTCTGAACTCTGTTCCATTATCACTCCTCAAGTTTCTTGTGCCACAGCCAACAATCTTCATTTGATGCTTTTGAGTAAAAGCAACAAATTTTGTCCTTGTTTGCATAGTCCATATTGGCTACAAACAGGCTTCCCTTCCTTACTCCAGATAGAGCAAAATCACCAGTCTTCTTGTGGGTGATCAAACATTCATCTTTGTCAAAATTCACTTTGAATCCTCTATCAGTAAACTGACCAACACTTAACAGATTATGCTTGAGCCCCTTGACTAGTGCTACATCTTCAATGATGACATTTCCAACTTTCAGCTTGCCATATCCCAATGTGTTACCCATGCTGTCATCTCCAAAAGCAACCATTGGGCCAGCCTTTTCCTCATACTGTGATAGTAGGGCCATATCACCAGTCATATGATTTGAGCATCCACTGTCCAAAATCCACATGACCTTCTTTTCACTTTCTTTGCCCTGCAAACACAAAGGTATTACTTTTCCTTTGGTACCCAAACAAGTTTGGGTCCATGTGACTTAGAGACAGTTTTATCATAAACAACATGCTTGTCAACTTTCTTAGTGTTAGTCTTCTTGTCACTGTTGGAAGTCTTAGAACCTGAGGTTTCAGACTTAGGTGACAAAGGTACCTTCCTAGCTTTAGGAGGACTTGAAGACTTTGACCTTGTGTAGTGTGTGTGAGAATTGTGACTGATACAACCATCAATGAATTGCCTTCTTAAATTAAAACAACTAGTCATAACATTCATATTGCATGGCATATAGTCAAATTTATCACAGAAAGGTGCATCTCTATGACTTAGAGGCACAGAACAATCATAGAAAGGTTTAGACACACTACCAACAGGTTTCTTGCATGCATGAGTTAAATGATTGGTACTGAAACAGTTCTGACAAGTTTTCCTAGGGGCATTAGGCATATAAGCATAGTTGTTATCCTTGTTAATCCCTAACTTGCCATTTCTGTTATGTTTCTTCTTAGTCACTCTCTTTTCTGATTCACTCATCCCAGCTGAGACAAACTTAACAAACTTCTTAGGTCTTGGCCTATCAACTACTGGTTTCTTGGTCTTTGACTTGACACTCTCACCCTTAGAAGATGCTTGCTGTTCACTAGATTGTGCTTCATCCTCATCATTCAACATTTGCTTGATGAGTAAGCATCCTCATCAATTTCAAATGTTGATTCCTTAAAAATTAGATTTTCAGTTTTTCTCAAAATGTGAGGCACTTTCTCATGAACAGCTATGTCCTCTTCAATGACAGCATAGCCTTTCCTTTGTTTGAGAGAGTCATAGTCAAGTCCAATAGCTGCTTTGGGTTTAGCTTCAATTTTCTCACAGTAGGATTGCACTAAACCAGATGATTTCTTGAAAGTTTTTAGTTTGAATTCATTCTCAGCTAATTCATCCCTAAGAGCCTTCTCTACTTGACTAGCACATAAAACCTTGTTCTTCAAATATTCAACTTCTTTCTTAAGGTTTTCTACTTGCATAGTAGTTAGCTCAAGTTCCTCATTCTTCTTGGTTAATATTTCATTTCTAGTAGACAGTTTAGCAATCTCCTCAATAGCAGCAGTCATACTAGTATGAATATTAAACATTTCAACAGATAATTGTTCAATCATGCATTTGTACTCAGAAACAGACATGTCTATAGTAGTGAGAGATGGTACCTGAGAATCAGATGAAGATGAGTCATCCTTGGAGTTGGCCATCAAGGCATAGTTGCAGAATTCTTGTTCCTCTTCATCACTCTCAGAATCATCCCAACACTTCCCTTCAGCTATGTAGGCCTTACCATGTGTCTGCTTTTTCAGAAGGGCCTCATACTTAGCTTCGAGCTCAAGATAATCTCTATCCTTCTTTTTAGGCTTCTTGCATTCACTGGCAAAATGCCCTAGGTCATTGCATCTATAGCACCTTACAGATGACCTATCCACATAACTGGTTTTGAACTTATTTCTGTTTGGTTTCACAGGTGCCTTGTTCTTGTTGGCTGAATGGTTTTGAGTTTTGGGTTTGAAGGGTTGATTTCTTTTAAATCTGATGTTTGGAAATTTTCTGGCCATGAAAGCATATGAAGTATTTTCCATCCCATCAAGTTCTTCCAGAGTGTAAAACTCTTCTTCTTCTTCCTCCTTTTCCTCAACAGGTTCACTCACCCCAGCTTCAGTTTCTTCATCATCTGCTACCTCCTCTATTCTTAGCTGACTTGTAGATGCTTCTAGGTCCAGAATGGATTTGTTGACAATCAAGGCACATGATGTGTTTATCATCCTACCTTGGTTGGCTTGGATAGCCCTTTTCTGAAGCAACTCAAGTTCATGAGTCTTTAGGACTCCATAGAGCACATCATATGTGACTTTGTTCAAATCTCTCTCTCTTAGAGAAATGACTCTTTGCTCCAGATGATTTGGTGAAGACAACAGAAATTTCATATTTAACTCCTTGGTGCTGTAAACCTTTCCATTCATCTGCAACTCAGTAACTAGCTTGTGAAACCTTTCAAACATTTCAGTGATGCTTTCCTTGGGCTGTGCCATGAAAGCTTCATACTGTGTGACCAGTATCTATTTCCTGTTTTCCTTAACCTCATCAGTCCCTTCACACAACACCTCAATGTGATCCCACATCTCTTTAGCAGACGTGCATGATGCAATGTTTGCAAACATTGACATGTCCATGGAATCAATGATAAGCAACATGAGGTGGCTGTCAAGAGCAACCTTCTCCCTTTCTGACTTTGTCCACTTTGATGGATCCTTGGCCTCATAGGATCTTGGGATAGTTGTGGTTCCAACAGTCTTCTCTGGTATCTCTTGTTGTGGAACAAAAGGACCATTCTTGATAATATCAGGGTACAAGGGATGAGAGGCTTTAATGAACAACATCATCTTTATCTTCCAGAGGTTGAAGTTTTCTTTGTCAAACTTAGGGACCTTCACCGTTCCTGTAGTCTTTGGTGTATTCGAACTCATGATCGTTTCTCTGTTTTTGAATAAACAGCCCTCTCTGATACCACTTGTTGAGTATTGAATACGGTAAAAGAATACAGAGGGGGGTGAATGGATTCTTGAACTTTTCTTTGATTGAGTCAATGTAGCAGATAAGTGCCTGTGTGTGTAGAAGTGAAGGTGCGGATAAAGAAACAACACAAGACACAATATCACTTTAATCTAATGTATTATTAGATAAAGGTTGCTACAATCTGTGAATACAAATGGTAGTATTCTCAGCTTCATTTTTCTCAGAGAGATATAGCTTACAGTGTATGAAAAACTTGACTCACAAAAGTTGCTAAGTTATGAAGTGAGGCTGTGTCCTTATAGAACATGGATACAGCCTACTTACTACAAATAAGGTAGCTAAACAAATTACTTTCTAGTCTGTCTATCCTTTTTGAGTAAGTGTCCAAACGGTTACAGATTTGACTTTGCAAAGCCTGTTTAGATCCACTTCTTTAGCTCCTTGTCTCTTCTATATCTCTCCAAGCTTTCTTGTAGGCTTTCCAGAGCACGTTACAGATTGTGGTCCATAAAGTGCATTGGCTTGTTGCAGGTTTCTGACTTGTACAGTTTCTTCAGTATTTTGTCTCCAAGAATGTATTCGAGAAGTGACTAAGTAAGTGATTCGAGAACTAGAATTGACTTGATCGATAACTCTGAGTTCTCGAATACTGTTATATTGACATATCGAACCACTTCTCGAATAGCTCTTTTCCATCAGGATTCCTTGAGTTGTCGAATAGAACATTTGA
The DNA here is from genome assembly GCA_037693485.1 of Kitagawia praeruptora. NCBI lineage: Eukaryota > Viridiplantae > Streptophyta > Magnoliopsida > Apiales > Apiaceae > Kitagawia > Kitagawia praeruptora. The sequence goes on along the minus strand of CM075345.1, from coordinate 42,309,058 downwards.
CTTATCGAATCCTCGAGATATCGAATAGCTTTCTGAGTCCTTGAGATATCGAATGGAACTTTGACTTGTTGACTCTTTGAGAACTCGAATACTATCTTGACTTGTTGACTTCTTGAGTTCTCGAATAGAGTAGTAGACATATCGAATCCCTGAGATATCGAATGAGATATCGAACAGTGTATTCAGAGATATCGAATAGTGTCTTGAGATATCGAATCTCTGACTTCTCGAATGCTGGACTTCTCGAATAGACAAATATACTTCTCGAATTGGTACTTAAGCAAATTCTTCATTTCTTCAAATCCCAACTGTGATTATTTGACAGTCTTTAACTCCTTGCTTGAGGCATGAACCTTGGAACTTCTTTCAAGCATTATTCTAGACTTTGTTTGTACAATTACACAACTAGGATTTGATGCCTACTACAAGTACAATACAAACAGAAACTCTACAACTAGAGGTTCCCTCAGTTAAGAGGTCATGTAAGTAATGCAAAGCATTACAAACAATTAGGCTTGTTATTAGATGTGTACAGGCATGCCTCTGTAACTAACAGTAACCGAACAAATTATTTTAAAGTAACATAACACCGTCAGTCAAATGAGTGGTATAGTTGTCAGTTTATTAATTTAACTATATATAACGTCTCTCTTCTTCCCCCAAATACACAAATCCTGAAAATCGATTTCTCCTCTTTCTCCTCTTCATCTCCATTAATGACAATGAATCAAAAGTGTTTCTACAAGAATTGGGTTGGGCTGTTGACACATAGCAATAAAAAGAAAATAACAGTACGTTGAAACTTGAAATTACACACACACAGAGGTGAGGTGGCTGACAGAAGGGGGATGGAGTTAACAATGTTAAGTTGCTCTTCTTCGGAGTACTTACTCGCCGCCAACAAATGTTGTTCATTCTCAACTCTTTGTATAATCTATTAATATTTCATTATTTGTAATCTATTAATTGTTGTATAATTAATATGCATATTTATACATACATACACATGTACAAACATAAATACATACATATCTAAATTTCTGTGGATATATAATAATATACTATAATATTATATACATACATACATACATACTATATATTTTTGTTTATATATATTAATTTGCAGATAAATCTCAGTTGGCTTACCTTAGATAATGTATAATTATTAATTGTAATGTATATTTGTAGATAATTATGTATTAATGTATAATTATTAATTATACATGCATACGTACATACGTACATACATACATACATACATACATACATATTAATTATATGCATACATACATACATACATACATACATACATACATACATACAATATATACATACATTTATGTTGTACAATCTATTAATATTTCATTATTTGTAATCTATTAATTGTTGTATAATTATTATGCATATTTATACATGCATACACATGTACAAACATAAATACATACATATATAAATTTTTGTAGATATATAATAATATACTATAATATTATATACATACATACATATTATATAGCAGACATACGTACATACATACATACATACATACATACATACATACATACATACATACATTTATGTTGTATAATCTATTAATATTTCATTATTTGTAATCTATTAATTATAGTATAATTAATATGCATATTTATACATACATACACATGTACAAATATAAATACATACATATATAAATTTTTGTGGATATGTAATAATGTACTATAATATTCTCTAACATATACCATATCTTATTAATCATTTTAGATCTACTGTAATTATTTACGAATTAAATATTATAAAAAGATATCACAATACAAAAAAAGAACCTTCATGCGTATATATAAGTATATATAATACAAACTTGTATTAACATTAACTATCGTAAAACTCATCAATTACATCTTTAATACGTAAACGCACAAAACAATATAACAAACACACATACACATACACACACATATATATAATAGAGCAAATAGGGGGAGGGTTCCATGAACAAATTTATTCATATAAAAAGTTATATTTACTCCTACTAATTATATCTATGTTATATTTTCGGGGGCTATTTGGGTATTGGAACAATAACATATTTATTACATAATAATAACTGATATGAACTAATATGCATTTATTATTATGTAATTAATACTTGTATGTATCTCTGTATCCATCCATGTTAATTCTATATATTTATATTTCGAAGTACGGTTTTGATCTTAACATTGACCAATTTATTACATATCGTTCAAGTTTGCTTCAACAAAACAAAACATAGCGTAAAATATAAACAGATTTAATTTAACCAGAATTATCATTTGCATGTCACGATCGGGTATTGCATAAATTCTATTTACTTACAATAATTGCTGCGAAGATATGAAAAATCCAAGATATCAACAATCCAATACTGCGTGATCACAAATAATTCATAAATATTTGTAATCTAGAGCATGCCCGTGCCTTGCACGGGCTACAAAGCTAGTTTTACCAAATATTGGAAAAAAAATATTTAAATACAAGAAGTTCAATTCAAGCATAATTTTTTTTTGATGAACAGATAATATAACTTCAATAAATAGAACAAAACCCACCGGAACTTGATTTAGGACAGAATTGAAAAACAAGTAGAAAGATAGATATTTGTGAATTAATCGCAGAAAAACCACAACTTAAGGTGTTAATCTAGGATTTCTTAGAAAAGAATTTGTTAGGACCGCAACCCATAACAAAATGGGTGAAATCTCCAAATACCCACATTTTCAAATCAAAAAACAAAAATACCCGTCAGCGGAAAGGATCGTCCAAAATACCCTTCGAATCCGTTTTTGTTACATGCGTAGACTGTAACACGCATGTCCAACATGCGTGTTCTTTATATTTTTTTGTTTTAAGCCAGGCTGCACATTGCTATCATACGTATAATTCATACTACTGGGCAGCAATACGCATGTACATGCGTCTTCCTTTTTTTTTTTTAACATTAGGCTACGCATTGGTATAGTGCGTGGTTAGTTTATTTTTCTTAATTAATCTTTAGTACACACTCAGCTAATGCGTATGCCTATAATAGATCACATGTGTTTATCACAGTAGTTAACAACCACATCAAACGTGGTATTCTTGTTTTTGTATCAGCCGCATCACATCTTTGTACTTGTTTCATGCACCACTGATAGACTTAAAACATATCTCTAGCTCAAGACAGTTGATTTACTATATACATTATGTTTTATGCGTATTTGTTTTACTAATTTTTTTATTTATTTGCGTGTTTTTAAGCTAAAATGCTACTTTAAGTGATGTTACTTTTTTCCCGATAAATATGTATTTACAAACACTATTAAAAACTGAATCCGACAGCCTGATTTTTAAACGCTAACGCGTTTAAAAATCAGGATAAGTTAGGATTTAGGGTTTAGGGTTGTAAACAACCCTAAACCCTAAACCCCAAACCCTAAATCCTAAGTTTGTATACGATTTATTCGTCGTTCTGAATATTTCTAAAACCCAAAATGGAATTGTTAAACCCCAAAGGTTAACTGTTGAACCGCCAAGAGAATACAGATAAAATTTAAAAATTTTAATTAAAAAACTGAATATTTCTAAACTCCAAATGAAACCCATTAAAAATCAAATAGAAACTATTTAATCCCAAATCGATAAAATTTTAAAATATTAAATCTAAAATATTATATAAAATTTTAATAAATAACCTTTGTTTTCATTTATATGTAAACGTTATTAACAAATCATATGCACGTCTTCCTTTATATTTAAAATTAAACAAATAATGATTGATCACCAAGAGTGAAACAAGAGCAAGCAAGTGTGTTTATGATTTAGTCTTATGTATACGCATTGTATCCATGCGTAGCATGGTATACACATTGTATCCTTGCGTATCGTGTGGGCATTTTAGGCGGTGTCTCCCGCCAGCAGGTATTTTCCCAAAAATAGTGTAATTTGGTCATTTTTTCTAATAAAATAGTAACAATTCTCAATTTCAATAATATTTCAACTCTCCATAATAATTACTATTATTACTAATAATTTATTTAATTAATATTACAAAATTACTTTATATTCATAATAAATTATTATAATATATTTTGTCTTAGAAATAATGACATTTTTATCACTTTTTTTTTAACTTTTTGACAAGAATATCACTTCTGAACTTTTTGGCCAAAAATATCAATTTATTACGCATTTAAAAAATGGGTAATAGTATTACGCATTTGTCAAATGAGTAATGCGTATAAATTAAAAAATGGATAATAATATTACGCATTTACAAATAAATGGGTAATACTAGAATGCGTAACACCTCCATAGTTGGTGTATTACGCATTCTAATGCGTGACACACTTTAATTAATTCTTTTTATTTTATTTTTTTCATTTTTTCTAAAAATTTTACATGATACTTATTCCTCATGTGCGTAATATCATTATCCATTTTGTAAATGCATAATAGATTGATTTTTTTGATCAAAAAATTTTAAATTAATATTTGTGTAATAAATAAAAAAAAATGATATTTTTTACCATTAACCTTTGTCTTATCAACTAGTGATCTGTGAATTGTATGGTCCTCTGTCTCTCTCTCCTTCTCATCATCATCATCATCATCATCATCTTCTTCTTCTCCTTCAAAGTAAAATTTTGTTTTGAAAGTGTAAGCCTCTTTTGAGATATGTCCATGTCCATGGCATTCTCATTATTTCCCTCATCACAACCTCACACATCTCCAAAACCTACTCCTGCTACTTGTAATATTCACTCTCTCAACCACTCTTTCTCTAACCTTCCATTTCGCCCATCTTGCATTACGTTTCTTCCTCCTTTCTCGAAGCTTCCCTTTAAAAATCTTTCAGTCAAGTGCTCAAAGAGTGAAGCTCCGCCTGAAGTTGAACGTGCTCGAGGCGTTGCAGTTTATAACCCAAAATCATACCAAGTCATTGCGGATGATGCAGCTAATTCTCTCTTTGCTGCTCTCTCTGATGGTAAAACCCGCCTCGAGATCGATTTCCCGTAAGCCTACTGCCCGTTAACTCCATCTACTTGCCTCTGCATAATTACAACAAATTGTTTTTACTATTTCAGAGCACTAATACTACACTATCATTCATCACCAAAATTAAAATAATGTAATTTAGCTGGATTTTATTATAATCTAGACGTTAATGTTATACCGCTTAATTGGAAACACGAGAATCGAGAATCACCAATGTTTAACAAATTTTAGCACGTTGAATCGTCATGTCATTAATAATTTTATGCCATCATTATCATCATGGTTTATCATTCTCAACCTAGTTATTTTGACTAGCAGATTGAGTTAGTTATTTTGACTAGCAGATTGAGTTAGCTGTTTTACATTAAATTGTTTGGTAATTAGCTGTTTGAGTGAGCTTTTTGTATATCAACAAAACACATAGCAAACCTCTAATTAAAAAAGCTCCTCAAGTAGCTTTTTGAAAATTAGTTTTTTGAGTCCAAAAAGCTATTTCAATCCGCTAACTACCAAACACTAATATTAGAGGTTTCAAATGGTCAAACCTCTAATTTTTTCTCAAATCTCTAACTTCCAAACACCCCATCAATTTAACTTTTCATTAATGTCATAATTTCCCTTGAGGGTTTACCGTTCCTGGACTATATATTTACTTTATACATAGGATTAATTTGGAGAATCATTTTGAACCTTAGTAATTTCTATGTCAATCCTTTTTTGTTGCTAAATTTCTATGCAAGGTTTTTATTTAAAATTTAAGGAAAATGTTAACCACAGCCCTTAGAGCTATGGTTAAGTTGTTATGTGCTAGTTTTTAATTGGCTCAAGGTTGTGCCCACTTGCAAAAAAGTATGTGGCCCCATGCATTCACATAAATCATCCAATAAAAATCCACCACATGGCAAAAATTAATCCTTAAACATAGCCCTAAGGGCTGTTGTTAACAGGACCCAAAATTTAAACGTCCTCAGCCACAGACAACTCAGTTCATGCATTTAAGTGTTACCATTTACATACTAACTTATCTTCTACATTTCTTTTCATTTGTATCACAAGGCCCTTGCCCAGCGATATCTCATCTTATAAGGTACCTTCTACACTCTCATGTTTTTTGGCTGGCTAATGGCATGGCAACAAGTGTTTGTACTGGCTCTAGCATTTAGCAATATTGCACACACCATTTTTTAGAAAACTATAACACGGAATGTATCAATCTGTTGTTAGTTGTATAAGATACACCCCTACTTTCCCCCGTTATTCCTCTTTCCTTTCCCACATCTAGTAGTTTTTGTCCACAGCTTTAGTTGGAAGACATTTTTTTTACTAAATGCATGATTTTGTCATATTAATGATTATGTGAAGGGATCTTCAGATGAGTTCAGTGATGCCAACATTCAGCTGGCATTAGCCGTTATTCAGAAGCTTCAAGAGAAGAAGGAAACAAAAACTTGCATTGTTAGTTTTGGCGCTTTTTATTTAATGCAGATGCTATGACTTTTGAAAGTAGAGAAGAAATATGTTATCTTATAGCAATATGTATATTAGGTATTCCCTGACAAGCCAGAAAAGCGTAGGGCCTCGGAGCTCTTTAAAGCAGCTTTTGACATGGTAATGTGAATTTCCTCTTATGGATTAGGTCAGGTGTGTTATCAAGGTAGTATTATGTAGGGTGGTTCTTGTGAATTTAAGGCTAACTATTTTCTTTCAGATTGGTGGCATCTCATTAGGTTCATTAGATGATGTTCCTGCTGGTGCAGTGACCACATTCTTCAGGTCTATAACGAAAACATTGGATTTTGATTTTGAGGACGATAATGAAGGTTGGTTTACTTCTGAATCTTTTACATAGAAGACATTTTATTAGGTAGAAGAGAGAAATGGAAGCAGACACATGTAGCTGAGTATAAATTCGAAAGCCTAGTAATTCAACAAGCTTCTCAAAACCACTTAATAATTCTGTACCATTTGTCAAGTAACTATTAGTTTCTATAATACCCCCAACATAGTTCTGTAAATTTGTATGATCAATTCACGGATTACTATAACTTGCATGCGCTGTAGGCTTGGTTGTTCGATTCAGATAATTCATTAATCAGCACATAGCACATATCTGTATGATGCTTGCAGTTTAATCTTGTACATTTTATTTCCTATTCTCTGCACTTTACATCCTTCTAATCTGAAGAATGCAGACAGTTGGAAGTCTGATGAACCTCCTTCGCTGTATATTTTCTTAAATTGCAGCACACGTGAACTACCTTATGTGGAGAAGTATGTGGTATGATGCTCCCTTACCTAATCCTCCTTAAATTTGACATGAAACTTAGGATTCCAATTTGAACACCCTACTACACTCACTTGCATACATGTCTCACTATAAATTTCATCTAAAAGATTGAAAGCGCTTATACATCTTGTAGTCAAAGACTTCATAAATATTACTCAATGTTTGATCACTTCATTTCATAGCACCATTACTTCATTTCATAGCACGGCATTACCATATGAACTCTACCTGAAGATTACGTCACTTTATCACTTAGTTTTATCTGGGGTATCTTGAAACTTTAGCTTATTGAAAAGCTCGTGGGTATATAGTGAATGCTTTTAATCACTCTGCAATCTAGACAATTTTTTTTATTTTTTAATAGTAACTACTTTCATCTATCTTGTCAAACAAGCCCAACATGTCCACAGATTATGTCCTTTAATGCTGCTACGCTCACCAGCAAGTTTTATTTATGTCCGAATATCCTTGCTGCATAAGCTAAGGGAGGTCAAGTAAACATTTTAGATTTTTCCACCATTAGTGATTTTCTTCGAGTGCATACATCACTTAAGCTCAGAGAAATATTTATGTATGTGTTATTACTTTAACCCATATAATGATTGCTCTGCATCATTTAACGTTTTATTTGATCAAATGCTCAAATGATGTTACTTAGACTAGACTCAGTGACGGAGCTATGCAGAAATATATAACTATTTTAACACTAATTACATCACTGTTCTGGATGTGGGGATGCAGTCATTCCCCCACGCCCCTTTCCCTCCGTCCCTGCTTAGACTAGCATGTATTCCCTCTGTCCCTTTGCTAGTTCTTAGTGGATAGGCTTGGTTTTGCAGGATTATTTTGCTTCATCAACTCCCACACTTCTTTTCAATCTGGAACTTGACACATTACGGTATATGGCTATTACTGGACAGGCTAATGGTATATTTGATTTTGATTGTAAATGGCTAACATTTTCAAATTTTCAGTGCTGATCTGGGAATCATAGGATTTCCACCGAAAGAGTTACAATATCGATTTCTATCTCAGTTCACGCCCATCTTCTATATTCGGAGAAGGGAGTACTCGAAGGTACCGGTTTTGTGCTTGTACTTATTATCCTAATAGTATTTTTTATTGTTATTCGTTTACAGCAGAGGTTTTTGAATAATGTGCTTTGTCTATCTAATTTGGAAGACAGTTGCAGTGGCACCATATATTTTAAATTATACCGGAGCATTGTTTCGTCAATACCCAGGTGAGATGAATTCTTATTTTCAAGCTGTGGAGTGCCACACACTACACTGTTTTCTGAGAAGTAACAAAAGCATATAAAATCAAGGGGGCATTTTGTAAAGACAAAATCTGGGCAAAAGTTCCCCGTGTAAAGCCTAATGCTTCGAATGCAATAGATAAACTCTGATTTGTTCAATGCGTTAGTTAATTAAAGAGAAAATTATGGGCAGCAGATTTATTCTTCCCACTTTCTTCTCTTTTTGATTTACTACTGCCCTGTTTTCTTCTATTAACTCATTGATATCTCTACATCCTTATCAACAACATACATATGTTGACATTTTCTTTATTACTTGGGTATGTGTTAGAAACCATTTCACCCAAAACCTTAAGGTGTTGGGGAAGGCCTTTTCAAGGATCTTATACTCATATATATTTAACATTCCCCCTCACTCGCAAGCCCACTATGGGGTAAGAGCCCACTATGGGGTAAGAGTGGTCACTAGGAGCCCATATTTGGAACAATACCTTAGTACCAAATTAAATTGAGAATATTGGGGGTGGTGGGGTTCGAACTTGAGACCTCCACAAACACCAGAGCTCTGATACCATGTCAAAATATGAGCAATGCGGAAGTAATAAACGGAACTAGTAGAGAGGAGAGAAAAACAAGGTAGTAATATTAGAACTACATTGATCTTGTTGTTTATAATTAAGAGAATACATGACTACTTGTAAAAAGTAGGATGATACAAAGTCTATAATAAAACATCACTGCATATGTCATTGTGTTGAATTGTAGTTGTTGTCATTGTTGAATGTTGAACTTTGAATGTTGAATATCTTGACACTATTAAATATGTATGAGTATAAGATCCTTGAAAGGGTCTTCCCCAACACCTTAAGGTTTTGGGTGAAATGGTTTCTAACATGGTATCAGAGCGAGGTTAGACAGTAGAGGGGAGGAGTTTTTTGTTTATCAGTTGAAGCTTTGTTGTTTCTTAAGGGAAACACAAGCTGGCCATACCCAATTCATAATATTTCAGCCTAAACACAAAATCAAAATCAGAAACCATACATACCAGTGTTGAGCTTTCTAAGGAGAGACTCACTGGTAAAATTCAAAGCAGGTTGTAACATAGGAGGAAAACAAAATCAGAAGCTCCAGAAACCACCAGAACTAGTTCTTCAAAATCAAACCCGAAAATCAAAACACATAGAAACAAAAATCTAAACATACCACAGAGTAGTACACACAGAGAAGCCACCAGAAATTTTCAGATCTCAGAAACATTAGTGCACGCGCCTCCACGCGCCACCACACGCGCGGCAAGCCGTCGCTACGCGTGGCACGCGCCGGCGCGTGGGACCATTTCCGCTCAGTTTCCGGCGACACTCCAGTTGGACTTCTTGATCGCCTCCCTATTCCGAATCTATACGTGGTATTCCTTCTTGAATCTGAGAAATTTTCAGTTTCTGCTCTGTTTCGTCGAACGTGTGTTTTACTAATTGATGCTAACACACTGTATCAAGCTGTAAGCTATTCTTTATTATTTGTTTAAGGGAGACAGGAAAAAAGGGAGTCAATTGTTGCAGCTGTGATTATACATACACGATTATGTGTATATATAATATATATTGAATCTTGGTTATACAACTGGTGCTTCTCTGTTATTGGGCTAGTAGGCTGCTAGCAGGCTGTTATTTGTTTTGTTATTGGGCCTTTTTTATTGTTGGGCCAGAAACAAAGGAGGACAACCTCTTTAAATTGGTGGGCTAGTTTATTTGACCTGATTTATTATTTTTTCCTAAATAAAATGATTATATGTATTTAGATCCGTTAAAAAATTTAATAGTTATTTTCTCAAGGGAAAATTCTGTTAGGATCGTTTGTACAAGCATATCATTTTAGTTTAGGAGTTTGCCCCGGTTATAGATTTAATTGTGTAGTATTCAAGTGGTTGTTGATATTACGGTATCTCTCCCATTTTTTACGATGCTATAAATTAAATAGTTCAGGGGGCGTTATTCCGACGAAGCAGCAGAAGTAGTGTATATACAGATGTACACACAGTTTACTGACACAAATGATAAAGCAGCAGAATTAGTGTATATATATACGGATGTACACACAGTTCACTGCCACAAATGACAAAGCAGCTGAAGTAGTAGTATGTATACAAATACATACACACAGTTCACTGCTATATCTTGCATTTCATTCTTTTAAAAGAAGCAGAAGGACCAGTTCATGGACGATCTTAAGGGATGCAGTCTACCAAATACGGTTCCAGTTGCTTATAATTCAAGGGATGACAGATGCAGATTCCTCCTATGTTCAGACATAGGCTTGTTAATACTGAGTGATCACAAAGTCGAATCTCAGTTTCTTCAAAATAATCAGTTCAAGGACTGATTGGTGGTCATTCACCGTTGTGCTGAAAAGCAGCACTTTCTAGCATTTTCACATTGCCTAAAATATATCGTGTGGTCGAAAATTCGAGTCCCGGTATCCCAACATTCTCAATTACATATCCCCAAGATAGGTGAATCCCAAGATGGGCAATCTCAAGATGGATCTTTAACTCCAAGATGATTAAATCTCAAGATGGGTCAATCCTAAGATGGGTCTTCAATTCCTAGAAATGGGTCAAGTTTAATACCTAGGTTACGCTCAAGAGCTCCTAATGTTCCACTCTTCAATCCCAATATAGGTATTTCATCCCAATATGGGATTTCGAGTGAGGGGGCGTGTCAAGCTATTCAACATTCAAAGTTCAACATTCAACAATGACAACAACTACAATTCAACACAATGACATATGCAGTGATGTTTTATTATAGACTTTGTATCATCCTACTTCTTACAAGTAGTCATGTATTCTCATAATTATAAACAAGATCAATGTAGTTCTAATATTACTACCTTGTTTTTCTCTCCTCTCTACTAGTTCCGTTTATTACTTCCGCATTGCTCATATTTTGACAGTATGTTTGTATTGTACAAGTCTTTATTGACCGGGTATTTGACTTAAAATTGTGGGATACATGCAGAAGAATGCAATAGGATATAGTAAGAGTCGATGAATATAACAAATTAACGTGTGCATACATGTTGCATTTATAGTCAAACAATGTATGTTAAGGTTTCCATATGTGAGCCATTAGGGGCATCTACACTTCTTAAACTGAAATAGATATGTCAACCTCTATAATCTATATGGGTGGAAGTAAGATTCATCTTTGCCAATAGGATTATATCTGATCTTTTATACTTTATGTGTGAACTATCAATCACACATATATAACGGAGTCCATATTTTGCTAGGTGTCATACAGACCAGAAGTCTTATTTGTACAGTATTAGTAGCTTCACTTATATATATAGGGTTTTGCTCAAATGAGAACCCCCAATTAAAATGAGAATTGAGATCTAATCTCAACCCTCTATTTTTAACTAAATCTTTTAATCCCAGCCTTTACTTTTATGACACACTCCACACACACACACGCACTCCACACACACACACACCACACATTAAACACACGCATACACACACTGCCCACCCCCACCCTCCGACGTTGCCATCGCCGGCCCACCCAATCGGAGAAATTGAAGCCGTCGCTACACACTTTCACATGTCTTGGTTATAGGGGGAAATAGGAAGCTAATGAGGTGTATGTGATGAATTAGCGAATCCAGAGGTGATGGATCGAGTTTCTGGTGAGTCTGAATAGGTGGAATCGACGGCGCCGGCGAGGAAGTGAAACGGAGGTGGAAGAAACGGTAGGGAGAGATGAGTGAGTAACAATACATACAAATGTTTGTGTATATAAACTCATGTATAAGTGAGTACCAATGAGCAGTGAAGATGGTGCTTGTGCGAGGGAGAAGGAGCGAGAAATGAGGATAGAGCAATTGCCGGAATTAATAGACGGAATCGAGTGTGAGGTTGGAATATGTGGTGATTTTTGGTTGTTATCGAATATTTGGTGGTGATTTGTTGATTTACTTGTATTTAAACAACTATTTAATCGATTTTTTGGTGATTTTCGGGGTGTTGTTGGTGATTTGTTGGTGGTGGTCGGAGGTGGTGGCGACGATGTGGTGGTTTGTGATGGTTTTGGTGTGGTGATTTTTGTTTTCCGGTGGTGATTTTTTGTTTACAGGTGGTGATTTTTGTGTTTCTGGTGGTGATTTTTGATTTGGCGGTGGTGATTTTATGTTTGCCGGTGGTGATTTTCTGGTGGTCGCCGAAGCTGGTGGTGGTCGCCGGAGGTGGTGCTGGTCGCCGGTGGTGGTGGATGGTTAAACTAGAAAGAAGATGGTGAAATCTCAAAATATTAAAATATTAAAATGTTAAATGAATGGTAAGAGATGAATATAATGTATTTAAATGAGTGGCTAAGATTAGATCTCATATCTCATCATAAGTGTTGGTTCTCACCTGAGCAAGACCCTATATATATATATATAGGCTAGCGTTCAAATAGAAACTAGAATAGAAACTAGAAACCTACACTAAATAAATTATATTTCATTTATTTTAATGGCCCCGCTAGGGGCACCTTCACAAAAAACTTATAAAATTCTTGGCTCTATTCAACAAAAATATAAATTTTTTGGCAATATAAAAATATAAAAAACTTATAAAATTTTTTGTATTGGGTACCCCTAGTTTGGTCATTAGATTAGCTTGAAATATTTAATTTAGGTTTAGGTTCTAGTTTCTATCCTAAATTAGTTTATATTAGAACAAGACCCTATATATATATAACGGAGACAAAGATACTATATCATAATTGTATTCTGTTGCAGTGAACAATTTTGCATGTGTTACTATGTGTGTGTGTGTGAGTGAAGTAAAATGGTGTTCAACTTTTATAATTCCTGCTCAATATTTCTTGTCTTACCAAGCGTTTTTGCAGGACCTTGGCAGGTGATGCTGAGACAAACAGACAATTCGTATGCTTGCGTGGCTGAAAGTGCTACTCGATTTACTTTGGGTGAAGTAAGTACAATTTTTTTAAATCCAAATATCCTCATTGCAGCTTTTTTCGCGCTCTACCATCACAACTGAGTGTTGTATCACTTATTATGTTTGACATTTATTGCCAAAATTTAACACTATCTTGTATATGCAGACCAAGGAAGAACTACTGAGGGTCCTGGGACTTCAAGAGGAACAAGGAAGCTCACTTGAATTCTTGCGTAGAGGCTACAGGGTCTGCTCTCCCTTTATGTATTGGAGAGTTTAATTATCTCTAGTTTAACATGACGTCTTTGCCCATATATATCAGTGCTTTGTCATGTCCCAACACTCTTTGTACTCTGGGAGGGTTTCTAGGCTAAATATTACTCATCTGAAAAAACAGTTCTGCCTTAAATTATATTAGAGGACCAAAACAAACATTTTCTACTCCTGAATCAATTTTCTTTATATAACGTACTTATTTTGCAGAGTTCGACTTGGTGGGAAGAAGATGTTGATAAGGAACTTCATTCAGCTTGGCGTAGTTGAGCTGCATCGGAAGAGCAGAACAACAAGAGCTACCTACTTACATTCAAGTCCAAAGAAATGCACTAATATATATCATTAGCATTCGTGGACTGTGCCAGCTATTGTGTTTCTTAATGGATGAAACAGGAGGAATAATCATCAACATGTCAAAATTGTTCTGAAGGGTCGGTCTGATTACAAGGTTGTATAGATCACTCATTTTTGCTTTGTTAGGGATTATAACAATGAAGTCTTGGATCAAGTTGGCATCACAATATGAATTGACCTGCTTTGTAAAATTTCTGTCAAAACAAGATATATATTATATACCTTTTCTACTTTTCAGTACTGCCTCCGTAATTCTTTTGAATTTTTGGGAAGGGTTGATGCAAAATTGCCAACTGCTGTAGCATTTGAAGGTTAAGTAGCGTGCACACAAATAATAGTGGCGAAGCGCTGCAAATAAAGATTCCTTAATCTAATGCTCCAAGTCTGAACACTATGAATCTAATGGAGAAGCGAATGCTGATCCGGGATGAATGATGGCGCATAATTAGCACATGTAAAGATCCGGGATGAATGATGGCGCATAATTAGTACATGTAAACTGGATGGTGACGGTGTGGTGGAAGCAAACGAGTGAGTGACTGAAAGATTCGTAAAAACCTGCACATCCCCTTTTCAACAGTAGCTGAAGAGAGTGGTAGTGTGCAAGGCCTAAAAGCCTTGACATGCCCTTCCTAACTGCAGAAAACGTTTGCAACTTGCAAGTACCCGTAGAATAAGTGTAGATATAGTTATTATACAACAGATGGACGAGAAATAGAGACCGTTCGACGATGCATATTTGATCTTTGTGCTTAACAAAGGCACTTAAGGCTGATAAAGGAAATAAGATAAAACTTGGACAAGAAACAGTCTTGTGCATTTCGTTTAACTATATAAAATGGACATTTTAACAAGAAACAACTTGCAAGCCCTCAGCATCTGGGGGTGGCATCTGAATTCTGAAATTATTGGAGATTATTTTCCTCAACTGTCTTCGCTCCCCAACTGGCAACGGTTAATATATGGTCAATTTGCGAAAATCTGCGAAATATCTAAATTCGTTTTAGCTAGAAATATTCATCATTATTTTGAACTATTTGGATCATTTTGCTAGAGAAAAGAGTATCTAATAAGTTCTCTTTCTCTATTAGTGCGACTTAAAATTTGATAAATTAATTATTATTTGAACAATTCAATTGTACGGATGTTAAATTCATACAAAAATACGTGAATGTATAAATTTTCGTGTAATTTAATTATTTGGAACTATAAATTATATCAATAAGATTATGATAAATCTGTGTCGTTGAATATATAAAAAAAATAGTATTATTATAAAAGTGATGCTCCATTATTTTAAATATAATAAAAATTTGTATACAATTGATATGGGCTAAAAGTAAGTCCTAAAGACATATTTAATGTGGCATTAATTAGACTTAGTATGGTCCAAACATGGGGCCCACCAGATGACCCAAAAACCCTAATTAAATATTAAATTCGTAATTAATATTAAGGGCTAATTAACAGCTGGAAAATACAAGTCAGATAAGGATGTTATCTCTCCAAAGAGTAGCCTCCAAGGCACATAGTCATACAAGGAAACAGACTCATACAAGGCAAGAGTCTAGAACCTTCCTCAAGGCTGACTTGACTTGCCCACCAAGTCACTTAACCCTATCACAATTCTTAGGCTTCTCAGCCTATATAAAGGGTCAGACCCCTCACCTCAAAACTACGTTTTTTGGCTTGATCTTTGATACACATCAAAGTACGTAAGCATCTTGTGAAGGTAGATTCAGCCATGAGCACAAGAGCAGCCATTAAAGCACGAAACTCACGCACCCTAACATTAAATACAACAAACCCTAGTCGTAATCTAATAACCTAGTTTTTATTCCATAACATTTGGCGCCGTCTGTGGGAAGAAGACATCAACCATGGTAACTACACGAAGAACATCACCAATCTCTACTGAGGCCTTGCCTCTAAGATCAGCTCCGCCTACCACCGAGCAGGTACCCCCAACCACAGGGACGATTACTCAAACTCAGGCTTCTCAACCCCCAGGGACGAATCCTCGTGCTGAGGGGACGTTACCTATGGTCATCCACCCGGGTCAAGGAACCAGCTCCCTTCAGACGCTGGTTTCTCCTTTAGTTGATCCTAATCGCCCGCCACCAAGGGTACAGATCCATACTACGGATCTCCCCATGAATACCAACCCGATGTATGGTCTGCCTAACTACCCTCCAATTACTCAAGGTCCTGGACCAAGTGGCCACGCCTTGCAAATTCGAGATCGAGAGTACTATGACTACTCCGGCCCCTATACTGATGATACATCATCTGACGATGATGATCGTGATGAAGCCCCGAGGAGGCGACGTGCTAGTAGAGAGCCAAGAAGGAGAACACAAACTATCCATGATGGACCTTCTTTGACAGCTGCTGAGAGAATCAAGGCTCATGAGGCCGAGATTTTAAGGATAAAGGAAGATATTGCAAGAGAACAAGCTAGGTTGAATCAAAATCAACCTCCTCCAACCTCAGGACCGATTCCCTTTATAGACTTAGAAAGGTCTTCAAGAAGGCAGAAAAGGGCTGACGTCCCAACCGGAAGAACAACAAGGGTTGAAACCCCCAAGAGCAACCCCAAGGATCTGATGCCACTTGGGGATCCTGACGATCCCACACCCCCGTTTACTGATGAGGTGATGAATGCTCGTATTTCAAAGAAGTTTAAGATGCCAATAATTAAGGCTTATGATGGAACGGGCGATCCCACGAACCACGTAAGGGCATTCTCAAACGCACTACTGTTGCAACCTGCAAGTGACGCCTTGAAGTGCAGGGCGTTCCCTCAAACTCTGTCGGGCATGGCTCAAAGATGGTACAGCCGGTTGCCTGCAAACTCAATTGGCTCTTTCAAGGAGTTAAGTGCTGCCTTTGTTTGTCAGTTTATCAGCGGGAAAGTGCATGAGGAAAGCTCTGCATCCCTCATGTATGTGGTGCAAGGGAAGAATGAGAATCTGAGAGACTACCTTAAGAGGTTCACTAAGGAGACGTTGAACTTCACTGATTTGGAGAATAAGGTGGAAATGGTAGCCCTAGAGCATGGCACCACCGACTTATACTTTAAAAGGTCATTGGCAAAGCATCCTCCCGAGAATATGGCTGAGCTCCAGCGAAGGGCTAACAAGTATATCAAGGCTGAGGATAGTATAAAGAAGGAGGTCACCGTAGGCAATGGTCGGGGTAACAATGATACGAAGTAACGAAAGCAAGAGCAGGAGTACGATGCTAGGGACAAGTATCCCCGAACTAGCAAGGACTCTGATTCACCACCGAAAAAGAGTTTGGGACCAAGGTTTTCTGACTATGCAAGGTTGAATGCCCCAAGGAGTCAGATCTTATTGGATATCGAGAAGGACAAGGACTTTCGATGGCCGAAGCCACTTAGGGGAGACCCCGAGAAGAGAAACAAGGATCTGTACTGTAGGTTCCACCGAGATGTGGGGCATGATATAGATGATTGTAGGCAGTTGAAGGATGAGATTGAGTTCTTAATCCGCAAAGGAAAGTTGAATAAATTCACTAAGGGTGAAGATCGTGGAACCCAAAGAAGGGACTACGATAGGAGAGACAATAATAGAAGGGATAATGATCGTGATCGTAACACACAGCCCCGAGGGCCAGTTATCAACATGATATGGGGAGGCCCGACAACAGCCGGTACAACTCGAAACTCTTGAAAGTCGTATGCCAGGAAGGTGATGCATATCGTGGGAGAGGCCCCGAAGCGTGCTAGAACTGAAATCGCAATCGGCTTTGATGACTCTGACCTTGAAGGGGTGAAGTTCCCCCATGATGACCCGTTGGTCATAACCCCTGTGATTGGAAACTCAAAAGTAAAGCGAGTCTTGATAGACAATGAAGCCTCTGTTGATATTTTGTTTCATGATGCTTTTGTGAAAATGGGATACACTGATTCTCAGCTGACCCCGACAAACATGCCCATCTACGGATTCAATGGAGTTGAGTCCAAGGTTGAGGGTACTATTCAGTTGCCCATGACAATTGGGCAAGAACCTAGGGAGGCTACTCAGATGCTGAATTTTCTGGTAATCAAGGCAGCCTAAACCTATAATGCAACCTTGGAAGGACTGGACTTCATGCGTTCAAGGCTGTGGCCTCAACCTACCACATGAAAATCAAGTTTCCAACCCGGAATGGTGTTGGAGAACAAAAGGGCGATCAGAAGATGGCAAGAAGTTGTTATGTGTCTGCATTGAGAGCTGATGGAGTCGGGGGGCAGGTACTCCCAATTGAAGACATGGATGTCTGTGGAGATGATGAACATCGTGGTAAGCCCGCAGAGGACTTGGTTCCCATACCTCTGGAGATAGGCGACCCTGAGAAAGTTACCTATATAGGAGCTTCTCTGAAGGAACCTCTGAAAGGAAAGTTGATAGCATTCTTACAGGAGAATAGTGATGTGTTTGCTTGGACAGCTGCTGATATGCCAGGGATTGATCCCCAACTCATAACTCATAAGTTGAATGTTGACCCTGACCGGAAGAAGGTAAAATAGAAGAGGAGGAATTTTGCTCCTGAAAGGCAAGAGGCCATTAAGCAAGAGGTTGATAAGCTCTTAGAGGCTGGGTTCATTGAAGAGATTCAATTTCCCGAATGGTTAGCTAACCCTGTGATGGTCAAGAAGGCGAATGGGAAGTGGAGGATGTGCATAGACTTCACCAATTTAAATGATGCATGCCCAAAAGATTGTTTCCCTCTGCCAAGGATTGACACCTTGATTGATGCCACAGCTGGGCATGAGATGTTGAGCTTCATGGATGAATTCAGTGGCTATAATCAGATTAAGATGCACAAGGATGACATCCCTAAGGTATCTTTCATAACTGACTTTGGTGTTTTTTGCTATCTTGTTATGGCTTTTGGTCTAAAGAATGCAGGCGCTACTTATCAACGGTTAGTGAATAAGATATTCGCTCACTTGATTGGAAAAACCATGAAGGTCTATGTTGATGATATGTTGGTCAAGAGCTTGGTTAAGGCAGACCACATTAAGCACCTCAGAGAGGCATTCGAAGTGCTGAGGCACCATAAGATGATGTTGAATCCAGCCAAGTGTGCCTTTGGCATTGGATCAGGAAAATTTTTGGGTCTGATGGTTTCAAAAAGAGGCATAGAAGCCAACCCTGACAAGATCAAGGCAATTCTAGATATGGAACCACCCCGCTCTATACGAGATGTGCAGAAGCTAACCGGCCGGGTCGCAGCATTGGGGCGATTCATTTCAAAATCAGGTGACAAGTGCTTGCCTTTCTTCCAAGCATTGAAGAAGGTGAAAAACTTTGAGTGGACTCCTGAGAACCAAGAGGCCTTCGAACAACTGAAGAAGTATATGGCTGAAGCCCCGTTGTTGGCCAAACCAAGTCCTGAGGAGACTCTTTACTTATACCTGGCGGTATCTGAGCAAGCATTGAGTGCTGTCCTCATTCGAGAAGAGAATAAAATTCAGAAACCTATCTACTATGTAAGTAAGGTGTTGCACGGAGCTGAGTTGAATTACTCACCCATTGAGAAGTTTTCTTTAGCATTAGTAACAGCCTCGAGGAAGTTGCGACCTTACTTTCAGGCACATAAGATTCAAGTCTTGACAGACCAGCAGTTGAGGAACATACTGCACAGCCCTAAGGCCAGTGGAAGGCTAATCAAGTGGGCAATTGAATTAGGAAAATTTGATATCACATACAAGCCTCGGAAAGCCATCAAGGCTCAGGCATTGGCTGACTTCGTGGTTGAATGCACCATTAACAACCAAGAAGTCGGGGGGCAGGAGATGGTAACTACCCCTGGGAAAGAGGATAAGGATAAGGAGCTTGTACCTGATCTGAAAGAGTATTGGGTGCTCTATTTTGATGGAGCATCAAAAACAAAATCCAGTGGTGCAGGTATGGTTTTACAAAGTCCCGATGGGTTTACGGTTGAATATGCTTTGAAGTTAGACTTCCCAATGACCAACAATGAAGCTGAGTATGAAGCTCTGATAGCCGGATTGGGCTTAGCTAAAATCATGAGGGTCAAGAACCTCAAAGTTTGTGGAGACTCAAGGCTTGTGGTATCGCAAGTGAATGGTGAGTTTGAAGCTAAGGATGAAACTATGGCGAAGTATCTAAGAGTCGTGAAAGCTATCATGACTCAATTTGAAGAGTGCTATGTTGAGCATATTCCAAGAGAAGAGAACGTTAAGGCCGATGCCCTGTCCAAGTTCGCTTCTTCTGAGATAGAGAATTACGCACGGAGTGTTTACTTCCAAGTCTTGAAGGCCCCGATCGTCAACTCGAAGTTAGTGGCACCAATTGATATAGGAGGTTGTTGGATAGATCCTATCAAAGCTCATCTTGAAACCGGATGGCTCCCTGACATTGCCTTGGAGTTACGAAAACTCACAGTAAGAGCATTGAGATACGCCTTGATTGAAGGCATCCTTTATAAAAGGTCATTTGTCATTCCATACTTGAAGTGTTTGAGGCCTCAGGAGGCAAGAGAGGCATTGTAAAAAGTTCATGGAGGGATCTGTGGGCAGCACTTGGGGGGTAGAGCCTTAGCTCATAAGATTACTCGTTTGGGATTCTATTGGCCAGAGATGTTGGCTGATGCTCAAGATTATGTTAAAAGGTGTGACAGATGCCAAAAGCACACCCCAATTATAAGGCAGCCACCTGAGAGGTTAACATCAGTTAACTCTTCCATCCCGTTTGCAATGTGAGGAATGGACATACTTGGCCCTTTCCCTGTAGCTTCAGCATAAAGGAAGTTCTTGATAGTGGCCATCGACTACTTCACTAAGTGGATTGAGGCTAAACCTTTAGCCAAGATAACCACCAAACAAGTTGCCCAGTTCTTTTGGGAGAACGTAATTTGCAGGTATGGAATTCCCCGAATCCTTGTGAAGGATAATGGGACACAATTCAACAATGAAGAGTTTAAGAAATACTGTGAGGAAAATGCTATCGAGCTTCGTTTTACTTTAGTAGCACACCCGCAAGCTAATGGACAGGCTGAGGTAGCCAATCGGATTATCCTTGATGGACTAAAGAAGAGGGTCGAATGCTCAAGGAATACTTGGGTGGATGAGTTACTGCCTATACTTTGGGCGTATCGCACTACCTGCAAAGTAACAATCGGAGAAACCCCTTTCTTGCTGGCTTATGGAGCTGAGGCAGTGGTGCCTTTGGAGATTATGCATGCATCACCTCGAATTGAGGCATATGAACCAGAGAGTAACGAAGAAGGTATGAGATTAGCTCTTGATCTGATTGATGAGGTCAGGGATGAAGCAAATGCCAGGAATGCAGAACATCAGAAGAGAGCATCCTTCCACTACAACCAAAGGGTTAAGGAGAGGTTCTTTCAACAAGGCGACTTGGTTCTAAGGAAGATAGAAGCCTCAGGAGTTGGCCAAAAGGGCAAGCTAGCCCCAAATTGGGAAGGACCATATAGAGTCAGGAAGGTGTTAGGTCGAGGATCTTACAAGTTGGAAACCTTGGACGGGGTTGAGGTGCCCCGAACTTGGCATGTAGTGAACCTCAAGACTTATTATGTTTAAAGACTTGGTCTTTTATCTATTAGGAATAGAAATAAGGTTCGAATGAAACCATTACAGAGCATGTTGCTCCCAGTAGGAGATAGAGTATCTATGTAAGGGTTGAGCCCATTTTATCAGTATTCTTTGACAACTTAATGAAGTTTGTTCTGCTTTTTCTCCGAGTTACTTCTTTTGTTTTGTTATCTTAAACACGTAAAACAAATGATGAATTAATTCACGAGTTTGGTACAAAGCCAAGGGGCCAAATACCTAAAGAACTCTAAAGCTTAACAGACTATAAGCAAAGACAAGAAAATGAAAGCAGAAGAAGTAAACTACATAAATAGTTAAGTTAAGAGTTACATGGATAAAAGCCCGAAGGCTACAAGTCAAGTACAAAAACAGAATATAGATAAATAAGCTCAAGGGGCCTGAGAGGCCTCCTTGGCAGGAGAGTCGTTAGAGCTAGTCTCTGTAGAAGCATCATCTGTAGCAGAATCGGCATCTCCATCCCTAACAAGGGGATGCTCAGGATCTAAAATAGTAGTAGTAGCAGCATGCTCTCTAACCAGAGCATCACCCTCCCCAAATAGCTCCGCACTAGAGTCTGGCTCAGCAACTAAAGTGGTAGGGGGATGATGGCTCGGAAAGGCTGAAGGCTGAAACAGGTCCGGATGCTGCCTTAAAACTGCTGCAAGGGCCTTATCCCATCCCTCAGTAAATTGAGCAGGAAAAAGCATCTCATCATGCTGGTCCATAAGACTCTTGTACTCAGCTGAATCCAAGTAGTCATCAATCAGCTTTTCATTGTCATCCTCCAAGGCCACCAGCTCAGCATGAACACCAACCAACTCCTCATCCTTCTTTTTCAGCTGCTCCTCTAGCTGGTGGATATGAAGGCTTCTCTTCTGGGACTCAGTCTCAAATCCCTTGGCCTTTTCCTTCCAAGCCTTGGCATGGTTAGTGTAGGTGCCCTAGAGGCAATACATTGTTTCTTGAACAAACCTTTATGTCATTTGATTATTAAATAAACGTATTTATTATGACTTTAATTACTGCGATATATTTGTTAGCATAATAAGTGTCCTTAGAATCATGATACACATTGTATAGTTTAAGTACATGACTTGAACTTGAGATTATATAATATATCATATTCTTAAATGTCCCTAGTCAAAGTATTATTATATAGGACAATGATAATATACAGATAGACTAGTATGTTGTTTGACAGATAACCACATCTCATTGGTTATAAGTATGGAGATACTAAAGTCAATACATAGGTACATGTAGGAGTACATGGTACTGGACAGACCCACAAGTGAGATTCTTCATGTTTAATAAAGTCATAAGAATGACTCACAGTGGTAATGGTGTAATGATCCTTTGACTTGAGATCATTATATTTCTATACGAGGATTAATATACTTTGACAACATTAAAAGTTACCTTTGACCAGGTGATGATAAAAGTGGACATCGGGTATTGTTAGTCACAGAGGCATGCCTGTATACATCTAATAACAAGCCTAACTGTTTGTAATGTTCTGCATTACCTACATGACCTCTTAACTGAGGGAACCTCTAGTTGTAGAGTTTCTACTTGTTCTGTACTTATAATAGGCACCAAATCCTAGTTGTGTAACTGTACTTATAGAGTCAAGAATAATGCTTGAAAGAAGTTCCAAGGTTCATGCCTCAAGCAAGAAGATAAAGACTGTCAAATAATCACAGTTGGGATTTGAAGAAAGTGAAGAATTTGCCTATGTACCAATTTGAGAAGTATATTTGTCCATTCGAGAAGTCCAGCATTCGAGAAGTCAGGGATTCGATATCTCAAGACACTATTCGATATCTCTGAATACACTGTTCGATATCTCATTCAATATCTCAGAGATTCGATATGTCTATTACTCTGTTCGAGAACTCAAGAAGTCGACAAGTCAAAAGTAGTATTCGAGTTCTCAAAGATTCAACAAGTCAAAGTTCCATTCGATATCTCAAGGACTTAGAAAGCTATTCGATATCTCGAGGATTCGATAAGTCAAATGTTCTATTCGACAACTCAAGGAATCCTGATGGAAAAGAGCTATTCGAGAAGTGGTTCGATATGTCAATGTAACAGTATTCGAGAACTCAGAGTTATCGATCAAGTCAATTCTAGTTCTCGAATCACTTACTTAGTCACTTCTCGAATACATTCTTGGAGACAAAATACTGATGAAACTGTACAAGTCAGAAACCTGCAACAAGCCAATGCACTTTATAGATCTCAATCTGTAACGTGCTCTGGAAAGCCTACAAAGAAGCTTGGAGAGATATAGAAGAGACAAAGGGCTAAAAAAGTGGATCTGAACAGGCTTTGCAAAGTCAAATCTGTAACCGTTTGGACACTTACTCAAAAAGGATAGACAAACTAGAAAGTAATTTGTTTAGCTACCTTATTTGTAGTAAGTAGGTTGTATCCATGCTCTATAAGGATACAACCTCACTTCCTTAGCAATTAACTTTTAGAGTCAAGTTTTTCATACACTGTAAGCTATATCTCTCTGAGAAAAACGAATCTGAGAATACTATCATTTGTATTCACAGATTGTAGCAACCTTTATCTAATAATACATTAGATTAAAGTGATATTGTGTCTTGTGTTGTTCTTTATCCGTACCTACACCTTCGCACACACAAACACTTATCTACTACATAGACTCGAGCAAAGAAAAGTTCAAGAATCCATTCACCCCCCCTCTGTATTCTTTTACCGTATACAGTACTCAACAAGTAGTATCAGAGAGGGTTGTTTATTCAAAAATAGAAAAATGATCATGAGTTCGAATAAACCAAAGACTACAGGAACGGTGAAAGTCCCTAAGTTTGACAAAGAGAATTATAACCTCTGGAAGATAAAGATGCAGTTGTTCATCAAAGCATCTCATCATTTGTATCCTGAGATTCTTAAGAATGGTCCATTTGTTTCCCAACAGGAGATTCCTGAAAAGACTGTTGGAACCACTACTATTCCAAGATCTTATGTGGCTAAGGATCCATCCAAATAGATAGAATCAGAAAAGGACATGGTTGCCCTTGACAGTCATCTCATGTTGCTGATTATAGATTCCATGGACATGTCAATGTTTGCAAACATTGCTTCATGTACCACTGCCAAAGAAATGTGGGATCACATTGAGGTATTATGTGAAGGAACTGATGAGGTCAGAGAAAACAAGAAACAGATACTGGTCACACAGTATGAGGCTTTCATGGCACAGTCCAAGGAAAGCATTACTGAGATGTTTGAGAGATTTCACAAGCTAGTTACTGAGTTGCAGATGAATGGCAAGGTTTACAGTACAAAGGAGTTAAACATGAAGTTTCTGCTATCTTCACCAAACCATCTAGAGCAAAGGGTCATTTCTCTAAGGGAAAGAGATTTGAACAAAGTTACATATGATGTGCTCTATGGGGTTTTAAAAACTCATGAGCTTGAGCTGCTTCAGAAAAGGGCTATCCAAGCCAACCAAGGCAGAATGATAAACACATCATGTGCCTTGATTGTCAATAAATCTATTCAAGACCTAGAAGCATCTACAAGCCAATTAAGGATAGAGGAGGTAGTGGAAGAGGAAGAAACTGAAGCTGAGGAAAGTGAACCTGTTGAGGAGAAGGAGGAAGATGAGTTCTATACTCTTGAAGAACTAGATGGAATGGAAAACACTTCATATGCTTTCATAGCCAGAAAATTTCCAAACATCAGATTTAAGAGGAACCAACCCTTCAAACCTAAAACCCAAAACCATTCATTCAACAAGAGCAAGGCACCTGTGAAACCAAACAAGAATAAGTTCAAAACCAGCCATGTAGATAGGTCATCTGTAAGGTGCTATAGATGCAATGACCTAGGGCATTTTGCCAGTGAATGCAAGAAGCCTAAAAAGAAGGATAGAGATTATCTTGAGCTCGAAGCTAAGTATGAGGCCCTTCTGAAAAAGCAGACACAAGGTAAGGCCTACATAGATGAAGGGAAGTGTTGGGATGATTCTTACAGTGATGGAGAGGAACAAGAATTTTGCAATTATGCCTTGATGGCCAATTCCAAGGATGACACATCTCCATCAGACCCTCAGGTACCATCTCTCACTACTATAGACATGTCTGTTTCAGAGTATAAATGCATGATTGAACAACTATCTGTTGAGATGTTTAACATTCATATTAGTATGACTGCTGCTAATGAAGAGATTACTAAACTATCTACTAGAAATGAAATGTTAATAAAAAAAAATGAGAAACTTGAGCTAACTGCTATGCAAGTAGAAAACCTTAAGAAAGAAGTTGAATATCTGCAGAATAAGGTTTTGTGTGCTAGTCAGGTTGAAAAGGCTCTTAGGGATGAATTAGCTGAAAATGAATTCAAACTGAAAACTTTCAAGAAATCATCTGGTCTAGTGCAATCCTACTGTGAGAAAATTGAAGCAAAACCCAAGGCTGCTATTGGACTTGATTATGACACTCTTAAACAGAGAAAAGGCTATGCTATCATTAAAGATGACACAGTTGTTCATGAGGAAGTACCTCACATTTTGAAAAAGACTGAAAATCCAATTTTTAAGGAATCAACATTTGAAATTGATGAGGATGCCTTACTCATCAAACAAATGTTAAATGATGAGGATGAGGCACGATCCAATGAACAACAAGCATCTTCCAAGAGTGAGAGTGTCAAGTCAAAGACCAAGGAGCCAGCAGGTGATAGGATAAGACCCAAGAAGTTTGTTAAGTTTGTTTCAGCTGGAAAGAGTGAATCAGAGAAGAAAGTGACTAAGAAGAAACAGAACAGAAATGGCAAGTTAGGGATTAACAAAGATAACAACTATTCTTATATGCCTAATGCCCCTAGGAAAACTTGTCAGAACTGTTTCAGTACCAATCATTTAACTCATGCATGCAAGAAACCTGCTGGTAGTGTGTCTAAACCTTTTTATGATTGTTCTGTGCCTCTAAGACATAGAGATGCACCATTTTGTGATAAATTTGATTGTATGCCATGCAATATGAATGTTATGACTAGTTGTTTCAATCTGAGAAGGCAATTCATTGATGGTTGTATCAGTCATAATTCTCACACACATTACACCAGGTCAAAGTCTTCGAGTCCTCCTAAAGCTAGGAAGGTGCCTCTGTCACCTAAGTCTGAAATCTCAGGTTCTAAGACTTTTAACAGTGACAAGAAGACTAACACCAAGAAAGTTGACAAGCATGTTGTTTATGATAAAACTGTTTCTAAGTCACATGGACCCAAACTTGTTTGGGTACCAAAGGAGAAGTAATACCTTTGTGTTTGCAGGGCAAAGAAAGTGAAAAGAAGGTCATGTGGATTTTGGACAGTAGATGCTCAAATCATATGACTGGTGATATGGCCCTGCTATCACAGTATGAGGAAAAGGCTGGCCCAATGGTTGCTTTTGGAGATGACAGCATGGGTAACACATTGGGATATGGCAAATTAAAAGTTGGAAATTTCATCATTGAAGATGTAACACTGGTCAAGGGACTCAAGCATAATCTGCTAAGTGTTGGTAAGTTTACTGATAGAGGATTCAAGGTGGATTTTGACAAAGATGAATGTTTGATCACCCACAAGAAGACTGGTGATTTTGCTCTATCTGGAGTAAGGAAAGGAAGCCTGTTTGTAGCCAATATGGATTCTGCAAACAAGGATAAAATTTGTTGCTTTTACTCAAAAGCATCAAATGAAGATTGTTGGCTGTGGCACAAGAAACTATCACACCTGAACTTCAAAGCCATTAATTCTCTAGTCAAAAGAGAGTTAGTGAGAGGCATGCCCACACTTGAATTCTGTCAAGAAGGAGTGTGCGAGGCTTGTCAAAAAGGAAAGATGAAAAGATCAAGCCACAAGTCAAAGACAGTGACATCAATAACCAAGCCCCTACAACTCATTCATATGGATTTGTTTGGGCCTGTAAATATTATGTCACTAGGAAGAAAGAAGTATGCCTTGGTGATGGTTGATGACTTTACAAGGTATACATGGGTGGAATTTCTGGCATCAAAAGATGAGGCTCCACAAGTAATCATTGAGCATAAAAATAAAGTTGACAAGGAAGCAAAGGCCAACAATGCAAGTGTGATTGCACTGAGAAGTGATAATGGAACAGAGTTCAGAAATGCCATGCTTGAAGCATTCTGCAAAGAGAATGGGATTTCTCAGCAATTCTCAGCTCCAAGGACTCCACAACAAAATGGAGTTGTTGAGAGGAAGAATAGAACTCTAATTGAGGCTGCTAGAACAATGTTACTTGATGCAAAGATGCCTACATGTTTTTGGGCTGAGGCTGTAAGCACTGCATGCTATATCCAGAACAGAACCCTCATCAACAAAAACACTGGAAAGACACCTTACAACTTGATGACTGGAAATAAGCCCACTCTAAAGTATGTTCATACTTTTGGAAGCAAATGCTTTGTATTGAAGGATAATTCTGAATATGTTGGCAAGTTTGATGCAAAGGCATTTAAAGGAATTTTTCTTGGTTATTCTATGGAGAGAATTGCATACAAAGTTTATGTCATCAGTCTAAAGAAAATTATGGAAAGCACAGATGTGACAATTGATGACAGAAAACTACCTGGACTAGAAGAAGCCAATGATGAAGATAAAGATCCATTGAAGTTTGATAATCTAGATGATTCTGATTAAGAGACTGAAATTGGAGTTAAAACTCAAGTTCAACAGACTCAAGTGAATGATAATACAAGAGAAGAATTTGTGCCAATCAATAGTGGAGAAACTAGCATCGAAGACACACCTGTGAGTAGTGGCAACCTCACAGGGGAGGAAATCAGGATGATCATGATTTGGATGATGAAGCAACATCAAGAATGAGAAATCAGGCTGAGCACTCAAGGAAATGGGATAGATCACACATTGCAGAGCAAATCATTGGAGATCCTAATGCAGGAGTAAGGACTAGAAGAGAAACTCAGAATGAGTGTCTCTATGGTTGTTTCCTATCTCAGGTTGAGCCTAAGAAACTTGATGATGCACTGTTGGATCCAGATTGGATTATTGCCATGCAAGAGGAGCTGAATCAATTTGAAAGGAACAAAGTATGGGAACTCGTGCTTGCACCAAAGAATAGAACCATTGTTGGAACAAAATGGGTTCTGAAGAATAAGATGGATGAAGATGGTGTAATTATAAGGAACAAAGCAAGGTTGGTTGCAAAAGGATACTCTCAACAGGAAGGCATTGATTATGATGAGACATTTGCCCCTGTTGCTAGATTGGAAGCCATCAGAATATTCTTGGCATTTGCTGCTCATTCAAACTTTAAAGTGTATCAAATGGATGTCAAGAGTGCATTTCTGAATGGAGAGTTGGAAGAAGAAGTTTATGTGAAACAACCACCTGGCTTTGAGGATCCACACTTTCCAGAATTTGTTTACAGACTGCTTAAGGCACTGTATGGACTTAAGCAGGCTCCAAGGGCATGGTATGATACTTTATCACAATTTCTTCTTGAAAATCAATTCACTAGAGGTACACTGGACAAGACACTATTTTACAAGAAGCATGGTGATGATCTTATCCTAGTTCAGATCTATGTGGATGATATCATTTTTGGTTCTACAAATGAGAAGCTGTGTGAGAAATTTTCTAAACTCATGCAGAGCAGATATGAGATGAGTATGATGGGAGAGTTGACATTCTTTCTTGGGTTGCAAGTCAGTCAAAGGAAGGAGGGTATCTTTATCAGTCAGACCAAGTACATCAAGAATTTATTGAAGAAGTTTGACTTGGAAGAATGCTCACCTGCAAAGACACCCATGGCCACTGCCACTAAATTGGATGAAGATGCGAAAGGCAAGAAAGTAGATATCTCAATCTATAGAGGCATGGTTGGTTCTCTACTCTACCTCACTGCAAGTAGGCCAGACATCATGTTTGCTACATGCTTGTGTGCAAGGTTTCAATCAAATCCAAAAGAATCACATCTGATTGCTATAAAAAGGATCTTTAGATATCTGAAGGGCACTCCAAACTTGGGTTTATGGTATCCTAATGACACAGGGTTCAATCTGGTTGGTTATTCTGATGCTGATTATGCTGGATGCAGAGTGAATAGAAAAAGCACCTCAGGTAGCTGCCAGTTTCTTGGACAAAGGTTAGTCTCTTGGTATAGCAAGAAACAACAATCTGTGTCAACTTCTACAACTGAGGCTGAATACATAGCTGCTGGAAGTTGCTGTGCTCAAGTGCTTTGGATTAGAAATCAACTTAGAGATTATGGACTTGTGTTGGAAAGAATTCCAATCATGTGTGACAACACAAGTGCAATCTCTATAGTTGCCAATCCTGTCAATCATTCAGGACAAAGCACATTGACATCAGATATCATTTCATAAGGGAACATGCAACTAATGGAACCATTGAGTTGCATTATGTTTCTACAGATAAACAACTAGCTGATATATTCACTAAGCCATTAGATGAAGCCACCTTCACAAGGTTGGTTAGTGAGATTGGAATGCTGAATTCTTCAGATTCTGGCTAGGTGAATACAGCATCTAGATTGTTGCAGCAGTAAACACTTACTTTATCTAAATTCTCAATATTTTTGGAGTAAGTGTTGGCTAAAATATGATTTATAAATATTTCAAATCTGTTGCATATTTGGAAAATCATATTTTCTTGTTAACTTGAAATTTCTATGAAATTTTGAGAAAATCACTGTTTAATTTGCTAGAATATTCTTGAATGAATATGGATGGTAAATTTTAAAAAGATAGTGAAAATTGAGTTTCTATGAGTATATTTTGACAAGTCAGACTTCTCGAGTGATTCACTATTCGACATCTCTAACAAGTCTCATTAGAGCACTCTCGAGTTCTCGAATAGAGTCTTTTAAAGTTCTCGAATAGAGGTTTTCTTGACTTCTCGAATATTGTGTTTTAGTTCTCGATTGACTGAGTTCTCGAATACTATATTTGAGTTCTCGAATCATTTGAAAAGGCTGAATTCTCGCTGAATTTTAACCGATTTTGGATTTTTATTCAGAATTCAAAATTACTCATAAAAACATATTTTACCTAATTTAGATTTATTTCTAAGTTAGATAACTGCCAGCTGTGAGTTACAACCTGCTTGAGTTATCGAATAAGCCTTTCTTGACTTGTCGAATAGTTGTTTTCTACTTCTCGAATGCTTGACTTGTCGATACAAAACATACATCTTATCGACAATTCAAGTACTTCATACTTATACAATTTCACATCTATTCGATTCATTTCATTCGATTTCTCAAGCATCAAAGCTCCCATAACCCCTGAAAACCCTAACTGCTAAAAGCCAAATTTCTTCTTCAACCTTCATTCTCTTTTCTCCTCTCTCCAAATCATTGGCAACTGTGAAATTCAACACTAACTTCATTGCTATCTCAAGTGATGTCGAAGCCCCAAATGCTAACTACAAGTGTTTCGTCAAATAGATGTCTGAATCTTATATCAAAGAAGCACTTACGGCCAACCCAACTCTGTATCTAGACATTCTAGAGCAATTTTGGAATACTGCCATTACAGAAACACTTGCTCTAGATGATGGTAGTCTGGGTTATATCATTAACTGCAAGGTACTTGGTAAAGAGTTTAGCATCACTTTTGAGGACATGAGCAAGGCCCTGGGTCTTCACCAGAATGAGTATGATGGTCTTGTAATAGAAGATCAACTAGTAGAATTCTTTGAACTAATAAAGTACTCAGACACCATCAAGGTTGGAAATCTAAAACGGGCACATCTACGAAAAGAGTGGAGCTATGTGTTTGCCACTCTCCTGCAAGTATTCAGTGGAAGGAAATCCAGCTTTGACCAACTAAGTGCTCCTGTTCAACATATATGCTATTCACTTGCCTATGATAGGAAAATTGATGTTGGAAAGCTCATAATGTAGGAACTCTATGGAAAACTTGGTAAGAACACAACCAAGAGAGGTAATGATATCTTCTTTCCTAGGTTTATTCAGTCTGTACTTAATTATCTAGATAAAAATGTGGCTGATTTACCTGTTTTAGATAAAAGTAGATTAGGCTACCCTAGATCCATGACCAAACTCATATTTGGTAATTTGGATACTAGGAATGATGTGGATGTAAGGCTTGTAATAACTTCCCATATGCAGAAGTTATTTGAGTCTTACCCCCACAACTTGCCAACATTTGCCTCCAAATCTGAGTTAGCCAGACCCAAGCAAGTAGAACACAGTGCTAACCCAGGGTCTGCTAACCAACCACCTCAACCAAACACTCTACCAAACACTGAGCCAACTGCATCATCCTATCAAAAGGGTGATGTTAGTAAAAAGGAGAAGAAGAGAAAACAGGTTGCTTCTATACCCTTAACCATTTTATCTGAGGCAGCATTGGCTGTAGAATTAGAAAGTGAGGCACCTGAGTCACCCCTAATCAGGCCAAAGAAGAAGAAAACTAAAACCACCTCTTCAGTCACACAAATGGATGAAGTTGTAAAATCAGGGGCAAACAGTTCACTAGATGTATCCTCTCAACAGGGTGCATCTATAGAATCAAGCATCCTCCCCAATGCAACTACCTGTATAGAGTCAGCACATGGGAGTGATAAGGCTGGCACTACACTGAGTGGAGAGCACATCACAATTGAAACTCCCTCTATCTCTAAGGGGGAGTTGCCCAACTCTAATCTACAAGACACTTCTCTTCCAGAATCTACCACTCAAATTTCTTTGCAGCCTGCAACTCAAGCAATTGAGGAGCAAGGCATTGATCATCAAGAATTCTTTTCTCTTGATGAGCCAATGATTTCAAGTGACTTAGTGCATGACACTTTGCTCACCACCCAGTACCCACATTTAGATGGTGAGGGAATGCATGCTGGGGCATCTCCTAATGACACCATCACAAACACAGAGGATTCACTAGTTTTCACTAGAGACTCTGTGCATGTGTCAACTGCTGGTGTAACTCATCCCACTTCTGTGGAGACACCAGTAGTGGAGTCAATCCATCCGGTTACAGAAGTTGCATCTGTAACTGAGGAGTCTAGCTTGCCTAGCTCTAGCTCTGACTTCCTGTCACAATGGCTGAAGCCTGTGCAACATGACAGTGCTTCAGGATCAGGGTCTGTTCCACCACAATTGACGGTTGAAGCACTTCAAAGCTTAGTTGTGGATCAGATTCCTGAGTTTGTCAAGATTGCTCAATATTTGGTCACCTCCAACATCCCTAACCCAGACTATGAGGCCATTCTGCTATGCCATAGGGATGATGTGGAGATGCAGAAGACAAAGATAGTTGATGATGTTGAGAGAGATGGCAATGTAGATGCCTGGTTGCAAGGAAAATATGAAATTTCTCTTGATGAAGCACTTCAATATCTCAGGGAGGAATACATCACTTCACTAGGATCCAATGCCAAATCTGTGACACCTGGTGAAGTGTATGAAGCCATGAATGATTCTCACAAGGGACTTCTCAAGGCTGCCCACTATCTTGGCAAAGGAGTCAAATATGAAGTCAGCAAGGTGTGTGATGAGACAGTTACTAAAGTGGAAGAAATCAAGAGGACCTTTGCTGCCAAATTCCCTCAGTTGGACAGTGTGTTTAAAGACCTCAAATACTGTAACACCACATGCACCAAGATGGATCATGGGCTAGCACTGCTAAAGGATGCTGTCACAAGTCTGGGGCATAAATTTTAATCTCTATCTGATCAAACCACAGACTCCAATGCCATACTGAAAACAATGTTCAAGAATCAATATGGAGATAAGCTGGTAATTGAGGTCCCTGTGCATGACATGACCAAATATGAAGTTCAAAGACTCAAGGATCAATCTATCGCTGGTTTCAAGGCCACTGAGTTATTCACCAAGGTGGATACTCTGGAAAAGGAGGTGGTCAATCTAAAGACATCTAATGCTCAGTTAACAGACACTGTTGCTGCTCTCAATGAAAAGTTGGACATTCAAGCCACTACCAATGCTGATGTTCTTCTTAATCAACAACATATGCTTTCTGCCATAATGAAGCATATGGGACTCCCTCTACCTGAAGCCTCTTCCAACCCAAAGGTCACTTCTACAGCCTCTGTGCCTGACAACAAGCCTAAGGGGGAGAAGAGGATATTAAGGAACTCAAAATCTAAGGGGGAGAAACCTAAGGAGAAAGGCATTACAATGAATGAGGGTGGAACTGCTAAGTCAAATCAGTTTGAGAAATTAAAGGCAGCATCCAAGGAGGAGAAACTGAAGAAAGTAGCTGTAGCTGAAGAAGCCAAGATCCCATCTATCCCTCCATCTGAAAATGAAGAGAAGTCCCCAGAATATGAATTTGACATTCCTGACATTGCTAAGCAATCTCTTCAAGGTGAACCTTCAGAATTCAGAAATGTTCTTACTCAAAGGGTATGTCAAGAAACTGCAAACTCTAAATTATACCATGACATAGCCTTCCTGTAGCACCTACATGAGCTGAGAAGAAGGGCAAACTTCCACTACTTTGACTACATCAAGCTTCTTGTGCAAGATGTGTTTCTAGTCATTGTAATGAGAAGAGAAATTGTTCAAACCAATCCTTATGCCATCATCACTACCAATGATAGAGAAGTCCTAGTCCAAACTGCCAAGAACCTCTTTCACATCCACATTGAAGGGATTTGAAGCTTTGCAAATTCTATCCAGCTCTGAACTTGGAACAATTATCAGGAAGATAGAAAGGAATAACTCTTCAGACAACAACATGCTCAAAGAGATTCTCACTAAGTGCATGAAATCTCAATTGCCTCAAGTAGTTCCTCAGCCTCACTGTATCTTATATGAAAAGAATCAAGACATTGTTGCCTTCAGATTTGGCCAACACCTCAAATCAAACAACATGTCTACAATAAAATTTTTGGCTGGAGTTCTACATTCAAGGAGTGGAAAATCTAAATCTGAAATAGAGGCTCTTGACATTCTGGTGAAGTTTATCAACTCTCAGTCAGACATCAAGCCTATTGCTAAAGAGGGAAAGTCAGACAAAGATAAGGATGATCAAGACAAGAGTGGGAGCAAAGGTGGATCTCAAGGAAGGAATAAGGGTGGTGATGACAAGGAGAAAAGGGATGGTAGAAGCAAGAAGAAAGATGATGACATAGATGGTGGAAAGGTGTATGAGAGAAAGAGTGGAAAGCAGCAAGTCTTAGGCATTACTAACATTAATCTCACCACAACACAAGACTCTGAGTCTAGGGTGAATGCTGTTAGCAATGACCTACTAAAGTCTGAATCAATGGCTTCTGCAACTGCTTTGCCAACTCAAGAAAAGGAGATGCTATTCAAGAAACTACTTGTGTATATCAAAAAGCATACTGCTAATGGTATACTACAATGGTCCAAAGACAAATGTCTTAAATTTTTCTCAAGCAACAAAGTAAAGAAGCTGAAATGGAAGATGTCAGCCAGAAGGGCAAGAAAGGTGAAAACATCTACATCTCAGGCACTCACAATCATTCCTGGACTAGACTTGCCCTGTCTCAACATAGACTATGATGAAGATGAGATAGCATATCAACTGACTCAGAGAATCTATCATGTAGCTATAGTTGATGACTGTCTGGAGTTCAAATACACTGATGGGAGACTCAAGAGATTCAAACAAGGCATGTGTGAACACTGGGGCAAGTTACATGATCTACAAAGAATAATGGTGCTACTCAACCTTGAGAATGAAGAGGAGAGAAGGTGGAAAATTGAGATAGCTCATTTTATCAAGATGAAAAGAGATCATGGGGAAGAGTTGAGAAAGAAGTATAAAGCTTTGAAGATAAAGAGAGAAGAAGAGTTAGCTGCTCTAGAAGCCAAAGCTGAAGAATTGAGAGCTAAAGGGTTATGCAGAGTCAAGTATAATCCTTACATTGTGGAATACATGAAATATTGCAGAAATGTGAAGATTAGAATGGATTACATTAGCTCTTACTCTGAAGCCAAACTGAATGAAGTCATCAGAGACCTATCTGGCTCACCTCTCATTGAAGAACTCACTGCCATGGAAGACATCATCCAGGCAATGAGTGATGCAAAGAAAGCCAAAGAAGAAAAAAAGGAGGATCTACAAGCCAAATCTCAAAAAGGAGAATCAAAGGAAAATGACTAGTATCTCTTCATAACTGTGAGAATGCTTTCTTTGTAATAATATTCAATCAATTTCATACATGTACTTGTCAAGATTTATCTTTATGTATGATAGGCTTGTTATCAGACATGAAATTGTGACTAAGGGTCTTACTCACCATTTGGGGGAGATTGTTAGTCACAGAGGCATGCCTGTATACATCTAATAACAAGCCTAACTGTTTGTAATGCTCTGCATTACCTACATGACCTCTTAACTGAGGGAACCTCTAGTTGTAGAGTTTCTACTTGTTCTGTACTTATAATAGGCACCAAATCCTAGTTGTGTAACTGTACTTATAGAGTCAAGAATAATGCTTGAAAGAAGTTCCAAGGTTCATGCCTCAACCAAGAAGATAAAGACTGTCAAATAATCACAGTTGGGATTTGAAGAAAGTGAAGAATTTGCCTAAGTACCAATTCGAGAAGTATATTTGTCCATTCGAGAAGTCCAGCATTCGAGAAGTCAGGTATTCGATATCTCAAGACACTATTCGATATCTCTGAATATACTGTTCGATATCTCAGAGATTCGATATGTCTATTACTCTGTTCGAGAACTCAAGAAGTCGACAAGTCAAAAGTAGTATTCGAGTTCTCAAAGAGTCAACAAGTCAAAGTTCCATTCGATATCTCAAGGACTCAGAAAGCTATTCGATATCTCGAGGATTCGATAAGTCAAATGTTCTATTCGACAACTCAAGGAATCCTGATGGAAAAGAGCTATTCGAGAAGTGGTTCGATATGTCAATGTAACAGTATTCGAGAACTCAGAGTTATCGATCAAGTCAATTCTAGTTCTCGAATCACTTACTTAGTCACTTCTCGAATACATTCTTGGAGACAAAATGTAATAACCCGAATTTTTCAAGAAATGATTTTATTATTATTTCAATAATAATAATGTTTTCATAAAATGAGGAGGAATTTTTTTTTTTATTTTATTTAATTATTTAATTATTTTCGGTTAAGTGGAACCGGGACCCTTTTAAAAATTTTATGGACCGAGTAGATATCTCGAGTCAATAAATTATTTGGATAAAGATTTAATTTTGGAGTGTGGAACTATTTAGTAAAGATTATATTATAAATTACTAAATGATTTAGAGATTTTAAAATCCTTAGAAAATGATTATTTTAATTATTTGGGGAATTGTAGAAATTACTTGATTAATATATAAAATCAAGAATTTGGGATTTTACTAAAACAATAGTGTTTGTAGTATTTTTATAAAGCCCTGTAAATTGTGAATTATGAATCACAATTATTATTTTTATGATTTGTTTTTATAAATTATTAATATTTGTAAAATGCATATCAATTTAGAAAATTGAGATTTAATTCCAATTCTTTCTCCAAAAGTCTTTAAAAATATTCTAGTATTTAATTATGCTAGAAATTTTATTTCTACAAATTAGAGTTTTTAACCCTAAATATTATTTTAAGAGGTGTAGTATTTAATTGTATTGTTTTTAATTGTTATTGGGCTTGAGCCCATTAGGGTTAAACAAAAACACACACAGCACATAGATACACACAAAAAAAAACACACACAAACGCAGCCGCACAAAAAAACTGATCGGGGAGGGGGGAAAAGAAACCAACGGGGAGAGAGAAAAGAGATTGAGGAGAGAAATTGGGGGTTTTGGGGGATTAAATCAATTGGGTAATGTTTGTATATATATGTGTGTTCATACGAGTGTGTGTGTGTATATGTGGGCGTGAGCATGTGTGCAGCAGGGGGGAGACGCGCGGCTATGCAGTGGTGGACGGAGGCGGAGCGGCCGGAGTCGTCCTGGGGCGGCGCCGTGGCAGGTGCGGGTCGAGGGGAGGAGGAAGACGAGGGAATGGAGGGCTGGGCTGCTGTGTCGTGGGTGTTGCAGCGGATGGAAGAGAGAGAGAGAGAGAGAGAGAGAGAGAGAGATGGTGGGGATTTTCCGGTGGATGGATTTTCGGGCGAGTCGAATCGAAACCGAAATGGTATAATTTCGCATTTTATTTATTTAATTTTTGTATCGCATTAGTTGTAAATTTTGATATAAATTAATGGTTGTAATTTAATTAGTTGTAAATTGTGGTAATTTAATTGACTTTAAATTGTGAGATTATTGTGGTAATTAGTTAGTTTAAATTGCGAGGTTAATTATGGTGGTAATTAGTTAGTTTAAATTGCGAGGTTAATTATGGTGGTTTAATTAGTTTAAATGGAAAGCTTAATGTGGTAATGGGTATAATTAGACTAAACTTGTAAGATTATGATTATTGGTTAAATTTCCGATATTTAATTCGGAAGGTATGTTTGTAATTATAATTGTTGAGTTTAATTATGAGTCCGATTAAAGGTTCGGGTTAGTGATTGTTAATTGTTAAATTGCTAATTGTTAATTGTTAGTGAGTAATTATTAATTGTCGGATAATATATTTGAGTTAGTTGTCAAGTAATTGTTAAGTGCTAATTGCTAATTGTTAGTTTCCAATTGAAATTGTTAAGTGCTAAGTGCTAAGTGCTAATTGTTATTGTCATATGAGGTATAGTTATAAGAGTTGGCTTATCGGTAAATGTTTATGTGCTAAGTGGTATAAGTCGGGTCGTAGTAATTGTTAGAAGTCATAAGTGCCAACTACGTGGTGTTGGCTTAAATGTGGATAAACTTAGTTTACTTTTCCTTATGTGCTAGTTGCCGCATGTCTGGGCGGGTACTTTTCCTTATGTGCTAGTTGCCGCATGTCTGGGCGGGTACTTTTCCTTATGTGCTAGTTGCCGCATGTCTGGGCGGGTACTTTTCTTATATGTTTACTTTTATGTTGCTGCAAGTTGAGGCAGCTTTTATTTTATCAAAAGCAGGGTTTTGAATTGTTTTGTTGGCATGGAGGGGCTGAGCCCATAGTCCGATAAACGAATACTACATGCCGAAATTTTCTAAAAATCCCCTGCATTTTAATTTATTTAACTTATTTGATTTCAAGGGTTTAAAGGTATGATTTGGGTGTTAACTGTTTATGTGTATATGTGTTAAGTGAATTAATTCGAGGGTAATTGTTGTCTCGAGGATTTATGTGCTAAGTGATTTAATTCGAGGATTTATGTGTTTCGAGGATTAATTGTGTTTTGAGGGTTAGCTATTAATCAAGTTTTGTCGTAGAAGGTCAATGGTATTATAAATGTATAGGTTAAGTGAAGTTGACTAAATGGTGGTATAGGATTATGATATGTTGGTACTAGGAAATGTTCACTTTATATTAGGGGACTCTTCTAGTGTTGTTTGCTATTACTAAATGTCTTATGTGCATTAAGTGGTATTAGAGTAGTCAACTATAGGGAGGACACCTATAGTTTGACTTTATGATTATTTAGTGATAATCCCGAGTTGTGTCTACTTGATATACGTGGTATGACTGACACGTACGCGTAACTATTTCAGTACCATTAGGGCATAATCGAGATGGAATGACGTGCATCCAAAAAGGAAGATCGAGACGTCAGGTAAGGTCCATGGAATTAATTGGACGAGGTGCGAAGCATTTGTTCGCGGGTTATATTTTCTGCTAAGGACTAGAGGCAAGTTTACTATGCA
Source organism: Kitagawia praeruptora (assembly GCA_037693485.1). Taxonomy (NCBI): domain Eukaryota; kingdom Viridiplantae; phylum Streptophyta; class Magnoliopsida; order Apiales; family Apiaceae; genus Kitagawia; species Kitagawia praeruptora. The sequence continues at coordinate 42,269,600 of CM075345.1, read as the reverse complement.
TACTCTATTGTTCAGAGTATATTTATTTTAAATATATGAAATGTGTTAAATAAGTTTTCAATCCATAATCGCGAGTTTTTCCAACCTTGTACTTCTTCTCCCAAATCATTGTATTCCTTGCTTTGCCAACAATATTAAATCCTGCTCGTGCAATAACCAAAACCCCATGGCTTATAATACTGTTGATGGGCAGTGATATTTTTATGGCTCTATATCTTGATTTATACAGTATATATATCTATAAATCTTTCGTACTATGGAAGTGGACTATATGTTATGAGGTATATATAGATACACATACGTGTATATGGAACTACGTGGTAAAGGCTCCGAGGGTAGAGCGTGTGTTGAATTATCGTGCTTAGCCCGCGTGTCGGGGCTATTTTGTATTGTATGTTTTCGAAAACCCGGGCAAAGCTTTTAAAAAGAATTTCGCAATAATTAACCTAAAGGCAACATCACCAATAAACCGGTGTTTATTTAATTACTAGATGCCCCTGAAAGCATTTACTAATTAAATAAACCTCATTCGCCTAATTAAATTTATTTAATTAGATGAATATCATTTTCAAAACGCTTTCTTAAAATCACTTTGTCCCGGAGAAATAATAAAACAATTTAATGGAATGATTCTATCTAGTATATTATTTATCGGAGATATTTTATTTTCAATACGGATTAAAAATATTCCAATGGTTATAAATTGGTTACTTTCAGCTTAAACCAGCTAGATTGATATCGATATATGTTACTTGAATGATTATTAATTATTTCTTATTGACCGAGAGTCAGTAGTAGTTATTTGATAAAGTGGATAAAGTTTGGAGACTGCTGGAGAGATTGTGTCTTGATTTTGATTAGAAACACTTCAAGAGTTGTATTTGGGTGTTTTGAGGTTATTAAATATTCCAGTATTAATAGTAAATATTATTTGAATATTACTTAATAGATGAATATTAATTTGAGTATTCTTTTAAAAAGGGATTATTGAATATTTATTATTTGTTACATAGTAGTCAGATATTTATTAAATACTCTAAGTGGTTTGAAAGTTATAAAACACCATTTAAAGGTTGTCTAAGGACTTTCATAGTCATTTAAAATATTATATTTTGAATCTATCTAGGTAAGTTACTTTTGCAAGAACTTATATATATATGGAATTACCCTGTTGTGGTTACAAGCTTATGCGTACCATTTTCCATGTGTGATCACAAAACCCTGTGTTGAGATTGATATCGGTACAAATGTATATCTATACTTGAACTCTTTTGAACTCAAAACATTTTCGAAAATCCCCGGTCAGGTTTTACTCTCTTGCTCATTTTTCAAGGAATTATCGGTCGACTGAGGTCGAACTTCAACTACTCGAATTTTCTATCAAAAATGATTTTTTTTTGAAAAGAAAAGAAAAAGGGGACTCTGGCAGGTGTGGGAATCGTTGACGAACGATTCCCGGGATGTGTAAGCGGCCGTGAGCCAGGCGGTCCATCAATTATTATTCCGGCCCATGTGTTGCCGAAGGATGATTACGGATGTAGTTTTCATCGAGGGTGATTACGGATGTAGTTTTCACTCGGGGATAGTTACGGATGTAGTTTCTATCCTTCTACCGGTAGAGAAGACCCGCGGATTATTGGACTTGGATGTGGCGACTGATCATCGTCAATCCTTGTCAGGTTTTTATGTTTTCATTAAGTCCCATCCTCCACTTTGGAAAAATACTCAAACACTGCTTCTTAGGCCTAAGTGCCAAGTAGCCGATAGTGTTGTTTTCAATTTTGAAAGATGATGAATTCATGCAGTATCTAGAACTGCAGGATTATTCTAACAATAATGGCACGTACTTGTGCACTTTTGCAATTATTCAAAAGATGAAAGTTGGTTCATCGGTTATTGATGTTAAATCCCAAATGTTTTGCTTCAAGAGCTTTGATCCTCTTCCTATCAGTTATTTCTGAGTTTAGACTTATCAAGTGGTTAAAGAACTTATACCCGGTACATGATGTTGTTCTGTAAGGTGTTTGATGGAAATGACATACTTATATGTATATGCTTTCAGATTGAGAAATACTAAAAATGAAACCTTCTAATGGTTGGTTTGTCTATGATGATAAGCAACTGTCTTAGCAGCATAATGAACTGCATATTTTGAAAAGCCTTCTAAAAGATTAGTAATACTGTATTGTACACTATTTCGCTAATATATGAGGATTACTACGATTATTATAAACTTATCTGTTCATTGGATGTTGCGTTAAACGTCATATTTTCTTTATTGAAGTTTCATTGTTGTAAATATTTCGAATTGATATTAAGTATCGTTATATTTCGAAAACTCCATGTGTATATTGATATATATATTGTTGTGCTCTATTAATACTTGCTGGGCAATTCTTTCGCTCATACTTGCTTGTTTTAAATATTAACCTTTCAGAGGAAGGTAGATGATTGAGGCTTATCTGCATGGCTCAGGAGAAGCAGGCAGTGTGCCTTGGTGAAGATGATATGATCCAGAACATAGATAGCTGGAGTAAGTATATATAAGTGTATTGATGTGTAATATATATTACTTTGTACTGAGTAGTACTAGTTGCTGGTGTACTTCCCAACGAAGGTATACTAGTAGTATAAGATTTTTAAGACGTAGTGCGATGTAATAGAATGGATGTAATAAAGATGTAAAGATTTTAGTTCTTGTTTCTAGCCCTATGACCTAAAAGATGCTTGGTGGTTGGGGTCGCAGAGCTATATTTCAGTTTTAATGATTACAGATGGTTTAATGTTGTTAAACAGGTAATTTGATGTTAAGGATTTCCGCGTGACGACCAAATCCCTGACCCCGGATTTGGGGCGTTACACAAAATACTGATGAAACTGTACAAGTCAGAAACCTGCAACAAGCCAATGCACTTTATAGATCTCAATCTGTAACGTGCTCTGGAAAGCCTACAAAGAAGCTTGGAGAGATATAGAAGAGACAAAGGGCTAAAGAAGTGGAGCTGAACAGGCTTTGCAAAGTCAAATCTGTAACCGTTTGGACACTTACTCAAAAAGGATAGACAGACTAGAAAGTAATTTGTTTAGCTACCTTATTTGTAGTAAGTAGGTTGTATCCATGCTCTATAAGGATACAACCTCACTTCCTTAGCAATTAACTTTTAGAGTCAAGTTTTTCATACACTGTAAGCTATATCTCTCTGAGAAAAACGAAGCTGAGAATACTATCATTTGTATTCACAGATTGTAGCAACCTTTATCTAATAATACATTAGATTAAAGTGATATTGTGTCTTGTGTTGTTCTTTATCCGCACCTACACCTTCGCACACACAAACACTTATCTGCTACATAGACTCGAGCAAAGAAAAGTTCAAGAATCCATTCACCCCCCCTCTATATTCTTTTACCGTATTCAGTACTCAACAGGTATATCATGAGTCGTATGAGAAATATGAATGATAGATAAAGAATTTAACCCTCCTATAATTAGGAGAGATATTATTGGCCTCTTGATTGAGTGAAACTATAAAATGCATGGTCGTGCTCAAATAATGATTTGTTTTTAATAGTCTACTCATTGATCAAGTAAATCCGGATTAAATGTTGAAGAGGATGACTAAAGACATGCCTCGAGTTTAATCTATAATATTTGGTTAAAGGGATTATATTACACGGAAACATTAGTCACGAAAGGTTTAAATTGGATCACCAATTATTATTATTACTTGGGTAGCAATGATGTATTACTAGATACCGCTCATTGTTTATAATTTTATTATTGGATATTAAAATTATTGCCAACGTAATAATAACCTAAAGGGTTACACACTTAGAACGTTTTAAAAGGAGTTTTAATTTAAATGCTAGATTTAAATTAAATAATTATAATTCGAATTTGATTTTCGAAATCAGATTTCGTTTTTAATTAAATGATTATAAATTCGAATTTGGTTATTTAATTAATTGGGATTGGACCTAGTTAATTAAATTATAATTCGAATTTAATTCATTAAAAACCCAAATCAGATTGGTTTAGTTAAAACCCAAAATGATTAGGGTTAATCCCAATCTCTCTACCCTATATATACATAATGATGTATAATTTTAGGTTAAGTTTTTTTTTTCTTTCAGAAAATCATTTTTGGGCAAAACCCGAGCAACTCTAATATCAAAGAGAGGCTAGAAAGAGAGAGAGGCGTTTTATTTGGCTAGTACCTGCTCCTTGGATCGTTAAAGGATCGAACGTTCGTGTGGACGATTTAGAGACACGGATCTTGACGCAAGGGCTGTGTGGTGATTGCAATCTAGGACCTCCATCTTTCAGAATTCGTAAAGCTCTTAACTGGTATGAATTCGTTTCTCCATAATCAGTCACAACTTATACATGGATCCTAGGTTTGGGTTTCGAATTTTATTTGTTTTACGCTTTATATCCGCTGTCGTTTTATGCCTCGGAACCCAACAATGGTATCAGAGCTACGTGTATAAGGGACTGATTTGGTTACGTGTTTACTGTATTCGATGCATGTATGCATGTTATATGAATCTGCCATGATACAGTAATGAGATATGTCGATTATAATATGTTATGTCGTCCATATATGATTCTGTTATGTTGTATATTATGATATAATGATACAAGCATGTTTATAATCTGCCATGACTGATTAGTATGCGATTTTGTATGTTTTGCATGTTGTATGTTTTATATATTGATATAAACTGTTAGACAAATTGTGCGATTTTGTATGTTATGCATGTTGTATGTTTTATATATTGATATAAACTGTTAGACAGATTGTGTATGGACACGATCTGTAAACTGGGATACGATTTGAATGTATATGATACATGCTTCCAGAACTGTATTTGATGCAGTGGCGGAAGAGGCTAAAAGATATGATCTTTTGTTAAGAAATTGATGTTTTTTAAGAGGATGAGCCTTCAGCCACGAGCACAAGAGCAGCCATTAAAGCATGAAACTCACGCATCCTAGCATTAAATACAGCGTACAGTTGGATTATCAAAAATAATAATAAAATACATGACACTAATAGAAAATTTCTCTATTATGTATTTTAGAAACTTCATGCTAATCAACATTTACACCGAAAAATAACTTTCGGAAGACCCGTTGGTATACTTGATCTTGATTGTCGTGGAGTAGTAAAATTTGACAGATGGGTTTGGTATGTTTTGTTTGTTTGCTACAAAACTAGGTGTGTTTATATGATGTATCATGCTTTGGACTGGAGTCTAGAGGGAGCTATGGCCCGTGGGTCTGTTATAAAGAGAAAACAAGACATGTGAGATTCTATTCTCTCTATCTTCTTGCTGGCTAGACCATTGGAGTGGCATATATCCTACTAAAAATGGGCTTTTTATATTGATTTTCCAAGTTAGTAAATGAATTCTTTTTGTATTTTGAAGTCAAATTATTGGGGTTTTTTCATTATAAAGCGAGAAAATGTTGAAGTTGTCTTTGCAAGATGCTAGAAGATGATCTTGAAAGAACATTTCAAAGAACTTGTGAAAGTTCACAATATGTTAATTCAAAGCTTTTGAGTTGAACAAAATCCGTGAATCAATGATGAATTATTGTAGTACAAAATAAGTGGAGACACATCTAAAGCCCTACTGCTAAATTTCTTCCTTTAAGATTCAAAGGCTACAAAAGTGATTTTATCATTTCAATCAAAGAGAATATTAATGGCTCTTCTTTCCATACCTAGCAATGGAGTACCATGACTTATACTTGTAAAAGGAAATTGGACAATGCTTCTACATGAAAAAGTTCAAACAAACGAGAAACCTTCGGTAACATGGCAATAAAAATTCAACTAAAGAAGTCTCCCGTTTCTCGAAACCCCACCCCTTACGCGTAAATATCATACTCGATTACAGAAATTTGAATATTTGAATACTATCATACAAAATATATCTGTTAGAATAATATAAAGATCCGGTTAAACCTTCTTCTAACGGTTTAAAATTTTAGATGAGTTGGACTCATAAATGGGAAAAACCACATTTTCACCTAGTGTTCTCTTGGTGGAAGGCCCTCTACAAAAGACCAGGCATGTAGCCAAGTGTTTTTCCAATCTAACTTCTCTGTGCAGAAAGTGAAGCAAAGTACTTGGGGAGAAGAGAAGAAAAGAGGGATGCAAATGAAAACCCATTTTCTAATTGTACAAGATGAGCAAAGCAACAAGAGGAACTTTACAAATGGTGTCAGCACCATTATTCCCAAAACTGCTACAGTTAAAACGACTAGATATGGATTAAGTCACAACTGTACATTATTCATAGATCATGGATCTATCGCCTATCCTTTGATCCCATGCAGACTAGAGGAATCTGCTGGTGGTCCATCCCAATCAAATGTGACACTAGTACAAACAAACAAGGATACACAGACTTTACATACATGTGTATAAATAAGAAAATTTAATGTATATGGTACCCTGTTTAATCAAAATTCGAAAACCCTCGATCTCTTATTATCGAACACGTACATGCTTAGCTATATTTTGAGATTTAAACCTGCAAAGAAAAAGTGACATAAAGCTCATAATTATGTTCTTAGTTTCGGCTATGTGGAGTCATTATATTTTAATCATTGACTAGGGTGGGTATTTACCAAATGCATAATCTCCTGAAATCACAGTAAAATGTGTTTATGTAGGGCTCAAAAGGTTTGAATCCACTGATTACATGCAATATATATAATCAAAGAGTAAATTTTTTTTGCTTAAAAGGCATCAAACCACCACTGTCATCCACCTTATTTATTCCCTCCAAAATTTCTTCCATTAAACCTGCAAATTCTCTTTTTGCTTAGTCAAAAGGATCCTCAATTATGGGTCCCATCACTTTTATCTTAATCCTAATCTCATAATCTTCAACTCACTTAACTATATTTTAACTAAACTTAACAACAATTTCAAGAACACTCCACTAAACAACACTTAAACAAACACTAATCAATCAATATAATCATCCCAACTGTAAAGCAAAACTCAAACTTTCTTGGTTCTTGAATCCCCCACCTTCCCACTTCTTGATTACCACCTTTCTTTCTTCAACTTCATTGTTAACAAGAACCAAAAACCCGAGAAAAAAAAAACCCACAAAACCACCAAAACACAATGCCTTCAAGGCAGAATTTACCACAAAATCATCACCAAGATGCTAAAATAAGTGCCCTTTTTCTCACCATTATCATCTTTGCTTCACTTGTTATATTTTTCTCATTCATTTACTTCATATATTACCTATGGTACTCTCTAGTCCATCATTCAAAAACTAGCCCATATGACTCTCCAAACTTGCTTGTAAAACTCCAAAAATTCACTTTTAAGGAACTTAAAGAAGCTACAAATGGTTTTAGCAGCTCAAATTCTATTGGAAGAGGAGGCTCTGGCACTGTTTACAGAGGAATTCTCAAAGATGGTAAGTTAGTTGCTATCAAGTTTCTTGATTCAGTGTCATTTGAAGGAGACCCTGAGTTTCAAAATGAGTTGCAGATATTAGGAGGGTTGAAGTCTCCTTTTATTGTATTGCTTTTAGGATATTGTGTTGAGAAAAATAAAAGATTAGTTGTTTATGAGTACTTGCCTAATAAAAGTCTGCAAGAATCACTTTTTTCTGATGCTGGTTTATGTTTAAGTTGGGTGAGAAGATATGATATTATATTAGATATTGCTAGAGCTCTTCAATTCTTGCATTTGGAATGTGATCCTCCTGTGATTCATGGGGATATTAAGCCAAGTAATGTGTTGCTAGATTCTGAGTTTAGAGCTAAACTTTCCGATTTCGGTTTGTCAAGGTTTAAGATTGAGGAAGGTGAGTTTGGAGTTGACTTGTTTAGCCAAGATTTTGGAAAGAGTCAAGAACTTTCAGGGAATTTAGGTATTGTAGGTGGAGAAACTCCGCCAAATGGGACACCGGAGGAGAGTGTTAATGAGGTAGATTTTTCTTTAGCTTTACAAGCTTCTTCCTCTACGAAAAATGGGATTCGGAGTAATTATAATGTGAGTGGCGCAAGATCATGTTCTTTTGATTGTAATGATATTGGTGTGAATTATAATGATGCTAAGAATAAGAATGTTAAGGGGAAGGAGGTTATGAATTTTGATAATGCTGGTAAGGATTCAAACAAAGTTGCGGATTATGATTGTGAGGCTTGTAGCGTTGATTATAGTAAAGAATTGAATTCGTGTGGTGCTATGGATGTTGAAGACAATGTTGTTAGTAAGAAACAATGGGGGAGGGATTGGTGGTGGAGACAGGAGGGGACTGGTGAGTTGTGTAGTAAAGATTATGTAACTGAGTGGATTGGGAGTCAAATTTGCCCGTCATCAGATCAGGACTGGGAAGAAGAGAAGAAGAGCTATCATGATAAAACTAACTTGGATTGTTCTAAGCAGGTTGACAAGTATGAACTTGAGGACGTGAAGGAATCCGAACTTCAAGTAGAAAGGAATGAGTGTCCTAAAAAGAATATTGAGAAGGAAGGATCAAGGGACAAGAAAATACTAGGTTCTAAAAAGCACAAGAAAATGAAGGAATGGTGGAAAGAAGAACACCTAGATGAGCTGAAAAAGAAGAGTAAAAGGGCCAACAAGCTCGAAACCAAGTCCAAGAAACGGATCAAAATGCCACATCTTGATTTTGCTAAATGCATTCATTTTTGCAAGAGAAGGAGACTCATGCATCAAGGCCAAACTGAGAGTGACCCCCATACAGAGTTCAGTTTTAGGAAAGGTGTAAAGAAAAATAATGATCACTCTATGGGAAGTGACATGTGGAGTGGAGAAATGTTTAGTAGGGAATTAAGCAGCACGACGAGTATGAGAGGTACTCTTTGTTATGTTGCACCGGAGTATGGGGGAGCTAACTACCTAATGGAGAAGGGAGATATCTACAGTATTGGAGTTTTAATACTTGTGATTGTTTCCGGAAGAAGGCCATTGCATGTTCTTTCTTCGCCAATGAAGTTAGAGAAAGCAAACTTGCTTAACTGGTGTCGACATTTAGCCCAAGTAGGAAATATTTTGGATCTTGTCGATGAGAGATTGAATGATGAGTACAACAAGGATCAAGCAAGTTTGTGCATAAACTTGGCTCTTGCTTGCTTACAGAAAATGCCCGAGTTGCGGCCAGATATTGGGGACATTGTTAAGATATTGAGAGGAGAAATGGAGCTTCTTTCACTTCCATATCAGTTCTCTCCATCTCCGCCATCCAAATTGTATAGCGGCTCAAGAAGAAAACAGAAAAGTTATGCAGAGTAGGTTTTGTAATTAGCATTGATGATGCAAATAAACTGTATCTTGCTCATCATCCAGTTGCTTAGGGGATGAAGCTGTGCTTAAATGTTGCATATAAACTGATTAGATGCTAGATGATTTGAATTTTAAATACTCAAGTTCATTTTATTTCTTAAGAATTTAAATTGTTGTAATTATAGGTAGAAAAAATGGTTAAGCAACAGAAATGACAGGAGGAAGGTTTGGTCTGACAGAAGACTTCACTTCTTTGGGGATGAAAAATGAGTTTGTTTGTTGGAAAATATTTTTCAGAAAAATGTTTTTTAAATCTTTCTGTTCCTGTATTTATTTGATTTTTAGGAAAAGAAAATATTTTTCAATGGAGGAAATTTTTTTAAAACAAAAGTGATGAGTTTTTGGAAAATGACTTCCCCTTCTCAACTTGGGAAACATTTTCCAAAATAAAAAAAAAATTCCTAAGAATTTTTTCAGAATAAATTTTTGTTCAAAAAAAAATTCCCAAGAAATTTGTTTTCGAGGAAATTTTTTTGAGAAAAAATTTTCTAGAGAAATTTTTTCATGAAAAAATTCCGATAAATTTTCCGAGAATTTTATTTTGGAGATTTTTTTTCCCAAAATATTTTTATCGAGAACATTTTTCTGAGAAATTTTTTCTCAAGAAATCTTTTCAGAGTTTTTTTTTCGAGAAAAATTTATCCTAGAATTTTTTTCCCAAAAAAAATTTCCGAGAACTTTTTTCCCTAGAAACTTTCCCGCAAATTTTTTCCTGAAATTTTTTTCCGAGAAATTTTTCCCAGAAATAATTCGTTATAGTTGGCAAATAATTTATTCGTGAAAAAATATTGCAAATAAAAATAATTAAAAATTAAGCACGAATAGAATGACGTTGTCTCTTACAATTACATCAAATTTTTTGTATTAAACCCAGTCGTGAAAATTTTTCGCCGCAGGATTGAAACCCTATATATATATAGGCAAGTGCTCAAATGAGATCCTTTCTTATTATGAGAACTGAGACCAAATCTTAACCCCATATTTTTTTAAACTACTTTTAATCACAGCCACATGTTTTATTTAATTTTCTTTTTAAACATTATTATGTATACACATAGATACATACATGACTATTTTATTTCAGTTTCACTAATTTCAATCAGTCATCATCTCCGTTCGTCACTGTCCATCGCCGATAACCTCCATCTGTAATCACCGATCTTCATCATTGATTTTCTCATCCTTACTGTTGATTTACTCTTCTCGATCAATTCTTTTTTAATTATTTATGCCCATATCTCTCCCTCATCTTCAATTGCTTTAATCGTCTTCCACTCCACTACCTCCGATCTCCTCCGCTAAGCTCTACCTTCTAATGATATCACATTCCAGGTTGCTTCCGATGACGATCACGACATCATTTTCATCTTTAATCTTAAATCGCAAAAGATCTGAAAAAAAAGTTGATGTATGATAACAAATCGTATTCTTGAATCGGATTTTTTTTTATTTCACTATATTTTTGGTGAATCACATTAAAAATCTAGTGATTTGTTTTGAAACTTGGTGATTTGTTTTGAAACTTGGCGATTTTGTTGATTTTTATGGTGCTTGTTGTTTGGTGATTCGTTTTATTTTATTGATTATGTATGCAGACGTGGAGATGGTAATAGTGACGATGAATACTGTTTATGATGTTTGTGGCTTTCTGAATTTTGGTGAAATTTGGTAGCAGCAAAATACAAATGTGCATAATTTTTTTGGTGATTTGTACTAAAATTTAGTGATTTGTATTGTTTGTTTTCTGGTAATTGAGGATTCAGTACGGTAATTTTGTATGTGGTGGTGATAATGATGATATGATGATAGTTTTGTAAGTGATGACGATAGTAAATAACGTGATTTTAGTGATCGAAAGATGGTGGTTGTGGGTGATATGGTAAAAGAGATAATTTAGTAGTGGAGCTGTGATATTTTTTGGTGTTTATGTTGTGTGGGTGGGTGAGGTTGCAGTGGTGTTTGTGTTGCATGGGTGGGTGATGTTGCAGTGAACAGAATGTAATGAGTGATAGGACACGATGTTATACATATTATATTATGTAAGTGTAAGTATGTGTATATGCGTGATGATGCAAAATTTTGATAAAGGGTCTCAATTCTCATTATAAGAAGGGTCTCATTTGAGCAGCCCCCTATGTATATATATAGAATTGCACTGCATAACAAACACCTTATATAACAAACAATAAAGAACACCTCATATTTAATCCCGACGTCATCATGAACAATAATTTTTTTTTGCTGGATGGATAGAGGGTAAAAAAATAATAACTTTTTGTATTTGGTGCCCCTGGCGGGGCCATTAGATCAATTAGATCTAAGGTGTTCTTTATTGTTTGTTATATAAGGGTGTTCTGCATGGAGTAATGACATATATAGGGTATTATTCTAATATAAACTAACTTAAAATAGAAACCAGAAACTAAACCTAAATTAAATATTTCAAGCTAATCTAATAACCAAACTAGGGGTATCCCAATACAAAAAACGTATAAAATTATTAGTTCCATTCAACAAAAAAAAATACTGTTCACGTGATGACGTGGCAGTGACGTCAGCACGTGAACAATAAAAAAATTTTTTGGTTGAATGGAGCCAAAAATTTTTTACTTTTTTTTGTGAAGGTGCCCTTAGCGGGCCCTTAAAATGAATAAAATATAATTTATTTAGTATAAGTTTCTAATTTTTATTCTAAAATTGATTTTTATTTGAACGCTAACATGTATATACATCGAAAAAAAAAGTTTTTACTTGCAAAGTTTGAACATTGAACTCACGAAAAGAAAATAAACAAAACTGGTGTCCCTGTCTTGGTACTCGAATGTCAATGAAGATACAGGCATCACACAGTTTCTGACATCTAGTTCTGAGTTGACATATACAATTCCTGTGAGGGTGTGACATGCTACCTATATTTTTCACATTTTATAAATATGAATATTAAATATTAAATAAATATGTCTACGGCATGAATGTTGACGACACGAGATATCGTTCTTCCCATAATCCAATTTTGTACTACGTAGTATCTTGTTTTGCCAGCTTACAAGTTACAACCAGCACCAACCACGGATTGCGTTTTAAAATTATGCTATGAAAATATTTTATAAATAAGAATGAACATATTTTTTAGTTAAAATACTCTCAATGTTATTTTACAGGAGATAAAAAGTGATTTAAAAAATGCAAGTGCATGTAGTCAACTTGTAAGAAGGATTTAATTCAAAAATTGATTAAAGAAAAAATATACCACAAGATATTTAATTTTTCACTTTAACTCTAGATAGTGCATGTTCTTCATTTGAGCAAGTCGTCGTAGGGATGCATAAACAATCTTTCGAATCAAATTTTATTCGAATTTTAAAAAATTTGGATTTTTTAATAAAAACTAACACAAACATTCATGCTAAAATGCAGAAATACTCAAACAAGATAAATAATGCTCATCATAAGCTTCATTGATGAAAAATACTGAGAACAACACAGCATCAAAATAATAAGAATACAAGGTATTGTTCTGATCTGTGAGCTTATAAATAGAAAATATCTAGTGGTCCTTCTCTACTGCTCACGTGACTAACTAACGGTACTTGGAAATGGGATCTAGTGACAGGCTGACAGCTAATCATTTCCTTGTTATTGCTGAATATTCCTTTATTCCTTAATACTCCCCCTCAAGATGGTAGAGAACTCGAAGAGGAAACTGCCAGCTTGTTGACATGTGACTGGTGAAGATGAACATGTAGGATTTTAGTGAATATGTCAGCCACTTGGTCTGTAGAAGCAATTTTCTGAGGCAATATATGACCTACTTTGATTTCATCACGAACAAAGTGACAATCGATCTCAACGTGTTTTGTTTTCTCATGCAGAACAGGATTAGCAGCAGTGGCTAAGGCTGCTTGATTGTCAAAATAAATAACAGCAGGTCAAAGATCAGTTAATCCCAAATCCTTGAGTAGATTGGTTAGCCAGGAAATTTCACAGGTAGTAATGGCCATAGCACGATATTCGGCTTCTACAGAACTACGAGCAACAACAGTTTGTTTCTTGGCCTTCCAGGAGACAGGGAAATCACCTAGAAATATGCAGTATCCACTAGTTGAGCGTCTGGTCATTGGACAACTAGCTCAGTCGCTGTCACAATAAGCTTGTAATTTAGCAGAACCTTGAGAAGCCAACAACACCCCTTTAGTCTTTGTTCCAGCAAGATACCTCAGTAGTTTTTTGGCAGCTTGATAGTGCACAGAAGTTGGAGAATGCATGAATTGACTCAACAACTGAACAGATAAAGAAATGTCTGGTCGAGTTATAGTTAGGTAGATTAACTTACCCAAAAGCCTTTGATATATGGAGGGATCTGGTAATGGATCACCCTGAGTAGAAGTCAGCTTCAAGTGTGAATCAAGAGGTAATTTCAGTGGCTTAGCGGTGAGAAGACCATACTCAACAAGAAGATCCTTGGTGTACTTTCGTTGGGAAATAAAGAAGCCAGCTTGGGTTCCGTCCACTTCCAAGACCAGAAAATATCTGATGGGACCAAGATCCTTCATGTGAAACGATTTTGTGAGCATATATTTGAGATGATTAATCTCAAGCTCAGTGTTGCCACAAATAAGCAAGTCATCAACGTAAATGTTAGGAATATGTTGTAGTTGATGATAACTTAACATTCAAGCAAAATTGTATAAGTCAAGTTTTGTAACTGTCAACAAATAAGACTTTATAACTATTCGTTGACAGGTAGCTCATCAACGGATGAGGTTTTGTAGCATACTGCAATATCTCTATTTATCAGTTGATAGTGTTTTTGTTCAGAGTCATGTTGACCATCAATGGATAGGCAGAATAGGGTAGCCAATTGTAAATAAGCTATGCTATGTAATTCTGTCTAAGTGAAAGTGTATCAACGGATAAGAACAGGGCTCTATCAACGGATACAACTCAAATCTACTCGATCAACGGATAAAGCTCAAACTACCATCAACGGATAATTGTGCACAACATCAACGGATAATCATTGTCACTTTATCCTATGCTAGCTGGGAATTAGCAGTTGATAAGGACATGTTTGACTGACAGATCACATGGGTTGATAGTAGGTATAAAAAGCAGTATGGCAACCATGCTTTGGAAACAAAGAAGAAAGAAGCATTCCATTTACACAGTACATACAAGAAAGGTACAGGGGACATATCTGTTCATAAGGACAACCTTTCGGCTACATGTGGATTTGGAGTGGAGTAGCAAGTCAACTTGAATTAGATTAATATTATCTTATTCCTGTAGCACTTGTAAACTTGGGATATATAACCAAGTATAGCAACTCTTTAGACTGTAAGAAAACAGACATATTTGCTTAGGGTTTCTTGAATATTCTTAGAAGCAAAGAGTTGTAAAACAGAAGCTGTGTACATTTGTATCACAGGGTTTTCTTCAAATAAAAGTCTCAGGTGGTACATTTGACCACCTGATTTTTTATGTGTTTGTGAACCATTTCTATTCAGCAATTATTTCTTTATAGATTTCTGTGGTTTTTATCAGAAATTTATTACCTAAGTCAGTTTTACAAATGAATTGATGTTCTACTGACACCCTAGGTAATTATTCCATCTTTTAAACTTTTTAAACCTTAACAAACAATTCAGAATGAATAAGCAAATCTTGTTTTACTGGGGATCCTGAAACTAGCTTAAGCAGAGGTCTTATATGCTTGACATATATCATTTAAGAATTAAAAGATATTGTTTAAGAACAGTTCTAACTCACTATTGCAATTAATTAAATTCAACAAATATTCATACACATATTAAGATCTTCTAACCAAAGATATAATAATTAAAAGCTAAGATCTGAACATGCTTTGAATTTCTGAGAATTACATATTACACTAGTTCGAAGAATTGATACCTGAGACATATGAGGTGAATCATCTTCAGAGATTGCTGTGAAGGCAAGATATTAATTATGCTCTTCTCATCATCATCTGATCCATCCCAACTCTTTCCTTCAGCAAGATAAGTTCTGCGCTGATGCTTCTGTTTCATCTCATTTAATGAATCCCTATTCATCCTTGTATGTCAGAATTCTGTACCATGTTGCACACCTTGATAGTTACTTATCACATAAAGCTTTTCATAACTGCAACTATCATGTCTTGTTCTTTCCACCATCTCAGTCTTGTAACCACCTCTTGAGTTGAACTATATCTTGAAGAGTTTCTGCTTCATAGTAGATAGGCCTGATCCCTGGATACAAGTTTAGTACTCTTTCTGAGTTAGTAACTCTTCATGTCTGTTCTGAGGTTCCATCAGTAATTCCTGACTGAGATGTATAACTATCTAGTCCATTCTCAAACCACCCTGATTCCATTCTTCTAAAATCTCTGTTGATTCCTTGAAAGATATGCTCTTGTACAAACCACTAAGTGTATTGGATTTAACATTGCGGAAATCCACTAAGTGTTTGTATATCACTAAATCACTAAAGTTGACTAAAATCTTCAAGAAAAATTCAATCCACTAAAACTTCTTCCATTCATGCTTCTGAAAAACCAGTGGGATCCTATGGATATAACTTTGAGGAAGTACCACCAATTTTTTTTTCAGTAGGTAGAAATTAATTCCAATGAAAAATACATCTGCTTCAAAAGATTCAAATCATCTTTGATGTTCGGAGGAATCTTCAGCTAACAACCTTCTAAGAACCATCGGCTTAGAATAAATTCAAAATATTTAAAATTCAAAAAACTTCAAGGACTTGAAAATTTATGAGAAATAAAAAATCTGAAAGTAAGTTCAAATTAATTAAAATTTGAAATTAGAGTCAAATTAATTAAGAATCAAAAATTCTCAAGAAATGAAAATTTTTCAGAGTTAAAGAATCCGAAAATAAATTCAATTTAATTAAAATTCGAAAGTATCAAGAAATAAAAATTTTGAGAATTAAACAATTTGAAAATAAACTCAAGTTGTTTAAAAATCAAAATTTTCAAGAATTAATCATTTCAAGAATTAAAAAATTCGAATATAAGTTAAGATTATTTAACAATAAAAAAATTATCATAAAATGAAAATTTTTGAAGGTTAAACAATTCGAGAATAAATTCAAGTTAATTAAAAATTGAAAATAAACTCATATTGTTTAAAAATCAAAAATATCATAAATAAAGAATTTTTAAAGGTTAAAGAATTCGAAAATAAATCTAGAATATTTAAAATTCAAAAATCTCAAAATTGAAAATTTTGAAAGTTAAAGAATCCAAAAATAAGTTCAAATTATTTAAAGTTCAAAAATCTCAAGAATTGAATTTTTTGAAAGTCAAAAAATTGAAAATAAGAGGAGTTGACTTTTTGATCTAATACCGGATTTAATTTTGTGTATGGGTCAACAAACTCGAAAACCAATTGGAGGACCACAAAAATAAGAATCTTGATTTGTGCATCAATCAAAAGGCTCGGATACCAATGGTTAGGTCCAAAATAGTTTGTAGAAGGGGGGGTTGAATACAAACTATACCATTTTATCGAAATTGTTCTTTGGGTGTATATTAATTTTTAAACAATTCGATGCGGAATAAAACGAATACCGATATTTCAAGTTAAATATAAAAGTATATTAAACTTGATGGGGTGTGTCTAAATACACGGGTACAAATTACAAGGTTTGATGACCAAACTAATTATTACAAATTCTATAGAAAATTCGACATGAACTTTTCTATATTTGTAATAAAAAGATCGAATGCAAAAAGCAATTCGAGAGATAAGTTCTAGGGAACTTAATCCGCTAGATAGTTCCAATAGTACAAGTAAACTATTTATAGTGGTTTAGATTTGACAATACAATCCAGAAATAATTTACAAGAATTTATTTAAGCTCAAGAACTCTTTCTCTTGGTCTCTCTTTTCTCTCCTGTGTTTCCCGAGAGATGATATTTGTGAAGATGTATGTCTCGTGTATTTTTTTCTCTGCTCCCTTCTGTCTATTTTGTAGATAGCATGTAGAAAATATCTCCTGTCTCTTTTTAACACTTAATCAGACTATCAACAGACTGTCAAATGGCTTGCAGACTATCCAGGGAACATATAGACTACCGGTATGACTATCAGTCCTCTTGCAGACTACCGGTGTGACTATCTGTCCTCTTGCAGACTACCGGTGTGACTATCTGACTTAGCAGACTACCCAACTCTTTCTCCAGACTATCAGAATGACTATCCTGATAGTCTTTAATACATGATTTTTCTGGCAGACTACCATGCAGACTTCCTGGTAGACAATCACCTTAGCAGACTATCAACCTGGACAGAGTATGCTGAGCAGACTATCTTCCAGACTATGTTGAGCAGACTACCTCCTTGACTATGCTGAGCAGACTATCTCCTAGACTATCTTAGATAGTCTTTTAGCAATAAAACCATAGTCTAAAAACACTTCTAATAGTCTTTAGCAATCTATATTAATTCTAAATTAATTAATTCAATAATTAACTTAATAAATAAATTAATTCTTGAAGAATTAATTTATTAATTAAGTTAACTAAATACTTTAAATTAATTGAGAGAGAATTAATATAATTCTTTTTCTTGGCCATTTTCATTTAATCACGCGCTTGCACCTTTCCTTATTTTAACCAAGTAAATAACCTTAATTCTTGAATAAACAACCTTCCAATTCAAGAATTAATTCGGGGACTATTGTGGTTTTACTTGGTCGGGTTTTGTAGAAATGCTTTTTAACCCGCAAAGCTTATAATCTTTAATTAATAAATAATTATTTTAATCTAGAAATTATAAAAATAAATATCTAATATTATTAGATATTTATAAATATAATTTTCTAAATAAATAAAATATTTATTAATATAAATAAATCCTTACGCTCTAAGCTGCGGTCTCTTGAGGGTCTGGAACCGGACTCCTTTTGCTTAGCAAAATATACATCAATTCCAACCGGGGTTCCAGCTTTACGAATATATCACTTTGCATTTCTTTGTGATAATTCTTTTTCCTCATAGCCAGTCCACTTGATAGTAAAATCTTTGTGGTTAATTAATTTAGCACTTCTGTTGCTTGCACAATGATTTTCCCTTTGTACTAGTCTTGATAGCTTTGAACCACTGAAGTTAATGACTAACAACCACTGTGTAATGTTGACACTCGATGCACGGTCTGGTTCATGAGTGACTAACCGCAATGACTATTCTTCATATATTGACTTTAAAGCTGTGGTTCCTGTCTTCCTTTTCTTCACTCTCTTTCAAACCTTTCTAATCTGTATTCTGCCACTGTAGGAACCTCTTGTCACTATAAATAGAACCCACTGTCTTGATTACTCCACTGACGCTTGATCAACTAAATGAACTTCTTCAAGTGTAATATAACTCAAAACGGTAGATTGACTTTATCTTCTTTCTCTTGACAGTTAAGCATTTGAGATCCTTGTGATAGTACATATACTATTTACTATTACATTCTTGTTTAAGTTGAGTTGAATCCCCGATGTTTACAAATAGGGTAAACATATGACTTTCACAAGGGAACACCAAACCTTGGCATTTGGTACCCAAGAGATTCTGGCTTTGATCTAATTGGCTATTCAGATGCAGACTATGCAGGTTGCAGAATTGATAGGAAAAGTACTACAGGCTCCTGTCAATTTCTAGGGAACATGCTTGTGTCATGGTTCAGTAAGAAACAGAACTCAGTCTCCACTTCTACAGCTGAAGCTGAGTACATTGCAGCTGGAAGTTGTTATGCACAGATTCTTTGGATGAAAAATCAACTTATTGACTATGGTCTAAAAATTGAGAAGATTCCAATTTTCTGTGACAACACTAGTGTTATTGCCATCACAGAGAATCCAGTGCAACATTCGAGAACCAAGCATATTGACATCAAATACCACTTCATTAGAGAGCATGTGATGAATGGTACAGTAGAAATGCACTTTGTGCCAAGTGAAATGCAGCTTGCAGATATCTTCACCAAGCCTCTTGATGAATCCTCATTCACAAGGTTGGTAGGTGAACTAGGTATGCTTAATTTTTCATAATTCCTAGTGATATCTAATCATACTGTATTGCAGCTAGAAATGTGTTTTGATTTACTTGAGAATTAAAAACTCTCAGAATAACTCTTAGCAGAAATTTTGTTTAACGCAAAATTTGCTTATCAACGGATATCCTTTTATCCGTTGGTAGTATAAACACATTACTAGATTTTCGTATGTCAACGGATAACAGGTTGTCCACGTCATCGATGGATAAACTATTTTCTCAACCGTCCAATCTTTATCCGTTGATATACATATTTCTTTTTATAGCCGTTGGTAAACGTGTATAATTAGTCACGGCTGTACTTCTTTTCTTTTCATTTATTATCTGACAGTTACTTTTGTCCAATGGGGTAATTACTTTTAATTATTTCATTTTTAATTCTTGGAAAATATAAAAGGCTGTTTTGTGCCCTCACATCTCACCTTTATTCATTTTCAAGAATCTCATTAGTTAACTGCATCTTTTTCACTAAATCTCTCTCTGCAACAAAAGTTCAAACACTTCAATGGCGCCTATTGTTAAGATGATGTCTTCCACCGGGTTTACCTATGAGAAGAACAATTTCGCGGCCTTTGTTGATACAGTGAATGCTCCAGAAGCATATCACACCATGATGAATTTCGTGAAGAAATGCAAACTGTCATATGCTATGACTGCCACCACTCCTCTAATCCATGAGGTAATTGAAGAGGTGTGGGCATCTGCTGAGTACAATGGCACAGACGGTACACTTGCTTTTTCTTTGAAGGGTAAAAATTATGTAGTTAATTCTGATGTGTTAACTGCTTGTTTAAAATTGCTTGAGAATAACTGTCTGAGTGTACCCAGTAATGCTGAAATTGTTACCATGCTTAATTCCATGAATTATACCCTTAGTACTGAGAACTTAGGGAAAATTGTTAGGAAAGGTATGGTTAAAGAATGGAGTTATCTTTGTGATGTCTTCATTAAAACTTTTTCTGGCAAGATTAGTAACTTTGATGCTGTTACCAATTCCATGCTAGTTATGCTATGTATGCTTTTGACTGATAAATTCTATAATTTTGGCACACTAGTCATGTATGAGATAGCAGCTAAATTAGGTAAAAAGGAAACTAGGAGCAAGAATGTTTATTTTGCTAGATTTTTGATGCTCCTAGCACTGCATGTATCTGAGAATGAGCTATCCATTGCTAACCCGGATAGCAAGTTCAATTGTTTTGTTCAGGAGAAGAGAGTCCTCAGTGACTTGATTCGAATGAATCTGAATGCAGGAGTGCAATTGGTTTATCCACCAATTGTTCAGGTAGCTTCTAATCTTATTACTCCTATCTCTACTCAAATTTCTTTGCCTTCCACTGTCACAATGGAGTCTGTAGTTGTGACCAAACAGGCTCCTACCCAAGTGACTAAATCCAAAATTCCAAAATCACAGTCTAAAAGACAAACCTCAGGTGTCTCTCAAAAGGCACCTGTTGCAAAAACTACCAAAACTCTTGAGGGGAGTGTGAAGGTGGTAGTGAGTGGTGAGGGACAGGGTGAAAATCAAAGAAGCCCTAAGGATAAGGAAGGTGAGGCATGTGCAACCAACATTTCAGTCTCTCAAAAGACTGTTAATGAACCATCAAGCCAAATTCTAGTTACATCCTCTCAACAGGGTGTGACTACTGATTTAAGTTCCATACCAGGAACACTGCACAAAAGGGCAAGAGACACAGACAACTCTCTCTCAAAAACCTATGGTAGAAGAGTAAAGTCCAAAACCATTGGGGAATCACAGGGTGCACACACTGTACAGGAAACTGTACCTTCTCAAACTCAGTTTGATGTGACTTCAATAAATGTGGAGTCACAGCCCCTTGATCTTAACCTTCAAATTGATACATATTTTGATCCACCATCACCAACTCCATCTCTGGATGTGGATATGATATCTACATCAATTCCTGATTCTCCATCTTTAAAATTCTTGGAGAAGCCCCACTCAACAATTGGTGGTCATCATCTTTTAGATGATTTGTTGGGCCATCAATCTTCCATTCCTGAATTCACAACACTATCTGTGGCCTCTTCCTTAAAATCAATCACCACAGATTCAGTGTTGGTTTTCACTTCAACGGATACTCGTTTTCCTTCATCAACGGATATCCTTCATTCGTTGACAAGTGTTTCTCCATCAACGGATATGTCTATAACTAATTATCCGTTAACAGCAATAGCTACTACATCAACGGATACACTTTATCCGTTGACAACTCTCTCTACCAATGCAAAATGTGACATTCCCATGTCAACTGTGGAGGAGTTTGTAGTAGTTGAAACACTTTTAGGAATGAGGGAAGGGAGTGAGAGGCTGCCTTGTGAGCAGGCAAAAGGAGAGAAAAACAATGAGAGGCTGACCATTTCTTCCGGTCAGGCAAAAGGAGAGCTAGAGAGTTCCACCTTAGTAGGTGAAGGTGAGGGTGTGAGAGGTGTGAGCCAGGGGGAGCCCCTAATGTAAGAAAAGAGAGATGAGAGGAGAGAAGGGACTACAGGAGAAATAAGGCAGGAAGATTCAGCCATTGCAAGTGAGTTAATGGAGGTTAATGAAGCTTCCAAAGAGATGGAATTTAGACAAGAATATCAGTCAATTATTGACTCCATCTCTTTGGATCCTGAAACCTTTACTCATCCTGTTTCTGCCTATCAAGTCATGGCACAACAGGGCAATGTGGAGGCAGAGAAGGCAATGCACCTAGTACACACCTCAGAATCTCTTCAAAGAGCAAAAGAAGCTTTACAAACCCTGTCTCCAAGTGCTGGAAGTGAAGAGTTTGGCAGTGATGACAGTCAAAGTTCAGATGGTGAAGAAATCAATGAAGAAGAAACTCCAGCATGGATGTTTACAAATGCCACTGAACTTGGGGATCTCAATGTGGAAATCATGAAGCAATATCAATCTGCTAAGGCTGAGCACCAAACTGCAGACCCACAGAGAAAGACTGTTCTTGAGCAAGTCATGGCCTCCTTGAAATTACAAAAGATGCAATCTGTTATTCAAAGAACACAACAGGAGGAGGTCAAGTCTGCAATTAGAGATATGAAGATAGCACTAGATGCCAGGATTGAGGCACTAGCTCCTACTACCACTCAGAAGGTGCTTTCTAGCAAACTTCTCAAAGAAGATAGCCTGGCTAAGTCTGTTCAGCTTCTTTCCTCCAGAGTGGATAGTATGGAATCTCAAATGCACACTATCATTGCCAATCAATCAAAACAGACTCAACTACTGGAAATGCTACTTGCAACTTCAACCCCAACCCTTGATGCTAACAAAAAGGGGGAGAAAATGAAAATGGGAACAAGCACAGAAGAGGCTGCAACATCTACTGGCCAATTTCAAGCTACCAGTAGTGAGATAGCACAGATTGAGGGGGAGCAACAGGCAATTGTAGTGGTCAATCCAACAGAGTTTGAGATAAAGGCTTCCCCTGTGAAGAAACAAGTGGCTTTGCCTGAGATTCAATGCTTAGAAGAAATCTCAGATGGTGAAAGACAAGCCAGAATAGAAGCTTTGGAAAAGATCAACAAGGAGACTAGTGAAAGAATTCTAAGGACAGAGAGGATGATCAATGAATCAATTGCATCATCTCTATTTCTTAATGCTCAATCTTCTACTCCAATAATATCAACCACAATCATGAAGGTGCTCACTCCAAAGATTGTGGCTCCTACATTCTATGATGCTGAGCCATCATTTGTCAAAGAATTTGAACCAGCCGTCAAAACCAGAGCCTACTCACCACCAAAGGAAAATGGGAAGAACAAGCTTCAATTGGACTACCCATTTCCCAAGAATGATGAAGACAAAAGCTAATGGGAAAAACAATCATGGAGTTCAAAGTACAGACAAATAAGAGTGTAAAAGATTGGATGGCTGTAATCATGAGGAATGGAAAAGTATTAAATATATCCAACAGCCATCCTAGATTTGTGGAAGCTAAAAGAGAAGAAGTCTCCAGAATCCAAAGGGAAGCCCATCCAAGTACAGAAAATCAATATAAAAACTCAGATGAGAAGCAAGCCAGGCTGGCTCAAGAGTTAATGGATGAGGTAGAGGTTGAAATGAAGGAACCTGAGGAAGTTCCCAAATCCAAACCTAAAAGAAGGAAAGCTAAAACCAAGAGGGTTCTTTCTCCAGAACCCCCTCCAGAAAAAGAAACCATTGGCTCATCAGTACCTATATCTGTAACAGTAATCGACCCAACTGTAAACTTTCATGGTGACCCCATAATGCCCAAAGAAGAACCAATGAATTTTGATTCAATTGAAGTTCCTTCATTCTTGCTGAATCCAAAACAGAAGAAAAGGGCTCCAAAGAAGCAACTTTCAAAGGGACCAGTTCAAGTTGCTATGGTACCTGCTATTGTCAAACAACCAATCTTGGAAAACAAAGAATACTTTATCTATCAGGCAGAAATTGAAGAATACTCTGGCATGAATCTATATTTGGATGAATTGTCAGAAGTAAGAGGAATTGACAAGTACAAGAATCAGCCTGAGAGATTAGTGTTTGTCTACAAGGGAGGAAGTCAGAGGACATGGCCATTACAGAAGGTTCTTGGAGAGA
Organism: Kitagawia praeruptora; assembly: GCA_037693485.1. NCBI lineage: Eukaryota > Viridiplantae > Streptophyta > Magnoliopsida > Apiales > Apiaceae > Kitagawia > Kitagawia praeruptora. The sequence goes on along the minus strand of CM075345.1, from coordinate 42,245,605 downwards.
ATTATCATACACTGACCAAAGTGTTCTCAGCATTCAAGAGACACACAGGGTTCTCTGAGACAGCCAGAAGGGAGATAATCAGCAGAATAGAAGAAATAAGGAGAGAATGGAACTCACCCTCAAGTCTACCAAAGAAAATGAAGATCCCATATAATGGACAGAAAATCCACATTCAACCCTTTTGGATGATGGAGTTCAGGGATGAAGAGGGCACTAGGAGATTCTTCAGGTTAGAAGACCAACTGTCAAAGGCTAGTTCTGATTACCTAAGATGGTTACAACTAAAGCTAAATCCAAAAGTTGTTGAAGAAGATACCTTCTATAGGCAACTTCAAGTGCAAATTGAGTCCAACTCTGCCAAGGAAGGAAAGTCAAGGGTGCAGCCAACCAGAGAGAGGAAACATCATTAATCTGCTCAATCTAAAGGAGCACATCTCTGATAAGTTTCTTAAAGCTTTCTGTTTTTAATTTTTGTAGCTTAATACAATTTTTGCATACTGTAGTGTATATATCTTTAGGAATGTTTTGTTATCATCAAGGTTCTGAATTTATGTTTTATTGCCATCAAGTATAAATTGGGGGAGATTGTTAGGAATATGTTGTAGTTGATGATAACTTAACATTCAAGCAAAATTGTATAAGTCAAGTTTTGTAACTGTCAACGGATAAGACTTTATAACTATTCGTTGACAGGTAGCTCATCAACGGATGAGGTTTTGTAGCATACTGCAATATCTCTATTTATCAGTTGATAGTGTTTTTGTTTAGAGTCATGTTGACCATCAATGGATAGGCAAAATAGGGTAGCCAATTATAAATAAGCTATGCTATGTAATTCTGTCTAAGTGAAAGTGTATCAACGGATTAGAATGGGGCTCTATCAACGGATACAACTCAAATCTACTCGATCAACGGATAAAGCTCAAACTTCCGTCAACGGATAATTGTGCACAACATCAACGGATAATCATTGTCACTTTATCCTATGCTAGCTGGGAATTAGAAGTTGATAAGGACAGGTTTGACTGACAGATCACATGGGTTGATAGTAGGTATAAAAAGCAGTATGGCAGCCATGCTTTGGAAACACAGAAGAAAGAAGCATTCCATTTACACAGTACATACAAGAAAGGTGCAGGGGACATATCTGTTCACAAGGACAACCTTTCGGCTACATGTGGATTTGGAGTGGTGTAGCAAGTCAACTTGAATTAGATTAATATTAACTTATTCCTGTAGCACTTGTAAACTTGGGATATATAACCAAGTGTAGCAACTCTTTAGAATGTAAGAAAACAGACATATTTGCTTAGGGTTTCTTGAATATTCTTAGAAGCAAAGAGTTGTAAAATAGAAGCTGTGTACATTTGTATCACAAGGTTTTCTTCAAATAAAAGTATCAGGTGGTACATTTGACCACCTGATTTTTTATGTGTTTGTGAACCATTTCTATTCCGCAATTATTTCTTTATAGATTTCTGTGGTTTTTATCAGAAATTTATAACTATCAAGAATTGTATTCAACCCCCCTTCTATAATTATACAAGTGTGTAATCTGGGAATAACAGTAAATGAGCACAATCGTGATAGTGCACTGAGTTTTCTTTAGAAACAAACAGTAGTCTGATTTGGACTGAGTAAATCCCAGCTTCAATAGAATAGATGACAACTTTGAGAACCATTGGCGAGGTGCCTGTTTCAGACCGTACAGAGCTTTAAGTAGGAGACAGACTAGAGCAGTTTTAACTAGATCAGTAGTAGTATTAAGTTGAATTCGACTGCCTAGGTGTGTATACCCTTGAGGCAATTTCATATAGACTGTTTCTTGGAGGTCACCATGCAGAAATGCATTGGTGACATCCATTTGAACTATAGTCCAGTCAAGTAGTGCTGCTACTGCCAAAAGAGTACGTATAGTTGTCATCTTTGCCACGGGAGCGAAAGTTTCTTCATAGTCTTCCCCATAGGTTTGATTGCAACCAAGAATCACTAACCTTGCTTTCTTCCTGTCAACAGATCCATCGGAATGATATTTTGTTTTAAAGACCCACTTGCAGGCTATGGCCTTCTTATTAGAGGGCAAAGTTGTAATCTGCCAGGTGTGACTGTCTTCAAGAGCCTGTAGTTCAGTATTCATGGCTTGAACCCAACCTATATCAGTCAACAATCAATCTCAGTCAACAATTTAGTAACCTCAGGTGTGACAGTAGTAATAGCAGGTAAAGCATTCAAAGAGTCAAGCTCTTCCCAAACAGTCTTTAAAGCAGTATAGTACTCAGTGATTGTCATAGAGTGTTGCTTCAGTTCATACACATCTCTGTTTAACTTATATATTTATGAAAAAGATCAAAACTTTAAAGTAGATCTGAGAAATACAATAAGTTCCAGAAACAGATCTAAAAAAGAACAGAAATCAGCTTGATGTAGATATAACACCAAGAAATTCAAGAGCTACAAGAGATTGCCTCTGATACCATAAAGACTAACACAAACATTCATGCTAAAATGCAGAAATACTCAAACAAGATAAACAATGCTTATCATAAGCTTCATTGATGAAAAATACTGAGAACGACACAGCGTCAAAATAATAGGAATACAAGGTATTGTTCTGATCTGTCTTATTTAGCAAGAGAGTTTATAAATAGAAAATATCTAGCGGTCCTTCTCTACTGCTCACGTGACTAACTAACGGTATTCTTGGAAATGGGATCTAGTGACAGCTAATCATTTCCTTGTTATTGCTGAATATTCCTTTATTCCTTAATATTTAACATTCAGATTGGGTTGGATTTTTCAAAAAATCAGGTGGTCAGGTTGAATGAGGTTTTCTCTAAAATATAAGGACCGTTTTTGGTTCAGAGGCCGGGTCGGATCGGGTTAAATTTTTATCCGTTCTTTTTCTAATTTTTATATTAATATTTTTGATGTTATATTAAAAATATTATATATTTTAGATTTTATCTAAAAAAAAATTGGATTCTTTTATCTAGCCTTGTTAAACATATATATTAACAAATTTGAAATAATTATCTTATCTATAAATATTCGAGTTTTTAGCCGGATTTTTCAAAAAATTTGGGCTTTGATCCGGGGTTTTTTCAAGTTTCAGGACTTTCCAGATTTTTATCCGAGTTTTTTAAATCAATTTTCCAAATCAGATCAGATCAAATTTCAGACCTTTTTTAACATCTCTAGTCCTTTTTTTTTTGCCAAGAAAGAAATAAATTTCATTACTTCAAAGCGTTCATCAATACATTAATGAACTCTCGATGAGCATTACTCATCGACCAGATACGATCAGCTAGGGAACTACAATAACTCGCTACAAGGTGAGCTAAGTGGTTCGCAGACCGTTTAAAAAATAAAAAACAATACAACACCAAGAACGACAAAAGGAATCCATACTATCGAGGCATATGAACAAAAGAGCCCATAAACTTCAGAAATACCGCATCTACATTGATCTGGATCCTGACTTCCGTTAAATTGATCTCGTGCTCTTTTTGAGCAGATATCCATAGATCCAAGATAAGATTTATAGACATAATAACTCCCTCTGAAATGGAAACTCAAATAATCCACTCGCAAGCCTCTACAAAATGAACCTTCATCGAACCAAAATGCCATACTGGAATACAAACAAATCAAGACACATGCCAAAAAGCACGACACATGCTAAAAATCAAGACATTCAAACTTAAAACAAAACACAACTAAAAAACATATCGGCAAAGATCTAAGAACCAAACTGAAAAATCCGAATGGGTTCTTCAAAGATTTCAGAAATCAAGCCCGATTTATTTGGAAAACTGAAAAAAAGGGAGAAAACTTAATCGACTCTCATCGGAGATAAGCTCCGACAAATTGTAGAGGAGAGAGAAGGAAGAGATCGGCAGCTTGTAGGGGAGAGAAGGAAGGAAGAAGGGAGAGGTTGGCGGGTTGTAAAGATTACATCGGAGATGAGAGATAGAGGGGCGGCGGCTTTGTGGTCAAAGGAGGCGGCTAGGGCTGTAAATGAGTCGAATCGAGCCGAACTCTTAACTGTTCGTGTATCAGCTCGTTATAAATACATCGAACTCGAACTCGAGCTCGAACTTTGATCGAGCCATTATTTTTGTTTGTGTATCGACTCGTTAAGAAAAAATTTATTCACGAACATGTTCGCGAACAGTTCACGAACATGTTTAACGAGCTACTATTCACGAATATCTCATGAATAGTGTTCATGATTTCGTGTTCATGAACACCTCAACCTTTTTTTTTAAGAAAATTTTTAATACAATTAAAATAAAAATAAAAATAGGGATGAAATATTGAAAACTTGAGAAATGCTTCAAATTTAGACTTATCAATGAATCAAATTTGGATCAAGTTTAGTTAATACATAACGAACTAATGTTATAATTTATAATGTGACATACGTATAAATTTTTTTTTTGCCAAGTAACATATGTATAATTTAATTATTATTAATAAAAAATTTATAAATTTAAACAAAGAACATATAACGAATAGACAAAATAAACTAACATATTATTTCGTAACACTTACTTATACATTTATTTAGAAATTATCGTGAATTCAAGAACTCCCGTTAAATGTTAATGAAATATGTTCACGAACATGTATATATGAAGTTTGTGCAAAAACTTATTCATGAACTATATTTACGAACAAGGTTCACGAACTTACTCATGAATTATATAATCGAACTTGTTCGCGAACTTTCGAGCCGAACTATGTCGTGTTTGGGTTCAGCTCATTTATGAGACGAACCTCAAAATCGTGTTCATGTTCGGCTCATTTACAAAACGAACCGAACTCGAATCGAACTTTTTTCGAACTGGACACCGAACTGTTCGTGAACGTATCGACTCATTTACAGCCCTAGAGGCGGCTTTTAGGTTAGAGAGAGGAGAGTACTTGGGTCGAGAGAAGTTTTAACATCTCTAGTCCTTTAAAAGCAACTCCAAACAACTTTTATATACAGGTGTTGTTTAGCCGAAGTTGGAGGGAGTTTGAGAAATTTATAAATTATCTCCGACAAGTTCTTAACCACTACTCAATTGTTTATAAATTTTATATCTGTTTTCAACAATGAGCAAAAAAATTTCACTTGTACTGCAATTCTGACATATTATATTTCGATCAATTGAGGTAACTAAAAATAGATAAATGGTGAGTTTAAAATTATTTGTTGGAAAAATGGACTAGTTTTTGGAACAACCTCATATAGTTAACGCAATCCCGGGAGTCCCCAACATGGGTCAGTATACGACTCTAACGTGGTCCAATAATAAGATGGGCTTGACTATTGGGCTAGGCCTTCAACAATTTTATCTTCAACTTCATTCAATCCTATATCAACTAACCTTAGGGGAATAACCATCCTAGTCCTATTATTCATTTCCAAAGTCTTGATTCTACTAATATTTTTCACTTTCAAGTGAATCTACCATTCTACAACATTTTTGGACTTTGCAAAACTGTGAACATAAACATAATGGTATCTCTAAGAGAGGTCAAGAATTCGACTCCTGGCGGATGCGTGTGTTCAACTAGCAAAAAAAAAAAAATGGTATCTCAAGTGGATGCACCCATCAGTTTATTTCATCTAAAATGAAAACTCCAAACCAACTAGGATATGTATGATGTTACGAGTAAAGCATGACATTGCTGAATTGGAGGAGAAGATTAAAAGATGCAATGCAAACATAGTTTGAGAATGGCAAGGACTCCTTTCCCAAACAATGCAAATACAGAAGAGTAGGAAAGATTAGTGTGCAAAAATAAATCAATCATCAAGCACTACACAAAGCGCAAAGCAAGGTAAAAAAAAATGTTTAGAGTGACTAAACCAAATACTTAACCAAAACAGCCCATACACAGTAGACAAGCAAAGCTTTCGTTCTCCAAATGTTTATAGGATCAAGACGTGTATGTAATTGGATGTTTTATTTGTTCTGAACTTAATGGATGATTTATTTATTTTTTTTAAAAACAACTACTACATTTAAACAATCAATGATATTTAGTAATCTAGAGCTGATTTCATCTTTTAAGATTATCTGGAGCTATAAGAATCTAGAACACGTCTCCCTCAAATTAGAGCATTGGTTTGTTTAGCTGATAGATCTAGCGAGTAATACAGAATTGAGATGATTCATTTTCTCATTCAGAATTCTTTTGATAAGACCTATATTTGCAACCAGCACTGCACATGATATTTCCATACGATATTAGTATGCACACTGTCTTTTGTAATTGAACAAAGTGTATTAGAAAATACTCCAGTTTCTTATAGTATTGAGATTAATCAACATTTTATTATACATACATTTTCTTCTCCTTTTATTAATTTTCCTGGGTGTCCAACCTAAATGTTAGAATTGGGTTGGACCAGTAAAGAACCAGGATTGTTATATGTGTTTCGGAAACTAAACTCTTAATTTTATCATCTAGGAACCCCTAATTGACGAAGGGTGTGTAGAACCCCCTCGCCATTGGAATCTCATGATTAAAATGGCATTGCCTGAAAATTGAAATCTTGCTAAATCTATAGTGCAAGTTGGTGGAATCATTGAACGTCAAGGGGCCGACACTGGAGCTATTGTCCTTTTTCTTGCTAACTCAAAGGCTAAAAAAGATGGCACTGTGTCCATACAGAAAGATAAGACAAGATGCTTTAAATTATACAGTAGTAGGGATTGGTTCACGACAAACGTATGTCACATCATATCGTATCGCAAAATATTTAGGCGATACGTGTAAAGTAGAATTTTTTATGTAAATATAGGGGATCCCATATCTATATGTATCGCAAAAACTTTTCACGACATAATATGTTGTAACAGTGGAACATCTCCTATTATTTTTTTTTTGACAAAATGCAAATTTCATATCATTAAATTAAAACAAGTCTAGCCGGGACAAATCCCCAACTGACAATGCAATCAGGTTGATAAACAATAAAACGAGCTAAACAAATAGCCGCATTGTTTCCAGACTGCTTAACATACTGAATTCATGGATTCTTGAAATTGAAAATGAATACAAAGGCTTCTCGAGTAATCCAGCCAACATCGGTTCCGAAAATGGTAGCTTCACAATTGACCTTCACAATAGTTCCACGGCTGTTGCGGTGTTCAGGCGACTCAGTTGCAAAAACTAAGCAATGAGGAACAATAGTCCTCGAATAATGAACAACTATAATTTGTGAAAGGTGAGCACATGCGGTCACAACCATTCCAAGCATACCCCAGCTATCTACATGCCGGGATCCAGCTATAGACATGCCGAAAGTTCCAAGCATACCCCAGCTATCTACATGCCAGAATCCAGCTATAGACATGCCGAAAGTATAACTGATGTAGTAATCCAGATCTCCCAAAATTCCATCAAAATCATTCTCACTGATAACACACAAACTCACATAAAGTGAGACACACGCATAAAGCGAGAAAACACGCATAAAGCGAGACGAAAACAAAACACACATAGATCGATACGAAAGCAAAGCTAAACGATTTTATTGAATCTGGAAAAACAAGATCGAAAGAAAATGAGGGAGAAGGGAGAAGGGAGGAGAGAGGCGGAGGAAGAGAAAGGAGAGAGGCGGAGGGAAGAAAAAGTAGAGAGGCGTAGGGAGAGGGAGGGGGAAGGAGAGAGGCGGGAGGGGGGGAGAAGGGAGGGCGAAGGGGGGAGGGCTGTAAACTAGTAAAGCTGTCTTTTAGTATTCAAATGCATATCATAGTAATTACTTTAACGCTACTTGAGTTTAGCTTAGATCCCAGAAAAATTTCATATTATTTGTCCTCTCCCCTTAATATGTTAATAATTGTGATGATGGAGATTACAGAATTAAATCTTAGAAATTCTTTAGTGACCAGTCACCGACAATTTACCATATCTTGATCCACAGGTGTTCATATAGATGCATGTTACTTGGAAAATATGTTCTGGTTAATACTAGCAACACATGATCAAGTTCGAGGGGGGCGCTGGACACCTAAGAGTGTTCGAGAGACGGATGCCAGATCCGATCACCCGCGCGATCAACATTTTAAGCATTGGTGTTCCACGTTTGAATGATATAATACAAAAAAAGGCCAGAACCGCAGAAGGCAGTGCAACTACAGGATTTAACCAATTAGTATAAACCTGGTTAACTGGTTCACTCCACTCAATAGTATTTCAGTCCCAACACCATCAAACCTTTATGACTTGCAAAACTCTACTGAAAGTAGATTGATACTAGATGAAAATCAAATTGTTGTACATATACAGTCTATTGGTCCTACCTAGTCATTGCTTACAGTAGAAGATGATTTCTAAAGAGCGTGCAAATGAAGACTAAAACAGCAACATAGAGGCAGTTATATATCGTATTTAACAAGCCAAGGCCAAGCAAACAATTAACGAAACAAAACACGAAGGTAAAAAGCATGCATATCAGTAACTGTAAAAACGAAGGAAGAACAGAAGACATACCAGTAGTCATAGCTATATCAGTATATCAAACAAATATGTAACACAGCTGAGTCGTCAGGATTTGCAAGAAAAACCTGACTGCTCTTGAAGAGATAATTGCCCCCACTTACACTGTGTCATGACTTGGCAATATTCTTCCAGGATAAAACAGCTCCGAGTTTAAATGGTCACAGTAACCAGAAAAACTCAACTACGACTAACACCTCAGTCGCCAGAAAAACCAACGAACTGTATATAGAGGGAGAGCAGAATGTGTAGAGAGAATAACAGAGAATGTATGGTGTGGTGTATATATTCAGTATATTTACAATCAGTAGCTTAGCTCTCTATTTATAGGAGAGGCTAAACGTAACTGATGCCACCCAATTAATATTGTAACTGCTGATTTACAATTAATATAGCAAAACGGCTGATTTAATAATATAAAACGGCTGATTGTTTTTGACAGCAAGTTTTCACCTTCCTGACAGCAACCTTGTTTTTGACAGCAAGTTTTATCTTCCTGACAGCAACCTTGTTTTTTACAGCAAGTTTTCACCTTCCTGACAGCAACCTTGTTATTGACAGCATGTTTATAATATTAAAATGAATCAATAATCCATGCAATAAAATTCCTCGCCCAGGTCGCCTCGCGTACGCGAGACGCCGAGACATTCGCCCATCGACCGAGCCGAGTCGAGACGTGACGTGACGTGTCGTGGCGTGGCGAGGCGGGCGGCGGCGGCGCGCGCGCGTGTGTGTGTGTGCGCGTGGAGCACACAGTAACACCATGCACCATCATACACCTTAGTAGTTGTACACTACCCATGTGTGTGATTCTATATAAAGCCAACAACCCCCTTTATTCATTTCAATGTGGGACAAATACACATTCTCATTTTCAAGCTCTTTCAAGCTACCAATTTCAACTCTATTTCTCTATGGATTCCACTAAGAAAATTACTTAGACCCATATATGAAATTTTAAGTCCTCATAACAAGGAACAATTTCCAATCGTTAAAAATCCGGAATTAACATCAAGAACATAAAATACTTATGCTCTAAAAACTCCATTTTCTAACAATCCCCCACAAATCCATATAGAAATGCTTCAGGTTTTCCATCATGACTTGTTTTTCAGAGTCGGTACCCTTCCGGGTTTGAACCCTCCTAAGTCCCCTACTTCAATGATTACCGGATTCAGATGGAATGTTTCACCTTGAATCTTAATCCGTTTGGTGTAACCATGTTCCATAGACGACGACAAGTCAAAGGCTATGGTGCCAATCTACGGCTTTGAGACATTAATGGTCTTGTCTCGATCCTGTTCATCGAATGCTTCAAGGAATAACCCTTTCCTCTAATTGCGACCACACAATTACATTCGCTTAGCTGGGCATCTCCAAAGATGTACTGCTACCATCTCGTCGAATGACTTGATCCCATTCAGAGTTACAATAACTCTTGCTTACTAGCAATGTCAGTACCTTCTAGGTTTACAGGGGATAGACTCAGATACAACAGTATCATCTATGTAGCAAAGGTACTACCAATTCATCCTTACAGCTTGTTATTACCACATTGAATACACTTCAAGGGATCTCCTCTCATGTGTATTGGGTTCCCACTGATGATGAACTTTGATGGGTTGACAGCCCCATCCCCAACCTTGACTTAAGGACCACTGCAGGTTCCAGTCCTTTAGTTAACGGATCAGCTATATTATTCTGAGTTCCTATGAACTCTACAGCAATAATCCTATCAGACACTAAACCCCTAATAGACTTTAGTCTAACTTGGATGTGCCTCTTTGTTTTAGCATTATACTTTTTACTGCTAATCTTGTCGATAGTTGTTTTACTATCACAATGAATAGCAAACGCAGGAAGCGGTCTGCTTACTACAGGTATCGTGGACATAAGTCCACGTAACCACTCAGCCTCCGTCCCCGTGGCATCAAGCGCACACAACTCAGCCTCAAAAGTAGACCGAGTTACTATAGTCTGTTTGGTCGATTTCCAGGATATTGCTCCACCTGCTAAGGTGAACACGTATCCAGTCACTCCATTGGAACCAGACTTCTTCGCTATCCAACTTGCATCACTGTACCCCTCAAGCACACCAGGAAATCTCCTATAGTGTAAACTTAGGTACATTGTGCCTTTTAGATATCTAAGTACTCTATCAAGAGCATCCCAATGAGTTCTGTTTGGACAGCTTGTATATCTAGCTAACTTAGACACAGAGTATGAAATATCTGGTCTAGTACAGTTAGCAAGATACTGCAAACTCCCTATAATCTGAGAATACCTTAACTGAGACACAGGTACTCCTGAAGCATTCTTAACAAGGGCAACTTTAGGATCATAGGGTGTACTAGCGATTCTACACTGTGAATAACCATATTTCTCAAGTATAGATTTCTCTATATAATGAGACTGCGATAAAGTTATTCCCTCAGCTGACTGCGTCAGCTTGAGACCAAGAATCACACTAGCCTCACCCATATCCTTCATTTCAAAATGCCTTTTCAAGAAAGCTTTTGTCTCGTTAATAATCTCTATATTGGTTCCAAACAGTAGTATGTCATCAACATATAGGCACATGATGACACACTCACTACCTTTAACTTTGGTGTAGACACAATTGTCACTATCATTAATATCATAACTGAACGGCACTATAGTTTCATCAAACTTTTTATGCCAATCCCTAGGAGCTTGTTTCAAGCCATAGATGGATTTGATCAACTTACATACTTTCCTTTCGTTACCAGATGCAACAAATCCCTCAGGCTGATCCATATAAATCTCTTCTTCAAGTTCACCATGAAGAAAAGCTGTCTTTACATCCATTTGATGGATGATAAGACCATGTACGGAAGCCAATGCTACAAGCATTCGGATTGTTGTCATTCTAGCTACTGGAGAGTATGTGTCAAAGTAATCAATGCCCTCCATTTGCTTAAAACCCTTAGCTACCAGTCTAGCTTTGTACTTATCTATTGAGCCGTCAGGGTTCAACTTCCTTTTAAAGATCCACCTGCACCCGATAGTAGAACACCCAGGAGGGAGATCAACTAACTCCCATGTTCCATTAGAAACAATAGAGTCAATTTCACTCTTTACAGCGCCCTTCCAGTGCCTAGACTCTGAAGAATCCATAGCTTGTCGGAAAGTTAAAGGTTCGTCCTCGACATTGTAAGTGATAAAATCACTTCCAAAATCCTTGACTACCTTTGCACGCTTACTCCTTCGTGGTTCCTCTAACTCATTGGGAGTAGAGCTACTACTAGGTTCCGCCCCCACATTTGTCATCTTTTCCACATGATCAGGAATAGAACTTGATGTGTGAGTAGGATCTTCAGTAGAAGTATCTTGAGGCATACCAGTCTTCATAGGGTAAACATCCTCAAAGAATGTAGCATCACGAAACTCAACTATCGTGTTTGCCACTATACCATCTATGTCAGATTTTAATACTAAAAATCTCATAGCTGTAGTGGTCTCAAGATAGCCTAGAAAGATACAATCAACAGTCTTCGGACCTAGTTTCTTTCTCTTGTGTTCAGGGACAAGTACCTTAGCAAGGCACCCCCACACACGAAGATACTTAAGACTAGTCTTCTTGCTCTTCCATAACTCATAGGGTGTCTTATCCATGTGTTTCAGAGGAACTCTATTCAGAATATGGCAAGCCGTATTCAGAGCTTCTCCCCACATGTATTTAGGCAACCCAGAATTAATAAGCATACTATTAATCATATCTTTAAATGTTCTGTTCTTTCGCTCAGCAACCCCATTAGACTCAGGTGTGTATGGTGGGGTAACTTCATGAACTATACCATTGCTTGCACAAAATTCATTAAAAGCGTTACTCGTATACTCACCACCTCTATCAGATCTCAACCTTTTAAGTACCTTACTAGTTTGTTTTTCTACTTCAGTTTTATATATAATGAATTTACTAAGTGCTTCATCTTTATGTCTAAGTAAATAAACATAACAGTATCTACTACTATCATCTATAAAGGTAATGAAGTATCTAAAATGGTCCTTAGTCAACACACCACCAAATTCACAAATATCAGTGTGTACTAAATCTAACAAGTCTGAATCCCTAACAATATTATGAAAAGGTTTCCTTATTTGTTTAGCAGACACACATACTTGACATTTAGAATTCTTTTCTATGGTATGTCTTGGAATCAACTCTAAGTTCATCATATTTTTAAGAGCACCAAAATTTAAGTGACCAAGTCTAGCATGCCATAAATCTGAAGATTCAACATAGTTAACAGAAGGAGTAATCTTATTTAAAGCACCCAAAATGGGCTCATCATTTATTACAAACAAACCATTTGACAAGTAACCCTTGCCAAAAAATGTACCAGTATGAATAAGAACTACTTTATTACATTTGAGAGAGACTTCAAAGCCATTAGCTACTAAACAGCTACCACTTATTATATTTCTACGCATGTCAGGAACATGATGCACTCTCGTCAGGGATAGAACACGACCCGAAGGAAACTTCAAGTCCACGTTTCCTATTCCATGTACTTGAGCAGCACTTGCGTTCCCCATCGTCACTGTCAAGCTATGACTCTGTTGATAAGATACAAATAAACTAATGTCAGCACAAATATGCACATTAGCTCCAGTATCAATCAACCATTCATTTGACAGATAAGTGAAAAATAGTACAGGGTTGTAGGTAACATACCGGTCTTCGTTGGTTTCAGAAGCCAAAGCTTCACCAACAACCATGTTCGCTACAGGCCCACTTGAGGTTCCAAGCACAGCATTCGCTTGAGCTACCCCCTCGGCTTTCTTTGCTTTCTTTGTAGGGCAGTCCTTACTCCAGTGCCAAACCTGCCCACAAGACCAACATGGTTTGTTTGCCTTTGGTTTCTTGGCCTTATCCTTGTCATTCTTAGGTTTATTACTATTACCCTTCTTAGAGACAGCCTTCCTTTTCTGTCCTACAGTTGCTACATTTACCTTCGAACTTCCATGCTCAGTTGGCATCACATGTCCCTGTTTGGACTTGTGTTGTTCTTGCACCGAGATGTCCAGCATAAGGTTGGTCCAGGTGATCTCTCCTTTCTGTCTTTTCAGGGAGAGAGAAAACTCTTCCCAAGACTTTGGAAGCTTTTCAATCACACTCATCACCTTAAACTTTTCGGGGAGGTCCATTCCAGACTCCTTCAAAGCATGCACTATCATCTCGAACTCATGCACTTGCTCAGTCATGTACTTATTGTCCACCAGCTTGAAATCAAGGAACCTAGCCACATAATACTTTTCCAGACCTTGTGAGTCAGTATTATGTGTCTGGTCCAGCTTCTCCCATAAGAGTTTTGCGGTGTAGGCATCAGAGGAGTACACATCAAACAATGTGTTGGTTAGAGCAGCCAGAATTGCTGCCCTAGCAACCCCATCCTTCTCAGCCCACTTCGCAAAACCCTTAACTGATTCAGCCTTCTCTTGATCTAGAACCGGCTTCTCATATTCCACGACAGGCCATAGACCCTTTACAGTCAACCACAATTTCATCCTTTTCTGCCAACGAGAAAAGCCAACGCCCCCATTGAATTTCTCAGGCAAGCCAGTTAATTCAACGGGTTGTGGAAAACTGTAAGTGGTCCAATCAATGACCCCAGCAGATGCAACCGAACTACCACTAGCAGGAATTTCACTCCCGTTAACCATTATGCTAAATACTATATAACAAATTATCTCTTCAAGATTGTTGGTAATATTGACTAAAACAACAACATAGAGGCAGTTATATATCGTATTTAACAAGCCAAGACCAAGCAAACAATTAACGAAACAAAACACGAAGGTAAAAAGCATGCATATCAGTAACTGTAAAAACGAAGGAAGAACAGAAGACATACCAGTAGCCATAGCTATATCAGTATATCAAACAAATATGTAACACAACTGAGTCGTCAGGATTTGCAAGAAAAACCTGACTGCTCTTGAAGAGATAATTGCCCCCACTTACACTGTGTCTGGACTTGGCAATATTCTTCCAGGATAAAACAGCTCCGAGTTTAGATGGTCACAGTAACCAGAAAAACTCAACTACGACTAACACCTCAGTCGCCAGAAAAACCTACGAACTGTATATAGAGGGAGAGCAGAATGTGTAGAGAGAATAACAGAGAATATATGGTGTGGTGTATATATTCAGTATATTTACAATCAGTAGCTTAGCTCTCTATTTATAGGAGAGGCTAAACGTAACTGATGCCACCCAATTAATATTGTAACTGCTGATTTACAATTAATATAGCAAAACGGCTGATTTAATAATATAAAACGGTTGATTTATATTAAGTAACTGCTGATTTACAATTAATATAGCAAAACGGCTGATTTATACTCCCTCCGTCCCTTTTGATTGTTAACATTTCACTTTTTCAAAACTTTCTGGCACGCATTTTAAGGTGCATTTTAAGGATAGTTAAATAACTTTTTTTTAAAATTTTCTTTTTCTGTATAAAAATTTAATGTTTAAATTTTTATACAGAAAAAGAAAATTTTAAAAAAAAGTTATTTAACTATCCTTAAAATGCACCTTAAAATGCGTGCCAGAAAGTTTTGAAAAAGTGAAATGTTAACAATCAAAAGGGACGGAGGGAGTATTAAATAAATCGTAACTGTTACACTATATTTGACCCATTCATGATTTCTCATTAATAGAATAAACGCTTAGACTCTGCTGTCAACAAGTCTCGACAGTATAACAAAACTAACTGTCATCAGGTGACAGTAAGTTTACTTCCTGTTTTTTTTTTACAGCAGCAAGTTTTCACCTTCCTGACAGTGACAACATGTTTATAATATTAAAATGAATCAATAATCCATGCAATAAAATTCCTCGCCCAGGTCGCCTAGCGTACGTGAGACGCCGAGACATTCGCCCTTCGACCGAGCCGAGTCGAGACGTGACGTGGCGAGGCGGGCGGCGATGGCGCGCGCGTGTACGCGTGGAGCACACAGTAACACCATGCACCATCATACACCTTAGTAGTTGTACACTACCCATGTGTGTGATTTTATATAAAGCCAACAACCCCCTTTATTCATTTCAATGTGGGACAAATACACATTCTCATTTTCAAGCTCTTTCAAGCTACCAATTTCAACTCTATTTCTCTATGGATTCCACTAAGAAAATTACTTAGACCCATATATGAAATTTTAAGTCCTCATAACAAGGAACAATTTCCAAACGTTAAAAATCCGGAATTAACATCAAGAACATAAAATACTTATGCTCTAAAAACTCCATTTTCTAACAGCACCAGCTGACGATTCAAGTCATCAGCAGCATTAAGCATTGTAAGGCCTTGTTACAGTTTCAAGGGTCAAAATTATGAAAATAAAGTGAATATAATGGAGTAATGAAACCAGTATATCATTAACATGAGAAGCTAGCACATTTAAATGAAAATCTTTGTGGTGCACGCATGTGCGCGAGCATATGTACAACATATATCCGCAGCAGTATTTGAGCACTTTGAACCCGTACTGTTATGCCCAAATCTTGGCATAAGCCCTAAGCAGGCCTAATGGGCTAGAATAGGGGTCCACAACTCATAATGGGCCTAGAGATGAAGATTGGGTCACTAAAACCCACCACCAGGAGTCAGTCTAATATACTATCAAGCACAATGTGGAAGTTTGCGACCTCAAGCTGCGGGTCGAGTTCGCCAACAAAGTCCCTAGTATGGGATAGCATATATCATGCACATCTCTCTACAAGGTCCAGCGTGGCCTAGAGGTCCAACGTGGCCTAGAATACTCTCTCTGCAAGGTCCAGCGAGGCCTAGAGGTCCAGCGTGGCCTAGAGCATGTTTACTACGAAGGCTTACGGTCAGACCCAGCGAGGTCGCGTAAGTAGTTTATCTCCATAAAAGCGAAGATCGCCTCGCATGGTCAGACCCAGCGAGGTCGCATGCGAGGCCATCTAGTCAGTTTCGCCAATAATTATAGCATCATGGTGAACCGTGGGTTCCCTATTAATGGGCCATGGGTCATGAGCAGAATAAATGGGTAGAAAAACAACCCAAGAGGATGACTAGTGGATTTGGGCCAAGCCGAGCCCATAGAAACCCTAGCCCATCTAGATAACTTCTTCTCCAAGAGAACTACGTATGGCTTGATCCCTATAAATAGGGTACGTAGGCATCTTGTTATGGATGATTGACAGTTCACCCCTGAAAACACCATACAAGATCAGCCACAAACGATCTCCAATCTCCTTCCGTGTTCTTCGTGTTCTTAGCGAAATATCCTTATTTTGCTCCGTGATTCCAGCAAACCTCCAAAATATTGTTATACAATATTCTCCCTATAACATTTGGCGCTAGAAGGAGGGGTAGTCATTAATTTGGGAGAACGATGACTAACTCGAACAAGAAGAACGGAGAGGCCGATGAGCGAGACCCCGGGATAGCATATGACCCCGGGCTGCGACCCCCAAGGAGCGAAGCCAAGACCACGGGGTAGCTTATGACACCCAAATGCGACCCCGGGCTGCGACCCACGAGGAGGAAGACCCCACAGGAGCGAGGCCATGCTTGCACCTAGCGTAGCGAGGCCGGGTTCGAGAAAGATAAGCTACATCACTAGAAGCGAGGCCAAGGCAAAGGTTAAGGTTCTAAGAGACCCCCATCTCCTCGTCGAGATAGTGAGCGGTCCCATTGTCGTCACGACGGACCCCCATCTCCTCGTCGAGATAGTGAGCGGTCCCATTGTCGTCACGACGGACCCCCATCTCCTCGTCGAGATAGTGAGCGGTCCCATTGTCGTCACGACGGACCCCCATCTCCTCGTCGAGATCGTGAGACCCCCTATATGATGTAGCTAACGAGGCTCCCTCTTATGTGACCACTGAGTCCCCTATATGATGTGGCTATCGAGATCAAATAGATGCCTATTAATGGGATACCTCTACATGAGATGATTTTTCTTGGTGAAATACCTCTACGTCGAGGAGGGGGGACGCCCCTAATCCTTGCCGGGGAGAGGGGGGACGCCCCTGATCCTCGCCGGTAAAGAGGAGGTCATCGACTATCTCAAGACACTGGGAAGAGCAAGCAACAAATAACGAGGCTGAGCCTGAGGCTCTCATCAAATTAGCCTCAAGCTCGCACAAGAGATGAAAGGAGAGAAGTCAAAGTATTTGAAGATCAAAATGAGCTCAAGACCTCAATATTTTATTACATGTGCAACAAAAGGAAGCCTGCTATGACATTGAAAAAGCTAAGTGCTCTCGCTTAGCATTGAAGAGTCCAAGTACCCCGTGATAGCGTAGTGAGGCCAACTGCCTTGGGACAACAGTGAAGAAGACAAGTGCCCCCGGATAGCGATGCGAGGTCAAGTGTTCAGGGATAGCGTTGAAGAAGTAAAGTCTACTCATAGCGGGGTCACATCAAGTTCTCTTCATTACAAATGGTGTCAACTTCAAATAATACAAGAAGGTTGCTGAAACATGTTGATTCCTCATCACATCTACAATTATAATGAGGACTCGGGGGGTAGTGGCATTACATAAACACCACTTCTAGCAGGATATTTGAAAATTTGTAAGACCAGCACCTAGCGTTGCGAGACAGCACCAAGCGTTGCGAGGCAGCACATAGCGTTACGAGGCCGTACCTAGCGACGCGAGGCTGCAAACTCGACACCTTGCGATGCGAGGCCTCTCAGTCCTATAGGCGCAATCAGGATCATTTGAAGACTCCATCAGCTATCCTAAAGCACTTAAAAAAAAATTAACAGATATGGAGAGGCGTTATGGAAGAATCTATACATGCAAAAATCATGCAACATGAGTTCCTTGTGCAAGCAGATACGAGGCATATAGTACTTTGCAATATCATAAACATCAAAAAAAGGAGCATGAATAAAGCAAGCCAATCCAAGTTCAAGGAGTATCCAAATAAGCAAAAGAATTAAGTCTACAAACGCGAGGCAAATAAAGGGAGTGCCCACATCTCCACTGAGTCTAGCAGATAAGGTTTAAAAGCAATAAAAAGGAAGTCATGGGGATCCATTTGCCGCTTCTTCATTCATTTCCATCTTGAGGTTATCAGCAAACTTCCCAGTCTCTTCGCCCAACCGGTACCAGTCAAAGTCATCAACCTTTTCGAGGAACTTTTTCATGAAGTCAACAGATCCTTGGGTCTCAGCTTCCTCAATGATAGTGGGAAGAGCATTAGCAGCATCTTTACCTTCATTCTCTAGCTCAGCGACGCGGTTTGTAAGCTCCTTGATCTGGGAGTCTGATTTCTCCTTCTCAACGGCATGATCCAGCTTAAGCTTCTTTCTAGCTGACTGCTCCTCGTGAAGCTCTCTCTTAAGTTTCTCAGTCGTGCCTTCAAATTCTTTCTTCCAACTATCCTTTGCGTTCTCGGCGTCAGCTTGAGCCTGTGCAAGTATGGATTTGAGATTCACAATCTCTTCGCTCATCTTACTATTGGAAGAAGCCAAGGCTCGAACCTTCTTGTGGTGACTCAATTGAAGGAAGAAAAGCTCAGCTATAGCTTTAGTCTGGGAAGCATTGGACTCCTCCAGAGATTGTTTGGACCAACCATACATGTCAACTTCAGAAACATGGGCATGTGCCAGCTCGCCAAATGTCTGGCGGACCAGTCCAGGAGGAGGATGAAAGGGTGAGGAACTCTTGTCATCCTTGTTCTTCTTTAGTGGTGGTCCTTCATGAAGAATCGGTATCTCAGTGGGTTTTTTCCCGCTAGGATGGAGGGAAGAAGATGATTGTCGATGAGGCGTTGTGAGAGTGGTTTGCTTGGGAGGAGGCATGGCAACATCAGACTTGGCAGTTGAACCCCCAACAAGGGAGGAATGGTGAGTCAGATCGCCAGAAGGGTTAAGAGAGGTGCCCGCAGCCTTGTCCTTCTTCATGAAAGGGATCGCAGAATATTTCTTGGAAGCCATGTCTGCAAGTATACAGAAGAAAATACATCAATACAAGGCAAAATAAGTAAGCAAGGCGTGCAACAACAAATTGATTCAATGCAAGTGGTATGTTATGCAGCGAGTCAGTACGAGCTACAATGCAATGCATATGGAGTAGAGGTCATGGCCTCATATTACATTTATCAACGACACCTATATCGTCTACTCCCTTGGGAGGATTGAGGATCTTCTTTTTTGGGGTCATTCTCGCCCTTTGCCTTAGAAACCCACACCGAACTAAATTCTCTTCGGTAAGCAGGAGTTGAAGGTTTCTCTTCTCGGCAGGAAGTTTGAGAATGTTGTCTGCTCTATGCTTGTGTTCGCCTTCAAGTATGGGACGTCGTGGTGTATCTGTAATGAAGCAAATAAATGTAAATATGGTTGGTGCAACAACCCACGATACTAATGAATTTCATAGGAAGAAAGGGTGCTAAGTCGGAGAAACTTACCTTTGTTAATGTTAAAGGCGGTCGGTATGCGCGGCACATCATAAATATAGAAGTATGGACTTTTCCAGTCTCTTGGATCTCTTGAGCCACCCATAATCAAGTTCTTGCCATAGAACTCTGGCCAGACAGAGAAATAAACATAACCGAATTCCTTAGCTTTACAACTCTTTTTGGTGATAAAGTAGTTGAGCTGCTCAGCGGTTAGTCCCGGGTATCCCTCGATGTTGTATATGATGTACAGACCAATCATAAGTTTGTACCCATTCGGATTAATCTGGATGGGAGCAACCTTAAAATACTCGCATACCTCGCGAATGAATGGATGAAGAGGTGAAGAAACTCCAAGTTCAAGGAGTGTAGTAGTTAAAACCATGCGGGGTGGCATGCCCCCATTCTCTTTATGATTGAAGCGGTAACATCGCATATGCTCTTGAGGAAGGATGATGCGACCTTCTACTTGATACTTTTCGATGGCCTTTGCTAAGGTATCCTGATCGAGGCTGGTTGGAAGATCTCTGCAGCAGAGGATGTGCCCTACCCTCTTCTTTCCTTGGGGATACATGGTACCTTCAAGCATTGGTTGACTAGGAGGGACATAAGTTTCATCATCAGAGAGCTCAGGAACATAGTCATAATTACAAAGATTAACTGTACGGGTGACATCCTCCAACTCTTTTGTGGTAAGGGACTCCTCTTCATCTGTCTCCTCCTCAAGGCTTTCCTCAGTAATCTTGGTCTGAGAAGGGACCACTTCAGTTACGACATGAGCATGGACGATGCCTTTTTGCGAACACGAGCTTGAATCAATAGGCACCTCAGCTTGTATCTCTTCAGATGATGATGGGGAGGCCAAGGAAGGATGAGCATTCTTTTTAGCATGAGCCTTCTGGAGTTGCTCTGGAGCCTTTTCTTTACTTAAAGGTTGTCTCTCTGATAAGGGAATGCGGGAAGAGCTACAACTAGGGAGAGTCATCTTTTTAAGTCTCCAAGCGTATGAACGAGTCTCTCTATTAAAGCTTTCGTTAGGACCTACAATGATTTTGGTCCTTCTATGCTGCATATGAGTCTGTTCGTTGTCACTTCTCTTCAAAAACAAGATTGATATATGGGGGGTGGACAACTCAACTAAGCAAAAAGCATGAATGTATGTGTGAAGCATGTATGTGATAATTATTCAAGCATGGAGAGCATATGGCATGGACAATCATGGTGATCATACAAGCAAAAAGAAAAAAAAACTGCAAAGAGGATAAACAAAAGCAATTTAAAGGATGGGAGAATCAAACCTTATTTGGAAGATGTAAATCTGGATGAACGCGAAGAACTTGGATGCGTGCACTAAATAACTCGCTTAAACAAAGCACCGTAGATCTTGGAGCAAGCTTGGTGTTAAGTTATTTGTGTTCTTGATGGGAGGTGAATAATGAATCCATGAAGGAGTATTTATAGACAAGGAACGAAGAGGCCCAAAAAATATTCAATTTGGGATTTAAAAATTCCATGAGCCTAAATATTTGATTTGGAGTTGGATTTGTAAAAGTGGATCTATGGGCTCACATTACAAATACAAGTTGGAAGCATATTTGAAATAAGAATAGATTTTTTAAATTAAAAAATCTATTCGAAAAAGATGGAATGCAAAACGAAGCTGAACTGGAGTTACGAAGAAAAACAATTACTTGAACATGATCTCGAATCGTGTTGATGGAGCCAAATGAGGATGTGGTGCATGCAGGATGTTTAGAAAATAAAGAAGGAAGAGGCAAAGTAAAAAAAATATAGGAAGTTTTATTGCGGGGTGGTGCAATGGCTAAAAAGAAAAAAAATTAACGAGGAGTCCTCGCATGGTGAGATCTACGCTCCATACATGAATTATTCAAGTAAAGAATCTGGCAGGGTTCGAGTGTGGTGTGCAAAAATTTTACAAGGAAAAAGAAAAATTCCAAAAAGCTACTAATGGAAGGATTTGACAAGGGACCCACACAAAGCTTACTAGGATTCACATAAATGGAAATAGAAATTGATGTGCACAAATACGAGGCCACTTGGAATGGAAATTGATGTGGGGTCAGCTCATAATAAAAAAGCATGCAAAGCTACGAAGCCAATATCAAGTAGAATTGTTTGTGAGGCCCACAATGTTTAACTTCTACGGGAATGAATTTGGCCAACATCCAGGAGGTAAATCCATTGTGTGGTCCCGCAACTACATAACAAATATTAGATGCCTTTAAAGCCGTACCGCCTCGCAGGGAAAAAAAAAAGAAAAAGTAATATGCGGCTCGTGTAAAAGAAATAAATCAAAGCAGTGGTAAAACTCAAGAGGCAATAAGACCAAGCAAGGCAGGAAAATTGAAGCTGGAAGCCATGTTGTTTAAAAAAAAAAACAAATTGGCAAGGAGTCCACGCACAAATGTTTTTGGTGAGGAGACTAGAACGTGAAGGCTTGCACATGATTAGTACATATGGTGGGTCCTTAGTAATATATGGTGGTTACCAAAATCAAAGCAGCCTATACATGCGGGGACCGCAAGAAAATAAAAGAAAATTACAAGGCCATATGAATTCAAAAGCTACGAACAAAAAAACTGGGCGCTGGCCACATATAAAAAAAAACTGCTCGGCGAAGTGATGAAGCGAGGCGAATAAAAAGTACTTCGTAGCACGAAGCGGAAAGGAAAAAAATTTTATGTGCGAGGAAAACTTCCCGAAAAATCAAATACTTGATTTTTTATTTTGGAGGAGCTCAGAATAATTTTGAAGAAATTTTGAAGACCAGAAAAAATAGTTCTCCGCTACAGCTGCCTGCACCGAAGAACTGGGGGGTAATTGCTATGCTTGAAAATTGATATGAATGCTAACCAGACTCATTACAAGAATTGATGTTGCAAGGAGGCCTCGCAATATATGAGGCTGCAAGGAGGCCTCGCAACGTATGAGGCTGCAAGGCGGCCTCGTAACGTATGAGGCTGCAAGGCGGCCTCGCAACGTATGAGGCTGCAAGGCGGCCTCGCTGCATATGAGACTATAAGCAATCCTCTCAACTTACAAGGAGGCCTTTCATCATAATAACAAGGAGTAGAGGAGAGTCCTCTCATCATACTTTAAGAAGATTTGAAGATACATGTGAAAGTTCGAGCTCACACATCAATTAGACAGAAGATATAATTATAACAATCTATGACTGCAAGGCCCTATGGGATCGTCTCTCAAAGTCCCTGCATAACCACATGGCGTTTGGAAGTACTTTCGAGGTCACCATCACTCACTTATACATGGCTTCGCATTAATTGAAAGACACACAATACATGTCATGATCATCTTAGCAGCTGGGAGAAGATCTCAAAATATGACAGTTGTCTGCAATCATTAAAATTCATTGGGGTCGCGATGCGATTCCAAGGCACCTGAGATAGTTATGCTTTCATCCACAACAAACTATAGCGAGCACAGGCCTCGCATCGAAGTTTTGACAAAGCAGTTTTTGAGTCAACATCGCATCTCCAATGACAATATGGACTCGGGGGGTAGTTGTTATGCCCAAATCTTGGCATAAGCCCTAAGCAGGCCTAATGGGCTAGAATAGGGGTCCACAACTCATAATGGGCCTAGAGATGAAGATTGGGTCACTAAAACCCACCACCAGGAGTCAGTCTAATATACTATCAAGCACAATGTGGAAGTTTGCGACCTCAAGCTGCGGGTCGAGTTCGCCAACAAAGTCCCTAGTATGGGATAGCATATATCATGCACATCTCTCTACAAGGTCCAGCGTGGCCTAGAGGTCCAACGTGGCCTAGAATACTCTCTCTGCAAGGTCCAGCGAGGCCTAGAGGTCCAGCGTGGCCTAGAGCATGTTTACTACGAAGGCTTACGGTCAGACCCAGCGAGGTCGCGTAAGTAGTTTATCTCCATAAAAGCGAAGATCGCCTCGCATGGTCAGACCCAGCGAGGTCGCATGCGAGGCCATCTAGTCAGTTTCGCCAATAATTATAGCATCATGGTGAACCGTGGGTTCCCTATTAATGGGCCATGGGTCATGAGCAGAATAAATGGGTAGAAAAACAACCCAAGAGGATGACTAGTGGATTTGGGCCAAGCCGAGCCCATAGAAACCCTAGCCCATCTAGATAACTTCTTCTCCAAGAGAACTACGTATGGCTTGATCCCTATAAATAGGGTACGTAGGCATCTTGTTATGGATGATTGACAGTTCACCCCTGAAAACACCATACAAGATCAGCCACAAACGATCTCCAATCTCCTTCCGTGTTCTTCGTGTTCTTAGCGAAATATCCTTATTTTGCTCCGTGATTCCAGCAAACCTCCAAAATATTGTTATACAATATTCTCCCTATAACACGTACCAACAAAAAAATGTAGTAAGTTGCAGCCACACATGAATCGCAACCTACATAGTCAGCAAACAAGCAACCAACATATACTCATACTTTCAAATCTTACAGAGCCAACAATCCAGAAAGCTAGTTAGTAGCATGGTCAATATAGCTGCCACAACTCTTAAGAATTTATTTACACAAATTTAGGACAGCTGACATGCACCTGCTTAACGTGTCATTATGAAGCAGACATCTCAGAGCATGTCAACATGTACAACTCATGTACCAGTGATCAACAGGATATCTAGAAGCATAACACAAATAATATCTAACATCAGGACACATTCATGTACAAGAACTATGGCTTCTACATGCAAAACATCGCGGTTATACTAATGGCTTCGTAGAACCATCTACAAGTGCTAAAATTAGTGCGGAGGGAGGTTTAAATATTTAGACAAAAAATGCTTAAAAGAGTTGAATACCTAGCATTTTGCTAAATAAAAATTGGTTATGTATTCAGAGTTCAGTAAGTAGTTATCAGACCGTTCAGGAGATTCCTAACCTGTGCAAGACAGCCCGTCAGCCACTAGCTAATAATACTGCTAGCCCTCTGAAACCATTTTCATACTCTCAAACTTGAAATGAAGTATGTCACAGCATGGTATAGCAACACTTTCTAAGAAAGAGACAGAGAAGAGATTACTCATACTAAGTCAGTACTTTAAAGGAAGTATCTGCATCCCTCAAGATTTGTAGGCAGATTTTCCAGAAGGCCGATCCTCCACTTTATTGTCTGAACAGGTCCCACTACAAGGTCTTTCCATGCATTCAGGATGTGAAATCTGAGAAAGAAAACAATCTGTTTGCGCAATATTCGAACGAGATACTTAATAAACTTGCACTCTAATCCATATACGATGTCTGCAGACTGCGATGGAGAACTAGATACTAAAAGGGATGGCTGAAATGGAACTCCATAAGACATAGGTTTTGCATTACACACTAATAAAGAATTTTTTTACCTAGAGCGAGAACTGTACTTGATAAATCCCAAAAGCTACGAATTTTTTTTGGGTCATTTACTACCAGCACTAGTAACAATTTGCTTCTAGCTCCATCGCATGTGTGGAGAACTTAAATCATTATGAAGTACACTGGAATAAAAGATGAAACTTCATCGAGTCAAATATGAGGTGCGTCAAGCTGACACCTCTTCAAATGAATGTGTGAATTGTGATGCTTTAAGTAAAGACTGATTCTACCTACCTTGGGTATATAACTACCACCTCCCTATAATTCATTTTATGCACCCAAAGCACTCTGTTTCCTTGTTACCTCTCCTTTACTGACTAGGGTGGATGTCAGATTTATTACAAAGTAATAATACGCAGAGTAACAATTGTATATATAATTCATAATTTCAGATACCAATGAACTTTACCTGAATTCTTCATGTTGATGATCCCCAGAAACAAAACCAAATGGAGACGGTAACCCAACAGATGCAAACCAATCATTCTCAATATACTAATGCTTACAAGAATGATCCAGTAGTTGCATAGGCATGGACATACACCTGATTCGGCTTAATAAATTCACAGTTAGAAAAAACAAAGAAAAAAAATAGACCACTAATTCACTACTCTTTAGCTATGCATGAAGCTAGTTTTTCTTGTCAGATCAGTGCAGCAGTTACAAGGGAAATAATGTGACTTCTGTGCAAATGAAGTTCGACCAAATCAATGCTAAACTACATCCGAGATATCTAAATATCAACAATGACTACAGGGAAAGCGGGCGCCGGTGCTCTACATTTGAGTAAACTGATCCATTGTATGAATGCAAGTAAGAGATGAATGTATTAAATAATTAGGTTATACTATTTAAATCATAAATTTCCACCCACTGCATAGTTATTATTACCCTCAAAATGTGCAAGGGTGAAGGGACTAGTTGAGGTACATGCAATCTCACCCTTGTATGCCTTTGGTAACATTGACAAAACAAAAACAGTTAATCAGTTGAAAATTTTGGGGAAAAAAATGCAGGCTTGTAGTAAGCATCATGGACCTGCAGATACAACTTAGCTAAGCAAATAAAACCATGCTGAATTTAAATCACTCTGAGAACTAATACAAACATGTTGGGTGCCTGCCTTTATTAGTGAGTGAAAGTAACAAGAGACGCTGAAGGATCAGCTTAACGGGGCCAAACTTATAACATAAAATCTTTGATGTACTTCATGCAGCATAATATCAGACAACAACTTGGTCTTAAAACAGAGATAGCTTGACATATCTATAACTGTCAAAAGATTATTACAAAAAAGGAATTTGATTGATCTGTACCTATAAATAAATCTAATGTATGGTGTAGCAATGTTGCACAAGTTACAAACTGTTACTCTGAAAGTAAATGACTACTTCTAGAAAGAACTTCTCAGTATGTTGCAGAAAAACCAGGAAAGGAAACAGGAATTATCATATCTCTATCCCAGATTGCCTTAAATAGTTAAATGGCATGACTGCACTTGTCTGAAGATTATACATACTGGAGAATATACATAGATCTCCATATAAATAAATGAATTACAATAGCTATCATCCATATCATGAATAAATGAATCACAATAACTATTAAATTATAGAAAAAATATATCATTACCTGACATGTTTGGTTGTAATGTGTATACTTCTAGTAATCGCCCAAATTATCAGTAAAATACATTATGCACATTGGCTTTATTTGACTCAATGACTTACCTAATCATTGCTATACACCAGCAGGAATGGTGAATGCAAGTGGGTACTGATGTCTTGTATGTGAAGGAACTGGCGTCCTCATTGCATGATTAAACTCAGAATCGCTTCTCGAGCTTGCAGTATCGGCACTCTCTTGGATATTCAACGAACCTTCTCTAGCTAAACCAATCACCTCTACATTATTCACCACTTTTTCGGAATAGTAGGAAACTGATTCTTCTTCAGATACGAAGCCATCATCCTCCCAGAAAGAGAAACCGAGCTCATCATCAGCCTCTGACAACAACACTAGTGAGCTATCCGCATTCACCTCTGAAACCTCCTCGTATTCCCTAACCTCGTCAACCTCAACCAGACCCTCCAAAAACGGGTGATTCAATAACATCTCTGCTGTCCAACGATACATAGGATTCCTCACCAAACACCTCTTCAAGAAATTCTTAGCCTCAACCGATATCGCATTTGGAATTCTCGGCACTTCACGCCCTTCCGCAATCCGTTCAAGAAGCTCATTCCCATCCAAATTTCTAATTCCATCCCAAGCAGACTTCCCCGTCAACATCTCAATCACAATACAACCAAGTGCCCAAATATCCGAAGACGATTCTTGATTACCACCCGCCAACACTTCAGGCGATAAATACAACGGAGTACCCCTAAAATAAGGATCCAACTTCCTCTTCCTATCACTCCTCTGCATTACCCTCTTAGCTAACCCTAAATCACAAATCTTAGCCCTAAACTCCCCACCACAATTACCAACAAGCAATACATTATCCGGCTTTAAATCGCAATGAACATAACCATTACTATGAATATGATAAATACCTCTTACCAAATCCCTCGTACATCGCTTCACATCGAATTCATCCAATCCACCATCAGCAACAACACCAGCTAATGTTCCACCAGAACCATACTCCAACAACAAATTATAAACCATCCCACCATTGTCACCAGTAGTAATCTCATCACCAAAACACCTAATTACATAATCAGACCTTCCAATATTCGAAAGAACCTCTCTTTCTTTCTGAACAGAGCCAGAAACAGAGACCTCAGCAGATTTAACAGCCATAACAGGTGGAAAACACCTGAATTTTGATTTGGGCTTCTTCAAAGTTGCTAAAAAAACAGACCCAAAACTTCCTTTACCTAACAATGCACCTCTAAACCATGCCACTCCATCTCCATATATATTCCTCTTACATAACTTGTTTTGCTCAACTTTATCTACATACACATCACCCTGTTCTTTAATTTCCATCATAAATGATGCAAAAAGGCTACCAAATTCAAAATTCAAAATAGGGTTTATATGGTATTGAGTGCAGATAAAGAAACCCAAAAAATATTAAAATTAGGGTTTTCAAGAAATGAGGCAAGAAAAGAAAATGAAGGGAAATTTGGGGGAAGACAAGTGGTGCAGTTTGTGGATTAATAATGGTGGGCTTACCTATGAATGCAAAATGGTTACATACGAATGAGTGTATGTAATGAATAGTAGCATGTTTGTTCGTAAAGCAGCCGCGTTTTGTATTTGCCTTTTTTTGGTTCCAAGTTTCTGTTTTTAACAGAATAACGGTAGCTTGTCTAAATGTTCATTAGGGGTATGTTTTAATGTTTAGACATGTTCGAACTTCTACTTTTATCAACTTTGAGTTTTAATGTTTCATTTGTTTTGGTTAGATTTAAGGGAAGACGCATTGGCAAATCTTTTGTTCTGTGTGATCATTTTGAGATTGTGAGTTTAGGAAAGAGAGAGAGAGCAACTTGTCTAGTTATCAATTTTTTCCAACATGATTGTAAGAATGTTACTACAAAAAACTACATCGTATAATAAGATAATTGTTTGTTTGACTTGATGCTTCTAAATAATTGCACAACTTAACTAAATAATTACAAATTTATCATTTTTCTAAAATATATTATGTATGTGTTAAACTTTCCAAATACGTATTTGGAGCATTTAATATTTAGGAGTGAAGATTTCATAAGATTTTTTTAGATTTCAAAAGTTTGAGGATAATTTTAAAAAAATCCATTAAAATATTGGTGTATTCAATAAAGAATTTAAATAATCTTTTAAAATTTGATGGTATTCAATTAAGATTTTAAAAAGTGTGGGGTATTCAATTCGGATTTCAAATAATCTTTTAAAATTTAGAGGTATTCAATATTGATTTTAAATAATCTATTAAAATCTGGTGGTATTCAAAAATTTATTGATTTTGAAAGATTTTAAAAGTGCATGAATTTTGTTGAATTTATTTTTAATATTTTGAAATCTCGCCAAAATCAAAAAAAAAATTCCTGGATTTAAGCTCAATTCTACTAGACTAAACAATCTCTACGTCGATTGAACTCTACCAATTTTGTATAAATTCTATTTAAAATATTAAATCAACAATACTTTACCAAAATCCATCCGTTAAAATGTGAACCGAAAACAACCTGCTTAAGTTTTGCTTACTCAAAATGATTAGTACTTGGTACAAAATATTCTCCAAAATAATATTTACAAACATTAAAATATAAAATAGTAAGTAATAATGTAATATTAAAATTACAAATCAAAATTCTAATTTTTGTTTAAATATTAAAACTGCATCATGGTCAGAATATGTGAACCTTTTCCTTACAAGTTAATATAAGCATCAACAGTCAACAGACCTTACAATTGCGGCTAACAAGTAGGGGGAGGTGTGTTAGAGCATTCACATTGGATAGATTCCCATTTCCCATACGATTCCCATCCCCATAATTTATATGAGTTTTTCTTAAAAAATGATCTACAATCGATTCTTTATTTTAGGAAAAATTTTAGGAATCAAAAAATGATTCATCCCGTTTTTCATATTCTATGCAAATTTAATATGGAAGTTGAGTGAAAAATGATGAAATAATAATTGATAGTTAAAATTGTAAAGAAAGTAAGAGAAAGAAATTAAAAAAATATATATTGAGATAGAAATGGGGAATGGGGTGTAGTAAATTTTTAGATAATAAATAAATTATAGAAATAAATTTAAGAAATTGTTGTTTTTAATAAAAATATGGAAGAGAATGAGAAGCTGATGGAAATGCTCTTTAGAGCATCTCCAAGGGAGATAGCTATAATTGTTAACTAAAATCAGAAAAATAGATGATTATGTAAAATTTGCTGAACCTGTAAGCTTGTGTCCTACAGCGGTGTTAGCTATAAACGTTAGCTATATTTAAAAATCTGTTACTTTATTATTTTTGAAATCCTAACGGCTATATTTTCAAATAGGAGTTATTTATTCGGGATAAAACTCAAAAATAATTTTTTTTCTAAATTCAATCAAATAAACTTTTTACATTAATATATATGTTATTTAATTAATTTAAATATTTTATTATTTAAAAATATGTTATTTTACTATTGTCAAATTCAATCAAATAAAGGTTTTATATATACAAGGATATACGTTATTTAATTAATTAAAAAAGTTTTATTTTATAATACAAATTGTACATTTTTTTTAAATTTAATTTCATTCCCAATTTTTTAAAAGTATTTGAAAATAAAAACTTCATATTTTGTTAGCAAAAAATAACATATAAATTATTTTATCATCAAAATATAATTTTTTTTTATAGATAAATCAAAATGATGTAAACAGTGCGTATAAGCATGTGTGTAATCTGGTTAGGAATTTTTTTTTACCCCTGATTGAAAACTAAACACGATACAAACAACACACCCATCTAAATACTCATTTGTAATGGATAATACTACGCCAATGATTCTTGATATTATGCAGGCAGAAGAAGAAGAGCATGAAGCAAGAATGAGAATGGGTGCGGCTTACCTTTATAATCAGCGTCAAAGAGCAAATTCTATCCCGAATCATGGTGGTTCCACAATGAATCATCGTGTAATTGATCGCGATAGAGAAGAAGGTCATGCTAGATTGTATGTGATTATTTTTTTGATACACCTACATATACAGAGACACAATTTTGTCGAAGGTTTCGAATGCGTAGGTCATTGTTTGTGCGAATTGAAGAAGCAGTCACAGCTCATGACAATTATTTTACTCAACGAACTGATGCTGTAGGAATTCGTGGACTATCATCACTTCAGAAAGTGACAGCTGCACTTAGGATACTTGCATATGGTACATTAGCTGATGCTGTTGATGATTACGTTAGAATTGGTGAGAGTACAGCAATAGAGAGTTTAAAAAGGTTTGTTAAAGCAATTGTTGATGTCTTTGGAACTGAATATCTAAGACGCCCAAATGCTGAAGATGTGTCTAGATTATTAGTAGAGAATGAACAACGAGGCTTTCCCGGAATGTTGGGTAGTATTGATTGTATGCACTGGAAGTGGAAGAATTGTCTAGCTGGCTGGCAAGGTATGTACACAGGTCATGTTCATGAACCAACTATTATATTAGAAGCAATAGCTTCAAAAGACTTGTGGATTTGGCATTCTTTTTTTGGATTACCGGGATCATTAAATGATATTAATTTGTTAGATCGGTCTCATCTTTTTGAAGATTTGGCAGAAGGTCGTGGCCCTGAAGTGAGGTATACCATCAATGGACATGAATATAACATGGGATATTATCTTGTTGATGGTATATATCCCTCTTGGCCAACTTTTGTCAAAACTATTTCAAAACCTCAAGGCAACAAAAAAAAATATTTTGCAAATGCACAAGAATCTTTTAGAAAGGATGTTGAGAGAGCATTTGGAGTGTTGCAATCTCGGTTTGCAATGATTCGTGGTCCATCACGATTTTGGGACGTGGGCACAATGAAATACATTATGACCGCCTGCATAATATTACACAACATGATCATTGAAGATGAAAGGGAATTACATATGGAAGAAGAACACTTTGATACAAATGCTGAAATACCAACTGTTACACAGATCCCACGTCATCCAAGTACCTTCAGGGAGTTCATTCAAGTGCACCAGCAAATTCGAGACAAACAAGCTCATGTTCAATTGTAAAATGATCTTATAGAACATCTTTGGCAGATGCACGGTGGTGACATAAATTAAATATTTGTTATGTAATTTTTCTTTCATATTTGTTATGTAATTTCCTTTCATTTTTGCTTTTGTAATTGTCTCGAACAATAAAGAGCATTTATTAATAAAATGAGCAAATTAAAGTCTAACACATAAAATAGTCTAATACATAATAGTCAAACATTAAAGTGAAATACATAATTGAATTATGATATGTTTTTCATGATCCCAGCTTTGAGGGCATCATAATATTGAGCTTGATCAAGCAGCATTTTACTAGTGTCCATTGCCATGATGGATGCTTCGTAAACCTGTCTTTCTCGCTCCTCTTTCCGTCTTTCACACTCCTCTTTTGCTAAGCGGATCTGTAGCTCCTCTTTTTTGTAGCTACATGATTTCCTTCTGCATTTGCAAGCTCATTTGAATTGATTCACTCCTCGAAGAAGCAATAGCTAATGCATCTTTCTGCATTGTTTTAAGAAGTTGCAGGCCTTCCTCATCAGCTGCTTCATTTGTAGCTCTCTTCAACTTCTTTGCAGCTTTTCTTCCAATTGGACGTTCCATCATACCATCAGATTCTAGGTTTGTAGGAATTTGACTGTCAACCGATTGTGAAGATACATCATTATCCTTAGTCAGCTTGTTTTTCTTGACCAAAGTAGCTTGATATTTGGGTGCAGACCGCAATGCATTCCAGTGACGTATAAACATGAATTTCTCTTTCATTATTCCCTCATACATCTCTATTGCATTATCAACCTGCATATAGATTAAGATGAAGATTATATCAGTAGAAGGGAACAGA
Organism: Kitagawia praeruptora; assembly: GCA_037693485.1. NCBI lineage: Eukaryota > Viridiplantae > Streptophyta > Magnoliopsida > Apiales > Apiaceae > Kitagawia > Kitagawia praeruptora. Next base: position 42,212,759 of record CM075345.1, on the reverse strand, counting down.
ATCTGCAACATTGATAATAACAACAGCAGCTGATGCTGTTAAAAGCCCATATTTGATTATAAACTGCAGTTATAATTAAATAAAGAATCACTGTCTGTAAAAGTATACTTGGTGTAAAACCATTATGCTAATCATCTTCATTTCCCAACTTGGTGTAACTAAAGAAGGAAAGCATAAAATGTATTCAAAGTAAGAGGGGGAAATTTTCAAAAGTTTAATAAGAACCGTATCACCTATTTGCAACGTAAAATGTAATTAAATTTTGACCAAGGCTACAACAATGATCCAGGTGCAAAAGTGTACAACTTAGCTCTGGTATTAATACTAACCAGGTCCTACGAATGCTGACTTAAATCTTTTGGTATTACAGTTCTTTTTAATGCATGTTCCTACTAATACTTATGCCCTGTCCCTTTTTGGAAGCCATGGGAAACTTATCAAGCAGACGTGTCCATCGATCTGAACAAACACCATAAACCAAAGGTACTTCTTGATAAGGTGGCTTTCAGGACTGTGAAACTTCTGAGACTTCCGACAGATATACTGTAAAGATTGCTGGAAGTTTCTATAGTACACCTCATTTGCCATCTCTTACCATTTTTCTATGTCAATATATAAGGTGGTTGCATATGTACTCATAGTTAAAACCTAACTAGCTAGAGCCTAGAGCATTCTCTCTATTTATTTTTTTTGAGTTAGAAAAGTTATGGAGGAGTACAGTTATCCGTGGGGTGAAACATATAGCTATATTGATCTTGGTCTGTGGGGTGAATCATATAACTATGATTATCCTCCAACTTTCGGTTTCGATTATAATGGTTTACCTGATGAAGTTGATACTAATCATGGATTCCCGTTTATTTATCAAGACAATGATCATCTACTTGGCGGTTTTAATGATAGCTCTTCCATTAACCCTATAAGCGCTCCTGGACAAGTGTTTATCGATGATTTAACTAGTAGCAGCTATGATGACGATGAACTAATGATTCTATCTGGACCTGATCAGGCCCCCTTTAAGCCCTTGGGTTCCCATTCTGTAAACTCCAATGAAGAAGATCAAAGCTTCTCTGATGTTGAAGTTGCACTACCCATGGCCAAGAAAGATACTAGTAATTATACTCTGGAAAATCCTAGTACTCCTGTCTTTCCTGATAACAGTAGTCTTGATTTATCATATTCCAATCCTGATATGTCCTTTTTAAATACACATGGACAACTCGAAGATATTCCAAAGCAGGAATTTTTTTATGCAGATGAGAAAAAAGCCTTGATAACTGACAAGGCACAAGGCCTACCAAAACCATGTCTCAACAGAACTAGGAAATCCCCCAAGCCAAACGACAAACTGAATCAAGTGACGAAAGTTGTTAGTGCTACAGAGTTGGAATCGGATCAGTGGGTATGGAAAAAGTACGGAAAAAAGGAATTCAAACGCATAGGGCGTCCAAGACGTTATTACAGATGTCAACTTGCTAGTCTTGAATATGAGAAATGTGAAGCGAAGAGATATGTTAACGAAAGCTGTACTGTTCCAAATGCCTAAGATGTCATTTACATTGGTCATCATAATCATAGTCCTCCCACTCACAACAGTTATCCCACCATGGAGAGAATAAGGTATGTTAGAATCAAGAAAGAGGAAGAGTGCTGGAGCAACTGATCAGTACCATTGTCATTCGGAAGCCACAATATGATTAACTATTTCATCTATTCTTTGATAATTTTGTTTTTGTTTTTAGTACTCTTTTAATGAAATAGTAAATCATCGTTGTTATGGCTTTATTTTACCTTAATAAAGATATTTTTTAAAAGTAATCAGTTAAGGATTTATTTAAGTTTACTATTTAATTACATGCTACTGTAGTTGAATCTATGATCTGTCTTTAATTACAAACCTTAACATAAGCATATGCACATAAATACTAAGTCGTTTCCCAGTCAACATAAATACTACTTAAATTGTTTTAGGGCTTGCAAAAATAAAGCACTATAACTCTATAAGCATACTTTATAATTTGGAATCATTCCCACCTATTTATATCATCCAGTTAAAAGAATCTAACTGCTGGAAATTTATCACATGGAGCATAAATGGGTAAGATAAGTTCTGTTCATGTAATTCACTTTTCTTTTTGCCAAAAACTTTAGTCTACTTTTCTTTTCACTCTTCTGTAATAATTTTTATAAAAACTTTTATTTACTTATGTCAGTCCTAGCCCTGATAAAACCTCCCTTGAGATCCTCGCAGCAAGTTTTATAATTATGACAATCAAGGTAGAGATTGTTTACTACTTTTTAAAGTAGTACTGGTCATTTTAACCCCACCCTCTCAGACAATATTATTGACGAGATTCACAACAGATACGCATAATTAAGGTTTAGTCATCAGTGGAAAAAAGACCATCTCAAACTTCTGAAATAAGTTTACTGCTCAAAACACGAACTTCTCTGTACTTAAAACGATATAGTCACCTGTGACATCTATCATTTATACCTCAATTCATCAAATTCTCATTGTCAAAAATTCTTCAATAACCTCATCTAAACATAAGCCAATCAAAGTCATTAAAATCAAGATCTTCAATTCATCTCAAATTCCCAAATAAGTTGCTACAATCTAAAAAACAACATTTTATGAACAAAAACAAGTACAAAACTCCTTGTACACTGATATACAAACATGCACCAGTATTTTTACATCAAAGAAATCTCATCAACAAAGCCAAACATGATAACAAGATTAATAAAATATTCCACCAAAAGACAGCATGTAAATAAAAGAAGGCATACAAATCAACTTATCATTCATACGAAGCGTCCACCTATCATTGTCATCTTGTATCGATGAGCCAGCACTAGCATTCATTAACCAAAAAGGGTAATTGTTACTAACATGTAATTATCGCCTAAACACACTCTACACTTAACAATGCCTGCATTAACCAAAAGAACCATCAAATGCATCCATCAATTCAGTGAATAAACACCTCAAATAACTAAGTAACTATAGCTGAAACAGTCTAAATCGGAACAGACTAAATTCATACCGAAGGAGACAATCAACAATTAATCAAAAACAATTCAAATAAAACATCGAGTACCTTATCTTGCACCTAAAGCTAGCATTCACACACTGTATATTATGCTAGCTAGCATCTCCAAGAGTCTCTTAAATCATTCTTAAATATATTATAAAATAATAGCTCTTAGTGATTTAATGTGGATTCATCTCCAACAATGCTTCTAGGGATGGGCATTCATCCCGGCCCGCACGATCCCGATCCGATCCCCGCACCGAACGGGGCGGGGATTCGGGGATTTTTTCGGGTACGGGCCGGGGAGCGGGGACAATTTTTAAAAAAAATCGGGGAGCGGGCCGGGGCCGGTTTTTTATGTGTCCCCGGCCCGATTCCCGACCCCCACCCCGATTTTCTCTACCCGACCCTATTTTCAATCCCGACTCGTTTTCACCATACTTTAATACATACACACACACATATATATATATATATATATATATATATATATATATATATTAATAATCATATATTAATATAAACGAATTTCCAATATTCATATTGGAAACAAAATGATATTTTAATTTTATATGTTTGTCTTTCTAATCTTTAAATAACTTCATTTCCATGTTATTTATAATTGTTTCTTTAAGTAATATTTTTTTTATCTTAATTTAATGCATTTGAGCTCACTAATTAGTGTTTCAAATTATTTAATATTATTTTTATTTTAAATAAAATTTCCCGATTCCCCGCGGGGATCCTCGTTAACTGTTTGGGCCGGGGACGGGAAATGAAAAATAATCCCCGACGGGGATCGGGCCGGGGACGGGGATCGGGCCGGGGACGGGGATCAGGTTTGAATTCGGGCATGGGGGCGGGGATAGCACTCCCCGGTCCCGAAGTATCTCGACGCCCATCCCTAAATGCTTACTCCTCATTTCATTTTATATTATTAAAAGTAGGCTATATCCATAAAAGTATAAAAGCAAGAGGATAGAGAGAGATTGTTGTCTTAGAAATTTATAATATAATATTAGTTAAGAGTTGCTAGTAGCTCTTAAAATTGAGGAGAGAGAAGACAATTTTAGTGAATTTAAGAGTCACTAGGAGTCTCTTGGAGTGGAAAAAAAAATCATCTATCTCCTCAAATCTCAAATTAAGAGCCATTTTAAAAGTATCTTGGAGATCATTTTTTTAGGCATATGACATATCGGTGGATATTTTTAGGCATATGCTAGTTCCTACCTGATTAAGAGCTAAGAAGTAGTATCATTTGAGCCTCTTTGGCAACAACAACTTAAAGTTAAAACTAGCTTTAAGTTGTTTTTGGGGTGTTTGTCAACCCCGGCTTTTAGCTAATTTTAAGTTAAAAAATTGTTTTAAGTCATAAGTTTCATTTAGATACTTTTGAATTATAATTTATGACTTATCGAGTTTTTTTTTTTTTACACGATTCTTGTAAAGTTCAAATATTATGAATTTTAAATTTTTTTAAGTCAAATTTCATTTTAAGTCAAAATTATTAAAACCCCATTTAATTTTAAGTAAAATTACCCAAACACTTTCATTCAACTTAAAGTAAACAACTTTAATTTCTCCTTTAAATTAAAAACACCCTCATTAAATCAAAAATAACTTATTTTAAGCAATCCCAAACGGTCAGTCACATAGTTAGCTAAATTAATATTATATGTTACTTGTGTATTCTTTTTGCCTTGTCTTTTACTCAACAACCTTCTCTTACTTTTACTTGGATATGCCATATATTTTATACTCTTATTCAAAACGTGAAATATTTTCATTTAGTGAGTGGACAGGTTTGCTTCTATATTGGGGGATAAATCAAACTTGGAGGCTGAAGCCTAATTGCTAAATACATTTACATGCATGCAGAATTGTTTTCAGATCCCAATTAGAAAGGTAACGGATCAGTCAGTTCCAAAGGGGAATGATCGATAAAAGGTTAGGTGTAACGTGTTAGATTCTAAATTTATTTACAAGAATTGTTGCTAGTCCAGGCCATTACTCAAACATGAGCACATTCTCTGTTTGGTAATTTAAGATTAGCAAGTCTTCAGATCTGTATATAAACTTAAGAAGACTATGCCTTAATCAATTGTGTAAAAAAACAAATATGATTCCAGTAGTGAGGGCCTTCTTTCTCTTATCTGTACTTGTTTACTTGGGAACTCATGCACGAATTTTACCAGGTGTTTCCGCACCTTATCAAGAACTATACATTACGCATACATGTTGTAGTTTAAACTGTACATATTGAACTTCAGAGTCTATACATTTGTAAAGATAAAGTCTCTGTTACTGCTTATCATCAATTCAGCATTACTCATTTTCTTTCATCTTCTCTAATTCTTCACAGGCTCATGGCAATATCAGTAATGTACATTTTCAATTCTTGAGGAACTGTGTCAAGGAGCAGAAAAATTGGCTAAAATGTTACTAGTATTTAACAAAATATATTCTCATACTGCAGAAGACATAATCAAGATCGGTTTCACCTGTCACCGATGGGCATCGATTTTTGGAAGGCCAGCAGCATCATCATGATATCCTTCTCCACCAGTTGACCCTCCTCATCATAGAAACAGAAACAAAACCCTGACAGTGACTACAAGAAATGTAAAAAACGTGGAAAACAATCTTACATGTGATAAATCAAATCTTCTAATTACATGTATACTGTTTAATTTATGCAGGAATGTGGTATAGATTCAAAATTTACTGGTAGGCAGCACTAAAAAGATGTTGTTAAGCTGTCAATTCGTAGTTCTCACTACTTATGAAAGGGTTTCAACAATGTATAATTATGCAAAATTACTTTTATTTTCTTTTGCACAGAAGATCTCTTAATTGTGCTTGTAATGCCATCTTTAAATTTATTTTATTAAACAGTAATTAAGATTTTAAAACGTGTGTTTCTGATATGCATATGAGGATGATTGATGATGATCTATCGAAATTATATTTCGGTCAGCTGTCTGGCCAACATAAAACTAGATGAGTAAAATTTTAGTCTTTTTTTTTAGTTTTTAGAAATGTGAACTTTAAAAAATAAGGCCCAGCGTATATCAAGCATAATTGAGTTGGAAACGATTATTTGATGGAAATTGTTTCACATGGTATACAAGGTGAAGGTCACATGGTTTCTCGGTTTGAGGTGCTTATTGCCGAGTTTAGGTGTTTGATCTCGTCTAAGGGCGTAAACGACTCAAATAGTTCGTGAGTTATTCGAACTCGATTCGTAAAATATTCGAATTCAATTTGGTAATAATTAAACCGTATTCGAGTTATTCGAATATTTTTATCGAGCCGAACTCGAGTTTCAAATTATTTGGCTCGTAAGATTCGCGAGCCTAATTGAATCTTTTTTATTTTTAATATTTATATATTATAATAGTTTATATAAATACTCAATATTTATAGAACCCGAACCGAGCCAATCATATTCAAGCTTTTTGTGTCCGTGAAAGCGATTCGAGCCGAGCCGAACCGAGTTCAAACATATCGAAATTTTTATGAGCTGAGCATCGAGCTTGAAATTGAAGGCTCGGTTGAACTCAAGCTCGTTTACAAACTGTTTAGTCGAGATCGAACTTGATATGGCAGCGTTCGACTCGGCTCGACTTGATGTCTTGATTACACTCCTCTCATGTAATGTTAAGATCCTCTCATGTAATGTTAAGATAAAGCATGTTTGTTGCATCTAAATATAAGGAAGTTATACGATCCGCAAACGAAGCCGCACATATCACTGCAGTGACATGTTGTACTATCAACCAGGGGAATGCCCCTCTTAAATGTATCAGTTTGTGTTGAAAAATTATACCACTCATGTTTCACATTTTGAAATGTTCAGAGAGTAATATGAGAAGGTAAAGGGTCAGGGGGAATGCACCTAGGTTAGTTGCGGTGCTCCAAATATAATTACATGATTTGGTGTCAGTGGGCACCTTTTTCTTTTCTGGCAAAGCTATAATGTTAGCTAGGGTCTTGATATCTATATATAGACTCGAGAAGACTCTGCCTTTATGCATCATCTGTTTAGAAAACGAAGATGATATCTGCACTGAAGGCTTTACTCTGTTTATCTCTGTTTGCTTTCCTAGGAACTCATGCAAGAACTTTACCTGCAGGTAATTTCTACACCCTGCTGCTCATCGGCACTTTTTTCGATTTCTTTGTGAAATCTTTCGATATTCTTATGTAAAGTGGGACAGTAATCTAATTATACTTGTATAAATTGCACCTGGAGTTGTGAGCACTAAATACATTTCTGTATAACTCGATCTTCAGTTTAATTCTTGACACATTGCATCTGACAAGCTGACATTTAAGAATGGCTGAATGTTACTTATTTGCTGAAGTGTATTCTTATACTGCAGAAGACACATTTAAGAACAGTAACACCTATAGATGGACATCCATTTTCGAAAAGGCACTAACACCGCCTCCTGCTCCACAAGTTGCGCCTCCTCATCGTCCTGTTACTAGCATTTCTTATGCTACTGGAAACCCATGTGACATGATCAGAAGATGGTCAAAAGCACATTCACCTCCTCCTCCACATGTTGCACCTCCACAGATTCAGAAAAATGCATACCATGAATGGAACTTAATCTTTGCCATTTTTGGAAGGGCACCAGCAGATCCATCATATCCTTCTGCACAAATCGCTCCTGAGGGAGAAGTTATGAGCTCAAATTCTTTCACTACTGGTGGTCCGCACGAAGAAATTACCAAGCGACCAAAATGACTAGCACCTCCTCCTCGCATATTGAGACAAGTGCCTATTGTGCCACTTTATGCAGCCAAAGTGTTGCAGCTAAATAAAACTTTAAGAAGATGATGTTGATGATCTCTAATATACTACTAGTACGTAATATATTTAGCTTCAAATTAACCTCCAGTTTCAGGCTTTCAGCTTGAATATATGGGGACCATCAAGTTGAAGAAAAGTAAGTGCATGCAATTTGTTTTTTTTTTTTTTGTGTCTGCAGTCATATTTATGTGTAATGTTCAATGTTGTGAAAAGCGCAAATCGGACCTAAGCGGTGGGATGACCTTCTAGCGCTTAAGCGGTGGGGTTGGACCGGTCATAACCGGTCTTTGGGATCGGACCGGAACCGGATCGGTTAATTAATATTTTATAAAAACAATTAATTTTATAATTTAATTTTCATTCTTTATTGATATATGAATTACTTGTTAAGTTAATTTAAATTTAAAAATAAAGTGTCATATTATTTGTAAAGTAACATTAATTTGTAAACGTAATTATAAATTATATATAGTATGAAATATGAAATTTAATCATTTATATTATAGTGTTTATATATACTATTTCATAAATTTATTATTTACCAATTTGGATCACTAAAATATGTTATGTGTGAATATTTAATCATTAAACTATATAATTCAAAAGACAAAATAATGTAAAATTAACTATATACATAAAATCCGGTCCGATCCGGTCCGAACCGGGTGTTTTCAGGGTTTGGACCGGACCGGACCGAAGACCGGATTTTTTTGATTTTATGGACCGGTGACCGGATCGATTATATTTGGTCCGGTCTGATCCTTGGACCGGTGAACCCAGTCCGATCTAATTTACCGGTCCAGACCGAAACGTTGTGCAGCCCTATCCCTAGATGAACTAACAAACCGAGGCGAATTTCTAAAAAAAAAAAAACCCGAGACGAATTTAATGTATTTTGGTTTGGGACGGGATTTGAGATATGATGGGCTAGTGGATGCAAAAGCCCATCATGCCTTTTCAATTTCCGATCCAAAGCCCAACAAAAAAGAAATACTACATAATTGGACGTGGTGCTTACTGCCAGTGATGCTTGTGTACATAGTAGTAGTAGCCCACATAAAATTGCTTGTGGATGAAAATATGAGATCACCGTTAATTGAAGCAACAAAAGCTGACAGATTCTTTAATCTCGACCGTCCAAATATCTTAGATTATTCCGTCACCTAAATTTAATTTTCTCTCCAAACAAACAAGGAAAAATGACAACTAACAAGTCTTTTAGCTAAGAACAACACAACCCCATAATCCTCTCCTCTCTCTCTCTCTCTCTCTCTCTCTCTCTCTCTCCCTGTATATATAATTTCTTTTCTCTTTGTATATCAAGAAACTGGTTTTCTTGAAATTCATTTTAAGCAGAAAGGAGGGAGCTTTATATTATTATTATTATGGGTGAAGAAAGCAAGAAAATGGAAACTGCCCTCAATGGATTCTCACCCATGTCATCTACTCCTGTTTTTTGGAAGTCCCGTAAGAGATCGGGTACCTTCTGCTGCTAAAACTATACTTACACAACTTTGTGTCTATATTTTTTGTCATTTTTTAGAGGTTGAGTTGTTTATCTTGCTAAGAAATGTTGCAGGACTGCTCAAGTTCTGATTTTTGTTAAATTAATTGTTTTTTTTTAGTTTTGATTAATTCTGGCTTTGCATAAAACAATTTTTATACACATATACATATCTGTGGATAATTTGTAGATCAATATTTGATAATCATGTGTTAGTGTAAGGTGGGGAACACACCAACTGCTACTAATAATAACTATGTTTCTTGTTGTTGCTTAAATGTTTGGTCTTGTTTTATTTGTTTTATATGTCAATATGCTTTCTTTGACTTTTAGATTGTTTCAAATTTTTTAATTTTATCACAGTTTGTTTATCATTGTATGTAGCTAGTTTAAATTAAAGTTGAGATCTTTCTTTTGTGTTGGCTTTTTACCTTGCTTTTGTATGCACTCAAAAGACTTGGTCAGATTATTGTGCTTTAAGTTTTTAAATGTTTCGTAAATGCCATCTCAGAATAGGATAGCCATAGTGAAGACTGTGTTTCTATTGAACTGCAAGAACTTGCAACAGCACTTTATAAATGTTTTGTCATAGTGGACTCCGACTCTGTCAATCCTTGATACAAGTTCTTTTCGTCGTACAACTTTCTTTTTTGTTATAGTCGTGTTCCTTTTTTCTTGTGACAGTCTTAGCTAGATTTTAATTATGCAGTCACTCCCTCAATAGAATTTGTTGCTTCTGTCTGTACACAATACTTGTTGGTTTTCTTCTGTTGTGTCTACTGCAATCTGCAGTGTTACACGGAACACAAGTCATCAGTGGTACGAGTACAGCTACATAGTAGATTGAACGTTATCTCCTAACAAACGTTAGAAGGACACGTGAATTAGATATGCAGGTTGATACGAGGAACCCATTAATATTTTACAAATGAATTTTAAACGTTATATAGAGCATTGTTTAACCTTTTTTTTACAAAAGTATCTCTGATCTCAAGCTGCGGTCGACTCAGATCTTTCACTTTATAAGTTTTTTATTCCTTCTCATTTTGATTTCTGCTTTCCTACCTTTCCTCATCTTTGAAATTTTTGCCAAATTTGGTGAATTGGATCGTGTTCCACAGTTGCCAAATTTGATGAATTGGATCGTGTTCCACAGTGAATTAGAACGAGGTTGACCCGCGAATTGTGTTACATTCTACTGAATGAACTAAAGTAGATATTCCTGGAATTACAAGAAAGGGGGAAAGTAAAAAAGAACAGATGTTTTTATAGAGTATGGTCTATATTTAAACTAGTTTCTATTACTTTGACATCTGTCCATGATATTGGCATACAGCCAATGCCAATGTGTTTCGGCATATCAGGACTCAGGACCTGTTGATTCTGAATCACATCCTAGATAAGATATTTAGACAAAGTAATGTTACCACCCCATGTATTCACTTTGATTCAGATCGACCTGATGTCCTGATTCATTGGGCTTGGTGATGACTACTGAACCATTTTTCTTACCAACTAATTAGCTGTACCAAGTAAACCAGAAATCTCAGATTGAAATTTAAAGTACTTCTTAAAAAAGATGCAATGAGGATATAAAAAACAATTACAAAAAGAAGATTTAACAAGTGATAGGCTTCTTATGACTATGCATGGTAAGTTCTTTACTTTGTACTGGTCTAAAGTAGTGGCTTCCTGTGACAGCTACTTTGAAAAAGGTAGACAAGGTAACTGATGATGCTGACAAAAGTCCCCCAAAACAGGAAGAAACTCCTGATGAAGAGATGGAGCAAGATTCAGCTCCAGCTTCTATTCTTTCAGAGAAAAGGAAAGCTCTGTTTGAACCTTTGGAGCCAGTAAGTATTAATGGTCGAAGACCAACAGCTGAATCCTTGCTCCCTCCACCAGACTTCGATGAAGCAAGTTATCCTCGAGGTTGGTTGATTGGGAAGAAGCGAAAGCTTGTCAATGTTGATGTTGTTGAGAGTATGCGCAGGATTGCTGTACAGGAAATGAACAGAAAGGTGTTTCTCTCAACACTAACACTCTAACATATATATTAGGATGCGGATGTATGTGTGTCTGAGGAAGAATATATGCTTTGAACTAACAATGTTCTCGCAGTGCAGTTCTTTTAAGAAAGTAAGACAAGTTGTCTCAATGCATGCATCCAAAATATTACATAAACTGAAACTTTAAATATTACAGGACAGGGAGATTGATGGACTAAACGAACAACTCGAAGAAGATTCTCGGTGCTTAGAACATTTGCAGCTCCAGCTTTTGGAAGAACGAAGCAAACGAGCAGATGTAGAGAGGCAAAACAAAATGCTGGAAAACCAAATAAGTATGCTAATGGACATGTTGCAGGACGAGGACAACGAGAATATAGATGATGGGGGCGCAGAACCTTGAAGTACTGCTATTTTATTTTTCAGTTGTGCAAATGTTATTGGGGTAGGAAAATATAGATATTGCATTTATTCACAATATGTTTGTTATGTGAATGTTACATGTAGTGAAGATTACAACCACCTGTGATGTGTGATTTAAAATTTTCTTGTAATGTGAGGAATTCTATATATTGTATGTATGTCAACCTTATAAAAAGGATCTTTAAAGTTACACAAACCGCAAAGTGCCTCTTCCTTCATTGAAGTATAACGTTTTGAACAATTCAGAGAGGACATTGTCAATTGATACGCTGCTTCTCTAGATCTTGCAAACTGGCCTGGAATTCATAAGCCTTTTAAATTGTATGCAAGAGAGGGCTTTAAAACGTTCAAAATAGCATTCATCAGGACAAAAGTCATGCTAATAACATAATCCTGGTGACATTGAAGGTTAATACAGCAACCTAACATAAATTAACTCCATATAACTTACTGAATTCATACAAAAGTTCGATATAATTGACCTACTGCAGATCAAGATTGAAGATCATTATTCAGCCTACCAGAACTAGACTGTTTCTACCCTGGTATGCCGGATAAGGATAGAAATTCAGAGAGAAAATCATAGATTGAGTTGTAGTTCTTGTATTGTTTAATAAATGCTTTTAGAATATGAACTCTCCTTGCACTATAGTGATGGCAGACGCGAGTTGCTGCAACACCTTAGAAACACTCACAACAGGAAGAGTAATAATAAGAGAAAGTTCGATGATGATTTTGAACTGGAAAGCCATATTTGATTGTGACAGCAAACTTTAGAAAACAAGTTATGGGTGGTAAAAGAACTTGAATTTTTGGAACAGATCATGATATGGTTCTAAAATAAGAGTGCTCCATCCTTCCTTTATTATCATACCCGAGTCTACCACACGTCATACCCGAGTCTACCACACGTCAGTTAACCAATAAGAATCGAGAAATTATTTTAGGACCAATCAGAGCTAATTCCTAAAATTTAGACAATTCCTTATTTACAATCTCACCCTACCTCTTTAACCATGATTAGTTAACACTTCTAATTTAATTACAATAATAATTTTATTAAACATATCCATAAATACCTGTTTTAAATCAAAAAATATTTATCCATAAATACCTGTTTTTTAAATCAAAAAATATTTACTATTATTTCATAAGCTATATATTATTGACCATCATTGTCTTTCTAAGTCGTTCCCTTACTTTTTTAGGAATGGCTATCCGAGTTGTGGCACACATTTGTTTTTATTGTATCGTTATTTTTCTGTTTAAATTACTCAATCGAGTGTTCCAATGAATTTGTAAAATTTGATAACAAATTTGTAAAATTGTAGACGAGGTTAGGAATCTTCATAGAATGGAAATGATTTAATCTAAAAAAAATTAAAATATTTACTATTTTAATTTAAAATCAATCACGATATACCATTATATATTTTAAATTAAATTTCATAATTAAGCATTCATTAATCAACCACTCTTTTATAAATTGGTTTTTATAATATATATTGTACAATTATAAGATATTAAATAATTATAATCTAACTTAACTAGAAATCTGAAAAAATCTGATTTTAAATCAGATTTTAAATAACTTGAATAAAATCCATACCTTCAAAATTTTAATTTTTTTATAAGCTCAAAAATATATTTATTCATAATTTGTTAATAAAAATAATTAATAAATGAATAAGCCAACATTACAAATCGGATTTGAACAAATTTTAAATATCTTGGATAAAATCCATATCAAATAATTAATAAATGCATAAGCCAACACTACAAAGTGCCTGTTTGGCGAAACTATTTTTGAGGACTTATGAACTTATTTTCGGGTAAAATTTTATATTTTGATAATTTCTTTTTATACAAGTATTTAATGTATGTTTGAGATTCAATAAGTTGCAAAAGTTGGAAAGTTAGGATTCTTAACTTTCAACTTAAAATAAGTTGATTTATTCTGGAAAATAAGTTCTCCCAAACATCCCCAAAATCGGATTTGAACAAATTTTAAATAGCTTGGATAAAATCTATATCTTCAAAAACTCGATTTTTTGAAAGGTTAAAAAATATATTTATTCACAATTTGTTAAGAAAATAATTAATAAATTCATAAAAACGAAATTAAATACAATATTGATTTTATTAAACATATCCATAAATACATATTTTTTAAATCAAAAATATATTTACTAGAAAATTACAATTTTAATTTGAAATCAATCACGATATACTATTATATTTTTTAAATTAAATTTCATAATTAATCATTCATTAATCAATCACTCTTTTAATATAAAGTCAATCACATCATATTATCATATAATTTTTATAATATATATTGTACAATTATAATCGATAGTAAATAATTATGATCTAACTTAACTAAAAATCTGAAAAAATCGGATTTTTAAATCAGATTTTAAATAACTTGGATAAAATTCATACCTTCAAAATTTGCATTTTTTTATAAGCTCAAAAATATATTTATTCATAATTTGTTAATAAATTAATTAATAAATGCATATAAGCCAACACTACAAAATCGAATTTAAACAAATTTTAAATAGCTTGGATAAAATCCATATCTGCAAAAACTCGATTTTTTAAAAGGTTCAAAAATATATTTATTTCGGTGAGATAATCTAATAATTTGTTATAAACGTGAGGAATATGTATATCTGATTTGTCATAACGTATTCAAACAACCAACCAGAATTGTGATTCTATACTATCCAAATCAATGAATTAATATAACAAAATCTAATATATGGGTAGACAAAATCCATGAACAGTATATTCGGCTCTCAATAAAGAAAGATATTTAGTAAAAGCCAAAGTAAAATCAAGAAGAAGAAAAAATAAGGCTTATCATTTACTTCAAATTAAGTGATAAACTTTTTACTAACTTATCAATCTTTTAATTTAGAATCAATTAAATTTATACTATTATATATTATAAGCTAATATTCATAAATATCAACTAAAATCATATTATAATATGAGAAAAAAGCTCCTGAGGTTACCTCAGGAGAGTTACCTGAGGTTACAGTATAAAATATTGTGGTATTTTTGTAAATATTGAAAATCTTCTAAAAAAAGTCTGTAATTACAATTATACCCTCGTGCATTCATATGGGAATCATAGTTACCTCAGGTAATTTTCCTGAGGTAACCTCAGGAACATCAATCCCTTATAATATATGGTTATATATTATGGATAATTTTCATAAATACTTATTACCTAATTAATCACAATTTTAAATTTAAATTAATCACAAATATATAATTATATATGGGCATATCTGTTCTTTGTGCGCATTTCTATGTATAGAGCCATTTTCCAAAATTGTGTATTTCTTAATTGATTTTAATACAAATATATTATTTTAATACATGAATCTATTTTTATCAATATTTTATAATATAAAATTTTAATATGTCAAACTCTCGATCTACAAATATAACATGCAATCGAATTTGAATAAATCTACTATTATTAAATTAAAAATTTTAAAAATCAAAAAATATTTATCACACTATTCTAAATACACATTCAAAATTAAGGTTATATAAAATTTTAAATTAATCAATTATATTTAAAAAGCTAGATTCAAGCAATTAAAATATTAAAATGAATTTAAACCAATTATATATCTTTAACATTTTACTTATCAGTAATTTTTAGTTATGCAGTAATTAACGGGACAAACAAATTGATCTAAAGATATATTTGAATTATTCAAAATACTAAATATATTCTTAAATAGTACTCCTTCCGTCCCGCCAGGTTATTAACGTTTCAAATTAGGGTATCTGGCACGCATTTTAAGGTAAATTTCAAGGATAGTTTCATAACTTATTTTTGATTTTTTTTATAAAAATAGAACAATCCTATTTTTATACAAAAAAGAAAATTTTAAAAATAAGTTATGGAAGTATCCTTAAAATTCACCTTAAAATGCGTGTCAGAAAGTGACTTAAAAAGTGTTAAGAATTGGATGGGACGGAGGGAGTATTATACATTATTCGGTGTATAAATTATCAATAAAAAAAAATTAAATTCATTATAAAGTCAATGAAAATATTATTAGTGAATATTTTCATATCAAATTGGTCAACTCAGCGCAATTTTTTTAATAAATCACTATTTGTTTGATAGATAATTAATTTATCAATAAAATGACATATGACATCTACAAAAATATACAAATTTTCTTATAAATCACTATTTTTATAGGTAATTAATTCATCAGTAAAAGGTCATACAACTTCTACAAAAATAATCAAAATTAGACAAACACATGAAAATAGATCATATCAATGTTTTCTTCATCCAAACTACGATCGTTGATCAAATCATAAATTATGTACATTCCCAGCTTATATCACTAAAATATCTAGCTTTTTTTGGCGAGATTATCCTACAATTTATTATAATCGTGAGGAAATATTTATATAATTTGTCAAAATGTGTTCGAACAACCGACCATAATTGCGATTCTATACTATCTAAATCAATGAATCAATATAAGAAAATTTTGTATATCTAAGAACCCGAATGTCGAAATAAAAGAACCTACTCTCATAAAGAGAACGGACGAAACCCAATATATGGGTAGACAAAATCCACTAAAGGGGTACTAGACTTTTAAGAAAGAGATAAATTTATTGAAAAACAAAGTAAAATCAAGGAAAAGAAAAGGGAATTATCATTCACTAGGAGATAGTACAAAATCCAATATATCAGTAAATAAAACCCACCAATAAAAGGCAAAATCAAAACAATAAAAGGGGGCTTATCATCAACCAAAAAGATAATGTCAGGCCCTAAACTTTAGTTTAATATTTTTTTGGGAGAGGAGGAGAGAGGGAAACGGCAACAGCCTTCGTTATAAAATCACTATTATTGATAATTAGATAGTTCGAAACATATAAAATTATATATTCTTAATAAAAGGTGCCCTTTTATATTTTGTATTCTTAAATTAAAGTAATAGTAATCAATTCCCAGATCCTAATCTAAGAGCAGACATATCGAATTTGTTTGGTTGGTTGATAATATTTATTTTTTAATATCAACAAAACCTTAAATATAGGTTAAAAAAAACTTTATAAATTGATAGATAGATTCTAAACAAACAGAAATATTTATTAACAATAAACAAAATTTTAAAAAAAAGTGCTACATTTTATGTACTATAATCTTAATTTTGGTTTGTAGCATCTTAATATTGTGTTCAATTATATAGTAACATACTTAGATAACTTAGGCCGAGAGTAACATTACATGCATGTAACTATCATAATTCTTTCTTTTTGTGTATTATTTTTGTTTCGTGTACGACTAAAAATCGTGTAGTTTAATATCGTTTTGTGTTTGAATCTTGGATACACAAAAAAAATTAGGGAAAATGAATTTTTTTTTTGTCACTGAACTATTGACCTTTTTAGAAATTTACCACTCACCTATAAAATTTTCTTTTTTACTCACTAATATTAGGTCCGGCTTTTTTTTAGTCACTAAATTACTTAGGTTTAGATTTTTTTTTATTCATTAATCGAGGTAAAAAAATACACTGTCTCTATTATGCTGGGACCGGAAAAAAATATTCATTTAACAAGGTTATTCGTTTAACGAATATTAATCATTTATCGATATTTCAGTATATCTTGAAAATCGTAATAAGATAAAGTTTAATAAAATATAGGAAGATAAAATTAAATTTGAGAGATGTTAGAGTGAACAAGTCGATTGCAACTTTAATAGTTGAAAATGATGTATTATAGAGGAAAACTTACCACTAAATACATCATTAAGTTAGACTTTATCGATTTATTTTCAAGATAGTGTTTAACGCAAACTTTATCTAATTAAATTTAATCAATTTATTTTCAAGATAAAGTTTAATGCATCATTTTTAAGTATTAAATTTAAAATTGACTGGTTCACTCCGAATCTAAGGTTAGTGAGTAAAAAAATTAACATAATGCTGATAATCAAATATGAACCTAAGTTTAGTGAGTAAACAAAGTCCGAACCTAAGTTTGGTGACTAAAAGGACCTAACGTTATTGACTAAAAAATAAAATTCATAGTTGAGTGGTAGGTTTCTAAAAAGATGAATAGTTTAGTGATAAAAAAAATCCATTTTCCCAAAAAAATAATGTCATTTTCATGAAAGACCCTGTAGACACACGACATGAATTTACATAACACAAACGATTTATCGGGTCTATATAAGCACTTTCTTTTAATATATGTCAGAAAAATATACTCATTGTTAAAAGAAAATGAATT
This sequence comes from Kitagawia praeruptora, assembly GCA_037693485.1. Lineage (NCBI taxonomy): Eukaryota > Viridiplantae > Streptophyta > Magnoliopsida > Apiales > Apiaceae > Kitagawia > Kitagawia praeruptora. Next base: position 42,194,666 of record CM075345.1, on the reverse strand, counting down.
TTATGTTTTTTAACCCGATAATTAAATTAAAAGGACAAATATATAATAATATGATTATATGTTTATATATTACACATCTGATTTTAGTTTTCTCTACAAATTTCTATTTTAACGTGTTAGTTAAATAAAACAAATATAGGTGATACTCTTGGGGTCGATTCGAATTTTGTAAAATTCGAACCCATATCCAAATTTTTTCGGATTTTAAAAATAAATCCAAATCCAAAACCAAAACCGCTAGGTTTCGGATTAGATCTGTTTTTTTTTTTGGTATTCAAAATTAGTAATAATGTAGGCAAATTTTAAAATAATTGAAGTAAGTAGTCAAATGTAACATATTGTACGAATTTATATACCGAGTAAAATTTAAATTATGTTAAAAAAAAAAATTGTCGTATAAAACACAAATGAAAATTTTATGTAAAGTGAAGAAAATTACATCTTAAATATTTCAATAAACTTGAGATTGAGAAATAGAAGATCTGGTTATGATAAGTATTTGATAAAATTGATAGTATTAATGCAATTGGTATAAGTTGGCGAATAAGTCCTGACAAAAAAAAAAGGGTATAAGCTGGCGAATAAGTAATTGTATACTTAAATTATTTACATCTGAATGAAATTATCTTTTTTTAAAAAAAATGATTTATATTAATATTAACTAATTAAAAATTTTTACTGTCGGTGCGTAGCACGGGTAGAACGCTAGTATAAATAAAACTCAAGAAAGACCACAGCAAATAACAGGATGCTACTACAATCTTTGTTCCTTTGTCCGACATCCAGAAGAAAGAAAAACAATCCTTCAGTCAACCTCACTTTTCTTCTTATTATTGGCGAGTAATTCCACTACGAAAAACTTGTACCGGTGGTTGTTTGGTTGACATCCAAATACCAAGGAAGCTGGAATTCCTAGGAAGTGATCCTTATAAAGTTTGGTTGGAACTAAAAAGGGAATTGAAAGTTGATGGGATGTTTGAATTCCGATATTAAGTGGAAAGTTAAGTTACATACCCAATTCCCCTTCGTCACTTGCATTTTCCCGTAGAGACTTAAATTCCTATTTAATGACCAGATGCATTTTCATACAGCACTATGGAATATAACTTCCTATTACGATCCAAACAAGCACCTGGTATCTATTGAACTCGTAACAATTTTATTGAAGTTATTAGATAGGAAAAGATATACTACGATATAGAGACATGTATTATAATAGAGCTGTAAACATCCATCTGCTTCATTTTTATTTTATTGGAAGGAAGCAGCTGGAGACTCTGATCCCAATCAAGAAGCTGCAAAAAAGTACAACCATTCCAAACAAGAATGTCCAAATGGACAATAAGTTGAACAAAATGTTAGAGATGCTTTAGATAGTCTAAGTTTGGAGCTTATCCTAAATTCAAGAGTCCTTTCGCAGTCAAAAATAAATAAGATTCCTATTTATACCAATCTCGTTTCAGCGTAAATAATTTTGATGGAGCAACTTTGTACTCGTTGTCGTTGATCATATATTCATCCGTACAAGTGGTGATCCCCCACGTTGCTCTTTGGCATGTCTCTATATCATATCACTCAGAACAGGTTTATGTAGAAAATATTACATGCACTTTTTACTCACAAGTCACAATGTCTGATTGGTCCGAAGCTAGTAGATTTTCTTCTGAAACTGTTTCGATATAGTAAATACTCCTACCTAATAAGCATAAAATAATCCTATCACAACCAAGATAATTTCAAATATAGTGAAAAAGAAAAGGAGTCACTGTATAGTCTATGAGACAGAAGTCAAATCATAGCACATGAAATAATATTTTCCTGAAAGGCCTTAAGTTTGAACTCTGTACTGATGTTGCTCTACTGAATTGAATAATAGCAAAGTTAAAAATCACAGGGGGTCATTTTATCCAATCTTGAGTTCGAAAAACAATATGTTAAAATCACAGAGGGGGGGGGGGGGGGTCATTTTATACAACTTAGGAGGAGTTCGAAAAACAATATGTTGATTACCACATAACCTGCTAAACCAATTGGGTCTGCATGAACATCATCAACCAGCACCTGTAAAATAGCGGAATAAATTAAAATTGGGCACCTCTGGAGAGTGAAATCACAATTGGGCTCAAGTATACAAGATCCCCCCCTAAAGCACTTGATCGCACTTACCAAACATTAAGATCATAAAATCTGATCCCACCAACCGAATAGCTTGCACACGCTGAGAAATTCAGGGGATGAAAGACGAGAAATACAAAAATTTAGAAATATCAGAAATGCAAAGCAGATGAAGATAACATGAACAACGAATACTAGATAAAGCAAACCATGTCATTGAGTACATATTAATAATTAACTGAAAGAAATAAAATGCTGCAAGTCTGCAAGATTTCCTCAGCTCAAAGGCTGAGACCTAAGATGATCAAGAATCATATGATAGCTAAAGGATTGGAATTATAAATTCTAAAACTTGAAAGCAGGCTTCTTTGATTTCTTATCTTTTCCGTCCACCTTCCGTTTCCTCTTCTTTGAATTCTCAGCAACCATGTCACTGAAATCTTCCGGCTTATTACGGAGCTTCTCCTCCTCCCTGGCTTCCTCGTACCTGGCTGGTAGAATATTCTCCATACCTTCCAACTCTTCTGGGTTTAGTGACACTTCAACTGCCGTTGAACTTTGACCTCTAAGCAAGCCAACACTTTTTGCTGCTGGCTTGTCTTGTGTAGCATCACTTAACGCATAGGTATGACTTGTACCAAGAAGGGTCCCTGGAGCAATCTTGGCTTCTTTCTTCTCAAGCACTTTGTAGAGAAGCTTCTTAGGATCCTTCCTCTGCTGCTTGCGTAGGTCCATAACATCTGGAGTCTCAATACCAGTAGGAGTGCTTGATAAACTATCCACTGACTTGATGCCATCTTTTACTTCTTTATCATCTGGCACTTCCACTTCCTCTTCCTCCTCCTCCTCCTCCTCCACTTCTTCCTCCTCTGGCTCAAAATCTCCCCAATGTTTAGTTTTATCTTGTGCTTCCTCCTCATAGTTTGGTTCTTCTGGTTGCAGACCAAATACATCTCCGTACAAAGGACGACCGTTGTGGTCAACAGGTGGTCTGCCCCAGCCTCCAGGCTGACAACCAAATAAAGCTCCACGTGGAATAGGAGCATTTACTCCAGGAATCTTCAATTGTGGATAAGAGGGCGGAGGACCATATCTCTGCATATTAAGGAGCCACGGAGGCGGAAGACCTTTTTCCATACCAAGTGCTTGTTTCAGTTCTTGTGACAGCATTCCGGGCTTCCTCTCCTTTTGTTTAACCTCAAACTCTTTCCCTTCATAATACAGATCACCCTGTAATGTCAACGGTGGTTTTTTCATGTGCTTAAAGAACGCATCATAGAGAACCTCGTAATCAATTTCCATTTGACCCTTCTTACCTTGCATCTTATCACGTTGCTTCTGTTTAAGTTTCTTGTTGTCCTCCTTTTCAATATAGGATTGTCTGAGTCTCGCAATGCCCGTCTCCTCAATACAAGCAGGTAGTTGATAAGGTTTCTTGTCCATACCGCGCTTCCCCTGCAAAAACCTCCTTTTCTGACTCCAATGCCTAGGTACAGGAACAGTATTCCGATACGATTTCAGATATACAAGCAACTTAGGATCCGCTGCAGTGGCATCCCACACCTCTACTACGTCAGGCCTGGAACAAATATTTTTCAACTCAGCAATTTTCATCCTCCGCTGAAGCTTTTTCTGTTTGTTCGAAAGACCAGCAGCAGGCTTATCTTTTGAATCCTCCTGCTCCTGTTCTTCATCATCAGAATCAACTTTCTTCTTAACAGTTTTATCAACCTCCGCCTCGTCTTTCTTTACATCTTCCTCCGCAGCAACAGGCTTAACGAAATTAAATTTTTCAAAAACCTTCCTGAACTCCTCGTCCATAACTCCGTCGAGATCAGCCTGATCAGGAACATATTCAACTTCAACAGCCTCAGAGGCCGTTGGAGGAACAGAGTTCTCTCCGGCCTCATCACCGCCATCAATGACAGTGGACGCATCACTTTCATCTCCAGTAGATGCATCAGCTACCTTGTTCTTTTTCTGATTTCTCCGCCTCCTGCTTCGCTTACTCTCCCGATGCTTTTTCGTAGGCGTTGCCAAACCACCATTAAGCAATTCTGATGTCATAGTTGTACAAAATTACTCCCTATTCGAATAATTTGACGATAATAAAAAGAGAGAGAGACAGTAAAAAGATTCAATACCTTAAGATTGGTGGCTGCGTCTGAACACGGGCGTAATAGAATTTGAGAACCCTAAAATAATCGAGAGCTTAAAATTTGTAGGATACAATGAGGGGGTGGATGACCCTTTATATAGATCAGTTTAACGTGTATCGGAATCGTTTTAGAATTAGGATATCTTGGAGGCCAAGTATCATCTTTTTATATTGTCTTGTTCGTCAAAAGTAATTAAAATATTTTTTTATATTTGATAATATTATGTTCAGCAAGGAAAATAAAGTTTTATTATTAACAGATTTGTAAGGGATCAGTAGTAGGCCAAGATAGTATATATAGCAAAGAACCTATTTGAAATTCACTGATGTTTTTGTTATTTAGTTACTTATCAATATATTCTTAATGATGCTTAGTGAAGAATTTAATCAAATTACATCAATTACCCCTTGAAATCAATATTATCCAATTTTTTTATATAGGCTTTTTAGTCATTTTATTTTTAAATTACACCAATTACCCTTTGAAACCAATATTATCCAATTTTTTTAGATAGATTTTTTAGTCATTTTACTTTTTGATCAGGTTAATGGATATCATGTTTTAATCGATATAGTGGTGTTTAGGTACTGTATTTTTCTTCTGATATCTCAGACGCACTCGATACATACATACATCTTCCCTCGACGGATCTCTCTCCCTCTCACCACAACTTTTATTAAAACAAACCCTAGAAATTTATACATACATAAACCTATCTCTATATCTAAGTAAATTAACAATGGATTCCAAATCGAAGAACGATAATCCCCGATCAGGCGACGGTGCCAGTCCCGGGTTCGATTTCGCTCCTCTTCTCGCACTTATATTTTGTCGTTATATGTATCTAATAGTTTGTATCTCTCTTTGTTGCAGAAAAATCTTCATCGGAGGATTGCCGAAGGATACCCTCTACAGTCAGATCTCTCTCTCTCTCTCTCTCTCTCTCTCTCTCTCTCTCTCTCCTTTCTCCTTTCTATATGCATATGTTTTATTGTTTGTGTGTATATGTAAGTTGTAATTGTGTGTATATGTCATGTATTGTGGTTCAGGGTTTTGTGATATTTATAATTTGTGATTTGTTGTTTGCGAGGAAGAAGAAGATCTTAGATAGGAGTACTAAGAACAACATAGAGAGTTAAAAGTAAGACCCCTGACAGAATTCCATATGGCTATATGTAACAAGGATGCTACTTTGAGCAATTTGGACAACAAAACATAATAATGGTCAGTAAGCTTACAGATGATTAACTCAAATGGTATCATGTAGTGTTATTCGACCGTATCTCTCTCACCCTATCTGGCCCCGCAGGGGCTGTGCAAATAAACACTCGGTAGGCATTCAAGATTTCAGAGCTCTCCAACTACATATTCAAATCGTGCTCCAAACAAACGTATTTATGATAATATATACACGGGATAGGTTTGACTTACGTTGTTATCACATTATTCTAATCGTAGTACAAATGAGCGTCTTTCTGATTATATATGCACAGGATGGGTTCGCCGAGGCCAATATTTCGTGATTTAGAAATTGTAAAATACTCCGAAAACACTTTTTCTCTGATTTACTTCCTTTGTCAGAATCTAAAGTGGCTCCCTATATTTTATAAAATTAACTTAGTAATGTTTTTATCTCCACATTCTGAAAATCAATGTTGATACCTTCCAAGCATATATTTGCACAATTATTGTGGTTTAGAAAGAGCTTTAAATGATTTTAAAATTGCCTGACACTAACACTGATAATTTTTCTTACAGGTCAATCACGAATGTAGATTTTGGCATTGCTAAAATTGAGGTTCAGATAATATATAGATTTCCGAATTCTGTTTGGATTTTGAATACACGGAAACTTGCAATGCCTAATTATAAAAATAAACTTGCAATGCCTAATTATTAAATATTTTTATATTGTCTTGTTTGTCAAAAGTAAAATATTTTTTTATATTTGATAATATTATAGCGTTCTACCCGTGCTACGCACCGACCGATAAATTGTATTAATAAATTAATATAAATATATTATTTTAATTTTTATTTAGAAAAATATATAATTTTATTGGAATGTTAATTAACGTAAGTATAAAATTACTTATATGTGAATTCATACCAATTGAATTAATATTAATATTATGAACCAATCATTAAAACAAATACAACTCCCATTGAAAAGTTCAAAATCCCTCTTTATTGTTTTTTTAAAATTTAGCTTTCATTTTATTTCTCTCTTTGTTAGAGAATATTTCTACGTATCATGTTAACAAATTTTTCACCCATACTCTGAGAATTCGGTTTATTTATTAAATATCAAATCTTTAAAATATTTATTATATTAATTTATTGAAAATATTTGTATGGTCGTGGTTAATTTTTCAATTATATATTAAAAATGTGTAGAAACTTAGGGGCTGTTTGTTTCCACTTATCGTGGTCAACTTATGGCTTATAAGGCCATAAGCACTTATGAGGTGTGTTTGCCAAAATAAGTTTTAGTTCAACTTATAACTTATAAGGCCATAAGTTGAATGTTAGGAAATCCCAACATTCAACTTATGCTTATAACTTATTTCTCGATATACGCAATATATAATATCCTTCGAATCTTCAAAGCCATATATCTCTCGATCCATTCATTAGAAAATTGATATGTATATATCAAATTTCTCTATTCATCGAGATCTATCCATTGATATCCATTGTTATATATAAAAACAAATATTTTGAAAATTATTAAAAAAAGTTAACTTATAAGTTCTGATTTACCCAAACAGTCTACTGATTATAAGTTCTGATTTACCAAACACTCTACTGACTTATAATCTCTGCTCCACTTAATTATCACTTATATGACATAAGTGCTTATAAGTCATAAGTTACTTATTTTAAGATACCCCAAACACCCACTTAATCCTCACGACTCCAATAAATCATTAGATTGTTTATCAAAAAAAGGTTGCATATTTCAGCGATATGAGAAAGGGTATCTGTTGTGGAATAAAAACTAGGTTATTAGATTGCGGTTAGGGTTTGCTGTATTTAATGCTAGGGTGCGTGAGCTTCGTGCTTTAATGGCTGCTTCTGTGTTCGAGACTTAAACGGTCCTCACAGAATGCCTACGTATCTCTGTGTATTAAGAGAATCAAGCCAATAAAACGTAGTTCTGAGTTGAGGGGTTTGACCCTTTATATAGGCTGAGAAGCCTCAGAATTAGGGTAGGGTTAGGTGACTTGGTGGGCAAGTCAACCTTGAGGAAGGATCTAGACTCCTTCCTTGTAGGAGTCCGTTTCCTTGTACGATTATGTGCCTTGGAGGCTACTCTTTGGAGAGATAATATCCTTATTTGACTTATATTTCCCAGCTGTTAATTAGCCATGACTATTAATTACGAATTTAATATTTAACTAGGGTTTTTGGGCCATCTAGTGGGCCTCACGTTTGGACCATACTAGGTCACAACTAATGCAACATTAAATGTGTCTTTAGGGCTTATTTCTAGCCCATATCATTTGCCCCCTACTTCTAGGAAAGCTGATCAGGCTTTCCTTGAAGTTATAACGGCCTTTTTCGAGACTTGGGTCAGGGTTTATCTTTGTACACTAGTGTTTTACGGGTATCGTTTTTTTTTGTAAAGCGTGGAGCGACCGACGCATTTACAACGAATGTTAGATGATGCTAAACGGCATTAAATGGCGCTAAACGGCACTAAACAGCGCTAGAACGGCACTAATATTAGATTGTGCTTCGAGCATAAAATTATTTTTCATGTTTCCTAAGTCATTTTCGACCTGGAAATTTTGGGAAAAATCAGGGTATTCTCGACTCGTATCACTTAAAAAATCTATCGAATTTTCCAGAAATTATACGGATCGCAATCGGGATTCGGGGTTTTTATTGCTTTATTTCTCAAATTTTCAAGCTAAATCCGAGCTCAAAATAGCATCCAGGTCGTGTAAAACGACCTCAATTTTTAAGCTAAATTCGAGCTCAAAGTTACGACCTCGACCAGTATTAAAACGACCTCAAGTTGGTCACAGGTCATGTGCTTCGAGCTCGTTTTGCAATTCATTTCCGACCTCAGCATTGCGACCTCATATGATTCCAGGTCGTGCAATTTTTGCATGGATTTCAGTTCTTTTTCGACCTGGATCTCACGACCTCGATATCGTACAACCTCAACTTCAGTATACCATAAGAACGACCTCAATTTGATCCCAGGTCGTGGGGATTTTTTACATTTCCTAGTTCAAATTCGACCTGAGATTTGCGATCTCAAGCCATATTAAAACGATCTCAATTGGAGTGGTAGGTCGTGGCTTCATTTTGCTTTTTATAAGTCAAAAACGACCTCAAGTGTGCGACCTCATATCTGTTTTCTTTCGACCTCAATTTTCAAGGTTGCTTACGACCTCAAAATTAAATTCTCCAGGTCTTCTAGCCGAGCTCGTAATTATTCAAGAAAATGAGATCGAATCTCACGACCTCATACTTCCCTTTGGTAACCCCAAGTCTCATTATGGATTTTAACGGGCCCTGTCTTTTAATTTTCATGGGCTGGACCTAGGTTTTCAAATCGTTTGGGCCTACAAAACTTTTTAAGTTTTGGTTGGGCCTTTACTATGGGTCAACATGACCTTAAATCAAAACCTTAATTAGGTTTATCAATATTGGTTGGGCCGTGACAGGCCTTAATTCTTTTTTAATTACTTTAGCTGGACTTGGGCCTTAACAGGCTTGGTGTTGTTGGGCCTTTAGAGTCCAACTTTGTGTTGACGGCCCGCAAAGATTTCCAATAGGCTACAGCCGGTTGACCTTCTCCCCAACCGGTTGAAATGCCCTAGATTTTTGCCTATAAAAAGGCCAAGGCTTTCATTTTCACTTTCATTACAAAAGTTTCCTAAAAACTCTCTCAAAAGTTCCAAAGTTCTTTAAGAAATTTCCTTTGAAGAATCTGAGTTTGATCTTCATTCTTTGAAGATCATTCAAAGTTCATAGATTTTCAACCTCAATTCTGCACATTTCTGCAGATTCTCTGAAGATTTGAAGGCATCCTTCAAGTTTTCTGGAAATTTTCAAGAAGTTTTCCAGTTGCTGTTTGAAGATTTGAAGAATACTCAAGGTACTTTCCAGAATCTCTGATTTTATAGTTTGAAGATCACCCTTTTTCTGGGTTTGTTCTTCAATTCCTTTGAAGATTTGAAGATTGTTCTAACAATTTCTTCATCTTTTGCATATTTCCTTTGAGGATCAAAACTTTCCTTTGAAGATTTACTGAGATGGCTGAAGATCGTGCAGCACTTCGTTTCCAGAGATTGCAAGGAGCCTCCAAAAGAGGTATCATCATTCGTTCTCCCCTCATGAGTTTACAGGATATGATTTTAAATCGTACAGAGGATTTTCCATCCTTGTCACACCTTGATTCCTTTAATCATAGTAACATCTTTCATGACATAGAAAAAATCACTGATTATAACAGGATGTATAAAATAGAATCACCCTATAGACTTGTCCCAGCTGATCCTGGGGATCGATCTTGCCATTGGCGCCCCAATGCACTTTGTATTTATAGGGGTGCCATTATTGCAGGGGTTCGATTCCCCTTCCATGAATTTATTCCTAGGCTCTTAGCGGATGTAGGAATTAATCCTTGCCAACTTCCTCCCAACTCTTGGAGGGTGATCAATTGTTTCATGGTCCTCTGCCTTAAAAACAAATTCCCTCTTTCTGTAGCTCTCTTTAGAAAGATATTTCAATTTAAAAATTCTGCTGAATCTACTCCGGGTTGGGTTTACATTAGTCACCGTACTTCCACTCCTCCAATCTTTCACCCTCAATCTATTCCTGACTCCAACCCAAAGTGGAAGAAGGAGTTCTTGTATTTGACATGGGAAGGTGGAGATTGGGGCAATGTTTTTTGTAGTACCTTTGGTAAGGTCGTAGATGGCAGTGCCAATAATATTGAGCTAAACGAGGAAGAGACCCATGCCTACAAGGAGCTCATCAAAGATAATCATACTACTATGGCTTGGGATCTTCTGAATGAGTTCCAGCTTAAATCTTTGGGACTTTCCCGAGTGACCAATAAGGGTAATTTCCTTTCTTTTTGTGTTCCTTTACCTGAATATGATTGTCTCATACCCATTATTTGTCTTTTGTTTTGTAATTACAGCTACAGCTTTTATCAACAAGACTAATGAGCCTGAAGATGGAGACACTGCTAGGTTGAAGAGGGCTCGTTCAGGGAAGGATCCTCGAGCCCCAACAGCCACGGATGCCTACTTGAGGCCCCATGTAGCTGATGTTGAAGAAGTAGATGGCTCTTCCAAGAGCGCTTGGCGTCCCAACTGGGGTATTAGGAAGAAGGACTCCATCGTTGGAGATTGCAGGCATGCCATGGATTGGTCCTATCATTCCATAACACCCGGTGATTTCAAGGATTATGTATCCGGCTCCACTCTTGAAGGAGCCGAGAGTGCTGGTGCTCAGGCCTTTGCTGCTGTAAGCTCCTTACTTCCCTATCTCTATATACTTGTTTGCTATTTGAATCGTGGTTCTAACTTTATCTTTTGTAGGCTAATGCCAACTTCTAGGGGGCCGTGTTCCACGCTAAGACTTGGCGTTCATCCTATGAGACTTATAAGGCAAAGTATGATGACTCTCAGGATGAGTTGGCCTCTGTCAAAGCTACCTTAGCTAGGAGGGAGAAAGAGCTTCTAGAGTCTCAGGCTGAAAATGTCACTCTCAGGAAGGGCAAGGACGACCTGATTGATGACTACCTTGCCTCCCAGGAGTATGTGGGCTTCATGGAGAAGCATGACGACTCTCTATTCCCTTACCAGTTTACTCAGGGATGGGACGGAGCTCTTGCTGAGGTTACTAGGAGATTTCCTGGTACCCTTAGTGTTTCAGACTTCCCTAGCCCTCATGCTCCTATGGCCTTGGCTGTGCAGGACACCCAGGAGGAGGACCAGGAGGACGATGAGAGGATTCTTGAGCCAGATCCCTCTGCTCATCTTGGTGCAGATGAAGAGGATGAGCATACTGGAGATGCCTAGTAGTTGTTCTTTTTATCTATCTATTTATGTATTCTGCCTTCGGGCATTACTCTGTACTTTTGTTAACTTATCTTGAACTAATCGTTTATGTATTCTGCCTTCGGGCATAACTTTTAATTCGTAATCCATTGTCCTTGATGTTTCTCAACTTATTCATGTTCGCATGTGTAGTCCAGCATTTTATGCATATATATCAATAAGTAATGCTCGTAACTTATGCGAAAATGTAGGATAGTCTTATTAATATGAAGAAATGGGCACAGCCCTTGCACAGGTAGCATAAACGGGCACAGCCCTTACATAGATACTCTACTTCCAATATCTCAAGTTTAAAAACTTGGTATGGTTTCATCGACCTTATTTCTACTTCTATTACATAGGCAAAAAGCTAGGTCCTTCTCAGGAGAGCTTAAACATAGTAAACCTTGAGGTTCAATGCATGCCAAGTCCGGGGCACCTCAACCCCGTCCAAGGTTTCTAGTTTGTAAGATCCACGTCCTAGCGTCTTCTTGACTCGATACGGACCTTCCCAGTTCGGGGCTAGCTTTCCCTTCTGACCGACTCCAGAAGCCTCAATTTTCCTAAGAACCAAGTCACCTTGCTGAAAGAACCTCTCCTTAACCCTGTGGTTGTAATAGAAGGATGCTTTCTTTTGATGTTCCGCATTTCTGGCGTTTGCCTCGTCTCTAACTTCGTCAATCAGATCTAGGGCGAGCCTCATGCCTTCTTCATTAGTCTCAGGTTCAAATGCCTCAATTCGAGGCGATGCATGCATGATTTCTAGTGGTACAACTGCCTCAGCTCCATAAGCTAGCAAAAATGGAGTTGCTCCTGTGGTCACCTTATAGGTGGTGCGATACGCCCAAAGTATAGGCAGCAACTCATCCACCCAAGTATTCCTCGATCGTTCGACCCTTTTCTTTAATCCATCCAGGATGATTCGATTGACTACTTCGGCCTGTCCATTTGCTTGCGGATGTGCCACCGAGGTAAAACGAAGTTCAATAGCGTTTTCCTCACAATATTTCTTGAATTCCTCATTGTTAAACTGTGTCCCATTATCCGTCACAAGGATTCGAGGGATTCCATACCTACAAATTATGTTCTCCCAAAAGAACTGGGAAACTTGCTTGGTGGTTATCTTGGCTAAAGGTTTAGCCTCAATCCACTTAGTGAAGTAATCAATGGCGACAATCAGAAACTTCCTTTGTGCTGAAGCCATGGGGAAAGGACCAAGAATGTCCATCCCCCACATTGCAAACGGAATGGGAGAGCTGATTGAGGTTAACCTCTCAGGCGGCTGCCTTACAATAGGGGCGTGCTTTTGACATCTGTCACACTTCTTAACATAATCCTGGGCATCTGCCAACATCTCTGGCCAATAGAATCCAAGGCGGGTAATCTTGTGGGCTAAGGCTCTGCCCCCCAAGTGTTGCCCACAGATCCCTTCATGAACTTCCTCTAATGCTTCCTTAGCCTCTTGGGGCCTTAAACACTTCAAATACGGGATGACAAACGATCTCTTATACAAGATGCCTTCGATCAGAGCATATCTCAATGCCCTCACTAACAATTTTCGTGCCTCAAAGTCATTGTCAGGGAGCCATCCGGTTTCCAATTGAGCTTTAATAGGATCTATCCAACAACTTCCAACGTCGATCGGTGCTACCAACTTAGAGTTGATGGTCGGGGCCTTCAAGACCTGAAAGTAAACACTTCCTGCATAATTCTCTATCTCAGAAGAAGCGAACTTAGAGAGAGCATCGGCCTTAACGTTCTCTTCTCTTGGGATGTGCTCTAGATAGCATTCGTCAAATTGAGTCATGACAGCTTTCACAACTCGTAAATATTTGGCCATAGTATCATCCTTGGCCTCAAATTCACCATTCACTTGCGAGACTACCAGTCTTGAATCTCCACACACTTTGAGGTTCTTGACCCTCATGACTCTGGCCAATCCCAATCCGGCTATTAGGGCTTCGTACTCAGCTTCATTATTGGTAGTCGGGAAGTCCAACTTCAGAGCGTACTCCACTATGAACCCGTCGGGACTTTGCAATACCAAACCAGCGCCACTAGATTTTGTTTTTGATGCTCCATCAAAATAGAGCACCCAATATTCTTTCTGATCAGGTACAAGTTCTTCATCCTTACTCTCAACCCCAGGGGTGGTTACTATCTCCTGCCCCCCGACTTGGTTGCCAATGGTACATTCAACCACGAAGTCAACTAATGCCTGAGCCTTGATGGCTGTCCGAGGCTTATATGCAATGTCAAATTCTCCGAGTTCGATTGCCCACTTAATTAGCCTTCCACTGACCTTCGGGCTATGCAAGATACTTCTCAACTGCTGGTCCGTTAGGACTTCAATCTTGTGTGACTGAAAGTAAGGTCGTAGTTTCCTTGAAGCCGTTACCAATGCTAAAGCAAACTTTTCAATGGTAGAATAGTTCAACTCAGCTCCATGCAACACCTTACTCACGTAGTAGATGGGTTTCTGAACCTTGTTCTCTTCCCGTATGAGGACGGCACTCAATGCTTGCTCAGATACCGCCAGGTATAAATAAAGAGTCTCTCCGATGTTAGGCTTGGCCAACAGCGGGGCTTCGGCCATGTATTTCTTCAATTGTTCAAAGGCCGCTTGGCTTTCGGGTGTCCATTCAAAATTCTTTACCTTCTTTAATGTTTGAAAGAAAGGTAAACACTTATCACCAGACTTGGAGATAAACCTCCCTAAGGCTGCCACTCGGCCTGTCAACTTCTGTACATCTCTTATAGAACGTGGTGGCTCCATGTCTAAAATCGCCTTGATCTTGTCAGGATTGGCCTCAATGCCTCTCTTTGAAACCATTAGCCCTAAAAACTTTCCAGATCCAACGCCAAAGGCACACTTGGCGGGATTCAACATCATCTTATGGTGCCTCAACACTTCAAATGCCTCTCCGAGGTGCTTAATATGATCAGCCTTGAGTAGGCTCTTGACTAACATGTCATCAACATACACCTCCATGGTTTTTCCAATCAGATGGGCAAATATCTTATTCACCAGCCGTTGGTAAGTAGCTCCTGCATTCTTTAGACCAAACGCCATAACAAGATAACAGAAGACACCAAAGTCAGTTATGAAAGATACCTTAGGGATGTCATCCTTGTGCATCTTAATCTGATTATAGCCGCTGAACCCATCCTTGAAGCTTAACATCTCATGTCCAGCTATAGCATCTATCAACATATCAATCCTTGGAAGGGGAAAACAATCTTTTGGACATGCATCATTCAGGTCAGTGAAGTCGATACACATCCTCCACTTCCCATTCGCTTTCTTGACCATCACAGGGTTTGCTAACCATTCGGGAAACTGAATCTCTTCAATAAAACCAGCTTCCAAGAGCTTATCTACTTCTTGCTTAATGGCCTCTTGCCTCTCTGGAGCAAAGTTTCTCTTCTTCTGTTTTATTGTCTTCCTCTTGGGATCAACATTTAACTTATGAGTTATGAGTTGGGGGTCGATCCCTGGCATATCAGCTGCTGTCCAAGCGAACACGTCACTATTCTTTTGTAAGAATTCTATCAACTTGCCCTTCAGGGGTTCTTTCAGAGATGCTCCAATATAAGTAACTTTTTCAGGATCGTTCGGCTCTAGAGGTATGGGAATCAAATCCTCTGCTGGCTTCCCTCTATGCTCTTCATCATCGCGGACATCCATGTCTTCAATTGGAAGGACCTGCCCCCCGACTCCATCGGCCCTCAATGCGGCTACATAGCAACTTCTTGCCATCTTCTGATCACCCTTCTGTTCTCCAACACCATTCCGTGTCGGAAACTTAACCTTCATATGATAGGAAGAGGCCACAGCCTTAAACGCATGAAGTCCAGTCCTTCCAAGGATTGCGTTGTATGTTGAGGCTGCCTTAATTACCAAGAAGTTCAGCATCTGAGTCGCCTCCTTAGGCTCCTGCCCAATAGTCACGGGTAACTGAATAGTCCCTTCAACGTTGGACTCCACTCCGTTAAATCCGTATATGGGCATGTTTGTAGGAGTCAACTGAGAGTCGTTGTACCCCATCTTCACAAATGCATCATGAAACAAAATATCCACAGAGGCTCCATTGTCTATCAAGACTCGTTTTACTTCTGAGTTTCCAATCACAGGAGTTATGACCAGCGGGTCATCATGGGGGAACTTCACCCCTTCCAAGTCTGAATCATCGAAACCAATTACCATCTCAGTTTTAACACGCTTCGGGGCCTCCCCCACAATGTGCATTACCTCTCTAGCATAAGCCTTTCGAGAATTCTTAGTTGTGCCAGCTGCTGTCGGTCCTCCCCAAATCATGTTGATAACTGCCCTTCGGGGCTGTGGATTGCGGTCATGGTTGTCATCCCTCCTGTTATTATCCCTTTTGTCATTGTCCCTTCTCTGGTTCCCACGGTCATCACCCTTGGTGAACTGACTTAGTTTTCCTCT
Organism: Kitagawia praeruptora; assembly: GCA_037693485.1. Classification (NCBI taxonomy): domain Eukaryota; kingdom Viridiplantae; phylum Streptophyta; class Magnoliopsida; order Apiales; family Apiaceae; genus Kitagawia; species Kitagawia praeruptora. The sequence continues at coordinate 42,178,872 of CM075345.1, read as the reverse complement.
TCTTATCAAGAACTCAATCTCATCCTTAAGTTGCCTACAATCGTCGGTGTCATGTCCCACATCTTTATGGAACCTGCAGTACTGATCCTTGTTCCGCTTAGCTGGGTCTCCCCTAAGTGGCTTCGGCCATCGGAAGTCCTTTTCCTTTTCAATGTCCAACAGGATCTGACTTCGTGGAGCATTGAGCCTGGCATACTCGGAAAACCTTGGACCTGAGCTCTTTTTTGGAGCAGATTCAGAGTCTCTGCTAGTTCGGGGGTACTTGTCCCTAACGTCGTACTCTTGTTCTTGGTTTCGCTTGTTGTTCCCTCCATTGCCCAATGCGGCTTCCTTTTTCATGCTGTCCTCAGCTTTTATATACTTGTTTGCCCTCCGTTGGAGCTCATCCATGCTTTCAGGGGGGTGTTTTGCCAGCGACCTCTTAAAAAAGAGATCCGTGGTTCCGTACTGCAAGGCTACCATAGCCACCTTATTTTCCAAATCAGTGATGTTCAGGGTCTCCTTAGTGAATCGCTTGACATAATCCCTCAGGTTCTCGTTCTTTCCCTGCACTACATACATAAGGGATGCAGAGCTTTTCTCATGGATTCTTCCGCTAATGAATTGACTGACAAAAGCGATACTCAATTCCTTGAAAGAGCTAATTGAGTTTGGAGGTAAACGACTATACCAGCGTTGTGCCATGCCCGACAGGGTTTGGGGAAACGCCCTACACTTAAGGGCGTCGTTAGCAGGCTGCAGTAACAATGCGCTTGTAAACGTTCTCACATGAGTTGCGGGATCCCCCGTTCCATCATAAGCTTTGATTGTGGGCATCTTAAACTTTCGGGAGATATGCGCGTTCATCACCTCCTCAGTGAATGGAGGGGTTGGATCATCAAGATCTCCTTGTAGCATCAGGTCTTTGGGGTTACTCTTGGGGAGTTCCACCCTTGTAGTCCCTCTGGTTGGGGCTTCAGCCCTTCGGCGTCTCCTTGAAGACCTTTCCAAATCTATGAAGGGAATCCCTCCTGAAGTCGGAGGAGGTTGAGTCTGATTAGATCGGGCTTGTTCTCTGGCCATGTCTTCCTTTAATCTTAAGATCTCGGCTTCATAATCCTTAATCCTCTCAGTAGTTGTTGAAGGGAGTCCATCGTGAGTAGTTTGAGTTCTTCCTCGAGGTTCTTTACTTGCACGTCGCCTCCTTGGAGCTTCATCACGTTCGTAATCATCGTCAGAAGATGACTCATCCGTATAAGGACCAGAAAAATCGTTATAATCTCGATCTCGAATATACAGGGCATGACCACTTGATCCAGCTCCTTGGGTAGGAGGGTAGTTAGGCAGCCCGTACATCGGATTGGTACTTATGGGGAGATCCCTAGTGTGGATCTGAACTCCTCGTGGAGGGTTGTTGGGATCTACAATCAAGGAAGAAATCCCCACATGGAGGGGGTTAGTTCCTGGATTTGTGTGGACGATCGGAGGTAGCGTACTCTCAACATGGGAAGTCGTCCCTAGGGGTTGAGAAACTTGATATGGAACGATAGTCCCGGATGTTGGAGGTACTTGTTCAGTGATGGGCGGAGCAGAGCTAAGAGGTAGAGCCTCGGTTGCGATTGGCTCTGTTATTGCTGGTGTCCTTCGTGTGTTAACCATGGTTGATGTTGTTTCCCACAGATGGCGCCAAATGTTGTGGAATAAAAACTAGGTTATTAGACTGCGGTTAGGGTTTGCTGTATTTAATGATAGGGTGCGTGAGCTTCATGCTTTAATGGCTGCTTCTGTGTTCGAGACTTAAACGGTCCTCACAGAATGCCTACGTATCTCTGTGTATTAAGAGAATCAAGCCAATAAAACGTAGTTCTGAGTTGAGGGGTTTGACCCTTTATATAGGCTGAGAAGCCTCAGAATTAGGGTAGGGTTAGGTGACTTGGTGGGCAAGTCAACCTTGAGGAAGGATCTAGACTCCTTCCTTGTATGAGTCCGTTTCCTTGTACGACTATGTGCCTTGGAGGCTACTCTTTGGAGAGATAATATCCTTATTTGACTTATATTTCCCAGCTGTTAATTAGCCATGAATATTAATTACGAATTTAATATTTAACTAGGGTTTTTGGGCCATCTAGTGGGCCTCACGTTTGGACCATACTAGGTCACAACTAATGCAACATTAAATGTGTCTTTAGGGCTTATTTCTAGCCCATATCAGTATCTACTGTGCAAGATATATGAAACGAACGTAGTTATAACAATAGAAACTTTCATCTAATCTAGTTTGCTATGTGATTATTCAATATCATTTTTATAAATTATAAGTTCTTTTATTAATGAATTGATTTACTATAAAAAAAATTATCAACTAACCAAACAAATTCAATATATCGTGCTATTAGAGTAACATATAATTGTTAGATTTTATGGTTATTGCCCTTAGATTATTTGTAAAGACAATTTAAAATGTGCATTTTCAGTTTGGAAGTTTGTATTTTATTTTTTTATTCTTTTCTAGTAAAACATGGACTACTAAATTTTAGTTTTCTTTTATTCTTAAAATAATACATAAGAAAATGAGTATCACTTATCTATTTTTAATTTGACAAACTTGTAAAAATTTGTTAACATGATACGTAGAAATATTCTCTAACAAAGAGAGAAATATAATGAAATTTGTTATATATGTGTCCTTGTAATTCAGATTTTGGGTTAAATGTCATGAAATTCATTTTCCTTTAACAGTGAATATATTTTTCCTACATATATAACAAGAAATTAATGTCATGTAGTTTATGGTCTTGAACGAAAATGACATGATATTAAATGGTGTACCCAAAATTATAACACAAAATGACACTAAATTACAGAAAATTGTTTCTTGTACACGAAATGAAATGAAATACGCAAATAGAAAAAATATAACAATTACATGAAATACTACGTACTACGTATCCAAGTTATGTAAATATATAATTATATGTCTTAGCACAACATTGAGATATTACAAAACAAAACTAAGAGTAACATGCATGTGATAAAGTCTCCCAAACAAAATGAAACCCTCCTTTTTATTTTTTCTATTATTTCTCGTTAACAAATATCTCTCTTTGTGTAGAATCTTTCTAACAAGTTATATAGTTTTCTTAGCCATTTTTATGCTTTGTTGATATAAAAATATATATTCAACCAAGCAAGCAAATTCAATATATGCTCTTAGGTTAAGATATGGGAATTGATACTATTACTTTAATTCAAGAATACAAAATTCAAAAAGGTACACTTTTATTAAAAACAATATATAATTTTAAGTGTATCAACCTTTTTATTTATCATTATTGATAATTTTATAACAAAAACCGTAATTGCTGCTCTCTCTCTCCCCCTTTCCCAAAAGATGCTAAACTATAGTTTAGAAGTTGATATTAGTTTTTTAATTTTTTAAAAATTTTTTATATTGATTTTTCTTTATTTTTCAATATAATTATCATTGAGAGTCTAGTAACTCGTTGCCCGTTGGTGAATTTTATCTATCAAAATATTAGATTTTGTACTAACTCCTTGTAAATGATAAGCCTTATTTTCTTTTTCTTGATTTTACTACTTTGACTTTCACTAAATATCTCTTTCTACTGAGAGCTAATATCATGTTCGTAGATTTTGTTTACCCGTATATTAGATTTTGTTATATTAGTTCATGATTTGGATAATATAGAATCATAGTTCTGGTTGGTTGTTTGAATACGTTATGACAAATCAGATATACATATTGCTCACGTTTATAACAATTTGTTAGATTATCTCGCCGAAAACACTGTATAATTTAGTGACATAAGTTAGAGATGTACCATATATAATTGAAGATCTGTTCAATGATTCGATAAAGGAAATTAGTGATATAATTTACTATGTGTTTGTTCAATTTTAATTGTTTTTGTAGATGTTGTACGCCCTTTTATTGATGATTTTTGCAGGTTTGATTATTTTTGTGTATGACATATGTCCTTTTATTGATGAATTAATTATCAATAAATAAATAGTGATTTATAAGAAAATTTGTGCTAAATTGACCAATTTATTATGGAAATATTCACTAACAATATTTTCATTGACTCTGTAATATTTTTTATTTTTTGATTGATAATTTACACAACAAATACTGTAAAGTACTATTTAAGAATATATTTAATATTTTGAATAATTCAAATATATTGTCAGGTTAATTTTTTTTTCCCATTAATTATTGCATAGTTAAAAAATATCTTAATTAAAATGTTTAAAGATGATTGGTTTAAAATTCATTCGAACATTTTAATTGGTTGATTTTTTTTTATGACTGAATTATTTAATACTTTACATAACTTAAAATTTGAATGTGTGTGGTAAATAGTTTTATATTGTTAATAATTTTTAATTCATGATTTTAATTGTACCTTATGATTTTGAATTGAAAGTTTGAGATATCAAAATATCTATTATAAATATAATAGATTCATGTATTAATGCATAAATTTTTAAATTAAATAATTATAGTATTTATAATAAAATTGTTAAGTAATCACTGTAAAAAAATATTTATCTATAGGCACACCTAATAATGTAAATAAATCAGTATAATGTGATAAGGATTGATGTCTACAATTTAGTAAGTCGCTGAATTATTGGAGTTTGCTACTGAATATTTTAATGAGAAGTAACTCTGAGACAATCCGGACCGGGGATGATGATAACCTAAATCGTTTTCTATTTTTTTTTGTCAGAAACGTTTTTCTGTTGAATTTATTGGACAATTAAAACACGACATATATAATACATATATACAATTCAAATAAAAAGATAATCTGTCCAAGTATAGAATGTCATATAACAAAAAGATATAAAGTAGTACCTTAACCGAAATTGATATGATTTAGTCATGAGAAAAATTGATGCATACACTTAGTTTATTAAAGTTTGCTAAGTCTTATGGGGAGTAGGGAATAAGCGGCTTAGATTTAATATATTTAAATTTAATAGATTTTGATTGATGTTAAAATAATTCACAATCTTGTGATTAGTTAACTAATACTCCCTCCGTCCCAACGATTTGTTATCGTTTGCTTTTAACACGGAGACCAAGAACTAAGATTAAAATAAATGAAGTAGTGGGTGTAATAGTGATTTTATTGTTAAAATAAATGAAGTAGTGGGTGTAATAGTGATTTTATTGTTAAAATAAGTGAAGTAGTGGATGTAATAGTGTAAAGTATTGTTAAAATAAGTGAAATAGTGGGTGAAATAGTGTTAAAACTTACTATTTTAGGAAACGTAAAGAATTGGTTGGGACGTTCCAAAAAGGAAAGTGTAAACAATTGGTTGGGACAGAGGGAGTACATGTTAGATTCGGGTATCCTTTATTATAATAAAAGATGTTCAAAAACAATTCATAACTAAAAGATATATAACCATATGTAATATATTTTTATGCGGATTTATAGAAAATAATATTTACGGTTAGTAGAAATTTTTCAAAATTAAAAATCATGTGATATGCGATGTTATTAAATCAAAATATTTAATATTTAAATTTAATTTAACCGTGATAAGTAAATTAGAATAAGCGTGGTAAATAATAAAAATTTTGTATATGATTGATTTAAAGTTTAGAAGTAAATTCTGATTGCCTCTAAAATAATTTTAATTTTTTGATTTGTAATTTATCCACTAACCAATAATAATATCCTTAAAACGTATATTTAATAATTAAAATAAATAAAATATATGTAGTGTTCGTTTATATGAATTTATTCATTATTTAATTAACAAATTGTGAATAAATATATTTTTGAACCTTTTAAAAAATCGAGTTTTTGAAGATATGAATTTTATCCAAACTATTTAAAATTTGTTCAAATCCAATTTTGTAGTGTTGGCTTATATGCATTTATTAATTAATTTTATTAACAAATTATGAATAAATATAATTTTGAGCTTATAAAAAAATTAAATTTTTGAAGGTATGGATTTTATCCAAGTTATTCAAAATCTGATTTCAAATCCGATTTTTTTCATATTTTTAGTTAAGTTGGATTATGAATAAATATATTTTTGAACCTTTAAAAAAATCGAGTTTTTGAAGATATGGATTTTATCTAAGATATTTAAAATTTGTTCAAATCCGATTTTGTAGTGTTGGCTTATATTCATTTATTAATTAATTTTATTAACAAATTATGAATAAATATATTTTTGAGATTATAAAAAAAATCAAATTTTTGATGGTATGGATTTTATCCAAGTTATTTAAAATCTGATTTCAAATCCGATTTTTTCAGATTTTTAGTTAAGTTAGATTATAATTATTTAATATCGATTATAATTGTACAATATATATTATAAAAATCAATTTATAATGTATGATGATATGATTGTGATTGACTTTATATTAAAAGAGTAGTTGATTAATGAATGATTAATTATAAAATTTAATTAAAAATATATAGTGGTATATCGTGATTGATTTCAAATTAAAATTATGATTTTTTAGTAAATATTTTTTGATTTGAAAATTAGGTATTTATGGATATGTTTAATAAAATCATTATTGTATTTAGATTAGAAGTGTTGACTAACCATGGTTAAAGAGGTAGGGTGAGATTGTAAATAAGGAAATGTCTAAATTTTAGGAATTAGCTCTGATTAGTCCTAAAATAATTCCTCAATTCTTATTGGTTAATTGACGTGTGGTAGACTCAGGTATTATAATAAAAGATGTTCAGCAAGGAAAAAACAAAGTTTTATTATTAACAGATTTGTAAGGGATTAGTAGTAGGCCAAGAGGCCAAGATAGTATAGCAATTGAACCATGAAATTCACTACTTTTGGGAACTCACTACACAAAATACCCATGGACATAAGACACCGCCTTTTTTGTCCACCTAATTTGCATGGTACACATGCATACTCACCTCACGCATTAACTAAATGTGTATTCTTTATTAACAAAATAAACATATTTTAAGTCAATAGTTGTTGTATTGCTGGGTCAAGTGAAAAAGTTATCATACGCATGATTTTAATGCGTACATAGACTATGCATTTGTTATATGCGTAGGGTTTCAACATCTTTTCGAATTAAAATAGTTTTTATTTGGGTTTAACGGGTTTCATCTGGGGGAATATTCAATTTTTTAATTAAAATTTTTAAATTTTATCTGTATTTCCTTGGAATTTCAACAATTATTTTTTTGGGATTCAATGTTTCCATTTTGGATTTTAGAAATATTCAAAATAACGAATAAACCGTATACGGACTTAGGGGCTCTAGGGTTTAGGGTTTCAACAATTAATTTTTGGGGTTCAATGTTTCCATTTTGGATTTTAGAAATATTTAGAATAATGAATAAACCGTATAGGGACTTAGGGTTTAGGTTTTAGGGTTTAGAGCCAAAACCCTAATTTATCCTGCCCCGATTTTTTAAAAATCAGGCCGCCGGACTCCGTAAGGTTATTAGTATTTTCAAATAATTTTTACAAATAAATATTTACCAAAAAAAAATGTAACATCACTTAAAGTAACGTTTAGGTTAAAAACACACAAAAAATAAAAAAAATAAGTGAAAACAAATTCGAAAATATTGAACCATACGCATGCTATCAATGTGTTGTCCAATTGAAAAACAAAATTACAAATGAATTGTATGCCTTGATGTAATGCGTGGGCTATTTTTTATTTTTTTTTTAAAAAAGGCACACGCATGTTGTACATGCGTGGCCAACTTCTTGGAAAAAAAAATATAAATATGAAGAACACGCATATTGGACATGCGTGTTCGATGCTACGTATGTTGGAAATGCGCAGCTGATGGGTATTTTGGACGGACTGATACGCAGGTGGGTATTTTGGTTATTTGATTTGAAAAGGTGGGTATTTGGAGATTTCACCCAGATAGTATAGCAATTGAACCTATGAAATTCACTGTTGTTCTTGTTATTTACTTATTATTTTAACAATCTTCGATTCAATCGATTAATTCTTAACAAAATGTCCAATCAATTCAAATTTTTTAAAATCCCCAATTAAACTTTACTAGTACTTCTTGATCTAAGTATTTATAATAAACTAGTTGAAAAAGCCGCGCTTCGTGACGGCGTTACAGTTTTTTTTAAAAAAAATTTAATACATATTTACTTTATATTATATTATTAATATTAAATTAAATTTTAATAGTTACATAATCTTCTCTAATGAACCGATTTTTTGATAAACACGATTCTTTCGATTGAGCCGCTCTCTCGTTAAAACTGAAATCCCAACTTTAACATATATTATAAAGACTTATATAATAATTTTTATCCATAAAAATCAAAACCTGTAAAAAAAATATGACATTAGTATCAAATTCTAATAGCTAATACAGTCTGTTCTAGTGAGTCGTCTTCCCGTTAAACACGTTTCGAGCCGCTCTTATTTAGAACCGAAATTCTAACTTCATTACATATTTCGACACTTATATTATAAAATAATTTTTTTCCTTAAAAATTAAAAACATAAAAGAGAGTAAATTTCAATTTTTACATTTTTTATACTTTTTAATATAAATTTGTATAAGACGTCTCTACCGTCCTCGTATTCTTTTTTTTTTTTTACAAAATGCATATGATTATATTACCAAATCAAAGTAAAACAGCGGGACAAACCCCCGACTATCGATACAACCAGGTTGAAAAACAATAAAATTGTTTCCTGATCGTTTAACAAACTGAACTTCATAGTTCTTGAAACTAAAAAATGAATTCGAAGACATCCGAATCGATCTAAATTGCGCCAACATCCCTGCAAGCGGCGGTATTACAAATGACCACATCACATAAGATCCGTTGATACTACAGTGTTCAGAACCCTCAGTTGCATAAACTAATGTTAGAGGAACGACACTCCAGCTATCTACATGTCGGATACCAGCTATAGACATGCCGAAAATTGGAACCTCCAAAGGATGAGCAATACCCCAGCTATCTACATGTCGGATACCAGCTAGAGACATGCCGAAAGTGAAAACCCCCAACAGATGATGAACAATCTTTGGTTGTGAATGGTGAGCTCTTGCAATAATCGTCCGCATCACAGCTTCGATGTGGACTTTCCAGATCCTCCAAAACATCAGAAAAATCATTTTCAGCAGATCTGACAAACCAAACATACTCTCACAAGGAGAGAAAAACAAACTCTCACAAGAGGAGAGAAATAAACCCAATTAATGGGTAGGGAAGCGAAACACTCGCAATCCTCACAAAAGAAGGATTATTATTGACGGGAAAACAAAATTGGACTTTTGATTTCAAAACCAAGCTAGATCTGAGAAATAAATTCTAAGATATTTGGCTTTGATTCGATCTTTATTGAAATTGGAAAAAAGTGGATTAGAAGATTGGGGGAAGACCGGAGGATGGATTGAAATAAAGTGGCTGATGGGTAGATATGAAGAAGGGGCGGTGCAGAAAAGGGGAGGGGGCGAAGAAGAAGGGGGGAGGCGGCTTAGAGAGAGTCGACTCTCATTCAAAACCACATACCGTCCTCATATTCTACTTTTTAATAAAACATTTTATTATATGTATTCTTTATATATTCAAACATCTTTTCTACCTCCAATAATTTTTTTAATCATATGAATTTTCTATAATTCAAACTCCTCTTCTATATAAATTAGAACTCCTATTTTACTTACAATAAAATTCTTAATTATATGTCTTACAAACACCTATTTTACTTCCAATAGAACTTTTAATTATGTCTTCCATATAAATTCAAACTCTTATTCTCTATAAATTTGAACACCTATTATGCTTATAATATTTTAAAACATAGTTTTTTAGTTATTAATATTTAAACCCCTAAAATTCTAAAAAAAATTAAAATATGTTTATTTTCTATTATATCATTAATAATAAATTTTAATATCAACAAAATCATATTTAATATCTTAATGTAGAATCGAACTTAATATCTTAATGCAGTTCTACCACCTTTATCGAAACTCATAAAATCATATACTACTTAGAAATCCTATTCTGGGCTTACAACTAATATCAAAATCTCTATATATACACGTACATGCAACCAGAATAATATAACAAATTCATATCTCTATCCTCGAGGTTTAACAAACAAAATAGCTCTTTTTAAACATGGAGTACTCTTTTCTCAATGATCTCAACTTTTACATATATTACTTATAACAATGTTTATCCATAAAAATTGAATCCTAAAAATAAAATAAAATGTTAGGTCCGGAATAACGTAGAAGAGGGGTTGAATACGTTATTTAAAAAATATTTCGATTTTTGATGTGGATATGAGATCAAAAATACTGAATCGAAATAACACAACTGTTTGGGAAATATCTTTTAATAGATAAAACCCGGAGGTTTGTTACACAATCTAATCCTATGGATTAGCTACAAAATCAAACACTCCTAGGATAGTTTAGGCACGAGGACCTTCTACCCGACACTTCCTGAAAGCTGGCTAAGCCGGCTTTCCTACTAGATGGACTGTCTAGCAGCTTACACAGAGAAGATATAAGAGAGAGAAGAGAGAGTTGTGTGTTGAGGTGTGTTTTGAAGTGAAATACAAATGGCCTATTTATAGATTATAGAAATTTACTATTTGACACTATTCCAACAACCCCCAAATAGTAACCGAGCACTATTCCAAAGACCCCCAAATAGTAATCGGATACTATTTCACCAACCCCAAATAGTAACCTTGCATAGTAACTTTGCATAGTAACCGCGCATAGTAATCTTGCATAGTAATCGCGCATAGTATTACTATTCTTTCTTTCTTCTGTTTATTTTGCTGTTTTAATTCATCTCAGAAAATAATTCAAGTACCAGATTAATTTAATTATTTATTATAAATAATTAATTAATCTGTTACTTAGTTAATTTTAAGAGTAAATTAATCTTTGACAATACCTTGAAATATTATGTTTGTCCTTGATTGTCAATAGGCTTTGGCAATTCTTTCTGTGAATTAATGTGTTGATCCTTCTCGTATGTGATGACACTTAGTGCACTGGTCTGGTTCACAAGTGACTAGCACTGATCTTGATCTTCACACCTTCGTTACATTACAATTGATTAGCCTGCAGCAGTATCTTCAAATTATATAAATACATGGAATCTTTTGGCCCTTCAACTGAATCATCTGTACATCTTATTCTGTCACTGAGGCTTGATCATGTTAATGAACTTCTTTCAGCGACTTGATCCTTGTCGGTGCATGTTCTTCAAATTTCACGATCCCTGTATCGAGTTAATATTATTTATCTTTTATCCTAGTTGAGTTATATATGTCCTCTATTACATATTACTTTAAATTATGCTTTACATAAAATTTATAACATCGATATCAAATTTTAATAGCAAATACAATATTTTATAATGAGCCGTCTTCTCGTTAAATACGTTTTGAGCCGATCTCGTTTGGGATCGAAATTTCAACTTCATTACATATTATTCATGATACTTATCATATACAACAACTTTTTCCTTAAAATCAAAACCTAAAAATAAAGTGAATTCCAATTTTTACTTTCTCTAAACTTTCTAAAATTTATGAAGTTTTAAAAAATGAAAATACATCTTATTTTCTCTTTATTATATTATAGATAATCCTGTATTTATTTAGGTTTCCCGCATTAGAATGTTCTTTTATTATATGAGAACTAGCTTTATAGCCCGTGCGAGGCACGGGTTTGCTCTAGCTATGTTTTAGTTAATTTGAGATTTAAATGGTGGCACGGAAATGCAATGTATATTGCGTTGCGATCAACTGTTCTGTGAAAAGGTTTGGGTTGTGTTTGTGGGGGTTGAGCTGTGCTCGAGGGTGTCTCCAATAATCTCAAGTGCCTTTAGAGAAAATCAGGGAACTTAATGCGTCTTACCCCTGAGGTGCCTACGTACCCTTGTATATATAGGGATCATGCTCACGTAGTTCTAATATGATTCTGTCTCTTACTGGAATAGCTGTATTCGGTCACCTAGTTCGTGTTGGACTCAGGTTCCTTTAGAGCCTTCCACGAACTAGTTGGCTAAGTAGAGTACAAACTCGAGTTCGTACCCTACTATAATTCTCTCATTGATCAGAGATAGTTCTAGGATCATCTGCGCCCTAGAATTATACTCCAATATCAATTCATTTATCTGTTCTAGATGGCTTCTAGAACCTTCTGTTGGCAACTCGTAGGAACCTGGTACTCAGGAACCTATATCTCAGGAGCCTGTTTCTCAGGAACCTCCTTATTTCGGGACATATCGCTTAGGGACCTCCCTTTAGGCGTCAGTACCTGCACAAATAACAAATTAGTTAGACTGGATAACTCTTCACATGCTCTTATCATCTCAATGGCTGTTGCTATGCTAACTCGAACTCTTCGGCTGAGAGGAACCTGGCCTTCTAATACTCATACTTCCTTAGTCATTTCTTTTATATGATCTTCATAACTCGTACTGGATCAATCTTCTGGCTCGTATGGATCGAACCCTATAGCTTAATGGGCCTAAATCTAGCCCATGGAGATTTTGGGCACAACAAGTACCCCCCGGTTCCTTGAAATCATGTAATGTGAAAGGAACCTATTATAATTCTACGATCAAAAGTTCAATGCTAAACCATTCTAGTAACAATACCTCGCTTCAACATTTTATATCTAAGCCTACATGAGCTAACTCGGCGTAGGAAACAGGACATAAAATATTTTCAGCTTAATATAATCTTGAGTAAGCTTCCTTTATACTAGGGAACCTGTTACCTCGTTATTTTTTCTTTTTGCTCCAGCTCTCGAAATCAACTCGATGCTTGCATTTAGCTCCCCAGGGAATCTAACTTGTCACTCAACTCCACGTCTCTTTAAATTTAATAATTTTAGAGGGGATAATGGTTGGTAAGCAGGAGATAATTCGAAATTCAAATTCAAACTTATCACTTACCGACGCTGCAGTTAATGCGTGAGTTCCCTAGGTTCACATGCCTCTCACGCGTGTACCTCTTCGTTTTACCGCTCCAGTAATGCTCTGCCACGTGTACGGAGCTGTTTCATTTACCTTGACTATTTAATCGCCATCTCACCCCCTCAGGTCCATTTTTACCTTTACCAAATTCTTGCAAAAACCCTTGGAGAGAGAAGAAGAAAACCGACGATCCTCCACTCAATTCAACTTGTTCTTCGCCGTCCTCTTCGATTCAAGGTACGATTCTGGTTCATTTTTCTCTGTTCTTTCATAATCTTGACTTCATTTCGTACTATCTGCACTTTTATGTCTTGCATGCCGATGTTCATCTTTTCTGATGTATGCATCAATACCTGTTCCTCACATTCCATGCTTCACACACAATTATTCAACATATTTTGTTCAGTAGGTGTCTTCTTGTTAATTCGCAGTTGTATCATCATGATCCTAACACATCCTTTAATCGTCTGTTCATCTTCTGCATTCACATGTTTTTAATTTGCGTAACTCCCATTGAGATCTCCTATAAAGTTTCCTGCTTGTTAATGTATAACTGTTTGAGCATCTCAAAACCTTAGTATCTCTCTTAGGTTCCTGACCCTTCTTCACCTGTCTTTGCAGATGTCTTCTTATTCAACACATTCAGACCACCATTCTTTGATAAACCCTGCTTTTACCAAATCAGTCAGCAATAGGACCAGGTCTAAAATCTCTATCCCAGATTTAGGTGAGCCTCAAAACATCCTTATTAGACTTCCGACTAAACAAAATAGAATTCTAAACTCCTCTAATTTTATTGAATTAGGAGACGATTGGCCTTCTGACGAAGAAGAAGTGTCAAAGCCTGATCAGAAAGTACTCCATGAACTTGATTTTGACAATGAGATAACTGTCGAGAGAGAGTCATATAAACAGGAGATTGTGCCTTTCTGTGAGAAAGTTGATTCGTCCATGACTTCAGCTAGGTTAGAGAAGTTGTGGGAAGAATGTGTTCGTCCAACCTGTCCGATCATTGTTCCAGAACCTGGTGAGAGGGCTCACAGGTTCGACACTAAAGTTCCTGAACGTGGTATTCCTAATGCAGTGACCTCTGCCGCTTTTTTTAGAGTGGGTGTCTACTTCCCCTTCCATCCTTTTTTGCAAGAAGTTCTCGACTTTTATGGCTTATCCCCTCTCCAACTGACTCCCAATTCCTATAGGCTAGCCATGAGCACATATATTCTGTACTCCAGTCTGTTCACCACTCCTTTATCTGCACCTGAGTTAGGTTATTTCTTCAGATTGAAAGATACTGGAAAGGGTTCCGGTTGTTTTTATCTAACCGCCTGGCCTTGTCATCAAGGTCAGTGTATAAAAGGCATTAAACAAAACTTTGACCAATGACAGGAGCAATTTCTTTATTGCTATGACTGTCCCCCTGTCCGTTTCCAATTCAATCGTCGTCCTCATGTTCCCAAACAAACATTTCTTTCTAGAGTCTGCCTTCAAAGAGCTGAAGAGGCTTTGAAACATTCTTCATCCCTTAGGGATTGTATGATTCTATTAACACCTGAGAATCTCGTCACCTTAGGTTTTCTCCCTGCTTCCCCTGGTAATGCTTTATTTTATTTGTCTTTATTGCATTCCTGTAACTATGTCCATTTATCTCATGCTCTTTGTCTATCCTGATTTATTTTCTGACTCTGTATTCACAGGTATGGCTCCCAAGGTTCCTTCTTTCGTAAAAAGATCCAAGAACGTTGACGAGATCTTCAAGGTTGAAGATAAGGAGGTTCCGCTTGCTACAACTCCTATCTACCAAGTTCCCACTCCAGCTTCAGTCCAGCCGTCTGGTTCCTCCAAGCGTAAGCTAGCTCAGACTACACTTGATCTCTCTGGAAGCTCCCAAACCAGGTCCATGAAAAAAGGGAAAGCTGTGAAGATTGAATCAGCTGTGGCACAGAATCAATTCAAAGACTTGATTGACACACACGTGCTTCCAGAAGCGGTTGCCAGCTGGGCTAAAATGGATACCACCGAAGTTATGCATGCCATGAGGTTCTCGGCTGCCCAAAATGCTTTCTTTACTCTCCGCTTTTGCGATGATATTGCTGAGAAAACTCAATATGATCTCCGGTTACAAGGAGAAGTTTCAAGGTTGAAGGAAGAGTTGACTGCTATGGAAGGTAAGGTGAACATAGCCACTGCTGCTGTTCGAAAAGCAAAAACCGTCGAAACCTCACTAAAGAATAGCAGGGATGAGCTTCAGGGACAGGTGAAGAGTTTGCAGGATGAGAAATTGTCCATGCTAGAGAAAATCAATGAACTAAAAACTCAGGTTGATGCTTTAAATGTTGCTGCCACCACTGTCAAATCATCCATGCTCGTCCAGGAGAAAGCTAGGTATGATGAAGGTTATGACGAAGGCATTCGAGACTACATGAGGTCCATGTGGGAGAAAATGCCCGAGCTAAACTGGTCTCTCCTAGGCGAGGACGTAGTGGGGATGATCAAGGAATTTGAGAATGAAGCTACTGCTGCAACCTCTGTACCTCCCGTGGAAACGGTTGAGAGGTCTCCAGGTGCCAACCCTGAGACTGCAGAGGTTCCTGCTCCTGAAGTTGTTCAGCCTATCCCTCCAACTCCTCCTGTTGTCACCAAGGGTTCCGATGAAGTTCCTCCTTCATAAACTCAACAAAATCCTTTAAAAGCTTTTATAATATGATAACTTTTGATAACTTTTGATGAGGTCGCGGGCTCCTCGTAACGCCTCGCAAGATGTAATTCTAAATTTGGTTTCCATGGCCTTCGTGCCAATAACTCTTTATGCTGGTTTCCTGGGTTTTTGTACCCATAACTCTTTATGGTTTTTTATGTCAATTATCTACTTTTGCTACATATCTCTTGTCCAGGGTAAGCACATACATATTTCTTTGTTCGAATCTTAACTTACTACGTACTTTTCTTCAAGCCCTCATGAAATACTTCACTGTTATGCACTAGAGAATAACTCAACTTCCTTAATCATATGTTCAAGCTTACGCGGGCTAACCCATTGTAAGAAACAGAACACACACATATTTCCACTTGTTTTTTCTCAAAATAAATGCAACAAAATACAGCTGAGTTGTAATCCTGGAACCTTTGTGTTTACACCTTGAGTTGATAATCTAAATCGTAGCCTTCTTTAATAACTTCTTCTTCATCAAAACCAGGTTCCTCGAGTACTAATCCTGCAGAACAAACATAAAACAGAAACTAGTTAAGGTTAATAAAATCTTTCTCTTGTTTAATTCGGGTCATCTCTTGGAAAGGTTGCCTGCTTGGCTCCCAATCCTAATCTCTAGGTCCCAACATGCCTCGAGGCATATTGGTTCCTTTTTTCTCTTGGAAAGGTAACCTGCTTGGTTCCCAATCCTATTCTCTAGGTCCCAACATGCCTCGAGACATGTTGGTTCCTTTTTGTGCCTCGAGGCGATTCTAGGAACCTGTGCGCCGTTCTGGGAGTCCACACAGATTCCTCTTCTTCATGTGTCAGGCTAGACATCTTATGAAGGTAAATGCTAAAGATTTTATCCCTTCTTCCCATGTGCCAAAGGCGGTTCCACATGAGGTAGAGCTTATTAGGCTTCTCTTTAAGAACAAGTGTGCCGGTCTAGGCTCCACACAGGTTCCTTTAGGTGCCTTTTGTCAGGACTTTAGGTGCCTTTTGTCAGGACTTTAGGTGCCTTTTGTCAGGACTTTAATTCACGTGCTCAAGGAACTTGAGGCTTTTGGCAACAATGTCGTGCTCAGTCAGCTGAGGCTTTTCAATCACATTTGCTCAGGAAGCTACCTGAGGCTTTTCTCATGCCCAGGAAGCTACCTGGGGACTTTGCTCGATGCCCAGGAAGCTACCTAGGACTTTTTCTTGATGCGTGCTCGGGAAGCTACCCAAGGCTTAATTCATACTCAGGAAGCTACCTGAGGCTTTGGTTCAAGTCAGTCATTCTCAATTTGCATACTTTGTCAAATCACATTCATACTTTCAATGCTACAGGGACCTGTAAGTCAGGGTGACCTGCAAATACAATGCTATAGGAACCTGTTAGCCTAGGTAACCTGCAAATACAATACAAGTACTAAAGCAAGCACTTAAAAAGTTTCAAATTGGCATATGAAATATCAAATCATAGCATGCACAATGCTGTCTAAGTAGGAATACTACCCCCCAGTTCTTTTGGGTAATTATTGTTACGTAAAAGAACTATTAAAGAGCTATAGCTGCAAAGAATGCACTCAAAATATCCAACGCAGACCTATCTATCACTCAATACTTTAAAAAGAAATCGTCTTGCAAGTAGGGAGGTTCACATCAAGTACCCCCCGAGTACATGCATAATCAAATACTGAAATCAAAATGCTGGTCAGCTATAACTAATAAGCTGCCTTTATTCTCGGGCTGAAAGAGCCTTACTTTTCCTAAGAAAAACACATAAAAGAGTTACTGATAATACTTCTTGAGATGTTCTGCATTCCAAGCTCTCGGAATGAGGTTCCCATCCATATCCATCAAGTGGTAGGTTCCTTCCCAAATGGCTGACTTTATCTGGTAAGGTCCCTCCCAATTTGCTCCAAAAGCTCCATGTGCCAGAACCCTGGTATTTGGCATGACTTTTCTCAGAACTAGGTCTCCAACTTTAAAAGGTCTTGCCTTCACCTTTTTGTTGTAATACCTTCAAACTCTCTGTTGATATGCTGCTAACTTTACTTGCGAATCTGCTCTCAACTCCTCGATCATGTCCAAATACAATATATGATTGACCTCATTGTTCTCAGGGTCAAAATGCTTTCTTCTCAGGGAACCTGTTCCAACTTCCACAGGTACCATAGCTTCATAACCATAAGTGAGAGTAAAAGGAGACTCACCAGTTGTAGTTCTAGGCGTGGTGTTATACGACCACAAGACTCCAGGAAGCTCCTCTGGCCAGCTTCCTTTCTTATCTTCAAGCCTTGTCTTCAAAGTATGCTTGATAATCTTGTTCACCGTTTCAGTCTGTCCATTACTCTGTGGATAGTACACTGCTGAAAATGCCTTCTGAATTCCAAACTGCTCACACAATCCTCTAAGCTCTCTACTATCAAACTGCTTCCCGTTGTCAGAAATCAGCTTCTGCGGAATGCCAAATCTACATACAATGGCTCGAAACACGAACTCAGTCAATTTTGATGCTGTAATCTTAGCAAGTGGTTCTACTTCTGCCCACTTTGTGAAATAATCAACTGCAACCACTGCATATTTCACTCCTCCTTTTCCTTTCGGGAGCTCTCCAATGAGGTCTATCCCCCAAACGGTGAATGGCCAAGGACTAACAATCTGTTTGATAGGTGCTACAGGACGACTATCAAAATTTGCGAACCTCTGACAATTACTACATGCCTGTACGAACTTGGAAGCATCTGCTTTGATGGTTGGCCAATAATATCCTTGTCGAAGGACCTTCATGGCTAAAGAATTACCCTCCGAGTGATTTCCACATACTCCTTCATGAATCTCCTCGAGGATGTACTTGCATTGTTCTCCAGCTACACACTTGAGCAAAGGTTGATTGAATCCTCGTCTATACAGAACTCCATCATAGATTACATACTTGGCTGCATGATACCTCAGCTTCCTGGCATCATCTTGACTGGGAGGTAGCTCCCCTTTATCCAGGTAACGATGTATTGGGGTCATCCAGGAATCTTCAACTGGAAACTCGATGTCCATCACTTCTTCTTTGAAAACACTAGGTTGCTCCTGAATCTGAAGTGGGATTACCCCCAATAATGTGGATTCTCTCTGAGATCCTAGCTCGGCTAATGCATCTGAATTGGTATTTTTTTCCTTGAGGTATTTGATCTAGCTTCACCTCTTTGAACTTCGCGATCAACTCCTGGGAGTACCTCAAGTACAAGTCTGTTCGTGGACCTCTCGCCTGAAAACCACCACGAATCTGCCAAACTACTAACATCGAATCACTGAACACTCTAATATTCTCAACTTTCATCTCCAAGGCTAGCTTGAGACCTGCAATCAATGCCTCATACTCTGCATCATTGTTTGTGGCTCTAAAAGCAAAATGAATCGAACTATAGAGTTGGTGTCCCTCTGGACTAACTAGCTCTATGCCTGCACCTGCTCCACCACTGTTAGCAGCTCCATCTACATACAGTGTCCACCAGGGTGCACAATTGTCATTCTCTGTCTGTTCTTCCACCACCTCTTTTGGCCCCTCCTGGCCAGTAACCTCCACATGAGGTGGAAACTCGATTAAGAAATCTGCTAGAGCTTGAGCTTTGATTGTTGTCTTTGGCTTGTATTCTATATCGAACTGTCCTAACTCCACAGCCCACTTTAACATTCTCCCAGAAGTTTCTGGCCTATGCATCACTTGCTTAAGTGGATATGAGGTTCTTACCTCAATCTTGTGAGCTTGGAAGTAAGGTCGCAGCTTCCTGGAAGCTAGAATCAATGCGAAAACCAGCTTCTCCAATCCTGTATACCTCGTTTCTGCATCAAGTAACCTTTTATTAACATAGTAGACTGGGCTCTGCTGTCCATTCTCTTCTCGAACCAGAACTGCACTAATTGAATACTCTGATACGGCCAAGTAAAGTATCAATGTTTCTCCATCCACAGGTTTGGCTAACAGTGGGGGGCTCCCCAAATGCTCCTTTAACTTTCCAAATGCTATCTCACATTCTGCCATCCACTTGAACTTGCTTCCTTTCTTTATAGCTTTAAAGAACTCCTGACACTTATCAGTGGACTTCGAGATGAATCTGTTCAAGGCTGCAACTCTCCCTGTGAGGGACTGAACCTCTCTCACAGTTCTCGGCGACCTCATATCAATCAATGCTTTAATCTTGGCTGGGTTGGCTTCGATACCTCTGTGGTTCACCATGAAACCCAGAAACTTTCCTGATTCTACCCCGAACACACATTTTTGAGGGTTCAGCTTCATTCTGTACTTTCGCAAGATTCAAAACATTTCTTCTAAGTGCTTTACATGGTCAACAGCTTCCTTGGATATGACTAGCATATCATCCACATATACTTCCATAGTATGGCCAATTTGGTCTTTAAACATCATATTCACTAACCGTTGGTATGTGGCTCCAGCATTAATCAATCCAAATGGCATGCATACATAGCAATAAAGACCTCTATCCGTAATAAAAGAAGTATGCTCTTGATCAGGTTCATACATAGGGATTTGATTGTAACCTGAATATGCATCCATGAAGCTGAGGAGGGCATGTCCAGCTATTGCATCCACTAACTGATCAATCCATGGCAGTGGGAAACTGTCCTTCGGGCATGCTTTGTTGAGATCTGTGAAGTCCACACAGGTTCTCCATTTCCCATTAGGTTTCTTTACCAAAACAGGGTTTGCCAACCATACTGGGTAGAAAGATTCTTTAACCAATCTTGCATCCAATAACCTGTCGACCTCTTCTTTCAATGCTTGAGCTCTTTCTCCACTAACTGGTCTTCGCTTCTGTCTCACTCCTTTCTTTTCTGGATCAATATTCAATTTATGACACATGACCCTTGGGTCTATCCCTTCCATATCTGCGTGACACCATGCGAACACATCCAAGTTCTTGCCCAAAAAGGTAATGAGAGATTCCTTTAAGGCTGGGTCGAGTTGAGCTCCAATCTTCAACACTTTTGTACCATCTTTGTCATTGATCTTCACATCGAAAGTTTCACCAGCTGGTCCAGCCTTGACCATGGTTTCTGGCATTCGAGGATCTAAGTCTACCTCCATCTCTGTGGTTGAGTCCTCTTGAGGTTCCTGGACTATAGACGGTTCCTGAACTTCGTGCATGACATTCCTTCTCTTTGATGCTGGCTGACTGTCTTCATTGCTTCCATTATGTTTCAGTTTTCGGGATTTTTCTTCATCCAATCCTTCTTCCATACACACATCACCATCCTTGTCCGTAGGGGGTGCACTTTCTATCAGCAAGTAAGGGGTATCTGGTCCCCGAAAAACTAGAATCTCAGCATGAGGTTCCTCTTCCATGATCTCTTCAATTCTTATAGCTCTACAGGATGCTGGCACAAAACCTTCCAAGGGCGGACTACGCAGGTCGAGCGTTATTTTGTCTGGGTTCTTTCCTGGAAAATCATCAGGAACCTCGTCCATGGGTCCAGGCAATTTAGCAGCCTTAGCAGCATGTTGCAAAGCTTTGGTGTAGCACTCTCTAGACTCATACTGACATCCTCGAACTACACCAATTCTATTTGGTGTTGGGAACTTCATAGTTAGGTGGTAAATAGAGGTTATCACCCTCATCTCTTTCAAGACGGGTCTTCCCAGAATAGCATTGTAGTTTATATTCTCCTCTATAACAATGAATTCCGCCAGTTGTGTAATGTAACATGGTTTGTTACCTAGAGTTACTGGCAAACGAATCTTACCTTTGATAGGAACCTGATTATTAGTGAATCCGTACAAGGTATCGTTCGTTGGAGTTAAGTCTTTATCCAGAAAATGCATCTTCTTGAAAGCTGAGTAAGATAACAGGTTTACAGAGCTTCCATTATCAACTAGCACTCGATGAACCTCATAAGACCCGATTCCTGCCTCGACCACTAAAGCATCGGTATGGGGATGGTGCACCCAAGAAGCATCTTCTTCAGTGAAAGTAATTTCTACATCCTCTCCTTCAAACAGCTTTGGAGACCTCTGTGACAGATTGTAAATACTGGTCAAAGGACGTTCTTTAGCTTCACGGGTATATCTGTCCATGGCGCTCCTGCTGCTTCCTCCAATGTGTGGACCTCCTATAATTGTGCGTATGCACCCAGCCTTAGGTGGTCCTTCCATCACAACAGGTTCCTGTGTCTGTGTCTTCTGAGTCTTCTCATCTCTATACTTTTTGCCTTCTTGATCCACCCATTCACTTAACTGCCCTTGTCTGATTAGAGTTTCAATTAGGTCCCTGAGGTGATGGCAGTCTGCAGTATTATGCCCATTGTTATCATGAAAGTCACAGTACGGACGCTCATTCTTATTCCCTGGAGGACCAGTTCTGAAAGGCTTCTTAAACCACGAGGACTTCTCGTTCACCGCGTAAATGTGATCGATTGGAGCTACCAAAGGGGTGAAAGTTTCATAGGCAGGTCTCTCATGTTTGTTGTTGTTATAGGAAGCTGGTGGCGGGACCTGACTCATGACAGGTCTAGTAGGATTCACAGCTTCAGGCTTCACCTGGGATGTACGACTAACCACCTTTTTATTGTCACGACCATTGGGGCTTCTTGGTCTCGACCTCTTGCTTCCACTTTGCCTTACGAAATCTGGATTCTTCTTTAACTCGGCCAGAGATTCCTCCACAAGACGAAAAGGTTCTGCCTGGGCATAAAAATCTGCCAACGTCTCTGGTTCTTTTCCTTGAAGTGCTTTCCAAAAGTCCGAGCCTCCTTTGACCCCAGCAATTAAGAAATTCTTTATCGTTTCCTCAGATGCTTTCCTAACCTTCGGAACCTCTGCATTGAACCTCTTGAAGTATTCCGTCAATGTCTCACTAGGTCTTTGCTTGATGTTGGCTAAGGTATTGGTAGGTGGTGCGAATGCAACGGATGCTCTAAATTGAGTGACGAAGAGCTTCCCCATACTCGCCCAAGAACTAATCGAATCAGCAGGTAACCTTTTGAATCATTGATGGGCTCCACCCTGTAGAGTTGCGGCCAGTAACCTGCATCTGGTGGCTTCCTTCACTTGATAGACATCCATCTCTGTGTCGAAATGACTGAGGTATTCAATGGGGTCAGTAGTTCCATCGAATTTCAACTCATTCGAAGGCCTGTAAGACCTAGGCAGAGCCGACTTTCGAACCTTCTTGGTGAAAGGAGAAGCAGTTGTAGGATTCACAGCAAGATTCTTTTCGTCCTTAAGTTGAGCCAAAATTTTCTTGATATCTTTTGCTGTCACCTCCCCAGTAGCTTCCGCCTTTGTCTTTTTGCTCGTTCCTTCCTCCTCTTGCGACTCTGCAGTGCTTGATTCTTCAGTATCCTCATCTGAATCTGTGTTTTCTTCTTCAATTATCTCAACAGATGGGTCTTTATCTTTCTTCTTTTTCTGTGAGGAACCTCCAGTCTTGGTCTTCTTCTTTCCCTTGGACCCTGTACGGCCCTTGCTAACAGTTTTACTCTTCTCAGGATTCTCTAGTTCTTCATTACCATTATTCTGCTTTGGTCCTTCACCATCTTCTAGAACCTCCTCTCCATCCTCAGATTCTTCTTCCTCAAAGTTCAACTGTTTCGGAGTAACCTTCGACTTCTTGCCTTTCTTTGCCTTCTTTTTCTTCTTTTTGCTTGAAGCCTGCTCCAAAGTCGACAATCGTTCTCCCACAGTCTTTAAGACTTCCATCATAGCTGCTTTGGTAACCTTCGGTGCTTTGTTAGGAGATTTGTTCCCATCGTGAATCTGTCGCTCAGAACGGGTTGCTTCGCTATCAGAGTTGCCTGGCATCTTTTCCACGCTTAAGATATTAACTATCCCCTCCTTCTAGCGCCAATGTTGATGAGTGGATTTAGTAACAACTTTTGAGAGGTTTACGGGTAGTTGTATAGGCTAGCGATCAACTGTTCTGTGAAAAGGTTTGGGTTATGTTTGTGGGGGTTGAGCTGTGCTCGAGGGTGTCTCCAATAATCTCAAGTGCCTTTAGAGAAAATCAGAGAACTTAATGCGTCTTACCCCTGAGGTGCCTACGTACCCTTGTATATATAGGGATCAAGCTCACGTAGTTCTAATATGATTCTGTCTCTTACTGGAATAGCTGTATTCGGTCACCTAGTTCGTGTTGGACTCAGGTTCCTTTAGAGCCTTCCACGAACTAGTTGGCTAAGTAGAGTACAAACTCGAGTTCGTACCCTACTATAATTCTCTCATTGATCAGAGATAGTTCTAGGATCATCTGCGCCCTAGAATTATACTCCAATATCAATTCATTTATATGTTCTAGATGGCTTCTAGAACCTTCTGTTGGCAAAGGAACCTGGTACTCAGGAACCTATATCTCAGGAGCCTGTTTCTCAGGAACCTCCTTATTTCGGGACATATCGCTTAGGGACCTCCCTTTAGGCGTCAGTACCTGCACAAATAACAAATTAGTTAGACTGGATAACTCTTCACATGCTCTTATCATCTCAATGGTTGTTGCTATGCTAACTCGAACTCTTCGGCTGGGAGGAACCTGGCCTTCTAATACTCATACTTCCTTAGTCATTTCTTCTATCTGATCTTCATAACTCGTACTGGATCAATCTTCTGGCTCGTATGGATCGACCCCTATAGCTTAATGGGCCTAAATCTAGCCCATGGAGATTTTGGGCACAACAAGGATGTAGTTTATGGTCTCTCGAGCTAGCATGATCCAATTTTTTCTTAAAAATCCCAACATTAGTTATCGTTCTCTTTGATTTGTATGCCTGAGTACAACTGCTTACTTTATCGTGATCCAATTTTTAATTAAAAATCTCAATATCAGTTATTGTTCCCTAAAAATCGATTTGCACAAAAAATCCTAATATGAGCAACTCTAAAATATACTCCAACATTTAGGTACTTAGGGCTATTTTATAAGTTTCTATATATCAGCAAATGTATTATTATATACAAGTAATTAATAACAGTGCCTCTTTTTTTTTAAGAACTTCTTTATAATTCTTTCAAGTGAGTTAGTAGATTACGATTGTCAACCGTACTCTTTAACATAAACTGAAACCACAGTTTTAATTCATATGCTAAAATATTTAAATTTAATTTTCCCTTGAATATGATAATATCAAATATTTTATAATAAATGATCACATAAAACGGGGGTCGCAATTTATGGGGGACCAAAACATTTAAGATTTGAATCCATAGTTTAGTTGGCTCTGGTTTTTAAACTGTAATAAACACAACCACAAATTCAAAGCACCAATGGCTTCTCATGCTACAAATATAGATAACATATAAATAACATTAATTACATAAGAATAACAGTAGATTAACTGCATCAGGTGCATCCTTAAGTCACAAGGTTGCGCCTGATTTCCATTACATGTCATGGCAAATGTACGTTGAGTAGTTGAATAGAACATCGACAACAACCTGATCATTTCTTTCGATCTGTAGAGGGTTTTAGTGATATTATAACACCATAACCAAAAATGTGGCTAAAAACACAACCACAAATTCAAAGCACCAATGGCTATAGATAACATATAGATAACATTAATCAGATAAGCATCACAGTAGATTACCTGCATCAGGTGCATCCTTAAGTCACAAGGCCGTGCCTGATTTCCATTACATGCCTGGCAAATGTTGAGTAGTGAATAGAACATCGACAGCAACCTGGTCATTTCCTTCGATCTGTAGAGGGTTTTAGTGATATTATAACACCATAACAAAAAATGTGGCTAAAAATCCAAGATGCCCAGCAATGTGTAAGCTCAGATAGGCTACTTACTTTTATTCTAATTTTTTTCTTAAATGGATTCGGCATTTGATGTGTAACCTCCATAGAAAATGGGGCACGGGTATAGGCACATTCCGATGTTTACATGGAATGAAAACCAAGAACAATGTTACTGAACCAATAGCTAGTGCTGCTCCATAACTTCCCATATGAAACTTAAATACATATATACCCAACAAACTGGGCAAGAAATGCCAGAGTTGCAACTGAGCATGCAAGCAAAGGAAGAACTAAAAACTAAGACTACAAGTAATAAACCAATGGTTTAAGAATAGCATGAGAGAATGTTCCTGGTATTGACCAGATTGAAAACCTTCCGGCTTCATGCGAAATTAGAGAGTCGTGATGGATATTTTACAGAAGTTATTCCATAAAGTTCCATAAAATAACTACCGACATACAAAATGAAAGTAGAGATATTATGGTCCCATAAGTATAGGCAATAAGTTTTTTGTACTGTTTCGTGCCATATGCTTGACCACATAATGTTTTCGGTGCACTGACCAGTCCATATTACTATTTTTAACATAATTAATGTCCAATTAGATATGATATGGAACATGAACCTAAAGTACATGTGGCAATGGGAATTTATACTCGTTTCATAATAAAAACTAAGGAAACTCTCTTGCCTTTTCGAAACTTTCCCGAAAACTGAATTATAAGAAAAAAAGAAATCTCGTTTGCCTTTACGAAATAAACTTCCACAACATTGAAGTCGGTAACATTTGTAAGGATATGATGACACCAAAGAGATAAAGTTTTCCAACATGACCAACCATTAAAGTGGACACAAATCTTAACAAATATTGTGAGGTTGACACAAACAATATTGTGAAAAAATATAACCGATCCTTTGGTCTCTGCTACAAACTCGTTCTATGTTGATTCTGCAACCATTTGTTACTCTTTGTTTTCAGGTGTCTTCAGCACTAAGGAAGAAAATATAACCAATATCTACAAACTTGTTCCATTTTTTTTTTTACTAAATTCATATATGGTGTTTTTTATGTTTATGGTTTTGGACGCTCTTTTGGTCCACTCTTGCAATCAAAATAGGATGTGCTCAGTATAAATTTCTCCATAATCCACAACTCTTATAATTACTTGTTCCTCCTCCAACATTTGTATATCAGCCTTATAAGTTTATTTATCTCCCTACGTTGATTGTATTCCACATTTTCAACAAATATATGTACATTTTTAGGGAACATAATAATGATAATTGGGTTCTTAACAATAATATATCAACAATCAGTGACTAACATAGAAATATGACATTAGTTTGAGGATATCTCCAATAAGGGAATCAACATTCTAAAAGTCAAAGGAGGCGAAACAAACAACACTACAAACTACAAAGCAAAGGTCCATTATATTGCTGGATTGCAAACAAAAACTACTTACATTGTGCATCAGATGAACACCGACAATCGATAAACTATTTTCCTGGCATCCCTGTTAATATCAAGCCACCATGTTTTCGATATTTAAGACCAGAGAGGTGTACCAGGGGGCAACTTCAATTTACAAGAATCCAAATTCAAGTTTGACAAGTTTAAACCTAAAACTACAACACAACTACCGGGTTTAGTAATTTAAGCACAAAATTATCACGAAAATGAAATCTTTCAATCACCTAGATAGCCATTTCGTTGATACATATATACTGAATAAAACAGAGCACATGGTCTTCATCACCACTACAATTACATTAAAAAAAATCCAAGAAGATCCCAAATAAGAATGGATTAAATTAGGGTTAAAAGGCAACATAAAATGATATAAAAATAAAAGGAGAAAAACTAACAGGCAACCATTTTGACAATTGTGCGCAAAGTTTGAAGCTACCAAGTTATTCTTGTATAAAGCTTGCGCAGATATACAATATGTACATATATGTAGCCGCATATGTGTATTTGATTAAATGTTCTTATTTGAGTTATCAATGAAATGGCGATGTTCAATTGACAAAAAAGGCATATCGGAGAAGATGCAGAGTTTTGTCAATTGCGTATGCATATGTTGAGGTTGAATCACAATAGACGTGCCTTGAGGGATCGATGTGGCTCTAACGTGTTTCCGACGTGGCAGGTTGACATGGATTTAATTGTCTTATCAAACTCACTGTTGTGCTAGTAATAATATAATAGATAGTATTGGATTTATGAACATTTTTCCTAATAGAAATATAATTAACTTAAATAAAAAAATTATAATTTTAGAATATCGTAAAATATGTCACCACCGTCCTTTTATTCTACTTCCAATAAAATATTTAATTATATGTCTCCTCTATATTTAAACAAATATTCTATTTCCAATAAAACTTCTAATTATATGTTTTTTCTATAAATTCGAACTCTTTTTTTTCTTTAAATTTGAACTTCTATTCTTCTTCCAATAGAAGTTTCAATCATATACCTTATAAATATCTATTCTACTTCCAATAGAATTTCTAATAAAGAGTGGTAAATCTCGAAAGAGATCCAGAGATTTTCCCTCTGGGAGGTTAAACTTGAATCGATTAAATGGCACAAAACCCAAGTTTCACTCATACGTCAGTGAAGACACTTGGTTCATAAAAGAACCACCTACCGATGGATCTTTCCGTAAAATGGAAGATTCACCAGCAGTTATTGAGGTAGGTAATTCCACCTCAGATGCCTGTGAAGGCATTTGATCTTTAGAAAGATCATCAACCACTGTTATGTTCCGAATGGAACTCAAGATAGTTGCTCCCGTCAATTCAACCTTATTTACATTTCCACTCATTTGACAAGGAAGAATTGTTTCACTAATAGTTGCAGTTACCTCAGGTTCATTTGGTTTACTTCTTTTAGAATGAGGTAGAGCTGCTGATGTAACGAACTCCTTATGTGGTGCTGCTGAGGCACTATCTCCCTCAATAATGTGGATGACTGGTCATTTAGTGACAATTGAGGTGTAGGAGTTTGTTGTGTTTGTATTTGCATTTGTAGAATGGGCTTTTCGACCTGTGTTAGAGTCGGTGGGATTTCCTGCTCTTGGTCGGGTAAGATGGCCACTAAGGACTGTAGAAACTGTATTTCCTGTGACACAATAGGGAATACAGAGGTTGGAATAGCAGGGATTGAAATATTACCTTGTCGTATACCTACTCTCACTAGTCGTGGTAACAACAGAAGTGGGACAGTCTTTAGATATTCAGTTAGGACTGTAGGTACATCCGTATATTTCTTTTTGCTTATGTAATTAATTACATTCGTCTTCATGGAAGAACATTCCACCTTTTGACCAATTTCCAAGCGTACCCTGTCTTCATCATTCAAAAAATCATTTAATATTAACTGTAGAAACCTTGGATATAGACATTTGACATTTTGAGTCCGAACATCTCTTGTTCCCAAGCGTTCCATTTTTAAAATGATTTGACCAAGCACTATTTTTCCAAAATTAATCCTCAAATTATTGGCGACCGCATACTCTATTATTTGAATAAATTCAGGTATTCGATCTTGATTTGTTCTATCTGAGGAAAAAACATGGTTAAGAGTGTGAAAGAAGAAATTTCAGTGCTGGGTTAGAAATGTTCTAGAAAGATTACCAGTATTGAAGTTGCCATCTTGGTACCTTATAAAACGAAAGAACATTTCAATTTGTTCAGGTGTAGGATCGGAAACGAGATTTTCCATAGGAAAATGGAGAATTCGATTAACATCTCGTTCAGTGACCCTAATCGACCTATTAAACAGTCGATATGTGATTGCACACCCGTCCTATCCAGAAGTGTTATCCGCACTGCAATATAGTTCACGCAATGCATCATGGTTAAGCTGCACCTGTGTAACTAAAGCATAGCGGATTAATGAATGTTCATTCAGAAATTGTGTCCAAGCCCAAAATTGCTCATCCTGAATGGTTTTGATTTGCTGAATGGAAATATGATTAACTTTAGCAATTAAAAAGCTTCCCTGTAATGCCATTTTCAAAACTTTGAGGAAATTCAAAAACAAGGGTTAGTGCGTATAACAAGAATATGAAATCCGCTCTAAAAACCACCAGCTAGATTGTGAGATCTTTCCGGTCAAAGTTTGAAATATTCAGCAATTGTGTGTATATGCTCTGTATATCTGAAAAATGATGATGTTAAACACAAACAAAAACTCATCATTGAAAGTTGATGGGATGTTTGAATTCCGATATTAAGTGGAAAATTACATACCCAATTCCCCTTCGTCACTTGCATTTTCCCGTAGAGACTTAAATTCCTATTTAATGACCAGATGCATTTTCATACAGTACTATGGAATATAACTTCCTATTACGATCCAAACAAGCACCTGGTATCTATTGAACTCGTAACAATTTTATTGAAGTTATTAGATAGGAAAAGATATATGATATAGAGACATGCCAAAGATATATGATATAGAGACATGCCAAAGAGTAACGTGGGGGATCACCACTTGTACGGATGAATATATGATCAACGAGTACAAAGTTGCTCCATCAAAATTGTTTACGCTGAAATGAGAATGGTATAAATAGGAATGTAACACCCCAGTCCCACATCGAGGAGATTTGAGACTTCTGTTCAGTTTATAAGGCAAAATATTACAACTAAGTGCACCAACAAATCATGATCTTTTGGGGACCTGTGGTGGGCTTGTGGATTACCCAAGTTGTTGCATTTGGGCCAGTTTACTTTGGCTTATTTCGGATTCGGAATTGGGACTTGACCCGAATTTCGAAAATAGGCGCGGGATTTGACCCGGGTTATCACATATGGTATCAGAGCCAACTCTCGAAAGCTTGATTCGTCAAGTTGCCGGAGGTGGGGACACGAAGGCTGGTGGTATTATCCCACAATGGACAGAGGTCCGGAGGTGGGGACACGAAGCCAGCCGGTATTATCCCACAATGGTTAGGGAGGAACGATCTTGGACCTATGGGATATTCGTTCAGGCCTGACGAGGACGTCAGGAGTTTAAGTGGGGGATTTGTAACACCCCAGTCCCACATCGAGGAGATTTGAGACTTCTGTTCAGTTTATAAGGCAAAATAATACTACTAAGTGCACCAACAAATCATGATCTTTTGGGGGCCTGTGATGGGTTTGTGAATTACCCAAGTTGTTGCATTTGGGCCAGTTTACTTTGGCTTATTTCGGATTCGGAATTGGGACTTGACACGAATTTCGAAAATAGGCTCGGGATTTGACCCGAGTTGTCACAAGGAATCTTATTTATTTTTGATTGCGAAAGGACTCTTGAATTTAGGATATGCTCCAAACTTAGACTATCTAAAGCATCTCAAACATTTTGTTCAACTTATTGTCCATTTGGACATTCTTGTTTGGAATGGTTGTACTTTTTTTGCAGTTTCTTGATTGGGATCAAAGTCTCCAGCTGCTTCCTTCCAATAAAATAAAAATGAAGCAGATGGGTGTTTACATCTCTATTATAGAGTGCCAGCACACTCAGAACAGGTTTATGTGGAAAATATTACATGCACTTTCACTCACAAGTCAAAATGTCTGATTGGTCCGAAGCTAGTAGATTTTCTTCTAAAACTGTTTCGATATAGTAAATACCTAATAAGCATAAAATAATCCTATCACAACCAAGATAATTTCAAATATAGTGAAAAAGAAAAGGAGTCACTGTATAGTCTATGAGACAGAAGTCAAATCATAGCACATGAAATAATATTTTCCTGAAAGGCCTTAAGTTTGAACTCTGTACTGATGTTGCTCTACTGAATTGAATAATAGCAAAGTTAAAAATCACAGGGGGTCATTTTATCCAATCTTGAGTTCGAAAAACAATATGTTAAAATCACAGGGGGGGTCATTGTATACAACTTAGGAGGAGTTCGAAAAACAATATGTTGATTACCATAACCTGCTAAACCAATTGGGTCTGCATGAACATCATCAACCAGCACCTGTAAAATAGCGGAATAAATTAAAATTGGGCACCACTGGAGAGTGAAATCACAATTGGGCTCAAGTATACAAGATCCCCCCCTAAAGCACTTGATCGCACTTACCAAACATTAAGATCATAAAATCTGATCCCACCAACTGAATAGCTTGCACACACTGAGAAATTCTGGGGATGAAAGACAAGAGAGGTATAAAAATTTAGAAATATCAGAAATGCAAAGCAGATGAAGATAACATGAACAACGAATACTAGATAAAGCAAACCATGTCATTGAGTACATATTGTTGATGAGTGGATTTCGTAATCAACTTATGAGAGGTCTACAGGTAGTTGTATAAGCTAGCGATCAACTGTTCTGTGAAAGGTTTGGGTTATGTTTGTGGGGGTTGAGCTGTGCTCGAGAGTATCTCCAATAATCTCATGTGCCTTTAGAGAAAATCAGAGAACTGAATGCGTCTTACCCTGAGGTACCTACGTACCCTTGTATATATAGGGATCAAGCTCACGTAGTTCTAGTGGGACTTTGTCTCTTACTGGAATAGCTGTATTCGGTCACTTAGTTCGTGTAGGACTCAGGTTCCTTTAGAGCCTTCCACGAACTAGTTGGCTAAGTAGAGTAGAACTCAAGTTCGTACCCTACTATGATTCTCTCATTGGTTAGAGTTATTCTAGGATCATCTGCGCCCTAGAATTATACTCAGATACCAATTCGTTTATCTGTTCTAGATAGCTTCTAACACCTTCTGTTGGCAACTCGTAGGAACCTGGTGCTCAGGAACCTACATCTCAGGAGCCTATTTCTCAGGAACCTCCTTATTTCGGGACATATCACTTAGGGACCTCCCTTTAGGTATCAGTACCTGCACAAATAACAAACTGGTTAGTCTGACTCTTCTCATGCTTTTGTCATCTCTGTGGCTATTGCTATGCTAACTCGAACTCTTCTGCTGGGAGGAACCTGGCCTTCTAATACTCTGCTTAGCTTCCTGACCATTGGGAACCTCCTGATACTCATACTTCATTAGTCATTTCTTCTATCTGATCTTCATAAATCGTACTGGATCAATCTTCTAGCTCGTATGGACCGATCCTTATAGCTTAATGGGCCTAAATCTAGCCCATGGAGATTTTGGGCACAACAAGTACCCCCCGGTTCCTTGAAGTCATGTAATGTGAAAGGAACCTATTCTACGATCAAAGGTTCAATGCTAATCCATTCTGGTGACTATACCTCGCTTCAACATTGTATTTCCAAGCCTACATGAGCTAACTCGGCATAGGAAACAGGACATAGAATATTTTCAGCTTGATATAATCTTGAGTAAGCTTCCTTTGTATTAAGGAACCTCTTATCTCGCTATTTTCTTCTTCTTGCTTCAGCTCTCGAAATTTACTCTATGTTTGCATTCAACTTCCCGGGGAATCTAACTTGTCAGTCAACTCCACGCCTCTTTAAATTTAATAATTTAAGAGGGGATAATGGTTGGTTGTAGAAGATAATTCAAAATTTGAATTGAACTTATCACTTACCAAAGCTGTAGTTAATGTGTAAGTTCCCAAGGTTCACACGCTTCTCACGCGTGTATCTCTTCATTTTATCGCTCCAGTAATGCGTTGCCACGTGTACAAACTGTTTCCCATTTACCTCGACTATTTAATTATCTCTCAACCCCTCAGGTCCGTTTTTACCTTTACCAATCACTTGCAAAAACTTTTTGAGAGAAAACAAGAGGAGTTCAACAGTCATCCGCTTAATTCATCTTCTCCGTCGCCGTTCAACTCAAATCAAGGTATGGTTTCGACTTATTTCTTTCTATTCTCTCATATCCTTGTCTCGTTTTTCAATCATCTGTTTCATTGGATTGTGCATGCCGTCGTTTTCTTTGTATGTATTCACATGTTTTTAATTTGCGTAACTTCTATTGAGATCTCCTATAAAATTTCCTGCTTGTTAATGCATAACTGTTTGAGCATCTCAACACCTTAGTATCTCTCTTAGGTTCCTGACCCTTCTTCGCCTGTCTTTGCAGATGTCTTCTGATTCGACACATTCAGACCATCATTCTTTGATAAACCCTGTTTTTACCAAATCAGTCAGCAATAGGACCAGGTCTAAAATCTCTATCCCAGACTTAGGTGAGCCTCAGAACATCCTTATTAGACTTCCAACTAAACAAAATAGAACTATAACTCCCCTGATTTCATTGACTTAGGAGACGATTGGCCTTCTGACGAGGAAGAAGTGTCAAAGCCTGATCAGAAAGTACTCCCTGAACCCGATTTTGACAATGAGATAACAGTCGAGAGAGAGTCATATAAACAAGAGATTGTGCCTTTCTGTGAGAAAGTTGATTCGTCCATGACTTCAGCTAGGTTAGAGAAGTTGTGGGAAGAGTGTGTTCGTCCAACCTATCCGATCATTGTTCCAGAACCTGGTGAGAGGGCTCACAGGTTCGACCATAAAGTTCCTGAACGTGGTATTCCTAATGCAGTGACCTCTGCCGCTTTTTTTAGAGTGGGTGTTTATTTCCCCCTCCATCCTTTTCTTCAAGAAGTTCTCGACTTTTATGGCTTAGCCCCTCTCCAACTGACTCCCAATTCCTACAGACTAGCCATGAGCACATATATTCTGTACTCCAGTCTGTTCACCACTCCTTTATCTGTACCTGAGTTAGGTTATTTCTTTAGATTAAAAGATACTGGAAAAGGTTCCGGTTGTTTTTATCTAACCGCCTGGCCCTGTCATCAAGGTCAGTGTATAAAAGGCATTAAACAAAATTTTGATCAATGGCAGGAGCAATTTCTTTATTGCTATGACTGTCCCCCTATTCGTTTCCAATTCAACCGTCGTCCTCATGTTCCCAAACAAACATGTCTTTCTGGAGTCTGTCTTGAAAGAGCTGAAGAGGCTTTTAAACATTCTTCATCCCTTAGGGATTGTATGATTCTATTAACACCTGAGAATCTCGTCACCCTAGGTTTTCTCCCTGCTTCCCCTGGTAATACTTTATTTTATTTGTCTTTTATTGCATTCCTGCAACTATGTTCGTTTTTCTCATGCTCTTTGTCTATCCTGACTTACTTTCTGACTCTGTATTCACAGGTATGGCTCCCAAGGTTCCTTCTTTCATAAAAAGATCTAAGAATGTTGACGAGATCTTCAAGGTTGAAGATAAGGAGGTTTCGCTTGCTGCAACTCCTATCAACCAAGTTCCCACTCCAGCTTCAGTCCAGCCATCTAGTTCCTCTAACCGTAAGCTAGCTCAGGCTACACTTGATCTTTCTGGAAGCTCCCAAACCAGGTCCATGAAAAAAGGGAAAGCTGTAAAGATTGAATCGGCTGTGGCCCAAAATCAATTCAAAGACTTGATTGACACACACGTGCTTCCAGAAGCGGTTGCCAGCTGGGCTAAAATGGATACTGTCGAAGCTATGCATGCTATGAGGTTCTCGGCTGCCCAGAATGCTTTCTTTACTCTCCACTTTTGCGATGATATTGCCGAGAAAACTCAATATGATCTTCGGTTACAAGGAGAAGTTTCAAGGTTGAAGGAAGAGTTGATTGCTATGGAAGGTAAGGTGAAAATAGCCACTGCTGCTGTTCGAAAAGCAAAAACCGTTGAAACCTCACTAAAGAATAGCAGGGATGAGCTTCAGGGACAGGTGAAGAGTTTGCAGGATGAGAAATTGCCCATGCTGGAGAAAGTCAATGGACTAAAAGCTCAGGTTGATGCTTTAAATGCTGCGGCCGCTACTGTCAAATCATCCATGCTCGTCCAGGAAAAAGCTAGGTATGATGAAGGCGTTCGTGACTACATGAGGTCCATGTGGGAGAAAATGCCCGAGCTAAACTGGTCTCTCCTAGGCGAGGACGTAGTGGGGATGATCAAGGACTTTGAGAATGAAGCTGCTGCTGCAATCTCTGTACCTCCCGTGAAAGTGGTTGAGAGGTCTCCAGGTGCCAACCCTGAGACTGCAGAGGTTCCTGCTCCTGAAGTAGTTCAGCCTATCCTTCCAACTCCTCCTGTTGTCACCAAGGGTTCCGATGAAGTTCCTCCTTCGTAAGTTCAACAAGATCCTTTAAAAGCTTTTATAATATGATAACTTTTAATAACTTTTGATGAGGTCGCGGGCTCCTCGTAACGCCTCGCAAGATGTAATTTTAAATTTGGTTTCCATGGCCTTCGTGCCAATAACTCTTTATGCTGGTTTTCTGGGTCTTTGTACCCATAGCTCTCTTCATGGTTTATGATATTTATCTGCTTTTGCTGCATATCTATATTTGTACCTATGTGCTTCCATCATTGCATTTTACCTTTATTCCCCCTAACAATTACTTAGTGTCCGTACTTGTGCATTCAAGCTTACATGGGCTAGCCCTTTGTAAGAAACAGAATATACTCGTACTTTCACTATGTAATTTCCTGAAATAAAAGGCAATCAAACCGCAACAGCTTACTTGTAAGCTTAAACACGTCTTTTCTTATGCTTCACTCAACATTTTCAGAGTCGCATTCTGAACTAAAAACCCTTTCTGATAACCTTAGATCCTAAATAGTTTGACCAGGTTCCTCGACCATTAAACCTGCAAAATAAACATAAAACAAAAAACTAGTTAAGGTTAGTAAAATTTCTTTTGTTTAATTTGGGTCATCTCTTGGAAAGGTTGCCTGCTTGGCTCCCAATCCTAATCTCTAGGTCCCAACATGCCTCGAGGCATGTTGGTCCCTTTTTTGGGCCTCGAGGCGATTCTAGGAACCTATGTGCCGTTCTGGGAGTCCACACAAATTCCTCTTCTTCATGTGTCAGGCTAGACATCTTATAAAGGTAAATGCTAAGGATTTTATCCCTTCTTCCCATGTGCCAAAGACGGTTCCACATGAGGGAGAAGCTTATTAGGCTTCTCTTTAAGAACAAGTGTGCCGGTCGAGGCTCCACACAGGTTCCTTTAGGTGCCTTTTTGTCAGGACTTTAGGTGCCTTTTGTCAGGACTTTAGGTGCCTTTTGTCAGGACTTTAATTCACGTGCTCAAGGAACTTGAGGCTTTTGGCAATAATGTCGTGCTCAGTCAGCTGAGGCTTTTCAATCACATTTGCTCAGGAAGCTACCTGAGGCTTTTCTCGTGCCCAGGAAGCTACCTAGGGACTTTGCTCGATGCCCAGGAAGCTACCGAGGACTTTTTCTTGATGCGTGCTCGGGAAGCTACCCAAGGCTTAATTCATACTCAGGAAACTACCTGAGGCTTTGGTTCAAGTCAGTCATTCTCAATTTGCATACTCTGTCGAATCACATTCATACTTTCAATGCTACAGGGACCTGTAAGTCAGGGTGACCTGCAAATACAATACGATGCTACAGGAACCTGTTAGTCAAGGTAACCTGTTTCAAAATACAAGTACTAAAACTAGCACTTAAAAAGTTTCAAATTGGCATATGAAATATCAAATCATAGCATGCACAAAATATTCTAAGTAGGAATACTACCCCCCAGTTCTTTTGGGTAATTATTGTTACGCGAAAGAACTATTAAGGGGCTATAGCTGCAAAGAATGCACTCAACATATTCAACGTAGAGCTATCTATCGCTCAATACTTTAAAAAGAAATCGTCTTGCAAGTAGGGAGGTTCACATCAAGTACCCCCCGAGTACATGCATAATCAAATACTGAAATCAAAATGCTGGTCAGCTATAACTAATAAGCTGCCTTTATTCCTGGCTGAAAGAGCCTTACTTTTCCTAAAAAACACATAAAAGAGTTACTGATAATACTTCTTGAGATGTTCTGCATTCCAAGCTCTCGGAATGAGATTCCCATCCATATCCATTAAGTGGTAGGTTCCTTCCCAAATGGCTGACTTTATCTGGTAAGGTCCCTCCCAATTTGCTCCAAAAGCTCCATGTGCCAGAACCCTGGTATTTGGCATGACTTTTCTCAGAACTAGGTCTCCAACTTTAAAAGGTCTTGCCATCACCTTTTTGTTGTAATACCTTCGAACTCTCTGTTGATATGCTGCTAACTTCACTTGCGAATCTGCTCTTAACTCTTCGACCATGTCCAAATACAATCTTTGATTGACCTCATTGCTCTCGGGATCAAAATACTTTCTTCTCAAGGAACCTGTTCCAACTTCCACAGGCACCATAGCTTCACAACCATAAGCGAGAGTAAAAGGAGACTCACCAGTTGTAGTTCTAGGCGTGGTGTTATACGACCACAAGACTCCAGGAAGCTCCTCTGGCCAGCTTCCTTTCTTATCTTCAAGCCTCGTCTTCAAAGTGTGCTTGATAATCTTATTCACTGCTTCAGTCTGTCCATTACTCTGCGGATAATACACTGCTGAAAATGCCTTCTGAATTCCAAACTGCTCACACAACCCTCTAAGCTCTCTACTATCAAACTGCTTCCCGTTGTTAGAAATCAGTTTCTGCGGAATGCCAAACCTGCATACAATGGCTCGAAACACGAACTCAGTCAACTTTGACGCTGTAATCTTAGCAAGTGGTTCTGCTTCTGCCCACTTTGTAAAGTAATCAACTGCAACCACTGCATATTTCACTCCTCCTTTTCCTTTCGGGAGTTCTCCAATGAGGTCTATTCCCCAAACAGTGAATGGCCAAGGGCTAACAATCGGTTTGATAGGTGCTACAGGACGATTATCAAAATTTGCAAACCTCTGACAATTACTGCATGCCTGCACGAATTTTGTAGCATCTGCTTTGATGGTTGGCCAATAATATCCTTGTCGAAGGACCTTCATGGCTAAAGAATTACCCCCCGAGTGATTTCCACATACTCCTTCATGAATCTCCTCGAGGATATACTTGCATTGCTCTCCAGCTACACACTTGAGCAAAGGTTGATTGAATCCTCTTCTATACAGAATTCCATCATAGATTACATACTTGGCTGCATGATACCTCAGCTTCCTGGCATCATCTTGACCGGGAGGTAGCTTCCCTTTATTGAGGTAACGATATATTGGGGTCATCCAGGAATCTTCAACTGGAAACTCGATGTCCATCACTTCTTCTTTGAAAACGCTAGGTTGCTCCTGAATTTGGAGTGGAATTACCCCCAATAGCGTGGATTCTCTCTGAGATCCTAACTTGGCCAATGCATCTGCCTTGGTATTCTTTCCTCGAGGTATTTGATCTAGCTTTACCCCTTTGAACCTTGCGATCAACTCCTGGGAGTACCTCAAATATAAGTCTGTTCTTGGCCCTCTCGCCTGAAAACCACCACGAATCTGCCAAACTACTAACATCGAATCACTAAACACTCTGATATTCTCCACTTTCATCTCCAAAGCTAACTTGAGGCCTGCAATCAATGCCTCATATTCTGCATCATTGTTCGTGGCTTTAAAAGCAAAATGAATTGAGCTATAGAGTTGGTGCCCTTCTGGACTAACTAGTTCTATGCCTGCACCTGCTCCACCACTGTTAGCAGCTCCATCCACATACAGTGTCCACCAAGGTGCACAGTTGTCATTGTCTGTCTATTTTTCTATCACTTCTTTTGGCCCCTCCTGGCCGGTGACCTCTACATGAGATGGAAACTCGATTAAGAAATCTGCTAGAGCTTGAGCTTTGATTGCTGTCTTTGGCTTATATTCTATATCGAACTGTCCTAGCTCTACAGCCCACTTTAACATTCTCCCAGAAGTTTCTGGCCTATGCATCACTTGCTTAAGTGGATATGAGGTTCTTACCTCAATCTTGTGAGCTTGGAAGTAAGGTCGCAACTTCCTGGAAGCCAGAATCAATGCGAAAACCAGCTTCTCCATTCCTGTATACCTCGTTTCTGCATCAAGTAACCTTTTACTAACATAGTAGACTGGGCTCTGCTGTCCATTCTCTTCTCGAACCAGAACTGCACTAATGGAATACTCTGATACAGCCAAGTAAAGT
The DNA here is from genome assembly GCA_037693485.1 of Kitagawia praeruptora. Classification (NCBI taxonomy): domain Eukaryota; kingdom Viridiplantae; phylum Streptophyta; class Magnoliopsida; order Apiales; family Apiaceae; genus Kitagawia; species Kitagawia praeruptora. The sequence continues at coordinate 42,139,578 of CM075345.1, read as the reverse complement.
ATCAATGTTTCTCCATCCACAGGTTTGGCTAACAGTGGGGGGGCTTCCCAAATGCTCCTTTAACCTTCCAAACGCTATCTTACATTCTGTTATCCACTCGAATTTGCTTCCTTTCTTTATAGCTTTAAAGAACTCCTGACACTTATCAGTGGACTTCGAAATGAACCTATTCAAGGCTGTAACTCTTCCTGTGAGGGACTGAACCTCTCTCACAGTTCTCGGCGACCTCATATCAATCAATGCTTTAATCTTGGCTGGGTTGGCTTCGATACCTCTGTGGTTCACCATGAAACCCAGAAACTTTCCTGATTCTACCCCGAACACACATTTTTTAGGGTTCAGCTTCATTCTGTACTTTCGCAAGATTTAAAACATTTCTTCTAAGTGCTTTACATGGTCAACAGCTTCCTTAGACTTAACTAGCATATCATCCACATATACTTCCATAGTATGGCCAATTTGATCTTTAAACATCACATTTACTAACCGTTGGTATGTGGCTCCAGCATTAATCAATCCAAATGGCATGCATACATAGCAATAAAGACCTCTATCCGTAATAAAAGAAGTGTGCTCTTGATCAGGTTCATACATAGGAATTTGATTGTAATCTGAATATGCATCCATGAAGCTGAGTAGGGCATGTCCAGCTGTTGCATCCACCAACTGATCAATTCGTGGCAGCGGGAAACTGTCTTTCGGGCATGCTTTGTTGAGATATGTGAAGTCCACACAAGTTCTCCATTTCCCATTAGGTTTCTTTACCAAAACAGGGTTTGCCAACCATACTGGGTAGAAAGATTCTTTAACCAATCCTGTATCCAATAACCTGTCGACCTCTTCTTTCAATGCCTGAGCTCTTTATCCACTAACTGGTCTTCGCTTCTGTCTCACTCCTTTCTTTTCTGGATCAATATTCAACTTATGACACATGACCCTTGGATCTATCCCTTCCATATCTGCGTGACACCATGCAAACACATCCAAGTTCTTGCATAAAAAGGTAATGAGAGATTCCTTTAAGGTTGGGTCGAGTTGAGCTCCAATCTTCAACACTTTTGCACCATCATTGATCTTCACATCCAAAGTTTCACCAGCTGGTCCAGCCTTGACCATGGTTTCTGGCATTCGAGGATCTAAGTCTACCTCCATCTCTGTGATTGAGTCCTCTTGAGGTTCTTGGACTTCGTGCATGACATTCCTTCTCTTTGATACTGGCTGACTGTCTTCATTGCTTCCATTATGTTTCAGTTTTTGGGATTTTTCTTCATCCAATCCTTCTGCCATACACACATCACCATCCTTGTCCGTAGGAGGTGCACTTTCTATCAGCAAATAAGGGGTATCTGGTCCCCGAAAAACTGGAATTTCAACATGAGGTTCCTCTTCTATGATCTCTTCAATTCTTATAGCTCTACAAGATGCTGGTACAAAGCCTTCCAAGGGCGTACTACGCAGATCGAGCGTTATTTTATCTGGGTTCTTTCCTGGGAAATCATCAGGAACCTCGTCCATGGGTTCAGGCAATTTAGCAGCCTTAGCAGCATGTTGCAAAGCTTTGGTGTAGCACTCTCTAGACTCATACTGGCATCCTCGAACTACACCAATTCCATTTGGTGTTGGGAACTTCATAGTTAAATGATAAATGGAGGTTACCACCCTCATCTCCTTCAAAATGGGTCTTCCCAGAATAGCATTATAATTCATATTCTCTTCTATAACAATGAATTCTGCCAGCTGTGTAATGCAACATGGTTTGTCACCTAAAGTTACTGGCAAACGAATCTTACCTTTGATAGGAACCTGATTATTAGTGAATCCGTACAAGGTATCGTTTGTTGGAGTTAAGTCTTTATCCAGAAAATGCATCTTCTTGAAAGCTGAGTAAGATAGCAAGTTTACAGAGCTTCCATTATCAATTAGCACTCGATGAACCTCATAAGACCCGATTCCTGCCTCAACCACTAAAGCATCGGTATGGGGATGGTGCACCCAGGAAGCATCTTCTTCAGTGAAAGTGATATCTGCATCCTCTCCTTCAAACAGCCTTGGGGACCTCTGTGACAGATTGTAAATACTGGTCAAAGGACGTTCTTTAGCTTCACGGGTATACCTCTCCATGGCACTCCTGCTGCTTCCTCCAATGTGGGGACCTCCTATAATTGTGCGTATGCATCCAGCCTTAGGTGGTCCTTCCATCACGACAGGTTCCTGTGTCTGTGTCTTCTGAGTCTTCTCATCTCTATACTTTTTTCCTTCTTGAGCCACCCATTCACTCAACTGCCCTTGTCTGATTAGAGTTTCAATTAGGTCTCTGAGGTGACGACAATCTGCAGTATTATGCCCATTGTTATCATGAAAGTCACAGTATGGGCGCTCATTCTTATTCCCTGGGGGACCAGTTCTGAAAGGCTTCTTAAACCATGAGGACTTCTCATTCACCGCGTAAATGTGATCGATCGGGGCTACCAAAGGGGTGAAAGTTTCATAGACAGGTCTCTCATGTTTGTTGTTGTTATAGGAAGCTGGTGGCGGGACCTGACCCATGATAGGTTTAGTAGGATTCACAGCTTCAGGCTTCACCTGGGATGTGCGACTAACCACCTTTTTATTGTCACGACCATTGGGGCTTCTTTGTCTCGATCTCTTGCTTCCACTTTGCCTTACGAAATCTGGATCCTTCTTTAATTCGGCCAGAGATTCCTCCACCAGACGGAAGGGTTCTGCCTAGGCATAAAAATCTGCCAACGTCTCTGGTTCTTTTCCTTGAAGTGCTTTCCAAAAGTCCGAGCCTCCTTTGACTCCAGCAATTAAGAAATTCTTTATGGTTTCCTCAGATGCTTTCCTAACCTTAGGAACCTCTGCATTAAACCTCTTGAAATATTCTGTCAACGTCTCACTAGGTCTTTGCTTGATATTGGCTAAGGTATTGGTTGGTGGTGCGAACGCAACAGATGCTCTAAATTGAGTGACGAAGAGCTTCCCCATACTTGCCCAAGAACCAATCGAATCAACAGGTAACCTTTTGAACCATTGATGGGCTCCACCCTGTAGAGTTGCAGCCAGTAACCTGCATCTGGTGGCTTCCTTCACTTGATAGACATCCATCTCTGTGTCGAAACGACTAAGGTATTCAATGGGGTCAGTAGTTCCATCAAACTTCAACTCATTCGAAGGCCTATAAGACCTAGGCAGAGCTGACTTTCGAACCTTCTTGGTGAAAGGAGAAGCGGTTATAGGATTCACAGCAAGATTCTTTTCGTCCTTGAGTTGAGCCAAAATTTTCTTGACATCTTCTGTTGTAACCTCCCCAGTAGCTTCCGCCTTTGTCTTTTTACTCGTTCCTTCCTCCTCTTGCGACTCTGCAGTGCTTGATTCTTCAGTATCCTCATCTAAATCCGTGCTTTCTTCTTCAATTATCTCAATAGATGGGTCTTTATCTTTCTTCTTTTTCTGTGAGGAACCTCCAGTCTTGGTTTTCTTCTTTCCCTTGGACCCTGTACGGCCCTTGCTAACAGTTTTACTCTTCTCAGGATTCTCTAGTTCTTCATCACCATTATTCTGCTTTGGTTCTCCACCATCTTCTGGAACCTCCTCTCCATTCTCAGATTCTTCTTCCTCAAAGTTCAACTGTTTCGGAGTAACCTTCGACTTCTTGCCTTTCTTTGCCTTCTTTTTCTTCTTTTTACTTGAAGCCTGCTCCAAAGTCGACAAACGTTCTCCCACAGTCTTTAAGATTTCCATCATAGCTGCTTTAGTAACCTTCGGTGCTCTGGGAGGAGATTTGTTCCCCTCGTGAATCTGTCGCTCAGAACGGGTTGCTTCGCTATCAGAGTTGCCTGACATCTTTTCCACTCTTAAGATATTAACCACCCCCTCCTTCTAGCGCCAATGTTGATGAGTGGATTTCGTAATCAACTTATGAGAGGTCTACAGGTAGTTGTATAAGCTAGCGATCAACTGTTCTGTGAAAGGTTTGGGTTATGTTTGTGGGGGTTGAGCTGTGCTCGAGGGTATCTCCAATAATCTCAAGTGCCTTTAGAGAAAATCAGAGAACTGAATGCGTCTTACCCTGAGGTGCCTACGTACCCTTGTATATATAGGGATCAAGCTCACGTAGTTCTAGTGGGACTTTGTCTCTTACTGGAATAGCTGTATTCGGTCACTTAGTTCGTGTAGGACTCAGGTTCCTTTAGAGCCTTCCACGAACTAGTTGGCTAAGTAGAGTAGAACTCGAGTTCGTACCCTACTATGATTCTCTCATTGGTTAGAGTTATTCTAGGATCATCTGCGCCCTAGAATTATACTCAGATACCAATTCGTTTATCTGTTCTAGATAGCTTCTAGAACCTTCTGTTGGCAACTCGTAGGAACCTGGTGCTCAGGAACCTACATCTCAGGAGCCTGTTTCTCAGGAACCTCCTTATTTTGGGACATATCACTTAGGGACCTCCCTTTAGGTATCAGTACCTGCACAAATAACAAACTGGTTAGTCTGACTCTTCTCATGCTTTTGTCATCTCTGTGGCTATTGCTATGCTAACTCGACCTCTTCTGCTGAGAGGAACCTGGCCTTCTAATACTCTGCTTAGCTTCCTGACCATTGGGAACCTCTTGATACTCATACTTCATTAGTCATTTCTTCTATCTGATCTTCATAAATCGTACTGGATCAATCTTCTAGCTCGTATGGACCGATCCTTATAGCTTAATGGGCCTAAATCTAGCCCATAGAGATTTTGGGCACAACACATATTAATAATTAACTGAAAGAAATAAAATGCTGCAAGTCTGCAAGATTTCCTCAGCTCAAAGGCTGAGACCTAAGATGATCAAGAATCATATGATAGCTAAAGGATTGGAATTATAAATTCTAAAACTTGAAAGCAGGCTTCTTTGATTTCTTATCTTTTCCCTCCACCTTCCGTTTCCTCTTCTTTGAATTCTCAGCAACCATGTCACTGAAATCTTCCGGCTTATTACGGAGCTTCTCCTCCACCCTGGCTTCCTCGTACCTGGCTGGTAGAATATTCTCCATACCTTCCAACTCTTCTGGGTTTAGTGACACTTCAACTACCGTTGAACTTTGACCTCTAAGCAAGCCAACACTTTTTGCTGCTAGCTTGTCTTGTGTAGCATCACTTAACGCATAGGTATGACTTGTACCAAGAAGGGTCCCTGGAGCAATCTTGGCTTCTTTCTTCTCAAGCACTTTGTAGAGAAGCTTCTTAGGATCCTTCCTCTGCTGCTTGCGTAGGTCCATAACATCTGGAGTCTCAATACCAGTAGGAGTGCTTGATAAACTATCCACTGACTTGATGCCATCTTCTACTTCTTTATCATCTGGCACTTCCACTTCCTCTTCCTCCTCCTCCTCCTCCACTTCTTCCTCCTCTGGCTCAAAATCTCCCCAATGTTTAGTTTTATCTTGTGCTTCCTCCTCATAGTTTGGTTCTTCTGGTTGCAGACCAAATACATCTCCGTACAAAGGACGACCGTTGTGGTCAACAGGTGGTCTGCCCCAGCCTCCAGGCTGACAACCAAATAAAGCTCCACGTGGAATAGGAGCATTTACTCCAGGAATCTTCAATTGTGGATAAGAGGGCGGAGGACCATATCTCTGCATATTAAGGAGCCACGGAGGCGGAAGACCTTTTTCCATACCAAGTGCTTGTTTCAGTTCTTGTGACAGCATTCCGGGCTTCCTCTCCTTTTGTTTAACCTCAAACTCTTTCCCTTCATAATACAGATCACCCTGTAATGTCAACGGTGGTTTTTTCATGTGCTTAAAGAACGCATCATAGAGAACCTCGTAATCAATTTCCATTTGACCCTTCTTACCTTGCATCTTATCACGTTGCTTCTGTTTAAGTTTCTTGTTGTCCTCCTTTTCAATATAGGATTGTTTGAGTCTCGTAATGCCCGTCTCCCCAATACAAGCAGGTAGTTGATAAGGTTTCTTGTCCATACCGCGCTTCCCCTGCAAAAACCTCCTTTTCTGACTCCAATGCCTAGGTACAGAAACAGTATTCCGATACGATTTCAGATATACAAGCAACTTAGGATCCGCTGCAGTGGCATCCCACACCTCTACTACATCAGGCCTGGAACAAATATTTTTCAACTCAGCAATTTTCATCCTCCGCTGAAGCTTTTTCTGTTTGTTCGAAAGACCAGCAGCAGTCTTCTCTTTTGAATCCTGCTCCTGTTCTTCATCATCAGAATCAACTTTCTTCTTAACAATTTTATCAACCTCCGCCTCGTCTTTCTTTACATCTTCCTCCGCAGCAACAGGCTTAACGAAATTAAATTTTTCAAAAATCTTCCTAAACTCCTCGTCCATAACTCCGTCGAGATCAGCCTGATCAGGAACATATTCAACTTCAACATCCTCATCACCACCATCAATGACAGTGGACGCATCACTTTCATCTCCAGTAGATGCATCAGCTACCTTGTTCTTCTTCTGATTTCGCCGCCTCCTACTTCGCTTACTCTCCCGATGCTTTTTCGTAGGCGTTGCCAAACCACCATTAAGCAATTCTGATGTCATAGTTGTACAAAATTACTCCCTATTCGAATAATTTGACGATAATATAAAGAGAGAGACAGTAAAAAGATTCAATACCTTAAGATTGGTGGCTGCGTCTGAACACGGGCGTAATAGAATTTGAGAACCCTAAAATAATCGAGAGCTTAAAATTTGTAGGGGGACGACCCTTTATATAGAGTTTAGCGTGTCTCATAATCTTTTTAAAATTAGGATACCTTGGAGCCCAAGTATCATCCAATAAAATTGATAATATATAGATTTCCGAATTCTGTTTGGATTTTGAATACACGGAAACTTGCAATGCCTAATTATTAAATATTTTTATATTGTCTTGTTCGTCAAAAGTAAAATATTTTTTTATATTTGATAATATTATAGCGTTCTACCCGTGCTACGCACCGACCGATAAATTGTATTAATAAATTAATATAAATAAAAATTATTTTAATTTTTATTTAGAAAAATATATAATTTTATTAGAATGTTAAATAACGTAAGTATAAAATTACTTATATGTGAATTCTTACCAATTGAATTAATATTAATATTATGAACCAATCATCAAAACAAATACAACTCCCATTGAAAAGTTCAAAATCCCTCTTTATTGTTTTTTTAAAATTTAGCTTTCATTTTATTTCTCTTTTTGTTAGAGAATATTTCTACGTATCATGTTAACAAATTTTTCACCCATACTCTGAGAATTAGGTATATTTATTAAATATCAAATCTTTAAAATATTTATTATATTAATTTATTGAAAATATTTGTATGGTCGTGGTTAATTTTTCAATTACATATTAAAAATGTGTAGAAACTTAATCCTCACGACTCCAATAAATCATTAGATTGTTTATCAAAAAAAGGTTGCATATTTCAGCGATATGAGAAAGGATATCTACTATGCAAGATATATGAAACGAACGTAGTTATAACAATAGAAACTTTCATCTAATCTAGTTTGCTATGTGATTGTTCAATATCATTTTTATAAATTATAAGTTCTTTTATTAATGAATTGATTTACTATAAAAAAAATTATCAACTAACCAAACAAATTCAATATATCGTGCTCTTTGAGTAACATATAATTGTTAGATTTTATGGTTATTGCCCTTAGCTTATTTGTAAAGACAACTTAAAATGTGCATTTTCAGTTTGGAAGTTTGTATTTTATTTTTTTATTCTTTTCTAGTAAAACATGGAATAATAAATTGTAGTTTTCTTTTATTCTTAAAATAAGACATAAGAAAATGAGTATCACTTATCTATATTTAATTTGACAAACTTGTAAAAATTTGTTAACATGATACGTCGAAATATTCTCTAACAAAGAGAGAAATATAATGAAATTTGTTATATATGTGTCCTTGTAATTCAGATTTTGGGTTAAATGTCATGAAATTCATTTTCCTTTAACAGTGAATATATTTTTCCTACATATATAAGAAGAAATTAATGTCATGTAGTTTAGGGTCTTGAACGAAAATGACATGATATTAAATGGTGTACCCAAAAATAGAACACAAAATGACACTAAATTACAGAAAATTGTTTCTTGTACACGAAATGAAATGAAATACGCAAATAGAAAAAATATAACAATTACATGAAATACTACGTACTACGTATCCAAGTTATGTAAATATATAATTATATGTCTTAGCACAACATTGAGATGTTACAAAACAAAACTAAGAGTAACATGCATGGGATAAAGTCTCCCAAATAAAATGAAACCCACCTTTTTATTTTTTCTCTTATTTCTCGTTAACAAATATCTCTCTTTGTGTAGAATCTTTCTAACAAGTTATTTAGTTTTCTTAGCCATTTTTTATGCTTTGTTGATATAAAAATATATATTCAACCAAGCAAGCAAATTCAATATATGCTCTTAGGTTAAGATATGGGAATTGATACTATTACTTTAATTCAAGAATACAAAATTCAAAAAGGTACACTTTTATTAAAAACAATATATAATTTTAAATGTATCGACCTTTTTATTTATCATTATTGATAATTTTATAACAAAAACCGTAATTGCTGCTCTCTCTCCCCCTTTCCCAAAAGATGCTAAACTATAGTTTAGAAGTTGATATTAGTTTTTTAATTTTTTTTTAAAATTTTTATATTGATTTTTCTTTATTTTTCAATATAAATATCATTGAGAGTCTAGTAACCCGTTGCCCGTTGGTGAATTTTATCTACTAAAATATTAGATTTTGTACTAACTCCTTGTAAATGATAAGCCTTATTTTCTTTTTCTTGATTTTACTACTTTGACTTTAACTAAATATCTCTTTTTACTGAGAGCTAATATCATGTTCGTGGATTTTGTCTACCCGTATATTAGATTTTGTTATATTAGTTCATTGATTTGGATAATATAGAATCATAGTTCTGGTCGGTTGTTTTAAAACGTTATGACAAATCAGATATACATATTGCTCACGTTTATAACAAATTGTTAGATTATCTCGCCGAAAACGTTGTATAATTTAGTGACATAAGCTAGAGATGTACCATATATAATTGAAGATCTGTTCAATGATTCGATAAAGGAAATTAGTGATATAATTTACTATGTGTTTGTTCAATTTTAATTGTTTTTGTAGATGTTGTACGCCCTTTTATTGATGATTTTTGCAGGTTTGATTATTTTTGTGTATGACATATGTCCTTTTATTGATGAATTAATTATCAATAAATAAATAGTGATTTATAAGAAAATTTGTGCTAAATTGACCAATTTATTATGGAAATATTCACTAACAATATTTTCATTGACTCTTGTTGTGGAATAAAAACAAGGTTATTAGATTGCGGCTAGGGTTTGCTGTATTTAATGCTAGGGTGCGTGAGCTTCGTGCTTTAATGGTTGTTCTCGTGCTCGTGGCTGAATCTGCCTTCACAAGATGCCTACGTACTTTGATGTGTATCAAAGCTCAAGCCAAAAATGTAGTTCTGAGAATGAGGGGTCAGACCCTTTATATAGGCTGAGAAGCCCTAAAATCGTAGTAGGGTTAGGTGACTTGGTGGGCAAGTCACCGACTAGAAGAAGGTTCCAGATCCTTGTATGTAGGAACCAGTTTCCATGTCGAAATATGTATCTTGGAGGCTAAGTCAGGCAAGAGTAATATCCTTGTTTGACTCTTATTGCTGAGCTGGTTATTACCCTTAATATTAATTACGAAATTAATATTATAAATAGGGTTTGGGCCCATCTGGCGGGCCCCACGTTTGGACCATTCTAGGTCTAATTAATGCCACGTTAAATGTGTCTTTAGGGCTTATATTTAGCCCATATCATTTGCCCCCCAACTTCTAGGAAAACTGATCAGGTTTTCTTTGAAGTTTTAACGGCCTTTCTGAGACTTGGGTCAGGGTTTATTGCTCTTACGCGAGTACTTTCAACAATTTCATCTTAATGTAAAGCGTGGAGCGACCGACGCATTTACAACGATGTTGAATGACACTAAACGGTGTTAAACAGCACTACACAGTGCTAGTTAGCCTTAAACAACGTTTAAACAGTGTTAAACGATGTTAAACGGCATAAAACGGCACTAACAACACTAATCGGCGCTAATCTGTGCTAATCGGCACTAATCTGTGCTTAAACGGCACTAAACTGTGCTAATCGGAACTAATCTGTGCTAATCGGCACTAATCTGTGCTTAAACGGCACTAATCTGTGCTAATATTAATCTCGTTTCAGTACTGAAAATCATCCGAAATTTGCTGAAAAAGTCGAGATCTAGGTCTACCAACTATCCGAGAACTGCTAAAAAAGTCGGGTTCTAGGACCACAAACTACCCGTGATCGGCCGGATCAACGGGTAGCTCATGGTCGGCTAGCCCGTGATCGGCCGGAAGGGCTCAATTCACCGTGGTCGGCCACACGGTGATCGGCCGGAGGGTTCGAACCCACGGAGGTCGGCTGGTTGGTGATCGGCTGGCGCTCCCCGCGTACGGTGGTCGGCCACCTCGTGGTCGGCCGTTGCTCCTTCAGGGGTGGTGGTCGGCTGCTTCGTGGTCGGCCACTCCGTGGTCGGCTATTTCTCCTTCAGGGGTGGTGGTCGGTTGCTTCGTGGTTGGCCACTCCGTGGTCGGCTGCGGCCCTCCGAGTGTCGTGGTCGGCCAATTCGTGGTTGGTTAGAAAACCCGGACCTGAAATTCCTCCGTGATCTTGATCTCAAGTCATTCGTCATCGTAAGGATCAAGATTCTTGATCTTGATCTCAAGTCATTCTTCATCTTAAGGATCAAGATTCTTGATCTTGATTCTCAAGTTATTCTTCATCTTAAGGATCAAGATTCTTGATCTTGATCTCAAGTCATTCTTCATCTTAATGATCAAGATTCTTGATCTTGATTCTCAAGTTATTCTTCATCTTAAGGATCAAGATTCTTGATCTTGATTCTCAAGTTATTCTTCATCTTAAGGATCAAGATTCTTGATCATGATTCTCAAGTTATTGTTTTGGTCATTCGTGACTTCTAACGATATTACTCCTTAATTAGCATTGCTAACCTTACACTTATGGCTGATCTCCTTAATTAACTCCTTAAGCGTAATTAGCCTTTCAAAGGTCGTTTGTTTTGCAGCTTTAGCAATTATATCGGTTGTTTCTCCTCAGTTCGTATGAATTATAACGATCCTTTCTGTATAAAACGAGTAGTTTCTGTCCTTTTTTCATCTTTAAACAATAGATGACCTGTAAACGCGAATCAAGCTGAACCTTGCCCTGATACAACAGGTCATGCTTCTTCTATAAAAGAAGAGTGGTAGCCTTCATTTCAATCACTTCTTCATTTCAAAGTTTTCAAGTTCTTAAGCTCTGTAGATTTTTAGTCCCAATCGGTGATCAAGATTTCAGATCAAGTTTGCAGCTTCAAGTTCAAGTTTCAAGAGCAAGATGTCAGAGAACAGCCGACCAGTTGCCCCTCCAGTCTCCATGATGGAAGCATTCGCCAAGAGGAGCAAGATGAGGACAGAAAAAGGTAAAGAAAAAATAAAACCCCCTTCATACGTTGAGCATAAATTTGAATCTTTACTAGATCTGCTAAACATCATGAGGGATGCGTTCCCAAATAGTGCAAGCTTAGATTCATTTTATAGTCCATGCAAGTTAAAGGAGAAAGATGTCGAAGAGATCAGGAGAACATACTACTTCCCAGATGCTATTAAAGTTTGACTTCCCAGTATAACTGACAGAACTTGCAACTGGCATCCCGAGAGAATTTGCGTTCCTTGGGGTGCCCTAGATGCTGGATTCAGATTTCTGGTTGATGATTTCATCATCAGATTGTTGGCGGAGTATCAAATTCACCCTTGCCAACTGTATCCCAATGCCTGGAGGTACATCGTTATTTTCATAATAAGATGCCATCAGCTGAACATCCCATTGTCTACTACAATGTTTCGGAGTATCTTCGGGGCCAGAAACTCTACTGATTGCAAAAAAGGATGGATCAGCCTTCAACACCGAGCCAAACTCCCACATATAGTGAATCCCTTTTCTTTTCCAGATTCCCAACATTTCTGGGAAAGGGAGTTTGTAATCCTTGAGTGGGAAGGTGGTGACTGGGGCAACTATTTTGTGAAGAGATTTGGACATGTGGAAGATAGTTCACATTTCGTGTGTGAACTTACAGATTCGGAGTTACTAGACCGAGATAAGCTCCTAGCTAATGATGGTTGTACCGATTACAAAACTTTTCTGAATGAAAAGAATCTTGTTGAGACTGGCCTTAGCTTTCTTTCCATTGAGGGTAATTTTCTTACTTAACCATATTATGACCTCTGTTTGTTCTTATCCCGATGTTTTTCTCGTTACATTTCAGCTGCTGAGGAGATTGATAGTCGTCCTCAGAATCAACCGACTGTGACTCAAAGGATGAAGAAAAAGGCTGCGGAGCTACTGAATCCCATAAAGCCTAGAGTCCCTCACTTCTTGGAAAGCTGCTCCCAAGGCGGGAAAAGATCCCGGAATGCTGATGGGGTTATCAGGACCCCTTTTATACCGTCATGGGGTATATGTGAGCAAGATTCGGTTTGTGGGAGTCCTGACCTAGCTCTAGACTGGTCCAGGCTTTCGATTACTCCTCCTGACAGGGTGACTTTACATGCCGGGGAAAAGATGAATGAAAATCAGCTTCTGGGCACTCAAGCCTTATATCAGGTATGACACTCCTTTTAGTAAGTTCGGTGTGATTTAGCTTTTACAAATCTCTCATGCCTTGTCAATTTTTCATTGCAGGCTAATGCCTATTTTCAGGCGGTTTCCACCCAAGGCTTGGCTTTCAGGGATGAGAATATATCCTTAAAAATTGACTCAGCAAGGTTTAAGGAAGAGATTGATGATCTACATTCTCAGGTTGCCCACGCTGAAGCGAATGCTCTATCCTCCCGAAAACAACTTGCTTCTTTAGCTCGAAAGAGGATGGATGATGCCAACAAGGTGATCAAAGCCTATCATAATTCTGAAGAATTTCTGAGATTCATAGATGAACATGATGATGAGGTGCGCCCTTACAACATGTCTGTTGGTTGGGACAAGGCTATCAATGCTGTGAGTAACAAACATCCCTCAGTAGTCATCCCTTCTGACTTTCCTTGCCCTTTCTAGACTACGGGTGGTGAGAACTGTGCAAACCTCGCCTCTGGATCGGGAACCAAGATTGTTCCCCAAGCATCAGGTTCGGGTTTTAAAGGCAGCCGTAGATCTTCGGGACTCAAAAGACATCCCCCAGCTGCTAGTCAAAACTCAAGCTCTTCGGGGTCTCGCGGAAAAAACCCGCCGCCTGCCAGAAAAGTTGGAGAAGTTCGACAACCAATCCCAGGCAAGAAGATGATCCGGAATGAAGACAGTTCGACCTCATCTTCTGGGGAGGAAGAAACCGAAGATGTGGAGACTACCGCTCAGCCTATGGTGGTTATTGATCAAGGCGGTGCCGAGGAAGAGACTTCAGATGAAGATTCAGGCGAGGAAGAGGATTCAGATGAGGAGGAGTCGGGCGAGGAGAGCGGTGAGGAAGAATCTCCAGCTAAGTAGGATGGGTTCCCCCTATGGCCTTGCACGGCCCTATCTAGCCGTATGTGGCTTTATTTTATCAGCTTTCAATCAATGTCCTTCGGGACTTAACTCTTATTTGCTTGTTGTAATTTAACCTGAACATGGCCCTTCGGGGCGTTTCTATTTATGCATTTGTTTTGCTTCCATTTGTGTGTTCTTTATTTTAGTTACTTGGTCATCCTTGACTCGCACTCATCAGGTGCTTGGCACATAAATAAAATCACACAATCATAGAATGGAAAACAAACTTGCATTAATAACTTGAAGTGGGTTCAAACCCTTACATAATTTCCTACCGTCCTACTCGGGGTACTAAGCCCTGGAATGGTTTCATCGAACCTTATTTCTACTTTTCTTAATAGATAGATAAAAGCCAAGTCCTTACTAGGAAGGCTTACACATAATAAATCTTGAGGTTCAAGGCATGCCAAGTACGGGGCACCTCAACCCCGTCCAAGGTCTCCAACTTATATGATCCTCGTCCCAATGTCTTCTTGACTCGATACGGTCCTTCCCAGTTGGGGGCTAGTTTTCCCTTTTGGCCAACTCCAGAAGCCTCGATCTTCCTTAGAACTAAGTCACCTTGCTGGAAGAACCTTTCCTTAACCCTATGGTTGTAATAAAAGGATGCTTTCTTTTGATGCTCCACATTTCTAGCATTTTCCTCGTCCCTGACTTCATCAATCAGGTCTAGGGCGAGTCTCATGCCCTCTTCATTGGTCTCTGGTTCAAATGCCTCAACTCGAGGTGATGCATGCATGATTTCTAGTGGTACAACTGCCTTAGCTCCATAAGCTAACAAAAATGGGGTTGCTCCGGTGGTCACCTTACACGTAGTGCGATAAGCCCAGAGTATAGGCAGCAACTCATCTACCCAAGTGTTCCTTGAGCGTTCGACCCTTTTCTTTAGTCCGTCCAGGATGATCCGAATGGCCACCTCGGCCTGTCCATTTGCCTGCGGGTGTGCTACTGAGGTAAAACGAAGCTCAATAGCGTTTTCCTCACAATACTTCTTGAATTCCTCATTGTTAAACTGTGTCCCATTATCCGTCACAAGGATTCGCGGGATTCCATACCTACAAATTATGTTCTCCCAAAAGAACTGGGAAACTTGCTTGGTGGTTATCTTGGCTAAAGGCTTAGCCTCAATCCACTTGGTGAAGTAGTCAATGGCGACAATCAGAAACTTCCTTTGTGCTGAAGCCATAGGGAAAGGACCAAGAATGTCCATCCCCCACATTGCAAACGGAATAGGAGAGCTGATTGAGGTTAACCTCTCAGGCGGCTGCCTTATAATAGGGGCGTGCTTTTGACATCTGTCACACTTCTTGACATAATCCTGGGCATCTGCCAACATCTCTGGCCAATAGAATCCCAGGCGGGTAATCTTGTGGGCTAGGGCTCTGCCCCCCAAGTGTTGCCCACAGATCCCTTCATGAACTTCTTCCAATGCTTCCCTAGCCTCTTGGGGCCTTAAACACTTCAAATACGGGATGACAAACGATCTCTTGTACAGGATGCCTTCAATCAAGGCGTATCTCAATGCTCTTACTGACAGCTTTCGTGCCTCCAAGGCATTGTCAGGGAGCCAACCGGTTTCAAGGTGAGTTTTGATAGGATCTATCCAACAGCTTCGAACATCGACCGGTGCTACCAACTTAATTAGAGTTGACGGTCGGGGCCTTCAAGACCTGGAAGTAAACACTTCCTGCATAATTCTCTATCTCAGAAGAAGCGAACTTAGAGAGGGCATCGGTCTTAACATTCTCTTCTCTTGGGATGTGCTCTATGTAACACTCGTCAAATTGAGTCATGACAGCTTTTACAACTCTTAAATATTTTGCCATAGTTTCATCCTTGGCCTCAAACTCACCGTTCACTTGCGAGACCACCAATCTTGAATCCCCACAGACTTTGAGGTTTTTGACCCTCATAATTCTGGCCAAGCCTAAACCAGCTATCAAGGCTTCATATTTAGCTTCATTGTTGGTTGTCGGAAAGTCCAACTTCAAAGCATATTCAACTGTGAACCCATCGGGGCTTTGCAAAACCAAACCTGCACCACTAGATTTTGTTTTTGATGCTCCATCAAAATAGAGCACCCAATACTCTTTCAGGTCAGCTATCAGTTCTTCATCTTTATCTTCGTTCTCAGGGGTGGTTATCATCTCCTGCCCCCCAACTTCTTGGTTGTCAATGGTGCATTCAACCACGAAGTCAGCCAATGCCTGAGCCTTGATGGCTGTCCGAGGCTTATACTTGATATCAAACTCTCCAAGCTGTATGGCCCATTTGATCAGTCTTCCACTTGCTTTCGGGCTGTGCAATATGCTTCTCAATTGTTGGTCTGTCAAGACTTCGATTTTGTGGGCCTGGAAGTACGGTCTCAATTTCCTTTAGGCAGTAATCAATGCCAAAGCAAACTTCTCAATGGGAGAGTAATTCAACTCCGCCCCATGTAACACCTTACTCACGTAGTAGATGGGTTTCTGAACTTTCTTCTCTTCTTTAACAAGAACAACACTCAATGCTTGTTCGAATACCGCCAGGTATAAGTAAAGAATCTCCCCAGGACTAGGTTTGGCCAACAACGGAGCTTCAGCCATGTATTTTTTCAACTGCTCAAAGGCCTCTTGGCTCTCTATGGTCCACTCAAAATTTTTCACTTCCTTTAATGCCTGAAAGAAAGGCAAGCACTTATCACAAGATTTGGAGATAAATCTCCCCAGGGCTGCAACTCGGCCAGTTAACTTCTGTACGTCCCTCACAGAACGAGGTGATTCCATGTCTAAGATGGCTTTGATCTTGTCAGGATTGGCCTCTATTCCTCTCTTCGAAACCATCAAACCCAAAAATTTTCCCGATCCAACGCCAAAAGCACACTTTGCTGGATTCAGCATCATCTTGTGGTGCCTTAGCACTTCATATGCCTCTCTGAGGTGCCTAATGTGATCTGCTGTAGGCTCTTGACTAACATGTCATCAACATGTCCTCCACTTTCCATTCACCTTCTTAACCATCACAGGGTTAGCTAACCATTCGAGGAATTGAATTTCTTCAACAAACCCAGCTTCCAATAGTTTGTCAACTTCTTGCTTAATGGCCTCTTGCCTTTCAGGAGCAAAATTCCTCTTTTTCTGCTTTATCTTCTTCCGTGCAGGATCGACGTTCAATCTATGAGTTATAAGTTGGGGGTCAATCCCTGGCATGTCCGCTGCTGTCCAAGCAAACACATCGCTATTCTCTTGCAAGAACGCTGTCAATTCGCCCTTCAGGGGTTCCTTCAGAGATGCTCCTATGTATGTAACCTTTTCTGGGTCGCCCAGCTCCAGAGGGACGGGGATTAAATCCTCTGCTGGCTTCCCTCGGTGTTCATCATCACTACGGACATCCATGTCTTCAATCGGGAGTACCTGCCCCCCGACTCCATCAGCTCTTAGGGCGGATACATAACAACTTCTTTCCATCTTCTGGTCGCCTTTTTGTTCTCCGACCCCATTTCGGGTTGGAAACTTAATCTTCATGTGATATGTTGAGGCAACAGCCTTGAACGCATGAAGTCCAGTCCTTCCCAGGATTGCGTTATAAGTCGAGGATGCCTTAATTACCAGAAAATTCAACATTTGAGTAGCTTCCTTAGGTTCCTGCCCGATTGTCATGGGTAACTGGATAGTACCCTCCACCTTGGACTCAACTCCATTGAATCCGTAGATGGGCATGTTGGTCGGGGTCAGCTGGGAATCGGTATATCCCATCTTCACAAAAGCATCATGAAACAGAATGTCAATAGAAGCTCCATTGTCTATCAAGACTCGTTTTACCTCCGAATTTCCAATCACAGGGGTTATAACTAACGGGTCATCATGGGGGAACTTCACCCCTTCAAGATCAGAATCATCAAAACCAATTACGATTTCAGTTCTAGCACGCTTCGGGGCCTCTCCCACGATGTGCATCACCTCCCTGGCGTATGCCTTTCGAGAGTTTCGAGTTGTACCGGCCGCTATCGGGCCTCCCCAGATCATGTTGATAACTGGCCCTCGGGGCTGTGTGTTACGGTCACGATCATTATCCCTTCTATCATTATTTCTCCTATCGTAGTCCCTTCTTTGGGTTCCACGATCTTCACCCTTGGAGAAGTTACTCAATTTTCCTTTGCGGATAAGAATTCGATTTCATCCTTTAACTACCTACAATCATCTGTATCATGCCCCACATCTCGGTGGAACCGACAATATTGATCCTTGTTTCTCTTTGCGGGGTCTCCCCTGAGTGGCTTCGGCCATCGGAAGTCCTTATCCTTCTCGATCTCCAACAAGATTTGACTTCTAGGAGCATTTAATCTTGCATAGTCAGAGAACCTTGGTCCCAAGCTCTTTTTTGGCGGTGAATCAGAGTCTTTGCTAGTTCGGGGATACTTGTCCCTAGCATCGTACTCCTGCTCTTGCTTGCGCTTTTTTGTATCATTGTTACCCCGACCATTGCCTAATGTGACTTCCTTCTTCATGCTATCCTCGGCCTTGATGTACTTATCAGCCCTTCGCTGGAGCTCAGCCATATTCTCAGGGGGATGCTTTGCCAATGATCTCTTAAAGTATAGGTCGGTGGTACCATGCTCCAAGGCTACCATTGCAACCTTATTGTCCAGATCAGTGATGTTCAAAGTCTCCTTGGTGAACCTCTTAAGATAGTCTCTCAGACTTTCGTTCTTCCCTTGTACCACATACATAAGAGATGCAGAACTTTTCTCATGCGCTCTTCCGCTGATAAACTGACTAACGAAAGCAGCACTCAACTCCTTAAAGGAACCAATCGAGCTTGCAGGAAGCCGACTATACCATCTTTGAGCCATACCTGATAGAGTTTGAGGGAATGCCCTACACTTCAAAGCGTCACTTGCAGGCTGCAACAGCAGAGCGTTTGAGAATGTTCTAACGTGGTTTGCAGGATCACCCATTCCATCATAAGCTTTAATTGTCGGCATCTTAATCTTCTTTGAGATACGAGCATTCATCACCTCCTCAGTAAACGGGGGTGTGGGATCATCAGGATCCCCAAGTGGCATCAGATCCTTGGGGTTGCTCTTGGGGGTTTCCACCCTCGTTGTTCTTCCAATTGGGGCGTCAGCCCTTCTCTTCCTCCTTGAAGGCCCCTCTAGATCTATAAAGGGAATCGGTCCTGAGGTTGGAGGAAGCTGAGTTTGATTCAACCTAGCTTCTTCTCTAGCAATATCTTCCTTTATCCTCAAAATCTCGGCCTCGTGAGCCTTGATTCTTTCAGCAGCTATCAAGGGAGGTCCATCATGGATAGTTTATGTTCTCCTTCTTCGTTCTCTGCTAGCACGTCACCTTCTCGGGGCTTCATAACGATCATCATTAGTCGATGAATCATCGGTATAAGGGCCAGAGTAGTCAAGATGCTCTCGATCTCTGATTTGCAAGGCATGACCATTGGGTCCAGGAGGGTAATTAGGTAAACCGTACATTGGATTGGTATTCCTGGGGAGATCCGTAGTGTGGATATGTACTCCTGGCGGTGGGCGACTGGGATCAATTAAAGGAGGAAACAGCGTCTGAAGGGAGCTGGTTCTTGGGTGGATGACCATAGGTAACGTCCCCCCGGCATGGGGATTAGTCCCTGGAGGTTGAGAAAACTGAGTTTGAGTAATCGGCCCTGTGACTGGGGGTATCTGCTCAGTAACAGGCGGAGCGGAGCTTAAAGGTAGAGCCTCAGTAATGATTGGCTCGGTAGTGACTGGTGTTGTTCTTCGTGTATTTACCATGGTTGATGTCTTATTCCCACAGACGGTGCCAAATGTTGTGGAATAAAAACTAGGTTATTAGATTGCGGCTAGGGTTTGCTGTATTTAATGCTAGGGTGCGTGAGCTTCGTGCTTTAATGGCTGTTCTCGTGCTCGTGGCTGAATCTGCCTTCACAAGATGCCTACGTACTTTGATGTGTATCAAAGATCAAGCCAAAAACGTAGTTCTGAGAATAAGGGGTCAGACCCTTTATATAGGCTGAGAAGCCCTAAAATCGTAATAGGGTTAGGTGACTTGGTGGGCAAGTCACCGACTAGAAGAAGGTTCCAGATCCTTGTATGTAGGAACCAGTTTCCATGTCGAAATATGTATCTTGGAGGCTAAGTCAGGCAAGAGTAATATCCTTGTTTGACTCTTATTGCTGAGCTGATTATTACCCTTAATATTAATTACGAAATTAATATTATAAATAGGGTTTGGGCCCATCTGGCAGGCCCCACGTTTGGACCATTCTAGATCTAATTAATGCCACGTTAAATGTGTCTTTAGGACTTATATTTAGCCCATATCAACTCTGTAATATTTTTTTATTTTTTGATTGATAATTTATACAACAAATACCGTAAAGTACCATTTAAGAATATATTTAATATTTTGAATAATTCAAATATATTGTCAGGTTAATTTTTTTTCCCATTAATTATTGCATAGTTAAAAAATATCATAATTAAAATGTTTAAAGATGATTGGTTTAAAATTCATTCGAACATTTTAATTGGTTGATTAGTTTTTTTTATGACTGAATTATTTAATACTTTACATAACTTAAAATTTGAATGTGTGTAGTAAATAATTTTATATTGTTAATATTTTTTAATTCATGATTTTAATTGTACCTTATGATTTTGAATTGAAAGTTTGAGATATCAAAATATCTATTATAAATATAATAGATTCATGTATTAATGCATAAATTTTTAAATTAAATAATTATTGTATTTATAATAAAATTGTTAAGTAATCACTGTAAAAAAATATTTATCTATAGGCACACCTAATAATGTAAATAAATCAGTATAATGTGATAAGGATTGATGTCTACAATTTAGTAAGTCGCTGAATTATTGGAGTTTGCTACTGAATATTTTAATGAGAAGTGACTCTGAGACAATCCGGACCGGGGATGATGATAACCTAAATCGTTTTCTATTTTTTTTGTCAGAAACGTTTTTCTGTTGAATTTATTGGACAATTAAAACACGACATATATAATACATATATACAATTCAAATAAAAAGATAATCTGTCCAAGTAACAAAAAGATATAAAGTAGTACCTTAACCGAAATTGATATGATCTAGTCATGAGAAAAATTGATGCATACACTTAGTTTATCAAAGTTTGCTAAGTCTTATGGGGAATAGGGAATAAGCGGCTTAGATTTAATATATTTAAATTTAATAGATTTTGATTGATGTTAAAATAATTCACAATCTTGTGATTAGTTAACTAATACATGTTAGATTCGGGTATCCTTTATTATAATAAAAGATGTTCAAAAATAATTCATAACTAAAAGATATATAACCATATGTAATATACTATTATGTGGATTTATAGAAAATAATATTTACGGTTAGTAGAAATTTTTCGAAATTAAAAACCATGTGATATGCGATGTTATTAAATCAAAATATTTAATATTTAAATTTAATTTAATCGTGATTAGTAAATTAGAATAAGGGTGGTAAATAATAAAAAAAATTATATGATTGATTTAAAGTTTAGAAGTAAATTCTGATTGCCTCTAAAATAATTTTAATTTTTTGATTTGTAATTTATCCACCAACCAATAATAATATCCTTAAAACGTATATTTAATAATTAAAATAAATAAAATATATGTAGTGTTCGTTTATATGAATTTATTAATTATTTAATTAACAAATTGTGAATAAATATATTTTTGAACCTTTTAAAAAATCGAGTTTTTGAAGATATGAATTTTATCCAAACTATTTAAAATTTGTTCAAATCCAATTTTGTAGTGTTGGCTTATATGCATTTATTAATTAATTTTATTAACAAATTATGAATAAATATATTTTTGAGCTTATAAAAAAATTAAAATTTTGAAGGTTTGGATGTTGTCCAAGTTATTTAAAATCTGATTTCAAATCCGATTTTTTTCATATTTTTAGTTAAGTTGGATTATGAATAAATATATTTTTGAACCTTTTAAAAAATCGAGTTTTTGAAGATATGGATTTTACCTAAGATATTTAAAATTTGTTCAAATCCGATTTTGTAGTGTTGGCTTATATGCATTTATTAATTAATTTTATTAACAAATTATGAATAAATATATTTTTGAGATTATAAAAAAATCAAATTTTTGATGGTATGGATTTTATCCAAGTTATTTAAAATCTGATTTCAAATCCGATTTTTTCAAATTTTTAGTTAAGTTAGATTATAATTATTTAATATCGATTATAATTGTACAATATATATTATAAAAATCAATTTATAATGTATGATGATATGATTGTGATTGACTTTATATTAAAAGAGTAGTTGATTAATGAATGATTAATTATAAAATTTAATTAAAAATATATAGTGGTATGTCATGATTGATTTCAAATTAAAATTGTGATTTTTAGTAAATATTTTTTGATTTGAAAATTAGGTATTTATGGATATGTTTAATAAAATCATTATTGTATTTAGATTAGAAGTGTTGACTAACCATGGTTAAAGAGGTAGGGTGAGATTGTAAATAAGGAAATGTCTAAATTTTAGGAATTAGCTCTGATTAGTCCTAAAATAATTCCTCAATTCTTATTGGTTAATTGACGTGTGGTAGACTGAGGTATTATAATAAAAGATGTTCAGCAAGGAAAAAACAAAGTTTTATTATTAACAGATTTGTAAGGGATTAGTAGTAGGCCAAGAGGCCAAGATAGTATAGCAATTGAACCTATGAAATTCACTACTTTTGGGAACTCACTACTCAAAATACCCATGGACGGAAGACATCGCCTTTTTTGTCCACCTAATTTGCATGGTACACATGCATACTCACTCACGCATTAACTGAATGTGTATTCTTTATTAACAAAATAAACATATTTTAAGTCAATAGTTGTTGTATTGCTGGGTCAAGTGAAAAAGTTATCATACGCATGATTTTAATGCGTACATAGACTATGCATTTGTTATATGTGTAGGGTTTCAACATCTTTTCGAATTAAAATAGTTTTTATTTGAGTTTAACGGGTTTCATTTGGGGGAATATTCAATTTTTTAATTAAAATTTTTAAATTTTATCTGTATTTCCTTGGAATTTCAACAATTATTTTTTGGGATTCAATGTTTCCATTTTTGATCTTAGAAATATTCAAAATAACGAATAAACCGTATACGGACTTAGGGGCTCTAGGGTTTCAACAATTAATTTTTGGGGTTCAATGTTTTCATTTTTGATTTTAGAAATATTTAGAATAATGAATAAACCATATACGGACTTAGGGTTTAGAACCAAAACCCTAATTTATCCTGCCCTGATTTTTTAAAAATCAGGCCGCCGGACTCCGTAAGGTTATTAGTATTTTCAAATAATTTTTACAAATAAATATTTACCAAAAAAAATGTAACATCACTTAAAGTAACGTTTAGGTTAAAAACACACAAACAAATAAAAAAAATAAGTGAAAACAAATTCAAAAATATTGAACCGTACGCATGCTATCAATGTGTTGTCCAATTGAAAAACAAAATTATAAATGAACTGTATGCCTTGATGCAATGCGTGGGCTATTTTTTTTTTTTTAAAAAAAAAAGGCACACGAATGTTGTACATGCGTGGCCAGCTTCTTGGAAAAAAATATAAATATGAAGAACACGCATATTGGACATGCGTGTTCGATGCTACGTATGTTGGAAATGCGCAGCTTGAGTATTTTGGACGGACTGATACGCAGGTGGGTATTTTGGTTATATGGTTTGAAAAGGTTGGTATTTGGAGATTTCACCCAGATAGTATAGCAATTGAACCTATGAAATTCACTGTTGTTCTTGTTATTTACTTATTATTTTAAAAATCTTCGATTCAATCGATTAATTCTTTACAAGATGTCCAATCAATTCAAATTTTTTAAAATCCCCAATTAAACTTTACTAGTACTTCTTGATCTAAGTATTTATAATAAACTAGTTGAAAAAGCCGCGCTTCGCGACGGCATTACAGTTTTTTTTAAAAAAAATTAATACATATTTACTTTATATTATATTATTAATATTAAATTAAATTTTAATAGTTACATAATCTTCTCTAATGAACCGATTTTTTGATAAATACGATTCTTTCGATTGAGCCGCTCTCTCGTTAAAACTGAAATCCCAACTTTAACATATATTATAAAGACTTATATAATAATTTTTATCCATAAAAATCAAAACCTGTAAAAAAAAATATGACATTAGTATCAAATTCTAATAGCTAATACAGTCTGTTCTAGTGAGTCGTCTTCCCGTTAAACACGTTTCGAGCCGCTCTTATTTAGAACCGAAATTCTAACTTCATTACATATTTCGACACTTATATTATAAAATATTTTTTTTCCTTAAAAATTAAAAACATAAAAGAGAGTAAATTCCAATTTTTACATTTTTTATACTTTTTAATATAAATTTGTATAAGACGTCTCTACCGTCCTCGTATTCTTTTTTTTTTTACAAAATGCATATGATTATATTACCAAATCAAAGTAAAACAGCGGGACAAACCCCCGACTATCGATACAACCAGGTTGAAAAACAATAAAATTGTTTCCTGATCGTTTAACAAACTGAACTTCATAGTTCTTGAAACTAAAAAACGAATTTGAAGACATCCGAATCGATCTAAATTGCGCCAACATCCCTGCAAGCGGCGGTATTACAAATGACCACATCACATAAGATCCGTTGATACTACAGTGTTCAGAACCCTCAGTTGCATAAACTAAGGTTAGAGGAACGACACTCCAGCTTTCTACATGTCGGATACCAGCTATAGACATGCCGAAAATTGGAACCTCCAAAGGATGAGCAATACCCCAGCTATCTACATGCCGGATACCAGCTAGAGACATGCCGAAAGTGAAAACCCCCAACAGATGATGAACAATCTTTGGTTATGAATGGTGAGCTCTTGCAATAATCGTCCGCATCACAGCTTCGATGTGGACTTTCCAGATCCTCCAAAACATCAGCAAAATCATTTTCAGCAGATCTGACAAACCAAACATACTCTCACAAGGAGAGAAAAACAAAGTCTCACAAGAAGAGAGAAATAAACCCAATTAATGGGTAGGCAAGCCAAACACTCGCAATCCTCACAAAAGAAGGATTATTATTGACGGGAAAACAAAATCGGACTTTTGATTTCAAAACCAAGCTAGATCTGAGAAATAAATTCTAAGATATTTGGCTTTGATTTGATCTTTATTGAAATTGGAAAAAAGTGGATTAGAAGATTGGGGGAAGACCGGAGGATGGATTGAAATAAAGTGGCTGATGGGTAGATATGAAGAAGGGGCGGTGCAGAAAAGGGGAGGGGCGGAGAAGAAGGGGGGGAGGCGGCTTAGAGAGAGTCGACTCTCATTCAAAACCACATACCGTCCTTATAT
This sequence comes from Kitagawia praeruptora, assembly GCA_037693485.1. Lineage (NCBI taxonomy): Eukaryota > Viridiplantae > Streptophyta > Magnoliopsida > Apiales > Apiaceae > Kitagawia > Kitagawia praeruptora. Next base: position 42,114,507 of record CM075345.1, on the reverse strand, counting down.
TCTACTTTTTAATAAAACATTTTATTATATGTATTCTTTATATATTCAAACATCTTTTCTACCTCCAATAATTTTTTTAATCATATGAATTTTCTATAATTCAAACTCCTCTTCTATATAAATTAGAACTCCTATTTTACTTACAATAAAATTCTTAATTATATGTCTTACAAACACCTATTTTACTTCCAATAGAACTTTTAATTATGTCTTCCATATAAATTCAAACTCTTATTCTCTATAAATTTGAACACCTATTATGCTTCTAATATTTTAAAACATAGTTTTTTAGTTATTAATATTTAAACCCCTAAAATTCTAAAAAAAAATAAAATATGTTTATTTTCTATTATATCATTAATAATAAATTTTAATATCAACAAAATCCTATTTAATATCTTAATGTAGAATCGAACTTAATATCTTAATGCAGTTCTACCACCTTTATCAAAACTCATAAAATCATGTACTACTTAGAAATCCTATTCCGGGCTTACAACTAATATCAAAATCTCTATATATACACGTACATGCAACCAGAATAATATAACAAATTCATATCTCTATCCTCGAGGTTTAACAAACAAAACAACTCTTTTTAAACATGGAGTACTCTTTTCTCAATGATCTCAACTTTTACATATATTACTTATAACAATGTTTATCCATAAAAATTGAATCCTAAAAATAAAATAAAATGTTAGGTCCGGAATAACGTAGAAGAGGGGTTGAATACGTTATTTAAAAAATATTTTGATTTTTGATGTGGATATGAGATCAAAAATACTGAATCGAAATAACACAACTGTTTGGGAAATATCTTTTAATAGATAAAACCCGGAGGTTTGTTACACAATCTAATCCTATGGATCAGCTACAAAATCAAACACTCCTAGGATAGTTTAGGCACGAGGACCTTCTACCCGACACTTCCTGAAAGCGGGCTAAGCCGGCTTTCCTACTAGATGGACTGTCTAGCAGCTTACACAGAGAAGATATAAGAGAGAGAAGAGAGAGTTGTGTGTTGAGGTGTGTTTTGAAGTGAAATACAAATGGCCTATTTATAGATTATAGAAATTTACTATTTGACACTATTCCAACAACCACCAAATAGTAACCGAGCACTATTCCAACAACCCCCAAATAGTAATCGAACACTATTTCACCAACCCCAAATGATAACCGGGCACTATTACACCAACCCCAAATAGTAACCTTGCATAGTAACCGTGCATAGTAACTTTGCATAGTAACCGCGCATAGTAATCTTGCATAGTAACCGCGCATAGTATTACTATTCTTTGTCTCTTCTGTTTATTTTGCTGTTTTAATTCATCTCAGAAAATAATTCAAGTACCATATTAATTTAATTATTTATTATAAATAATTAATTAATCTGTTACTTAGTTAATTTTAAGAGTAAATTAATCTTTGACAATACCTTGAAATATTATGTTCGTCCTTGATTGTCAATAGGCTTTGGCAATTCTTTCTGTGAATTAATGTGTTGATCCTTCTCGTATGTGATGACACTTAGTGCACTGGTCTGGTTCACAAGTGACTAGCACTGATCTTGATCTTCACACCTTCGTTACATTACAATTGATTAGCCTGCAACAGTATCTTCAAATAATATAAATACATGGAATCTTTTGGCCCTTCAACTGAATCATCTGTACATCTTATTATGTCACTGAGGCTTGATCATGTTAATGAACTTCTTTCAGCGACTTGATCCTTGTTGGTGCATGTTCTTCAAATTTCACGATCCCTGTATCGAGTTAATATTATTTATCTTTTATCCTAGTTGAGTTATATATGTCCTCTATTACATATTACTTTAAATTATGCTTTACATAAAATTTATAACATCGATATCAAATTCTAATAGCAAATACAATCTTTTATAATGAGCCGTCTTCTCGTTAAATACGTTTTGAGCCGCTCTCGTTTGGGATCAAAATTTCAACTTCATTACATATTATTCATGATACTTATCATATACAACAACTTTTTTCCTTAAAATCAAAACCTAAAAATAAAGTGAATTCCAATTTTTGCTTTCTCTAAACTTTCTAAAATTTATGAAGTTTTAAAAAATGAAAATACATCTTATTTTCTCTTTATTATATTATAGATAATCCTATATTTATTTAGGTTTCCCGCATTAGAATGTTCTTTTATTATATGAGAACTAGCTTTATAGCCCGTGCGAGGCACGGGTTTGCTCTAGCTATGTTTTAGTTAATTTGAGATTTAAATGGTGGCACGGAAATGCAATGTATATTGCGTTGCGAGTGTTTTTTCTATGTTGCATTGTGTCATAAAGAGGATGTAGTTTATGGTCTCTCGAGCTAGCATGATCCAATTTTTTCTTAAAAATCCCAACATTAGTTATCGTTCTCTTTGATTTGTATGCCTGAGTACAACTGCTTACTTTACCGTGATCCAATTTTTACTTAAAAATCTCAATATCAGTTATTGTTCCCTAAAAATCGATTTGCACAAAAAATCCTAATATGAGCAACTCTAAAATATACTCCAACATTTAGGTACTTAGGGCTATTTTATAAGTTTCTATATATCAGCAAATGTATTATTATATACAAGTAATTAATAACAGTGCCTCTTTTTTTTTAAGAACTTCTTTATAATTCTTTCAAGTGAGTTAGTAGATTACGATTGTCAACCGTACTCTTTAACATAAACTGAAACCACAGTTTTAATTCATGTGCTAAAATATTTAAATTTAATTTTCCCTTGAATATGATAATATCAAAGATTTTATAATAAATGATCACATAAAACGGGGGTCGCAATTTATGGGGGACCAAAACATTTAAGATTTGAAGCCATAGTTTAGTTGGCTCTGGTTTTTAAACTGTAATAAACACAACCACAAATTCAAAGCACCAATGGCTTCTCATGCTACAAATATAGATAACATATAAATAACATTAATTAGATAAGCATCATAGTAGATTAACTGCATCAGGTGCATCCTTAAGTCACAAGGCTGCGCCTGATTTCCATTACATGTCATGGCAAATGTACGTTGAGTAGTTGAATAGAACATCGACAACAACCTGATCATTTCTTTCGATCTGTAGAGGGTTTTAGTGATATTATAACACCATAACCAAAAATGTGGCTAAAAACACAACCACAAATTCAAAGCACCAATGGCTATAGATAACATATAGATAACATTAATCAGATAAGCATCACAGTAGATTACCTGCATCAGGTGCATCCTTAAGTCACAAGGTCGTGCTTGATTTCCATTACATGCCTGGCAAATGTTGAGTAGTGAATAGAACATCGACAGCAACCTGGTCATTTCCTTCGATCTGTAGAGGGTTTTAGTGATATTATAACACCATAACCAAAAATGTGGCTAAAAATCCAAGATGCCCAGCAATGTGTAAGCTCAGATAGGCTATTTACTTTTATTCTAATTTTTTTCTTAAATGGATTCGGCATTTGATGTGTAACCTCCATAGAAAATGGGGCACGGGTATAGGCACATTCCGATGTTTACATGGAATGAAAACCAAGAACAATGTTACTGAACCAATAGCTAGTGCTGCTCCATAACTTCCCATATGGAACTTAAATACATATATACCCAACAAACTGGGCAAGAAATGCCAGAGTTGCAACTGAGCATGCAAGCAAAGGAAGAACTAAAAACTAAGACTACAAGTAGTAAACCAATGGTTTAAGAATAGCATGAGAGAATATTCCTGGTATTGACCAGATTGGAAACCTTCCGGCTTCATGCGAAATTAGAGAGTCGTGATGGATATTTTACAGAAGTTATTCCATAAAGTTCCATAAAATAACTACCGACATACAAAATGAAAGTAGAGATATTATGGTCCCATAAGTATAGGCAATAAGTTTTTTGTACTGTTTCGTGCCATATGCTTGACCACATAATGTTTTCGGTGCACTGACCAGTCCATACTATTTTTAACATAATTAATGTCCAATTAGATATGATATGGAACATGAACCTAAAGTATATGTGGCAATGGGAATTTATACTCGTTTCATAATAAAAACTAAGGAAACTCGCTTGCCTTTTCGAAACTTTCCCGAAAACTGAATTATAAGAAAAAAAAAAAAAAAGAAATCTCGTCTGCCTTTGTGAAATAAACTTCCACAACATTGAAGTCGGTAACATTTGTAAGGATATGATGACACCAAAGAGATAAAGTTTTCCAACATGACCAACCATTAAAGTGGACACAAATCTTAACAAATATTGTGAGGTTGACACAAACAACATTGTGAAAAAATATAACCGATCCTTTGGTCTCTGCTACAAACTCGTTCTATGTTGATTCTGCAACCATTTGTTACTCTTTGTTTTCAGGTGTCTTCAGCACTAAGGAAGAAAATATAACCAATATCTACAAACTTGTTCCATGTTTTTTTTACTAAATTCATATATGGTGTTTTTTATGTTTATGGTTTTGGACGCTCTTTTGGTCCACTCTTGCAATCAAAATAGGATGTGCTCAGTATAAATTTCTCCATAATCCACAACTCTTATAATTACTTGTTCCTCCTCTAACATTTGTATATCAGCCTTATAAGTTTATTTATCTCCCTACGTTGATTGTATTCCACATTTTCAACAAATATATGTACATTTTTAGGGAACATAATAATGATAATTGGGTTCTTAACAATAATATATCAACAATCAGTGACTAACATAGAAATATGACATTAGTTTGAGGATATCTCCAATAAGGGAATCAACATTCTAAAAGTCAAAGGAGGCGAAACAAACAACACTACAAACTACAAAGCAAAGGTCCATTATATTGCTGGATTGCAAACAAAAACTACTTACATTATGCATCAGATGAACACCGACAATCGATAAACTATTTTCCTGGCATCCCTGTTAATATCAAGCCACCATGTTTTCGATATTTAAGACCAGAGAGGTGTACCAGGGGGAAACTTCAATTTACAAGAATCTAAATTCAAGTTTGAAAAGTTAAAACTTAAAACTACAACACAACTACCGGGTTTAGTAATTTAATCACAAAATTATCACGAAAATAAAATCTTTCAATCACCTAGATAACCATTTCGTTGATACATATATACTGAATAAAACAGAGCACATGGTCTTCATCACCACTACAATTACATTAAAAAGAAATCCAAGATCCCAAATAACAATGGATTAAATTAGGGTTAAAAGGCAACATAAAATGATATAAAAATAAAAGTAGAAAAACTAACAGGCGACCATTTTGACAATTGTGCGCAAAGTTTGAAGCTACCAAGTTATTCTTGTATAAAGCTTGCGCAGATATACAATATGTACATATATGTAGCCGCATATGTGTATTTGATTAAATGTTCTTGTTTGAGTTATCAGTGAAATGGCGACGTTCAATTGACAAAAGAGGCATATCGGAGAAGATGCAGAGTTTTGTCAATTGCGTATGCATATGTTGAGGTTGAATCACAATAGACGTGCCTTGAGGGATCGATGTGGCTCTAACGTGTTTCCGACGTGGCAGGTTGACATGGATTTAATTGTCTTATCAAACTCACTGTTGTGCTAGTAATAATATAATAGATAGTATTGGATTTATGAACATTTTTCCTAATAGAAATATAATTAACTTAAATAAAAAAATTATAATTTTAGAATATCGTAAAATATGTCACCACCGTCCTTTTATTCTACTTCCAATAAAATATTTAATTATATGTCTCCTCTATATTTAAACACATATTCTATTTCCAATAAAACTTCTAATTATATGTTTTTTCTATAAATTCGAACTCTTTTTTTTCTATAAATTTGAACTTCTATTCTTCTTCCAATAGAACTTTTAATCATATACCTTATAAATATCTATTCTACTTCCAATAGAATTTCTAATAAAGAGTGGTAAATCTCGAAAGAGATCCAGAGATTTTCCCTCTGGGAGGTTAAACTTGAATCGATTAAATGGCACAAAACCCAAGTTTCACTCGTACGTCAGTGAAGACACTTGGTTCATAAAAGAACCATCTACCGATGGATCTTTCCGTAAAATGGAAGATTCACCAGCAGTTATTGAGGTAGGTAATTCCACCTCAGATGCCTGTGAAGGCATTTGATCTTTAGAAAGATCATCAACCACTGTTATGTTCCGAATGGAACTCAAGATAGTTGCTCCCGTTAATTCAACCTTATTTACATTTCCACTCATTTGACAAAGAAGAATTGTTTCACTAACAGTTGCAGTTACCTCAGGTTCATTTGGTTTACTTCTTTTAGAATGAGGTAGAGCTGCTGATGTAACGAACTCCTTATGTGGTGCTGCTGAGGCACTATCTCCCTCAATAATGTGGATGACTGGTCGTTTAGTGACAATTAAGGTGTAGGAGTTTGTTGTGTTTGTGTTTGCATTTGTAGAATGGGCTCTTCGACCTGTGTTAGAGTCGGTGGGATTTTCTGCTCTTGGTCGGGTATGATGGCCACTAAGGGCTGTAGAAATTGTATTTCCTGTGACACAATAGGGAATACAGAGGTTGGAATAACAGGGATTGAAATATTACCTTGTCGTATACCTGCTCTCACTGGTCGTGGTAACAACAGAAGTGGGACAGTCTTTAGATATTCAGTTAGGAATGTAGGTACATCCGTATATTTCTTTTTGCTTATGTAATTAATTACAGTCGTCTTCATGGAAGAACATTCCACCTTTTGACCATTTTCCAAGCGTACCCTGTCTTCATCATTCAAAAAATCATTTAATATTAACTGTACAAACCTTGGATATAGACATTTGACATTTTGAGTCCGAACATCTCTTGTTCCCAAGCGTTCCATTTTTAAAATGATTTGATCAAGCACTATTTTTCCAAAATTAATCCTCAAATTATTGGCGACCGCATACTCTATTATTTGAATAAATTCAGGTATTCGATCTTGAATTGTTATATCTGAGGAAAAAACATGGTTAAGAGTGTGAAAGAAGAAATTCCAGTACTGGGTTAGAAATGTTCTAGAAAGATTACCAGTATTGAAGTTGCCATCTTGGTACCTTATAAAACGAAAGAACATTTCAATTTGTTCAGGTGTAGGATCAGAAACGAGATTTTCCATAGAAAAATGGAGAATTCGATTAACATCTCATTCAGTGACAATAATCGACCTATCAAACAGTCGATATGTGATTGCACACCCGTCCTGTCCAGAAGTGTTCTCCGCACTGCAATATAGTTCACGCAATGCATCATGGTTAAGCTGCACCTGTGTAACTAAAGCATAGCGGATTAATGAATGTTCATTCAGAAATTGTGTCCAAGCCCGAAATTGCTCATCCTGAATGGTTTTGATTTGCTGAATGGAAATGGGATTAACTTTAGCAATTAAAAAGCTTCTCTGCAATGCCATTTTCAAAATTTTGAGGAAATTCAAAAACAAGGGTTAGTGCGTATAACAAGAATATGAAATCCGCTCTAAAAACCACCAGCTAGATTGTGAGATCTTTCCAGTCAAAGCTTGAAGTATTCAGCAATTGTGTGTATATGCTCTGTATATCTGAAAAATGATGATGTTAAACACAAACAAAAACTCATCATTGAAAGTTGATGGGATGTTTGAATTCCGATATTAAATGGAAAATTACATACCCAATTCCCCTTCATCACTTGCATTTTCCCGTAGAGACTTAAATTCCTATTTAATGACCAGATGCATTTTCATATAGTACCATGGAATATAACTTCCTATTACGATCCAAACAAGCACCTGGTATCTATTGAACTCGTAACAATTTTATTGAAGTTATTAGATAGGAAAAGATATATGATATAGAGACATGCCAAAATTATATGATATAGAGACATGCCAAAGAGCAACGTGGGGGATCACCACTTGTACGGATGAATATATGATCAACGAGTACAAAGTTGCTCCATCAAAATTGTTTACGCTGAAACGAGATTGGTATAAATAGGAATGTAACACCCCAGTCCCACATCGAGAAGATTTGAGACTTCTGTTCAGTTTATAAGGCAAAATAATACTAATAAGTGCACCAACAAATCATGATCTTTTGGGGGCCTGTGGTGGGCTTGTGGATTACCCAAGTTGTTGCATTTGGGCCAGTTTACTTTGGCTTATTTCGGATTCGGAATTGGGACTTGACCCGAATTTCAAAAATAGGCTCGGGATTTGACCCGGGTTATCACATATGGTATCAGAGCCGACTCTCGAAAGCTTGATTTGTCAAGTTGCCGGAGGTGGGGACACGAAGGCTGGTGGTATTATCCCACAATGAACAGAGGTCTGAAGGTGGGGACACGAAGCCAGCCGGTATTATCCCACAATGGCTAGGGAGGAACGATCTTGGACCTATGGGATATTCGTTCAGGCCTGACGAGGACGTCAGGAGTTTAAGTGGGGGAGTTTGTAACACCCCAGTCCCACATCGAGGAGATTTGAGACTTCTGTTCAGTTTATAAGGCAAAATAATACTACTAAGTGCACCAACAAATCATGATCTTTTGGGAGCCTGTGGTGGGCTTGTGGATTACCCAAGTTGTTGCATTTGGGCCAATTTACTTTGGCTTATTTTGGATTCGGAATTGGGACTTGACCCGAATTTTGAAAATAGGCTCGGAATTTGACCCGGGTTATCACAAGTAATCTTATTTATTTTTGACTGCGAAAGGACTCTTGAATTTAGGATATGCTCCAAACTTAGACTATCTAAAGCATCTCAAACATTCTGTTCAACTTATTGTCCATTTGGACATTCTTGTTTGGAATGGTTGTACTTTTTTTGCAGCTTCTTGATTGGGATCAAAGTCTCGAGCTGCTTCCTTCCAATAAAATAAAAATAAAGCAGATGGATGTTTACGGCTCTATTATATTATAGAGTGCCAGCACACTCGGAATAGGTTTATGTAGAAAATATTACATGCACTTTTACTCACAAGTCACAATGTCTGATTGGTCCGAAGCTAGTAGATTTTCTTCTGAAACTGTTTCGATATAGTAAATACCTAATAAGCATAAAAGAATCCTATCACAACCAAGATAATTTCAAATATAGTGAAAAAGAAAAGGAGTCACTGTATAGTCTATGAGACAGAAGTCAAATCATAGCACATGAAATAATATTTTCCTGAAAGGCCTTAAGTTTGAACTCTGTACTGATGTTGCTCTACTGAATTGAATAATAGCAAAGTTAAAAATCACAGGGGGTCATTTTATCCAATCTTGAGTTCGAAAAACAATATGTTAAAATCACAGAGGGGGGGTCATTTTATACAACTTAGGAAAATCACAGTTGTGCTCAAGTATACAAGATCCCCCCCTAAAGCACTTGATCGCACTTACCAAACATTAAGATCATAAAATCTGATCCCACCAACCGAATAGCTTGCACACGCTGAGAAATTCAGGGGATGAAAGACGAGAAATACAAAAATTTAGAAATATCAGAAATGCAAAGCAGATGAAGATAACATGAACAACGAATACTAGATAAAGCAAACCATGTCATTGAGTACATATTAATAATTAACTGAAAGAAATAAAATGCTGCAAGTCTGCAAGATTTCCTCAGCTCAAAGGCTGAGACCTAAGATGATCAAGAATCATATGATAGCTAAAGGATTGGAATTATAAATTCTAAAACTTGAAAGCAGGCTTCTTTGATTTCTTATCTTTTCCGTCCACCTTCCGTTTCCTCTTCTTTGAATTCTCAGCAACCATGTCACTGAAATCTTCCGGCTTATTACGGAGCTTCTCCTCCTCCCTGGCTTCCTCGTACCTGGCTGGTAGAATATTCTCCATACCTTCCAACTCTTCTGGGTTTAGTGACACTTCAACTGCCGTTGAACTTTGACCTCTAAGCAAGCCAACACTTTTTGCTGCTGGCTTGTCTTGTGTAGCATCACTTAACGCGTAGGTATGACTTGTACCAAGAAGGGTCCCTGGAGCAATCTTGGCTTCTTTCTTCTCAAGAACTTTGTAGAGAAGCTTCTTAGGATCCTTCCTCTGCTGCTTGCGTAGGTCCATAACATCTGGAGTCTCAATACCAGTAGGAGTGCTTGATAAACTATCCACTGACTTGATGCCATCTTCTACTTCTTTATCATCTGGCACTTCCACTTCCTCTTCCTCCTCCTCCTCCTCCTCCTCCACTTCTTCCTCCTCTGGCTCAAAATCTCCCCAATGTTTAGTTTTATCTTGTGCTTCCTCCTCATAGTTTGGTTCTTCTGGTTGCAGACCAAATACATCTCCGTACAAAGGACGACCGTTGTGGTCAACAGGTGGTCTGCCCCAGCCTCCAGGCTGACAACCAAATAAAGCTCCACGTGGAATAGGAGCATTTACTCCAGGAATCTTCAATTGTGGATAAGAGGGTGGAGGACCATATCTCTGCATATTAAGGAGCCACGGAGGCGAAAGACCTTTTTCCATACCAAGTGCTTGTTTCAGTTCTTGTGACAGCATTCCGGGCTTCCTCTCCTTTTGCTTAACCTCAAACTCTTTCCCTTCATAATACAGATCACCCTGTAATGTCAACGGTGGTTTTTTCATGTGCTTAAAGAACGCATCATAGAGAACCTCGTAATCAATTTCCATTTGACCCTTCTTACCTTGCATCTTATCACGTTGCTTCTGTTTAAGTTTCTTGTTGTCCTCCTTTTCAATATAGGATTGTCTGAGTCTCGCAATGCCCGTCTCCTCAATACAAGCAGGTAGTTGATAAGGTTTCTTGTCCGTACCGCGCTTCCCCTGCAAAAACCTCCTTTTCTGACTCCAATGCCTAGGTACAGGAACAGTATTCCGATACGATTTCAGATATACAAGCAACTTAGGATCCGCTGCAGTGGCATCCCACACCTCTACTACGTCAGGCCTGGAACAAATATTTTTCAACTCAGCAATTTTCATCCTCCGCTGAAGCTTTTTCTGTTTGTTCGAAAGACCACCAGCAGCCTTCTCTTTAGAATCCTCCTGCTCCTGTTCTTCATCATCAGAATCAACTTTCTTCTTAACAGTTTTATCAACCTCCGCCTCGTCTTTCTTTACATCTTCCGCCTCCCCAGCAACAGGGTTAACGAAATTAAATTTTTCAAAAACCTTCCTGAACTCCTCGTCCATAACTCCGTCGAGATCAGCCTGATCAGGAACATATTCAACTTCAACAGCCTCAGAGGCCGTTGGAGGAACACAGTTCTCCCCGGCCTCTTCACCGCCATCAATGACAGTGGACGCATCACTTTCATCTCCAGTAGATGCATTAGCTACCTTGTTCTTCTTCTGATTTCGCCGCCTCCTGCTTCGCTTACTCTCCCGATGCTTTTTCGTAGGCGTTGCCAAACCACCATTAAGCAATTCTGATGTCATAGTTGTACAAAATTACTCCCTATTCGAATAATTTGACGATAATAAAAAGAGAGAGACAGTAAAAAGATTCAATACCTTAAGATTGGTGGCTGCGTCTGAACACGGGCGTAATAGAATTTGAGAACCCTAAAATAATCGAGAGCTTAAAATTTGTAGGGGGTGGACGACCCTTTATATAGAGTTTAGCGTGTCTCAGAATCGTTTTAAAATTAGGATACCTTGGAGCCCAAGTATCCTCCAATAAAATTGATAATATATAGATTTCCGAATTCTGTTTGGATTTTGAATACACGGAAACTTGCAATGCCTAATTATAAAAATAAACTTGCAATGCCTAATTATTAAATATTTTTATATTGTCTTGTTTGTCAAAAGTAAAATATTTTTTTATATTTGATAATATTATAGCGTTCTACCCGTGCTACGCACCGACCGATAAATTGTATTAATAAATTAATATAAATATATTATTTTAATTTTTATTTAGAAAAATATATAATTTTATTGGAATGTTAATTAACGTAAGTATAAAATTACTTATATGTGAATTCATACCAATTGAATTAATATTAATATTATGAACAAATCATTAAAACAAATACAACTCCCATTGAAAAGTTCAAAATCCCTCTTTATTGTTTTTTTAAAATTTAGCTTTCATTTTATTTCTCTCTTTGTTAGAGAATATTTCTACGTATCATGTTAACAAATTTTTCACCCATACTCTGAGAATTCGGTTTATTTATTAAATATCAAATCTTTAAAATATTTATTATATTAATTTATTGAAAATATTTGTATGGTCGTGGTTAATTTTTCAATTATATATTAAAAATGTGTAGAAACTTAGGGGCTGTTTGTTTCCACTTATCGTGGTCAACTTATGGCTTATAAGGCCATAAGCACTTATGAGGTGTGTTTGCCAAAATAAGTTTTAGTTCAACTTATAACTTATAAGGCCATAAGTTGAATGTTAGGAAATCCCAACATTCAACTTATGCTTATAACTTATTTCTCGATATACGCAATATATAATATCCTTCGAATCTTCAAAGCCATATATCTCTCGATCCATTCATTAGAAAATTGATATGTATATATCAAATTTCTCTATTCATCGAGATCTATCCATTGATATCCATTGTTATATATAAAAAACAAATATTTTGAAAATTATTAAAAAAAGTTAACTTATAAGTTCTGATTTACCCAAATAGTCTACTGATTATAAGTTCTGATTTACCAAACACTCTACTGACTTATAATCTCTGCTCCACTTATCACTTATATGACATAAGTGCTTATAAGTCATAAGTTACTTATTTTAAGATACCCCAAACACCCACTTAATCCTCACGACTCCAATAAATCATTAGATTGTTTATCAAAAAAAGGTTGCATATTTCAGCGATATGAGAAAGGGTATCTGTTGTGGAATAAAAACTAGGTTATTAGATTGCGGTTAGGGTTTGCTGTATTTAATGCTAGGGTGCGTGAGCTTCGTGCTTTAATGGCTGCTTCTGTGTTCGAGACTTAAACGGTCCTCACAGAATGCCTACGTATCTCTGTGTATTAAGAGAATCAAGCCAATAAAACGTAGTTCTGAGTTGAGGGGTTTGACCCTTTATATAGGCTGAGAAGCCTCAGAATTAGGGTAGGGTTAGGTGACTTGGTGGGCAAGTCAACCTTGAGGAAGGATCTAGACTCCTTCCTTGTAGGAGTCCGTTTCCTTGTACGATTATGTGCCTTGGAGGCTACTCTTTGGAGAGATAATATCCTTATTTGACTTATATTTCCCAGCTGTTAATTAGCCATGAATATTAATTACGAATTTAATATTTAACTAGGGTTTTTGGGCCATCTAGTGGGCCTCACGTTTGGACCATACTAGGTCACAACTAATGCAACATTAAATGTGTCTTTAGGGCTTATTTCTAGCCCATATCATTTGCCCCTACTTCTAGGAAAGCTGATCAGGCTTTCCTTGAAGTTATAACGGCCTTTTTCGAGACTTGGGTCAGGGTTTATCTTTGTACACTAGTGTTTTACGGGTATCGTTTTTTTTTGTAAAGCGTGGAGCGACCGACGCATTTACAACGAATGTTAGATGATGCTAAACGGCATTAAATGGCGTTAAACGGCACTAAACAGCGCTAGAACGGCACTAATATTAGATTGTGCTTCGAGCATAAAATTATTTTTCATGTTTCCTAAGTCATTTTCGACCTGGAAATTTTGGGAAAAATCAGGGTATTCTCGACTCGTATCACTTAAAAAATCTATCGAATTTTCCAGAAATTATACGGATCGCAATCGGGATTCGGTGTTTTTATTGCTTTATTTCTCAAATTTTCAAGCTAAATCCGAGCTCAAAATAGCATCCAGGTCGTGTAAAACGACCTCAATTTTTAAGCTAAATTCGAGCTCAAAGTTACGACCTCGACCAGTATTAAAACGACCTCAAGTTGGTCACAGGTCATGTGCTTCGAGCTCGTTTTGCAATTCATTTCCGACCTCAGCATTGCGACCTCATATGATTCCAGGTCGTGCAATTTTTGCATGGATTTCAGTTCTTTTTCGACCTGGATCTCACGACCTCGATATCGTACAACCTCAACTTCAGTATACCATAAGAACGACCTCAATTTGATCCCAGGTCGTGGGGATTTTTTACATTTCCTAGTTCAAATTCGACCTGAGATTTGCGATCTCAAGCCATATTAAAACGATCTCAATTGGAGTGGTAGGTCGTGGCTTCATTTTGCTTTTTATAAGTCAAAAACGACCTCAAGTGTGCGACCTCATATCTATTTTCTTTCGACCTCAATTTTCAAGGTTGCTTACGACCTCAAAATTAAATTCTCCAGGTCTTCTAGCCGAGCTCGTAATTATTCAAGAAAATGAGATCGAATCTCACGACCTCATACTTCCCTTTGGTAACCCCAAGTCTCATTATGGATTTTAACGGGCCCTGTCTTTTAATTTTCATGGGCTGGACCTAGGTTTTCAAATCGTTTGGGCCTACAAAACTTTTTAAGTTTTGGTTGGGCCTTTACTATGGGTCAACATGACCTTAAATCAAAACCTTAATTAGGTTTATCAATATTGGTTGGGCCGTGACAGGCCTTAATTCTTTTTTAATTACTTTAGCTGGACTTGGGCCTTAACAGGCTTGGTGTTGTTGGGCCTTTAGAGTCCAACTTTGTGTTGACGGCCCGCAAAGATTTCCAATAGGCTACAGCCGGTTGACCTTCTCCCCAACCGGTTGAAATGCCCTAGATTTTTGCCTATAAAAAGGCCAAGGCTTTCATTTTCACTTTCATTACAAAAGTTTCCTAAAAACTCTCTCAAAAGTTCCAAAGTTCTTTAAGAAATTTCCTTTGAAGAATCTGAGTTTGATCTTCATTCTTTGAAGATCATTCAAAGTTCATAGATTTTCAACCTCAATTCTGCACATTTCTGCAGATTCTCTGAAGATTTGAAGGCATCCTTCAAGTTTTCTGGAAATTTTCAAGAAGTTTTCCAGTTGCTGTTTGAAGATTTGAAGAATACTCAAGGTACTTTCCAGAATCTCTGATTTTATAGTATGAAGATCACCCTTTTTCTGGGTTTGTTCTTCAATTCCTTTGAAGATTTGAAGATTGTTCTAACAATTTCTTCATCTTTTGCATATTTCCTTTGAGGATCAAAACTTTCCTTTGAAGATTTACTGAGATGGCTGAAGATCGTGCAGCACTTCGTTTCCAGAGATTGCAAGGAGCCTCCAAAAGAGGTATCATCATTCGTTCTCCCCTCATGAGTTTACAGGATATGATTTTAAATCGTACAGAGGATTTTCCATCCTTGTCACACCTTGATTCCTTTAATCATAGTAACATCTTTCATGACATAGAAAAAATCACTGATTATAACAGGATGTATAAAATAGAATCACCCTATAGACTTGTCCCAGCTGATCCTGGGGATCGATCTTGCCATTGGCGCCCCAATGCACTTTGTATTTATAGGGGTGCCATTGTTGCAGGGGTTCGATTCCCCTTCCATGAATTTATTCCTAGGCTCTTAGCGGATGTAGGAATTAATCCTTGCCAACTTCCTCCCAACTCTTGGAGGGTGATCAATTGTTTCATGGTCCTCTGCCTTAAAAACAAATTCCCTCTTTCTGTAGCTCTCTTTAGAAAGATATTTCAATTTAAAAATTCTGCTGAATCTACTCCGGGTTGGGTTTACATTAGTCACCGTACTTCCACTCCTCCAATCTTTCACCCTCAATCTATTCCTGACTCCAACCCAAAGTGGAAGAAGGAGTTCATGTATTTGACATGGGAAGGTGGAGATTGGGGCAATGTTTTTCGTAGTACCTTTGGTAAGGTCGTAGATGGCAGTGCCAATAATATTGAGCTAAACGAGGAAGAGACCCATGCCTACAAGGAGCTCATCAAAGATAATCATACTACTATGGCTTGGGATCTTCTGAATGAGTTCCAGCTTAAATCTTTGGGACTTTCCTGAGTGACCAATAAGGGTAATTTCCTTTCTTTTTGTGTTCCTTTACCTGAATATGATTGTCTCATACCCATTATTTGTCTTTTGTTTTGTAATTACAGCTACAGCTTTTATCAACAAGACTAATGAGCCTGAAGATGGAGACACTGCTAGGTTGAAGAGGGCTCGTTCAGGGAAGGATCCTCGAGCCCCAACAGCCACGGATGCCTACTTGAGGCCCCATGTAGCTGATGTTGAAGAAGTAGATGGCTCTTCCAAGAGCGCTTGGCGTCCCAACTGGGGTATTAGGAAGAAGGACTCCATCGTTGGAGATTGCAGGCATGCCATGGATTGGTCCTATCATTCCATAACACCCGGTGATTTCAAGGATTATGTATCCGGCTCCACTCTTGAAGGAGCCGAGAGTGCTGGTGCTCAGGCCTTTGCTGCTGTAAGCTCCTTACTTCCCTATCTCTATATACTTGTTTGCTATTTGAATCGTGGTTCTAACTTTATCTTTTGTAGGCTAATGCCAACTTCTAGGGGGCCGTGTTCCACGCTAAGACTTGGCGTTCATCCTATGAGACTTATAAGGCAAAGTATGATGACTCTCAGGATGAGTTGGCCTCTGTCAAAGCTACCTTAGCTAGGAGGGAGAAAGAGCTTCTAGAGTCTCAGGCTGAAAATGTCACTCTCAGGAAGGGCAAGGACGATCTGATTGATGACTACCTTGCCTCCCAGGAGTATGTGGGCTTCATGGAGAAGCATGACGACTCTCTATTCCCTTACCAGTTTACTCAGGGATGGGACGGAGCTCTTGCTGAGGTTACTAGGAGATTTCCTGGTACCCTTAGTGTTTCAGACTTCCCTAGCCCTCATGCTCCTATGGCCTTGGCTGTGCAGGACACCCAGGAGGAGGACCAGGAGGATGATGAGAGGATTCTTGAGCCAGATCCCTCTGCTCATCTTGGTGCAGATGAAGAGGATGAGCATACTGGAGATGCCTAGTAGTTGTTCTTTTTATCTATCTATTTATGTATTCTGCCTTCGGGCATAACTTTTAATTCGTAATCCATTGTCCTTGATGTTTCTCAACTTATTCATGTTCGCATGTGTAGTCCAGCATTTTATGCATATATATCAATAAGTAATGCTCGTAACTTATGCGAAAATGTAGGATAGTCTTATTAATATGAAGAAATGGGCACAGCCCTTGCACAGGTAGCATAAACGGGCACAGCCCTTACATAGATACTCTACTTCCAATATCTCAAGTTTAAAAACTTGGTATGGTTTCATCGACCTTATTTCTACTTCTATTACATAGGCAAAAAGCTAGGTCCTTCTCAGGAGAGCTTAAACATAGTAAACCTTGAGGTTCAATGCATGCCAAGTCCGGGGCACCTCAACCCCGTCCAAGGTTTCTAGTTTGTAAGATCCACGTCCTAGCGTCTTCTTGACTCGATACGGACCTTCCCAGTTCGGGGCTAGCTTTCCCTTCTGACCGACTCCAGAAGCCTCAATTTTCCTAAGAACCAAGTCACCTTGCTGAAAGAACCTCTCCTTAACCCTGTGGTTGTAATAGAAGGATGCTTTCTTTTGATGTTCCGCATTTCTGGCGTTTGCCTCGTCTCTAACTTCGTCAATCAGATCTAGGGCGAGCCTCATGCCTTCTTCATTAGTCTCAGGTTCAAATGCCTCAATTCGAGGCGATGCATGCATGATTTCTAGTGGTACAACTGCCTCAGCTCCATAAGCTAGCAAAAATGGAGTTGCTCCTGTGGTCACCTTATAGGTGGTGCGATACGCCCAAAGTATAGGCAGCAACTCATCCACCCAAGTATTCCTCGATCGTTCGACCCTTTTCTTTAATCCATCCAGGATGATTCGATTGACTACTTCGGCCTGTCCATTTGCTTGCGGATGTGCCACCGAGGTAAAACGAAGTTCAATAGCGTTTTCCTCACAATATTTCTTGAATTCCTCATTGTTAAACTGTGTCCCATTATCCGTCACAAGGATTCGAGGGATTCCATACCTACAAATTATGTTCTCCCAAAAGAACTGGGAAACTTGCTTGGTGGTTATCTTGGCTAAAGGTTTAGCCTCAATCCACTTAGTGAAGTAATCAATGGCGACAATCAGAAACTTCCTTTGTGCTGAAGCCATGGGGAAAGGACCAAGAATGTCCATCCCCCACATTGCAAACGGAATGGGAGAGCTGATTGAGGTTAACCTCTCAGGCGGCTGCCTTACAATAGGGGCGTGCTTTTGACATCTGTCACACTTCTTAACATAATCCTGGGCATCTGCCAACATCTCTGGCCAATAGAATCCAAGGCGGGTAATCTTGTGGGCTAAGGCTCTGCCCCCCAAGTGTTGCCCACAGATCCCTTCATGAACTTCCTCTAATGCTTCCTTAGCCTCTTGGGGCCTTAAACACTTCAAATACGGGATGACAAACGATCTCTTATACAAGATGCCTTCGATCAGAGCATATCTCAATGCCCTCACTAACAATTTTTGTGCCTCAAAGTCATTGTCAGGGAGCCATCCGGTTTCCAATTGAGCTTTAATAGGATCTATCCAACAACTTCCAACGTCGATCGGTGCTACCAACTTAGAGTTGATGGTCGGGGCCTTCAAGACCTGAAAGTAAACACTTCCTGCATAATTCTCTATCTCAGAAGAAGCGAACTTAGAGAGAGCATCGGCCTTAACGTTCTCTTCTCTTGGGATGTGCTCTAGATAGCATTCGTCAAATTGAGTCATGACAGCTTTCACAACTCGTAAATATTTGGCCATAGTATCATCCTTGGCCTCAAATTCACCATTCACTTGCGAGACTACCAGTCTTGAATCTCCACACACTTTGAGGTTCTTGACCCTCATGACTCTGGCCAATCCCAATCCGGCTATTAGGGCTTCGTACTCAGCTTCATTATTGGTAGTCGGGAAGTCCAACTTCAGAGCGTACTCCACTATGAACCCGTCGGGACTTTGCAATACCAAACCAGCGCCACTAGATTTTGTTTTTGATGCTCCATCAAAATAGAGCACCCAATATTCTTTCTGATCAGGTACAAGTTCTTCATCCTTACTCTCAACCCCATGGGTGGTTACTATCTCCTGCCCCCCGACTTGGTTGCCAATGGTACATTCAACCACGAAGTCAACTAATGCCTGAGCCTTGATGGCTGTCCGAGGCTTATATGCAATGTCAAATTCTTCGAGTTCGATTGCCCACTTAATTAGCCTTTCACTGACCTTCGGGCTATGCAAGATACTTCTCAACTGCTGGTCCGTTAGGACTTCAATCTTATGTGACTGAAAGTAAGGTCGTAGTTTCCTTGAAGCCGTTACCAATGCTAAAGCAAACTTTTCAATGGTAGAATAGTTCAACTCAGCTCCATGCAACACCTTACTCACGTAGTAGATGGGTTTCTGAACCTTGTTCTCTTCCCGTATGAGGACGACACTCAATGCTTGCTCAGATACCGCCAGGTATAAATAAAGAGTCTCTCCGATGTTAGGCTTGGCCAACAGCGGGGCTTCGGCCATGTATTTCTTCAATTGTTCAAAGGCCGCTTGGCTTTCGGGTGTCCATTCAAAATTCTTTACCTTCTTTAATGTTTGAAAGAAAGGTAAACACTTATCACCAGACTTGGAGATAAACCTCCCTAAGGCTGCCACTCGGCCTGTCAACTTCTGTACATCTCTTATAGAACGTGGTGGCTCCATGTCTAAAATCGCCTTGATCTTGTCAGGATTGGCCTCAATGCCTCTCTTTGAAACCATTAGCCCTAAAAACTTTCCAGATCCAACGCCAAAGGCACACTTGGCGGGATTCAACATCATCTTATGGTGCCTCAGCACTTCAAATGCCTCTCCGAGGTGCTTAATATGATCAGCCTTGAGTAGGCTCTTGACTAACATGTCATCAACATACACCTCCATGGTTTTTCCAATCAGATGGGCAAATATCTTATTCACCAGCCGTTGGTAAGTAGCTCCTGCATTCTTTAGACCAAACGCCATAACAAGATAACATAAGACACCAAAGTCAGTTATGAAAGATACCTTAGGGATGTCATCCTTGTGCATCTTAATCTGATTATAGCCGCTGAACCCATCCTTGAAGCTTAACATCTCATGTCCAGCTGTAGCATCTATCAACATATCAATCCTTGGAAGGGGAAAACAATCTTTTGGACATGCATCATTCAGGTCAGTGAAGTCGATACACATCCTCCACTTCCCATTCGCTTTCTTGACCATCACAGGGTTTGCTAACCATTCGGGAAACTGAATCTCTTCAATAAAACCAGCTTCCAAGAGCTTATCTACTTCTTGCTTAATGGCCTCTTGCCTCTCTGGAGCAAAGTTTCTCTTCTTCTGTTTTATTGTCTTCCTCTTGGGATCAACATTTAACTTATGAGTTATGAGTTGGGGGTCGATCCCTGGCATATCAGCTGCTGTCCAAGCGAACACGTCACTATTCTTTTGTAAGAATTCTATCAACTTGCCCTTCAGGGGTTCTTTCAGAGATGCTCCAATATAAGTAACTTTTTCAGGATCGTTCGGCTCTAGAGGTATGGGAATCAAATCCTCTGCTGGCTTCCCTCTATGCTCTTCATCATCGCGGACATCCATGTCTTCAATTGGAAGGACCTGCCCCCCGACTCCATCGGCCCTCAATGCGGCTACATAGCAACTTCTTGCCATCTTCTGATCACCCTTCTGTTCTCCAACACCATTCCGTGTCGGAAACTTAACCTTCATATGATAGGAAGAGGCCACAGCCTTAAACGCATGAAGTCCAGTCCTTCCAAGGATTGCGTTGTATGTTGAGGCTGCCTTAATTACCAAGAAGTTCAGCATCTGAGTCGCCTCCTTAGGCTCCTGCCCAATAGTCACGGGTAACTGAATAGTCCCTTCAACGTTGGACTCCACTCCGTTAAATCCGTATATGGGCATGTTTGTAGGAGTCAACTGAGAGTCGTTGTACCCCATCTTCACAAATGCATCATGAAACAAAATATCCACAGAGGCTCCATTGTCTATCAAGACTCGTTTTACTTCTGAGTTTCCAATCACAGGAGTTATGACCAGCGGGTCATCATGGGGGAACTTCACCCCTTCCAAGTCTGAATCATCGAAACCAATTACCATCTCAGTTTTAGCACGCTTCGGGGCCTCCCCCACAATGTGCATTACCTCTCTAGCATAAGCCTTTCGAGAATTCTTAGTTGTGCCAGCTGCTGTCGGTCCTCCCCAAATCATGTTGATAACTGCCCTTCGGGGCTGTGGATTGCGGTCATGGTTGTCATCCCTCCTGTTATTATCCCTTTTGTCATTGTCCCTTCTCTGGTTCCCACGGTCATCACCCTTGGTGAACTGACTTAGTTTTCCTCTTCGTATCAAGAACTCAATCTCATCCTTAAGTTGCCTACAATCGTCGGTGTCATGTCCCACATCTTTATGGAACCTGCAGTACTGATCCTTGTTCCGCTTAGCTGGGTCTCCCCTAAGTGGCTTCGGCCATCGGAAGTCCTTTTCCTTTTCAATGTCCAACAGGATCTGACTTCGTGGAGCATTGAGCCTGGCATACTCGGAAAACCTTGGACCTGAGCTCTTTTTTGGAGCAGATTCAGAGTCTCTGCTAGTTCGGGGGTACTTGTCCCTAACGTCGTACTCTTGTTCTTGCTTTCGCTTGTTGTTCCCTCCATTGCCCAATGCGGCTTCCTTTTTCATGCTGTCCTCAGCTTTTATATACTTGTTTGCCCTCCGTTGGAGCTCATCCATGCTTTCAGGGGGTGTTTTGCCAGCGACCTCTTAAAAAAGAGATCCGTGGTTCCGTACTGCAAGGCTACCATAGCCACCTTATTTTCCAAATCAGTGATGTTCAGGGTCTCCTTAGTGAATCGCTTGACATAATCCCTCAGGTTCTCGTTCTTTCCCTGCACTATATACATAAGGGATGCAGAGCTTTTCTCATGGATTCTTCCACTAATGAATTGACTGACAAAAGCGGTACTCAATTCCTTGAAAGAGCTAATTGAGTTTGGAGGTAAACGACTATACCAGCGTTGTGCCATGCCCGACAGGGTTTGGGGAAACGCCCTACACTTAAGGGCGTCGTTAGTAGGCTGCAGTAACAATGCGCTTGTAAACGTTCTCACATGAGTTGCGGGATCCCCCGTTCCATCATAAGCTTTGATTGTGGGCATCTTAAACTTTCGGGAGATATGCGCGTTCATCACCTCCTCAGTGAATGGAGGGGTTGGATCATCAAGATCTCCTTGTAGCATCAGGTCTTTGGGGTTACTCTTGGGGAGTTCCACCCTTGTAGTCCCTCTGGTTGGGGCTTCAGCCCTTCGGCGTCTCCTTGAAGACCTTTCCAAATCTATGAAGGGAATCCCTCCTAAAGTCGGAGGAGGTCGAGTCTGATTAGATCGGGCTTGTTCTCTGGCCATGTCTTCCTTTAATCTTAAGATCTCGGCTTCATAAGCCTTAATCCTCTCAGTAGTTGTTGAAGGGAGTCCATCGTGAGTAGTTTGAGTTCTTCCTCGAGGTTCTTTACTTGCACGTCACCTCCTTGGAGCTTCATCACGTTCGTAATCATCGTCAGAAGATGACTCATCCGTATAAGGACCAGAAAAATCGTTATAATCTCGATCTCGAATATACAGGGCATGACCACTTGATTCAGCTCCTTGGGTTGGAGGGTAGTTAGGCAGCCCGTACATCGGATTGGTACTTATGGGGAGATCCCTAGTGTGGATCTGAACTCCTCGTGGAGGGTTGTTGGGATCTACAATCAAGGAAGAAATCCCCACATGGAGGGGGTTAGTTCCTGGATTTGTGTGGACGATCGGAGGTAGCGTACTCTCAACATGGGAAGTCGTCCCTAGGGGTTGAGAAACTTGATATGGAACGATAGTCCCGGATGTTGGAGGTACTTGTTCAGTGATGGGCGGAGCAGAGCTAAGAGGTAGAGCCTCGGTTGCGATTGGCTCTGTTATTGCTGGTGTCCTTCGTGTGTTAACCATGGTTGATGTTGTTTCCCACAGATGGCGCCAAATGTTGTGGAATAAAAACTAGGTTATTAGATTGCGGCTAGGGTTTGCTGTATTTAATGCTAGGGTGCGTGAGCTTCGTGCTTTAATGGCTGCTTCTGTGTTCGAGACTTAAACGGTCCTCACAGAATGCCTACGTATCTCTGTGTATTAAGAGAATCAAGCCAATAAAACGTAGTTCTGAGTTGAGGGGTTTGACCCTTTATATAGGCTGAGAAGCCTCAGAATTAGGGTAGGGTTAGGTGACTTGGTGGGCAAGTCAACCTTGAGGAAGGATCTAGACTCCTTCCTTGTATGAGTCCGTTTCCTTGTACGACTATGTGCCTTGGAGGCTACTCTTTGGAGAGATAATATCCTTATTTGACTTATATTTCCCAGCTGTTAATTAGCCATGAATAATAATTACGAATTTAATATTTAACTAGGGTTTTTGGGCCATCTAGTGGGCCTCACGTTTGGACCATATTAGGTCACAACTAATGCAACATTAAATGTGTCTTTAGGGCTTATTTCTAGCCCATATCAGTATCTACTGTGCAAGATATATGAAACGAACGTAGTTATAACAATAGAAACTTTCATCTAATCTAGTTTGCTATGTGATTATTCAATATCATTTTTATAAATTATAAGTTCTTTTATTAATGAATTGATTTACTATAAAAAAAATTATCAACTAACCAAACAAATTCAATATATCGTGCTCTTAGAGTAACATATAATTGTTAGATTTTATGGTTATTGCCCTTAGATTATTTGTAAAGACAATTTAAAATGTGCATTTTCAGTTTGGAAGTTTGTATTTTATTTTTTTATTCTTTTCTAGTAAAACATGGACTACTAAATTTTAGTTTTCTTTTATTCTTAAAATAAGACATAAGAAAATGAGTATCACTTATCTATTTTTAATTTGACAAACTTGTAAAAATTTGTTAACATGATACGTAGAAATATTCTCTAACAAAGAGAGAAATATAATGAAATTTGTTATATATGTGTCCTTGTAATTCAGATTTTGGGTTAAATGTCATGAAATTCATTTTCCTTTAACAGTGAATATATTTTTCCTACATATATAACAAGAAATTAATGTCATGTAGTTTATGGTCTTGAACGAAAATGACATGATATTAAATGGTGTACCCAAAATTATAACACAAAATGACACTAAATTACAGAAAATTGTTTCTTGTACACGAAATGAAATGAAATACGCAAATAGAAAAAATATAACAATTACATGAAATACTACGTACTACGTATCCAAGTTATGTAAATATATAATTATATGTCTTAGCACAACATTGAGATATTACAAAACAAAACTAAGAGTAACATGCATGGGATAAAGTCTCCCAAACAAAATGAAACCCTCCTTTTTATTTTTTCTATTATTTCTCGTTAACAAATATCTCTCTTTGTGTAGAATCTTTCTAACAAGTTATATAGTTTTCTTAGCCATTTTTATGCTTTGTTGATATAAAAATATATATTCAACCAAGCAAGCAAATTCAATATATGCTCTTAGGTTAAGATATGGGAATTGATACTATTACTTTAATTCAAGAATACAAAATTCAAAAAGGTACACTTTTATTAAAAACAATATATAATTTTAAGTGTATCAACCTTTTTATTTATCATTATTGATAATTTTATAACAAAAACCGTAATTGCTGCTCTCTCTCTCTCCCCCTTTCCCAAAAGATGCTAAACTATAGTTTAGAAGTTGATATTAGTTTTTTAATTTTTTAAAAAAATTTTATATTGATTTTTCTTTATTTTTCAATATAATTATCATTGAGAGTCTAGTAACTCGTTGCCCGTTGGTGAATTTTATCTACCAAAATATTAGATTTTGTACTAACTCCTTGTAAATGATAAGCCTTATTTTCTTTTTCTTGATTTTACTACTTTGACTTTCACTAAATATCTCTTTCTACTGAGAGCTAATATCATGTTCGTGGATTTTGTCTACCAGTATATTAGATTTTGTTATATTAGTTCATGATTTGGATAATATAGAATCATAGTTCTGGTCGGTTGTTTGAATACGTTATGACAAATCAGATATACATATTGCTCACGTTTATAACAATTTGTTAGATTATCTCGCCGAAAACACTGTATAATTTAGTGACATAAGTTAGAGATGTACCATATATAATTGAAGATTTGTTCAATGATTCGATAAAGGAAATTAGTGATATAATTTACTATGTGTTTGTTCAATTTTAATTGTTTTTGTAGATGTTGTACGCCCTTTTATTGATGATTTTTGAAGGTTTGATTATTTTTGTGTATGACATATGTCCTTTTATTGATGAATTAATTATCAATAAATAAATAGTGATTTATAAGAAAATTTGTGCTAAATTGACCAATTTATTATGGAAATATTCACTAACAATATTTTCATTGACTCTGTAATATTTTTTATTTTTTGATTGATAATTTATACAACAAATACTGTAAAGTACTATTTAAGAATATATTTAATATTTTGAATAATTCAAATATATTGTCAGGTTAATTTTTTTTTCCCATTAATTATTGCATAGTTAAAAAATATCTTAATTAAAATGTTTAAAGATGATTGGTTTAAAATTCATTCGAACATTTTAATTGGTTGATTTTTTTTATGACTGAATTATTTAATACTTTACATAACTTAAAATTTGAATGTGTGTGGTAAATAGTTTTATATTGTTAATAATTTTTAATTCATGATTTTAATTGTACCTTATGATTTTGAATTGAAAGTTTGAGATATCAAAATATCTATTATAAATATAATAGATTCATGTATTAATGCATAAATTTTTAAATTAAATAATTATTGTATTTATAATAAAATTGTTAAGTAATCACTGTAAAAAAAATATTTATCTATAGGCACACCTAATAATGTAAATAAATCAGTATAATGTGATAAGGATTGATGTCTACAATTTAGTAAGTCGCTGAATTATTGGAGTTTGCTACTGAATATTTTAATGAGAAGTAACTCTGAGACAATCTGGACCGGGGATGATGATAACCTAAATCGTTTTCTATTTTTTTTTGTCAGAAACGTTTTTCTGTTGAATTTATTGGACAATTAAAACACGACATATATAATACATATATACAATTCAAATAAAAAGATAATCTGTCCAAGTATAGAATGTCATATAACAAAAAGATATAAAGTAGTACCTTAACCGAAATTGATATGATTTAGTCATGAGAAAAATTGATGCATACACTTAGTTTATTAAAGTTTGCTAAGTCTTATGGGGAGTAGGGAATAAGCGGCTTAGATTTAATATATTTAAATTTAATAGATTTTGATTGATGTTAAAATAATTCACAATCTTGTGATTAGTTAACTAATACATGTTAGATTCGGGTATCCTTTATTATAATAAAAGATGTTCAAAAACAATTCATAACTAAAAGATATATAACCATATGTAATATATTTTTATGCGGATTTATAGAAAATAATATTTACGGTTAGTAGAAATTTTTCAAAATTAAAAATCATGTGATATGCGATGTTATTAAATCAAAATATTTAATATTTAAATTTAATTTAACCGTGATAAGTAAATTAGAATAAGCGTGGTAAATAATAAAAATTTTGTATATGATTGATTTAAAGTTTAGAAGTAAATTCTGATTGCCTCTAAAATAATTTTAATTTTTTGATTTGTAATTTATCCACTAACCAATAATAATATCCTTAAAACGTATATTTAATAATTAAAATAAATAAAATATATGTAGTGTTCGTTTATATGAATTTATTCATTATTTAATTAACAAATTGTGAATAAATATATTTTTGAACCTTTTAAAAAATCGAGTTTTTGAAGATATGAATTTTATCCAAACTATTTAAAATTTGTTCAAATCCAATTTTGTAGTGTTGGCTTATATGCATTTATTAATTAATTTTATTAACAAATTATGAATAAATATAATTTTGAGCTTATAAAAAAATTAAATTTTTGAAGGTATGGATTTTATCCAAGTTATTCAAAATCTGATTTCAAATCCGATTTTTTTCATATTTTTAGTTAAGTTGGATTATGAATAAATATATTTTTGAACCTTTAAAAAAATCGAGTTTTTGAAGATATGGATTTTATCTAAGATATTTAAAATTTGTTCAAATCCGATTTTGTAGTGTTGGCTTATATTCATTTATTAATTAATTTTATTAACAAATTATGAATAAATATATTTTTGAGATTATAAAAAAAATCAAATTTTTTATGGTATGGATTTTATCCAAGTTATTTAAAATCTGATTTCAAATCCGATTTTTTCAGATTTTTAGTTAAGTTAGATTATAATTATTTAATATCGATTATAATTGTACAATATATATTACAAAAATCAATTTATAATGTATGATGATATGATTGTGATTGACTTTATATTAAAAGAGTAGTTGATTAATGAATGATTAATTATAAAATTTAATTAAAAATATATAGTGGTATATCGTGATTGATTTCAAATTAAAATTATGATTTTTTAGTAAATATTTTTTGATTTGAAAATTAGGTATTTATGGATATGTTTAATAAAATCATTATTGTATTTAGATTAGAAGTGTTGACTAACCATGGTTAAAGAGGTAGGGTGAGATTGTAAATAAGGAAATGTCTAAATTTTAGGAATTAGCTCTGATTAGTCCTAAAATAATTCCTCAATTCTTATTGGTTAATTGACGTGTGGTAGACTCAGGTATTATAATAAAAGATGTTCAGCAAGGAAAAAACAAAGTTTTATTATTAACAGATTTGTAAGGGATTAGTAGTAGGCCAAGAGGCCAAGATAGTATAGCAATTGAACCTATGAAATTCACTACTTTTGGGAACTCACTACACAAAATACCCAGGGACATAAGACACCGCCTTTTTTGTCCACCTAATTTGCATGGTACACATGCATACTCACCTCACGCATTAACTGAATGTGTATTCTTTATTAACAAAATAAACATATTTTAAGTCAATAGTTGTTGTATTGCTGGGTCAAGTGAAAAAGTTATCATACGCATGATTTTAATGCGTACATAGACTATGCATTTGTTATATGCGTAGGGTTTCAACATCTTTTCGAATTAAAATAGTTTTTATTTGGGTTTAACGGGTTTCATCTGGGGGAATATTCAATTTTTTAATTAAAATTTTTAAATTTTATCTGTATTTCCTTGGAATTTCAACAATTATTTTTTTGGGATTCAATGTTTCCATTTTGGATTTTAGAAATATTCAAAATAACGAATAAACCGTATACGGACTTAGGGGCTCTAGGGTTTAGGGTTTCAACAATTAATTTTTGGGGTTCAATGTTTCCATTTTGGATTTTAGAAATATTTAGAATAATGAATAAACCGTATAGGGACTTAGGGTTTAGGGTTTAGGGTTTAGAGCCAAAACCCTAATTTATCCTGCCCCGATTTTTTAAAAATCAGGCCGCCGGACTCCGTAAGGTTATTAGTATTTTCAAATAATTTTTACAAATAAATATTTACCAAAAAAAAATGTAACATCACTTAAAGTAACGTTTAGGTTAAAAACACACAAAAAATAAAAAAAATAAGTGAAAACAAATTCGAAAATATTGAACCATACGCATGCTATCAATGTGTTGTCCAATTGAAAAACAAAATTACAAATGAACTGTATGCCTTGATGTAATGCGTGGGCTATTTTTTTTTTTTTTTTTTAAAAAGGCACACGCATGTTGTACATGCGTGGCCAACTTCTTGGAAAAAAAAATATAAATATGAAGAACACGCATATTGGACATGCGTGTTCGATGCTACGTATGTTGGAAATGCGCAGCTGATGGGTATTTTGGACGGACTGATACGCAGGTGGGTATTTTGGTTATTTGATTTGAAAAGGTGGGTATTTGGAGATTTCACCCAGATAGTGTAGCAATTGAACCTATGAAATTCACTGTTGTTCTTGTTATTTACTTATTATTTTAACAATCTTCGATTCAATCGATTAATTCTTTACAAAATGTCCAATCAATTCAAATTTTTTAAAATCCCCAATTAAACTTTACTAGTACTTCTTGATCTAAGTATTTATAATAAACTAGTTGAAAAAGCCGCGCTTCGTGACGGCGTTACAGTTTTTTTTAAAAAAAATTTAATACATATTTACTTTATATTATATTATTAATATTAAATTAAATTTTAATAGTTACACAATCTTCTCTAATGAACCGATTTTTTGATAAACACGATTCTTTCGATTGAGCCGCTCTCTCGTTAAAACTGAAATCCCAACTTTAACATATATTATAAAGACTTATATAATAATTTTTATCCATAAAAATCAAAACCTGTAAAAAAAATATGACATTAGTATCAAATTCTAATAGCTAATACAGTCTGTTCTAGTGAGTCGTCTTCCCGTTAAACACGTTTCGAGCCGCTCTTATTTAGAACCGAAATTCTAACTTCATTACATATTTCGACACTTATATTATAAAATAATTTTTTTCCTTAAAAATTAAAAACATAAAAGAGAGTAAATTTCAATTTTTACATTTTTTATACTATTTAATATAAATTTGTATAAGACGTCTCTACCGTCCTCGTATTCTTTTTTTTTTTACAAAATGCATATGATTATATTACCAAATCAAAGTAAAACAGCGGGACAAACCCCCGACTATCGATACAACCAGGTTGAAAAACAATAAAATTGTTTCCTGATCGTTTAACAAACTGAACTTCATAGTTCTTGAAACTAAAAAATGAATTCGAAGACATCCGAATCGATCTAAATTGCGCCAACATCCCTGCAAGCGGCGGTATTACAAATGACCACATCACATAAGATCCGTTGATACTACAGTGTTCAGAACCCTCAGTTGCATAAACTAATGTTAGAGGAACGACACTCCAGCAATCTACATGTCGAATACCAGCTATAGACATGCCGAAAATTGGAACCTCCAAAGGATGAGCAATACCCCAGCTATCTACATGTCGGATACCAGCTAGAGACATGCCGAAAGTGAAAACCCCCAACAGATGATGAACAATCTTTGGTTGTGAATGGTGAGCTCTTGCAATAATCGTCCGCATCACAGCTTCGATGTGGACTTTCCAGATCCTCCAAAACATCAGAAAAATCATTTTCAGCAGATCTGACAAACCAAACATACTCTCACAAGGAGAGAAAAACAAACTCTCACAAGAGGAGAGAAATAAATCCAATTAATGGGTAGGCAAGCGAAACACTCGCAATCCTCACAAAAGAAGGATTATTATTGACGGGAAAACAAAATCGGACTTTTGATTTCAAAACCAAGCTAGATCTGAGAAATAAATTCTAAGATATTTGGCTTTGATTCGATCTTTATTGAAATTGGAAAAAAGTGGATTAGAAGATTGGGGGAAGACCGGAGGATGGATTGAAATAAAGTGGCTGATGGGTAGATATGAAGAAGGGGCGGTGCAGAAAAGGGGAGGGGGCGGAGAAGAAGGGGGGGAGGCGGCTTAGAGAGAGTCGACTCTCATTCAAAACCACATACCGTCCTCATATTCTACTTTTTAATAAAACATTTTATTATATGTATTCTTTATATATTCAAACATCTTTTCTACCTCCAATAATTTTTTTAATCATATGAATTTTCTATAATTCAAACTCCTCTTCTATATAAATTAGAACTCCTATTTTACTTACAATAAAATTCTTAATTATATGTCTTACAAACACCTATTTTACTTCCAATAGAACTTTTAATTATGTCTTCCATATAAATTCAAACTCTTATTCTCTATAAATTTGAACACCTATTATGCTTCTAATATTTTAAAACATAGTTTTTTAGTTATTAATATTTAAACCCCTAAAATTCTAAAAAAAATTAAAATATGTTTATTTTCTATTATATCATTAATAATAAATTTTAATATCAACAAAATCATATTTAATATCTTAATGTAGAATCGAACTTAATATCTTAATGCAGTTCTACCACCTTTATCGAAACTCATAAAATCATATACTACTTAGAAATCCTATTCTGGGCTTACAACTAATATCAAAATCTCTATATATACACGTACATGCAACCAAAATAATATAACAAATTCATATCTCTATCCTCGAGGTTTAACAAACAAAATAGCTCTTTTTAAACATGGAGTACTCTTTTCTCAATGATCTCAACTTTTACATATATTACTTATAACAATGTTTATCCATAAAAATTGAATCCTAAAAATAAAATAAAATGTTAGGTCCGGAATAACGTAGAAGAGGGGTTGAATACGTTATTTAAAAAATATTTCGATTTTTGATGTGGATATGAGATCAAAAATACTGAATCGAAATAACACAACTGTTTGGGAAATATCTTTTAATAGATAAAACCCGGAGGTTTGTTACACAATCTAATCCTATGGATTAGCTACAAAATCAAACACTCCTAGGATAGTTTAGGCACGAGAACCTTCTACCCGACACTTCCTGAAAGTTGGCTAAGCCGGCTTTCCTACTAGATGGACTGTCTAGCAGCTTACACAGAGAAGATATAAGAGAGAGAAGAGAGAGTTGTGTGTTGAGGTGTGTTTTGAAGTGAAATACAAATGGCCTATTTATAGATTATAGAAATTTACTATTTGACACTATTCCAACAACCCCCAAATAGTAACCGAGCACTATTCCAACGACCCCCAAATAGTAATCGGACACTATTTCACCAACCCCAAATAGTAACCTTGCATAGTAACTTTACATAGTAACCGCGCATAGTAATCTTGCATAGTAATCGCGCATAGTATTACTATTCTTTCTTTCTTCTGTTTATTTTGCTGTTTTAATTCATCTCAGAAAATAATTCAAGTACCAGATTAATTTAATTATTTATTATAAATAATTAATTAATCTGTTACTTAGTTAATTTTAAGAGTAAATTAATCTTTGACAATACCTTGAAATATTATGTTTGTCCTTGATTGTCAATAGGCTTTGGCAATTCTTTCTGTGAATTAATGTGTTGATCCTTCTCGTATGTGATGACACTTAGTGCACTGGTCTGGTTCACAAGTGACTAGCACTGATCTTGATCTTCACACCTTCGTTACATTACAATTGATTAGCCTGCAGCAGTATCTTCAAATAATATAAATACATGGAATCTTTTGGCCCTTCAACTGAATCATCTGTACATCTTATTCTGTCACTGAGGCTTGATCATGTTAATGAACTTCTTTCAGCGACTTGATCCTTGTCGGTGCATGTTCTTCAAATTTCACGATCCCTGTATCGAGTTAATATTATTTATCTTTTATCCTAGTTGAGTTATATATGTCCTCTATTACATATTACTTTAAATTATGCTTTACATAAAATTTATAACATCGATATCAAATTTTAATAGCAAATACAATATTTTATAATGAGCCGTCTTCTCGTTAAATACGTTTTGAGCCGATCTCGTTTGGGATCGAAATTTCAACTTCATTACATATTATTCATGATACTTATCATATACAACAACTTTTTCCTTAAAATCAAAACCTAAAAATAAAGTGAATTCCAATTTTTACTTTCTCTAAACTTTCTAAAATTTATGAAGTTTTAAAAAATGAAAATACATCTTATTTTCTCTTTATTATATTATAGATAATCCTGTATTTATTTAGGTTTCCCGCATTAGAATGTTCTTTTATTATATGAGAACTAGCTTTATAGCCCGTGCGAGGCACGGGTTTGCTCTAGCTATGTTTTAGTTAATTTGAGATTTAAATGGTGGCACGAAAATGCAATGTATATTGCGTTGCGATCAACTGTTCTGTGAAAAGGTTTGGGTTGTGTTTGTGGGGGTTGAGCTGTGCTCGAGGGTGTCTCCAATAATCTCAAGTGCCTTTAGAGAAAATCAGGGAACTTAATGCGTCTTACCCCTGAGGTGCCTACGTACCCTTGTATATATAGGGATCATGCTCACGTAGTTCTAATATGATTCTGTCTCTTACTGGAATAGCTGTATTCGGTCACCTAGTTCGTGTTGGACTCAGGTTCCTTTAGAGCCTTCCACGAACTAGTTGGCTAAGTAGAGTACAAACTCGAGTTCGTACCCTACTATAATTCTCTCATTGATCAGAGATAGTTCTAGGATCATCTGCGCCCTAGAATTATACTCCAATATCAATTCATTTATCTGTTCTAGATGGCTTCTAGAACCTTCTGTTGGCAACTCGTAGGAACCTGGTACTCAGGAACCTATATCTCAGGAGCCTGTTTCTCAGGAACCTCCTTATTTCGGGACATATCGCTTAGGGACCTCCCTTTAGGCGTCAGTACCTGCACAAATAACAAATTAGTTAGACTGGATAACTCTTCACATGCTCTTATCATCTCAATGGCTGTTGCTATGCTAACTCGAACTCTTCGGCTGAGAGGAACCTGGCCTTCTAATACTCATACTTCCTTAGTCATTTCTTTTATATGATCTTCATAACTCGTACTGGATCAATCTTCTGGCTCGTATGGATCGAACCCTATAGCTTAATGGGCCTAAATCTAGCCCATGGAGATTTTGGGCACAACAAGTACCCCCCGGTTCCTTGAAATCATGTAATGTGAAAGGAACCTATTCTAATTCTACGATCAAAAGTTCAATGCTAAACCATTCTAGTAACAATACCTCGCTTCAACATTTTATATCTAAGCCTACATGAGCTAACTCGGCGTAGGAAACAGGACATAAAATATTTTCAGCTTAATATAATCTTGAGTAAGCTTCCTTTATACTAGGGAACCTGTTATCTCGTTATTTTTTCTTTTTGCTCCAGCTCTCGAAATCAACTCGATGCTTGCATTTAGCTCCCCAGGGAATCTAACTTGTCACTCAACTCCACGTCTCTTTAAATTTAATAATTTTAGAGGGGATAATGGTTGGTAAGCAGGAGATAATTCGAAATTCAAATTCAAACTTATCACTTACCGACGCTGCAGTTAATGCGTGAGTTCCCTAGGTTCACACGCCTCTCACGCGTGTACCTCTTCGTTTTACCGCTCCAGTAATGCTCTGCCACGTGTACGGAGCTGTTTCATTTACCTTGACTATTTAATCGCCATCTCACCCCCTCAGGTCCATTTTTACCTTTACCAAATTCTTGCAAAAACCCTTGGAGAGAGAAGAAGAAAACCGACGATCCTCCACTCAATTCAACTTGTTCTTCGCCGTCCTCTTCGATTCAAGGTACGATTCTGGTTCATTTTTCTCTGTTCTTTCATAATCTTGACTTCATTTCGTACTATCTGCACTTTTATGTCTTGCATGCCGATGTTCATCTTTTCTGATGTATGCATCAATACCTGTTCCTCACATTCCATGCTTCACACACAATTATTCAACATATTTTGTTCAGTAGGTGTCTTCTTGTTAATTCGCAGTTGTATCATCATGATCCTAACACATCCTTTAATCGTCTGTTCATCTTCTGCATTCACATGTTTTTAATTTGCGTAACTCCCATTGAGATCTCCTATAAAGTTTCCTGCTTGTTAATGTATAACTGTTTGAGCATCTCAAAACCTTAGTATCTCTCTTAGGTTCCTGACCCTTCTTCACCTGTCTTTGCAGATGTCTTCTTATTCAACACATTCAGACCACCATTCTTTGATAAACCCTGCTTTTACCAAATCAGTCAGCAATAGGACCAGGTCTAAAATCTCTATCCCAGATTTAGGTGAGCCTCAAAACATCCTTATTAGACTTCCGACTAAACAAAATAGAATTCTAAACTCCTCTAATTTTATTGAATTAGGAGACGATTGGCCTTCTGACGAAGAAGAAGTGTCAAAGCCTGATCAGAAAGTACTCCATGAACCTGATTTTGACAATGAGATAACTGTCGAGAGAGAGTCATATAAACAGGAGATTGTGCCTTTCTGTGAGAAAGTTGATTCGTCCATGACTTCAGCTAGGTTAGAGAAGTTGTGGGAAGAATGTGTTCGTCCAACCTGTCCGATCATTGTTCCAGAACCTGGTGAGAGGGCTCACAGGTTCGACACTAAAGTTCCTGAACGTGGTATTCCTAATGCAGTGACCTCTGCCGCTTTTTTTAGAGTGGGTGTCTACTTCCCCTTCCATCCTTTTTTGCAAGAAGTTCTCGACTTTTATGGCTTATCCCCTCTCCAACTGACTCCCAATTCCTATAGGCTAGCCATGAGCACATATATTCTGTACTCCAGTCTGTTCACCACTCCTTTATCTGCACCTGAGTTAGGTTATTTCTTCAGATTGAAAGATACTGGAAAGGGTTCCGGTTGTTTTTATCTAACCGCCTGGCCTTGTCATCAAGGTCAGTGTATAAAAGGCATTAAACAAAACTTTGACCAATGACAGGAGCAATTTCTTTATTGCTATTACTGTCCCCCTGTCCGTTTCCAATTCAATCGTCGTCCTCATGTTCCCAAACAAACATTTCTTTCTAGAGTCTGCCTTCAAAGAGCTGAAGAGGCTTTGAAACATTCTTCATCCCTTAGGGATTGTATGATTCTATTAACACCTGAGAATCTCGTCACCTTAGGTTTTCTCCCTGCTTCCCCTGGTAATGCTTTATTTTATTTGTCTTTATTGCATTCCTGTAACTATGTCCATTTATCTCATGCTCTTTGTCTATCCTGATTTATTTTCTGACTCTGTATTCACAGGTATGGCTCCCAAGGTTCCTTCTTTCGTAAAAAGATCCAAGAACGTTGACGAGATCTTCAAGGTTGAAGATAAGGAGGTTCCGCTTGCTACAACTCCTATCAACCAAGTTCCCACTCCAGCTTCAGTCCAGCCGTCTGGTTCCTCCAAGCGTAAGCTAGCTCAGACTACACTTGATCTCTCTGGAAGCTCCCAAACCAGGTCCATGAAAAAAGGGAAAGCTGTGAAGATTGAATCAGCTGTGGCACAGAATCAATTCAAAGACTTGATTGACACACACGTGCTTCCAGAAGCGGTTGCCAGCTGGGCTAAAATGGATACCACCGAAGTTATGCATGCCATGAGGTTCTCGGCTGCCCAAAATGCTTTCTTTACTCTCCGCTTTTGCGATGATATTGCTGAGAAAACTCAATATGATCTCCGGTTACAAGGAGAAGTTTCAAGGTTGAAGGAAGAGTTGACTGCTATGGAAGGTAAGGTGAACATAGCCACTGCTGCTGTTCGAAAAGCAAAAACCGTCGAAACCTCACTAAAGAATAGCAGGGATGAGCTTCAGGGACAGGTGAAGAGTTTGCAGGATGAGAAATTGTCCATGCTAGAGAAAATCAATGAACTAAAAACTCAGGTTGATGCTTTAAATGTTGCTGCCACCACTGTCAAATCATCCATGCTCGTCCAGGAGAAAGCTAGGTATGATGAAGGTTATGACGAAGGCATTCGAGACTACATGAGGTCCATGTGGGAGAAAATGCCCGAGCTAAACTGGTCTCTCCTAGGCGAGGATGTAGTGGGGATGATCAAGGAATTTGAGAATGAAGCTACTGCTGCAACCTCTGTACCTCCCGTGGAAACGGTTGTGAGGTCTCCAGGTGCCAACCCTGAGACTGCAGAGGTTCCTGCTCCTGAAGTTGTTCAGCCTATCCCTCCAACTCCTCCTGTTGTCACCAAGGGTTCCGATGAAGTTCCTCCTTCATAAACTCAACAAAATCCTTTAAAAGCTTTTATAATATGATAACTTTTGATAACTTTTGATGAGGTCGCGGGCTCCTCGTAACGCCTCGCAAGATGTAATTCTAAATTTGGTTTCCATGGCCTTCGTGCCAATAACTCTTTATGCTGGTTTCCTGGGTCTTTGTACCCATAACTCTTTATGGTTTTTTATGTCAATTATCTACTTTTGCTACATATCTCTTGTCCAGGGTAAGCACATACATATTTCTTTGTTCGAATCTTAACTTACTACGTACTTTTCTTCAAGCCCTCATGAAATACTTCACTGTTATGCACTAGAGAATAACTCAGCTTCCTTAATCATATGTTCAAGCTTACGCGGGCTAACCCATTGTAAGAAACAGAACACACACATATTTCCACTTGTTTTTTCTCAAAATAAATGCAACAAAATACAGCTGAGTTGTAATCCTGGAACCTTTGTGTTTACACCTTGAGTTGATAATCTAAATCGTAGCCTTCTTTAATAACTTCTTCTTCATCAAAACCAGGTTCCTCGAGTACTAATCCTGCAGAATAAACATAAAACAGAAACTAGTTAAGGTTAATAAAATCTTTCTCTTGTTTAATTCGGGTCATCTCTTGGAAAGGTTGCCTGCTTGGCTCCCAATCCTAATCTCTAGGTCCCAACATGCCTCGAGGCATATTGGTTCCTTTTTTCTCTTGGAAAGGTAACCTGCTTGGTTCCCAATCCTATTCTCTAGGTCCCAACATGCCTCGAGACATGTTGGTTCCTTTTTGTGCCTCGAGGCGATTCTAGGAACCTGTGCGCCGTTCTGGGAGTCCACACAGATTCCTCTTCTTCATGTGTCAGGCTAGACATCTTATGAAGGTAAATGCTAAAGATTTTATCCCTTCTTCCCATGTGCCAAAGGCGGTTCCACATGAGGTAGAGCTTATTAGGCTTCTCTTTAAGAACAAGTGTGCCGGTCTAGGCTCCACACAGGTTCCTTTAGGTGCCTTTTGTCAGGACTTTAGGTGCCTTTTGTCAGGACTTTAATTCACGTGCTCAAGGAACTTGAGGCTTTTGGCAACAATGTCGTGCTCAGTCAGCTGAGGCTTTTCAATCACATTTGCTCAGGAAGCTACCTGAGGCTTTTCTCATGCCCAGGAAGCTACCTGGGGACTTTGCTCGATGCCTAGGAAGCTACCTAGGACTTTTTCTTGATGCGTGCTCGGGAAGCTACCCAAGGCTTAATTCATACTCAGGAAGCTACCTGAGGCTTTGGTTCAAGTCAGTCATTCTCAATTTGCATATTTTGTCAAATCACATTCATACTTTCAATGCTACAGGGACCTGTAAGTCAGGGTGACCTGTAAATACAATGCTATAAGAACCTGTTAGCCTAGGTAACCTGCAAATACAATACAAGTACTAAAGGAAGCACTTAAAAAGTTTCAAATTGGCATATGAAATATCAAATCATAGCATGCACAATACTGTCTAAGTAGGAATACTACCCCCCAGTTCTTTTGGGTAATTATTGTTACGTAAAAGAACTATTAAAGAGCTATAGCTGCAAAGAATGCACTCAAAATATCCAACGCAGAGCTATCTATCGCTCAATACTTTAAAAAGAAATCGTCTTGCAAGTAGGGAGGTTCACATCAAGTACCCCCCGAGTACATGCATAATCAAATACTGAAATCAAAATGCTGGTCAGCTATAACTAATAAGCTGCCTTTATTCTCGGGCTGAAAGAGCCTTACTTTTCCTAAGAAAAACACATAAAAGAGTTACTGATAATACTTCTTGAGATGTTCTGCATTCCAAGCTCTCGGAATGAGGTTCCCATCCATATCCATCAAGTGGTAGGTTCCTTCCCAAATGGCTGACTTTATCTGGTAAGGTCCCTCCCAATTTGCTCCAAAAGCTCCATGTGCCAGAACCCTGGTATTTGGCATGACTTTTCTCAGAACTAGGTCTCCAACTTTAAAAGGTCTTGCCTTCACCTTTTTGTTGTAATACCTTCGAACTCTCTGTTGATATGCTGCTAACTTTACTTACGAATCTGCTCTCAACTCCTCGATCATGTCCAAATACAATCTATGATTGACCTCATTGTTCTCAGGGTCAAAATGCTTTCTTCTCAGGGAACCTGTTCCAACTTCCACAGGTACCATAGCTTCATAACCATAAGTGAGAGTAAAAGGAGACTCACCAGTTGTAGTTCTAGGCGTGGTGTTATACGACCACAAGACTCCAGGAAGCTCCTCTGGCCAGCTTCCTTTCTTATCTTCAAGCCTTGTCTTCAAAGTATGCTTGATAATCTTGTACACCGTTTCAGTCTGTCCATTACTCTGTGGATAGTACACTGCTGAAAATGCCTTCTGAATTCCAAACTGCTCACACAATCCTCTAAGCTCTCTACTATCAAACTGCTTCCCGTTGTCAGAAATCAGCTTCTGCGGAATGCCAAATCTACATACAATGGCTCGAAACACGAACTCAGTCAATTTTGATGCTGTAATCTTAGCAAGTGGTTCTACTTCTGCCCACTTTGTGAAATAATCAACTGCAACCACTGCATATTTCACTCCTCCTTTTCCTTTCGGGAGCTCTCCAATGAGGTCTATCCCCCAAACGGTGAATGGCCAAGGACTAACAATCTGTTTGATAGGTGCTACAGGACGACTATCAAAATTTGCGAACCTCTGACAATTACAACATGCCTGTACGAACTTGGAAGCATCTGCTTTGATGGTTGGCCAATAATATCCTTGTCGAAGGACCTTCATGGCTAAAGAATTACCCTCCGAGTGATTTCCACATACTCCTTCATGAATCTCCTCGAGGATGTACTTGCATTGTTCTCCAGCTACACACTTGAGCAAAGGTTGATTGAATCCTCGTCTATACAGAACTCCATCATAGATTACATACTTGGCTGCATGATACCTCAGCTTCCTGGCATCATCTTGACT
Organism: Kitagawia praeruptora; assembly: GCA_037693485.1. Lineage (NCBI taxonomy): Eukaryota > Viridiplantae > Streptophyta > Magnoliopsida > Apiales > Apiaceae > Kitagawia > Kitagawia praeruptora. Next base: position 42,074,916 of record CM075345.1, on the reverse strand, counting down.
GGGAGGTAGCTCCCCTTTATCCAGGTAACGATGTATTGGGGTCATCCAGGAATCTTCAACTGGAAACTCGATGTCCATCACTTCTTCTTTGAAAACACTAGGTTGCTCCTGAATCTGAAGTGGGATTACCCCCAATAATGTGGATTCTCTCTGAGATCCTAGCTCGGCTAATGCATCTGAATTGGTATTTTTTTCCTTGAGGTATTTGATCTAGCTTCACCTCTTTGAACTTCGCGATCAACTCCTGGGAGTACCTCAAGTACAAGTCTGTTCGTGGACCTCTCGCCTGAAAACCACCACGAATCTGCCAAACTACTAACATCGAATCACTGAACACTCTAATATTCTCAACTTTCATCTCCAAGGCTAGCTTGAGACCTGCAATCAATGCCTCATACTCTGCATCATTGTTTGTGGCTCTAAAAGCAAAATGAATCGAACTATAGAGTTGGTGTCCCTCTGGACTAACTAGCTCTATGCCTGCACCTGCTCCACCACTGTTAGCAGCTCCATCTACATACAGTGTCCACCAGGGTGCACAATTGTCATTCTCTGTCTGTTCTTCCACCACCTCTTTTGGCCCCTCCTGGCCAGTAACCTCCACATGAGGTGGAAACTCGATTAAGAAATCTGCTAGAGCTTGAGCTTTGATTGTTGTCTTTGGCTTGTATTCTATATCGAACTGTCCTAACTCCACAGCCCACTTTAACATTCTCCCAGAAGTTTCTGGCCTATGCATCACTTGCTTAAGTGGATATGAGGTTCTTACCTCAATCTTGTGAGCTTGGAAGTAAGGTCGCAGCTTCCTGGAAGCTAGAATCAATGCGAAAACCAGCTTCTCCAATCCTGTATACCTCGTTTCTACATCAAGTAACCTTTTACTAACATAGTAGACTGGGCTCTGCTGTCCATTCTCTTCTCGAACCAGAACTGCACTAATGGAATACTCTGATACGGCCAAGTAAAGTATCAATGTTTCTCCATCCACAGGTTTGGCTAACAGTGGGGGGCTCCCCAAATGCTCCTTTAACTTTCCAAACGCTATCTCACATTCTGCCATCCACTCGAACTTGCTTCCTTTCTTTATAGCTTTAAAGAACTCCTGACACTTATCAGTGGACTTCGAGATGAATCTGTTCAAGGCTGCAACTCTCCCTGTGAGGGACTGAACCTCTCTCACAGTTCTCGGTGACCTCATATCAATCAATGCTTTAATCTTGGCTGGGTTGGCTTCGATACCTCTGTGGTTCACCATGAAACCCAGAAACTTTCCTGATTCTACCCCGAACACACATTTTTGAGGGTTCAGCTTCATTCTGTACTTTCGTAAGATTCAAAACATTTCTTCTAAGTGCTTTACATGGTCAACAGCTTCCTTGGATATGACTAGCATATCATCCACATATACTTCCATAGTATGGCCAATTTGGTCTTTAAACATCATATTCACTAACCGTTGGTATGTGGCTCCAGCATTAATCAATCCAAATAGCATGCATACATAGCAATAAAGACCTCTATCCGTAATAAAAGAAGTATGCTCTTGATCAGGTTCATACATAGGGATTTGATTGTAACCTGAATATGCATCCATGAAGCTGAGGAGGGCATGTCCAGCTATTGCATCCACTAACTGATCAATCCATGGCAGTGGGAAACTGTCCTTCGGGCATGCTTTGTTGAGATCTGTGAAGTCCACACAGGTTCTCCATTTCCCATTAGGTTTCTTTACCAAAACAGGGTTTGCCAACCATACTGGGTAGAAAGATTCTTTAACCAATCTTGCATCCAATAACCTGTCGACCTCTTCTTTCAATGCTTGAGCTCTTTCTCCACTAACTGGTCTTCGCTTCTGTCTCACTCCTTTCTTTTCTGGATCAATATTCAATTTATGACACATGACCCTTGGGTCTATCCCTTCCATATCTGCGTGACACCATGCGAACACATCCAAGTTCTTGCCCAAAAAGGTAATGAGAGATTCCTTTAAGGCTGGGTCGAGTTGAGCTCCAATCTTCAACACTTTTGTACCATCTTTGTCATTGATCTTCACATCCAAAGTTTCACCAGCTGGTCCAGCCTTGACCATGGTTTCTGGCATTCGAGGATCTAAGTCTACCTCCATCTCTGTGGTTGAGTCCTCTTGAGGTTCCTGGACTATAGACGGTTCCTGAACTTCGTGCATGACATTCCTTCTCTTTGATGCTGGCTGACTGTCTTCATTGCTTCCATTATGTTTCAGTTTTCGGGATTTTTCTTCATCCAATCCTTCTTCCATACACACATCACCATCCTTGTCCGTAGGGGGTGCACTTTCTATCAGCAAGTAAGGGGTATCTGGTCCCCGAAAAACTAGAATCTCAGCATGAGGTTCCTCTTCCATGATCTCTTCAATTCTTATAGCTCTACAGGATGCTGGCACAAAACCTTCCAAGGGCGGACTACGCAGGTCGAGCGTTATTTTGTCTGGGTTCTTTCTTGGAAAATCATCAGGAACCTCGTCCATGGGTCCAGGCAATTTAGCAGCCTTAGCAGCATGTTGCAAAGCGTTGGTGTAGCACTCTCTAGACTCATACTGACATCCTCGAACTACACCAATTCTATTTGGTGTTGGGAACTTCATAGTTAGGTGGTAAATAGAGGTTATCACCCTCATCTCTTTCAAGACGGGTCTTCCCAGAATAGCATTGTAGTTTATATTCTCCTCTATAACAATGAATTCTGCCAGTTGTGTAATGTAACATGGTTTGTTACCTAGAGTTACTGGCAAACGAATCTTACCTTTGATAGGAACCTGATTATTAGTGAATCCGTACAAGGTATCGTTCGTTGGAGTTAAGTCTTTATCCAGAAAATGCATCTTCTTGAAAGCTGAGTAAGATAACAGGTTTACAGAGCTTCCATTATCGACTAGCACTCGATGAACCTCATAAGACCCGATTCCTGCCTCGACCACTAAAGCATCGGTATGGGGATGGTGCACCCAAGAAGCATCTTCTTCAGTGAAAGTAATTTCTACATCCTCTCCTTCAAACAGCTTTGGAGACCTCTGTGACAGATTGTAAATACTGGTCAAAGGACGTTCTTTAGCTTCACGGGTATATCTGTCCATGGCGCTCCTGCTGCTTCCTCCAATATGGGGACCTCCTATAATTGTGCGTATGCACCCAGCCTTAGGTGGTCCTTCCATCACAACAGGTTCCTGTGTCTGTGTCTTCTGAGTCTTCTCATCTCTATACTTTTTGCCTTCTTGATCCACCCATTCACTTAACTGCCCTTGTCTGATTAGAGTTTCAATTAGGTCCCTGAGGTGACGGCAGTCTGCAGTATTATGCCCATTGTTATCATGAAAGTCACAGTACGGACGCTCATTCTTATTCCCTGGAGGACCAGTTCTGAAAGGCTTCTTAAACCACGAGGACTTCTCGTTCACCGCGTAAATGTGATCGATTGGAGCTACCAAAGGGGTGAAAGTTTCATAGGCAGGTCTCTCATGTTTGTTGTTGTTATAGGAAGCTGGTGGCGGGACCTGACTCATGACAGGTCTAGTAGGATTCACAGCTTCAGGCTTCACCTGGGATGTACGACTAACCACCTTTTTATTGTCACGACCATTGGGGCTTCTTGGTCTCGACCTCTTGCTTCCACTTTGCCTTACGAAATCTGGATTCTTCTTTAACTCGGCCAGAGATTCCTCCACAAGACGAAAAGGTTCTGCCTGGGCATAAAAATCTGCCAACGTCTCTGGTTCTTTTCCTTGAAGTGCTTTCCAAAAGTCCGAGCCTCCTTTGACCCCAGCAATTAAGAAATTCTTTATCGTTTCCTCAGATGCTTTCCTAACCTTCGGAACCTCTGCATTGAACCTCTTGAAGTATTCCGTCAATGTCTCACTAGGTCTTTGCTTGATGTTGGCTAAGGTATTGGTAGGTGGTGCGAATGCAACGGATGCTCTAAATTGAGTGACGAAGAGCTTCCCCATACTCGCCCAAGAACTAATCGAATCAGCAGGTAACCTTTTGAATCATTGATGGGCTCCACCCTGTAGAGTTGCGGCCAGTAACCTGCATCTGGTGTCTTCCTTCACTTGATAGACATCCATCTCTGTGTCGAAATGACTGAGGTATTCAATGGGGTCAGTAGTTCCATCGAATTTCAACTCATTCGAAGGCCTGTAAGACCTAGGCAGAGCCGACTTTCGAACCTTCTTGGTGAAAGGAGAAGCAGTTGTAGGATTCACAGCAAGATTCTTTTCGTCCTTAAGTTGAGCCAAAATTTTCTTGATATCTTCTGCTGTCACCTCCCCAGTAGCTTCCGCCTTTGTCTTTTTGCTCGTTCCTTCCTCCTCTTGCGACTCTGCAGTGCTTGATTCTTCAGTATCCTTATCTGAATCTGTGTTTTCTTCTTCAATTATCTCAACAGATGGGTCTTTATCTTTCTTCTTTTTCTGTGAGGAACCTCCAGTCTTGGTCTTCTTCTTTCCCTTGGACCCTGTACGGCCCTTGCTAACAGTTTTACTCTTCTCAGGATTCTCTAGTTCTTCATTACCATTATTCTGCTTTGGTCCTTCACCATCTTCTAGAACCTCCTCTCCATCCTCAGATTCTTCTTCCTCAAAGTTCAACTGTTTCGGAGTAACCTTCGACTTCTTGCCTTTCTTTGCCTTCTTTTTCTTCTTTTTGCTTGAAGCCTGCTCCAAAGTCGACAATCGTTCTCCCACAGTCTTTAAGACTTCCATCATAGCTGCTTTGGTAACCTTCGGTGCTTTGTTAGGAGATTTGTTCCCATCGTGAATCTGTCGCTCAGAACGGGTTGCTTCGCTATCAGAGTTGCCTGGCATCTTTTCCACTCTTAAGATATTAACTATCCCCTCCTTCTAGCGCCAATGTTGATGAGTGGATTTAGTAACAACTTTTGAGAGGTTTACGGGTAGTTGTATAGGCTAGCGATCAACTGTTCTGTGAAAAGGTTTGGGTTATGTTTGTGGGGGTTGAGCTGTGCTCGAGGGTGTCTCCAATAATCTCAAGTGCCTTTAGAGAAAATCAGAGAACTTAATGAGTCTTACCCCTGAGGTGCCTACGTACCCTTGTATATATAGGGATCAAGCTCACGTAGTTCTAATATGATTCTGTCTCTTACTGGAATAGCTGTATTCGGTCACCTAGTTCGTGTTGGACTCAGGTTCCTTTAGAGCCTTCCACGAACTAGTTGGCTAAGTAGAGTACAAACTCGAGTTCGTACCCTACTATAATTCTCTCATTGATCAGAGATAGTTCTAGGATCATCTGCGCCCTAGAATTATACTCCAATATCAATTCATTTATATGTTCTAGATGGCTTCTAGAACCTTCTGTTGGCAAAGGAACCTGGTACTCAGGAACCTATATCTCAGGAGCCTGTTTCTCAGGAACCTCCTTATTTCGGGACATATCGCTTAGGGACCTCCCTTTAGGCGTCAGTACCTGCACAAATAACAAATTAGTTAGATTGGATAACTCTTCACATGCTCTTATCATCTCAATGGTTGTTGCTATGCTAACTCGAACTCTTCGGCTGGGAGGAACCTGGCCTTCTAATACTCATACTTCCTTAGTCATTTCTTCTATCTGATCTTCATAACTCGTACTGGATCAATCTTCTGGCTCGTATGGATCGACCCCTATAGCTTAATGGGCCTAAATCTAGCCCATGGAGATTTTGGGCACAACAAGGATGTAGTTTATGGTCTCTCGAGCTAGCATGATCCAATTTTTTCTTAAAAATCCCAACATTAGTTATCGTTCTCTTTGATTTGTATGCCTGAGTACAACTGCTTACTTTATCGTGATCCAATTTTTAATTAAAAATCTCAATATCAGTTATTGTTCCCTAAAAATCGATTTGCACAAAAAATCCTAATATGAGCAACTCTAAAATATACTCCAACATTTAGGTACTTAGGGCTATTTTATAAGTTTCTATATATCAGCAAATGTATTATTATATACAAGTAATTAATAACAGTGCCTCTTTTTTTTTTAAGAACTTCTTTATAATTCTTTCAAGTGAGTTAGTAGATTACGATTGTCAACCGTACTCTTTAACATAAACTGAAACCACAGTTTTAATTCATATGCTAAAATATTTAAATTTAATTTTCCCTTGAATATGATAATATCAAAGATTTTATAATAAATGATCACATAAAACGGGGGTCGCAATTTATGGGGGACCAAAACATTTAAGATTTGAATCCATAGTTTAGTTGGCTCTGGTTTTTAAACTGTAATAAACACAACCACAAATTCAAAGCACCAATGGCTTCTCATGCTACAAATATAGATAACATATAAATAACATTAATTAGATAAGAATAACAGTAGATTAACTGCATCAGGTGCATCCTTAAGTCACAAGGTTGCGCCTGATTTCCATTACATGTCATGGCAAATGTACGTTGAGTAGTTGAATAGAACATCGACAACAACCTGATCATTTCTTTCGATCTGTAGAGGGTTTTAGTGATATTATAACACCATAACCAAAAATGTGGCTAAAAACACAACCACAAATTCAAAGCACCAATGGCTATAGATAACATATAGATAACATTAATCAGATAAGCATCACAGTAGATTACCTGCATCAGGTGCATCCTTAAGTCACAAGGCCGTGCCTGATTTCCATTACATGCCTGGCAAATGTTGAGTAGTGAATAGAACATCGACAGCAACCTGGTCATTTCCTTCGATCTGTAGAGGGTTTTAGTGATATTATAACACCATAACAAAAAATGTGGCTAAAAATCCAAGATGCCCAGCAATGTGTAAGCTCAGATAGGCTACTTACTTTTATTCTAATTTTTTTCTTAAATGGATTCGGCATTTGATGTGTAACCTCCATAGAAAATGGGGCACGGGTATAGGCACATTCCGATGTTTACATGGAATGAAAACCAAGAACAATGTTACTGAACCAATAGCTAGTGCTGCTCCATAACTTCCCATATGAAACTTAAATACATATATACCCAACAAACTGGGCAAGAAATGCCAGAGTTGCAACTGAGCATGCAAGCAAAGGAAGAACTAAAAACTAAGACTACAAGTAATAAACCAATGGTTTAAGAATAGCATGAGAGAATGTTCCTGGTATTGACCAGATTGAAAACCTTCCGGCTTCATGCGAAATTAGAGAGTCGTGATGGATATTTTACAGAAGTTATTCCATAAAGTTCCATAAAATAACTACCGACATACAAAATGAAAGTAGAGATATTATGGTCCCATAAGTATAGGCAATAAGTTTTTTGTACTGTTTCGTGCCATATGCTTGACCACATAATGTTTTCGGTGCACTGACCAGTCCATATTACTATTTTTAACATAATTAATGTCCAATTAGATATGATATGGAACATGAACCTAAAGTACATGTGGCAATGGGAATTTATACTCGTTTCATAATAAAAACTAAGGAAACTCTCTTGCCTTTTCGAAACTTTCCCGAAAACTGAATTATAAGAAAAAAAGAAATCTCGTTTGCCTTTACGAAATAAACTTCCACAACATTGAAGTCGGTAACATTTGTAAGGATATGATGACACCAAAGAGATAAAGTTTTCCAACATGACCAACCATTAAAGTGGACACAAATCTTAACAAATATTGTGAGGTTGACACAAACAATATTGTGAAAAAATATAACCGATCCTTTGGTCTCTGCTACAAACTCGTTCTATGTTGATTCTGCAACCATTTGTTACTCTTTGTTTTCAGGTGTCTTCAGCACTAAGGAAGAAAATATAACCAATATCTACAAACTTGTTCCATGTTTTTTTTTACTAAATTCATATATGGTGTTTTTTATGTTTATGGTTTTGGACGCTCTTTTGGTCCACTCTTGCAATCAAAATAGGATGTGCTCAGTATAAATTTCTCCATAATCCACAACTCTTATAATTACTTGTTCCTCCTCTAACATTTGTATATCAGCCTTATAAGTTTATTTATCTCCCTACGTTGATTGTATTCCACATTTTCAACAAATATATGTACATTTTTAGGGAACATAATAATGATAATTGGGTTCTTAACAATAATATATCAACAATCAGTGACTAACATAGAAATATGACATTAGTTTGAGGATATCTCCAATAAGGGAATCAACATTCTAAAAGTCAAAGGAGGCGAAACAAACAACACTACAAACTACAAAGCAAAGGTCCATTATATTGCTGGATTGCAAACAAAAACTACTTACATTGTGCATCAGATGAACACCGACAATCGATAAACTATTTTCCTGGCATCCCTGTTAATATCAAGCCACCATGTTTTCGATATTTAAGACCAGAGAGGTGTACCAGGGGGCAACTTCAATTTACAAGAATCCAAATTCAAGTTTGACAAGTTTAAACCTAAAACTACAACACAACTACCGGGTTTAGTAATTTAAGCACAAAATTATCACGAAAATGAAATCTTTCAATCACCTAGATAGCCATTTCGTTGATACATATATACTGAATAAAACAGAGCACATGGTCTTCATCACCACTACAATTACATTAAAAAAAATCCAAGAAGATCCCAAATAAGAATGGATTAAATTAGGGTTAAAAGGCAACATAAAATGATATAAAAATAAAAGGAGAAAAACTAACAGGCAACCATTTTGACAATTGTGCGCAAAGTTTGAAGCTACCAAGTTATTCTTGTATAAAGCTTGCGCAGATATACAATATGTACATATATGTAGCCGCATATGTGTATTTGATTAAATGTTCTTATTTGAGTTATCAATGAAATGGCGATGTTCAATTGACAAAAAAGGCATATCGGAGAAGATGCAGAGTTTTGTCAATTGCGTATGCATATGTTGAGGTTGAATCACAATAGACGTGCCTTGAGGGATCGATGTGGCTCTAACGTGTTTCCGACGTGGCAGGTTGACATGGATTTAATTGTCTTATCAAACTCACTGTTGTGCTAGTAATAATATAATAGATAGTATTTGATTTATGAACATTTTTCCTAATAGAAATATAATTAACTTAAATAAAAAAATTATAATTTTAGAATATCGTAAAATATGTCACCACCGTCCTTTTATTCTACTTCCAATAAAATATTTAATTATATGTCTCCTCTATATTTAAACAAATATTCTATTTCCAATAAAACTTCTAATTATATGTTTTTTCTATAAATTCGAACTCTTTTTTTTCTTTAAATTTGAACTTCTATTCTTCTTCCAATAGAAGTTTTAATCATATACCTTATAAATATCTATTCTACTTCGAATAGAATTTCTAATAAAGAGTGGTAAATCTCGAAAGAGATCCAGAGATTTTCCCTCTGGGAGGTTAAACTTGAATCGATTAAATGGCACAAAACCCAAGTTTCACTCATACGTCAGTGAAGACACTTGGTTCATAAAAGAACCACCTACCGATGGATCTTTCCATAAAATGGAAGATTCACCAGCAGTTATTGAGGTAGGTAATTCCACCTCAGATGCCTGTGAAGGCATTTGATCTTTAGAAAGATCATCAACCACTGTTATGTTCCGAATGGAACTCAAGATAGTTGTTCCCGTCAATTCAACCTTATTTACATTTCCACTCATTTGACAAGGAAGAATTGTTTCACTAATAGTTGCAGTTACCTCAGGTTCATTTGGTTTACTTCTTTTAGAATGAGGTAGAGCTGCTGATGTAACGAACTCCTTATGTGGTGCTGCTGAGGCACTATCTCCCTCAATAATGTGGATGACTGGTCATTTAGTGACAATTGAGGTGTAGGAGTTTGTTGTGTTTGTATTTGCATTTGTAGAATGGGCTTTTCGACCTGTGTTAGAGTCGGTGGGATTTCCTGCTCTTGGTCGGGTAAGATGGCCACTAAGGACTGTAGAAATTGTATTTCCTGTGACACAATAGGGAATACAGAGGTTGGAATAGCAGGGATTGAAATATTACCTTGTCGTATACCTACTCTCACTAGTCGTGGTAACAACAGAAGTGGGACAGTCTTTAGATATTCAGTTAGGACTGTAGGTACATCCGTATATTTCTTTTTGCTTATGTAATTAATTACATTCGTCTTCATGGAAGAACATTCCACCTTTTGACCATTTTCCAAGCGTACCCTGTCTTCATCATTCAAAAAATCATTTAATATTAACTGTAGAAACCTTGGATATAGACATTTGACATTTTGAGTCCGAACATCTCTTGTTCCCAAGCGTTCCATTTTTAAAATGATTTGACCAAGCATTATTTTTCCAAAATTAATCCTCAAATTATTGGCGACCGCATACTCTATTATTTGAATAAATTCAGGTATTCGATCTTGATTTGTTCTATCTGAGGAAAAAACATGGTTAAGAGTGTGAAAGAAGAAATTTCAGTACTGGGTTAGAAATGTTCTAGAAAGATTACCAGTATTGAAGTTGCCATCTTGGTACCTTATAAAACGAAAGAACATTTCAATTTGTTCAGGTGTTGGATCAGAAACGAGATTTTCCATAGGAAAATGGAGAATTCGATTAACATCTCGTTCAGTGACCCTAATCGACCTATCAAACAGTCGATATGTGATTGCACACCCGTCCTGTCCAGAAGTGTTATCCGCACTGCAATATAGTTCACGCAATGCATCATGGTTAAGCTGCACCTGTGTAACTAAAGCATAGCGGAATAATGAATGTTCATTCAGAAATTGTGTCCAAGCCCAAAATTGCTCATCCTGAATGGTTTTGATTTGCTGAATGGAAATATGATTAACTTTAGCAATTAAAAAGCTTCCCTGCAATGCCATTTTCAAAACTTTGAGGAAATTCAAAAACAAGGGTTAGTGCGTATAACAAGAATATGAAATCCGCTCTAAAAACCACCAGCTAGATTGTGAGATCTTTCCGGTCAAAGTTTGAAATATTCAGCAATTGTGTGTATATGCTCTGTATATCTGAAAAATGATGATGTTAAACACAAACAAAAACTCATCATTGAAAGTTGATGGGATGTTTGAATTCCGATATTAAGTGGAAAATTACATACCCAATTCCCCTTCGTCACTTGCATTTTCCCGTAGAGACTTAAATTCCTATTTAATGACCAGATGCATTTTCATACAGTACTATGGAATATAACTTCCTATTACGATCCAAACAAGCACCTGGTATCTATTGAACTCGTAACAATTTTATTGAAGTTATTAGATAGGAAAAGATATATGATATAGAGACATGCCAAAGATATATGATATAGAGACATGCCAAAGAGTAACGTGGGGGATCACCACTTGTACGGATGAATATATGATCAACGAGTACAAAGTTGCTCCATCAAAATTGTTTACGCTGAAATGAGAATGGTATAAATAGGAATGTAACACCCCAGTCCCACATCGAGGAGATTTGAGACTTCTGTTCAGTTTATAAGGCAAAATATTCCAACTAAGTGCACCAACAAATCATGATCTTTTGGGGACCTGTGGTGGGCTTGTGGATTACCCAAGTTGTTGCATTTGGGCCAGTTTAATTTGGCTTATTTCGGATTCGGAATTGGGACTTGACCCGAATTTCGAAAATAGGCGCGGGATTTGACCCGGGTTATCACATATGGTATCAGAGCCGACTCTCGAAAGCTTGATTCGTCAAGTTGCCGGAGGTGGGGACACGAAGGCTGGTGGTATTATCCCACAATGGACAGAGGTCCGGAGGTGGGGACACGAAGCCAGCCGGTATTATCCCACAATGGCTAGGGAGGAACGATCTTGGACCTATGGGATATTCGTTCAGGCCTGACGAGGACGTCAGGAGTTTAAGTGGGGGATTTGTAACACCCCAGTCCCACATCGAGGAGATTTGAGACTTCTGTTCAGTTTATAAGGCAAAATAATACTACTAAGTGCACCAACAAATCATGATCTTTTGGGGGCCTGTGATGGGTTTGTGAATTACCCAAGTTGTTGCATTTGGGCCAGTTTACTTTGGCTTATTTCGGATTCGGAATTGGGACTTGACACGAATTTCGAAAATAGGCTCGGGATTTGACCCGAGTTGTCACAAGGAATCTTATTTATTTTTGATTGCGAAAGGACTCTTGAATTTAGGATATGCTCCAAACTTAGACTATCTAAAGCATCTCAAACATTTTGTTCAACTTATTGTCCATTTGGACATTCTTGTTTGGAATGGTTGTACTTTTTTTGCAGTTTCTTGATTGGGATCAAAGTCTCCAGCTGCTTCCTTCCAATAAAATAAAAATGAAGCAGATGGGTGTTTACATCTCTATTATAGAGTGCCAGCACACTCAGAACAGGTTTATGTGGAAAATATTACATGCACTTTCACTCATAAGTCAAAATGTCTGATTGGTCCGAAGCTAGTAGATTTTCTTCTAAAACTGTTTCGATATAGTAAATACCTAATAAGCATAAAATAATCCTATCACAACCAAGATAATTTCAAATATAGTGAAAAAGAAAAGGAGTCACTGTATAGTCTATGAGACAGAAGTCAAATCATAGCACATGAAATAATATTTTCCTGAAAGGCCTTAAGTTTGAACTCTGTACTGATGTTGCTCTACTGAATTGAATAATAGCAAAGTTAAAAATCACAGGGGGTCATTTTATCCAATCTTGAGTTCGAAAAACAATATGTTAAAATCACAGGGGGGGTCATTGTATACAACTTAGGAGGAGTTCGAAAAACAATATGTTGATTACCATAACCTGCTAAACCAATTGGGTCTGCATGAACATCATCAACCAGCACCTGTAAAATAGCGGAATAAATTAAAATTGGGCACCACTGGAGAGTGAAATCACAATTGGGCTCAAGTATACAAGATCCCCCCCTAAAGCACTTGATCGCACTTACCAAACATTAAGATCATAAAATCTTATCCCACCAACTGAATAGCTTGCACACACTGAGAAATTCTGGGGATGAAAGACAAGAGAAGTATAAAAATTTAGAAATATCAGAAATGCAAAGCAGATGAAGATAACATGAACAACGAATACTAGATAAAGCAAACCATGTCATTGAGTACATATTGTTGCTGAGTGGATTTCGTAATCAACTTATGAGAGGTCTACAGGTAGTTGTATAAGCTAGCGATCAACTGTTCTGTGAAAGGTTTGGGTTACGTTTGTGGGGGTTGAGCTGTGCTCGAGGGTATCTCCAATAATCTCATGTGCCTTTAGAGAAAATCAGAGAACTGAATGCGTCTTACCCTGAGGTGCCTACGTACCCTTGTATATATAGGGATCAAGCTCACGTAGTTCTAGTGGGACTTTGTCTCTTACTGGAATAGCTGTATTCGGTCACTTAGTTCGTGTAGGACTCAGGTTCCTTTAGAGCCTTCCACGAACTAGTTGGCTAAGTAGAGTAGAACTCAAGTTCGTACCCTACTATGATTCTCTCATTGGTTAGAGTTATTCTAGGATCATCTGCGCCCTAGAATTATACTCAGATACCAATTCGTTTATCTGTTCTAGATAGCTTCTAACACCTTCTGTTGGCAACTCGTAGGAACCTGGTGCTCAGAAACCTACATCTCAGGAGCCTGTTTCTCAGGAACCTCCTTATTTCGGGACATATCACTTAGGGACCTCCCTTTAGGTATCAGTACCTGCACAAATAACAAACTGGTTAGTCTTACTCTTCTCATGCTTTTGTCATCTCTGTGGCTATTGCTATGCTAACTCGAACTCTTCTGCTGGGAGGAACCTGGCCTTCTAATACTCTGCTTAGCTTCCTGACCATTGGGAACCTCCTGATACTCATACTTCATTAGTCATTTCTTCTATCTGATCTTCATAAATCGTACTGGATCAATCTTCTAGCTCGTATGGACCGATCCTTATAGCTTAATGGGCCTAAATCTAGCCCATGGAGATTTTGGGCACAACAAGTACCCCCCGGTTCCTTGAAGTCATGTAATGTGAAAGGAACCTATTCTACGATCAAAGGTTCAATGCTAATCCATTCTGGTGACTATACCTCGCTTCAACATTGTATTTCCAAGCCTACATGAGCTAACTCGGCATAGGAAACAGGACATAGAATATTTTCAGCTTGATATAATCTTGAGTAAGCTTCCTTTGTATTAAGGAACCTGTTATCTCGCTATTTTCTTCTTCTTGCTTCAGCTCTCGAAATTTACTCTATGTTTGCATTCAACTTCCCGGGGAATCTAACTTGTCAGTCAACTCCACGCCTCTTTAAATTTAATAATTTAAGAGGGGATAATGGTTGGTTGTAGAAGATAATTCAAAATTTGAATTGAACTTATCACTTACCAAAGCTATAGTTAATGTGTAAGTTCCCAAGGTTCACACGCTTCTCACGCGTGTATCTCTTCATTTTATCGCTCCAGTAATGCGTTGCCACGTGTACAAACTGTTTCCCATTTACCTCGACTATTTAATTATCTCTCAACCCCTCAGGTCCGTTTTTACCTTTACCAATCACTTGCAAAAACTTTTTGAGAGAAAACAAGAGGAGTTCAACAGTCATCCGCTTAATTCATCTTCTCCGTCGCCGTTCAACTCAAATCAAGGTATGGTTTCGACTTATTTCTTTCTATTCTCTCATATCCTTGTCTCGTTTTTCAATCATCTGTTTCATTGGATTGTGCATGCCGTCGTTTTCTTTGTATGTATTCACATGTTTTTAATTTGCGTAACTTCTATTGAGATCTCCTATAAAATTTCCTGCTTGTTAATGCATAACTGTTTGAGCATCTCAACACCTTAGTATCTCTCTTAGGTTCCTGACCCTTCTTCGCCTGTCTTTGCAGATGTCTTCTGATTCGACACATTCAGACCATCATTCTTTGATAAACCCTGTTTTTACCAAATCAGTCAGCAATAGGACCAGGTCTAAAATCTCTATCCCAGACTTAGGTGAGCCTCAGAACATCCTTATTAGACTTCCAACTAAACAAAATAGAACTATAACTCCCCTGATTTCATTGACTTAGGAGACGATTGGCCTTCTGACGAGGAAGAAGTGTCAAAGCCTGATCAGAAAGTACTCCCTGGACCCGATTTTGACAATGAGATAACAGTCGAGAGAGAGTCATATAAACAAGAGATTGTGCCTTTCTGTGAGAAAGTTGATTCGTCCATGACTTCAGCTAGGTTAGAGAAGTTGTGGGAAGAGTGTGTTCGTCCAACCTATCCGATCATTGTTCCAGAACCTGGTGAGAGGGCTCACAGGTTCGACCATAAAGTTCCTGAACGTGGTATTCCTAATGCAGTGACCTCTGCCGCTTTTTTTAGAGTGGGTGTTTATTTCCCCCTCCATCCTTTTCTTCAAGAAGTTCTCGACTTTTATGGCTTAGCCCCTCTCCAACTGACTCCCAATTCCTACAGACTAGCCATGAGCACATATATTCTGTACTCCAGTCTGTTCACCACTCCTTTATCTGTACCTGAGTTAGGTTATTTCTTCAGATTAAAAGATACTGGAAAAGGTTCCGGTTGTTTTTATCTAACCGCCTGGCCCTGTCATCAAGGTCAGTGTATAAAAGGCATTATACAAAATTTTGATCAATGGCAGGACCAATTTCTTTATTGCTATGACTGTCCCCCTATTCGTTTCCAATTCAACCGTCGTCCTCATGTTCCCAAACAAACATGTCTTTCTGGAGTCTGTCTTGAAAGAGCTGAAGAGGTTTTTAAACATTCTTCATCCCTTAGGGATTGTATGATTCTATTAACACCTGAGAATCTCGTCACCCTAGGTTTTCTCCCTGCTTCCCCTGGTAATACTTTATTTTATTTGTCTTTTATTGCATTCCTGCAACTATGTTCATTTTTCTCATGCTCTTTGTCTATCCTGACTTACTTTCTGACTCTGTATTCACAGGTATGGCTCCCAAGGTTCCTTCTTTCATAAAAAGATCTAAGAATGTTGACGAGATCTTCAAGGTTGAAGATAAGGAGGTTTCGCTTGCTGCAACTCCTATCAACCAAGTTCCCACTCCAGCTTCAGTCCAGCCATCTAGTTCCTCTAAGCGTAAGCTAGCTCAGGCTACACTTGATCTTTCTGGAAGCTCCCAAACCAGGTCCATGAAAAAAGGGAAAGCTGTAAAGATTGAATCGGCTGTGGCCCAAAATCAATTCAAAGACTTGATTGACACACACGTGCTTCCAGAAGCGGTTGCCAGCTGGGCTAAAATGGATACTGTCGAAGCTATGCATGCTATGAGGTTCTCGGCTGCCCAGAATGCTTTCTTTACTCTCCACTTTTGCGATGATATTGCCGAGAAAACTCAATATGATCTTCGATTACAAGGAGAAGTTTCAAGGTTGAAGGAAGAGTTGATTGCTATGGAAGGTAAGGTGAACATAGCCACTGCTGCTGTTCGAAAAGCAAAAACCGTTGAAACCTCACTAAAGAATAGCAGGGATGAGCTTCAGGGACAGGTGAAGAGTTTGCAGGATGAGAAATTGCCCATGCTGGAGAAAGTCAATGGACTAAAAGCTCAGGTTGATGCTTTAAATGCTGCGGCCGCTACTGTCAAATCATCCATGCTCGTCCAGGAAAAAGCTAGGTATGATGAAGGCGTTCGTGACTACATGAGGTCCATGTGGGAGAAAATGCCCGAGCTAAACTGGTCTCTCCTAGGCGAGGACGTAGTGGGGATGATCAAGGACTTTGAGAATGAAGCTGCTGCTGCAATCTCTGTACCTCCCGTGAAAGTGGTTGAGAGGTCTCCAGGTGCCAACCCTGAGACTGCAGAGGTTCCTGCTCCTGAAGTAGTTCAGCCTATCCTTCCAACTCCTCCTGTTGTCACCAAGGGTTCCGATGAAGTTCCTCCTTCGTAAGTTCAACAAGATCCTTTAAAAGCTTTTATAATATGATAACTTTTAATAACTTTTGATGAGGTCGCGGGCTCCTCGTAACGCCTCGCAAGATGTAATTTTAAATTTGGTTTCCATGGCCTTCGTGCCAATAACTCTTTATGCTGGTTTTCTGGGTCTTTGTACCCATAACTCTCTTCATGGTTTATGATATTTATCTGCTTTTGCTGCATATCTATATTTGTACCTATGTGCTTCCATCATTGCATTTTACCATTATTCCCCCTAACAATTACTTAGTGTCCGTACTTGTGCATTCAAGCTTACATGGGCTAGCCCTTTGTAAGAAACAGAATATACTCGTACTTTCACTATGTAATTTCCCGAAATAAAAGGCAATCAAACCGCAACAGCTTACTTGTAAGCTTAAACACGTCTTTTCTTATGCTTCACTCAACATTTTCAGAGTCGCATTCTGAACTAAAAACCCTTTCTGATAACCTTAGATCCTAAATAGTTTGACCAGGTTCCTCGACCATTAAACCTGCAAAATAAACATAAAACAAAAAACTAGTTAAGGTTAGTAAAATTTCTTTTGTTTAATTTGGGTCATCTCTTGGAAAGGTTGCCTGCTTGGCTCCCAATCCTAATCTCTAGGTCCCAACATGCCTCGAGGCATGTTGGTCCCTTTTTTGGGCCTCGAGGCGATTCTAGGAACCTATGTGCCGTTCTGGGAGTCCACACAGATTCCTCTTCTTCATGTGTCAGGCTAGACATCTTATAAAGGTAAATGCTAAGGATTTTATCCCTTCTTCCCATGTGCCAAAGACGGTTCCACATGAGGGAGAAGCTTATTAGGCTTCTCTTTAAGAACAAGTGTGCCGGTCGAGGCTCCACACAGGTTCCTTTAGGTGCCTTTTTGTCAGGACTTTAGGTGCCTTTTGTCAGGACTTTAGGTGCCTTTTGTCAGGACTTTAATTCACGTGCTCAAGGAACTTGAGGCTTTTGGCAACAATGTCGTGCTCAGTCAGCTGAGGCTTTTCAATCACATTTGCTCAGGAAGCTACCTGAGGCTTTTCTCGTGCCCAGGAAGCTACCTAGGGACTTTGCTCGATGCCCAGGAAGCTACCGAGGACTTTTTCTTGATGCGTGCTCGGGAAGCTACCCAAGGCTTAATTCATACTCAGGAAACTACCTGAGGCTTTGGTTCAAGTCAGTCATTCTCAATTTGCATACTCTGTCGAATCACATTCATACTTTCAATGCTACAGGGACCTGTAAGTCAGGGTGACCTGCAAATACAATACGATGCTACAGGAACCTGTTAGTCAAGGTAATCTGTTTCAAAATACAAGTACTAAAACTAGCACTTAAAAAGTTTCAAATTGGCATATGAAATATCAAATCATAGCATGCACAAAATATTCTAAGTAGGAATACTACCCCCCAGTTCTTTTGGGTAATTATTGTTACGCGAAAGAACTATTAAGGGGCTATAGCTGCAAAGAATGCACTCAACATATTCAACGTAGAGCTATCTATCGCTCAATACTTTAAAAAGAAATCGTCTTGCAAGTAGGGAGGTTCACATCAAGTACCCCCCGAGTACATGCATAATCAAATACTGAAATCAAAATGCTGGTCAGCTATAACTAATAAGCTGCCTTTATTCCTGGCTGAAAGAGCCTTACTTTTCCTAAAAAACACATAAAAGAGTTACTGATAATACTTCTTGAGATGTTCTGCATTCCAAGCTCTCGGAATGAGATTCCCATCCATATCCATTAAGTGGTAGGTTCCTTCCCAAATGGCTGACTTTATCTGGTAAGGTCCCTCCCAATTTGCTCCAAAAGCTCCATGTGCCAGAACCCTGGTATTTGGCATGACTTTTCTCAGAACTAGGTCTCCAACTTTAAAAGGTCTTGCCTTCACCTTTTTGTTGTAATACCTTCGAACTCTCTGTTGATATGCTGCTAACTTCACTTGCGAATCTTCTCTTAACTCTTCGACCATGTCCAAATACAATCTTTGATTGACCTCATTGCTCTCGGGATCAAAATACTTTCTTCTCAAGGAACCTGTTCCAACTTCCACAGGCACCATAGCTTCACAACCATAAGCGAGAGTAAAAGGAGACTCACCAGTTGTAGTTCTAGGCGTGGTGTTATACGACCACAAGACTCCAGGAAGCTCCTCTGGCCAGCTTCCTTTCTTATCTTCAAGCCTCGTCTTCAAAGTGTGCTTGATAATCTTATTCACTGCTTCAGTCTGTCCATTACTCTGCGGATAATACACTGCTGAAAATGCCTTCTGAATTCCAAACTGCTCACACAACCCTCTAAGCTCTCTACTATCAAACTGCTTCCCGTTGTCAGAAATCAGTTTCTGCGGAATGCCAAACCTGCATACAATGGCTCGAAACACGAACTCAGTCAACTTTGACGCTGTAATCTTAGCAAGTGGTTCTGCTTCTGCCCACTTTGTAAAGTAATTAACTGCAACCACTGCATATTTCACTCCTCCTTTTCCTTTCGGGAGTTCTCCAATGAGGTCTATTCCCCAAACAGTGAATGGCCAAGGGCTAACAATCGGTTTGATAGGTGCTACAGGACGATTATCAAAATTTGCAAACCTCTGACAATTACTGCATGCCTGCACGAATTTTGTAGCATCTGCTTTGATGGTTGGCCAATAATATCCTTGTCGAAGGACCTTCATGGCAAAGAATTACCCCCCGAGTGATTTCCACATACTCCTTCATGAATCTCCTCGAGGATATACTTGCATTGCTCTCCAGCTACACACTTGAGCAAAGGTTGATTGAATCCTCTTCTATACAGAATTCCATCATAGATTACATACTTGGCTGCATGATACCTCAGCTTCCTGGCATCATCTTGACCGGGAGGTAGCTTCCCTTTATTGAGGTAACGATATATTGGGGTCATCCAGGAATCTTCAACTGGAAACTCGATGTCCATCACTTCTTCTTTGAAAACGCTAGGTTGCTCCTGAATTTGGAGTGGAATTACCCCCAATAGCGTGGATTCTCTCTGAGATCCTAACTTGGCCAATGCATCTGCCTTGGTATTCTTTCCTCGAGGTATTTGATCTAGCTTTACCTCTTTGAACCTTGCGATCAACTCCTGGGAGTACCTCAAATATAAGTCTATTCTTGGCCCTCTCGCCTGAAAACCACCACGAATCTGCCAAACTACTAACATCGAATCACTAAACACTCTGATATTCTCCACTTTCATCTCCAAAGCTAACTTGAGGCCTGCAATCAATGCCTCGTATTCTGCATCATTGTTCGTGGCTTTAAAAGCAAAATGAATTGAGCTATAGAGTTGGTGCCCTTCTGGACTAACTAGTTCTATGCCTGCACCTGCTCCACCACTGTTAGCATCTCCATCCACATACAGTGTCCACCAAGGTGCACAGTTGTCATTGTCTGTCTATTTTTCTATCACTTCTTTTGGCCCCTCCTGGCCGGTGACCTCTACATGAGATGGAAACTCGATTAAGAAATCTGCTAGAGCTAGAGCTTGAGCTTTGATTGCTGTCTTTGGCTTATATTCTATATCGAACTGTCCTAGCTCTACAGCCCACTTTAACATTCTCCCAGAAGTTTCTGGCCTATGCATCACTTGCTTAAGTGGATATGAGGTTCTTACCTCAATCTTGTGAGCTTGGAAGTAAGGTCGCAACTTCCTGGAAGCCAGAATCAATGCGAAAACCAGCTTCTCCATTCCTGTATACCTCGTTTCTGCATCAAGTAACCTTTTACTAACATAGTAGACTGGGCTCTGCTGTCCATTCTCTTCTCGAACCAGAACTGCACTAATGGAATACTCTGATACAGCCAAGTAAAGTATCAATGTTTCTCCATCCACAGGTTTGGCTAACAGTGGGGGGGCTTCCCAAATGCTCCTTTAACCTTCCAAACGCTATCTTACATTCTGTTATCCACTCGAATTTGCTTCCTTTCTTTATAGCTTTAAAGAACTCCTGACACTTATCAGTGGACTTCGAAATGAACCTATTCAAGGCTGTAACTCTTCCTGTGAGGGACTGAACCTCTCTCACAGTTCTCGGCGACCTCATATCAATCAATGCTTTAATCTTGGCTGGGTTGGCTTCGATACCTCTGTGGTTCACCATGAAACCCAGAAACTTTCCTGATTCTACCCCGAACACACATTTTTGAGGGTTCAGCTTCATTCTGTACTTTCGCAAGATTCAAAACATTTCTTCTAAGTGCTTTACATGGTCAACAGCTTCCTTAGACTTAACTAGCATATCATCCACATATACTTCCATAGTATGGCCAATTTGATCTTTAAACATCATATTTACTAACCGTTGGTATGTGGCTCCAGCATTAATCAATCCAAATGGCATGCATACATAGCAATAAAGACCTCTATCCGTAATAAAAGAAGTGTGCTCTTGATCAGGTTCATACATAGGAATTTGATTGTAATCTGAATATGCATCCATGAAGCTGAGTAGGGCATGTCCAGCTGTTGCATCCACCAACTGATCAATTCGTGGCAGCGGGAAACTGTCTTTCGGGCATGCTTTGTTGAGATCTGTGAAGTCCACACAAGTTCTCCATTTCCCATTAGGTTTCTTTACCAAAACAGGGTTTGCCAACCATACTGGGTAGAAAGATTCTTTAACCAATCCTGTATCCAATAACCTGTCGACCTCTTCTTTCAATGCCTGAGCTCTTTATCCACTAACTGGTCTTCGCTTCTGTCTCACTCCTTTCTTTTCTGGATCAATATTCAACTTATGACACATGACCCTTGGATCTATCCCTTCCATATCTGCGTGACACCATGCAAACACATCCAAGTTCTTGCCTAAAAAGGTAATGAGAGAT
Organism: Kitagawia praeruptora; assembly: GCA_037693485.1. Classification (NCBI taxonomy): domain Eukaryota; kingdom Viridiplantae; phylum Streptophyta; class Magnoliopsida; order Apiales; family Apiaceae; genus Kitagawia; species Kitagawia praeruptora. Next base: position 42,053,220 of record CM075345.1, on the reverse strand, counting down.
TCCTTTAAGGTTGGGTCGAGTTGAGCTCCAATCTTCAACACTTTTGCACCATCATTGATCTTCACATCCAAAGTTTCACCAGCTGGTCCAGCCTTGACCATGGTTTCTGGCATTCGAGGATCTAAGCCTACCTCCATCTCTGTGATTGAGTCCTCTTGAGGTTCTTGGACTTCGTGCATGACATTCCTTCTCTTTGATACTGGCTGACTGTCTTCATTGCTTCCATTATGTTTCAGTTTTTGGGATTTTTCTTCATCCAATCCTTCTGCCATACACACATCACCATCCTTGTCCGTAGGAGGTGCACTTTCTATCAGCAAATAAGGGGTATCTGGTCCCCGAAAAACTGGAATTTCAACATGAGGTTCCTCTTCTATGATCTCTTCAATTCTTATAGCTCTACAAGATGCTGGTACAAAGCCTTCCAAGGGCGTACTACGCAGATCGAGCGTTATTTTATCTGGGTTCTTTCCTGGGAAATCATCAGGAACCTCGTCCATGGGTTCAGGCAATTTAGCAGCCTTAGCAGCATGTTGCAAAGCTTTGGTGTAGCACTCTCTAGACTCATACTGGCATCCTCGAACTACACCAATTCCATTTGGTGTTGGGAACTTCATAGTTAAATGATAAATGGAGGTTACCACCCTCATCTCCTTCAAAATGGGTCTTCCCAGAATAGCATTATAATTCATATTCTCTTCTATAACAATGAATTCTGCCAGCTGTGTAATGCAACATGGTTTGTCACCTAAAGTTACTGGCAAACGAATCTTACCTTTGATAGGAACCTGATTATTAGTGAATCCGTACAAGGTATCGTTTGTTGGAGTTAAGTCTTTATCCAGAAAATGCATCTTCTTGAAAGCTGAGTAAGATAGCAAGTTTACAGAGCTTCCATTATCAATTAGCACTCGATGAACCTCATAAGACCCGATTCCTGCCTCAACCACTAAAGCATCGGTATGGGGATGGTGCACCCAGGAAGCATCTTCTTCAGTGAAAGTGATATCTGCATCCTCTCCTTCAAACAGCCTTGGGGACCTCTGTGACAGATTGTAAATACTGGTCAAAGGACGTTCTTTAGCTTCACGGGTATACCTCTCCATGGCACTCCTGCTGCTTCCTCCAATGTGGGGACCTCCTATAATTGTGCGTATGCATCCAGCCTTAGGTGGTCCTTCCATCACGACAGGTTCCTGTGTCTGTGTCTTCTGAGTCTTCTCATCTCTATACTTTTTTCCTTCTTGAGCCACCCATTCACTCAACTGCCCTTGTCTGATTAGAGTTTCAATTAGGTCTCTGAGGTGACGACAATCTGCAGTATTATGCCCATTGTTATCATGAAAGTCACAGTATGGGCGCTCATTCTTATTCCCTGGGGGACCAGTTCTGAAAGGCTTCTTAAACCATGAGGACTTCTCATTCACCGCGTAAATGTGATCGATCGGGGCTACCAAAGGGGTGAAAGTTTCATAGACAGGTCTCTCATGTTTGTTGTTGTTATAGGAAGTTGGTGGCGGGACCTGACCCATGATAGGTTTAGTAGGATTCACAGCTTCAGGCTTCACCTGGGATGTGCGACTAACCACCTTTTTATTGTCACGACCATTGGGGCTTCTTTGTCTCGATCTCTTGCTTCCACTTTGCCTTACGAAATCTGGATCCTTCTTTAATTCGGCCAGAGATTCCTCCACCAGACGGAAGGGTTCTGCCTGGGCATAAAAATCTGCCAACGTCTCTAGTTCTTTTCCTTGAAGTGCTTTCCAAAAGTCCGAGCCTCCTTTGACTCCAGCAATTAAGAAATTCTTTATGGTTTCCTCAGATGCTTTCCTAACCTTAGGAACCTCTGCATTAAACCTCTTGAAATATTCTGTCAACGTCTCACTAGGTCTTTGCTTGATATTGGCTAAGGTATTGGTTGGTGGTGCGAACGCAACAGATGCTCTAAATTGAGTGACGAAGAGCTTCCCCATACTTGCCCAAGAACCAGTCGAATCAGCAGGAAACCTTTTGAACCATTGATGGGCTCCACCCTGTAGAGTTGCAGCCAGTAACCTGCATCTGGTGGCTTCCTTCACTTGATAGACATCCATCTCTGTGTCGAAACGACTAAGGTATTCAATGGGGTCAGTAGTTCCATCAAACTTCAACTCATTCGAAGGCCTATAAGACCTAGGCAGAGCTGACTTTCGAACCTTCTTGGTGAAAGGAGAAGCGGTTATAGGATTCACAGCAAGATTCTTTTCGTCCTTGAGTTGAGCCAAAATTTTCTTGACATCTTCTGTTGTCACCTCCCCAGTAGCTTCCGCCTTTGTCTTTTTACTCGTTCCTTCCTCCTCTTGCGACTCTGCAGTGCTTGATTCTTCAGTATCCTCATCTAAATCCGTGCTTTCTTCTTCAATTATCTCAATAGATGGGTCTTTATCTTTCTTCTTTTTCTGTGAGGAACCTCCAGTCTTGGTTTTCTTCTTTCCCTTGGACCCTGTACGGCCCTTGCTAACAGTTTTACTCTTCTCAGGATTCTCTAGTTCTTCGTCACCATTATTCTGCTTTGGTACTCCACCATCTTCTGGAACCTCCTCTCCATTCTCAGATTCTTCTTCCTCAAAGTTCAACTGTTTCGGAGTAACCTTCGACTTCTTGCCTTTCTTTGCCTTCTTTTTCTTCTTTTTACTTGAAGCCTGCTCCAAAGTCGACAAACGTTCTCCCACAGTCTTTAAGATTTCCATCATAGCTGCTTTAGTAACCTTCGGTGCTCTGGGAGGAGATTTGTTCCCCTAGTGAATCTGTCGCTCAGAACGGGTTGCTTCGCTATCAGAGTTGCCTGACATCTTTTCCACTCTTAAGATATTAACCACCCCCTCCTTCTAGCGCCAATGTTGATGAGTGGATTTCGTAATCAACTTATGAGAGGTCTACAGGTAGTTGTATAAGCTAGCGATCAACTGTTCTGTGAAAGGTTTGGGTTATGTTTGTGGGGGTTGAGCTGTGCTCGAGGGTATCTCCAATAATCTCAAGTGCCTTTAGAGAAAATCAGAGAACTGAATGCGTCTTACCCTGAGGTGCCTACGTACCCTTGTATATATAGGGATCAAGCTCACGTAGTTCTAGTGGGACTTTGTCTCTTACTGGAATAGCTGTATTCGGTCACTTAGTTCGTGTAGGACTCAGGTTCCTTTAGAGCCTTCCACGAACTAGTTGGCTAAGTAGAGTAGAACTCGAGTTCGTACCCTACTATGATTCTCTCATTGGTTAGAGTTATTCTAGGATCATCTGCGCCCTAGAATTATACTCAGATACCAATTCGTTTATCTGTTCTAGATAGCTTCTAGAACCTTCTGTTGGCAACTCGTAGGAACCTGGTGCTCAGGAACCTACATCTCAGGAGCCTGTTTCTCAGGAACCTCCTTATTTCGGGACATATCACTTAGGGACCTCCCTTTAGGTATCAGTACCTGCACAAATAACAAACTGGTTAGTCTGACTCTTCTCATGCTTTTGTCATCTCTGTGGCTATTGCTATGCTAACTCGACCTCTTCTGCTGGGAGGAACCTGGCCTTCTAATACTCTGCTTAGCTTCCTGACCATTGGGAACCTCTTGATACTCATACTTCATTAGTCATTTCTTCTATCTGATCTTCATAAATCGTACTGGATCAATCTTCTAGCTCGTATGGACCGATCCTTATAGCTTAATGGGCCTAAATCTAGCCCATAGAGATTTTGGGCACAACACATATTAATAATTAACTGAAAGAAATAAAATGCTGCAAGTCTGCAAGATTTCCTCAGCTCAAAGGCTGAGACCTAAGATGATCAAGAATCATATGATAGCTAAAGGATTGGAATTATAAATTCTAAAACTTGAAAGCAGGCTTCTTTGATTTCTTATCTTTTCCCTCCACCTTCCGTTTCCTCTTCTTTGAATTCTCAGCAACCATGTCACTGAAATCTTCCGGCTTATTACGGAGCTTCTCCTCCACCCTGGCTTCCTCGTACCTGGCTGGTAGAATATTCTCCATACCTTCCAACTCTTCTGGGTTTAGTGACACTTCAACTACCGTTGAACTTTGACCTCTAAGCAAGCCAACACTTTTTGCTGCTGGCTTGTCTTGTGTAGCATCACTTAACGCATAGGTATGACTTGTACCAAGAAGGGTCCCTGGAGCAATCTTGGCTTCTTTCTTCTCAAGCACTTTGTAGAGAAGCTTCTTAGGATCCTTCCTCTGCTGCTTGCGTAGGTCCATAACATCTGGAGTCTCAATACCAGTAGGAGTGCTTGATAAACTATCCACTGACTTGATGCCATCTTCTACTTCTTTATCATCTGGCACTTCCACTTCCTCTTCCTCCTCCTCCTCCTCCACTTCTTCCTCCTCTGGCTCAAAATCTCCCCAATGTTTAGTTTTATCTTGTGCTTCCTCCTCATAGTTTGGTTCTTCTGGTTGCAGACCAAATACATCTCCGTACAAAGGACGACCGTTGTGGTCAACAGGTGGTCTGCCCCAGCCTCCAGGCTGACAACCAAATAAAGCTCCACGTGGAATAGGAGCATTTACTCCAGGAATCTTCAATTGTGGATAAGAGGGCGGAGGACCATATCTCTGCATATTAAGGAGCCACGGAGGCGGAAGACCTTTTTCCATACCAAGTGCTTGTTTCAGTTCTTGTGACAGCATTCCGGGCTTCCTCTCCTTTTGTTTAACCTCAAACTCTTTCCCTTCATAATACAGATCACCATGTAATGTCAACGGTGGTTTTTTCATGTACTTAAAGAACGCATCATAGAGAACCTCGTAATCAATGTCCATTTGACCCTTCTTACCTTGCATCTTATCACGTTGCTTCTGTTTAAGTTTCTTGTTGTCCTCCTTTTCAATATAGGATTGTTTGAGTCTCGCAATGCCCGTCTCCTCAATACAAGCAGGTAGTTGATAAGGTTTCTTGTCCATACCGCGCTTCCCCTGCAAAAACCTCCTTTTCTGACTCCAATGCCTAGGTACAGAAACAGTATTCCGATACGATTTCAGATATACAAGCAACTTAGGATCCGCTGCAGTGGCATCCCACACCTCTACTACATCAGGCCTGGAACAAATATTTTTCAACTCAGCAATTTTCATCCTCCGCTGAAGCTTTTTCTGTTTGTTCGAAAGACCAGCAGCAGTCTTCTCTTTTGAATCCTGCTCCTGTTCTTCATCATCAGAATCAACTTTCTTCTTAACAATTTTATCAACCTCCGCCTCGTCTTTCTTTACATCTTCCTCCGCAGCAACAGGCTTAACGAAATTAAATTTTTCAAAAATCTTCCTAAACTCCTCGTCCATAACTCCGTCGAGATCAGCCTGATCAGGAACATATTCAACTTCAACATCCTCAGAGGCCGTTGGAGGAACAGAGTTCTCCCCGGCCTCATCACCACCATCAATGACAGTGGACGCATCACTTTCATCTCCAGTAGATGCATCAGCTACCTTGTTCTTCTTCTGATTTCGCCGCCTCCTACTTCGCTTACTCTCCCGATGCTTTTTCGTAGGCGTTGCCAAACCACCATTAAGCAATTCTGATGTCATAGTTGTACAAAATTACTCCCTATTCGAATAATTTGACGATAATATAAAGAGAGAGACAGTAAAAAGATTCAATACCTTAAGATTGGTGGCTGCGTCTGAACACGGGCGTAATAGAATTTGAGAACCCTAAAATAATCGAGAGCTTAAAATTTGTAGGGGCGACCCTTTATATAGAGTTTAGCGTGTCTCAGAATCTTTTTAAAATTAGGATACCTTGGAGCCCAAGTATCATCCAATAAAATTGATAATATATAGATTTCCGAATTCTGTTTGGATTTTGAATACACGGAAACTTGCAATGCCTAATTATTAAATATTTTTATATTGTCTTGTTAGTCAAAAGTAAAATATTTTTTTATATTTGATAATATTATAGCGTTCTACCCGTGCTACGCACCGACCGATAAATTGTATTAATAAATTAATATAAATAAAAATTATTTAATTTTTATTTAGAAAAATATATAATTTTATTAGAATGTTAAATAACGTAAGTATAAAATTACTTATATGTGAATTCTTACCAATTGAATTAATATTAATATTATGAACCAATCATCAAAACAAATACAACTCCCATTGAAAAGTTCAAAATCCCTCTTTATTGTTTTTTTAAAATTTAGCTTTCATTTTATTTCTCTTTTTGTTAGAGAATATTTCTACGTATCATGTTAACAAATTTTTCACCCATACTCTGAGAATTAGGTATATTTATTAAATATCAAATCTTTAAAATATTTATTATATTAATTTATTGAAAATATTTGTATGGTCGTGGTTAATTTTTCAATTACATATTAAAAATGTGTAGAAACTTAATCCTCACGACTCCAATAAATCATTAGATTGTTTATCAAAAAAAAGGTTGCATATTTCAGCGATATGAGAAAGGATATCTACTATGCAAGATATATGAAACGAACGTAGTTATAACAATAGAAACTTTCATCTAATCTAGTTTGCTATGTGATTGTTCAATATCATTTTTATAAATTATAAGTTCTTTTATTAATGAATTGATTTACTATAAAAAAAATTATCAACTAACCAAACAAATTCAATATATCGTGCTCTTTGAGTAACATATAATTGTTAGATTTTATGGTTATTGCCCTTAGCTTATTTGTAAAGACAACTTAAAATGTGCATTTTCAGTTTGGAAGTTTGTATTTTATTTTTTTATTCTTTTCTAGTAAAACATGGAATAATAAATTGTAGTTTTCTTTTATTCTTAAAATAAGACATAAGAAAATGAGTATCACTTATCTATTTTTAATTTGACAAACTTGTAAAAATTTGTTAACATGATACGTCGAAATATTCTCTAACAAAGAGAGAAATATAATGAAATTTGTTATATATGTGTCCTTGTAATTCAGATTTTGGGTTAAATGTCATGAAATTCATTTTCCTTTAACAGTGAATATATTTTTCCTACATATATAAGAAGAAATTAATGTCATGTAGTTTAGGGTCTTGAACGAAAATGACATGATATTAAATGGTGTACCCAAAAATAGAACACAAAATGACACTAAATTACAGAAAATTGTTTCTTGTACACGAAATGAAATGAAATACGCAAATAGAAAAAATATAACAATTACATGAAATACTACGTACTACGTATCCAAGTTATGTAAATATATAATTATATGTCTTAGCACAACATTGAGATGTTACAAAACAAAACTAAGAGTAACATGCATGGGATAAAGTCTCCCAAATAAAATGAAACCCACCTTTTTATTTTTTCTCTTATTTCTCGTTAACAAATATCTCTCTTTGTGTAGAATCTTTCTAACAAGTTATTTAGTTTTCTTAGCCATATTTTATGCTTTGTTGATATAAAAATATATATTCAACCAAGCAAGCAAATTCAATATATGCTCTTAGGTTAAGATATGGGAATTGATACTATTACTTTAATTCAAGAATACAAAATTCAAAAAGGTACACTTTTATTAAAAACAATATATAATTTTAAATGTATCAACCTTTTTATTTATCATTATTGATAATTTTATAACAAAAACCGTAATTGCTGCTCTCTCTCCCCCTTTCCCAAAAGATGCTAAACTATAGTTTAGAAGTTGATATTAGTTTTTTAATTTTTTTTAAAATTTTTATATTGATTTTTCTTTATTTTTCAATATAAATATCATTGAGAGTCTAGTAACCCGTTGCCCGTTGGTGAATTTTATCTACTAAAATATTAGATTTTGTACTAACTCCTTGTAAATGATAAGCCTTATTTTCTTTTTCTTGATTTTACTACTTTGACTTTCACTAAATATCTCTTTTTACTGAGAGCTAATATCATGTTCGTGGATTTTGTCTACCCGTATATTAGATTTTGTTATATTAGTTCATTGATTTGGATAATATAGAATCATAGTTCTGGTCGGTTGTTTTAAAACGTTATGACAAATCAGATATACATATTGCTCACGTTTATAACAAATTGTTAGATTATCTCGCCGAAAACGCTGTATAATTTAGTGACATAAGCTAGAGATGTACCATATATAATTGAAGATCTGTTCAATGATTCGATAAAGGAAATTAGTGATATAATTTACTATGTGTTTGTTCAATTTTAATTGTTTTTGTAGATGTTGTACGCCCTTTTATTGATGATTTTTGCAGGTTTGATTATTTTTGTGTATGACATATGTCCTTTTATTGATGAATTAATTATCAATAAATAAATAGTGATTTATAAGAAAATTTGTGCTAAATTGACCAATTTATTATGGAAATATTCACTAACAATATTTTCATTGACTCTTGTTGTGGAATAAAAACAAGGTTATTAGATTGCGGCTAGGGTTTGCTGTATTTTATGCTAGGGTGCGTGAGCTTCGTGCTTTAATGGTTGTTCTCGTGCTCGTGGCTGAATCTGCCTTCACAAGATGCCTACGTACTTTGATGTGTATCAAAGCTCAAGCCAAAAATGTAGTTCTGAGAATGAGGGGTCAGACCCTTTATATAGGCTGAGAAGCCCTAAAATCGTAGTAAAGTTAGGTGACTTGGTGGGCAAGTCACCGACTAGAAGAAGGTTCCAAATCCTTGTATGTAGGAACCAGTTTCCATGTCGAAATATGTATCTTGGAGGCTAAGTCAGGCAAGAGTAATATCCTTGTTTGACTCTTATTGCTGAGCTGGTTATTACCCTTAATATTAATTACGAAATTAATATTATAAATAGGGTTTGGGCCCATCTGGCGGGCCCCACGTTTGGACCATTCTAGGTCTAATTAATGCCACGTTAAATGTGTCTTTAGGGCTTATATTTAGCCCATATCATTTGCCCCCCAACTTCTAGGAAAACTGATCAGGTTTTCTTTGAAGTTTTAACGGCCTTTCTGAGACTTGGGTCAGGGTTTATTGCTCTTACGCGAGTACTTTCAACAATTTCATCTTAATGTAAAGCGTGGAGCGACCGACGCATTTACGACGATGTTGAATGACACTAAACGCTGTTAAACAGCACTACACAGTGCTAGTTAGCCTTAAACAACGTTTAAACAGTGTTAAACGATGTTAAACGGCATAAAACGGCACTAACAACACTAATCGGCGCTAATCTGTGCTAATCGGCACTAATCTGTGCTTAAACGGCACTAATCTGTGCTAATCGGCACTAATCTGTGCTAATCGGCACTAATCTGTGCTTAAACGGCACTAATCTGTGCTAATATTAATCTCGTTTCAGTACTGAAAATCATCCGAAATTTGCTGAAAAAGTCGAGATCTAGGTCTACCAACTATCCGAGAACTGCTAAAAAAGTCGGGTTCTAGGACCACAAACTACCCGTGATCGGCCGGATCAACGGGTAGCTCATGGTCGGCTAGCCCGTGATCGGCCGGAAGGGCTCAATTCACCGTGGTCGGCCACACGGTGATCGGCCGGAGGGTTCCAACCCACGGAGGTCGGCTGGTTGGTGATCGGCTGGCGCTCCCCGCGTACGGTGGTCGGCCACCTCGTGGTCGGCCGTTGCTCCTTCAGGGGTGGTGGTCGGCTGCTTCGTGGTCGGCCACTCCGTGGTCGGCTATTTCTCCTTCAGGGGTGGTGGTCGGTTGCTTCGTGGTTGGCCACTCCGTGGTCGGCTGCGGCCCTCCGAGTGTCGTGGTCGGCCAATTCGTGGTTGGTTAGAAAACCCGGACCTGAAATTCCTCCGTGATCTTGATCTCAAGTCATTCGTCATCGTAAGGATCAAGATTCTTGATCTTGATCTCAAGTCATTCTTCATCTTAAGGATCAAGATTCTTGATCTTGATTCTCAAGTTATTCTTCATCTTAAGGATCAAGATTCTTGATCTTGATCTCAAGTCATTCTTCATCTTAATGATCAAGATTCTTGATCTTGATTCTCAAGTTATTCTTCATCTTAAGGATCAAGATTCTTGATCTTGATTCTCAAGTTATTCTTCATCTTAAGGATCAAGATTCTTGATCTTGATTCTCAAGTTATTGTTTTGGTCATTCGTGACTTCTAACGATATTACTCCTTAATTAGCATTGCTAACCTTACACTTATGGCTGATCTCCTTAATTAACTCCTTAAGCGTAATTAGCCTTTCAAAGGTCGTTTGTTTTGCAGCTTTAGCAATTATATCGGTTGTTTCTCCTCAGTTCGTATGAATTATAACGATCCTTTCTGTATAAAACGAGTAGTTTCTGTCCTTTTTTCATCTTTAAACAATAGATGACCTGTAAACGCGAATCAAGCTGAACCTTGCCCTGATACAACAGGTCATGCTTCTTCTATAAAAGAAGAGTGGTAGCCTTCATTTCAATCACTTCTTCATTTCAAAGTTTTCAAGTTCTTAAGCTCTGTAGATTTTTAGTCCCAATCGGTGATCAAGATTTCAGATCAAGTTTGCAGCTTCAAGTTCAAGTTTCAAGAGCAAGATGTCAGAGAACAGCCGACCAGTTGCCCCTCCAGTCTCCATGATGGAAGCATTCGCCAAGAGGAGCAAGATGAGGACAGCGAAAGGTAAAGAAAAAATAAAACCCCCTTCATACGTTGAGCATAAATTTGAATCTTTACTAGATCTGCTAAACATCATGAGGGATGCGTTCCCAAATAGTGCAAGCTTAGATTCATTTTATAGTCCATGCAAGTTAAAGGAGAAAGATGTCGAAGAGATCAGGAGAACATACTACTTCCCAGATGCTATTAAAGTTTGACTTCCCAGTATAACTGACAGAACTTGCAACTGGCATCCCGAGAGAATTTGCGTTCCTTGGGGTGCCCTAGATGCTGGATTCAGATTTCTGGTTGATGATTTCATCATCAGATTGTTGGCGGAGTATCAAATTCACCCTTGCCAACTGTATCCCAATGCCTGGAGGTACATCATTATTTTCATAATAAGATGCCATCAGCTGAACATCCCATTGTCTACTACAATGTTTCGGAGTATCTTCGGGGCCAGAAACTCTACTGATTGCAAAAAAGGATGGATCAGCCTTCAACACCGAGCCAAACTCCCACATATAGTGAATCCCTTTTCTTTTCCAGATTCCCAACATTTCTGGGAAAGGGAGTTTGTAATCCTTGAGTGGGAAGGTGGTGACTGGGGCAACTATTTTGTGAAGAGATTTGGACATGTGGAAGATAGTTCACATTTCGTGTGTGAACTTACAGATTCGGAGTTACTAGACCGAGATAAGCTCCTAGCTGATGATGGTTGTACCGATTACAAAACTTTTCTGAATGAAAAGAATCTTGTTGAGACTGGCCTTAGCTTTCTTTCCATTGAGGGTAATTTTCTTACTTAACCATATTATGACCTCTGTTTGTTCTTATCCCGATGTTTTTCTCGTTACATTTCAGCTGCTGAGGAGATTGATAGTCGTCCTCAGAATCAACCGACTGTGACTCAAAGGATGAAGAAAAAGGCTGCGGAGCTACTGAATCCCATAAAGCCTAGAGTCCCTCACTTCTTGGAAAGCTGCTCCCAAGGCGGGAAAAGATCCCGGAATGCTGATGGGGTTATCAGGACCCCTTTTATACCGTCATGGGGTATATGTGAGCAAGATTCGGTTTGTGGGAGTCCTGACCTAGCTCTAGACTGGTCCAGGCTTTCGATTACTCCTCCTGACAGGGTGACTTTACATGCTGGGGAAAAGATGAATGAAAATCAGCTTCTGGGCGCTCAAGCCTTATATCAGGTATGACACTCCTTTTAGTAAGTTCGGTGTGATTTAGCTTTTACAAATCTCTCATGCCTTGTCAATTTTTCATTGCAGGCTAATGCCTATTTTCAGGCGGTTTCCACCCAAGGCTTGGCTTTCAGGGATGAGAATATATCCTTGAAAACTGACTCAGCAAGGTTTAAGGAAGAGATTGATGATCTACATTCTCAGGTTGCCCACGCTGAAGCGAATGCTCTATCCTCCCGAAAACAACTTGCTTCTTTAGCTCGAAAGAGGATGGATGATGCCAACAAGGTGATCAAAGCCTATCATAATTCTGAAGAATTTCTGAGATTCATAGATGAACATGATGATGAGGTGCGCCCTTACAACATGTCTGTTGGTTTGGACAAGGCTATCAATGTTGTGAGTAACAAACATCCCTCAGTAGTCATCCCTTTTGACTTTCCTTGCCCTTTCTGGACTACGGGTGGTGAGAACTGTGCAAACCTCGCCTCTGGATCGGGAACCAAGATTGTTCCCCAAGCATCAGGTTCGGGTTCTAAAGGCAGCCGTAGATCTTCGGGACTCAAAAGACATCCCCCAGCTGCTAGTCAAAACTCAAGCTCTTCGGGGTCTCGCGGAAAAAACCCGCCGCCTGCCAGAAAAGTTGGAGAAGTTCGACAACCAATCCCAGGCAAGAAGATGATCCGGAATGAAGACAGTTCGACCTCATCTTCTGGGGAGGAGGAAACCGAAGATGTGGAGACTACCGCTCAGCCTATGGTGGTTATTGATCAAGGCGGTGCCGAGGAAGAGACTTCAGATGAAGATTCAGGCGAGGAAGAGGATTCAGATGAGGAGGAGTCGGGCGAGGAGAGCGGTGAGGAAGAATCTCCAGCTAAGTAGGATGGGTTCCCCCTATGGCCTTGCACGGCCCTATCTAGCCGTATGTGGCTTTATTTTATCAGCTTTCAATCAATGTCCTTCGGGACTTAACTCTTATTTGCTTGTTGTAATTTAACCTGAACATGGCCCTTCGGGGCGTTTCTATTTATGCATTTGTTTTGCTTCCATTTGTGTGTTCTTTATTTTCGTTACTTGGTCATCCTTGACTCGCACTCATCAGGTGCTTGGCACATAAATAAAATCACACAATCATAGAATGGAAAACAAACTTGCATTAATAACTTGAAGTGGGTTCAAACCCTTACATAATTTCCTACCGTCCTACTCGGGGTACTAAGCCCTGGAATGGTTTCATCGAACCTTATTTCTACTTTTCTTAATAGATAGATAAAAGCCAAGTCCTTACTAGGAAGGCTTACACATAATAAATCTTGAGGTTCAAGGCATGCCAAGTACGGGGCACCTCAACCCCGTCCAAGGTCTCCAACTTATATGATCCTCGTCCCAATGTCTTCTTGACTCGATACGGTCCTTCCCAGTTGGGGGCTAGTTTTCCCTTTTGGCCAACTCCAGAAGCCTCGATCTTCCTTAGAACTAAGTCACCTTGCTGGAAGAACCTTTCCTTAACCCTATGGTTGTAATAAAAGGATGCTTTCTTTTGATGCTCCACATTTCTAGCATTTTCCTCGTCCCTGACTTCATCAATCAGGTCTAGGGCGAGTCTCATGCCCTCTTCATTGGTCTCTGGTTCAAATGCCTCAACTCGAGGTGATGCATGCATGATTTCTAGTGGTACAACTGCCTTAGCTCCATAAGCTAACAAAAATGGGGTTGCTCCGGTGGTCACCTTACACGTAGTGCGATAAGCCCAGAGTATAGGCAGCAACTCATCTACCCAAGTGTTCCTTGAGCGTTCGACCCTTTTCTTTAGTCCGTCCAGGATGATCCGATTGGCCACCTCGGCCTGTCCATTTGCCTGCGGGTGTGCTACTGAGGTAAAACGAAGCTCAATAGCGTTTTCCTCACAATACTTCTTGAATTCCTCATTGTTAAACTGTGTCCCATTATCCGTCACAAGGATTCGCGGGATTCCATACCTACAAATTATGTTCTCCCAAAAGAACTGGGAAACTTGCTTGGTGGTTATCTTGGCTAAAGGCTTAGCCTCAATCCACTTGGTGAAGTAGTCAATGGCGACAATCAGAAACTTCCTTTGTGCTGAAGCCATAGGGAAAGGACCAAGAATGTCCATCCCCCACATTGCAAACGGAATAGGAGAGCTGATTGAGGTTAACCTCTCAGGCGGCTGCCTTATAATAGGGGCGTGCTTTTGACATCTGTCACACTTCTTGACATAATCCTGGGCATCTGCCAACATCTCTGGCCAATAGAATCCCAGGCGGGTAATCTTGTGGGCTAGGGCTTTGCCCCCCAAGTGTTGCCCACAGATCCCTTCATGAACTTCTTCCAATGCTTCCCTAGCCTCTTGGGGCCTTAAACACTTCAAATACGGGATGACAAACGATCTCTTGTACAGGATGCCTTCAATCAAGGCGTATCTCAATGCTCTTACTGACAGCTTTCGTGCCTCCAAGGTATTGTCAGGGAGCCAACCGGTTTCAAGGTGAGTTTTGATAGGATCTATCCAACAGCTTCGAACATCGACCGGTGCTACCAACTTAATTAGAGTTGACGGTCGGGGCCTTCAAGACCTGGAAGTAAACACTTCCTGCATAATTCTCTATCTCAGAAGAAGCGAACTTAGAGAGGGCATCGGTCTTAACGTTCTCTTCTCTTGGGATGTGCTCTATGTAACACTCGTCAAATTGAGTCATGACAGCTTTTACAACTCTTAAATATTTTGCCATAGTTTCATCCTTGGCCTCAAACTCACCGTTCACTTGCGAGACAACCAATCTTGAATCCCCACAGACTTTGAGGTTTTTGACCCTCATAATTCTGGCCAAGCCTAAACCAGCTATCAAGGCTTCATATTTAGCTTCATTGTTGGTTGTCGGAAAGTCCAACTTCAAAGCATATTCAACTGTGAACCCATCGGGGCTTTGCAAAACCAAACCTGCACCACTAGATTTTGTTTTTGATGCTCCATCAAAATAGAGCACCCAATACTCTTTCAGGTCAGCTATCAGTTCTTCATCTTTATCTTCGTTCTCAGGGGTGGTTATCATCTCCTGCCCCCCAACTTCTTGGTTGTCAATGGTGCATTCAACCACGAAGTCAGCCAATGCCTGAGCCTTGATGGCTGTCCGAGGCTTATACTTGATATCAAACTCTCCAAGCTCTATGGCCCATTTGATCAGTCTTCCACTTGCTTTCGGGCTGTGCAATATGCTTCTCAATTGTTGGTCTGTCAAGACTTCGATTTTGTGGGCCTGGAAGTACGGTCTCAATTTCCTTGAGGCAGTAATCAATGCCAAAGCAAACTTCTCAATGGGAGAGTAATTCAACTCCGCCCCATGTAACACCTTACTCACGTAGTAGATGGGTTTCTGAACTTTCTTCTCTTCTTTAACAAGAACAACACTCAATGCTTGTTCGAATACCGCCAGGTATAAGTAAAGAATCTCCCCAGGACTAGGTTTGGCCAACAACGGAGCTTCAGCCATGTATTTTTTCAACTGCTCAAAGGCCTCTTGGCTCTCTATGGTCCACTCAAAATTTTTCACTTTCTTTAATGCCTGAAAGAAAGGCAAGCACTTATCACAAGATTTGGAGATAAATCTCCCCAGGGCTGCAACTCGGCCAGTTAACTTCTGTACGTCCCTCACAGAACGAGGTGATTCCATGTCTAAGATGGCTTTGATCTTGTCAGGATTGGCCTCTATTCCTCTCTTCGAAACCATCAAACCCAAAAATTTTCCCGATCCAACGCCAAAAGCACACTTTGCTGGATTCAGCATCATCTTGTGGTGCCTTAGCACTTCATATGCCTCTCTGAGGTGCCTAATGTGATCTGCTGTAGGCTCTTGACTAACATGTCATCAACATGTCCTCCACTTTCCATTCGCCTTCTTAACCATCACAGGGTTAGCTAACCATTCGAGGAATTGAATTTCTTCAACAAACCCAGCTTCCAATAGTTTGTCAACTTCTTGCTTAATGGCCTCTTGCCTTTCAGGAGCAAAATTCCTCTTTTTCTGCTTTATCTTCTTCCGTGCAGGATCGACGTTCAATCTATGAGTTATAAGTTGGGGGTCAATCCCTGGCATGTCCGCTGCTGTCCAAGCAAACACATCGCTATTCTCTTGCAAGAACGCTGTCAATTCCCCCTTCAGGGGTTCCTTCAGAGATGCTCCTATGTATGTAACCTTTTCTGGGTCGCCCAGCTCCAGAGGGACGGGGATTAAATCCTCTGCTGGCTTCCCTCGGTGTTCATCATCACTACGGACATCCATGTCTTCAATCGGGAGTACCTGCCCCCCGACTCCATCAGCTCTTAGGGCGGATACATAACAACTTCTTTCCATCTTCTGGTCGCCTTTTTGTTCTCCGACCCCATTTCGGGTTGGAAACTTAATCTTCATGTGATATGTTGAGGCAACAGCCTTGAACGCATGAAGTCCAGTCCTTCCCAGGATTGCGTTATAAGTCGAGGATGCCTTAATTACCAGAAAATTCAACATTTGAGTAGCTTCCTTAGGTTCCTGCCCGATTGTCATGGGTAACTGGATAGTACCCTCCACCTTGGACTCAACTCCATTGAATCCGTAGATGGGCATGTTGGTCGGGGTCAGCTGGGAATCGGTATATCCCATCTTCACAAAAGCATCATGAAACAGAATGTCAATAGAAGCTCCATTGTCTATCAAGACTCGCTTTACCTCCGAATTTCCAATCACAGGGGTTATAACTAACGGGTCATCATGGGGGAACTTCACCCCTTCAAGATCAGAATCATCAAAACCAATTACGATTTCAGTTCTAGCACGCTTCGGGGCCTCTCCCACGATGTGCATCACCTCCCTGGCGTATGCCTTTCGAGAGTTTCGAGTTGTACCGGCCGCTGTCGGGCCTCCCCAGATCATGTTGATAACTGGCCCTCGGGGCTGTGTGTTACGGTCACGATCATTATCCCTTCTATCATTATTTCTCCTATCGTAGTCCCTTCTTTGGGTTCCACGATCTTCACCCTTGGAGAAGTTACTCAATTTTTCTTTGCGGATCAAGAATTCGATTTCATCCTTTAACTACCTACAATCATCTGTATCATGCCCCACATCTCGGTGGAACCGACAATATTGATCCTTGTTTCTCTTTGCGGGGTCTCCCCTGAGTGGCTTCGGCCATCGGAAGTCCTTATCCTTCTCGATCTCCAACAAGATTTGACTTCTAGGAGCATTTAATCTTGCATAGTCAGAGAACCTTGGTCCCAAGCTCTTTTTTGGCGGTGAATCAGAGTCTTTGCTAGTTCGGGGATACTTGTCCCTAGCATCGTACTCCTACTCTTGCTTGCGCTTTTTTGTATCATTGTTACCCCGACCATTGCCTAATGTGACTTCCTTCTTCATGCTATCCTCGGCCTTGATGTACTTATCAGCCCTTCGCTGGAGCTCAGCCATATTCTCAGGGGGATGCTTTGCCAATGATCTCTTAAAGTATAGGTCGGTGGTACCATGCTCCAAGGCTACCATTGCAACCTTATTGTCCAGATCAGTGATGTTCAAAGTCTCCTTGGTGAACCTCTTAAGATAGTCTCTCAGACTTTCGTTCTTCCCTTGTACCACATACATAAGAGATGCAGAACTTTTCTCATGCGCTCTTCCGCTGATAAACTGACTAACGAAAGCAGCACTCAACTCCTTAAAGGAACCAATCGAGCTTGCAGGAAGCCGACTATACCATCTTTGAGCCATACCTGATAGAGTTTGAGGGAATGCCCTACACTTCAAAGCGTCACTTGCAGGCTGCAACAGCAGAGCGTTTGAGAATGTTCTAACGTGGTTTGCAGGATCACCCATTCCATCATAAGCTTTAATTGTCGGCATCTTAAACTTCTTTGAGATACGAGCATTCATCACCTCCTCAGTAAACGGGGGTGTGGGATCATCAGGATCCCCAAGTGGCATCAGATCCTTGGGGTTGCTCTTGGGGGTTTCCACCCTCGTTGTTCTTCCAATTGGGGCGTCAGCCCTTCTCTGCCTCCTTGAAGGCCCCTCTAGATCTATAAAGGGAATCGGTCCTGAGGTTGGAGGAAGCTGAGTTTGATTCAACCTAGCTTCTTCTCTAGCAATATCTTCCTTTATCCTTAAAATCTCGGCCTCGTGAGCCTTGATTCTTTCAGCAGCTGTCAAGGGAGGTCCATCATGGATAGTTTATGTTCTCCTTCTTCATTCTCTGCTAGCACGTCACCTTCTCGGGGCTTCATAACGATCATCATTAGTCGATGAATCATCGGTATAAGGGCCAGAGTAGTCAAGATGCTCTCGATCTCTGATTTGCAAGGCATGACCACTGGGTCCAGGAGGGTAATTAGGTAAACCGTACATTGGATTGGTATTCCTGGGGAGATCCGTAGTGTGGATATGTACTCCTGGCGGTGGGCGACTGGGATCAATTAAAGGAGGAAACAGCGTCTGAAGGGAGCTGGTTCCTGGGTGGATGACCATAGGTAACGTCCCCCCGGCATGGGGATTAGTCCCTGGAGGTTGAGAAAACTGAGTTTGAGTAATCGGCCCTGTGACTGGGGGTATCTGCTCAGTAACTGGCGGAGCGGAGCTTAGAGGCAGAGCCTCAGTAATGATTGGCTCGGTAGTGACTGGTGTTGTTCTTCGTGTATTTACCATGGTTGATGTCTTATTCCCACAGACGGTGCCAAATGTTGTGGAATAAAAACTAGGTTATTAGATTGCGGCTAGGGTTTGCTGTATTTAATGCTAGGGTGCGTGAGCTTCGTGCTTTAATGGCTGTTCTCGTGCTCGTGGCTGAATCTGCCTTCACAAGATGCCTACGTACTTTGATGTGTATCAAAGATCAAGCCAAAAACGTAGTTCTGAGAATAAGGGGTCAGACCCTTTATATAGGCTGAGAAGCCCTAAAATCGTAATAGGGTTAGGTGACTTGGTGGGAAAGTCACCGACTAGAAGAAGGTTCCAGATCCTTGTATGTAGGAACCAGTTTCCATGTCGAAATATGTATCTTGGAGGCTAAGTCAGGCAAGAGTAATATCCTTGTTTGACTCTTATTGCTGAGCTGATTATTACCCTTAATATTAATTACGAAATTAATATTATAAATAGGGTTTGGGCCCATCTGGCAGGCCCCACGTTTGGACCATTCTAGATCTAATTAATGCCACGTTAAATGTGTCTTTAGGACTTATATTTAGCCCATATCAACTCTGTAATATTTTTTTATTTTTTGATTGATAATTTATACAACAAATACTGTAAAGTACCATTTAAGAATATATTTAATATTTTGAATAATTCAAATATATTGTCAGGTTAATTTTTTTTCCCATTAATTATTGCATAGTTAAAAAATATCTTAATTAAAATGTTTAAAGATGATTGGTTTAAAATTCATTCGAACATTTTAATTGGTTGATTAGTTTTTTTTATGACTGAATTATTTAATACTTTACATAACTTAAAATTTGAATGTGTGTAGTAAATAATTTTATATTGTTAATATTTTTTAATTCATGATTTTAATTGTACCTTATGATTTTGAATTGAAAGTTTGAGATATCAAAATATCTATTATAAATATAATAGATTCATGTATTAATGCATAAATTTTTAAATTAAATAATTATTGTATTTATAATAAAATTGTTAAGTAATCACTGTAAAAAAATATTTATCTATAGGCACACCTAATAATGTAAATAAATCAGTATAATGTGATAAGGATTGATGTCTACAATTTAGTAAGTCGCTGAATTATTGGAGTTTGCTACTGAATATTTTAATGAGAAGTGACTCTGAGACAATCCGGACCGGGGATGATGATAACCTAAATCGTTTTCTATTTTTTTTGTCAGAAACGTTTTTCTGTTGAATTTATTGGACAATTAAAACACGACATATATAATACATATATACAATTCAAATAAAAAGATAATCTGTCCAAGTAACAAAAAGATATAAAGTAGTACCTTAACCGAAATTGATATGATCTAGTCATGAGAAAAATTGATGCATACACTTAGTTTATCAAAGTTTGCTAAGTCTTATGGGGAATAGGGAATAAGCGGCTTAGATTTAATATATTTAAATTTAATAGATTTTGATTGATGTTAAAATAATTCACAATCTTGTGATTAGTTAACTAATACATGTTAGATTCGGGTATCCTTTATTATAATAAAAGATGTTCAAAAATAATTAATAACTAAAAGATATATAACCATATGTAATATACTATTATGTGGATTTATAGAAAATAATATTTACGGTTAGTAGAAATTTTTCGAAATTAAAAACCATGTGATATGCGATGTTATTAAATCAAAATATTTAATATTTAAATTTAATTTAACCGTGATTAGTAAATTAGAATAAGCGTGGTAAATAATAAAAAAATTTATATGATTGATTTAAAGTTTAGAAGTAAATTCTGATTGCCTCTAAAATAATTTTAATTTTTTGATTTGTAATTTATCCACCAACCAATAATAATATCCTTAAAACGTATATTTAATAATTAAAATAAATAAAATATATGTAGTGTTCGTTTATATGAATTTATTAATTATTTAATTAACAAATTGTGAATAAATATATTTTTGAACCTTTTAAAAAATCGAGTTTTTGAAGATATGAATTTTATCCAAACTATTTAAAATTTGTTCAAATCCAATTTTGTAGTGTTGGCTTATATGCATTTATTAATTAATTTTATTAACAAATTATGAATAAATATATTTTTGAGCTTATAAAAAAATTAAAATTTTGAAGGTTTGGATGTTGTCCAAGTTATTTAAAATCTGATTTCAAATCCGATTTTTTTCATATTTTTAGTTAAGTTGGATTATGAATAAATATATTTTTGAACCTTTTAAAAAATCGAGTTTTTGAAGATATGGATTTTACCTAAGATATTTAAAATTTGTTCAAATCCGATTTTGTAGTGTTGGCTTATATGCATTTATTAATTAATTTTATTAACAAATTATGAATAAATATATTTTTGAGATTATAAAAAAATCAAATTTTTTATGGTATGGATTTTATCCAAGTTATTTAAAATCTGATTTCAAATCCGATTTTTTCAAATTTTTAGTTAAGTTAGATTATAATAATTTAATATCGATTATAATTGTACAATATATATTATAAAAATCAATTTATAATGTATGATGATATGATTGTGATTGACTTTATATTAAAAGAGTAGTTGATTAATGAATGATTAATTATAAAATTTAATTAAAAATATATAGTGGTATGTCATGATTGATTTCAAATTAAAATTGTGATTTTTAGTAAATATTTTTTGATTTGAAAATTAGGTATTTATGGATATGTTTAATAAAATCATTATTGTATTTAGATTAGAAGTGTTGACTAACCATGGTTAAAGAGGTAGGGTGAGATTGTAAATAAGGAAATGTCTAAATTTTAGGAATTAGCTCTGATTAGTCCTAAAATAATTCCTCAATTCTTATTGGTTAATTGACGTGTGGTAGACTGAGGTATTATAATAAAAGATGTTCAGCAAGGAAAAAACAAAGTTTTATTATTAACAGATTTGTAAGGGATTAGTAGTAGGCCAAGAGGCCAAGATAGTATAGCAATTGAACCTATGAAATTCACTACTTTTGGGAACTCACTACTCAAAATACCCATGGACGGAAGACATCGCCTTTTTTGTCCACCTAATTTGCATGGTACACATGCATACTCACTCACGCATTAACTGAATGTGTATTCTTTATTAACAAAATAAACATATTTTAAGTCAATAGTTGTTGTATTGCTGGGTCAAGTGAAAAAGTTATCATACGCATGATTTTAATGCGTACATAGACTATGCATTTGTTATATGTGTAGGGTTTCAACATCTTTTCGAATTAAAATAGTTTTTATTTGAGTTTAACGGGTTTCATTTGGGGGAATATTCAATTTTTTAATTAAAATTTTTAAATTTTATCTGTATTTCCTTGGAATTTCAACAATTATTTTTTGGGATTCAATGTTTCCATTTTGGATTTTAGAAATATTCAAAATAACGAATAAACCGTATACGGACTTAGGGGCTCTAGGGTTTCAACAATTAATTTTTGGGGTTCAATGTTTTCATTTTGGATTTTAGAAATATTTAGAATAATGAATAAACCATATACGGACTTAGGGTTTAGGGTTTAGAACCAAAACCCTAATTTATCCTGCCCTGGTTTTTTAAAAATCAGGCCGCCGGACTCCGTAAGGTTATTAGTATTTTCAAATAATTTTTACAAATAAATATTTACCAAAAAAAATGTAACATCACTTAAAGTAACGTTTAGGTTAAAAACACACAAACAAATAAAAAAAATAAGTGAAAACAAATTCAAAAATATTGAACCGTACGCATGCTATCAATGTGTTGTCCAATTGAAAAACAAAATTATAAATGAACTGTATGCCTTGATGCAATGCGTGGGCTATTTTTTTTTTAAAAAAAAAAAAAGGCACACGCATGTTGTACATGCGTGGCCAGCTTCTTGGAAAAAAATATAAATATGAAGAACACGCATATTGGACATGCGTGTTCGATGCTACGTATGTTGTAAATGCGCAGCTTGAGTATTTTGGACGGACTGATACGCAGGTGGGTATTTTGGTTATATGGTTTGAAAAGGTGGGTATTTGGAGATTTCACCCAGATAGTATAGCAATTGAACCTATGAAATTCACTGTTGTTCTTGTTATTTACTTATTATTTTAAAAATCTTCGATTCAATCGATTAATTCTTTACAAGATGTCCAATCAATTCAAATTTTTTAAAATCCCCAATTAAACTTTACTAGTACTTCTTGATCTAAGTATTTATAATAAACTAGTTGAAAAAGCCGCGCTTCGCGACGGCATTACAGTTTTTTTTAAAAAAAATTAATACATATTTACTTTATATTATATTATTAATATTAAATTAAATTTTAATAGTTACATAATCTTCTCTAATGAACCGATTTTTTGATAAATACGTTTCTTTCGATTGAGCCGCTCTCTCGTTAAAACTGAAATCCCAACTTTAACATATATTATAAAGACTTATATAATAATTTTTATCCATAAAAATCAAAACCTGTAAAAAAAAATATGACATTAGTATCAAATTCTAATAGCTAATACAGTCTGTTCTAGTGAGTCGTCTTCCCGTTAAACACGTTTCGAGCCGCTCTTATTTAGAACCGAAATTCTAACTTCATTACATATTTCGACACTTATATTATAAAATATTTTTTTTCCTTAAAAATTAAAAACATAAAAGAGAGTAAATTCCAATTTTTACATTTTTTATACTTTTTAATATAAATTTGTATAAGACGTCTCTACCGTCCTCGTATTCTTTTTTTTTTTTACAAAATGCATATGATTATATTACCAAATCAAAGTAAAACAGCGGGACAAACCCCCGACTATCGATACAACCAGGTTGAAAAACAATAAAATTGTTTCCTGATCGTTTAACAAACTGAACTTCATAGTTCTTGAAACTAAAAAACGAATTTGAAGACATCCGAATCGATCTAAATTGCGCCAACATCCCTGCAAGCGGCGGTATTACAAATGACCACATCACATAAGATCCGTTGATACTACAGTGTTCAGAACCCTCAGTTGCATAAACTAAGGTTAGAGGAACGACACTCCAGCTTTCTACATGTCGGATACCAGCTATAGACATGCCGAAAATTGGAACCTCCAAAGGATGAGCAATACCCCAGCTATCTACATGCCGGATACCAGCTAGAGACATGCCGAAAGTGAAAACCCCCAACAGATGATGAACAATCTTTGGTTATGAATGGTGAGCTCTTGCAATAATCGTCCGCATCACAGCTTCGATGTGGACTTTCCAGATCCTCCAAAACATCAGCAAAATCATTTTCAGCAGATCTGACAAACCAAACATACTCTCACAAGGAGAGAAAAACAAAGTCTCACAAGAAGAGAGAAATAAACCCAATTAATGGGTAGGCAAGCCAAACACTCGCAATCCTCACAAAAGAAGGATTATTATTGACGGGAAAACAAAATCGGACTTTTGATTTCAAAACCAAGCTAGATCTGAGAAATAAATTCTAAGATATTTGGCTTTGATTTGATCTTTATTGAAATTGGAAAAAAGTGGATTAGAAGATTGGGGGAAGACCGGAGGATGGATTGAAATAAAGTGGCTGATGGGTAGATATGAAGAAGGGGCGGTGCAGAAAAGGGGAGGGGCGGAGAAGAAGGGGGGGAGGCGGCTTAGAGAGAGTCGACTCTCATTCAAAACCACATACCGTCCTTATATTCTACTTTTTAATAAAACATTTTATTATATGTATTCTTTATATATTCAAACATCTTTTCTACCTCCAATAATTTTTTTAATCATATGAATTTTCTATAATTCAAACTCCTCTTCTATATAAATTAGAACTCCTATTTTACTTACAATAAAATTCTTAATTATATGTCTTACAAACACCTATTTTACTTCCAATAGAACTTTTAATTATGTCTTCCATATAAATTCAAACTCTTATTCTCTATAAATTTGAACACCTATTATGCTTCTAATATTTTAAAACATAGTTTTTTAGTTATTAATATTTAAACCCCTAAAATTCTAAAAAAAAATAAAATATGTTTATTTTCTATTATATCATTAATAATAAATTTTAATATCAACAAAATCCTATTTAATATCTTAATGTAGAATCGAACTTAATATCTTAATGCAGTTCTACCACCTTTATCAAAACTCATAAAATCATGTACTACTTAGAAATCCTATTCCGGGCTTACAACTAATATCAAAATCTCTATATATACACGTACATGCAACCAGAATAATATAACAAATTCATATCTCTATCCTCGAGGTTTAACAAACAAAACAGCTCTTTTTAAACATGGAGTACTCTTTTCTCAATGATCTCAACTTTTACATATATTACTTATAACAATGTTTATCCATAAAAATTGAATCCTAAAAATAAAATAAAATGTTAGGTCCGAAATAACGTAGAAGAGGGGTTGAATACGTTATTTAAAAAATATTTCGATTTTTTATGTGGATATGAGATCAAAAATACTGAATCGAAATAACACAACTGTTTGGGAAATATCTTTTAATAGATAAAACCCGGAGGTTTTTTACACAATCTAATCCTATGGATCAGCTACAAAATCAAACACTCCTAGGATAGTTTAGGCACGAGGACCTTCTACCCGACACTTCCTGAAAGCGGGCTAAGCCGGCTTTCCTACTAGATGGACTGTCTAGCAGCTTACACAGAGAAGATATAAGAGAGAGAAGAGAGAGTTGTGTGTTGAGGTGTGTTTTGAAGTGAAATACAAATGGCCTATTTATAGATTATAGAAATTTACTATTTGACACTATTCCAACAACCCCCAAATAGTAACCGAGCACTATTCCAACAACCCCCAAATAGTAATCGAACACTATTTCACCAACCCCAAATGATAACCGGGCACTATTACACCAACCCCAAATAGTAACCTTGCATAGTAACCGTGCATAGTAACTTTGCATAGTAACCGCGCATAGTAATCTTGCATAGTAACCGCGCATAGTATTACTATTCTTTCTCTCTTCTGTTTATTTTGCTGTTTTAATTCATCTCAGAAAATAATTCAAGTACCATATTAATTTAATTATTTATTATAAATAATTAATTAATCTGTTACTTAGTTAATTTTAAGAGTAAATTAATCTTTGACAATACCTTGAAATATTATGTTCGTCCTTGATTGTCAATAGGCTTTGGCAATTCTTTCTGTAAATTAATGTGTTGATCCTTCTCGTATGTGATGACACTTAGTGCACTGGTCTGGTTCACAAGTGACTAGCACTGATCTTGATCTTCACACCTTCGTTACATTACAATTGATTAGCCTGCAACAGTATCTTCAAATAATATAAATACATGGAATCTTTTGGCCCTTCAACTGAATCATCTGTACATCTTATTCTGTCACTGAGGCTTGATCATGTTAATGAACTTCTTTCAGCGACTTGATCCTTGTTGGTGCATGTTCTTCAAATTTCACGATCCCTGTATCGAGTTAATATTATTTATCTTTTATCCTAGTTGAGTTATATATGTCCTCTATTACATATTACTTTAAATTATGCTTTACATAAAATTTATAACATCGATATCAAATTCTAATAGCAAATACAATCTTTTATAATGAGCCGTCTTCTCGTTAAATACGTTTTGAGCCGCTCTCGTTTGGGATCGAAATTTCAACTTCATTACATATTATTCATGATACTTATCATATACAACAACTTTTTTCCTTAAAATCAAAACCTAAAAATAAAGTGAATTCCAATTTTTGCTTTCTCTAAACTTTCTAAAATTTATGAAGTTTTAAAAAATGAAAATACATCTTATTTTCTCTTTATTATATTATAGATAATCCTATATTTATTTAGGTTTCCCGCATTAGAATGTTCTTTTATTATATGAGAACTAGCTTTATAGCCCGTGCGAGGCACGGGTTTGCTCTAGCTATGTTTTAGTTAATTTGAGATTTAAATGGTGGCACGGAAATGCAATATATATTGCGTTGCGAGTGTTTTTTCTATGTTGCATTGTGTCATAAAGAGGATGTAGTTTATGGTCTCTCGAGCTAGCATGATCCAATTTTTTCTTAAAAATCCCAACATTAGTTATCGTTCTCTTTGATTTGTATGCCTGAGTACAACTGCTTACTTTACCGTGATCCAATTTTTACTTAAAAATCTCAATATCAGTTATTGTTCCCTAAAAATCGATTTGCACAAAAAATCCTAATATGAGCAACTCTAAAATATACTCCAACATTTAGGTACTTAGGGCTATTTTATAAGTTTCTATATATCAGCAAATGTATTATTATATACAAGTAATTAATAACAGTGCCTCTTTTTTTTTAAGAACTTCTTTATAATTCTTTCAAGTGAGTTAGTAGATTACGATTGTCAACCGTACTCTTTAACATAAACTGAAACCACAGTTTTAATTCATGTGCTAAAATATTTAAATTTAATTTTCCCTTGAATATGATAATATCAAAGATTTTATAATAAATGATCACATAAAACGGGGGTCGCAATTTATGGGGGACCAAAACATTTAAGATTTGAAGCCATAGTTTAGTTGGCTCTGGTTTTTAAACTGTAATAAACACAACCACAAATTCAAAGCACCAATGGCTTCTCATGCTACAAATATAGATAACATATAAATAACATTAATTAGATAAGCATCACAGTAGATTAACTGCATCAGGTGCATCCTTAAGTCACAAGGCTGCGCCTGATTTCCATTACATGTCATGGCAAATGTACGTTGAGTAGTTGAATAGAACATCGACAACAACCTGATCATTTCTTTCGATCTGTAGAGGGTTTTAGTGATATTATAACACCATAACCAAAAATGTGGCTAAAAACACAACCACAAATTCAAAGCACCAATGGCTATAGATAACATATAGATAACATTAATCAGATAAGCATCACAGTAGATTACCTGCATCAGGTGCATCCTTAAGTCACAAGGTCGTGCCTGATTTCCATTACATGCCTGGCAAATGTTGAGTAGTGAATAGAACATCGACAGCAACCTGGTCATTTCCTTCGATCTGTAGAGGGTTTTAGTGATATTATAACACCATAACCAAAAATGTGGCTAAAAATCCAAGATGCCCAGCAATGTGTAAGCTCAGATAGGCTATTTACTTTTATTCTAATTTTTTTCTTAAATGGATTCGGCATTTGATGTGTAACCTCCATAGAAAATGGGGCACGGGTATAGGCACATTCCGATGTTTACATGGAATGAAAACCAAGAACAATGTTACTGAACCAATAGCTAGTGCTGCTCCATAACTTCCCATATGGAACTTAAATACATATATACCCAACAAACTGGGCAAGAAATGCCAGAGTTGCAACTGAGCATGCAAGCAAAGGAAGAACTAAAAACTAAGACTACAAGTAGTAAACCAATGGTTTAAGAATAGCATGAGAGAATATTCCTGGTATTGACCAGATTGGAAACCTTCCGGCTTCATGCGAAATTAGAGAGTCGTGATGGATATTTTACAGAAGTTATTCCATAAAGTTCCATAAAATAACTACCGACATACAAAATGAAAGTAGAGATATTATGGTCCCATAAGTATAGGCAATAAGTTTTTTGTACTGTTTCGTGCCATATGCTTGACCACATAATGTTTTCGGTGCACTGACCAGTCCATACTATTTTTAACATAATTAATGTCCAATTAGATATGATATGGAACATGAACCTAAAGTATATGTGGCAATGGGAATTTATACTCGTTTCATAATAAAAACTAAGGAAACTCGCTTGCCTTTTCGAAACTTTCCCGAAAACTGAATTATAAGAAAAAAAAAAAAAAAAAGAAATCTCGTCTGCCTTTGCGAAATAAACTTCCACAACATTGAAGTCAGTAACATTTGTAAGGATATGATGACACCAAAGAGATAAAGTTTTCCAACATGACCAACCATTAAAGTGGACACAAATCTTAACAAATATTGTGAGGTTGACACAAACAACATTGTGAAAAAATATAACCGATCCTTTGGTCTCTGCTACAAACTCGTTCTATGTTGATTCTGCAACCATTTGTTACTCTTTGTTTTCAGGTGTCTTCAGCACTAAGGAAGAAAATATAACCAATATCTACAAACTTGTTCCATGTTTTTTTTTACTAAATTCATATATGGTGTTTTTTATGTTTATGGTTTTGGACGCTCTTTTGGTCCACTCTTGCAATCAAAATAGGATGTGCTCAGTATAAATTTCTCCATAATCCACAACTCTTATAATTACTTGTTCCTCCTCTAACATTTGTATATCAGCCTTATAAGTTTATTTATCTCCCTACGTTGATTGTATTCCACATTTTCAACAAATATATGTACATTTTTAGGGAACATAATAATGATAATTGGGTTCTTAACAATAATATATCAACAATCAGTGACTAACATAGAAATATGACATTAGTTTGAGGATATCTCCAATAAGGGAATCAAGATTCTAAAAGTCAAAGGAGGCGAAACAAAAAACACTACAAACTACAAAGCAAAGGTCCATTATATTGCTGGATTGCAAACAAAAACTACTTACATTATGCATCAGATGAACACCGACAATCGATAAACTATTTTCCTGGCATCCCTGTTAATATCAAGCCACCATGTTTTCGATATTTAAGACCAGAGAGGTGTACCAGGGGGAAACTTCAATTTACAAGAATCTAAATTCAAGTTTGAAAAGTTAAAACTTAAAACTACAACACAACTACCGGGTTTAGTAATTTAATCACAAAATTATCACGAAAATAAAATCTTTCAATCACCTAGATAACCATTTCGTTGATACATATATACTGAATAAAACAGAGCACATGGTCTTCATCACCACTACAATTACATTAAAAAGAAATCCAAGATCCCAAATAACAATGGATTAAATTAGGGTTAAAAGGCAACATAAAATGATATAAAAATAAAAGGAGAAAAACTAACAGGCGACCATTTTGACAATTGTGCGCAAAGTTTGAAGCTACCAAGTTATTCTTGTATAAAGCTTGCGCAGATATACAATATGTACATATATGTAGCCGCATATGTGTATTTGATTAAATGTTCTTGTTTGAGTTATCAGTGAAATGGCGACGTTCAATTGACAAAAGAGGCATATCGGAGAAGATGCAGAGTTTTGTCAATTGCGTATGCATATGTTGAGGTTGAATCACAATAGACGTGCCTTGAGGGATCGATGTGGCTCTAACGTGTTTCCGACGTGGCAGGTTGACATGGATTTAATTGTCTTATCAAACTCACTGTTGTGCTAGTAATAATATAATAGATAGTATTGGATTTATGAACATTTTTCCTAATAGAAATATAATTAACTTAAATAAAAAAATTATAATTTTAGAATATCGTAAAATATGTCACCACCGTCCTTTTATTCTACTTCCAATAAAATATTTAATTATAGGTCTCCTCTATATTTAAACACATATTCTATTTCCAATAAAACTTCTAATTATATGTTTTTTCTATAAATTCGAACTCTTTTTTTTCTATAAATTTGAACTTCTATTCTTCTTCCAATAGAACTTTTAATCATATACCTTATAAATATCTATTCTACTTCCAATAGAATTTCTAATAAAGAGTGGTAAATCTCGAAAGAGATCCAGAGATTTTCCCTCTAGGAGGTTAAACTTGAATCGATTAAATGGCACAAAACCCAAGTTTCACTCGTACGTCAGTGAAGACACTTGGTTCATAAAAGAACCATCTACCGATGGATCTTTCCGTAAAATGGAAGATTCACCAGCAGTTATTGAGGTAGGTAATTCCACCTCAGATGCCTGTGAAGGCATTTGATCTTTAGAAAGATCATCAACCACTGTTATGTTCCGAATGGAACTCAAGATAGTTGCTCCCGTCAATTCAACCTTATTTACATTTCCACTCATTTGACAAGGAAGAATTGTTTCACTAACAGTTGCAGTTACCTCAGGTTCATTTGGTTTACTTCTTTTAGAATGAGGTAGAGCTGCTGATGTAACGAACTCCTTATGTGGTGCTGCTGAGGCACTATCTCCCTCAATAATGTGGATGACTGGTCGTTTAGTGACAATTAAGGTGTAGGAGTTTGTTGTGTTTGTGTTTGCATTTGTAGAATGGGCTCTTCGACCTGTGTTAGAGTCGGTGGGATTTTCTGCTCTTGGTCGGGTAAGATGGCCACTAAGGGCTGTAGAAATTGTATTTCCTGTGACACAATAGGGAATACAGAGGTTGGAATAACAGGGATTGAAATATTACCTTGTCGTATACCTGCTCTCACTGGTCGTGGTAACAACAGAAGTGGGACAGTCTTTAGATATTCAGTTAGGAATGTAGGTACATCCGTATATTTCTTTTTGCTTATGTAATTAATTACAGTCGTCTTCATGGAAGAACATTCCACCTTTTGACCATTTTCCAAGCGTACCCTGTCTTCATCATTCAAAAAATCATTTAATATTAACTGTACAAACCTTGGATATAGACATTTGACATTTTGAGTCCGAACATCTCTTGTTCCCAAGCGTTCCATTTTTAAAATGATTTGATCAAGCACTATTTTTCCAAAATTAATCCTCAAATTATTGGCGACCGCATACTCTATTATTTGAATAAATTCAGGTATTCGATCTTGAATTGTTCTATCTGAGGAAAAAACATGGTTAAGAGTGTGAAAGAAGAAATTCCAGTACTGGGTTAGAAATGTTCTAGAAAGATTACCAGTATTGAAGTTGCCATCTTAGTACCTTATAAAACGAAAGAACATTTCAATTTGTTCAGGTGTAGGATCAGAAACGAGATTTTCCATAGAAAAATGGAGAATTCGATTAACATCTCATTCAGTGACCATAATCGACCTATCAAACAGTCGATATGTGATTGCACACCCGTCCTGTCCAGAAGTGTTCTCCGCACTGCAATATAGTTCACGCAATGCATCATGGTTAAGCTGCACCTGTGTAACTAAAGCATAGCGGATTAATGAATGTTCATTCAGAAATTGTGTCCAAGCCCGAAATTGCTCATCCTGAATGGTTTTGATTTGCTGAATGGAAATGGGATTAACTTTAGCAATTAAAAAGCTTCTCTGCAATGCCATTTTCAAAATTTTGAGGAAATTCAAAAACAAGGGTTAGTGCGTATAACAAGAATATGAAATCCGCTCTAAAAACCACCAGCTAGATTGTGAGATCTTTCCAGTCAAAGCTTGAAGTATTCAGCAATTGTGTGTATATGCTCTGTATATCTGAAAAATGATGATGTTAAACACAAACAAAAACTCATCATTGAAAGTTGATGGGATGTTTGAATTCTGATATTAAATGGAAAATTACATACCCAATTCCCCTTCATCACTTGCATTTTCCCGTAGAGACTTAAATTCCTATTTAATGACCAGATGCATTTTCATATAGTACTATGGAATATAACTTCCTATTACGATCCAAACAAGCACCTGGTATCTATTGAACTCGTAACAATTTTATTGAAGTTATTAGATAGGAAAAGATATATGATATAGAGACATGCCAAAATTATATGATATAGAGACATGCCAAAGAGCAACGTGGGGGATCACCACTTGTACGGATGAATATATGATCAACGAGTACAAAGTTGCTCCATCAAAATTGTTTACGCTGAAACGAGATTGGTATAAATAGGAATGTAACACCCCAGTCCCACATCGAGAAGATTTGAGACTTCTGTTCAGTTTATAAGGCAAAATAATACTAATAAGTGCACCAACAAATCATGATCTTTTGGGGGCCTGTGGTGGGCTTGTGGATTACCCAAGTTGTTGCATTTGGGCCAGTTTACTTTGGCTTATTTCGGATTCGGAATTGGGACTTGACCCGAATTTCAAAAATAGGCTCGGGATTTGACCCGGGTTATCACATATGGTATCAGAGCCGACTCTCGAAAGCTTGATTTGTCAAGTTGCCGGAGGTGGGGACACGAAGGCTGGTGGTATTATCCCACAATGAACAGAGGTCCGAAGGTGGGGACACGAAGTCAGCCGGTATTATCCCACAATGGCTAGGGAGGAACGATCTTGGACCTATGGGATATTCGTTCAGGCCTGACGAGGACGTCAGGAGTTTAAGTGGGGGAGTTTGTAACACCCCAGTCCCACATCGAGGAGATTTGAGACTTCTGTTCAGTTTATAAGGCAAAATAATACTACTAAGTGCACCAACAAATCATGATCTTTTGGGAGCCTGTGGTGGGCTTGTGGATTACCCAAGTTGTTGCATTTGGGCCAATTTACTTTGGCTTATTTTGGATTCGGAATTGGGACTTGACCCGAATTTTGAAAATAGGCTCGGAATTTGACCCGGGTTATCACAAGTAATCTTATTTATTTTTGACTGCGAAAGGACTCTTGAATTTAGGATATGCTCCAAACTTAGACTATCTAAAGCATCTCAAACATTCTGTTCAACTTATTGTCCATTTGGACATTCTTGTTTGGAATGGTTGTACTTTTTTTGCAGCTTCTTGATTGGGATCAAAGTCTCGAGCTGCTTCCTTCCAATAAAATAAAAATGAAGCAGATGGATGTTTACGGCTCTATTATATTATAGAGTGCCAGCACACTCGGAATAGGTTTATGTAGAAAATATTACATGCACTTTTACTCACAAGTCACAATGTCTGATTGGTCCGAAGCTAGTAGATTTTCTTCTGAAACTGTTTCGATATAGTAAATACCTAATAAGCATAAAAGAATCCTATCACAACCAAGATAATTTCAAATATAGTGAAAAAGAAAAGGAGTCACTGTATAGTCTATGAGACAGAAGTCAAATCATAGCACATGAAATAATATTTTCCTGAAAGGCCTTAAGTTTGAACTCTGTACTGATGTTGCTCTACTGAATTGAATAATACTGTAGCAAAGTTAAAAATCACAGGGGGTCATTTTATCCAATCTTGAGTTCGAAAAACAATATGTTAAAATCACAGAGGGGGGGTCATTTTATACAACTTAGGAGGAGTTCGAAAAACAATATGTTGATTACCATAACCTGCTAAACCAATTGGGTCTGCATGAACATCATCAACCAGCACCTGTAAAATAGTGGAATAAATTAAAATTGGGCACCTCTGGAGAGTGAAATCACAGTTGTGCTCAAGTATACAAGATCCCCCCCTAAAGCACTTGATCGCACTTACCAAACATTAAGATCATAAAATCTGATCCCACCAACCGAATAGCTTGCACACGCTGAGAAATTCAGGGGATGAAAGACGAGAAATACAAAAATTTAGAAATATCAGAAATGCAAAGCAGATGAAGATAACATGAACAACGAATACTAGATAAAGCAAACCATGTCATTGAGTACATATTAATAATTAACTGAAAGAAATAAAATGCTGCAAGTCTGCAAGATTTCCTCAGCTCAAAGGCTGAGACCTAAGATGATCAAGAATCATATGATAGCTAAAGGATTGGAATTATAAATTCTAAAACTTGAAAGCAGGCTTCTTTGATTTCTTATCTTTTCCGTCCACCTTCCGTTTCCTCTTCTTTGAATTCTCAGCAACCATGTCACTGAAATCTTCCGGCTTATTACGGAGCTTCTCCTCCTCCCTGGCTTCCTCGTACCTGGCTGGTAGAATATTCTCCATACCTTCCAACTCTTCTGGGTTTAGTGACACTTCAACTGCCGTTGAACTTTGACCTCTAAGCAAGCCAACACTTTTTGCTGCTGGCTTGTCTTGTGTAGCATCACTTAACGCATAGGTATGACTTGTACCAAGAAGGGTCCCTGGAGCAATCTTGGCTTCTTTCTTCTCAAGCACTTTGTAGAGAAGCTTCTTAGGATCCTTCCTCTGCTGCTTGCGTAGGTCCATAACATCTGGAGTCTCAATACCAGTAGGAGTGCTTGATAAACTATCCACTGACTTGATGCCATCTTTTACTTCTTTATCATCTGGCACTTCCACTTCCTCTTCCTCCTCCTCCTCCTCCTCCACTTCTTCCTCCTCTGGCTCAAAATCTCCCCAATGTTTAGTTTTATCTTGTGCTTCCTCCTCATAGTTTGGTTCTTCTGGTTGCAGACCAAATACATCTCCGTACAAAGGACGACCGTTGTGGTCAACAGGTGGTCTGCCCCAGCCTCCAGGCTGACAACCAAATAAAGCTCCACGTGGAATAGGAGCATTTACTCCAGGAATCTTCAATTGTGGATAAGAGGGCGGAGGACCATATCTCTGCATATTAAGGAGCCACGGAGGCGGAAGACCTTTTTCCATACCAAGTGCTTGTTTCAGTTCTTGTGACAGCATTCCGGGCTTCCTCTCCTTTTGTTTAACCTCAAACTCTTTCCCTTCATAATACAGATCACCCTGTAATGTCAACGGTGGTTTTTTCATGTGCTTAAAGAACGCATCATAGAGAACCTCGTAATCAATTTCCATTTGACCCTTCTTACCTTGCATCTTATCACGTTGCTTCTGTTTAAGTTTCTTGTTGTCCTCCTTTTCAATATAGGATTGTCTGAGTCTCGCAATGCCCGTCTCCTCAATACAAGCAGGTAGTTGATAAGGTTTCTTGTCCATACCGCGCTTCCCCTGCAAAAACCTCCTTTTCTGACTCCAATGCCTAGGTACAGGAACAGTATTCCGATACGATTTCAGATATACAAGCAACTTAGGATCCGCTGCAGTGGCATCCCACACCTCTACTACGTCAGGCCTGGAACAAATATTTTTCAACTCAGCAATTTTCATCCTCCGCTGAAGCTTTTTCTGTTTGTTCGAAAGACCAGCAGCAGGCTTATCTTTTGAATCCTCCTGCTCCTGTTCTTCATCATCAGAATCAACTTTCTTCTTAACAGTTTTATCAACCTCCGCCTCGTCTTTCTTTACATCTTCCTCCGCAGCAACAGGCTTAACGAAATTAAATTTTTCAAAAACCTTCCTGAACTCCTCGTCCATAACTCCGTCGAGATCAGCCTGATCAGGAACATATTCAACTTCAACAGCCTCAGAGGCCGTTGGAGGAACAGAGTTCTCTCCGGCCTCATCACCGCCATCAATGACAGTGGACGCATCACTTTCATCTCCAGTAGATGCATCAGCTACCTTGTTCTTTTTCTGATTTCTCCGCCTCCTGCTTCGCTTACTCTCCCGATGCTTTTTCGTAGGCGTTGCCAAACCACCATTAAGCAATTCTGATGTCATAGTTGTACAAAATTACTCCCTATTCGAATAATTTGACGATAATAAAAAGAGAGAGAGACAGTAAAAAGATTCAATACCTTAAGATTGGTGGCTGCGTCTGAACACGGGCGTAATAGAATTTGAGAACCCTAAAATAATCGAGAGCTTAAAATTTGTAGGATACAATGAGGGGGTGGATGACCCTTTATATAGATCAGTTTAACGTGTATCGGAATCGTTTTAGAATTAGGATATCTTGGAGGCCAAGTATCATCTTTTTATATTGTCTTGTTCGTCAAAAGTAATTAAAATATTTTTTTATATTTGATAATATTATGTTCAGCAAGGAAAATAAAGTTTTATTATTAACAGATTTGTAAGGGATCAGTAGTAGGCCAAGATAGTATATATAGCAAAGAACCTATTTGAAATTCACTGATGTTTTTGTTATTTAGTTACTTATCAATATATTCTTAATGATGCTTAGTGAAGAATTTAATCAAATTACATCAATTACCCCTTGAAATCAATATTATCCAATTTTTTTATATAGGCTTTTTAGTCATTTTATTTTTAAATTACACCAATTACCCTTTGAAACCAATATTATCCAATTTTTTTAGATAGATTTTTTAGTCATTTTACTTTTTGATCAGGTTAATGGATATCATGTTTTAATCGATATAGTGGTGTTTAGGTACTGTATTTTTCTTCTGATATCTCAGACGCACTCGATACATACATACATCTTCCCTCGACGGATCTCTCTCCCTCTCACCACAACTTTTATTAAAACAAACCCTAGAAATTTATACATACATAAACCTATCTCTATATCTAAGTAAATTAACAATGGATTCCAAATCGAAGAACGATAATCCCCGATCAGGCGACGGTGCCAGTCCCGGGTTCGATTTCGCTCCTCTTCTCGCACTTATATTTTGTCGTTATATGTATCTAATAGTTTGTATCTCTCTTTGTTGCAGAAAAATCTTCATCGGAGGATTGCCGAAGGATACCCTCTACAGTCAGATCTCTCTCTCTCTCTCTCTCTCTCTTTCTCTCTCTCTCTCTCTCTCTCCTTTCTCCTTTCTATATGCATATGTTTTATTGTTTGTGTGTATATGTAAGTTGTAATTGTGTGTATATGTCATGTATTGTGGTTCAGGGTTTTGTGATATTTATAATTTGTGATTTGTTGTTTGCGAGGAAGAAGAAGATCTTAGATAGGAGTACTAAGAACAACATAGAGAGTTAAAAGTAAGACCCCTGACAGAATTCCATATGGCTATATGTAACAAGGATGCTACTTTGAGCAATTTGGACAACAAAACATAATAATGGTCAGTAATGAACGGCTTACAGATGATTAACTCAAATGGTATCATGTAGTGTTATTCGACCGTATCTCTCTCACCCTATCTGGCCCCGCAGGGGCTGTGCAAATAAACACTCGGTAGGCATTCAAGATTTCAGAGCTCTCCAACTACATATTCAAATCGTGCTCCAAACAAACGTATTTATGATAATATATACACGGGATAGGTTTGACTTACGTTGTTATCACATTATTCTAATCGTAGTACAAATGAGCGTCTTTCTGATTATATATGCACAGGATGGGTTCGCCGAGGCCAATATTTCGTGATTTAGAAATTGTAAAATACTCCGAAAACACTTTTTCTCTGATTTACTTCCTTTGTCAGAATCTAAAGTGGCTCCCTATATTTTATAAAATTAACTTAGTAATGTTTTTATCTCCACATTCTGAAAATCAATGTTGATACCTTCCAAGCATATATTTGCACAATTATTGTGGTTTAGAAAGAGCTTTAAATGATTTTAAAATTGCCTGACACTAACACTGATAATTTTTCTTACAGGTCAATCACGAATGTAGATTTTGGCATTGCTAAAATTGAGGTTCAGATTGAAGGGATGATTCTAGAGACATTTCATTCAAATTTTAGGACCGCTGAATATTGAGGGTAAAGTGCTAAAATTGAGAATTATCTTTAGATGACTCCGTAGGCATCTCGAGTCTTTGTATGAGTATATAAATGTTTCTAATCTTTCATTCAATTAATGTTGCTCTTACCCTCTCACACTTTACCGGCTACATTTTTCTAAATTTTAAATAGTTATATATACGTTGTTAAAGGACATTGCTATTTAAATGATTTGAGTATTTATTAGTTTATTTACAAGGACAGATTAATCTATTTAATCTTTCAAGAATAAAATAATTGAAAATACTAAAGCTGTGAAGGAATCCAATTATGCGGCAGTTCTTGATCTTAAGACAGTGTTTGCAGCTACATTGGCAGTCACTTCCTGAGCCCAGTCTTTGAATTTAGTTTAACTATCTTTCAAAATTAGATCTACATGAGTGAAATATACTAATCTTGAGCCTAATGTTCTTATGCCTCATTACCAATGGAGTGTGACCTGTAGGATAATTGGCTTTTTATATACTATCTTTGTCTGTTTATATCTTCTTATGATCGTCTACAGCTAACACATAATCCATTTCATAATTCGAACAACTCTGATCCCCCCATGTCTCTCAGATTCGTGTTCTGACATCTTTAGCTGAGGTAACAACAGAAGAGATGACAAGATTGGATGTGGAAGTACACAATGATTAGTGCGCACATCTTTCAAATTCTACATGTGCAGTCATTGCTTGATAGATGCTGGGAACATGGATTTGCCTATTTCTGAAAGAGAATTCCATGGATTTGTAAGGCATTAAACTGTTATTCACTCTTTTCTTGAAAATAATCATATAAAACCAAGTGTAAATATAAGCTGTTAATTTGAAATTTCAAGTCATAATACTAAAACACAAAGTTTTTATAATAGCTAATCTC
The DNA here is from genome assembly GCA_037693485.1 of Kitagawia praeruptora. Taxonomy (NCBI): domain Eukaryota; kingdom Viridiplantae; phylum Streptophyta; class Magnoliopsida; order Apiales; family Apiaceae; genus Kitagawia; species Kitagawia praeruptora. Next base: position 42,014,747 of record CM075345.1, on the reverse strand, counting down.
TAATCTCAGTATGGTCACGTTCCAAATGCGAGTAGAAGCAAATACAGTATGCTATGAGAGTTTTAAAGATTATACATTTTAAATATGCTATGAGATTTTTACCATATGACTGAGCTGTGCTTTGTAGATACAGATTTTATTGGCATTTCAGTTTACGCGATGCTGGTGAATTCAAAGAAGTTTGAGAAAACAGAATACACTTCTTGAAAATTGAAAGCATCTGTATTCAGATGGTCTCTCTAGAAGCACCAGTTACTTGACCATTCTGGACAAAGAGCCATCTACAGTGGCGTTATCATGTGTCCTAAAAGATCAGCCCGAAAGGTCTGCTAATCTGGATGAGTTGGTAATTTGTTTAAGTTATTGTACAATCACTACTTTCTTTATAAGACTAATCTGATGCCAAGTATTTTTTCATGCTGGTACTTCATATTTTTAGGTCATATTAGAAATTTAAAAAATGTAGCTTCAAACGTGAAGAGGTCTGGTAGAAGCATTTTAGGAAAATTTAATTCAACGGGAAATCAGAGGAAATTGTGCCGCTGAGAAAGGTTTGTCGTCGACCTGAGACTGATTACAGGTTGCAGCAACTTTATTCTTCAAACGAGCCTGCATCTACAAACCAGCCTAAAGCTGATGCTATACCTACAAACAACTCTTTGTGGGTTATGAAGGCTGACAGTCCCGGTGCTATAGAAATTTCAGAAGCTGTTAATAATTCTCTGCAACAACAAGATTTGAAGATTAACAGCCTTAGTGCTGTGGAAATTATAAAAAATGGTGATAATTTCACTACTGCAATGCAGCAAAAAGGAGTTGCGGAGATAGTATGTGCTGCTAATGTTGGAAAGTCACATGTCTCACCTAACAAAAGTTACAGGTGCTATTTTTCTGGGAAATTTGTTCACCATGTAATGAAGTTTAGCAACCTAAACATGTTGTAGAAGTATAGTTCTAGCACTAATGGAAAGTAAAACGTTTAAGTAGGCAATGTTGTTGTAATTTATAATGGTGAATAAGGTTATGTTGAGGGCGGCTTTGATAACGGTTCATGTCACTATATCTTCAAGTTTGTATTGAAACTTGCAATTCAAAAAAAAAAAAGGAACGCCTATTAATCAGTTATTGTAATTTGTTTAGAGCAATGTATGTTTATTTTTTAGGTTTATTGGCATGTATTTCATGTACTCTATGTATTTTATCTCTGTTCTAATTAATACATAGATTATGTGTCATGCTTATGTAAATAATAAATTAAAGATTGATAAAAGAATTATAATAATTAATATTGAGAAATATAAAGTTTTGATGGGTAAAAAACTCTGTGACTTTACATTTATTAAAATTTTACAAAAATTTTAATTGTTTTTTCTTCATGTTGTAATTGATTGCTTTTTATTTAATCATGTACTATAGGATGTGGAAATTTTATTTAATAAATTAATATTATCTCTCTCATTTTATAAAAGTGAAATATTATAAAATGAAATAATGATTTAGGAAATTTTTAGAACTTAGAAGTCGACTTTTAATATTTTGGCATATTTTGTATATGATTTTTTAATATATTAATTTACTTTTAAAATAAGTAAAATTCATAAATTATATAAATAAATAAAATTTGAATAAAATAATAGTTTTATATTTTAAAAGCATTTATTTTTCAATTGAAAAATGTGTACAAGTATCTTATACTAAACGTACATAGTATTGAAATTATGTGTGTAAATTAAATTAAACATAATAATTTCAGAAATATAATTAAAAAGGTGGTTAGGATGGAAATTACGGAGTATATATGTTGTCAGTCAAATATAGTATTTGGACAATTATGGTTTATAATATAAAATCTAAAGGATTACAAATATAATAAAAGTAAAATTATAACTAATATTTTTCATAGTCTTATGGATCTCTTTGTGTCACTGAAATTGAAATGCTCCTGTGAAAGTACAGTTACCTATATTGACTTTAAAAAAATGCATTTTTTACTTCACAATATATTTATTTAAATTATTAGAGATAAAATGCAAAAATTATAAATTGGTTATGCCTGCCAAACTGAGTATTTTCGTTTGTGATACAAAAAAAATGCTCAGAGAGGCTCTTTAAACACTATCAGCATGTTTGGCGATGAACTTTTAACTTATCCATTTTGCTTTAAGCGTATTTAGGGTGTTTGGCAAAAAGGCTTATTGAGCTCCTTAACGGAGTTTTTCTCCATTAAGTCAAAAGTACCTTTTAGGTACTTTTGACTTATGACTTATGACTTATCGAGTTTTTTTTTCCTTTCAGCACTCTGTAAAGTTTAAATATATGAGTTTTAATTTTTTTTAAGTAAAATTTCACTTTAAGTCAAAATTATTAAACCTCCATTTTAACTTTAAGTAAAATTACCCAAATATATTCATTCAGCTTTAAGTAAAAAACTTTACTTTCTCCTTTAAGTTAAAATAAAGTATTTTAAGTCAAAAGTAACTTATTTTAAGCAATCTCAAACGCCCTCTATATCTTGATTAATTAAGCTATTGGTATTCTCCTAATTTAGTTGCTCTTTTACATTTACACTATACTATTTTTGTATTATCTCGCACACTACTGTGATTGAGATGAAACTGGACATACTCCTGGGTCTACTATATCGTCCAATAAGAAAATAAAAAGTGGTTAGTTGCAACTTCTTTTTGGATATGTAGTTTAATCTACGATTTTGTAGTTTGAGGATGTTCTTATGAACATGTTATCTATGCTAATTGTTTAATTCTATCTTGTGCAGGAGAAGTAGATGACCATTGTGGCATCAGCTGCAGCATCTGAATCATTGAGCAAGAGTTGCAGGACTTTTCTAATTTATCATTGCAGTAAAATTAATGATTAGTACTCTGTTTTTACCAGTAATTCTTATTTGGACATCTTGGTTTAAATTTACATTTTTCTAAACTGGTTGCTGCCATCAAACCTATGATGAACTTTTAAGTTGAAATTTCGGATTAAGTTGGTTTATCTATCACTTTTATATGATATTCTCTTAAATTTTTTATTATATTTCCGGGTTGTTTGGAAATTTACAAAAGTAAATATGAGTATAGTATTTTTAATCAACCATAAGCGCCTTTATGGCCGGAATGGTTGTTGCACGCCGCTGCAAGAGTGTTGCAGCATTTTCCCCAAGTTTCTATTTGGTCTCATCCTACCTGAAAAAACCTTGCCACATTGGAGTTTAAACTAGAAGGATGAGAATGCCACAAAAGGAAGCTGTTTCCATAGTTCTCAGTATAATGTTTATGGAGATTATATTTGTTTTGAATGATTATGATGGTCTTTAAGGATATGGGAATGGTTGCAAGTCTGTTTGGCGTATGTGATGTGGTTGCATCTTCAAAGTGGCATCAAAATTTTGATAGATTTGGCTAGCGAATGTGATGAGTTTTCCTGCGTTTTGGTGGTGCATGCTTCTCCTATTTTAATAATTTATTTGAGCTTCCTAAATCCTAGATTACATATCCGTGCTATGATTTATAAATTCGTAAATATCTATTAGTGTTTACTTTGTGTTTCATTAAGTGGTTACTTTGTATTTCATTTGTTTAAGGAGAAGCCTGAGCTACCGGAAGCCGTGGTTTGCAGGTCTCGGGGTCTTTAATTTAATTTAATATTTGTCTCCAAGGAACTTTACCCACAATTTGGTGGTTACTGATATTTGTCACAATTTAATATTCATATTTTCTTGATTTGGGTTTTTTTTTATGTAGGGACTAAAGGTTAATTGTTCAGTGAAAAAGGTTGATAAAATGAAGATTATGATATCTGGTGCTCATGCCTCTGGAAAAGGAACTCAGTGTGAGCTCATTACCAAGAAAGTAATTGGGGAGTTGGCGAATTTTACAGTGTGGTGTATGATGTATCGATTTATATATGTAGTGTATTGTATTGAACATTGGAATATCTTCCGTAATATGTAGTGTATTGTCATTAGATCATTTCAAATATTTGAGCCTAACAAGGATAAAGTTATGTAATAACAAGAGCAATTTCCTATGATTTGTATGTTACTCTTTCATATAAATTTTAGCATATCACTATTTTATTAAATACTTATATAACTGTATAGAATATTTTTTTAAGAATTATTATTTATATAAATGCATAGAATATCTTTTTAAAAAAACAATAAAATTTGTAAAAATTTTCCTATCATCATTTTAAATTAAATAAAATGCCGTGTACGAAGTACGGGCAAAATGCTAGTTATTCTAAAAATCTCCAATTCAATTAATTCTTTACAAGATGTCTAGTCAATTCAATTTTTAAAATCCCCGATTAAACTTTACGAGTACTTCTTGATCTTGATCGAAGTATTTATAATAAATTATTAAAATTAAAATAATATATTAATCAAATATAAATTATTATATACTTTATGATATGATAAATAAATATCACTTAATAAATAACTATTAGAATTAGATTAATATACTAAATAATATTAAAATACATCCAATTTTTATTTCAATTAAATCGAAATTAATCCTGCTAAAGTCCGTCCGATTGCATTACACTCATAATCGGCTTAAACATAGTATATTTTTCTTTCCAGCTATAGCTGGATAATGTCTGTATTCTTAATAAGTCCTCCAAAATTAAGATTGATATTTTTCTTAAAGAAAAATAGCAAGTCATAACACTACTTCCCAAATGCAAGCAGTTCTTGTGAGTTGTGAGATATAAGTAACACTTTAGATGGTTAGTTTTGCGAGGATTTAAATATATTGATTGCTAGTAAGAAAGGCAATTTAAACATTGCCTGACTTGAACGCCAAATCAAATTTATAACCACGACAAGATTTTAAACAGAGTTATATTTATGACAGAAACAAGACCTAAAAATAGTCGTGGAATTTACCATAGAAACAGGACATAAAAACAGAGTCAGATTTACGACAGAAACAAGACTTTACAACAGAATCAAAACAGAACGCAAAGAAAGGAGGATTCTTCATCAATATATTTCGGAATCCCCAAACTTCACTAGATCTAAAAAGATACCAAAAGTAGACATGTGATCTACCAAGTACAGGTACTACAGATGCTATATATACCATCAAATGGGAGAATACAACTCATCCACACGACTTTAAGATCACTTATAACTTCAGGGTGGAGAATTATCTAGCTTGACTGTTGTAATCTTCAGTAATGTTAAAGAAGAACCGTGGCAAAGATGCTATTCTTGGGAGGTTGAGCAGCAGATCTCCAACTGAATCCTTCCTGGACATGCCAAGCCCCTTCCCGGATACATCAGTTAATTCCCCTTGTGGTGTCGATGAATCCTCAGTAACCTCACTTTTCACTTCTGGTGCAAAGCAATTAAACTGATGTTTTGTCTTCCTATCCGTCATAGTCATATCATTACTCTGGCCACTTTTAAAATTGAAATCTTGAACTGGCCCAGGATCTTTCTGCAGAAGGCTGTACAGGGAATTGACTCTCGTCATAATGGACTTCTCATCAGATGTTGGTACATGTTGAGAGTCGGTAAATAAGCATCTGCTAATCTCATCCAGAATCTCTAGACTCTCTCGTTCTTCGTTGGGCAGAGAATTTTTAGACGTCCTCTGCTCAGAAAACCGATGTTCAATGTGGCTCACCAAATCACTCATTGACATTGACGGAGGAAGTCCTGGGAATTTGATATTATTCCAACATTTGAGATTCTTAAACTCCCTAGTTCCACTGTTTGCTTCATTCATACCATTTTCCATTACTGAAAGAAAAATGGTCAAAAGATTTCAGAGTGTGCCACGTTGAAATTTAATTATTATGCAACTGAAGCTCCTAACAATTTATCACTAATAAAAAGGAGCTGCTAACAAGTGCATTCAGTCTGCAAAGTTTAAAGTGACAAAAAGAAGAGTGTTTCTATACCACCTGTTTCAAGAGGTCTCCAATGACAGTAGTGTACTGAAAGTAAAACCTATGTTACTCCGACTCTTCTGTTTAGGTCGCCGTACCCGTGTCGGACACTTGGACACTCGGACACGACACTTATTTCGTGTCGGATCCTTTGACTAAATATGGATACTTTGACCAATTTAAAGATCAAATATTTGTCACACTTACGATTCAAAATAAATATGTGAGAAGAAAGAATGAAGCAAGAATGAGATAAAAGTAGTAAAGATGCCTAATTCGCAAAATCCTTTAGAATATCAAGTTTAATTTAAGTTCTATTGTTACTTTCTTCTAAGATGTCTAACTTACCATACTTGTTTATTAATAGATTATGCCGAGTCCCCGTACCAGTGTCCAAAAATAGGACAGTGTCCCCGTGTCCCCAATTTTTAGACTTTTTAAGTCCGACACCCGGATATGTGTCGTGTCCGACACTCCGTACCCGTGTCAGAGTAACATAGAGTAAAACTGTCAATCAACTTCAGAGATTAAAACATTAAAAGCTGATTCGTTATTTGTATATTGCAGTTAAAGCTGCTAACAGGTAAGTGCATTCCGCTGCAAAAGTTCAAGGTGACAAAGAAAGAGTGTTTCTACACTAACTGCTGTCAAAAGTTCTCCAGTGATATTACAGTGACCACAATAGGTTCTACTCAACATCAAAACTTCAGATTGATAAGGCTTAGCTAATCTTGAAATGGTTAATTTGTATACTTAATGAACCATGAGGTTAGAAGAAAGTAAATAATTGACAGAAGCCAAAAGGCTAGAGTTGAAACATAGCCATTCTAGAATAACAATGTAGCTGATTAACACAAATCACCACCACATTTCCCAGGCAGGCACGTCTTTATAAATATTACCTGAGCTTGGTGTAGACGTTTCTCGAGAAAATTGCTCTTGATGAGTTCCAAACAAATCATTTTGTTCATTTTTAGAGGATGAAGATTGAGGCCCAGATGAAGATGGCACATCCTGCAAGTTAAAGATGGCAGGCCTACCATCTCTATTCATATCATACTTGCTGTTGCCTTCATCAGATTCATCAAACACCAAACTCCTAGGTTCAAAATATGGAGATTCTAGTGTAATCTCAGGTTGCTGACTCAGATAATTTAGACGAGGATCACACTGAATGAGCTTCTCCAAATGCTTCCCCAACAAGCCTGGTGGACACTGCAAGTAATGTCTCCTGCAACAAAGTAAAGAATTAACATCATTCAAAAGAATAGAAGGCAACAAATTTAGTATTTAATTAGTTAGCCAAAGTGCATAGTTGTGCTTGGTACTTGGTAAAGCTCAATTGCTTCTACAATAAATAAGTCATAATTATTGCAATTAAGATGCACTGCCTGATTAATTTGCTCTAAACATTTAATAATCATTGCAATTCAGATGCTAACCCCAATCTGAAAAGTGAAATCCTTCAGCAAGATGCAGGGAAGCATTTTTTTGGCAATTATAAAGTTAATGTTTGGAATGGGCGCTCTAACTTGATGAAGATAGACCACTAGTCTCAGAGAAGAAGGCACAAGGTATTACAAGCTTCATGATTTTAGTCATATGAATACCATGAGAACATAGACACCCTACAGCCAACTTAATAATAAGTCATGAGTTCTTCTTTCGACAGTGCAGGTGTTAAAGGATGTATGCATACTACATAGGTCATGCTTCAATTCAACAGTCCAAATTCTCATTTCCTGTTTTATCTATAGTATCTTCTAAAAATAATCATTCAATCACAACAACTGTAATACCCTTACTGGAAGCAAAACATGGCAGTTAGTGGGTCCTTCTTTGTTCTTGAAGACATGTAACTATAAGCTACAAATTCGAAAGCCTTTAAAGAATGATACCTGTTTATGCTTGCTTGTTCCCCAGTAAAATCTGATGTTGCCTGCCACAGCGTATGCTTCCTCGGTTGCGGATTTGTTTCCCTAAAGAAAAGAGGCTGTCTTGATAGCTGTAAAAAGCAAATAACAACTTTTTGTAGTCAGGAAAATGGTAGGCGATCACCAGCAAACGGTTGTTGCCAGCAAACCATACCGCATAAAGTAGAGAGATGGGGCCCCCCTATTTTCACACCAAAAACCCTATTGTACACATATTGCAGAAACTTTCTGCGGTACATGTTTTCACAGCAAACGTTTGCCCCTGACCAGGTCCCCGGAAAAATATACTACAATGATAATGATTTCAAGCAGTTGCTACGGGACAATAAATAACAATTATTTATGTGCATTTAGTAAACTGCACTGGGGGAATGAAAGTTACCACTACATCCAAAGTTCCAGGTTCATCATCAGCATAAGTTGCTTTCAGTGCCAAAATGTCGGACCACTGAATTTCGATCTTGTTTTTAAGACCGCCGTCAAGAACTTCCCAAACAAGCTTATGCTTTGCATAGTAACACTTGGCCACTAAGTCGCCTTCATGTCTTGACTTATACTGCAAGCAGTAGAGAAACATTAAATTGTGTTGAAAAGCGGAGAGACAAAGCATTTGTATATTTTTTTTAAATGAGGTCGAAAGGCATTTTGACTTTTACCTCCCACGTCCCAATTTTCAGAACTGTAGCAGGGAAGTTAGAAGCCTTGAGTCTATCATTACTATTAGAAGCAGCAGCTTTCTGTTCTTTCTTAACAGTAGCCCCAACCTTGGCCTTATTACCTTGACAAAGCCTCATCTGAATCAAATCCAAAAGGGATGGGCTCTTTCTAAGCTTCAACCCTAAAGGACTGGGCTCATCAAGTGGATTATATTGTGAAGGAGGTACCGGAAAAGAAGTAGATCCCAATTCCTGCTTCTGCTGCTGTTCCTAATTAAGAGAAAGTAACATAATCAGCAGCCAAGAAACATAAGAAATCATCACACAGGAAACTGCTCAAGTAACATGCACATTTCTTCACTGTTATTTTCCATACTCTATAAACAGAAAATTAATAACAATAATAATATCAATTGCTTCAACAAAATTTAATCATGCAAATTGATAGAGAAACACTAATTTGTCCAAAAATATAATTGGTTTAAGCAATCTAATTCCTCAAACCTTATATGCAAATGTCCAAAATCCCGTTTTTCACTTATGGAAAAGGGGATATCCACGATATTACACAAATATTAAAAAGAACAAAAACAAATTACAAAACATAAAAACCAATAAGGTGCACATACATAACAAGTATAAACACAGAAAAAGAAGCAATTTAGAGTCATCCAACCCAACAAAGACTAATAGCATGATGCTGCATTTTTTTGTTAAATCCACATCAAGTATTCGTGAATCTTCGGCCACGAGTCGGTTAATCTCATTTTAGATCACCTAAGTCACCTAAGTACGTACTTAGGAGCGTTTTTCTCAATGAAGTATTCTCGAGTCTCAATACATGAATAATAGTAACAAGTAACAAGCATAAAATCGCACAATTTGTAGAACAGACGCACCTAAATCCACAAAAAATTAAAGAGGGGGAGAGGGGGAGGGAGAGAGAGAGAGAGAGAGAGAGAGAGAGGAGGCTGAACCGTGGAAGAGGAGAGCTTAGATCTTTTAAGAAGAGGAGCATGTTGATGTTGGAGGGAATCTTCAAGTTCAATTTTGACAGGAGGCGTCGGAAACTGAGATTCCGACCAAAACTTACCACTTGTCATCAACAACTGTGTCTGTAAATAAATGGAAAAGACAAAGACACGTAACCTAAACAAGGACGGAAGGAGGAGTGGGTAATAATAATGAAACTAGTTGTTATAGTAGGGGTCGTCGCCGGAGTGAATTAAAATTTAAAAAATGGTCAGTTGGTGGTGGCGGTGTGTGTATTTTAGATTTTTAGGAGGGAGGGGGGCTTAATTTAGGTGGGCAGATCAGACAAATGAATTGTAGGATAATGAGCAGCTACACCCTACTTCTACTTTGGACGCGTCCCACGCGCTTTGGGCATCATGTTTTTTTACTAAAAAAGAGTGGTGATCATAAATCGCACCAAATTGTATCGCGATTTTGGTGACAAACCCGCATGTGTGGGTTGTTTTGTGATTTTTTGGTGAAAAACCGTACCTCCTGCATCGTGATCATCCCTAAAAAAGACCATCTACGAGGAAAATATCTAAAATATAAAGGATTATAAGTTTTTTTTACTTCAATAGTTCAATAATGGGCGTGTTTGGCAACTCATTTTATGGGCAACTTATGCCTTAAAAGTTGATAAGTCCTTATGGGGGTGTTTGTCAAAATAAGTTTTGGCTCAACTTATAACTTATAAGCCCATAAGTTGAATGTTAGGAAATCCTAACATTCAACTTATGCTTATAACTTATTTCTCCATATACGCAATATATAATATCCTTCAAATCTTCAAAATCATATATCTCTCGATCCATTCATTAGAAAATTGATATGTATATCTCAAATTTCTCTACTCATCGAGATCTATTCATTGACATCCATTGTTAAATATAAAAAACAAATATTTTGAAAATTATAGAAAAAAGTTAACTTATAAGTTCTGATTTACCCAAACAGTTTACTGATTATAAGTTCTGATTTACCAAACACTTTACTGACTTATAAGTTATGCTCTACTTATCACTTATATGACATAAATGCTTATAAGTTATAAGCTACATTTTTTAAGATACCCCAAACACCCACAATATTACCTACTTCTTCTTCTTCCGTCGTTCTTACTTTTTTATAATTTCTTTTACTCGTTGAAACGTATATTAAATTTTTATTCAAAAAAAAGTAAAATAATTTATAAAATTAAATTTTATCTGAATCTTAAAATATGTATCAAATTCTCTATCCCAAATTTAAAGAACATAGTGGGACGAACATAATTTTTCTTTTTATTCAAATGAGACATAAGGACGGTATAAATTATAAAAGGGAGGGGAAATTGAACCTGTAACATATGGATTAATAGGATCTCAACTTTTGTTACTAGATTAGGACCTCATCAATAGGATATGATCATCTATAATTATAAAAAAAAAAAATTAATATTTTAGGTATAGTGGGAAGAGGTGAAAGTATTAGATTAGATTTATGTTACGTTTTTAGTTCAAAAAAAAAAAAGATTTATGTTACATTTTAAGGAATCGTAGGATAATGAGCTACACCCTACTTCTACTTTGGACGCGTCCCACGCGCTTTGGGCATAATGTCTTTTTACACGTGTAGCATCAGACCATCTACAAGGGAAATCGTATTTTGGTTCCTTAAAATATCTAGAATTTAAAGGATTAAAAAAAAAAATCCGTCGTTCTTACTTATTTATAATTTTTTTTAACTCGTTGAAACGTATATTAAATTTTTATTTAAAAAAATAAAATAATTTATAAAATTAAATTTTATCTAAGTTTTAAAATGCGTATCAAATTCTCTATCCCAAAAAAGAACCTAGTGAGACGAAGATATTTTTTTATCCGAATGAGACATAAGGACAATATAAATTATAAAGGGAGAGGGGAATTGAACCTGTAACATATCTTCTATATCTATACTATTATATAAATTCCGAAACATTGAAAGTTTGGTTGGTTGGTTGGTTGGTACCTATTGATTTTACTTATTTACCCTTACTCAATTATGAATAAAATCCATCCTACTAATTAATCAATTTCCTTTTTCAAGTTAAGCATATTATCTTTTCTATTTTACAATAACTAAGTAATTTCCCTTTTCAAGTAAAATACAATATTTTTTATATTTTATCTAACTAAAATTTCTCATTTTTTAATCAATTTTTTTTCCAGGTTAAACATATTACCTTTTCTATTTTTCAATAACCTGTAAACATAAAATCTTATAAAATCTTTTACATTTTATCTAACTAAAATTTCTCCTTTATTAAAAACATTGCCACAATTATATAATATCATGGACGGTTACCTTTTTCAGCCAAAGCACGTTACCTTTTTTCTTTTCTCTTACTAAAACCTTTTTTTTCCAATTATATCACGGGCGTTTCTATTTATTAAAAATAAAATAATAATATTATAATACTAATAATTAACCAATTACCTTTTCAGTTACTAATTAATCAATTTCCTTTTTCAATTTAAACATATTATCTTTTCTATTTTGCAATAACTAGGTAATTTCCTTTTTCAGTTAAAATACAATATTTTCTATATTTTATCTAACTAAAATTTCTCATTTTTTTATCAATTTCCTTTTCCAAGTTAAACATATTACCTTTTCTATTTTTCAATAACCTGAAAATACAATATCTTTTATATTTTATCTAACTAAAATTTCTCCTTTATTAAAAACATTACGAGCAATTTTGTTTAGTAAAATAACATAATTATATTATAACGACTATTAACTAATCAATTACCTTTTTCAGCCAAAACACGTTACCTTCTCTCAAATTAAAATCTTTCTTTTTCCAATTATATAATATCATGGACGATTTTCTTTTCTTTTACTAAAACATCTTTTTTTCCAATTATATCACGGGCATTTCTATTTAATAAAAATAAAATAATAATATTATAATACTAATAATTAACCAATTACCTTTTCAACTAAAACGTATCTTATTTTCTATTTTTTCTAACTAAATTCCCCCTTTGTTTAGAAATATCAAGATCAACATTAATTTCTCATATTTTCTAAAAAGTATGAGTAATTTTATTTAGTAAAATAACATAATTAAATTTAATTACTATGAACTAATCAATTACCTTTTTTTACATAAATCATATCATCTTTTTAATTTTCACGTTATCTTTCTATTTTCTTTAACTAAAATATCTCTTTTCTGATTATATCACGGGCCGTCTATTTAATACAATAAACTTATAATATTAATAATTAACCGATTACCTTTTTCAGCTAGAACGTATCATCTTTTCTATATTTTCTAACTAAAATCCCTCTTTTAATCGCAGACAATATTAATTTCTCTTTTTCTAATAATATTACGAACAATTATATTTAATAAAATAACGTAATTAAATTATAATCACTATAAACTAATCAGTTACCTTTTTCACCTAAAACATGTTACCTTTTTTACTTTCTCTAACTAAATCCTCTCTTTTTCTAATCATATGACGGGCATTTTATTTAATAAAATTAAATAATACTTTTATAATTACTAATAATTAACCAGTTACCTTTTTCAACTAAAACTTATCATCTTTTCTATATTTTCTAACTAAAATCCCTCCTAATCTAAGAAATATCACGGATAACATTTATATAATTATTATCAAATCATCTCATATAAAAATTTCAAGCCTATAATATTAAATATCTAGCTTAAAAATTAATTACCAATAAATTATAATATAAGTATTTAAAAATACGTATTAAATATCACTTATTATTTAAACAATAATAACTAAATATAAAATTATATTATAATTTAAATACTTAATTATTTTATTATTATAATATATTTATATTATAATAAAATTTATTATAATTATATAATTATAATATATAATTATATATTATAATACGTACCTTGATATTAACTTGATTAGTTTTGTTTTTTATAATAATACGTATCTGCATTAATATATTATTTATATATTATAAATTATTAATAATTATAAAAGATATTTTTAATTATTTTATTATTTAAATTATTATAAATATATAAGTATATAATATTAATTTATAATATTATTAATATACTTATTTTAGGTATTTTATATAATTTTAATATATATTATATTAAATATTCTATATTTAGTATAATACATATTATTTAATTGGATAATAATATATTTAATAATATTAAATAAGTATTTTTATGTATATAAGTTAAGGAATATTATAACTAATTTTATGATTGGCTATATTTTAAAAATGGTATGTTGTTAATATTTCAAGTTGTTATTAATAGAATATATAATTTTAATATAGAAATAAGTGATGTGGCAATTCACTACAGGTCTCTAGAGGTTCGACAAATATAGCCAACATCAAGAGATTATCTATAATTATAGATAACAGTTTTGTTCCATTGGAGTGTAAATTTTTTTACACATTCTTTATAATTCTTATTTATGATAATTAATTTTAAAATTTACCTAAGGGGTCTCTCCCATTGGAGATGCTCTAACTAGATGTTGGTCACTTTTTTGTTCTTTATTCGCCACCCTCTTGTGGACTTATCTTTTTTCGATTAGATTTTCGTTCATCCAAAATTATTTTAAAAAGAAAGTACTGATATCTGTACTATATTATTATAAGCAAACTAGAGATATTTTGTAGTTTGTAGTTTGGTTAACCAAACTATTCATAATCGTTAGATTTTCATCACAAATAGATCATGACCGTCAATACTGAAAGTTGTTATATTGAGAAGTCTAAGATTCTATTCCCTTTTTATTTAAAATATTACCCTTTATAAACAACTAAAAACATAAATCATACCATATATTTCGATCATTAATATTTCTATCTAATTAAAACATGTTACATTCTGTTTAATTAAAACACGTTACCTTTTATTTTAAAGCTAATATTGCAATCACTAATATACATATATCCAAAAATATTACACCATATCTTTCAACCATTAATAAACACCTAAAAACATGAATCATACCATATCTTTCAATCATTAATTAAAACATGTTATCTTTTAATTTAAAATTAATCTTGCAATCATTAATATATATCCAAAAATATCACACCATATATTTCAATTACTAATAAAATATATTAAGAATCAATATACATTGTATATAATAAAAAAACATAAGTATAATCATTAAACATGAATATATCAAATTATATTAAATTAAAATTAAAAAAATTTATTGAAAATAATTTTTATATAAAAATATAATATAAATTTCAATAAAATTTATGACATATTAAAAGAAACCCGTGCATCGCACGGGTTACAAGTTTATATATATATATATAATACTAAAGCCGAAAGATTGTAAACATGAGTATATTAAATTATATTAAATTAAAATTAAAAAAATTATTAAACATAATTGTAATATTAAATAAAATTTATGACATAAGAAAGGAAACCCGTGCATCGCACGGTCATTGAAAGTTCTATTTTCGGCATCCTAATTATTAAAATAAATTATAAAATAATATAATTAATGATAATTAGTTAATTGTTTTTTTAATTAATAGTCGTGTAATTTTAATTGATGATATTACCTTTTATAAACATCTAAAATATCGTCTTTCAATCAGTATTTTTTTCTAATTAAAACACGTTAACTTTTAATTTAAAACATAATCTTTCGATAATTAATATATACCCAAAAATATCACACCATATCTTCTAATCACTAACAAAATATAATAGAAATCCGTATATAACGAATAATGACCGTTAGATTTTTAGTAAAAAATCAAAATCGTTAGATCTAATGAGTAGATATATTACATGATTAAATTAATTTACTAAAATTTCAAAGTTCGAATTCCGTCTACGACAAGTTTATTTTAAAATTTTATAAAATAAATTTTAAACCATGCATATCATTAATTAAATTTATATTAAATTAGTTAAATTAAAATGAAAATAAATGATTGAAAAAAATGATTGTATAAAACTTTAATTGTAAAATCATGTTAAATTTATTACGTAATAAAAGAAATCCGTGCATCGCACGGGTTATAAGCTAGTATTATAAATTGCTGGATAACCCTTTCCTCAGGTTTGGGATCCAAATTCAGGTTTGATAGATATCCATGACCCATTATAGTAGTAAATTATATGCTTAGGATTAGGTTCGGGATCTGTTTATATTACCCATCCAGATATATGATATGATCTATATTTTAAAATATATTGACCCGACAAACCACTCTTGCCAAAAATTATTTCTTTGATAATACCAAAAATTGTTAACAAATGATTTTGATTGGTTAAATTATAATGGGCCCGCCAGGGCCATCCAATTAAAATATTCCAAAATACCAAATAATTATTTCCTTCACAAAACACAAATTATTTTCTTGCCAAACATTATTTCCTTTCTAACAATTGACAATTTTTCTTGGCAGTTGTTATTATTAATGTCAAATAATTGGTTATAATTATAATGGGCCCGCTAGGACTATCCAATTAAAACATTCTTGCCAAAAAAAAATTCCTTGACAAAACACAAATTATTTTATTTCCAAAAATTATTTCCTTTCTAACAATTGTCAATTATAATTATAATGGACCCGCCAGGGCCATCTAACTAAAACATTCTTGCCAAAAATTATTTCCTTCCACAAATTTTAAATTATTTTAAATTTTGTTTATTGATAACAAATTACTTAAATAAATTATTTTAATTTATTTAAAATAAATAAACAATTTATTTTAATAATAATTTATTTTAATGATTTTGTTTAATTTTGTGAAAAATTATTTTATTTAATGATGTGTGTCGTTGTTGGTAACAAATTTTGGTACCCAATTTAGTACTTTTAATTACTCAAATAATTGATATTATATAAAATACACATCATGACAAACCACAAATTATTTTCTTGCCAAAAATTATTTCCTTTCTAACAATTGTCAATTTTTCTTGGCAGTTGTTATTATTAATACCAAATAATTTGTAACAAATTTTGGTACCCATTTTAGTACCTTTAATTACTCAAATAATTGATATTATATAAAATACACATCATGACAAATCACAAATTATTTTCTTGCCAAAAAATATTTCCTTGATAACTTCCTTAATACCAAATAATTGGTAACAAATTTTGGTACCCATTTTAGTACCTTTAATTACTCAGATAATTGATATTATATAAAGTACATATCATGACAAACCACAAATTATTTTCTTGCCAAAAATTATTTTCTTGATAACGACAAACCACAAATTATTTTCTTACCAAAAATTATTAACTTTCTAACAATTGTTAATTTTTGTTATCATGACAAACAAAAAATTATTTTCTTGCCAAAAATTATTTCCTTGATAACTTCCTTGACAAATCACAAATTATTTTCTTTCCAAAAAGTATTTACTTTCTAACAATTGTTAATTTTTGTTATCATGACAAACAACAAATTATTTTCTTGTCAAAAATTATTTCCTTGATAATACCAAAAATTGTTAACAAATGATTTTGATTGGTTATAATTATAATGGGCCCGCCAGGACCATCCAATTAAAATATTCCAAAATGCCAAATAATTATTTCCTTCACAAAACACAAATTATTTTCTTGCCAAACATTATTTCCTTTCTAACAATTGTCAATTTTTCTTGGCAATTGTTATTATTAATGCCAAATAATTGGTTATAATTATAATCCATATTTTAAAATATATTGACCCGATATTATATAAAATACACATCATGACAAATCACAAATTATTTTCTTGCCAAAAATTATTTCCTTGATAAGGTTCGGGATTGTTTATATTACCCATCCAGTTACATGATATGATCCATATTTTAAAATATATTGACCCGATATTATATAAAATACACATCATGACAAACCACAAATTATTTTCTTGCCAAAAATTATTTCCTTGATAATACCAGCCAAAAATTATTTCCTTGATAATACCAAAAATTGTTAACAAATAATTTTGATTCGTTATAATTATAATGGGCCCGACAGGGCCATCCAATTAAAATATTCCAAAAAGCCAAATAATTATTTCCTTCACAAAACATAATTTATTTTCTTGCCAAACATTATTTTCTTTCCAACAATTGTCAAATTATTTCCTTGATAATACCAAAAATTGTTAACAAATGATTTTGATTGGTTATAATTTTAATGGGCCCGCCAGGACCATCCAATTAAAATATTCCGAAATGCCAAATAATTATTTCCTTCACAAAACACAAATTATTTTCTTGTCATGTATTATTTCCTTTCTAACAATTGTCAATTTTTCTTGGCAGTTGTTATAATTAATGCCAAATAATTGGTTATAATTATAATCCATATTTTAAAATATATTGACCCGATATTATATAAAATACACATCATGACAAATCACAAATTATTTTTTTGCCAAAAATTATTTCCTTGGTAAGGTTCGGGATCTGTTTATATTACCCATCCAGTTATATGATATGATCCATATTTTAAAATATATTGACCCGATGTTATATAAAATACACATCATAACAAACCACAAATTATTTTTTTGCAAAAAATTATTTCCTTGATAATACCAGCCAAAAATTATTTCCTTGATAATACCAAAAATTGTTAACAAATGATTTTGATTGGTTATAATTATAATGGGCCCGCCAGAGCCATCCAATTAAAATATTCCAAAATGCCAAATAATTATTTCCTTCACAAACCACAAATTATTTTCTTGCCAAACATTATTTCCTTTCCAACAATTGTCAATTTTTCTTGGCAGTTGTTATTATTAATGCCAAATAATTGGTTATAATTATAATGGGCCCGCCAGGGCCATCCAATTAAAACATTCTTTTCAAAAAAAAAATCCTTGACAAAACACGAATTATTTTGTTTCCAAAAATTATTTCCTTTCTAACAATTATCAATTATAATTATAATGGGCGCGCTAGGGCCATCCAATTAAAACACTCTTGCCAAAAATTATTTCCTTCCACAAATTTTAAATTATTTTAAATTTTGTTTAATGATAACAAATTACTTAAATAAATTACTTTAATTTATTTAAAATAAATAAACAATTTTATTTTAATGATTTTGTTTAATTTTGTGAAAAATTATTTTGTTTAATGATGTGTCATTTTTCTTGGCAGTTCAATAGTTGACTACTAATTTCATTATCCAAATTCTTTTTTTAATTTTTAAAATTTTGGTAATATCACTAAATTAGAAATATATTGGCATCCATACTGCTGGATCGTCGATAATTATTAATTAATTTTTAATTACTCCATAGATGACAAAATTGGCATATTCTTTCAAAGATTTGGCAGAGAGTAATCGGAAAAAAAAAAGGATGAAGAAGAGTTCCTTGCTCCCCATTCTATGATGTCTTAAAATCTATCCACGTGTCTCTGTGTTGTGCTTTTTTTCAATTATATCACGGAGGGTTATATTTAATAAAATAATAATATTATAATTTATACTATTATATAAAACCCAAAACAGTAAAAATTTTGGTACCTGTTTTTTGGTACAAGTTTTTCGGTACTTGGTAAATTTACTTATTTATCTTTCATTGTAAAGAAAAATAAACATTATTTTTTTGCAAAAAATTATTTCCTTGATAATACCAGCCAAAAATTATTTCCTTGATAATACCAAAAATTGTTAACAAATGATTTTGATTGGTTATAATTATAATGGGCCCGCCAGAGCCATCCAATTAAAATATTCCAAAATGCCAAATAATTATTTCCTTCACAAACCACAAATTATTTTCTTACCAAACATTATTTCCTTGCCAAACATTATTTCCTTTCCAACAATTGTCAATTTTTCTTGGCAGTTGTTATTATTAATGCCAAATAATTGGTTATAATTATAATGGGCCGCCAGGGCCATCCAATTAAAACATTCTTTCCAAAAAAAAAAATCCTTGACAAAACACGAATTATTTTGTTTCCAAAAATTATTTCCTTTCTAACAATTATCAATTATAATTATAATGGGCGCGCCAGGGCCATCCAATTAAAACACTCTTGCCAAAAATTATTTCCTTCCACAAATTTTAAATTATTTTAAATTTTGTTTAATGATAACAAATTACTAAAATAACTTACTTTAATTTATTTAAAATAAATAAACAATTTTATTTTAATGATTTTGTTTAATTTTGTGAAAAATTATTTTGTTTAATGATGTGTCATTTTTCTTGGCAGTTCAATAGTTGACTACTAATTTCATTATCCAAATTCTTTTTTTAATTTTTAAAATTTTGGTAATATCACTAAATTAGAAATATATTGGCATCCATACTGCTGGATCGTCGATAATTATTAATTAATTTTTAATTACTCCATAGATGACAAAATTGGCATATTCTTTCAAAGATTTGGCAGAGAGTAATCGGAAAAAAAAAAGGATGAAGAAGAGTTCCTTGCTCCCCATTCTATGATGTCTTAAAATCTATCCGCGTGTCTCTGTGTTGTGCGTGTCTGTGATTTTAATGTACTAGCCTAAAACCCGTGCGATGCACGGATTTTTTTTATATTATATAAAAAATTTCATTAATTAAAATTAATTTTTTTAAAACATGAATTTTGGAGGCTTACTTTTTTATATGAGATGATTTGATAATAATTATATAAATGTTATTCGTGATATTTCTAGAAAAGGAGGGATTTAGTTAGAAAATATAGAAAAGATGATAGGTTTTAGTTAAAAAGAATAATCAATTAATTATTAGTAATTATAAAATTATTACTTCATTTTATTAAATCGAATGTTCGTGGTATTATTAGAAAAATAGAGAATAGTTAGTGAAAATTAAAAAGATTATATGTTCTAGGTGAAAAAGGTAATTGATATAGTAATTATATTTGAATTACGTTATTTTACTAAATACAATTGCTCGTAATATTTTTAGAAAATTAGAAAATAATATTGTCCGTGGTATTTCTATTATAAAAGTGATTTTAATTCGAAAATATAGAAAAAATGATATGTTTTAGCTGAAAAAGGTAATCGGTTAATTAAAAATATTACAATATTATTAGTTTATTTTTTTAAATAGAACTGTCCGTGATGTAATTTTAAAAAAAAAATAGTTAGAGAAAATAGAAAGGTAACGTGCATGATTTATGTGGAAAAAGTCATTGATTAGTTTATAGTAATTATAATTTAATTATGTTATTTTATGAAATAAAATTGTTCATAGTTTTCAGAAAATGAGATATTAACGCTACCCGTTATATTTCTAGAAAAAAAGGGAATGTAATTAGAAAAAATAGAAAAGATTATATATTTTAGCTGAAAAGGTAATCGGTTAATTATTAGTATTATAATATTATTATTTTATTTGTATTAAATAGAAACGCCTGTAATATAATTAGAAAAATGGAGGTTTTAGTAAGAAGAAAGAAAAAAGGTAACGTGTTTTGCTGAAAAAAGGTAACTGTCCATGATATAATTGGACAAAGAGAGATTTTAGTTAGAGAAAAGAGAAAAGGTAACGTGTTTTGACTGAAAAAGGTAATTGATTATTTGATAATAATTATATATAATTATATTATTTTTTAGCGGAAATGGTAATTGGTTAATTATTAGTATTATGTTATTATTAACTTTTTAATTAAATAGAAACGCTTGTCATATAATTAGAAAAATGGAGGTTTTAGTAAGAAGAAAGAAAAAAGGTAATGTGTTTTGCTGAAAAAGGTAACCATCCATAATATAATTGGAAAAAGAGAGATTTTAGTTAGAGAAAAGAGAAAAGGTAACGTATTTTGACTGAAAAAGGTAATTGATTAGTTAATAGCAATTATATATAATTAAGTTATTTTTTTAAACAAAATTGCTCGTAGTGTTTTTAAAAAGAGAAATTTTAGTTAGATAAAATGTAAAAGATATTCTATTTTAAATGAAAAAGGAAATTATTTAGTTATTGAAAAATAGAAAAGGTTATATGTTTAAACTGAAAAAGGAAATTGATTAATAAATGAGAAATTTTAGTTAGATAAAATGTAAAAGATATTATATTTTACTTGGAAAAGAAAATTATTTAGTTCTTGAAAATAGAAAAGATAATATGCGTAACCTGAAAAAGGAAATTGATTAGTTAATAGATCTGTAATTGAGTAAGGGTAATTAGGTAAATTCAATAGGTACCGTTGAACCAAACTTTTAATGTTTCGGCTTTTATATAATAGTATAGATAGATGTGTTTTGCTGAAAAAGGTAACCATCCATAATATAATTGGAAAAAGAGATATTTTAGTTAGAGAATAGAGAAAAGGTAACGTGTTTTGACTGAAAAAGGTAATTGATTAGTTAATAGAAATTATATATAATTTTTTTTGGAAAGTGCTAGGTACCCCAAATTAGTACCCAAAAAATGCTCCCAAATGATGTGGCATTGATGAGTTGGATGTATGGAAAATTTTAATTGGTGGGATTTATATGGCCCTGGCGGGCCCATTGTAATTATAACCATTCAGATAATGACATGTGTATTTTGGGAAAAAAATTTGGGTACCAATTTGGGGTACCTAGCATTTTCCATTTTTTTTAAACAAAATTGCTCATAGTGTTTTTAAAAAGGAAAAATTTTAGTTAGATAAAATGTAAAATATATAATATTTTAAATGAAAAAGGAAATTATTTAGTTATTGAAAATAGAAAAGGTTATATGTTTAAACTGAAAAAGAAAATTGATTAATAAATGAGAAATTTTAGTTAGATAAAATATAAAAGATATTGTATTTTATTTGGAAAAGGAAATTATTTAGTTCTTAAAAATAGAAAAGATAATATGCGTAACTTGAAAAAGAAAATTGATTAGTTAATAGATCTGTAATTGAGTAAGGGTAATTAGGTAAATTCAATAGGTACCGTTGAACCAAACTTTTAATGTCTCGGCTTTTATATAATAGTATAGATTTCAGATAATGACATGTGTATTTTGGGAAAAAAATTTGGGTACCAATTTGGGGTACCTAGCATTTTCCATTTTTTTTAAACAAAATTGCTCATAGTGTTTTTAAAAAGGAAAAATTTTAGTTAGATAAAATGTAAAAGATATTATATTTTAAATGAAAAAGGAAATTATTTAGTTATTGAAAATAGAAAAGGTTATATGTTTAAACTGAAAAAGAAAATTGATTAATAAATGAGAAATTTTAGTTAGATAAAATATAAAAGATATTGTATTTTATTTGGAAAAGGAAATTATTTAGTTCTTAAAAATAGAAAAGATAATATGCGTAACTTGAAAAAGAAAATTGATTAGTTAATAGATCTGTAATTGAGTAAGGGTAATTAGGTAAATTCAATAGGTACCGTTGAACCAAACTTTTAATGTTTCGGCTTTTATATAATAGTATAGATTTACTTAAAATATAACTTTAAATTGAGTGAGAGCATACTAACTTCATTTTTTTTCCCCGTATTATGATTTAATTGTTTTAATTTATTATTTTTATCTCCTACGGTTATAAAACATGATATAGTTGACACTACTAAAATAATATTACAATGTTCGATTTTTTGATCTTTCTAAAATTGATTATTATATTAATAATTCGTTATACTAATTGTAATTTAAAATATCAAAACACCTCATGTTCTTCAGGAAATTAACATTTTTAACTATTAAAGTAGGCAACTTTTTAGTACTACTATCATTTTTCATTTCTAAATTATGAAACTACACATAATTTATTAAAATTTAAAATAAAATTTATTTAAAATATGAACTCCCGTGTGCGAAGCACGGGCATTAAACAAGTTGATTAATAATATCTCAAACTTCGTCACTAGATTAGGACCTCATCAATAGAATATAATTATCTACAATTATAAAAAATTGTATTTAATTAATAATTTAGGTATAATAGGAAGAGGTGAAAGTATTAGAATAGATTATTGTTACATTTTAAGGATACAGTGATGAGGTAGCAATTTAAGGGATTTGTTTTTCCATTTCCCAAATATGGGGATGTGTTTTCTCTTCCATAAAAATTAAAGGGGATGGTTGGAGGGATGAATTTCAGAGTTTGTTTGGGATAGCTTTAAGCTATCTCAAATCTCAATCCATTTTAAGTTAGTTGTTATGTTTGTGTGTATTTAAATTTTTTAATTTAATGTTAGTTTTAGTTCAAAATATTTAAGTAATTTTGAAATATTTTTTATCAACTATTTTTTTTTTCATATCAATTTTTATATATTTGAATCATCTTTTAACTCATATTATATTTGAAATATTTGAATTCCCTCAACAAAATGGGGGAGTCGAACGGAAGCATAGACATCTTGTGGAGACAACATTTAACAGCCCAACTTTTCGGACTATTAATTCTAAATCGAAACTAAAAGGAAATACAATTTTATTAATCCAAAAGTCTATTACAAATGTAATTATTACAACAGTGCAGCTAACAATGACAATCTACTCTGAACCTAAGATCCTTGAACTCCAATGCTATTCCACTCGATCTTACATCGAACCTGAAAATTGTAAGTAATGAGCTATACAGCCCAGCAAGTAACCAATCGATCCAACTAGTAAGGCCAAGTAACACATATAATACAAGATAGTGTAATATTCAATACGATATAATAACGATATACGAAACAATCACTTATGTTGCACTTATTCTTATTCGATACAATTTGATAGCACATAACAACAATAACTTAAAACCCATAATTCATACCACGATCACTACAATCCGGTGATAACGGTCCTAAATTTTCAGAAAACTGTCACTACAATCCGGTGACTCGGTCCTTATTTTTATTTTCGCAAACCATGACATAAATGAGAGTCCCAAGACTATTGCTGCTTACACATAACACATATACAATAATACACGTATAACTTCAAAATATAATCACATAGCGTAAGTTTTAATAACAAATACATACACATAACACATAATTTGGAAAAGACTAGCAAGATCAATTAGAAACTTACCTCTAAACAGAAAAACAAGAATCCAAACCATGTAATCACTCCTGATCAGATCTTTATTTTGATCTTTTTACCCTCTAAACAATGTTTTTTGGGAAAACTCAAAGAACGAAAGTTGTAGAAAACGAAAAGACCTTTCCGAAAAATCCAAAATCAACGAATTCCGACTAACGATGAATTTTCTACGAATTTTATAAGGCTGCTGAATTGTGTGAAAAATAGACCTACGAATTTTATTACTCCCTCAGTTTCAAATTAGTAGTCCACTTTCAAAAAAAAATTTGTTTCAAAATAGTTGTCTCATTCCTACTTTCAAAGCAATTTTTTACTTAAACTTCCTATATTACCCTTGAGTTTTAATTTACAAGATTGACTTTATGTAGTTATTTATCCAACCAATACAATAAATATGGGTAATATGGAATTAGATCATTAATAAATGAGTTTCTTAATATGCGTATTTTTTTGAAAGTGGACTACTAATTTGAAACGGAGGGAGTAATAAAGATGAGGAAGAAGAATATGATGTATTTATAATGTCTTACAACCCTATTTCCAAACCTACTAGTGATCCGTAATCAAATATGATCCATGTTTTAAGCCCATTATTCAAATCCAATTTTAAATCCTATTTATTATCTAATTTTAATCCTTTTTATTATATTATTCTTTTTTATTATTATTCTAAAAATTACGGGATATTACATACTACCCTCCTTAAAAAGAATTTGGTCCCCAAATTCATAACAGTCCTAAACTCCAAAAATTTCGTGATACATCTATTCCTAAAGTGTAGTCCTAAGGATCGCATCCTAGAGAATGTACTAGTCTCATACCTAATACACTCCGAAGGACAGCCTGCTCTGATACCAACTTTAACAGCCCGACTTTTCGGACTATTAATTCTAAATCGAAACTAAAAGGAAATACAGTTTAATTAATCCAAAAGTCTATTACAAAGGTAATTATTACAATAGCGCAGCTAACAATGACAATCTACTCTGAACCTAAGATCCTTGAACTTCAATGCTATCCCACTCGATCTTACATCGAACCTGAAAATTGTAAGTAATGAGCTATACAGCCCAGCAAGTAACCAATCGATCCAACTAGTAAGGCCAAGTAACACATATAATACAAGATAGTGTAATATTCAATACGATATAATAACGATGTACGAAACAATCACTTATGTTGCACTTATTCTTATTCGATACAATTTGATAACACATAACAACAATAACTTAAAACCCATAATTCATACCACGATCACTACAATCCGGTGATAACGGTCCTAAATTTTCAGAAAACTGTCACTACAATCCGGTGACTCGGTCCTTATTCTTATTTTCGCAAACCATGACATAAATCAGAGTCCCAAGACTATTGCTGCTTACACATAACACATATACAATAATACACGTATAACTTCAAAATATAATAACTTAGCCCAAGTTTTAATAACAAATACATACACATAACACATAATTTGGAAAACACTAGCAAGATCAATTAGAAACTTACCTCTAAACGGAAAAACAAGAATCCAAAACATGTAATCACTCCTGATCAGATCTGTATTTTGACATTTTGACCCTCTAAACGATGTTTTTTGCGAAAACTCAAAGAACGAAAGTTGTAGAGAACGAAAAGACCTTTCCAAAAAGTCCAGAATCAACAAATTCCGACTAACGATGAATTTTCTACGAATTTTACAAGACTGCTGAATTGTGTGAAAAATAGACCTATACGAATTTTATTAATAAAGATGAGGAAGAAGAATATGATGTATTTATAATGTCTTACAACCCTATTTCCAAACCTACTAGTAATCCGTAATCAAATATAATCCATGTTTTAAGCCCATTATTCAAATCCAATTTTAAATCCGATTTATTATCTAATTTTAATCCTTTTTATTATATTATTCTAAAAATTACGGGATATTACACAACAAGAGCCTTAAGATTATATACAGGTTTACCAAAATATATGTGGGGAGAATGCATATTGGTTGCAACACATCTGATAAACATCTTGCCTAGTGTAGTGATAGGATGGAAAACTTCATATGAAAGATTATTCCGCAAAAAACCCAATTATGAAGATTCGAGAACAATTGT
Organism: Kitagawia praeruptora; assembly: GCA_037693485.1. Classification (NCBI taxonomy): domain Eukaryota; kingdom Viridiplantae; phylum Streptophyta; class Magnoliopsida; order Apiales; family Apiaceae; genus Kitagawia; species Kitagawia praeruptora. The sequence goes on along the minus strand of CM075345.1, from coordinate 41,988,133 downwards.
ACATTTGACTTTTACAACATATTTACTATATTTCTACACGAACATATCTAACAATTTATAAATCGAATTTCAAACTCGAACTGGAATTCGAATTAGATAATATTCGACATATTTCAGTTTCTTTATACCTATAATATTAGCCATTATCGATGGTAAGTGAATAAACATAAATTATTACATAACAATAAAGTTATGGTCTAATATCAGGGAAAATTTAATTAAAATCAAGTTTCTACCATCGATATGATGACATAATGGCACCGTTTGGCTTATTATGAAGTTGGTAACTTATAATTTATAAATCCATAAGAATTTATATATACGGGGAACCAATTTTTTTGAGTAATTAGGTAACTCAAAATTCACCTTTAGATTAAAAACAGAGCGGACGAATGGAATTTAATGCACGTAAAATGAAGGGATATAGTATACTGATACCCATAATAGACAGTTACATCAAAAAAAGCCAAATCAAAAGTAATTATGTTTTACTTATTGTGATGTTTTATTAACAATATTTTGTGTTCTATGTTATTTTTATATTATTATTTTTCTATAATATCATTTTTTTTGTTTTCTCTATTTGTTTTGTGTACTGTATTTTTTTATTCTTTATTTTTCTATATTTTTAGGTTTTTATTAAATGTTATTTATTTTAAATTGACATTTTTATTTTTAATATGCGTTTTTCTAATTTTTATGTGTTCTATATATTCTATTGTGTTTTGCACTTTTATACATGTGCTGTATAATTTATACTTGTTCTATAAAGAAATTACAGAACATGTATGATGTGCAATTAATTATCTATATTTCTATAAAATTTTGTATTTGTGTTATTTTTACATGTTCTGTAGAAAGAAAAATATTAAATGAATAAAAGATATTTTTCTTTAAATTGATTTTATTAATCTTAATGTTCTACGATGCTATATTGTTTTGTAAAAATTTAAAACTAGAAATGAATAAAAATAATATTTTGTAAAATTAAATTAAAGATACATGATGTATGAACAAATAAGATAACTAATGCAAATGAGATAAATGAATGATCACGTGAGACATGACCAAGTTATTTGTTACAGTCATCCATCCATATGTACTTCATCGTATGGTTCATATTTAGTTACCCGGTTACCCGTTTAAATAAGTTCCCTAATAAGCTCAAGCCTATATATTTATATATAGGTTTTTGCTCAAATACAAACTACAAACTAACACTAAATTAATTACATTTCATCTATTCTAAGGTTCCCGCCAAGGGTACCTTCACAAAAAATGCTTAAAATAATTGGCCCTATCCAACAAAAAAAAACTTGTCGTGGAAATGCGAAGCATTTAAGACAGTAAACGGATGAGTTAGGTAGTCATGAGGGCCGACGGCTCTCGACACACCTGTCAATCGTCTATTGCCTTTATCATTGATTGTCATTCTTTACAACTTTAGAATGATAAAGGCGCGAAGCGCCGTACAAGAAGGTGCGAAGCACCGTTAACCAGTGAAATCCACTGCCACATCATCACGTGAACAGTGTTTTTTTTTTTTGATAGAGCCAAGTATTTTAATCATTTTTTGTATTGGGGTACCCCTAGTTAATTGATCATTAGATTAGCATGAAATGTTGGATTAGTGTTTAGTTTTTAGTTTGTAGTTAATTTTAGTTTGTAGTGGAGTAGGACTCTATATATATATATATAGAGAGAGAGAGAGTTGTACTTCATAACAAGCACCTTATATAAAGAACAATTAAGAACACCTTTTTTTTTTAAACCAAAGAACACCTTTTTTAAAAAAAAAAAAATATAATCTGATGAACAGTGCCCGCTGACGTCTGCAGCCACGTTAGCACCTGCCACGTGGCAGTGACACTTCAACAGGGGGTCCATTTTTTGATGACGTGGCAGTGCCACGTCAGCAACTGCCACGTTGCATGCTGACGTGGCCACGTCATTGATAGAATATATTTTTATATATATTCTAGATGATTTTATTCTCATATTTATTGTGTTTTTCATTGATTTGGATTTTTATTTAATAGATTTGATTGTTTTATTGTAGGAAATAAAGAATTCATGACTTAGAAGGATTTGGAGCAAAAAGAGCTATTTTGGAGATAAAATAGGAGAAAATTCGTATTATTGGGCTACACGGGTTGTCTAACACTGTTTGGGCCGTATCTTGAGTTCCAGAAGTCAGAATTTGACGATCTTACTGTCCACGCGAAGATTGTAGAATTATCTTTAATTCAGAGGTGGTCCAGCAAGCAAAATCCAGTTGGAAGAGCCCAGAAACAGAGGAGAAAAATCAGTTACGAATTTTACAAGAAAATCCTATTCAATTATGGATATCTTTTTGTAAATTTAATAGAATATTAAAAATACCTTTATTAGGAGATAGAAATCATATTTTATCATTAGTTTTTATTTATTAGAACGTGGGGAGAAAAAAAGAGGGACACACACTATTGTGGAATAAAGAGTATGGTATATTTATTGCGTATTAACCACTAGGGTTAGAGTGGTTAGTGGAAGCTTTGAGCTTTAATGGCTGCGCTTGTGTTTCGTGACTCAAATCGTGTCCTCACAAGATGCCTACGTATCTCAGAGATGAGAATCAAGCCAAAAATGTAGTTCTGAGAATGAGGGGTCAGGCCCTTTATATATGTGTTAAGAACCTTAGAATTAGGGTAGAATTAGATGTCTTGGCGGGCAAGTTGTTGCCTTGGCCCAATTCTAGAGCCTTCTATCATATAAGAAGATAAGTATTTTGAGAGATATGCCTTGGAGGCTACTCCTGATATGATTTAGTTTCCTTGTTGACTCAAATTCGAAGTCTTATTTTTGGCTGATTATACAGCTACGAAATTAATATCAATTCAAGGGTTTCGGGCCTCATTAATGGGCTTTAACCTTAGACCAACATAGGTTTAATTAATACAACATTTAATGTATTTCTAGGGTTTATTTTCAGCCCATATCATTTGCCCCCCAACTTCTAGGAAAACTGATCAGGTTTTCATTGAAGTTATAATTGTCTATATTAAGATTCGGGATCATTTTTATCCCTTACCTGGGACTTTTCCTACCCTATTAATGGGATTTTATTTGTACACTAGTGTTTCACATGTATCGTCTTGGTTGTAAAGTGTGGAGCGACCTACACAATTACGACGATTTGCCTTATTTGAGATTTTAATTTGTGCTTACTTTTTAGCACTTCCAGCACTTTCATAGAGCTTTTATGCATTACTAGCATAAATCATTGCTCGATTTGTCAAGAAAATATTTCTATGACTTTTCTTGTATTTTTCTGTACTTTTCCTAATATTTTAGGAATTTTCGTGTACTCGTAGATATTTTTCATATTTTTTCCTAATTTTTTAGGAATTTTTATATACCCACGGGTATTCTCCTTAACTTTTCCTAATAATTTAGGAAATTTCGGGTACCCACAGGTATTTTTCTTAATTTTTTAGGAATTAATTTGTAACCAATGTAAAACTTCAAGGGTCAAACAGTAATTTGACCATTTGAAATTATGTCCCATTCGTTTCCGAATGGAATTGTGCCCAACCTCTTTCTTTACGTTTTATTCGGCAAGTCAGCACAGCTGTTCGTCAAATTCATTCGCCCAAATTTTCAATTGGCATTTTTTTTAATAACAATTTCCGATTGAAAATTGTTATGGGGCCCAGCCCTTTTTTTGTGTTTCATTCGGCAATTTCATTTGACTTTCCCTTTTTTTTTTAACAATTTCCGATTGAAAATTGTTATGGGGCCCAGCCCTTTTTTATGCTCCCAGTCGGCAATTTCATTCGACTTTCATTTTTTTTTTTAACAATTTCCGATTGAAAATTGTTATGGGGCCCGGCCCTTTTTTATGCTCCCAGTCGGCAATTTCATTCGACTTTCATTTTTTTTTTTTAACAATTTCCGATTGAAAATTGTTATGGGGCCCAGCCCTTTTTTATGCTCCCAGTCGGCAATTTCATTCGACTTTCATTTTTTTTTTTTAACAATTTCCGATTGAAAATTGTTATGGGGCCCGGCCCTTTTTTATGCTCCCAGTCGGCAATTTCATTCGACTTTCATTTTTTTTTTTAACAATTTCCGATTGAAAATTGCTATGGGGCCCAGCCCTTTTTATCCTTCTGTTCGAAAAATTGCAATCGAATATTATTATTTCTAATCTTTATTTTTCGAGTAGGATTTTCTGAATGGGGCTCTTACCTTACTCGAAATTTTTCAATTTTTCCTTCCTTCTCGAAAAAATCGAATCGAAAAATATTTCTTTTTTATATTTTTCATGACTATGGAGCCAATTTTCAATTTTTCAAATTTTCTCCCTCTTTTGGCCAACAAGGCTAAGTGTTGGAATCAGGCACTTAGTGATTGCTCGACACCCGAGACTATTTGATCTCGGTGTGGATTTCCCGGGTCCTTGCCTGACTATTATTGATACCACTTCCAAAGTTCAGCATGAGAATCTTGATTGGGGGCTCATGACCTTTCAAGTTTGGCCTTCATATCTAATCTTGGCCTTCATGGCTAATATCTTGTGTTTCTCATCCTAGGATTCAAGGTTTGATGTTCACATGTTCGTAGTAGTGTCCAAGACGGACTATCTTATGGACTAGGGATCTGCCCCCCAAGTGTTATCCTTAGGTTCCTTCATGGACCTCTTCAAGAGCTGTCCTAGCTTCTTCGGATCTTAGGCACTTTAAATATGGGATCAAATACTGTTTCTTGTGTAGGACTCCGTAAATCGATGCGTACCTCAGTGCTCTTATTGATAACTTTCGTGCCTCCAAGGCATCATTCGGGAGCCATCCGCTCTCAAGGTGCGTTTTGAAAGAATCCATCCAACATTTTCGCACAGCAACAGGTGGTACCAGCCTTGAATCGGCGGTAGGGATTTTTAGAACTTGAAAGTAGACACTTCCCGAATAGTTTTCTATCCTTGAGGAAGCAAACTTGGATAAGGCATCAGCCTCAACATTTTCCTCCCTAGGAATGTGCTTAATTTAACATTCATCAAACTGAGTTATCACGGACTTCATGAGCCTCAAGTACTTGTTCGCGATTTCATCCTTTGCCTCAAACTCCCCATTGACTTGTGCGACTACCAGTCTTGAATCTCCATAGACCTTAAGGTTCTTGACCCTTAGGACTCCTTCTAGGCCAAGTTCGGCTTATCAAAGCTTTATACTCATCTTCGTTGTTGATTGTCAGAAAGTCCAACTTCAAAACATGCTCAACTGTGAACCCATCAGGGCTTTGCGAGACTAGGTCTGCACCACTTGATTTTGTTTTTGACATTCCACCAAAATAGAGAACCCAATATTCATCTTCATTTTTCTGGTTCTTTGCCCTCTGGGGCTACTACCTCTTGCCCCCCGACTTTTGGTTGTTAATGGTACATTCAACCATGAAGTCAGCTAAGGCTCGGGCTTTGATGGCCGTTCTAGGCATTATACTTGATATCAAATTCCCCTAACTCGATTGCCCACTTAATGAGCCTACCATTGGCTTTCGGGCTATGGAGTATGTTCCTCAATGGCTGGTCCGTCAGGACTTCATTCTTTGCGCTTGAAAGTATGGTCGTAGCTTCCTTGATGCCGTTATGTTCTCTTCCTTGATGAGGAAGACGCTCAATGCTTGTTTAGAGACAACCAAATATAAATACAAGGTTTCGTAGCTAGTTGTCGTACCTTCTTGGTTTTCTTGGACTTTTTGGTCTTGATCAAGGATGCCCTTGGATTTCCTGATCCTTGCTTGAGATTTAAGGTTTGTTGTTAGCCTTATGCAAAACTACTCATAATATTTACTCATTCCTCACATTCTTCGAGCCTTCCATTGGATGGAACGTGGCCTATTCGGGCCTTCAATTGAATGAAACGTGACCTATTCGAGCCTTCAATTTAATGTAACGTGGCCTATTCGGGCTTTCAATTGATTGGAACGTGGCCTATTCGAGCCTTATTTCTTCTTAGTCTGATCAGGTGGTTTGTCTTAACCGGATGCTCAGATAAACCTCGAGGTTTGGGGTGTGCCAAGTCTAGGAACAACATTTCTTTCAAACGTTTCTAGCTTGTAAGAGCCTCTTTTTTGAATTATCATCTAGATACTGGGAGTGGTGGAAGTCCATATCTTCGTATCACACTTTCCCATAGGAATTGTGTCATTTACTTGGTGGTTATCTTGGCTTGGAGTTTGGCCTTAGTCTATTTCATGAAGGAATCATTCGCAACTATCAGGAACTTCATCTAGGCATTGGCCATTGGGAATGAACCAATAACACTTATCCCCACATTGCCACAGGGAATGGGGGAACTAATGGTTTTCAACATTTCAGGGGATTGATCAACAGTTGCCTATTTTCGAATCTCGATCGCACATAACTTTCGCATGAGTTTCCTTCAAGGATAAATTTGCGTTTTGATGCCTTAGTGTTCTTACTGACAGCTTTCGTGCTCCCAAGGCATTGTCGGGGCAACCAACTGGTTTCCTGGTGAGCTTTTGTAGGATCTATCCAACGGTTATTCATACCTATAGGTGCTATCAACTTTTCTATTAATGCTTCTGGTCTCCAAGACTTGGAAGTAAGAATTTTCAACATAATTCTCTATCTCTGAGGAGGCAAACATAGATAGGACATCAGCCTTTACGTTTTCCTCCCTTGTACCACTCATTGAATTGAGCCAAGTTTCAAGTATTTTGTCACGGTTCCGGCCCTGTCTTCGAACTCACACCATTCACTCTTGGTACTACCAATCTTGAGTCTTCACAAACTTTAAGGTTTTGACCCTCGGGGCTCCGGCCAAACCTAGTATGGCTATCACGGCTTTGCATTCAGCCTCATTGTTTGTCGTAGGGAAATCATAAACCCATCGGGGTGTGTTCTCACTTAATTTTGTTTTTGATTCTCCATCAAAATTGACCTATACTCCTTGAGTACCGCTTCTGGATTCTCCTTCTCTAATCCTTTGCCCTCCTGGGGTACTACCTCTTGCCCCCCCGACTTCTTGGTTGTCAATGATGTATTCAACCACGAAGTCAGTGAGTGCTTGGGGATTTACTGTGGTTACTCTGTCTCATAGAAGACCTTTCTCACGTAACATATGGGTTTTCGAACCTTGTCTTCCTCTTTCACGAGGACGACACTCAAAGCCATATCAAATATAGCCAAGTATAGATAAAGTAACTTTCCGTAAGTTGGTTATGCCAAAACATGGAGGTTCCGTGTCAAGGATTGCTCTACTTTTATCGGGGTTGGCCTCAATTTCCATGCTTGGAGACCATCAAACCCAAAAATTTTCCTGATCCTATGCGAAAGGTGCATTAAGTCAGATTCAATATCATCTTGTGGTGCCTTAACACCTCAAACGCCTCATGAGGATGCTCGATGTGATGTGCCTTATCGAGGCTCTTGATTAACATATCATTCTTTGGACTTCTATAGTCTTCCCGCTAAGATGCTCAAAGATCTTATTCATCAATCTTCGATATGTCGCCTCTTTCAGACGTCACCTTTATGCACTTTGATCCTAGCATTTTATGACCAGCTGCTGCATTGGTCCATGTATCGTTCCTTGGTAGGGGGAAGTAGTCATTGAGACATGCATCATCCATATCATTGAAGTCCATGCACATCCGTCATTCTCCATTGGCTTTCCTGCCTCTTGGAATCAAAGTTTCTTTTCTTCCATTTCATCGTCTCCCTATTCGGGTGGACGTCTAGTTTACGTAATCAATTGGGGATCGACCCCTGGCATATCAGCTACTTTCCAAGCAAACACAAACCGTTCTTTTACAGGAACGCATACAATTCGTCCTTCAAGGATTCATTCAGCAATGTAGGTAACTTTTCAGGTTCTTCAGGAACTAAGGGAATGGGGACCGAGTCCTTAATGGGGTTTCCTCTTTATTTCTGATCTTTTTGGACATCCATGTCTTCAATCGGGAGGACCTGCCCCCGACTTCATTAGGACTCAATGTGGCCGGATAGTAATGCTCTCTCTTTTCTTCATCAACTATATTCCTTGTGAGAAATTTGATCTTCAGGTCTTAGCTCGAGGCAACCGCCTTAAGCTTGTCCTCCTAAAGACAACATTGTAAGCGGTATCTGCTTTAACCATCAAAAGGTTTAACATCTGAGTGACCTACCTAGGCTCCCATCGTGCGCAGCCGATCAATAGTTCCTCCAACTCCCGACTCAACTCCATTGAACCCATAGATGGGCATGTTGGATGGGATCAATTGAGAATCGTTGCATCTCATCTTCGAGAACGCATCATAAAAGATGTTCCATTGTCTATCAAGTATCCTTTCACTTGCGATTCGCCAATCAGAGGTGTTATGACCAACGGGCCATCATAGAGGCACTTCACTCCTTCCAAGCCAGAACCATCAAAGGCAAATGCCATTTCAGGTTTTTGCTCGTTATAGAGCTTCTCCTATAATGTGCATAGGTTCTCGAGCGTAAGCTTTATGAGATCTTCCCGACCGTCGTCGGGTCTTCAAAAATCATGTTTATCATCGGCCCCTCGGGGCTATGGATTGTGATCTTGATCGCCATCCTTCCTTTTATAATATCAACTTCATAACCCTGCCTTAGGTTACAATATTGGCCATCCTTGGTGGACTTATACAACCTGGTTCTTCGGATCAGAAACTTGATCTTGTGTTTTAGCTGTCTACAATCGTGAAATTTACTTCCCACATCATTATGGAACTGATAACATTTGTTCTTGTTTCTCTTCTCGGGATCAGCCCTTAGTGGTTTTCGACCATCAAAGATCCTTATCTTTTGCAATGTCCATCTAGATTTGGCTCTTTGGAGTATACAAATTTGCATAGTTGGTGAACCTCGATCCTTGATTGTTCTTCTTCCAGGGAGAGTCAGAGTCTTTACTTGTTCGAGGATACATATCCTTAACATTCCACCCGTGATCACCTTCGCTTCTTGTTATTACCTCCATTACCTCCAGTCGGGGTTGAGGCTTTCCTTACACTTTCCTCTACCTTGATGAGTACTCTATCACCCGGGTTCGGGACCTTCAAAGCTTCCTTGGTAATTCGCTTCATGTAATCCCTCAAGGATTCATTCTTTCATTGTTCCACATTCATGGGGATGTAAAACGTTTGTCATGAATTTTCCATCAATAAACGGGGCGATGAATTCCCTTCTTAGTCCTTTAAAGGAGCTGATTGAGTTCGGGGGCAATCGACTTTACCATCGTTGTGTCATATCCCCCAGGGTTTGAGGGAATACCATATACTTGATTGCGTCAATCACGGGTTAAAATTAGTAGTGCATTGGAGGATGTCCTCACATGATTAGTGGGATCTCCTGCCCCATCACACACCTCAATAGTGGGTCTTGAATTTCCTTGAGATATGAGTATTCACTATCTCGTTGGTGAAGAACAGGATTGGATCGTCATGATCTCCTAGAGACATCGAGCCATCGGGATCAACCCTTTGTGTATCAACCCTTCTCCTCATAGGGGTATCACTCAAATTAATAACATGGGGGATCCCAGCCCTTGCAGGCTGCCTAGCCTATTGTGTTTCCAGATCTTTCTTCAATTTTCGGATATGCACTTCATGAGCGTGTATCCTCTTTCCTAAAGTCATGGGATTTGGTCCTTTGGATCCACGGGGCTGAGAAGGCCCTGACCCTACTTCGAGCTCCTTGCATGGTTCTCCTTCTGATATAGTTAACTTCATCAGTGGATGATGAATCATCAACAATATAGGGTCCGGAAAAATCATGACTCCTTCATTGGTGTTCTAGGCCTTGAATGCACTGAGGCGCGTATGCCTCGTGTTGCTGGTCACTTCTATCATCGATGAACGATATCCCATTGGTGGGAACCTAAGTTCATTGTGTAACGATGAAGATGAACATTTATAGTCCCAGCGGTGCGCTTAGAGGGGCGACACCACCATCCGGGGGGATTCGTCCCTAAATTCTATGAACCCACTGTCGGCTATTGCGGATGAGTAATTTGAGCCCCTAAATCATTTCTTCTATGGCCTGAAGATCCGTTCCTTGAGCCCCTCGGGGTTGAGAACGTCCTGCTCCTTCGGCGGGCTCCTTGCCTTGACATCTCTTGCTAGAACGGATGTCCTCTTCCTCATCTTATTCAGACGAGAAGTCGTCTTTGGTGTATGATCCAGAGAAACTTTGGTTTCCTCCAACAAGGGGACCAAGCCTTCAATGTATTAAGGCACATACTTCTCATGAGTAAATCGATGGTTCCATCTGCAATTGGGAACGGTGACAACCCATAAACGGGGTTTTGGGATTAGAATGACGGTGATGGCGATCTTTGCTCCTTGTGCTCCATTAGCCAGAGATGAGACCACCATATGCAATTGAGGATTCGCTCCTTGAGTTAGTGGATCTGGGTCATCCCTTGGGGAATCACCCCTTGGAGATGCGTCTTTAGGTGAGTCGTTCCCTGAATGAAAGTCAATGGGAGTGGATCATCAGTCCGACTGCTCTTTCATTGTCTTTAGTGTACGGTTGAGACTTCTTCTCCCTACTGCATGTGGAGGTTCCAAGCCTCAAATATGAGGTGAATCACCCCTTGTTAGAGATCATGCTAATCAGTAAGCGGTTATGGGCAAATCGTGCCTAAGATTGGGGATCCGTCCCTTAAGAGTTTAGAATATGTCTTTTTCGGCTCCTTGGAGTCTTATTTAAATTTTCGTTCCTAGAGGGTTCAACCCTTGAACAGTGATAGGTGTGGGAACTCTTCACCTTCTCAATAAAAGGAATGGTAGGATCATCCTGACCTCCTGGTTGCATTAAATCATTAGGCTCAGACCTTGGGATCTCTGTCCTTGGGACCTCAATCTTTCTATGCCTCCTTGGAGGCCTTTCCGAATCAACAAAGGGTATTTCTCTGACCTTTGTAATAGGGAGATAGTTTTATTGCTTCTCTTGTTCTTTCTTCAGTCACGCCAATCAGTGGGTTATTTTTCTGCACGCCTCCTCCTCGGGGCTCGATCTCGATCATCCTTAGATGATGAATCCTCGGTATAGGGTCCAAAATAACCTAGGTACCCTCCTTCATAGACAAGGCATAGGCATGTGATGTATGTGGGTTTATATGGCTTGTGCATTCGATGTGCATGGCCACTTTCTTCAACGTCTCCTACGTTCGGGAGATAGATGAGTAGCCCGTAGGCTGGATTCGTGCTTGCGAGAATTACGGTGTAGAGATCTATGCTCCATGGGGGTGTGCCGTATCCAAGAAGGGAAATAACCATTAAGGGGATTCATCTCCTAGCCTTGGGGATTCATCCCTATGGGCTGCGATCCCTAGACATGAGTTTCAGTAATTCGGAAATTCATCCTTGGGGTTGAGAACCCGAAATCTGGGTACTCGTTTAAGGGGGTACAGATCCTTGTTTCGCAATCATGGGTATAGAAGTGCTAGTGATGGTGTTCGTAGTCACCGATGCTCTCCGTGTGTTCATCATGGTTGATGTTGTTTTCCCACAGACGGCGCCAAATGTTGTGGAATAAAGAGTATGGTATATTTATTGCGTATTAACCACTAGGGTTAGTGGAAGCTTTGAGCTTTAATGGCTGCGCTTGTGTTTCGTGACTCAAATCGTGTCTGATAAGTGGAGTTTATATCCACTTGGAGCGTTCCATATCCGCTTAAATTGATTGTCTTGGACTCAAGTTTGTGGTGGTTTTGATGTGTTTTGTTTAGTTGTGCAGATTTACGAGAATGTTGATTAAGGTTGATGCTTCTATCGTTTTTGGAGAATAAATTGATTAAAATTCGGATTTCTGATACGGTTGCGCAGTCTACACTGTTTTGGACATATCTGGAGTTCTAGAAGTCCTTTTTCAGCGATCTTACTGCCCACGCGAAGCTTGGGAGATTTTCTATAATATGGGACAGGTGTTGCACGAGCAGGTTGCGCGTAGTGGGCGCAGGTTGCGCGACAAACAGACTGATGGGCGCAGGTTGCACGCGCGCGGTGCTGAAAAATTACAGTTTTTACTATTTTGGCCATATCTTGAGTTCTACAACTCCGTTTGAGGCCCGTAAGCAGTCCACGAGAAGCTAACGAGATTCTCTATCATTCTAAAGTGGTCCAGAGGTCAAAATACAACTGGAACGGTCCAGAAATACTGAAGAAAAGTCAGCTACGAATTTTCCTTAAAAACAGAATCAGTTTAGGAAACGTATTTTGCAGAAATTCTATTATAATTCTATTTTGGGTATTTTCTTGCTGGGCAAGAATTATAGAGCCTATATAAACACATCCAACCTTTGTAATTTGTATCATTAGGAGTAGAACCATTACATATCAATTACTTAGATTTATTTGTATATTTTCATACTTTGTTTTTATCATGGTTTCATCAGATCCCATGATGACGAGAGGTTCAATTATGAGTTAATCGTTGTCATGGGATTCTAACGGATTTATTTATGGAGCTTTAGTATCTTGATTGCTTTAAAGATCTGTGTGTGGTGTATAATTGATATCCTCGTATGGTTGTGCTTATTGAATTTAGATGTGTAGCTAACATCTAATCTGTTAATCTCTGGTGAAGTGAAAGTGGATCTTGAGATTTAGAACTTGTCATGCTAGCATAGGTTCATGATTGTTTATCAACATGATTCGTAGTATGAGATGAGAATACTTATATTGCCCTATGTGATCATTATGGATAACTTGCTCTTCAACCGTTATGTTTTCAAATTCTATAGACATATAGGGTCTAAGCATAATTGGTGTCTATTCATCTTCTATCTCTTTTGTGGATGTATGTTTAGTTTGGTATACGTATACTGAGAGGTAGCGTGTACTTGTTTCGTGTTGTCTGATCAGATATCATAACCATTGCATATAGTGATTAAAGGCGTCAGATCTAAGGAAAGTATTTAATGAAGTTAGGATTCCATGGTTTATCTTGCAGAAGTAATTCGATTCCAATTCTTGTTAGTTAGTTAATTCTTAGTTTGTTAATTTGCTTTTTAGTTAGATTTAGTTAATTAAAACCCAATTTGTTATTTGTCTTAGCAGTGAATTAAAACCATACATTGTTGCATAGGTACAATACTGAATTAAAACCAGATCTCTGTGGGAACGAACTTGACTTCTATCTGTATTACTTATGACCACGTACGCTTGCGTGATTTAGTGTTAACAGTGTCCTCACAAGATGCCTACGTATCTCAGATATGAGAATCAAGCCAAAAACGTAGTTCTGAGAATGAGGGGTCAGACCCTTTATATAGGTGTTAAGAACCTTAGAATTAGGGTAGAATTAGATGTCTTGGCGGGCAAGTTGTTGCCTTGGCCCAATTCTAGAGCCTTCTATCATATAAGAAGATAAGTATTTGGAGAGATATGCCTTGGAGGCTACTCCTGATATGATTTAGTTTCCTTGTTGACTCAAATTCGAAGTCTTATTTTTGGCTGATTATACAGCTACGAAATTAATATCAATTCAAGGGTTTCGGGCCTCATTAATGGGCTTTAACCTTAGACCAACATAGGTTTAATTAATACAGCATTTAATGTATTTCTAGGGTTTATTTTCAGCCCATATCACACACTTTTTACGTTTTATATAAAGCTAGGGTTTGTGCTTCATCTCTATTCCATTGTAAGCACTGGGTTTAATTTGGATCTTCATTGTTGTTCGTTAATACAAAGTTTAAGGTATTCTTTATCTCATCTTGTTTATTAGTATATGTTTTATATGGCTTTCTTCATTATTTTTGTTGTTCTTAATCATAGTATGAGTGAGTAGTTTAATTCTAGGGTATTAAGTGGAGCCATGTTTGCACCATGATTTGGGCTTAATTTGATTAGTAGATTGATGGGTATAGAGTAATTCTGATTGATATGTTCTAATTCTTAATTTGTGTAATTGCGCAATATCACGGATTAATCAATTGCAATAGGAGTAATAGATCGAAAGATTTTACTACTAGAGGCTTACATACAATTAGCGGAATTGAAGGTGATTGTGGAAGCATCATTAGATATTTTGAGAGTGTTAATGCTTGAAAAAGATTGACCATTGCTTTAATTACTTAATCCCATTAAAAAGCTATACCTTTGTGATTTGTTTGGTGAACCTGAATTGCCCTAGATCCCTTAATTAATTGATTTAAAACCTTTGGTAAATTTATTTTAGTAGTTAATAAAATTCTCTAATAATCGTTTGTGACTAGAAACAATTGATAATAGTTGAATTGAAATTGAAACTGTCTCCTTGAGGAATCGACCCGTATTTGCTAGTATCTACTACAATTGATACCGTGCGCTTGCGGTTAGACATAATTTTACACATCAGTCATAAAAAATGATCCCCTGCTGACGTGTCACTGCCACGTCAGCTTGTCACGTGGCGGGTGCTGACGTGGCAGTGCCACGTGGCAGGTATTGTTCACTCGATTTTGATTTTTTTTTATAATCTAGTATGTGAGGGTGCATTTTAATTGTGTGGGTGCTCCTGGCGGGGCCATTAGATCATAATAGAATCAATGGTTTAGATTGATTTAAGGGTGTTCTTGATTATTCTTTATATAAGGGTGTTCTGTATGGAGTAATGATATATATATATATACACACAAACATTTTCAAGGATTTTATTGAAGTTTGCTTGCAAAATAATTTTTACCATTTTCAATGAAATATGATCTTCATAAACTATGATTTACAACATAATAATGGGGATAAATATTAAAATCATCACTCATTTCACCCAAATATATCAATTAAATCATTCATTTTAAAAGTGACTCAATTTAGTCATTAATTTTAGATTTGTATCATGTTAATCATCTGGAAATGACTAAATTGATACTAATTTTCAATTTTTAAATAATAAAAATGATACAAATTCTAAAATTAATAACTTAATTGAGTCATTTTCGAAATGAGTGATATATTTAAATGAAACGAATAATCGCTTTAATATTTGTCTCCTAAATAATACATTCGCTCATGTTTTACATGTAATATAATATACGATCTCCAAAATTTCCACTAAAATGATAATTTTTATAGAATTTAAATCATCATTAATTATTCTCATATTTTTTGTAAGAAAAGTTTAAACAAAAGTATTATTATTACCAAATTAAAAATACGGAGTAGCAATTTTCCGGATTCGAATAACTGTAACTACAGGTGATCTGGAAATGGAGTAGTCAAACGAGGGAATTGTCGTGTCAAAATAAACTCCATGTGTTCCACGTGTGCAACTTGTGGATAAAGACTGTCATGTGGGGCCATAATCGAGAAGGTTCTTTGTTTTTACGCCTACTTTTTATCAACGGTTGGGATACAATATATTTACACGTGGCGGAATCTAAAGGCCTTAGTGACACGTAGGACATAGCAAGTGGATAGTGTTTGCCATGATTGCAATTTTGTCCATTTTTTATACTTTGAGGATACTCACGCGTGCCACTATGTCACGCGCTGTATTTTTTGACAAATTTAAATTTTAACGAATTATTAAATAATTTATGAGTTTTGATAGAATGTTGTTGATTTAATATTTTATGTAGAATTCATGCAAAATTGATAGAATTCATGCAAAATTCACGTAGAGTTCATTGAATCTACTCGACATAGAGTTCATTGAGTCTACGTAGAATTATGATTAAATTCACTAAATTTCTTAGATTTTAGTGAGATTTCAAAAAATTAAAAATACATTGTAAAATAAAACAAAATTTACGGATTTTTAAAATTCTTCAAAGTCAATAAATTTTTGAATACCACCAGATTTTAATAGATTGTCTATAATCAATATTGAATACCTCTAGATTTTAAAAGATTATTTGAAACCGGAATTGAATACCCCCAAACTTTTTAAAATCTGCACTGAATACCATCCAATTTTAAAGAATTGTTTAAATTTTTTATTCAATATATTCAAATTTTAACAGAATTTTTAAATCCTGATTAAATACCCTCAAACTTTTGAAATCCAAAAAAATTCTACAATATCTAGATTGAATACGCCTATTCTGTTGCCGCAATTGTTCGACAATCACACCACTTACCTCACATAAGATTTACGGGTTAAATATCAAAGTGATCACTCAAGTAAAACCCATGCATCATTTTACTCACTAATTTCATTGAGATATCATTTGGATTACTAAAATAATGATGAATATCAAACGAAAAACTCTAAATATGTGTTCGAATAATAAAAATAATCTTTTGTTGATTCTGCATATTTTTCTTGAATGTTACCGCAACCAAAAAAAATTTGTTAAATTATAGTATTTCATAAATATATTTAGAATTAAAAAAATTTATGTACTATTTATTTTTAATTAAAGCAAGAAAAATAACTATAAAATAAAAGTAAAAAGTAATAATTTTTTAAAATCTAAATATATTATCTAAAATACAAGAATTTAACAATTTTTCATTTAATTGTGGTAAAATTCAAGAAAAATGTGCAAAATGAACAAAAGATTACTTTTAACTTTCAAGTACATATTTAAAATTATCTATTTGATATTTATTATAATTTTAGTAATTCAAATGATATTCCGTTAAAATCAATATATATATATATAAAGGAGGATACGCGGGAGTTTAGGTGGCGCTCTAAAATCGTCTCAATCTATTTTTCTAATTTTCTAGAATTTAAGAATTTTAAACACTTATAAGTTATAAATATAAAAATATCATTTAACATATTAGAAGTAGAATAGGTGTTCGAATTTATAGAGGAGAATAGTTCAAATTTATAGGAAGACATATGATTAGAAGTTCTATTGGAAGTAGAATAAGTATTTATAAAGCATGTGATTAAAAGTCCTGAAAGTAGAATAGGAGTTCGAATTTATAGAGACAAGAATTCAAATTTATAGAAAAACAATATAAATAAAAGTTTCTATTGGAAGTAGAATAAGTATTTATAGAGCATAAGATTAAAAGTTCTATTGGAAGTAGAATAGGAGTTCGAATTTATAGAGAATAAAAGTTCGAATTTATAGAAAAACATATAAATAAAAGTTCTATTAGAAGTAGAATAAGTATTTGAATATATAGAGCATCCATATAACTAAATATTTTTAGAAAGTACGATCTTATTAAATTATATATTTTTATATAAGTTAATTATACTTCTATTAGGAAAATTTATTCATAAATCCAATACTATTATCATAAAAAAAGTCATCGTATTTAAAAGAAAAGAATTGATGTGTTAACATTATAAAAGAACATTCTCATGTAGGAATCCTAAATAAAAATAGGGGTATCTATAATATAAAGAGAAAATAAGATGTGTTTTCATTTTCTAAAATTCCATAAATTTTAGAAAGTCCATATAAAATATAAATCGAAATTCACTCTATTTTTTAGGTTTTAATTTTATGGAAAAAAGTTGTCGTGTTTGATAAATATCATTGATAATATATAATGAATTTTGAATTTCGACCCAAACGAGAGCGGCTCGAAACGTGTTTAACGGGAAGACGGCTCACTATAAAAGATTGTATTAGCTATTAAAATATCATTTTGATGTTATAAATTTTATTTTATTTTTATGATTTGATTTTTATGGATAAACATTATCATACAAGTGATATATGTAAAAGTTAGGTTTTTGGTCTTAACGAGGGAGCAGATAAATAGTAATAACCATATTTAATGAGAAAACGATTCATTACAGAAGACGGTATAAAGATGTTTGAATATATAAGGAATACATGAAATAAAATGTTTTATTAGAATTAGAATATGAGGATGGAGACGTCTTACACGATTTTTAAAACTATATATCTTTTTTCCTAGAAATCCTTTATTTTATCTTTTTTATACAAGTTAATTATACTTGCATTAGAAAAATATATCCATAAATTTAATGTTATTCCCGTAACGAAAAGTTTTTGAATTTATTTTTTTTATATGTTAACATAACAGAAAGACATTCTCATGCGAAAGTTGTAAATAAGTACATGAATATCTATAATATACAGAAAATATAAGATGTATCTTCATTTTTAAAACTCTATTAATATTAGAAAATTTTAAGAATATAAAAATTGGAATTTACTTTCTTTATATAATTAGTTAGAATTTCGGTTCCAAATAAGAGCGGCTCAAAACATATTTAACGGGAAGACGGCTCACTAGAAAAGATTGTTTTAGCTATTAGAATTTGTTATTGATGTCATAATTTTTTTTATTTTTATTTTTCGATTATATGGATAAAAATATTATATAAGTCTTTATAATATATGTTAAAGTTGAGATTTCGATTTTAACGAGAGAGCGGTTCAATCGAAATAATCATGTTTAACAAGAGATCGATTCATTAGAAAAGGATATTTAATTATTAAAATTTAATATTAATATTATACTATAACATAAATGTATTAATTTTTTTAAAAAATATTATAACGCCGTCGCGAAGCGCGGCTTTATGGACTAGTTGGTGAGTAAAATGATATCTAAGTTTCAGTTCAACAACAAGTTTGATATTTAACCCCAAAATCAACTGAAATTGGTGCAAGCCCAGCTTAAACTCCGAAATCTAGTCTAATGGGAGGCCCAGCGTGGTCAGTGTGTACAAGCCCACCGCTCCTTCAATCACAAGTTAGACTACTACACATTTGGGTGTGTAGAAAAAGTTGGTCCGAAAACAATTATTTCACGCAAAGCACAATATGTTGGAATTCATACAAATGAAGTTAGGAATCACTTAGAGTTATGTGACTTATGTCTTTACTTAATAATTTAGAGGCTATTGGTAAATTTTTAAAAAGTTAATAATGTATTAAAGTTATTTAAAGTGAAAAGTAAAAAAAATCATACTTAAAAATATATATATGATTAATTTTATTATTGTGTACACTTTATGAATTATTTTTAAATACAAATATAAAAATTTATAAATTGTACATGTGAATATGATATTGAATTTGACCATTTTTTTAAATTTAATAATAAAACCATGTTAGTTCAAAAAGGTACTAAGTTACTTATTAGACAAAAAACAAAGAATAAAGGCCTCCAATATCACAATTTGAAAGCAAATGGTCCCAAATATCACAAATGGAAAAGATGATCCCGTATATTATAATAAAAACGCTACATCTGCGTTGTCTATTTTTTTTTTGCGTCTGGTGTTTGAGGCTGTGTTATTAAAACCGGACCGGACCGGCCGGTTCAACCGGTCCGACCGCTAACCGGTGGCTGGTCCGGTTCGGTTCACCCATAAAACCAGTCCTCCGGTTCTCCTGTTCAAAACCGGTAAGAACCGGCCAAAAACCGGACAAAATCGGTACCGAACCGGACCGGTGGCCGGTTTTTTGAAAAAAATTGGTTTATGAGGTCTGAAAAAAACCGGTACAATCTGAAAAAAACCGGTTTATGAGAAAAAAACCGATTTATGAGAAAAAAAACAGGTTTTTTTACAAAATTTATTCATAATTTTCATATTTTATTATATATTTATATAATTATATATATATATATATATCATATTAAATATATATAATTTTATATATACATAATATTAAATATATATAATTATATATTACATAATTATGACGTCACACCGGTTGAACCACTGGTCGAGCCGGTTGAACCAATCGAACCAGTAACCAGTAAGGCTTCCGGTTCGATGCCCGATCCGGTTATGAGAACACAGGTTTGAGGGGGGAAATATTTATACAACTAGAAACACACGCAACTACCCGATGGTTGCTAACTATCGCAACGCTATTAAAACAAGACTAATAAATTGATAAACTACATGATAGATAACAAGTATCGGAACAGCATTATGAATAAAAAAAAACTAATAGACTTCGTAAACATAGATAACCATCGGGACTTTAATAAACTAAAATAAAAATACCAAGATCACCCGATAGTAATAACAATCGATATATGTAGATTAATTTGGGGTTGAGGTTTAGGGGAGGAGACACCACTTTAGTGTGGGGTTTGTGGTGGTTTTTACTTTTTTTTTTAAAATCATATTAAAAATTTATAAATAAATGGTCATTTAAAATTTTAATTTTTAAAAATAAAATTTTAATAACCTTACGGTGGTTTCAATAATTAATCTCTGGGGTTCAACATTTCTATTTTGAGTTTAGAAATATTCGGGACGATGAATAAACCATATACGAACTTAGAGTTTATGATTGTTTACAACCCTAAACCCTAACTTATAATGCGTTTAAAAATCAGACCGCCAGATTCATTTTTTTAATTAAAATTTTTAAATTTTATCTATCTGTATTCCCTCTAGGTTTCAACGGTTAACTTTTGGAAATTCAACAATTCCATTTTGGGTTTTAGAAATATTCCGAACGACGAATAAACCGCATACGAACTTAGGGTTTAGGGTTCCTAAATCCTAGACCCTAACTTATCCTAATGTTTAAACATGTTAGCGTTTAAAAATTAGGCCGCCGGATTCAGTTTTTTAATTAAATTTTTTTAATTTTATTTTGTATTCCCTTGGGGTTTTAAAGGTTAACCTTTGGGGTTCAACGTTTCCATTTTGGGTTTTAGAAATATTTGGAATGATGAATAAACCGTACTCCCTCTGTCCCATTCATTTCTATACGTTTCTTTTATAGTGTCTGACACGCATTTTAAGGTGCATAACTAGTTTAGTTCCATAACTTATTTTTACAATTTTTTTTTTTGTATAAAAATAGGATTGTTCTATTTCTATACAAAAAAAGAAAATCGTAAAAATAAGTTATTTAACTATAGTAGTTTGGAGCCTTAAATACGTGCCACGCCCCCGTCCCCCATTGTATACAATTCATTGGGATGGAGGGAGTATATATTTAGGAGAAAAAACAAAAAAAAAAACGCTACATAAAATAGCGTTTTTATTTGAGGTTCAACGGGTTCCATTTGGGGTTATTTCTTACGCACACACAATTAAAATGCACCCTCACTCACTATATAAAAAAAAAAAAAAAAAACTCAAACGCCACGTGGCGTTTTACTTTTGAAAACAAACCATCAAGTAGCGCTTTCAACCAAAAAAAAAAAAAGGTAACGCTAAACGCATCAGCGTTTACAGATGAAAAAGAAAAAGAAACAAAAAAAAATCAAAAACGCTATATTAGAGTGTGTTATGGAGTGATATTTAGGGTCAATGTTTTTAAGCTATGATATTTAAGACCATTTGCTTTTAAACTGTGATATATGGGGCCAACACCAAAAACAAACCAACCAACCAACCTTTTAACGAGTGAAAAACAGAACAACACAGGACAAACACTAATGGACAAAGTCCAAGCCACTTCTGTAAAACCAGATATCAGTCAGCTACATGTTTCATCAGTTCAATAATCCTCTGTAACAAATACACTTTGGTTTATCATATCATAACCCTACCTTCTCAATTACTGAAACTGTTATTGTTTTTGAGGTGGTTACATGTATTTTATAACAATTCATAGCTACATCTCTCCAATACATGACCAAGACCTATATTTCAAGTTTATCTCTATAACGGAAATAGCCGACAACAAATTATCAGGCAGTAGAGACATCTGCTACGAGAGATTTTTCAGTTTTCCTTTGTAGACAAAATCTTTAGCATGTTGTATATGACACATCGACTTTTGGGTACCTGACAAACCCGAGCATGAGTCGTTGGCCCCGAAGGTGACAGCAAGGTAGAGATATATGGTACAGAGGAAAGTCAGGAGGGCACAAGCTGTTAGAAGGAAGCGGTGTCGGTGAACGAGTGTTGAGAAGCTGCCTAACTCATCCAATTTTGCATGTTGCTTCTTAAATGGTGTTGAAGTAATTGAATTCTGTCTCCAACGAGGAGAAGCTGTTTTGCTTTCGAGGACCATATCTTGTGCCCAAAGTTCCACGAAAATACCAAAAACCCTGCACCACCTTCACAAGATCGAACAAACAATTCATATAGTTAGGCTCAACTACGAAATATTACAGAAAGAGGTGAAGAAAAAGTAAGGATCTTTCGCCGCTTCATTGTGTTCCATACTTCTATCATACATAGGCAATCACCAAGAAGTAATGTTGGTAAGGTTACTGATAATAAAACATTAACTCTTGCCAGATAGAGCAAATAAATATGCCTGTAATTCGTACAAACATAATCTATAAAAGTGGTTCTAGCAATCAAGACACTTAAAGTCATTACAAGACAGCTGGAGATGTTATAAAGTTAATATTGAAATTGTGTAAATAATTGTAAGCATGGATAAACAGATATCCACTCTTAGCCGATTGAAGTTAAACATTAAAACTCAGTAACTATATTTGCACTTTACAGGCAAAGACCTTCGCCCATAAATATAACTGGAATCAAATGTGGAAAATCTAAAAATTAAGCAAGCAAGGAAAGTGTCGTGCATAGTTGAGATTCACAAGCAACTATGCGCTTAAGAAACAAGGAACGCAAAGACTATATCCAATGACTACATATGTTTTACATTCTGTGGACACTGAAAAAGGCCATGACTACTACCAAGGTTGCCAGATATCAACCTGATTCCATCGCTGAAGTGCTCTGCTATCCAACTCCAGCACAATACAAACAGAAATGTTTTGGATGCGCGTATATAAATTAAATTATAGAATTGGGTTTGAAAAAAGGTTATTTATATGGAAGGACATTTTCTACACAAGTACATACCAAGAAATGAAATCCTAGACTAACCATATATAGCTCCTAGCCTTCTTATGAGCTGGACGGACCTTTATACTTAATCTACGTTGTCGAGGACTCGAAGCAACTTAATATACCTAGTTGTGAATCTGTGATATCGAAACCGAGCACTAACAGAAACTTATAAGCAATTACAACTTCAGTAACAAGCTCAACAACTAGTTGTTCTTATCATCACTAGTATCCTAATCTTTCTACAAATTGCTCACTCTTTCATACTACTGTACTAGTTTAGTCGATTGTTGAAATTCTCATCGGCAATTCATCAAACAACAGCAATAAATAAAACGTGTACAAACAATTCAGATAAAAAAAAATGAAGTACATAAGCATTTAGAAACTTAGAAATTCAGATAAAACCACAAATAAATAGAAAGACTTCAGATAATTACGTTAAAAAAAACAGATCTGGGTAGGGGGGGGGGGGCAAAAGATGAAGAGAGACTTACAGCAGGGGAGGCTGAAGGAGCAAGGAAAATGATGCGTGATAAACAACCAACGGGGCAATGGGAGATACAGTCATACAGATATTAGCAAAAAAATGCAAAAAGAAGATAATAACATCATTATTAATTGTAAATTTGTAATTAGGCAGATTTTCCCGGACTTCATAATTTCAAGATTTTCGATTTATAAATTTAATAAAAGATGGGATATTTAATGAGACAGTTATTTAATGTGGATTTTATTAGATTTGTGACATTAAAATGTAATTAGCGTAAAAGGCCATATTTTCTTGCACGAATTTATGTTTATATTAAAATACATTTGTAATTAGAAATATGGTAGAAGATATTATTTTGATTTTATCTTATATTTGTGTAATAATTTTGTATTAATATATTATTATTAATCAAAAAAAATTATTATTGGATAAGATTTCCAAAAATATAGATAAATATTTGTACAATAATAGTAACAAGGTTATTTATAACCGGTAAAATATTAATTTAAATTTTAATGCGGTGAAATGAATTGAAAAAATTGAAATATTTATTTTAATATTATTGTTTGTGTACAACATGGGTATGTAAACTCGTGTGATTTTAACATAATAAATAAAAAATTATATATAATAGTCGAAACATTAAAAGGTCTGCCGGACTGTCGGTAGATTGATACGGTACATAGTGATTTTACCTAATTACCCTTACCTAATTACATATAAAATTCATTCTAATAACTGATCAATTTTCTTTTTCAGGTTAAACATATAACCTTTTCTCTTTTTCAATAACTAATTAATTTCATTTTTCAGGTAAAACACAATATTTTTATATTTTATCTAACTAAAATATCTCCTTTTTTAAAAAATCTACAAACAATTATATTTAATAAAATAACATAATTATATTATAACAACTATTAATTAATCAATTATCTTTTTCAACCAAACTACATTACCTTTTCTATTTTTTTAACTAGTATCTCTATTTTTCCAATTATATAACGAGAGGTTTATTCAATAAAATAAAATAATAATATTTAAGTACTAATAATTAACTGATTACCTTTTTCAGCTAAAACGTATAATTTTTTCTATATTTTTTTAAAACTAAAATCCCTTTTTTTTAGAAATATCGTGAACACTGTTAATTTCTCCTTTTCTAAAAACACTACGAGCAATTTTATTTAGTAAACTAATATTATTAAATTATAATTACTATAAACTAATCAATTACATTTTTCACCAAAAGGCTAAAACACGTTGCCTTTTAATTTTCACATTATCTTTTTTATTTTCTCTCACTGAGATCTCTCTTTTCCAATTATTTCACCGACGATTCTATATAATAAAATAAAAGAATAATTTTATAACTAAAACCTATTATCTTTTCTATATTTTCTAACTAAAATCTCTCATTTCTAGAAATATCACGGACAACATTTATATAAATATTATCAAATCAATTTTATTTAAAAATTTAAGCCTTCTAAATTCATGACTTAAAACAATTAATTCAAATTAATGACATTTTTTTATTTAAAATTAATAAAATACCCGCATCGCACGAATTTTAAGTTAGTACATTTGTTAAAAATTGGTTAAAACTATATATGGTTCTATTATTATATTATAATAGCCAAAACATTAAAGTTTGGTCGGTCGATCGATCAGTACGGTACCTGTTATTTTTACTTAATTACCTTTATTTTTTTTCAGGTAAAACGTATTATCTTTTCTATTTTTTTATTAACTAAATAATTTTTTTATGTAAAACATATTTGATGGCCCTATCTACCCCAAAATCAAATAGGGAAATTAGAATATCCACTTTCAAAAAGTTTGTCCCAAATACCTACGGGACACGCTACTTCATGTAGCGTGTCTTAAGAAACGTTGGTGGGGATGGTGCCTCATGTAGCGTGTCTTAAGAAACGTTGGTGAGGTGGTGCATCTTGTTGTTACGTCATTTGGTAAGCCGTATCAGGCCTTACATATGTCCATAATAAAGGCGTAAACAGGAATACACATTGAAAAGGCATTGTATCCATTTTCTCACTCATTTCACAAAAAAACGAGTTGCTCTCTCTCTCTCTATGGTGATTCCCGACCAATGTCCCTCTGTTCACCACAATTCCGTCATTTTTCTGTCCTATTCTATATACAAATTGACTCGTATTTTCAACCTCTACAACTCTATACTATTTTTAAATCCATTTCTTACGCCGAATTATAAACCCTTAAATTAGAACCCTACTTTGGTCGATTTTCCGACAAAATTCCATACAGTCCTTGCGGGCCGGAAATGGAGAAAAAGATAGGAAAAAGGTGAGAGAAGGAGATCAATGACGTGTTGCTGTGGTCAGAAAGGCATATCGACGAGTTACGATGACGGAGAGGGGAAGTATAAGAGCGACGACGAGAGAGTGTTAGAGAGGGAGAAGAGAGTGAACGAGAGAGAGGGAGAAAAGAGTGAACAGTAGCAACGGCTGGGTGGCGCTTGTGAAAATGGTGTGTCCCGTGAGTATTTCGGACCATTTTTCCGAAAAAAGGTATTTTGAAAATTTTTATTTAATAAATAATTATATTATATAATAATTATTACTAACTAACCAATTATCTTTTCAGCTAAAACACGTTACCTTTTCTATTTTTTAAACTAAAAACTCTCTTTTTCAATTATATCATTTGAATGTAATGAGCCTATCCTCTTCTTTATTTAATAAAATTAAATAAAATATTATTATTATAATTACTAATAATTAATCGATTACTTTTTTCGACTAAAATGTATCATCTTTTTTTATATTTTTTAATTAAAATATCTTCTTTTCTAGAAATATCATGGGCAACTTCAATATAATTATTATCAAGTCATGTCATTTAAAAATATAAGCTTATAAATCAATTCAAATTAAGGATAAAATTATATAATATTAAAAAAAATTTGCATTGCACATATTTTAAACTAGTATTTGTTAATTTTATTTGTATAATATACTTCAGTTACAACCAGGGCTGTCAATGGATCGGATCAGGCATGATCCATATCCGGATCCATTTAATTTTACCGGATTCGGATTCGGATCGGATCATAGTCAGATTTTTTTTAACATGATCCATATCCGGATCCGTTAGGATCACGGATTATCGGATCGGAGCTCCGATCCGTTTATATATAGAAAAAAATCTTTAATTTAATTAAACAATTTACGAATAATAATTTAATAGCAACATTTTGAAATGTAAAGTACACAAATAAAATATTACAAGTATTTATAAATCTGAGAAACCTAAAACATTGCAATACATTTAGAAAATTACAAATATTTATAATAATAAATTACATTTGAAAATTACACAATCAGATAAATCCAGTGACAATGATCTCAAAGACTGGACACTGCATTCTGCACGACCAGGATGATATTAAGAATGAGAATGATGCAGTGATTCTGTTTTAAGAGCAATTATTACCAGGCTACTACAACATGTTAGTAGTAGGACATTATCTTTAAATCTTTTGCATCTCACTGGTGTCAATCAAACTAAAATGTATACCTCAAGCTCTTCTATTCTTTTTTTTTATTATATAAATATAAATAAAATAAATTATATATATATATATAATCGGATCGGATTTTTAACGGATCGGATCGTATCAAATCCATATCCGCTCCATTAACTTCCGGATTTTTTACGGATCGGATTTTTCTCAGATCGGATTTTTTTTATAAGATCCATATCCGCTTCATTAGCCTTTGGATCGGATCGGATGGGACCGGATATCCGATCCATTGACAACCCTAGTTACAACAATAACAAATTAACAATATAATCATGATTTAGACGTGCCAAACAATAAAGATGAGTAAAGAAAGAAAGGCAACACTTAAAGGCAAAAGCATATGAATTAGAAACAATGATAGGTAAGGAAAAAGAAAGTAAGTAATCCATAATTAGACGTGTTAATAAACAATGATAGGTAAGGAAAAAGAAATTCCGTGAAGGGGGCAAATTTAAAGTGGGAGGAAGGGCAAGTGGATTTACAGGCCCAGCCAGGGCAGGCCCAACTAGTAGCGAGATTCCTGCATTTAAATTGTAAAGAATACGCCCTTCCCAGTTCTAGCGCCGATCCCAACTCACCTCACGGGATATCGGATTCGTTAGTCCCACACACTCTCACAGTTTCACTTCAACCAAGCCTTTCATTTCTTTTCCATTTCACTCTCTTTACCATACATTTCTATTGTTACATATTATTTCTAACAAATTAATAACCAACTAATTAATGAAAAATTACAAAAATAACCATTTTTTGAGTAAAAATAACAAAAATAATAAGTGACCAATTTTAACATTTTGGATATTTCACTGGCAGTTGGGTATCCCAATTTGTATAAGATACTCCACTAGTAGTTAGGTATCCCATATACTGGATACTCCACTGACAGTTGGGTATCTCATATAAAAGTGGATACTCCACTAAAAGTTGGTTATTCCATGTGTTAAAATTGACCAAAATTTTTAAAATGGTTATTTTTGTGTATTTTGTATTAAAAAAAAAGGTTAAAGTTGGCCTTCACCCCTAATTAATTTAATTTTAAATGATAAAAGCTATTTTTGACACATTTTAAAATTTAAAGTATTGAAATATTTATTTAGATATTTATGTTTGGACCGGTTAATAAAAATGAGAAAAATATACATTTATAAGAAGTTTAGAAGAAAATAGTGAATGGCGCGCTATGAGATAACTCAAGTGTTTATAACTTATTTTTTATCATCTCAGGTTCTAGGTTTGAATCTCGCTATTCCCGAAATTTATTGAGAATAAATATTTATTGGAAGTCAAACTAACTTATTTATTCAAAGAAAAGAATAAATTGTAAATTATGAACATGAGAGGATCATATAAATTTTGAAATGAAATTTTTTTATTGTTTATTTTATTTAACACAAAACTACCTTTTTTTATAAACACAAAACTATATTCATAACTTATTTGATACACCTAAAAAAAATGTAAATCAATAATCTAATTTGACCTTA
The DNA here is from genome assembly GCA_037693485.1 of Kitagawia praeruptora. NCBI lineage: Eukaryota > Viridiplantae > Streptophyta > Magnoliopsida > Apiales > Apiaceae > Kitagawia > Kitagawia praeruptora. The sequence continues at coordinate 41,959,925 of CM075345.1, read as the reverse complement.
ATGCTCCTAAGTCCATACTCCCTCTGTCCCATGTGATTCTTTACATGGGGCTGGGGCACGGAGATTAAGGATAGTGGATGTAATATTGTTTAAATAAATGAAGTAGTGGGTGTAATAGTAATTTTATTATTAAAGTAAGTAAAGTAGTGGGTGTAATAGTATAAAGTGTTGAAAAAGTGGAATGAAGTAGTGGATGTAATAATGTATTTTATTGTTAAAAGTTACTATTTTTAGTAATGTAAAGAATTGGTGGGACGTCCCAAAAAGGAAATTGTAAAGAAATGGATGGGACAGAGGGAGTACTTGCCAAAGTTATGGTGAGATAAAAAGTCGTCCTCATGTGGATACATAGTCCTCCCTCTCCCATCCATTTCTTTACAATTTCTTTTTTGGGATGTACCACCAATTCTTTACATTACCAAAAATAGTACTCCCTCCGTCCCGACAGATTGTTTACGTTTACTTTTTGCACAAAGATCAAGGATTATGATTAAAATAAGTGAAGTAGTGGGTGTAATAGTGATTTATTGTTAAAATAAGTGAAGTAGTGGATGTAATAGTGATTTTATTGTTAAAATAAGTGAAGTAGTGAGTGTAATAGTGTAAAGTATTGTTAAAATAAGTGAAGTAGTGGATGTAATAGTGTTAAAACTTACTATTTTAGGAAACGTAAAGAATTGGTTGGGACGTCCCAAAAAGGAAAATGTAAACAATTGGTTGGGACAGAGGGAGTATAACTTTTAATAATAAAATAAATTATTACATCCACTACTTTACTCCACTTTTTCAACACTTTATACTATTACACCCACTACTTCACTTATTTTAACAATAAAATCACTATTACACCCACTACTTCATTTATTTTAACAATATTACACCCATTATTTTTGTTCTCCGTGCCCGATCCCCATGTTAAGAACCTATCGGGACGGAGGGAGTAGATATTTTTGTAATTGTAATAATTGACCGATTAATTACAGTTATGCCATTAAAATGTATTACGTTCACACCTAAATCCCTAAGGTACATTTTTCTCATCTATTTTTAATGTTCTTTTTTTGAAATGAATATAATTACTTATTAGTATCAGAAATGAATATTCTTATCATTTTTCAATGATAAAAAGTTGGATACTATGTAATTAATTTAGTAAGATAATAATTTCGATAAGAGTAATGCTATATCCTAAAATGGATTCCGAAAATGTTTTCGAATAACACACATGATTTTATTTGTGAAATTTATATGTAAGTATAAGGGATCCATCTCATTTGTAATATAATCTAGAGAAAAATGTGCCTGAGGATGTCCTCAGGTAGTTCTCCTGAGGTTATAAGACAAATAGCCTATAGAATAAGTGGCCCCGCAGGGGCATTTTTGTAATATCAATTTTTTTTATCAATATATTTACCTAAATACCCTTAAAATCATATTAGAAAGTTTTTAACCTCAGGGTTCTGGCCTGAGGTCATCCTTAGGCACATGAAGCCCTATAATCTATATCTATACTATACTATAATAAGTGAAATGATGTATAATTTGTAGTTCGGTTATCCCCTATTCACAACTGTTAGATCTTCAACTCAAATAGATCATGATCGTTAGATACAACAATACTAAAAGTTGGAGGTCTAAGGTTCGAATTTCGCCAACAACATTTTAATATAAAATTAATACTAGATTATGTTATATAGAAAGGCTGAAGATTCGATTCCCACCAACAGCATATTAATTTAGATTTAATATTAAAAGTTATTTATATACAAAGATCTAAAATTTGAATTCTCCCAACATATTAAAACTAATGTTTATAATATTATATATACTAAATTATAAGTAAATTAAAAAAAAAATTAAAAGTAACCCGTACTTCGCACGGGCTATAAGCTAGTTATCTATCTATACTATAATAAGCGAAATGGATATAATTTGTAGTTTAATTATTCTTTTTTTTTTTTGTTATCCTAGGGGTATAATTTGTAGTTTGGTTATCCACTCTTTTGATTATCTGTAACTCTGTAAGTATAAGTGATCCATCTCATTTATAATATAATAACTAATAACAATAGTATTTGATAAAAAGGTTTCTAAAGTTAACTTTAAGAAAAGAATTTCCTAAAGTTAACCTTAAAAATTAAGTGAATTTAATTTTTGTTATTTTTTATTTATAAGGACCCCGTAGGGACATTAATAAAAATGAGGATATGTCTTATTTTTATCGGTTAACTTGAGGAAATTATTGATTAACTTGAGCCTTCACAAAATTCTTCTAAAATTAACCTTAGGCCCCTTCACCCATAATATTTTGACAAGTCAATATTTGGGAACCATTTGGATTATAATTTTGGGGACTCTCCTTGATAAAATAATAAAGTTTTAGGTTAAAAATATCTGTATTGTAAAAAATACTGTAATAAATGATAGCTTGAATTAGCAAATTCACCACCTGAGATGAGACCTGAGTAATATATAATGTTAAAATCCCTGGACTCAACCTCAATCCTCGTTTCTATCTAGTCTCCTCTTCTTCACGTAATACTTTGAATTTCATTAATTAATTCAATTGCGTAATCTCTATCAATTTTCCTCCACATTTTTTAATCATTTTTACAGGTTAAATTGTTGATTCAGAGCTACAAGTCTCCTGTAAAGTGCATTTGCGTGGACGTTGAATAGGCTATGTATTGATCGCAAGTGGTGATGGAGAAGAAAAAATTCCCAATAGGACCTCAACATTATACATTGTATGAAGAGATAGGACAGGGCGTCAGTGCTTCTGTGTTTCGCGCTCTCTGTGTTCCTCATAATGAGGTTGTTGCCATTAAAATTCTCGATTTCGAGCGAGATAATTGTGATCTGGTAAGCTCAAGCTCTCTCTCTCTCTCTCTCTCTCTCTCTCTCTCTCTCTCTCTCTCTCTCTCTCTCTCTCTCCCTCTCTCTCTCCCCCCCTCTCTCTCTCTCCCTCCCCCTCTCTCTCTCTCCCTCTCTCTCTCTCTCCCTCTCTCTCTCTCTCTCTCTCTCTCTCTCTCTCTTTCAATCTCTCTATAAATTCTCACTCTTGTTCTATGTTTTTGTTCTCTGTTATTGATAATAATTCTGTGTTTTGCATGCACATGTTCATTCAAATTTGAGTTAATTATATGTAACATTTGAGCTTTACTGAAATTGATTAGAGTCTATTTATGCGTAAACGATCTTATTTTCGAAGTATTCTGTAATTATTTATATAGTAGAGGAAGCAGTATTTTCAATCACTGTGATTTTCCAAAAGTACAATCGGAGTCACTTCGAAAGAGCATAACAAGAGTCTCACTAAGATAAGACAGTTTACGTTTTCTTGTGAGCGTAAGCGCTTTTAGGAAATACTTTATGTTATTTGTAGATGATTATGATTATTTGTATTGTATGAATTGGATGGTACTAGATAGTTTCAAGTCTGCGTGCAGGTATGTGAGCACCTCTTCGGCCAAAAAAATGTTGCGAGATGAAAGGCTCATAAAGTTTTAGGCAGCTAGTAGTCTAGTATGAGAAATTTGCTTATTGAAGATAATTCCTCCGGACGAAGCTATATGTCATATGTGTGTGTATCAATATCACATTTTTTCTTTGCAAAGACTATTTTGTTATATAATTTTATGTTTCTTGTCCACAGAATAATGTATCTCGCGAAGCTCAACTTATGAACTTGGTAGACCACCCTAATGTTCTCAAGTCGCTCTGCTCTTTCGTTACTGAACATAATTTATGGGTTGTCATGCCGTACATGGCGGGTGGCTCTTGTCTTCATATTTTGAAGGCTGCATATCCAGAGGGCTTTGAGGAGGTTGTTATTGCTACAATATTGCGCGAGGTACTCAAAGCTCTAGAATATCTTCATCATCATGGCCATATCCACCGAGATGTTAAAGTAAGTACTTTATATGGATCTCAAAGCTAGTTTCCCTTCAGTTATTGTTCAATCTACTTGGCAGATTGTATTTGCGTATTGGTTTAATCCACCAAAGAATTCTTCAAGTATTCCAAGCTGAGTATTTAACACATGGATAATCTTTCTAATATGTTTTATTGACCTATCATATATCTCTAAATTGCTAGATGCAGTTTGCAGATTAAATAGATGCTAGAATAGTAGAATTCAACATATAATCATTAATTTAGTCGGTTTATTGAAATTTTAAATGATAATAATGTCTTTCCCGTCATCATTCTTCAACTTTATGATGAAAACTTCAAACTGAAACATACATTAGCTGTTCTGTTTCATATGATTATATTCCTTAGAAGCTGGAAATGTATGTGACTTTTTAGTGTCCTTGATGTTTTCTTAAGGCTGGAAACATCCTCATTGACACTCGAGGTGCAATTAAATTGGGGGATTATGGTGTTTCTGCTTGCTTATTTGATTCGGGCGACCGGCAACGTACAAGGAATACTTTCGTGGGGACTCCCTGCTGGTATTGTGTTCTCTGTTTTTGTTGATCTGCATTAAGTTTTGTCCTAGCTTATGTTTTGAATTACGTCTTCCATTTTAGGCACTCTAGTCAAAGAACTTGTGTTAGTCAACAAACAATAGAATGAGTCAACAAAAAATAAAATTATATTATCCTAAATGGAGGATATTTTGTGTTGTAGGATGGCGCCTGAGGTTATGGAGCAAGTGCACGGCTATGACTTCAAGTTTGTATCTTGATTGCATCTCTTTTATTTTTTATTCGTGTTTTTAGGTCCTTTAGGACTTAAGTATTATGTTTTTCTATTTTATGCAGAGCTGATATCTGGTCATTTGGTATAACTGCTTTAGAGCTTGCTCACGGCCATGCTCCCTTTTCAAAGTATCCACCAATGAAGGTATATATTATCATATGGTCTGTTTTTGATAGATTATGATCTTCCTACTTTCTAACAATTCAAAAATGCATATGCATGTGGTAGGTTTTGCTAATGACCTTGCAAAATGCGCCACCTGGCCTTGATTATGAGAGGGACAAGAAGTTTTCTAAGGTATATCGGATCACTATATATTTATATATGTCATAACAAATATGATCGTCACACTTTTATACTTTTTGGTCCCTTGTGTCCTCCATAGTGTTTCAAGCAAATGATTGCTAGTTGCCTAGTTAAAGATCCAATGAAACGGCCTTCTGCAAAGAAATTATTGAAGCACACGTTTTTCAAACAAGCAAGATCACAAGATTATATAGCACGAAAACTTTTGGAGGGGCTTCCAGAACTCGGTGATCGTATGCAGGCACTTAAGGTTGGGCTATTACATTATTGAACTGATAAGCTATAATGATGTTGAAGATGTATAATATGCAAATGAGGGCCTTTTTTTTGGATGATTAACGAAGGTGGTGAAACTTATGAAGATCTTTACTATCTACAGAGAAAGGAAGAAGATATGCTTGCACAGAAAGAAATTCCAGATGGACAAAAGGAGGAAATATCACAGGTTCAAAATTTTTGTGGTTTAATCCACCATAAAGCAACACTGAAATAATCAATCTATTTCACGTCTTTTAGCTATGTTTAATTACTATTACGTGTTTAACATGCTATATCTGTCTTTTTTGCTTTTAGTTTAGGAATGTCTTAACTTTATTGTATTTCTTTTAATTCACCAACATATTGTATCTGGACGTGTTATATAATGAAAACTATGTCTAAAACTTAATATCTGTTGGCACTGTAGATATTCAGTAGTGTTCCTTTTTTTCTTTGACATGTCTAAAGAGTGGCAATTAAGGATGGGAGTTTTATGTTTCCTTTTTCTAAATACATATATAATTATATAAATATACCACAGTCTTTACTCGTCTTGGAAATTAGGCTTTTTTTGTTAATACCAGTGTCATACTCTCCTAAAAGTTATTCAGATATGCTGCATATATATCATTAAAGAGCCTTAGTTTCCAATATACAAATTAACTAGTGATAATAAGCTCGGTTGTCACATGTTCTGGCATATATCCTCCTTAGCAAGCTTTCTTGGACATGTTTACTTGAGCATTAAAAAACTTAGAACTTTCTGAGCTGGATGTGTTTAATTATTAGTGTAACAATTGTTTAACCCGCTTTTACAAATTTATAAATATGTGCAGAATGAGTATAAAAGAGGGATTAGTAGCTGGAATTTTAACCTTGAAGATGTGAAAGCTCAAGCTTCCTTGGTATAACAATTAGTACTTATCTTCTACTTAATACTTCTCAGATCTACTATAGTTAATTGATATATCAAATTTATCAAAGAGCACATGTTTCCTTTTCTTTGTATCAGATCCCTGATGTGGACATTATATCTGACAAAGAACTAGGAGAAAGCTCCAGTACAGTTCCTGGGCCCGATAGTCAAGAGCAAGAGAAGCAACTTCAGTATCAGTGTTCGTCTCTTGGCCTATCTTCTGAAGCTGCAGAAATTGTATGTTGATATCTTTTGATGGTGCCATATAAGAGGTCAAGATTTAGAATTCTTTTGCTAAATAATGTTGTAATTCACAGGATGATAATAACCTGATACAGAATAACACTGCTGCTCTTGTACCAGTCGACTCAACAGAGAATCACATGTATGCCAATCTTAAGCTAATATTTTACCATATTTGGAAACACTTATTATACCCCACAGTTTCTAACATTATTTGATAAGAAACTCAGTTGCACGAATACTTTGTTAAGCTATCCTGTTTTCTTTCCCAGAAATAAAAATGAGAAATCTGATGATGATATGAGCCTAGCTAGTGCATACCAGGGAATACAAGTTTCCGAAAGTAATTCTCTTTGTAATGACAATAACACTGAAAGCAATCTGGTTAAGAAATCCGACTCAGAAAATAATGGAAAGGAGGTTAAACATCCTAATGCAAGGAAAGGGTATTCTAATGGCAGCATCGCTAGTCCCGACACATTTCTTTCAGCAAGTAAAGGGGACAGGTATGCTAATTCATGGATTTGATCAGTACTTTATATGTAATGGCAGGTTGGGGCAGCCTTTTCGACTGCACTGGAAACAACACACTAATGCATTGACTGCATCTTGGTCATCTGCTGCCATGATTCTTAAATAATTGTTCCAAATTTCAAATTGCCTGTTATGACCTATTACCTTTGCTAAATTTCCTCTGTAAACCACATCTTAGGATTATTTTGAATTCATGCAACAAGGAACTATCTCCCGTACATGTTTCTGCCTCACCTTCACAGTTGTTTCTTTCAAATTGTACTGAAACAAGTAATATTGGTCTGTTAAGTAATTTTCATTTCGATTGACATGAACTGTGATTTATGTCAAATGCTATGTCAAATGTTAGTGGTTTACTATGAACATATATAAAGTCAGTCATTTATACATCATAGTCTGTTTGTTTGATGCAATAAGCAATTTGTTTATATAGGAAAGTAACAGGAAGGTATCTGGTAGAAGTTGTGTCAAGCAAGTAGTAGAAGCCATCTCGAACATGGTTGAACTTTTAACTATGACAGATGCACTTCTTAGGTGCTATAAAAAGGCCTACTGCGCTATAATTGTGTCTAAACCTTCAAAGGTGATACAAATATGTTGAATATTTTATTAGCACAACATTCAAAATTGCAGAATTGCAAAAGTGATGTATTTGCATCCAACCAGAACGTCAAGATATCCTTGTGAATGATGAATAACATTAGAATGTACTAATTGAACCATAATTATAAAATTTTAATGTTTACTTATGCAGCATCTTGACTGAGTTTTATAGTCTATTGTATTACTGTTATAGCATCCGTGAAATACATGATAATTTCTGTTAGATATTTTGTTATAATTTAATTTTCTCTGTTATCATACACAGTTAATTCGCTTTAAGCAAAATGGTAGGTTGTATTAATGTTGTTACAAGAGATTGTTTATTGTTATAATGTATTCCATTTTCTTTCCTATCACTCTATATTGATATATATAGTTTTGACAAAAATATGTATGTAACTTAATAATTAGTGACAAGGTGAATAGTGAAGAACAAGATGAGAAGGTGAAACCAGTTGTTCAACAAAGAGGACGGTTCAAGGTTACTTCTGAGAACGTTGACGTAGAAAAGGTACATGCCCATGATGCATATTCTCTTTTACTCTTGTCATATAATTAAACAGATTATAGTATTTATGAACTTCTTATAGGTTGCCGCTGCAACATCACCTGCATTGCAAAAGAGTATCAGCATGCAGGTTGGTACAAGTGTCCAAAATGTATATGATATTAAGATATACTAGAAGTGTCAACTACTCTAATTTTAAATAATATTCATTTCAATGCTGCATTAGTGCACTATATAATTTTATTGGACAAACAACAGAATTAAGGCCTTGTTATATGCAACTACGCAAAGATTTGACAAACATATACATAAATTTAAAATCTAGAGGGTAGCATATTTGTTGGTTGGCTAGTTAGTCTTGAACCATGTGAATTGTGTTGTAGTCACAAATTATATGCAAATACAATTGTTTTTTCATTTTATCAATGATGTCTGGTTGCCTCCTAGGTCATTGTGATTTAGATCATATTCTTTTTTAAACAGGATTAGTTAGATCATATTCTATACTGAATTATATTACCAAATAAGCATTTTATCGGCTTTAATGATGCTATGTAGGTGTGTAAATGATCATCAAGATTCAAAAATCAGTTATAATAGATAATTAAGGGTTATTAGTCTTCATATATGAACTGTGCTCATTGCATTGAATCTGCAATACTGTATAGGTGATTTCTCAAAACCCAGGAATTTCTCTGCCATCATCATCTAGTGCTACACAATTGAACCAACTGGGACATTCACTTTTCCTGACGTTGCAATCTGTTTTGCAAACAAATATTCTTCAAAGGGTATGAACCAACTAAATATGTTTTGAGTTCTTGACATCTGTTTGATAATCTATAGGTTTTTTTTCTTGTTATTTGCAGGAAGGTATTCTGAATCTAATGAAGCAGCTCTCTGATGGTGACTCTTCAGGTTTTAATGTGCCCAGCTTTATTTGTATTGGTTTCTTTAAATGTTCAACAATGCCTTTCTTTGTATCTTATGTTTTCTTTTCTAATATTTTTAGCTATTCGTCCAGTAGATGGAGGAAACACGACAAATACAAATGGCACAGATAAATCATCGGTAATGCTAAATTTGAATACTATTGTTTCACCGGTAACCCATTTCAGTGCCTGAGGTTTATTCTGCATTCTTCAAATGGCAGTCAATATCCACATTTCTTTCTTCCAACTATTTTCTTCCTTTTTAATTACTTCTATTTATTAAATTTTTAAAAAAATGAAGAAATGTTAAGTAATTTTACTAGCATCTTCTAATTGTTGGCTAATTGTAGAGGCTATATTTAAGGCCTGCCTATACATAGTTAGTTACACAGAGAGTCTGCTGATAAGGGTTGTGGTTGGGAGTCCCCCAATGTTCTTGGAAAATTCTTTACTAGGAAAAATTGTATGCTTCAATTCTAAGAATTTCTGATGACCGCAACTATTGATGTCTGCCCCTTTTTTTTCCTACATTGCAACCTGTAGCAGCAGATCTAGTAAAGAAATGACAATCATTAAATTTATTTAGCCTCCCTTTGTTAGAATGCATTTGGTAATTTGCATATGCTCTTTTCGATCTTAAATAAAGTGATAAGCGGCACATCTTAATATTAGATATACCAAACTAAACATAACTGGTGTAACCCTATCCCATTCGTAGAACAGGGTTTGGAAAAAGTAAGATGTACGCATACATTACCTCTAAAAAAGGACATTTATTCTTTATCTCATTTTTTTGTAAATATTTTTTACTTGGCTTGCAGCTAGAAGCAGCTCATGACAGGGAAAAGGAGTTGCTTAGTGAAGTTACTGACCTGCAATGGAGGTAATGATGTCTAAGATCATCCTGTTAATTCTATCACTATACCGAAGCTAAATAACTTAGAAACTTTGCTGTCTTTTTGTAGGCTCATTTGTGCCCAAGAAGAGCTTAAGAAGCATAAAACAGAAAATGCCCAGGTATATGCAGTGTCGTCTTTCATCCTAGGCTGTGTAGTTTTTTGTTATTATTTCTGCGTGATATCTATTAGATTTTGGCTTTCACTTCTCAGGTGTGATTCGTGCAATCAGTCTATCAAAACAAAGTTTCGACCTAAAGAGACCCTCAAAACAGAGTATATTAAGAAAAGAAGCAGAACAAACACTATGCATGTAATGAAGTAGAGATGATATATCAAATTAGAGAGTTGTGCTACATGAACTGTAGGTTTCTTCTAATTACAAAGGTGACGATAATTCAATCAAATAGTCAGATATCCCTTGTAAATGATCATCTAAATTAACCGTGTTCCCCCCAATTTTGTCTGTACATTTCTTCAAATAGATATTATTAATCGGGTAAAAATAGCCATACACTTTGGAAATTGTTATTTTTGTCATTATTAACTCAAAAAATGGATATTTTAAACATTTTTTCTCTCTTTTGAATGCCATCTCACTAAGAAACTTGTCCAAAGTTGAAGCAATATTGCATATGCCTAGAAACTAAACATCACCATGTACACCACTTGGCACTACAAATTTCACACACATTTTGATCTGATATCCAAATCAAACCAACTTCCTCCAAATATGGAAAACATAAACTCTCTTCCTAAAATCAAGCTCCTTGTCCATTTCAAGTGCAGTTGTTTGGATATAAACCTTATTTGTCCATTTGATAACTCTATAGCTGCAACTTGGCAAAAAATGAGTTCTAAAGTGACTTTACTCTTATCATCTTGCCTTCTATTTTATGCTACCAAGGCATTTAATATCACAGAACATCTTGACCAATACTCAGATTTTAGCACTTCAACAACTACCTCACTCAAACTCAACTAGTTAGTGAGATCAATTGGCATCAAAAGATCACCTTCCTTGTAGTCGATAATGGTGCCTTGTCCTCATTATCCGCAAAGCCAACATAATTTGTTAGAAATATCGTGAGTGTGCATGTACTGCTTGATTACAATAATGCTCCTAGGAACTCATGGTCACCAGGTGCCACTCCTACGAATAAGCTCCTAGGAACTCATGGTTACCACGCGCCACACCTAAGCATGCACCAATATCAAGCAGTCCATGGTTACCAGGATCCCCGAATAACGCTGATCACCATGGCCACCAGATGCTAATCCTGGGCCTCTAGGACCCAGTGCAGATGCACCTTCTAATGTTACTGGTTCCTCTCCCAAGTCCAGTAAGCCAAGTGCATATGCTCCAAATGCAGATTCACCACCTAAAAATAAAAAGTCTTCTGCAGTCATAACCCCCAGGCTAAGTTTTGGTGTTGTTATGATAATAGTATCATGTTCTTTCTTTTAAACATCAGTCATCTGGTAGGAAATGTTTGAATGAAAACGATACAGTAGCAATAGTTACATCAGATGTTTATAAGTTTATATGCTTAAAGCGATTTTGCGTAGTGGCTTCTCTTGTTCACAATTTATGCCCCACCCATCCTTTCCTCGAGGCTCATGCAACTGAGGCAATCTTTGGCGAACTCCACAATACAAGCCAATACATATATTTCCAGCATTACCAAAAGAATGCTAGAACCTGTTTTTTGCTTAATTATTACAATTCTTGAACAAGAAAAAGAGAAAGATGCAAAACATAAGAATGTGATTAAGAGCTGAGCTGAAGAAATCTTAGTGCCATAGGATGCTTAGCTTGAGAGAGTTGATCAGGTTCTAGGGATTCAACAATCTCACCATCCACAAGAAGGCATACAACATCTGCAATTCTCTGGATTTGTTTGATGCTATGAGATACCATAATAATAGTCATTCCTTGATTATTCTTCAGCTTCACTAAAACATCCTCTATGTTCTGTGTCGATATTGGATCCAATGCACTTGTGGGCTCATCCAACAACAAAACCTTTCCAAGGAAATGATATAAATAACAGGCTACACTATCCAGTGGGTAAACATGCTATATAAGATGCAAAAACTTATTAATCAATTTGGTGGGATTTAAGTACCTCCGGTTCATTAGCAAGGGTCCTAGCAAGTGCAACTCTTTGAGCTTGTCCAACCGATAGTTCACTACCTGGCCTATCGGATAATGAGATCTCAAGGTCAGCAAGCTTAAGCATCTTATGCACTTCACTATCACTAAGCTTCTTGCCTCTCAATTGTGGTCCATATCGTATATTATCAGCAACTGTACCTGTTAAGATAATAAAACACAGTTGCACACTTTCAATTAACAAAGTTTCAAGCAAGCCTGCACAAAAAAAAAATCTTAAATTTTCCCAAAAAGGTGCTTCATCATTATTTTTCTTAGATCCAAGTGAACTCTTGAAGGATAAATCCGGCACATACAGACACATAAACACAAATTAATAGTTCAATTACCTTCAAAAAGAGCAGGAAGCTGGAAAAGCATTCCAACTTTGCGACGAAGGGAGAGCACATCAAGATCACAAATATCAACACCATCCAAGAAAACAGTAGCAGAAGGAGGCTCCCATAAGCGATTAAGTGCCCTTAACAAAGTAGACTTACCACTGCCACTAGGTCCTATAACTCCCATGATCACACCTTTTGGTACCTCCAAATTGACATTCCTCAGTATTGGTACTACATCTTTATCTGATTCTTTTGTCAACCCACTTACTTTAATCTTGGTCCTATGTTCACATGCCTTATCATTTATATCAACTGCCAATAGATGTTCTTGTGCTGCTTCTTAACACACACACACACACACATAAATAAGAAAAACACACACATAAATGAGATACACACATCAGACAGCAGTATTTTCTATTTTTCTTGGTCATATAAGTTCATAATTTACATAGCTAACAAAGAAATTATAGCATGATGGTAAGTGTAAGTGATGATCATACCTTGAAAAGACTCCATGAAGTGAAATGGGAAATGCAAGATTTTGATGAATTTGGTTTGTTATTAAAGTAATTATTAGTACCAGAAAAGGCCTTCCCCGGACAAATACACATGGACTAGAAATATCAAACCAGGTGTATCTCTGACTGTACTTATGTTTGTACCTACTCCCTCCGTCCCGGCCATTTGTTTACATTTGGTTTGGGCACGGAGACCAAGAATAGTGGGTGTAATATTGTTAAAATAAATGAAGTAGTGGGTGTAATAGTGATTTTATTATTAAAATAAGTGAAGTAGTGAGTGTAATAGTGATTTTATTGTTAAAATAAGTGAAGTAGTGGGTGTAATAGTGTAAAGTATTGTTAAAATAAGTGAAGTAGTGGGTGTAATAGTGTTAAAACTTACTATTTTAGGAAACATAAAGAATTGATTGGGACGTCCCAAAAAGGAAAGTGTAAAAAATTGGTTGGGACAGAGGGAGTAATTTTTAAGAATCTTTCGTAATTAAAAAAAAATAAGCAGAGAGGACAAACTCACAAAAGTGCTTACCACGTGCTTGGAAAATGGAAACCTTTTGAAGATGCCTTGTTTTACTAACACTGTAAATCTGTAATTGCTTCTAAGTTCACAGATTTATTTTATTTTATTTTGTTTGAGACTGTCTGTGTCCTTGTTATGGTTTTAGGAAATTACTATTTCCTAGAAAAATGAGGTTAAAGATTCTGAATCCCTCCAAAGAAAAAAGATGGTTAAGGACTCTCTGAAGAGCAAGATTTTTAAAAAGAGGAAATGGTTTTATTTTTCCTGCAGCTTTTGGCTTTTTATAGGCTAAAACATGAGCAACTGATGTAAAAGAGATCTGCAAATAATCAGCTATTATTGGTTTGTTCAATTCAATCATTCAGTGGTTTAAAGTTGATGATTTGGTGGTTAAATTGAGAAATCTGCATAAATCAAAATTAAACTAAAGAGAGGTGCAGTGAAATTTTAATTATGTGTAATGTTGTGTGTTTGTGTTTTGGTTTAAAATTTTAAAATCGAATTAGTCGTTAATGGGCTATTGTCTGTTGCTCACTCTGGTGTACTCACTGTATCGTGCATCACTACTGTTCCATTTTGAAAGAGAAAGTTCGTTACCAGCATCACCGGAGCTGATATAAATATAGAATAAGTGAAGTCTGCTCATGTTTATAATGTGTATGTTTGGGGTATCTTAAAAAAAGTAGATTATGACTTATAAGCACTTATGTCATATAAGTAGAGTAGAGATTAGAGTGTTTGGTAAATCAGAACTTATAATCAGTAGATTGTTTGGCTAAATCAGAACTTATAAGTTAATTTTTTTTTTATAATTTTCAAAATATTTGTTTTTTTATATATAACAATGGATATCAATGGATAGATCTCGATGAGTAGAGAAATTTGATATATACATATCAGTTTTTTAATGATTGGATCGAGAGATATATGATTTTGAAGATTTGAAGGATGCGTATATCGAGAATAAGTTATAAGTTGAAAGTTAAGAATTCTTAACATTGAACTTATGAACTTATAAGTTTAGCGAAAACTTATTTTGGCAAACACCCCCCATAAGTGCTTATGGCCTTATAAGGTATAAGTCCCAATTTATAATGAAAGCCAAACAGGCCCAATGTCATCTCTGAGTCAAATAATTCAGTTTCTGGAGGTAAAGACAGTGAGTCTACAGGTGGATTTACAACTGCACAATGTCAACAATTAATGACCATGATACAGAGTGGTTTTAAGGAACTGTCAGCTGCTTCTAATCCTGGTCCCTCTTCTAGTTCAACCTCTCAGTGGACCACACCTCATCTGGCTAACAGTACTACAGCTCCTTATGCTCATATGGCTGGTAATGTCTTACACTTAGTATGTCACACAAATAGAAAACAAGCTTTAAGTGCCTGCCTGGTTTTTTGCTAATCGAGGCCGGTTTCCATTTTGAAGGCGAATGATGTCTTAGACTATCGGTGCACAAAGCTAGTTGGGAGCTGAAGAGAATAAGGCTGACTTAGTGACTTGCCTAGCAAAAAATGGGAAGTGTCGTCGGGGACTATAACAGCTATCAAGATACATAAGACCGACATAATTGTGGAACTCCATAGGGTTGGCTCGCATTCGGCATTCGTCGTACCTCCACGAGCCAATTGTTTTTTAGTATTATTCTTTAGACATTTAATAAATGATTACTAACATATGGTAATTTTAGTTCAATTGAACACATAACAAATTCTCATTGATATCTATATGTAGCTATATATAGTACACTGCTAACTTATTTACAGTGTAAAACGGGCAAAGAATTATCAGTATAGGCCAACGGTGGAGAACATGGATTTAATGCTCTAGAATGAACTTAAAACTTGATGGGCTGGACAACAATCTTAATACAGCTTGGAGAGTTCGAGGGAATAGGTACTTTGAAAATTTCATGTTTTGAGCCAGTTACTAGGTCCTTGCTGCAATCCTTAGTATCGCCAGTCATTTTAGTCGATTATTTGTTCTTTGCTGTCTTGGTTCCGTTCTGGTTCAAAGTCTTCTCAGGCTTTTATGTCCTTTTACTATTATTGAACTATTGAAGGACCTTTTCTAGTTTAATGAATTGGCTGGCTTTTTCAAAAAAAAAAAAAAACTATGATTAATATTGCTCCTTTCTTTTGGATGATTAGTGTTAGTGATTTACCTCTTGTGTTTATTTGTGAGTGTACTGTGTAGTCTGAGTTTACTGTTACTTGATCAAGTTTTTATAGCTGTATTTTCTTTAATTATGCTGCCTTATTGGGAAATTCACTGAAAATAAGAAACACATAGAAAGGTAAGATCATACTTTGTGTCATACAAAGTGAATTCCATGAAGGCACTAGCCGCGTCCCTAATTCTGAAACAGAAATTTGTTAACACATCAAGTCATCTATACATGTTACAAACATAGACAGATCTACAGGTTAGTATGTGCCCCCTCTTACTTTGTGTCTGACACCTAATGGTTATTGTAAAGTGCAACCTCAAAGTAAAATTGGTTATTTGGATACATAGTCATAACATTCTGAGAAGAACTGCTTGACTAAACTGTCATTATTTATTTATTTTTCTGCTAAATCAGTTTTCGCTTTTTACTGCCTACTTCTAAAATAATACATGGCTTCTTGAGTTCTTGGCTGTCGCCTTTTCTTTTTTACTTGGAAGTGACTGATGCTGCCACATAGGGGTACCTAATTCCATGTTTTAGGGCTTCTGATGTTTTTTAGTATTCACGATTCTTGACTCAACAAGATTATCGTTTCAATTTGAAGTTTGTAGTGACTTCGACTTGATGAATTGTAGTGATGCTTCACTTGATATCTGATTAACTAATTATCAGAGAATTGAAGCATTACAATTTGACTACTTGTGCCAAAGCTTTCTCAAGATTATATATGTACTATGATGCAAACTGTTCTGTCATCAAGGTTGAGTTGTATGCCCCAGAGGCAAATTTATGAAAAATCCAAGCACAAATGATCCCTCTACTTCTTGAAGGTCTATGTTCTACTTTGCCCGAACACTCGTGTATGTTTGGTTTGGTTTGGTTCGTAGTTGTACCGTTATATTTGTGGTAACTGATGAAGATGTCGAAAGGAAGACCTGAACAGCATGACTTCTCCAGCATCTTCAGTTTTCTTGTTTCTTCACTGTTAACATTAGCATCACTTTATTAACATTCCCCTCATAAAAATATGTATACAAATAGTTCTTTTTTAGTGTACATATTTTTTAGAAATATAATGGTGCAAGTCAAAGTAGCATTGACATGTCATTGTATTGATGTGATTAAATCATAGTAAAATATAGCAAGATTTTATTGTTGCAAATATTGCATGATTTTTATGTGATTAAATCATAGTAAAATATAGCAAGATTTTATTGTTGCAAATATTGCATGATTTTTAGTACTATTCTCCTTGTTATCCTTGCAAGGACAGAACCTTAAAATATTAGTCCTTTTTAGCTACCTTCTTGTACTTTGTTTCTCATGAAACCGTGCACAAAATTAGTACAACATACATTAATTATGACCCTCTTGTGATTAGAACAGGGATTAATTATGAATGTAACAATTATTAACATATCAATGGGTTGAATAAAGTGAAAAATGATCAATTATTGTAACATAATGGGAAGAAATAGGAAGGTGCATGAATAAAACAGAAAACAAAAAAAAATTATCTACTTCGAAGAGATTTAATTTATTAAATGTATAAAACAGAATTAAAAAATTAAAAAAAAACTATCTACTTCAAAATAGACTATGTATTAATATCTACAACCAATAAGCACACAAAGTACACGGCTCAATTAGAGAAGGCCACCTCAGCGCCACAACATCGGTGCAAAACACGTATAACTTCAGCGCGTGACAAAGTTTCAGTATTAAGAAATATAGTTTTTTTTTTACTATTTAAATTAAAGAAAAAAGAGATAAACAAAAAAATAAAATACATTTTCTCTCTCGCACAAAAGAAAATAAGTTTGTAGAGAGAGAGAGAAAATAAAAGGAGAGAGGAGAGAGAGTATCGAAGGATCGATCAGTGAGAGAGAGAGGGTCTTCGTAATCTCTGATTCAATCGATACATACAAATATACATACAAATACACACAAATAATTATACACATAGTGATAGTATGAGCAGAATTGGAATGTGAAGCAAATTTCAAGATTGAGTTTTTGTATTCCAAGCAACGCTGATTTAGTTTTGAATCTGAATTCTTGAAGCTTTCTTGAAGGTTAGATTTTTAATTTTGTATCTCTACTTAGTTGAAATTTGAAGCTTGTATTATCAATTTTATGCATAAAGTTTGAAACTTTGAAGCTAAAGAGTGGTGGTGATTGTACATTTGAGTTTGTTTGGTGAATGATTGGTAGTTAGGGTTAGTAAAGTTTTGTAATTTCAAGTTTTCTTGGAGTTTTAGGGCAAGTTTTTTTGTGGGGTTTGGGTGAAAATTAAAGGGTTTTTAGGCATTTTAATGTGCGTTGAGATAAGGGTTTGAATTTGGTGTTTTGGAGTTGGAAAGATTGGGAATTGGTTTTCGGAAAGAGGGTTAGTTGGAATTTGGAGGTTCGGGGGTATTGGGTTTTGGTTTTCGTAATGTCGGTGTTAGTTGTTTGGTAGTGATGTTAGAAGGGTTGATTGTAGTTTGGAAGATGGGGTTTTGCAAATGGAGCAAAATCCTATTGTAGTGGTTGGATTGGTATTGAGTTGTATGTTTATGTGAGTTGGAATTTGATTTTATGTGTTGAGAGATGCAACCGCCACATCAGCACTCAAGGATCAATCTTGCTGAATTGAAGGCTCAGATAGCAAGGAAACTTGGGCCGGATAGGTCTAAGCAGTATTTTAATTGTTTGAAGAAATTGTTCGGTTTGAAGCTAAACCAAGTAGAGTTTCACAAGGTTTGTCGAGGGATTGTTGGGAGAGAGAATATTCAACTGCATAATCAGTTTATTAGTGCAATTCTAAAGAATGCTTATACGGCAAAAGTTCCTCCGTTGCTTAATGAAGTTGAAGTCCTAAAGGCTAATAGAGCAGTTGGTAATAAAGAGTCTCCAAGCGACGTGTATCAGCAAAATGGGACACATTCAGCTATAAACCAGCCTCCAATTCATGCTGGTTTGTCAAATGGGGACATACTCCCCCTATCACCTAAAAAGGCCAGGACCAGTGCTCAAAATCGGAGGGTTGGAGATCGACGTAGTGCTCTTGGTCCAACGGGGAACACAAACTTACTTTCTCAACAGTCACCAACCACAGATCGAAGTGATTGTAATGTCATTCTGGAGAATGGGGAGTCAATCCAACCAGATATTCGGAAGGCTGTGCATCATCATGATCAAGGACTAAATCAGGAAACAGAGATTTCACGCAACCACACGACTAAATTTTCAACAGTATCAGCTGTTGATAGGATTCCTGGACAAAGCAAAGACCATAAGAATCTGTTAATTAAAGATGATGGCAGAGAATTGTCTGCTAGGAGATTTCTACATCCTCCACTCGGCATTCCGATTTGTGCTGCCAGTACAGGTGGAGGCCACAGGGCATTGCCTTTAGGAAGTAGCAGTAAAGTTGTTAGCTCATCCGACATTGGTGGTTTATTAGATACGACAACCTTGAGAAAACGCATGGAGCAGATTGCTGCCACACAGGGGTTAGAAGGGGTGTCACTGGACTGTGCTAATATTTTGAATAATGGTTTGGATGCTTACTTAAAGGGATTAATTAGGTCTTCTATTGCACTTGTGGGATCAAGATCAGGGCATGGACAAGTGAACCAGAAAATTCACAAGCATCAGGCTCTTGTGAAGAATATTAACGGCGTTAGTCCTAGTCAACCCTACCAGATGCAAAGTAACAGCAGGCCTCCTGAAGTCATGCATGAAAATGTACACCGGTGCCCAATATCTATGCTAGATTTTAAAGTTGCAATGGAACTGAATCCACAGCAGCTTGGTGAGGATTGGCCCTTACTGCTGGAGAAAATATGCACTCATGCACATGACGAAGAAATGTAAGACACACTTTTGTTGTTTTCCTACTGGGCTTTGATTGGTCTGTGATCAAAGATCTTTCGCAGTCTTAATGCAGTGATTTGTTTTGCATTGCGCTTTAAACCAGTCAAAATCCCTTGGCCCAAAATAGCTGTCCCTTAAAAATGGGAACCAGAGTAGGAAACACTGTATTCTCTTGTTATAGAGTTTCTCCTCAGTCAAAAATCACCTTTATCGGCAACTAAACGAGAGTGATGCAACAAAAGAACAGAAGAAGAATGCCCAAATTGGTTGCCTTGTTGTAAGATTAGCATGTCTGACTGCTTTTATCCAAACATATGTAATTTAGATTCAGTGAGGAGATTTAGAACAGTTTTGTAGGAATAATTTGTGTAGCCTAATATTATTGTAAAAAGTTGAAATTATGTGTTGCAAGATTTCTTGTGCATTTGTTTTCGACTGTAAGCATTACCTGGAAACTAAGAATTCAATATTAACCATACGGTTCATTTAATTAGTCATAATTTATGCAGTCATGAACCTTTTGAGGTAAACATCATTACTGGAATGACTATTGGATTAATATTTGTTTTCTTTTGTCAGGCATTCAGTTGTATATATGTATACTTCAATTATTTCCTTATTTCCAGGGTCTCTACATGCATGTTTCTCTAGTGATTATAAAAGTGTTTCTCTGGCTTAGGTGCACTAAAGCTCCGTATACACCATGTTGTAAGTGTGTATAATGAGTTGGAAAATTTCTGAGCTGCTTGAGTTTTAGAAACTTTACTATTGGCTGAACACGATTTTAATAAAAAGTTTGTCCAGCTATTATCGTTTGTCCACATGTTCATAGATCACCTTTTTTGTCTAGCATCATGTTGAATCTCAATTTTTTTTGTACTTGCTCACATTGACTGACATCTCCAATTTTTTTGTCTAGCATCATGTTGAATCTTATTAAGTACAGGTAGAGCATCCTAATATTGGTAAGTTATATTCTTTCTATATCTGGAGTAAAGATGTTGCAATCTCTATACGTGCTTCTATTTCTCAGCTTAATTTTACTGCTATTCATGTATGTCATGTTTCTATATTGGAAGTTTAACCTGTGCAGTGTCTTACACTCACAATGATATTAAATTGTGATTGCTATTAGTTTGTTCTGCTTGACAATTCAAATGGAATGACCGCACAAAGGTTAGCGGTCAGTTTTTTGAAGATTTTTGAACAAGTCCAAGGTTCAACTAGACCTGGGAATTGTGTGTCATGTACCTTCGTATTTCGTGTCACTGATGCCCAAACAAATAGATGACACTAAATAGTTTCATTTACACGAAATGGTTCATCTACTTTCATGGACATGAAACCAAAAAATTTCATTGCACAATATAGTACACGCCATGTACACAAAAATACATTACATTGAATTGTTTTAAATTTAAATATTTATATTTATTTCATTAAATTTACAAATAGGTTTCTATTTATAATATTAATTTTTTTTAAAAATATATAAATGTATTATGTGTCGTGTGGTGTAAAAAATTGCCCGGTCTAGGTTTAGCATTAGTATTAAATGTTTTTTCTTTCCTTTTGGTGTCCTTTTGAGTTCTGTTCTTGCTTTATCACTATTAAATTTCAAAGTTAGTTGGATCATACATCTCTGATTATTTACTCTTCATTTCTATGGTATTATGTCAAGTGTCTCAAATACTATTTTGTTCAGTCTTATATGTGATTTGAGATATAACTTTAAAATGTCAAAAGCTTCTCTTACTATTGAGATGGAGTGGTAACTAAATTTAGGTGTCGCCCTCTTGGCAAATTGCTCTACTTTGAGGGTTTTGTTTGGTGGTAAGTGTCATAGACAACATGAATAAATATTGACATTTTCTCCTGGAATCCTATGTAATGCCTTCAGGTGAACTGACTTGACTGCTCTCGGAATTGTAGATTTTACTCGGGGCAAGCATAAGTCTGCAGGCAAAGTTCATTTACTACGGCTGGGATGTGGACATGGTGAACAGACTGAGTTAGGTAAAACATGTCATGTGACTGATTGACAAAGATGTCTATTAAGGGTTTGATATCTTTGAATGTTGCTAGAGTTGTACAGTAAGCACTTGCTTGTGCATTGACAAATGCATTTTGTTGTTTATAGCTTAACCGTGACTGGTCTGTGTAGTTCTTCCAGGATCATCTGTCCAGTTAGGCTTGTCAATGACTCAATGGACCGGAGGTCCGATCCGAACCGGTCCGAGTCCTAATAATTGGATATGGATTGTATAAAATAGAATCCGATCCGATAAAAATCCGGTTTGTAATGGATTGGATATGGATTTTAGTTTATCCGATCCAACCATTTATAATTATATATAAATTTTCATATATTTTAATACAACATATAAGATAAACTTAATTATGCATAATCAAATTATTCAATTTCATTTGAGATTTATTATTTGTTTCTCATTCAAATATTTTGTCATCTATCTTTCACGTTCACTATTATTTCATTAGATTTCTATATTTTCATTTTTTTTTTACAACTATATTTTCATTTTTTAACTAGATTTAAACGAGTGAATTTGTGTGTTAGAAGTAATTTTTACACATACTTTAAGCATTTTCCCCCATAATTCATAAAATTTCTACTTCTAATTATGAAATTTTAAAGTTCGGTAATTTTCCAAGTATGATATATGGTAATTCTTCATATTTATTTTTTTGATCGCTATAATTTTGTTAATGTTTTGTTATATTTATATACATCACATATACTGTACTTTTAAATTCAAAATTTATTATCAAAATTTTTTAATATTATATTTTGGAGATTATTTTGCTATTATAAAGATTTTTTGATTCAATTTTAGTTTTTATTTCACTATATATTATATCAATTTTTATTTTTATTTTAAATTTAAACGGATCTAGAGTTTGATCTGGTATTGGATATGGATCATGCTACCAAAAATCCCATAACGATTCGATCCGAATCCGATCCAATAAATTTAAGTGGATATGTGGATTTAGTCAAATCCGGTCCAAACCTACTCGTTGACAAAGCCTATGTCCAGTTATCTTTTAATAAAATTACACAAAAAGTGCATTCTCAGGGTTGTGTACGACCTTGGCATGCTGCTTATTGGCATATCGTGTTTCAGGCATTAGAAGCAGTTGTTTTATGATCTCTTGTTAATTATAGTTTTGTGCTACCTTGTTATCTTGATGCTATCGGTACAGGTTACATATTTGTAGTTCTAAAAACTATGATGTTACACATGGTGCTGTTACTGTTGTACACAGTTAGCCGTCCTTTTTTTTTTTTTTGGTATCTTTTCTGGTACTTGGTTATCTGAAATGGAAAAAAGGAAAAGAGTCTATATCCATGTTCAATGTTGTTAAGACAGTTTTATTGTTTACACCTGACATTTACTTGAAGATAAAGTTGTGTGCAGATAGTAAATTGGTATGATTAAGTGGCTGTTTGGCAACAAACTTATATGGTTTATAAGTTATTTGAGGTGTTTGTGTAAATAAGTTAGAGGGCTTATTTGCTAGTTTTTTAGAAATAAGTTGGAAGTTAGAAATCCTAACATTTAACTTTCAGCTTATTATTATTTCTCGATACACGCAATATATAATATCCTTTAAATTTTCAAAATCATATATCTTTTGATCCGTTCATTAGAGCAACTCCAACCCATCACTAAATCACTATAATAGTGATGGATATAGTGTCATACCCACTCCAATGCAACACTAAAATAGTGACTCAAAATATAGTGTCATACCCACTCCAATGCAACACTAAAATAGTGACTCAAGATCACCAAATGATTTTTGGATCACCAAATTTGGTGACAAAAGTACATTTGGTGATCCTTGGTCACCAAATTTGGTGACTTTCAAAATTCCAACAATGCCCCTATATTTGTTAACAAAATAATTTTTTTCCCAACTATGTCCCTATGTCCTGCTATTTGTTCTTGTAATTTTTTTCCAACTTATTTGTTCATGTAATTTTTAACTTTAAATTTTTATCAATTGAAACTTCTTTTCTTCTTAGTTCTTGTTAATTCAATTTTTTTTTAAAACTTTAAACTCACACAAAATCTTGAAAAAATTTCTTAATGATGAATTATGAACAACACACCGGATTTAATTATAAAATTAACATCATAATGATAAATAAGAAGTTACAAGATAATAATTATAAGAAATGAAGATGTCAAATTTCAAAACTTTCTAAGTAGATATCGACAAATCAAAGATAAGGAAGCTTATTTTGTATTTCGCAATGCACCTTTGGAGAAAGAATACAGCAATTCAAATAATTAAGTCAAGCCTTTTCCACTTTTAATTCTTAGCCGTGGCAAATGGGAACATTTGTTAATTGTGATTTAGTCCTTTTAAAACTTTTGACTAAATTTTAACAAAATTTGGATATTGATTTTTTTATAAATAATTTTTATATTAATAAATTTATATTATACGACCATAACATTACAATTTAAAATATAATAGATATTAATAATGTAAAAATTGAACAAAGTTAGAATATTCTATTTTATTGGTGAAAGATTCTTTTTAGTGTCAAGTATAGTGACCATGGGTTGGAATGCATTTTGTGAATGGTATAATTTTGTCACCAAAATAGTGGTGTCTTGGGTTGGAGATAGTCTTAGAAAATCGATATGTATATATCAAATTTCTCTAATTATCGAGATTTATCCACTGAGGTCTGAGATTCATTGATATATATTAAAAAATAAATATTTTGAAAATAATAAAAAAAGTTAACTTATAAGTTTTGATTTACCAAACACTGTACTAATTTATAAGTTCTGATTTACCAAACACTCTACTGACTTATAAAATCTGATTTACTTATCACTTTAAGTTATAAATTACTCATTTTAAGGTAAGGCAAACGGCCCTAAATGACCTACTCTCTCCAAAGCCAAGGTTTGGGAGAAAAAAAAACTAACTGAATGTAATACCTTTAACATTCTCCCTCACTCAAAAAAACCCATTTTAGCTTTAATATTGTTAGATGACCAATTCTCCCAAAAACTTGTGATGTTAGTTAAAGCCACAAAATGTACGTTATATCTTTGAGCAAATTCTCTATAAATATTGTTAGATGACCAATTCTCCCAAGAACTACGTGGGCTTGATCCTCTATAAATATAGAGGTACGTAGGCAAATTGAGAGGGATGGAAGCGAAGAGCTCTATGAGCCACCACCAATAACCCTCTCAATCTCAGCACCCAATTCATCACAGCCACCATACTTTGGCAACTTATCCGGCAAAAAATCACCATCATAGATCTTGATTCCAGCGACAGAACTCAAATTTTGTTGTTACCAAATTACTCTGTCAACACCTTTTACCGTGGAAATTGGAATACATAAATAATTTTGATAATATTTTCTCGGTGCACCATAATAGAGACTATATTTATTTATGAATATATGATGTTAAAAATTTCATGTCCAAAGAATGTTTATATCGAGATTTAACTGTATAAATAAAGTTTGTTGCAGTTGGGTTTTTTACTGACGCTGCAGTCCCAACTCCGCCATTATATACTATTTTTATTTAAATTCGATATTCGAATTAATTTTCGCATTGCTATATAATATTGTATGGATAAACATTTAAAAAGATGGCTGAGGACGAGAGAGAGCGGCTCTTTCTTATTGGTCATTGTTGTTGGGTAGTATTAAATAATTTTAACGATTCGGTCTCAGGAAAATATTGATTTCAATTATTCAATTTTCTATATAGTACTCCCTCCGTTCCAAAAAACTTTTCTCATTCATCATTATCACATTTGCCGATGCACATTTTTTATTGTTAATATTTTTAATTTCGTATTAGTAGTAAATAAAAAAATTTCATTGTATTAAAATACTTATAAATACGAATCCAATAAGATTACTCATGACTATATTTGGTCTTATAGATTATGCGTAAATTAGTAGTCAATCGTTTAGAATGAACAGTACGAAAAGTCAAAATGGGAAAAACAATTTGGGACAGAGGGAGTAGTACATCAGTACCGTTATTTAAGACAAGAAGTAAAGAATATTTACCAGAAGTCCAGAACAGGTAGCCAGGTTGTTAGGTTGCTTCCCGTGCCACGAGAATTTTAGATCATCCTCATCAGTTACACCTTTTTGCGGTGATTTTTATATCAACTGGTGTAAATGTAAGGTATGAATTGCGTGCTCACAAAGTTCAAGTCTGGACACATTATAAAATGGAGTAAATTCAAATTGTTTGACAGGCTTGAGAAAAGTATTTGGTTGATTATGATCAGAATTAATCAGCTGGGAAGTTCTTTACATGGTGAGTTCTTGTACAGGTTCCGTTCATTCACAAGTTTAGCGGCAGGAGCGAAATCGGAATATATGATTTTAAAATGGCAGTAGGTCTCTGACAAGTGTTTGTTGTCGACCATCAACAATTTTTATTGCTGTAGATGAAAAAAAATACTTAAACATAATGTGAACCCCGCATTCACGTAAAAAATCAAGTGTTAAACTTATTAGCGACAAAAAATTGCTAATAACTGATTGCAATAATCATTTGTTAGGGTCTAAAACCTTTTTAAAATAAGATAATTTGTTCTGAAATACGATTCTTTATAACATTGTGTATACTATTTACATTCAATGGTAAAGGTCACGGACCTATTTATCCATTTCCCCTTCGTTTCATTACATGAACACCGTACTATCTACTATGAATATGAGTTGGACATTAGAACTTCGAAGTAGTTCACACGTCCCTGGTGATATGCACTTGAATTTCTTATAAATCTAAACAAACCAATAAATATATTTAAACAGATGTTGTAGTTTCGATTAAAAAAAAATTAGATTCATGTTCAGAAAAGCCCAACATAGTGATACAAATGATGATATTTAAACTTTGATGAGTGATTACATGATCTTATAAATCTTCCTTCATTCAAAAAATAAAATTTACAAACAAGTTACAACTCGAGCTCGTTTAGGTAGAAGTTACTTTGGTAAAGATACACATACAGCTTCTGATTTATGCCATTTCTGTTTGTAGAGATGACTTATTTGGGAAGATCACCGGATGCTATTCTTGCTCTCAAGTCCTTTCGAAGAATCTTTCCAGATGGTGATTTTGGAATTGCATCAACAAAAAATACACGAAATATTCTCTTGTAAAACACCACCTGCGTTCAATGAATTATACAAGATTTGATTAATATTGATTCTTCTTGGCACACAATATGTGTGAGTAAGAAGTGACTGCTTGTTAACGAGGTAATGAACGTTTAGTGGTTATGAAAGTGTCAGCAATCCTAACCTGTTTCGAGACGAACTGCTTGATTTCTTCCTCAGTGGTGGTAAAACCGTTTGTTCTTACAACAAAAGCCACAGGCACCTCACCCGCTTTCTCATCGATCATGCTGAAAGTATATCGAAAAAAATTAGCATTTTCTTGATTTAAATGGGCATATGAAAGCTTCCAAGTCTCATTTAAACATCTGAATATGTATAGAATGAGTTTCTAATAGCGATTGACTTACGGAACAACTGCAGCATCAGAAATGGTAGGATGAGTAAGTAGCAGAGCTTCAAGTTCAGCAGGGGCTACTTGGAAGCCTTTGTATTTGATTATTTCCTTTAGTCTATCAACAATAAATAGCTCATCATCGTCGTCAATGAAGCCTATATCTCCTGTGTGCAACCAGCCTTCTTCGTCTATTGTTGTCTTTGTTGATTCAGGATCATTAAGATAACCTGAAATTTTATCCATCAATGCAGCACAATTTTTAATACCAGTGGCTTGTAGAATCAATTGCAGTATTCTATATGACCCCTAAGTACATTACTTAATTAAGTTGCTGAATTTATTTTATGACTAAAATTTCAATAGCCAAGGTGTTTTCGACGCGTTAACCAAGTGAATGTATAAAAATCGCTGATTAAGGGAGGGATCAGACTCTTGCGGCAAGACTGCTTAAGTGCTTACTCTAAGAACAAACCATAAATGTGTCACTTCCGGAGATGTCACATGCATTTTAATCTTAGTTTTAAACAAAATTTACATCGAATTCTTGTCAAACTCGAAACTGAAAATGAAAATTTGGATGTGAAAATATTCATTATAGTCTAAAATATTAGTACTTAAAATTTCGCTGACCTCTAAACCAGCTAAAGAGTTGAACTTATTATTGTGTCTCTATTGATGACTATGATAGTTCCATGTAAGTTTTTCAAGGCCACACTAGATTGAAATGGTAAGTAAAAGACTAGTAGGTAAGCTCTATGGCTGGCTGGCATTCTTTACAATTGCGTAGGCCATCTTTTTCTTTGTCTATCTATACCCTCAAATTTGTTCAAAAGTTCAATAGTTATTATAATAAAATATTTAAAAAAACCATTGAGTTTTTTAAAGAGGAAAAAGAAAAAGAAATCACTGATACGTGTTATTTGGTAATATGTGTGATTCACATTTATTTTCAGTTATTTTACTTTGTTTAATAGAATAAATATCTACATATGAAAAATATAATGTTTTAGGTAGCAATAAAAGTCTTAAAAAAAAGCTTAATATAGCAAAGTTTTCTGTGTATCAAATTTGAAAGTAACGCTTACTTTCCAACCTAACCCTACCCAGAGTTTGTGATAAGTTGGATTATACTATGTGGCAACAGTGAGACCACGCCTTGGTTTGGTGCAGCTAACGGTGCCTCACGATTTCAAGTTGCAAAAAACTCACGGAAAGACCCCCAAGACATATCGACTACTAACAGCCTTTCACTTTCGAACCTATTTCAATGGACCTCCCAAATAAGATTGAATTGGCTTGTACTATCGTATTCCTAGTCGTAATCCAGAGTTTGATGCGTGAGTATTTGAATTTCTTAATTCCGACAAATTTAATAAGCAAAGATATTTTGCATACCTTTCATGATTTGGTCACCTCGAATGCAAATTTCTCCCCGTTGGTTTCGTGGAAGAGAGGCGTTGGTGTCAGGATCCACGATTTTCATTTCGGCGTTCCTTACAACAGTTCCGCACGCACCCGATTTGATCTCGTACGGTTCCTTTGCAAACGCCAGGCACATTGCCAACACTGGCCCTGCCTCTGTCATTCCATATCCCTGTTTTTTTCACATCATACAGTTTCCCTCAGTAACCATTACTTAAATCTTATTTAATGTAAGCAGAGTATTAAATTATCAAGGTTTTACAAGTTGAATGCTAATTAAATGTAGGGAAAATGAATTTTTTTCATCATTAAACTATTGAACATTTTAGAAAACTGCCACCGAACTAAAATGTTTTTACATATTATCGCTAACGTCACCCAACTACACAAATAATACTAGCACTAGCACAAATTAAATTGGTTATTCATACCTGACCAAGTTTGGCATTAGGAAACTTAGCTCTAACAGCATCTTCAAGCTCTTTCCCTAACGGAGCAGCTCCAGACATAACCGTCCTCACCGACGACAAATCATATTTGTCCACCACCGGGCTTTTCGCAATCGCCAACACAATTGGTGGCACAAACGGTCCAATCGTAACCTTATATTTCTGTATCAATTCCAAGAATGGCTCAATATCGAATTTCTGCATAATCAAAATCGTCGCCCCTGCTCTAAGTCCACAGCACAACACCGCGTTGAGCGAATAGATATGAAACAAAGGCAGAATACATATCATCACATCCTCGCTATGAATATATAAATTCGGATTCTCGCCATCAACTTGTTGTGCCACGCTAGTAACAAGTCCTTTGTGTGTCAACATAACACCTTTAGGTAACCCCGTGGTACCCGAAGAGTAAGGTAGCGCTACGACATCGTCAGAACTGATCACTACCTCGGGCATTTCTGATTCATCAGCTTCCATAAGTTTCGAAAAATGTAAACAATCCTGAGGAGCATCATCGATGCAAATGATCTGAATGTTTTTCTCCGTTGCAAAGTCTTTCACTTTGTCCACGTAACAAGCTTGCGTAATTATGAGCTTAGCCTGGGATGCTTTCAGCTGTTTGATCACCTCAGCAGAGGTGAAAAAAGGGTTCGCCATGGTGGAAATGGCACCACGATACGACGCCCCTAGAAACGCGAAAAAATACTCAGGGCAGTTGGGGAGCAAGAGCATGATGGTATCGCCCTGTTGAATACCAAGTTTATTAAACCCTGATGCAACTTTC
Source organism: Kitagawia praeruptora (assembly GCA_037693485.1). NCBI lineage: Eukaryota > Viridiplantae > Streptophyta > Magnoliopsida > Apiales > Apiaceae > Kitagawia > Kitagawia praeruptora. Next base: position 41,930,243 of record CM075345.1, on the reverse strand, counting down.
CTGGAAATGAGCTCAACTTGAGAATAAGTGAACGTTTCGCCTGTGGCGCCATTTATTAAACAGGCCTTGTCGCCAACTTTCGAGATGTTTTCGAAACAGTAAGTATGTAACGGAAGGTGTTTCGGGATGTAAATATCGGGTAGTTTTGATCGGAAAATAATGTCTTTGGGTGCTACATAATCTCCCATGATGAAGAAAAATTTGATGAAGTAGTTGAGAGTATTTTTGGTGTTGGAACGATGAGTAAGCGAGTTTTCTTACATGTTTGGTGATCAACGTGAACATATAAATGTGGAGGGTTTGGTAAGGGGATGGGGGTTGGTAAGGAGGGAGTTTATCGGAATATGAGGTTTGGTTAGGGGTAAAACGGGAAATGGAATTATGAGTGGGGTTGGTGAGAAAAAAATAGTAGCTCCTGTGTTAGGTGATGGAGAGAAAAAGTTGACTAAGATGAAGCATGTGATGGGGAGATTTACCAACTGATATATAGGGGTCTGATTTCAGGCTTCATGGACGGCATTTTATTTGATTTTTTTTTATTTTTTTCAGATTTTGAAAATCTGGTTTATTTGATATAGATATTAACAAATATAGTAAATATCTGTTAGTATTTATAAGGATTTTGAAAAAAGAAATTTAAATGGTTTAGATCAACATTTTAAATGTTTTTTTAAAATTAAGCATTATCATATTTTTACTTAAGTTTTAAAAATCCAGATTAAATAAATTTGGATTTTTGAAATTCAAAACAAAATCTCTGAAGATTTGGATAAAATTTCCCCACAATCTGCTAGGATTTTATAAGGATTTTGAAAAAAAATGATGAGTTGATATATAAAATGAAAATTGTAAGTTATATATAAAAAAAAGATAATGACCAAAATATCTCAAAATGGGGTAACCAAGGTCCAAAATACCGTTTTTCGGAATGTTCGGTCTTATCTGCCTACGGGATGCGCCGTTGGGAGAATCATCGATTCAAGGTATGGCGATTTCGACGGGAAAAGCTTTGATCTCAGTTTGTCATCCATTCATCGTTCACCACCCTCCAAATCATCACCACAAGACCGACAACTCCTCTCCTTCATCATCCCCATACCTGTTTATCTTCTCCGGCCCCGCAGGGGCATGAACAAGGTTAAACGGAAAACGAAATCGGAATTTAGGGTTGAATTAGGGATTTCAAATCCGGCTATTTAAACGTAATAAAATTGGTATGTATGTGTAAATAATCAAATTGCGATTCTATTGATATAAGAACATGATTTGAAAGTTTGTGATGTGGACGGACGAAGAGAAACAAAAAACTCACTGGAATTGCCAACGTCGAGAGCTCTGGAGACGACGATGTTGACGTCAGATACGCCGCTCCAAAATGCGTATCACCTAATACGCCTGTTACAAATGCGTATCTCAAACTACTGTAGCAGCATTCAGCAGCGTTGTCGATGACGTCATCACGCTGGTAACTGTGGCGTGTATCAATACACGCCTTTACCAGAGGCGTATCTGTCCTGTTACTCTTCTACCAGTAGCGTGTCTCAAGACACTCCTTCACCAGTAGCGTATCCCGTGGGTATTTAGGACCGCCCGAATTGGCTGTAGGCATTTTGGTAATGGGAAGGGGAAAAAAAGGTATTTTGGGCCTTCACCCAAAAATATCCTTGAAATTTTGATGGTACAAACCAAGATTTTAAAATATTTTTTGACATTCAATATTATCATATTTTACTTAATTTTTTTAAAATCCAGATTAAAAATATTTTTGGATTTTTATAATTCAAAAGAAATATTTGAAGATCTAGATAAAATTTACCACAATATTTGATTCTCTACTTGGCAAGATTTTAGATCCATCTCACTTGAATCCCGATAAAAATAAAATAATAATATTCTTAAAAGTTACAAACCTTATTAATTATTAAAATTAAATTTAAATTTAAATTGAATTCCACAACCCGATTCAGTTTTAAAACTTAAAAATGATCTAATTTGTGTATTTAGCTATAGCAACATTTGTATTACACGTAAATTTCACCTAACAAGTATTCGTCCCCATTTATATTTAGCTGGTTTCTAAAAAATTAGTAGATGATGACAAATAAAGTGCAGGTAGGGCAACGAACCAAACTCATGCTTATTTATTCGATGTGTAATTTTATTTTATTTAGGTAAGTTATTCAATATGTTTGTCACTTGGTAGTAGGTTCTTCGCCCTCCTGTACCTAAATTGACAATTCTAGACATAAAACTAGTATAACAATATTTGAGAAAATTGCAGTTTCGGCTGATGAAACGTGAGATAATACAGAGATAGCTTAGGGGAAGTTAAAAGAATAATATTCATAAAAAGATTTAGTTGTAGTTAATTGAATTCGAAAAAGTTTCGATAACTATTAACATGAGTAACATGAGAAAGTTCTTAGTTTCCTACATACTTATGTTTGCGTGTGCTGGGCTTTCGTTTTTTGTTAGGAAATGACATTTTTGTAATTATACCATTTTTTATTATTATTGAGAGTAAAGTGTACTTAGTGTACTGAACTTTGGCGAAAACACCACTTCGCATATCATAGTTTCAAATCTGCCACGTGCAATATTGAACGAACAAATTACTTACAGTTAGTGTACTACCGTCTATTTTACACTAACGGTGTCAAATGCCCAGGGGTAAAATAGACTTTTCCAATAGCACAGATCATGAACATAACATTTTTACCATGTATCTAGTAAAACAGATCAAACACAAAGCAATTTAAACAAAATAAAAGAAAACAGTCAAGAACATATGAATGTTCTTGCTGTCCCCAGATTCCGGCGAAGGAGATCTTCATCTTCAGGAGAGCTATTTCCCTTTTGTGGTCGCCTTGCAGCCCAAATAAGGGCGCGTGCAAGATGTGACAAAGAATCTGATTGCATAAACTTGCTCTCTGTGAAAATGCTGTCAATGTGGCACTTCTGAATTGTCTGAAGGGTTCGTTGATGAGCAACAAGTTGTTGTTCAGTAGGTTGCAGTCTTGGCTCCTCTGTATCAAGATATAAGAGTTGACTAAACCGGCCCATCAAACCAGAAGATCTTCTTGGAGTGCCCACATATTGCATTTGAGACGAGGATAGAGAGTTAGTTGGAGGTTTTCCATGCCCGGGTTCTGAGGTGTGCTCTGAGTCGTCAGCAGCATCACTGGCCACACGAGCAGGAAGAAGATCAAGCTGGTGCAATTTCAAGATACAATCCAAAATATTCCTCTAGCCAGCTCGGATGAAATCACCATATCTATTTGCAATGGTGAAGACTATGATGGTTGCCATCCTTGCTTTTGAATCATCACCAAAGGCTAGAACATGTTCTCAGCAGATGAGGGATTCAAGAGAGTAGTGAAATTGCATAGTGAGACAACCAGATCATCGAGAACGTCTCCTAGATGATGGCAAGCCGAGATCTTTGCAACAGCTAAAAATCCATTTATACATGTTTGGTAAACATCATCAGCTTCAGCATGATCAAATACAACAGAGATAACAGCAATTGTGGGACCTGACATTATAGCAAACATATCTCGATCAAGGTGGGCCTTGGAACTGGAAACAATATATGGTGCAGAGATAGACTGCTTGTTTACACTGAGTTAAGCTACGATTACAGTCTACAATGCAACCTGTATCCTACTTGCATCCATTTGATACCACAGTCGCTGCAAAACACTGAGAACAACTGATATCCGGCGAACTCAAGAAAAATCCCGACGAAATTCTACTTTGATAAATACCAACCCAAGTCACGGGTACAACGTGTCAAAACAAAGCTATGAACTTCTAGAATCTATATATAGGCCAAGAATTTGCAGACATTTAACATTAGAGTCGAACGAATCACTCAAAATTTCAAAAAAAAAAAAAACACTAACTCGTTCCATAACAAATCAAGCTCATATGATGCAAATAAATACATAAAACGATTGTAGATAGCATGGAGAAGCTTCAGGAATCATCAGATTTCACAAACAATTAACAAATTAACAACGCCCAAATTGAATATTAAGAACCCTAAAAATAGACGGTAGATTATGATTCTATTGGAAAAGTCTGTTTTACCCCTGGACATTTGACACCGTTAGTGAAAAATAGATGGTAGTACACTAACTGTAAGTAATTTGTTTGTTCAGTATTGCTCGTGGCAGATTTGAAACTATGGTATGCGAAGTGGTGTCTTCGCCAAAATTCAGGTACACAAAATGCACTTTACTCTATTATTTATCATAAATAACTGAAGCATCACGTAAAAATTAAATTTTTTTGATGCGAATATGTAAACAATTATGAACCAACTTATCAGTTATATACTGCTATACAATAAGTTTTAAATAAAAAAACTCCAAGTTTTAAAAAAATCTTACATTTTGATATAAGATATCTCGTACTCTTTTTCGTGATGTCAAGGATTGAAAACTTATTAAAAACAAAATGATTGTGTATTTAACTATCAAATAAAAACATAGATTAAAAAAGTGCTTATTGCGATATACTTTCCATAATTTTATTACTTTTACAAAATGCAGAGATGTAGCTTACTCTTGACTCTTGACACGCCAGGTACAGGTCCAGAAGGACACTGCGAAACAATATGCATTGACAATTTGGCATGTACAAGCTGTCTTATTGAAATCAGTTTGATTTTTGAAAAATCGTCGATAAATCATTCAAAAATTGGTTAAAATTTTAGAATCGATTTGGTCGATTTTGTAAAAATCGCCGATAAATTACCGATAAATCATAAATCGGTATCTCAACCGAATAATTCCGATTTCCGAAATCTGTAATACTGTATACAAGAGGAAGAAATTGAGGGACGTTAAGAATGCTGATTGCCTGATTGTAATTGAAATGAGACGCCGACTATAGTATGGTTAAAATATTAATAAATAATAATTATTATTTAAAATTTATTAAAATTGTAAGATATTATATTTCAATGGAATTAGTTATATGATTAATTATATTTTAAAAATAATTACATTATTACTTTTACTTGTCATAAATAAATTAATTATATTATATTTATTTGATAATAGCTTACGTGAATTTTGTTATAAATTCCTAAGAATTTATCAAATATAGCCGATCCCAATTGATTGGCTAAATTGTTTACTAAGAAAAATGCTCCATTGGAGATACAAAAATTTTATAAAACATGTATGAATTTTATTTTAAAAATGTCAGGTAGAAATTTTAACCAAAAGGTGGATGCATTGAAGATGCAATGCAAAAAATAAGTAGTACTCCCTCCGTCTCATAATATGTTTCCTGTTTTCAAAAATACGTTTGCCAACGCACACTCTTGATCGTTAATATCTTGAATTTCGTATTAGTACTAAATATAAAAACTTCACTGTATTAAAGTACTCATAAATACGAATCCAACAAGATCACTCATGATTATATTTTGTCTTATAAACTATGCGTAAATTAGTAGTCAATCACTTATAATGAATAATAAAAAAGTCAAAATGAGAAACATAAATCGGCAAGGAGTATAAAATCAAGATAGAGTTGAATTTAAATTCGAACTGTTTAGCAATGGAAATGGTCCTAGGGAGTATTTGAAAAAAATGTCAATATTCTTTACCCGGTCAAACTTGGGTACCTGACGCCGGCTGACGCTGTTTTTTCAAGTTGGTATAGAATCTCTAGTGTGCCGGTCAATATGAAAATAAAATTATACTGTATCCTTATTTATAATTATAAAATGAGATTGTAGAAGCTATAGAAATTACAAAGAAATATTGAACCTTGAGTAATCGTCTTTCCAGAAGCTGTAATTGTCAACTAGGAGATTTATGGGACATATCTAACGATATTACATTGGAAATATTCTTAATTAGAGTTAGAAGTAAATGGTACTCGTACGTTTCAATTTATCAACAAAGAAGAGAAACTACTATTTAATTAAAGAGAAGGTTTTTTTTTTTTGCCACGAAAGGAAAGAATTTATTACTGAATCAAATCCTTACACAAAGCAATATTAAAATCCGGGTGGACATCCCCCACTTTCCAACTACGATCAGCTATTGAACAGCTATATCTCGCTAAATAGTGAGCTACTCTGTTCGCAGACCGTCTAACAAACCTTAACTTAACGTTTTGACTCTGTAAGCCTGAAAGAAGAGCTCTGCAATCTGTTATCACCTTGCCAAGATATGAGAGGCTGGAATATGAACTTCGGATGAGCTGCACTACCTGCAAGCAGTCAGACTCCAGCACTGCATTTGCATAGACCTTGTTCTTGAGCCAACTAAGTGCCTCTCGGATGCTAACAACTTCTGCAAATTCTGGACTAACTCTCCCTAACTTGCACTTCGAACTTGCTTCCACCAGACTACCAAAATGATCCCTAGTAACGAAAGCATAACTGTATCTGTTAGGCTCTTCGAACAAAGCTGCATCGGTGTTAATCTTAACACTATTATTCTTTGGTTTGTGCCACTGTTCCACACCGTCTTCTGGATTCACAAAAGCCAAAAAACGATCAAAATTCTTGTCTTGAACAGATCTCCATTGGTTAAGGATTGAGAACGCCGAATTAACAAGTTTCGAAGAATCAACACTTCTCTGCTTCAATATAGTATCATTCCGATTTTTCCATAAAAGCCAACAAACAACAACACTAACATGAACTGCATTTTTATCATGATTTTCAAATACACAGCTAAGCCATTCTGCAAAAGAGTTAGTACCTTCTTGAATCAATGAAGGAGAACTCAGTTGATGACAATGATCCGCAAAAGAACAATTAACAAGGATATGCTCTATGGATTCATTCTCAACCTGACAGATTGGACACACAACATTGGTGTCAACATTGCGAACTCGAAGAAGGTCTTTAGTAGGCAGAAGTCTAGAAACCGCACGCCATAGGAAATTTTTAACTTTGGAAGGTAATTTCAACTGCCACAATTTCCTCCAAAACCCAGAATTGTCCACTGTACTATGATCTCCTTTATTTTCCTGAAGCCGAATGTAAGCACTCTTGACTGAATAGTGGCCCATTTTTTCAAACCGCCAATACCACGTATCATTATTGTTACCTCCTAACTCAATCGATAATATTAACTCAGCATCTCTATCTTCAAAGATATCATGAATGACATCTAAATCCCATTTTTTCTCCCCTATATGCATCAAAGAGACCACCTTCTGGTTAATCAAAGACTCACTATTCGAGTGAATAAAAGGGTCAGACACGAGAGGGAGCCAACGTGTGTTGAGAATCTGAATGTCTTCTCCATTACCAACTCGACAGGAAACCCCTTGAATGATCAAGTTTTGAGCTTCAAGCAGACTACGCCAGATGTAACTAGGGTTAGCCCCTATCTTGGCAGACAAAAAAGATTCATTGTGATAATATCTTGCCTTGAATATCCTGCTTACTAACTTATCTGGCTGAGTAAATAGACGCCAAGCTTGATTCCCTAACAGAGCAACATTGAAATTAAAGAGAAGTTTTAAGTGTGTATAGTTTATAAAAAAGGATTGGAAAATTTACAAAACACAAGATTTACAAAACACTTACTCTCAAAAGCACGGGCCTCTTGAACATCCCTGACAGCAGCTTGCTCCACCATATTCCTCACGAGAAACCCCTTGATTGCCTTGTCCTATTTAGAAATGTGAAAATGTTACAACTATTGCTTGGACTAATTGGAGAATGGTGTGTGAGATAGACAAAAGATGCATCTACATTGATCATATAGTAATACACGCACAACCAAACATAGCTTAGTCCTGATTTCTAGTATGACAAAGAAGTACGTGACAATAACAAACATAGATTAAAAACAAAATAAAATGAAGTCATGTTAATCAGCTCTTAATAATTATGCAAGAAACAACAAAGTACAGAGTGTTTCATATGTGTAACGACAACCAAGTTTCTTGCCATTTCACAAATTCTATTCAAGATAATAATGCATTAAGTCATCATCACTACTCAGTTCATTATAATTACGCAAGAAACAATATTGAAAAGCAATACAGTATACACTCTTTGCAAACAATGGAAAATTGGAAGTAGAATAAGCTACATGGGAGGCTGCCAGGTGGAACTCCTTTATTAATTTACTAAAAGAAATTTAACTTCATAGATCAGCACAAAGGGTGTTGTAATTCAGTTGTTCCCCTACTTGCCGGTCAATATAAACAAAGCAAATTATGAAATACTCTATGGTTGGTTAAGACTGCTTCAAAGAATATATATGAAACTTTTAACTTAACAAAGCAAATCTGGCCTGTGGATGCAATGACACACCTCAAACCACTTTAGAGTTTAAAATGAATACATATTAGAGCACAATATCCGGCGCCAAATTTAATATACAATACAAATAAAGTAATAACATAACCCAACTTACTTGCCTGAATGAAAAGAACCGGTCACAAGAATCTTATATAGCCCATGTAATTATAACCATCCAGACTTTGAGGTTATTACAACATGTATCCGAATTGAGAGACCTAGCAGGTTAATTTTGAGGGCAAAAAATCAAAGCAAATACATGAAATTGCCAATACACAACAAATTCACATAGCTCTGTGAAATCAATTTTTTGCAGAAACAAGCCTGGTTAAATCATCGTGAATTCTTTCTTCTGTAATCCTAGCCTGTGAATCTTTCTTCTCTAAGCACGATGCACGACTATAAATACATCTATATATATAACTGTACCGATCAGTTTGGTAGACGAAAAGTTTGTAACCGATTGAAATTGGAAGTCAGAAAACCTAAAATTGAATTTTTTAACGGAAAATAGGCCAAAATCGAGAAAGCCTTCGAAATGAGAGAAATGGGTTAGAAGGAAGCTGAAGGATGCCACGGCGCACTCCCGAGATTTTCCTTTATATAGATAGAAGATAGAAGATGTAATTTTGGTTTTTTTTACATGATATCATCACTTTATTTGTTTTTTTTACATGGTATCCCTAACATAATGTTTTTGTTATAATTGTAATCCTTCGTCAGCTGAAACGTTGTGGAACCGTTAAAAATCCAAAACTTGTAATATAAAATGATTTAAACAATATTAAAAACACCCAAAAATAATTAAACATAATTAAACATTAATTAAACCATAAAAACAAAACGAAGAGGGCTCATATGATCAAAATGACAATTCTGAAAGTTCGAGGGTTCAATCAAGCGAAAGGGAATAGGGTTTAATCGGAAGCCGTACTTAACGATCGAGGGCTCAATCGAACATAAATATGGACAACACTATTGTTCTTAAAAAGCTTCAAACAGGTATCTATTCTCAAGTCATGTATTACTTTCGTCGTATGTATACATGTATGTATGTATATATATATATATATATATATATATATATATATATATATATATATATATATATATATGTATATATATATATATATATATATATATATATATATATGATTCTCATATGATTTTGGGGGTTTCTTGTACTGTATGGGCTGGGTCTTTGCATAAGTTTGTGTTGTTAAGATGTTTGTCATATTATTGTGATATTGTGATGTTTTTGTATTATTGTCAAATTTTTTTGTATTAAAATGCAGAAAATGGATGAAAAAATCTTGAGTATGAATTGGAGGGGTAATAAGGTTGATATTAAGGTTGATTTAGACAAGTGTACTATGTTGTTTATAGTTTTAGAGTACGAAGATGAAGCAAAGAAAAAGGATTTTAGACGTGATTATGCTTACCCTACCTGTATGAGATGAAATATCACATTTTACTAATTAATACGGACTTGATGTTGATGTTTACAAGGTTGTCTGAGAAGAGTTTGATAGATATATGGGTTGGAACTGTGATGAAACCAAATGCATTGTATCAGTTAGTCCTAAACTTTAATAGACGTAATGAGAATGCGAAGAAACAAGGGGCTGGTAAAAATGTTCAAGCAGGGAATGATGATATGTCAACTAGGGATGAGAATGTGTCAATGAGTGGTGTCAATATGATGACTGGGGTGGTAATGTGTCACTAGATGAGCTTGAGGACACTAGTGTTATAGCTACAACCCAACCAAAGAAAATTGTTAGCAGAAACAAGGCAAAAAATATACTAAAACCTGTGAAAAAAGAAAAGGGCACCGTTAACTTACCACCACCACCTATTTCTCCTAAAACAGCATTTCAAAATCTACCCATTAGAAGGAGTCCTAGGTTTTCCCCAATCCAGAACATAACATTGACTGCTCCAACTTGCAACAGCAATCAAGCTCAAAAAGATCCCATCTTGAACAAAAAGATTCCAAGAACAACAGCTAGAAGGAAGGGGTTGGTTGTTGGAAAGTCAAACACAAGTAAACCTGTGGGGGAATTTGAACACTATGGAAGAAGTGTGAGAAGGATGGTTGACTTCAACTTTGACAATGCTTATGTTCTCACTGCATCTCAGGTTCAGCATCAGAACTAGAATTATATGTTATCTAGACCTTTTGTGTCTGCAGAACTAGAATTTTGTGTCTGCAGAACTAGAATAAAAATTTTAAGTCAAAATCTGTTTGGTAATTTTGTATAATGAGTAACTTATTAATTATTAAAAATGTAAAAATCTTGGCAAAAAAATGTAAAAATAAAACAAATTTATAAATTATTAATTTGAATGATGATGTTAACTTTTATCAAAATGAAATAAGTAATTCAAAAAAGTACATCATACCAATTTCTGATTTTTAAACAATTTAAAGTTATTTTTTGACTTATTACACAAACAAAATATTTTTCAACCTAAAGTTAAATCTATATATTATAAATTAGTGGATAACCCTTATTTGGTATCCATATTTAGGTTTACGTTTGGACAAGATTTTGTATTGATTTTGACCCACTGGATAATTCAGTTTTAGGTTTGGTATCCATATTATGTTAGGGAAAGATCCAAATTCATTATTTGACCCATTATTAATTAAAGAAAGTTTGTATACAAATTTAAATATTATTAATATATTATCTTAATATTTATGGTAAGAATATTAATGAAAATTTGAATAAATCTTTTAATTTTTGTAAGCTTATTAATACATATTATCACATAATAGATATAGAAAATCTAAATAATTTTATCTTTGATTGCATTTGTTATAATATAGAAAAATAATATTTTATTACTATTATTTCTTTCAATATTAATTTATTTGATCTTAAATATTAAATTATTTTTTTATTTAATCGTTATTATTATATATCATAATTATTATGAAATTTAAATTTAAACTTAGTATAGCACTGATTATAATCTAAGTATATCACTTTAAGTCGGAGCTTTAAGCTCCATACAAACGAGCTCTAAATATATACTGTAGAAACTATCGTTAATATACAATACATTTAACATTAGTTAATTTCATATTTTTGTTTAATAAATGCAACTACGGTCTATCGGTCTTGCCAGCTTTCTTCTCGTTTAAGCCCTGCTGCTGCTTGTTTCGAATAATGAGATTAACTACAACATGCTTTAGTGTAAGAAAATAAATACTAGTTGTTTAAATTTAAAAAAAGATTATAAAGTCAAAACTAATTCTATTTATTTAATTCACTTTATACAAAGTACTAAAAGTCCGAACTCGTGTGTGTAATTACTCCCTTCATTAGCAGTGATGATACCAGTAACCAGATTACCACCCAAACTTTTCTGACGTGGTCTGGGCTTTAATGAATTCACCTACTCGACAGTCGACACAGCACTGTTCCCTAAATATATATGCTGCATTGTTAGCCCAGCCCACTTGGATTTCTAATAATATAACTTCTCGACAATATTTTTAAAAATTTTGTTATTTGCATAGACACAGTCAAGGTCAAAAGGTGTGAATGTCACATTTTATGAAACCATTTTATAATTTATAAACTTTGATAATATAAACGTTTTGATCATGCCTATAAAAAAGAGAGAACAATATGAAGAATTTTTGGTCAGGAACATACTATACTAAACTAAACTAGTCCTTGTTTAGTACTTGGCCGGTGATATAAAAATCTGGGCAAGGCTTAAGACCAGCTAGTAGCATAATTTAATCTTTAATCTTTAGCCTTTCAAAATAGCTTAATTACTGACATAAATTTTACCAAAAGATTCCTGCTCTTCTTTTGTTACATGTCAACAGATTTATTTATGTATAAAATTAAATCAATTTTCTCACTTACACTTTGGGTTAAAGTGTTGCCCACACTTTACTCCCCTCCCTGCTTTTCCCTGCAGTGTTCTTTTTCTTTTCTAGTATATTGATTCTGCAGGAAATGACCAAGGCACAACCTTAATCAACATTACAACATCTTAGTATTTTGCAATAACATGTCTAACGCAGCAATGACGACTCAGTGTATCATAAACAACACCAAAATAAATCCAGGCTGCATGGTATGCGGTTGGTTCTCAGTTTCTCAAAAACTCGCTTCTTCTGTTGATGGACGCCTCAGAAAATACCGTAAACTATTAGCAAGAACCTGCCAAAATTCATTTACTACATTTTAAACAACATAAAACACGAGGACTCAAGGGTTTATAGATAAATATAATAAAACAAGTGTGGATTCGAACAAGTTTTTGTTAATTTATAACTAGTTTTTTGAATGTTCATTTCAAACTCTTGAAAATTTTATGGCTTCATTTACCTGTTGAAGAGGCTTAATGAGTGGTTTATTTCTGTAGTTGACATGAAATTTTGCCTTGGCCAACAACCCCTGCGTAGAGAAAGAAACTCATTATTAAGAAAACACAATGCTTTTGGTTTTAAAATCAAATCAAATGAGTGAATACAATTACTACAGTACATATGTACAAACTATTAGGACTAGTTACCTCAGTGTCAAACTCTCCTGATTGAACTGCAACATTTATGTCAGTTATGGTCTTCACAAGATCCACAAGTAAACCAGGCCGATCTGCTGTCTCAACGTATAACAAGCTGCAATTTTTCAAAGTACATTTTATTTCTTGCCTTGAGAATGGTACACTTATCATATCATAAAAACGAATATTTGAAACCCATTATGTAAAGGGTATGTGTGTGTGTGTCTGGACACGTTTAATTACATAACACACCCACACCTCCCTGAGTTATGAACCCTCGATCATCTCTTGTTACCGAGAGGAGAGGGTTATCGGATAGGGTAAAGCCAAGTTTTAAAATAATAATATACTAGAAACCAGTACCTTCGTTCAGGGCCATCATCACGAACTTTGATGTGAGTTGCAACATCCACATCAAGCTGATGAATTCCAGCACCATAATAATTAGTACAGACAATCACATAAAGGCAGACCCCACGTGTAAAATTATTGAGCTACATATTTTATTAAACTAAACAGTCAAATTCTCATTATAATTCTAAAGTTGAAGGCATTTTGAACCTTCTCGTTTGGTGGCAAACCTCCAAAAGCTTCTCCCATTGCCAGTTGAGCACTGGACTCCTGGACCACAAAATATATGCAATAAATAGTGGAGAGCAAAACCATAACAGTATTAGAGTATTTTGCAAATTGCCAGGAAAAAAATGCAAAAAGAGACATACTGGATGATACTCTAGCAAATTGTTAATGATAGTCAAACGGATTGCCTCGAGCAACTCTGGGTCCTCAATTTTTCTACCACTGGAACTGCATGTACCAGAACAAATCATTACGTACCATCACCCAATGGAATTGATGCTGACAATTAAATAGAATCAGCACATTAAATTATACTGATAATGTTTTTGCTTATCAGACAGTAGATTCCTTTCACAGTCATTTTCAGAAGGACCAAATCTTTATTGAATATTTTTTTTATAATTTGTGTTATGTGTTGGCCACTAAAAATGACAGAATAATCTAACTTTTACTTGTAATATGTTATATAAGCTTAAATAATGCTAAGCATTTATTCCATATATGTTTTTTTTTTTTTTTTTTTGCTAAATACCATATATGGTTTTTAATATCATGTACTCTATTTATATCAATATATGTATAAGCTTTTTACATAAATTTTAGCATTTGGAGTCACAAAGTTTAATTCAATTGAACAACCTACAGATATGCCTTACCCCAAAGTGGCTACACAACAGAAAACTGGCAAGTTGTGACCAGGCACATAATATCTCAAACAGAGGCAGTAAAGAAACTCAGAGTTCATATATAAAAAATGAAAGCAAAAGATTTACGCATTTGTTATGGAAAACTTGTTGTGCTTCCCGGAATCATCAAGATACACATTTGCCTTGACAACGTTCAATCCAAGATTTTTTAGCGCCTCCATCTGAAGTATTAATCATATGATATAAAAGATATATCAGTGTACCATGCAAGTGACAAACACACACAAGGATTAAAATTCACATATTAATGCCAGTGGCAAACAATAATTAATAGCTTCCTACTGTGTCAAGGAGAGTGCCAAGGCGATCTCCGAAAGTAATCTCAACAACGGTTGCATCTGGATCTGTATCTTGGTCTAATGTCACTTTGGGCGTGGGGATTTTCTTAATATCTGAATAACTCGTGTCCTGTATTTAACAGATATTCCCAAGTAATCAACAAAAACTAATTTGAAGATAAAGAATGTAGCAGGTCAAGACGTGATAACAACTGCCAATTGTTCGGTACTGCAAGATAATACCTCCACAGCTGTGGATAATGATGATGATGCTTTCACAGTAATGCTACTGACTGATGATGACAATCTGGCAGAAAATTGTAATTTTTACAATCTAATACACAACATGTCGAAGTAATTACTCAATCACTTGTATAGTTCTAAATGATTTTACGAAAAACCAACACATAGAATTTTTGTAGTATACTTACCAAACACTTATCGACCATTTTTTTACCACACAACAAAGCAATAATTATCTCAAATGTGACAAGAAGCAAATAGGTAATATATCTTACCACTTACCAGTCATTCAAGTACATCAAAAGTATCCAATCAATCTAATGTCAAATAGGGTAAACACTGCATAATTCAATAAAATTAGAACACAAAATTAATGTTATAATTCACTGAGAGTGTGCAAAGATTCACTGATCACCCATGGGATCATCCAAAAGAGAAACCAAGTATCACAAAGTTAGCAGAATTAAGACTTAAATTCAGATCCAACCCAGATTGCACAAACAAGTCAAAACACTAATTTAACAACAAGAATAAAATTAAAAATTGAAACCAAGAAAATTTGAGGAAGTGGTAAATGTATATCAAATAGCATACCTTATTTTGGATGAAATGTATGATGGGTATGATTTATTTGTAGCAGAAAAACACTTAGAAAGAGTTGATTTAGCTTTCAAGTTGCTGAGAGTAAGCCAAGAAGAAGCCATAGTCATGGCCATTGGTAAATTCTTGAAAACACTGTAAATTTATACTCTGTATAAATAAAAATATGGGTAGTGATTATTACAGTAAATCTTGAGAAGGGGTGTTTTTAGTAGGAATAAAATGTTTAGATACAGGGAATGCTGCTGCTCTCCTAGTAGTATCCGCCATTTTTATGACAAAGGGAGAGAAAATAAAGGTGTGCCGTCTTTACAGTTTGTTTTGTGTGCATATATAGATACATGTTTTTGTTAAGTTGTGGGCTGTACATTTCAACCTTGTCAAATGTGGATGGATATATTAGGATGCGGTTTTAACCAGATATGGATATTTCAACCACTTTGTGAGAAAAGCACACCCACAGGCCACAGGATGAGGTTTTAACTTAGATATTATCGAATGCAAATATACTAAAGTACAGTAATTAAGAGGGTGTATTTATTTGAAGGGTAATGCTAAACATAACTATGGTTAAGAATGAAGGTAAGTCGATAAATGCATTTAATATGTCAATTTTGCACATAATTTATTAAGTTTGCATGAATCTCAAAATGATTATTTAGTAATTTAAAAATTTTTATTAATGGAAATTGATGTGAATGTAGGGGTCCATTATTATTACTTGGAAAATTAAATTATTGTTATAAAAAAGCATTGGAAAACCAAAAATGAATTAAATAACTAAGACTAAATGTTAAAAATGCTTAACCTTAGGGCTATAGTTAGCATTTCCCTTATTTGAAATTCTGTAAGGTTTCACTGGAATCTTAAAATTAGCGGGTATTTATTTGGGATTTTAAATAATTTTTAAATTTGCAAGTATTCAATTCAGATTTAAAATAATTTTTCTAAATTTGTGGGTATTTAATTGAAATTTTAAAAAATCTTTTAAAATCTGTAGATATTCAATTGAGATTTAAAAATATCAAACAAAATTTCAAATTATTCAAATTTTAACAAATTTTCAACATTTAAGGATTTTAAAAAATTTGTAGAATATTTTATATATAAATTGAACCACGTGAAATCTCTTCCTAACAGAAAAGATGATTACTGGAAATTAACAAATTATTAATTGAAAATAAAAAGTCATATTCGTATCTAGCTTCTGGTATTCATAAGCTAAGTTCACTTCCTTTTCAAAAAATGATGGGGGAATGCAAGTTAGTTGTTGGGTCCTGGTCCCTGACAATCATTTGTCAGGGACCGGTTATTTAACAATCGGTTCCACAGCCGTTGGATCGTTGATCCAACGGCTGAGATTAAAAAAAAAAATTTTTACTGTCCGCTATAATTTTTCGCGGATAGGCAGATTGCCTATCCGCGGAAAATTTCCGCGGACAGGCAATCTGCCTATCCGCGAAAAATTATAGCGGACAGTAAAAAAATTTTGTAATCCAGGGGGGCCGTTGGATCAACGATCCAACGGTTTAGGAACCGATTGTTAAATAACCGGTCCCTGACAAATGATTGTCAGGGACCAAAACCCTTAGTTGTTACAGTACATAATATTATGTTAATGTACACTGGTGCTCCTTTAATTAGTGTAATTACCATACTGGAGATCTCTAAATTAAAGAACTACATAAAATACATAAGGTCGTTTGAGTTATCATAACACTTGTATGATGTTGCTCTAAACCAGGGTATGAGAAATGGCAAATTGTGATAATAAGGGGCCCTTATTATCACAATTTAAAGCAATATGGTCCAAATTATCATAATAAAAAATAATGGCCTTTCATATCACATAAAAACGCTTATTAATAATGCGTTTATAGCTTTTAAACTAAAATCATGTTTGTTACAGTGGTGTTTGGGTGGTAGTGTATCGCAAAAGCTGTGGGTTGCCTTTATTTTTAAAGTAACCAGTGACGCAAATAACAAATGCGTTGATTGAGAAATCTTCTGTTCAATAACGTAAGTTTATTCTGCGTTTATAGAACACGCATATTCTAAATGCATTTTTGTAATTTTTTTTCCTTTTGTGCATTTCAACCTGGAGTACTTAAAATAACTAAAACGCAAAAAAATATTGCGTTTATTGAAAACGTGGGATAAAAATGCGTTATCAAGTGATATAAAGGACCATTTTTTCATATTGTGATATTTTAGACCATTTTATTTAAAATTGTGATACAAAGGGCCAATACCCCTACTGATCTATCTGTTAATAGGCCACCTAATGCTACAAATGAAAAGGATGATAATGAGAACGAAAAAGATTATGAGTATTAAATAAATAAACATATTTTGGTGTTTTTTAATTTATTATTCGAATTTATTTATTTTTATGTGAAATATTGTTAGTTTGTTACTCTCTTTTTTTTTTCTTTTTCTTTTTTACTTTGGACTATATTAATTTTATACTATCTCAAATAGAGCTGTAAATGAACCGAACTCGGATGAATTTTTAACGAACACAAACAAATTCATAACGAACCGAACAATGTTCGGTAAGTTTATTTGATAATTGTTTTGTCCGAACTCGAGTTCGGTAATGAACCGAACCGAACACGAACACAGTTTGGTAATTTATATATATAATATTGTAAAACAAATAAATATAATAATTTAAAAAATAAGGAAAGTAAAAAAATTGTAAATATTATTATTTTTATTGTACGAACCAAACTCGAACGAACTCTTAACAAACTCGGATGAAATTCTCACGAATCGATCAATGTTCGGTAATCTTAGCGAACATATTTTCTTGTCTGAATTCGAATTTGGTAAGCTTATCGAACGAGCTTACCGAACTCGAACTAGGACGAGCTTACCGCACATGTCGGATATAATGGATTGAATTTTTGTTTATGTCGAGATTTTTCTAAGAGTAATTTTTCTATGAATTATATATAAAAACTTTCACATGTCATGAAAAAAATTATAATTATTGCTAGAAAAGAGAAGACATTGTGGTGCATTTAGATCATAATTCTCACATGCATAATTTATGAATTATGTATATTTTTATGAACTTTATAATTTTACATTAACTAGCTTAAAACCTGTGCGATGCACGGATTTTTTTTAATATTACATGAATTTTTTTCATTATTTTAAATTATTTTTTTAAAACACGAATTTGGAGGCTAAATTTTTATATGAGATGATTTGATAATAATTATATAAATGTTATCTGTGATATTTCTAGAAAAGGAGGGATTTTAGTTAGAAAATATAGAAAAGATGATAGGTTTTAGTTGAAAAAGGTAATCGGTTAATTGTTAGTAATTATAAAATTATTATTTTATTTTATTAAATAGAATGCCCATGGTATGATTGGAAAATGAGAGGATTTAGTTTTTTAAATAATAAAAAGGTAACATATTCTAGGTAAATGTAACATCCCACATCGATTAGAATAAGAGTGTTTGGACCCTTTATAGATACAAGTCAATAGCTAATGTATACCAATTTGCTAGCATTTTTTGACTGACTTGTGGTGGGTTGTTGGGTCCGGTATACATTCCCTAGGATGCGATCCTATAGACTATCGTATAAGTTTCGACATCTTTAAGTTAGTAAATTATTTTGAATTTAAGGCACTTGTTTGTGTGATTATTTGATCTGTTTGACTTTTGTGCTTTTTGATCATTGATTTGAGTTTGAAAGTTTGTTGTTTTGAGAAAAGATGGACGCAGAAGGCAACAATGGCAACAACAATGGCAATCAGGACAACGATAATCAGAATGGCAACAACAATAATGGAGGAGGAAATGTAGTTGACCTACTAGCTGAGACTCTGGTTACGCTCGTAAATCAGCAACCCAAACAACAAAATATCGTCTCTCAGTTCAAGCATTTGAACCCATCAACTTTCGATGGGGCAATTGATCCGACCATAGTCGAGATGTGGATACAAGAGATGGAGAAGGCTTTCGGACTGCTAGGGAGCAATGAAGAACAGAAGGTCACCTTAGCTGTGTATCAACTGCAAGGGAGTGCTTATGACTGGTGGCTCATGGAGAAAAGGAAGAACGAGTCCACAACCGCTGAAGGGGAACCGGAACCATACACCTGGGCAAAGTTCATGAAGGCTCTAGAAGACAAGTACTTTCCGAGAACAGTTCGTCTACAAAAGGAGAGGGACTTCATTCGGCTCGAGCAAGGTGGAAAGACTGTTACCGAATATGAGCCAGAATTTCCAAAGCTCTCGAAGTACGCACCAACCTTAGTGGCAGATGATAGCAGCCAAGCAAGGAGATTGGAAGAGGGACTTCGAACCGACATTAGGAATTCGGTGGCGTCTTTTGAACTTCAGACGTACGAGGCTGTGCTCAACAAGGCTTCGGTGATCGAGAGCGGCTTAGCAGAATCCGAAAAGGCTACAAGCAATTGGAACAAGAAACGGTTCGCTCCAACTGGTGGACAATTTTCTTAAGGGGGACCATTAAAGAAACCTCACGTGTATGATCGAATAGAAGGTCAAGGAAATCGAGATAAGTGCACTAGGTGTGGCGGGGCCGGGAACCATGTTGATACAGAGTGTTGTTGGAACAGAGGTGCGTGCTTTCATTGCGGTGAAGTCGGACATAGGATTGCTCAATGCCCACATAATCCACCACCAAGGAAAGAAGCAGATAACAAGACCGGTAGTGGACGTGTATTTATGCTCACGAAAAGTCGCACGAACAATCGTAATTAAGGTATGATTTCTTTTCACTTGTAACTTATTTGATGTTATTTTGTGAATTTGGGGACCAAATTCTTTTAAGGAGGGGGAGAATGTAAAATCCGTAATTTATTTTTATTTTTAAAATTAGATATTAGATTTTAAAGTAATTTTTAATTAGATATTTATTTTATTTAGAAAATTCTAGAATTCTAAAGGATAAGATTCGTTATTAATAGCAAGAAGCGTGAGAATGTTTTAGTGAATCGATATCTTTTTAATTATGTTAATCGTGTGTGATTGAATATTTTAAATTTTGGAATTTACTTTAGAAGTTTTAGTAAATTTTAGAATTACCTTAATTGAATTTAGGATTATGCGTACCTATATAATTATTCATTAGAATATCGAAAAGAGCCGCACAGACTCATTCACCGCACTCAACAGGTATGTTCCGATTGTACTGAAATATCGTGTGTGCGTGTGTTTTTTCTTTGTATGTGGTGCTCTGTTCGCATGTCACTAATTTAATTCTCCTGCCTTGATTGCTAAGATTGTTTGTATTCTATTTATTTGTAATTAATAGCTAGTACTCAACCCATGTGGTTTAAGTGACATACATGTTTTAACTTTAGTGATATGAATTATTTAATGATTAAGAATAAGAATATATTAGTTTGTAGTGTACTCGGCAAGACGGTAACACGAAAAAGGATGATGCCCTAATAATATCCGTGAGCTTGTTTTATTAATAAACCATTATTATAATCTTGTTCAATTATCAATTATATGACCAGTCTTGTACTGTTAATTAACATGCATGTATTATGTTTAATTATATGTTAATATTGATTGATCCATGAATATGTATTATATATAATTATTAAGATGTTAGCATGTATTAATTGATATTGTTTAATTGTTAATACGTGCCTCGTTGCTTAGTTGTTAGTTTGTGTTAGTTATAATTTATAAATAATGTTAATTAGATAGAATACGTACATTAAATTTGGTGAATTATGATTTTTGTACTATCCTTAAATTATTATTAAAGATAATGAGATAATTACTAATTGTTTATATGGTCAGCTGTTAGACAATATATTTTTGTATATGTAATTGATTATGTAAATCTTCTATTTTAGGATAGAGCTAATTCTGTTATAATTAGCTAACTAGTCTCCTGACTAAGGCCTTAGATTACGTTGAACATTTGTGTATATTAACCAATTCATATCAATGAGAAGGTCAGGGAATTACATTCTAATATGGTATCAGACTAATCTCTTCCTGGACCTCCATTGTTATCAAACAACTCTCCTCCTTCTCCTCACTTCTTCTGCACCATGTCTGACAACAAAGACAAGTTCCACCCAGCCTTATCCATTACCAATGTCAAATCCCTCATTCCCATCACGTTGGATAAT
The DNA here is from genome assembly GCA_037693485.1 of Kitagawia praeruptora. NCBI lineage: Eukaryota > Viridiplantae > Streptophyta > Magnoliopsida > Apiales > Apiaceae > Kitagawia > Kitagawia praeruptora. Next base: position 41,908,866 of record CM075345.1, on the reverse strand, counting down.
GAAAAAGCCCTCTACCATTCCTGGGCTACTCTCTTCAAAGTGCAGCTTCGGGTGCACAATCTTCTGGAGCATATTTACCCTCCAACAGATGAGAAAGCGAAGGCAGCATATGACGCATTGAAAACCGTCGATCTCCCTCTCTGGCTACGTCTTGATGTTGTCGTCTTGCAGCGGATCTATGGCACTATTTCCCTTGATCTACTGAATGCTATTCTCGTTCGTGATGACTCTGCCGAGCAAGCATGGCTTCGTTTAGAAGCAATTTTCCGTGATAACAAAGGCTCCCGAGCCACACATCTTGAGGAAGATTTGGCGGCCTTAAACTTTGATCAATTCTCCTCTATTGATGCATATTATAATCATGTCAAATCGTTGGCTGATCAACTCGCCGACGTCGATGCTCCGATACCCAATAGTCGTTTGGTTCTCAAGCTCATCGGAGGCCTCCCCGAGTCATATTCTGGTGTTGTTGATTACATCCATAATCAGGACCCTCTTCCCCCTTTTGAAAGTTGTCGCTCCCGTTTAAAACTCCGTGAACGCACCATCAAAAATACTGCTACAAGATAAGCCAGCACCAGTGCATCTGTTCTTCTCACCACCTCTAACGGTGGCCCGACTACTGACAGTGATGGTAGTGCTCAGTAGCCTCCACAATACCCTGTCCACAATAATAATGTGAACCGTAATCGACGAAAGGGAAATGGATGCAGCAACAACCAGCAACAGCGCCCGCTTTTCTGGCAACGGGCAGTCCTCTGGCAGCAACTTCTCCGGCCACAACCAACAGCAGTCCCGCCCTCCAATCAACCAACAGCAGCAGTGGTTTCCGTCGTGGGGTGGTTGGGGTCCTTGGGCAATCCCCCCCTGCCCATACCCAACAAATCAAGGGCCACGACCCCATGCTTCCAGGCCTGGTCCAGGCGTCTTAGGCCCCAGACCTCAACAGGCCTATACTGCTTCCTATGCTCCATCTTCGAATGGCTATTCTCCTACTGACATTGAACAGGCCATGCACACCATGACTCTCACTCAACCTGATGGCAACTTCTACATGGACACTGGTGCCACGTCTCACATGACGACGGAACAAGGTACCCTTTCTCCTTATTTTAATTCAACCAATTCTAATCATCACATTGTTGTTGGAAATGGCAATTTAATTCCAATTGTTGGTCATGGAAACACTACTTTACCCCCACCTCATCCTCCACTCACCCTAAATAATGTATTACATGCACCTAAACTTGTTAAAAACCTCATCTCTGTTCGTAAATTTACCACTAATAATATGGTTTCTATTGCGTTTGATCCGTTTGGTTTTTCTGTGCATGATTTACAGACAGGGACCAAAATAATGAGGTGTGACAGCTCGGGGGACCTTTATCCAATCTTCACCAACACTCAAGATATTCCTCCCATCTCCTCTACTTTTCCTGCATTCTCTCCTGACTTATGGCATAGCCGGTTAGGACATCCGGGAAACGCTATTTTGCGCTCTCTTCGTACTAATAAGCTCATTGATTGTAATAAAGCTCGACAATCTTTTTGTTCATCTTGTCCGCTTGGCAAACATTCCAAATTACCGTTTAAGGATTCTATGTCGTTTACTCTATTTCCTTTTGATATCATTCATAGTGATTTATGGACTTCTCCCATTGCTAGTTCTTCTGGCCATCGTTATTATGTATTATTTCTTGATGATTTCAGCAAGTTTTTATGGACTTATCCTATTGCAACCAAATCACAAGTTGCCTCCTTATTTAAAACATTTCACAGTCATATTAAAACACAATTTGAACGAAACATCAAGACTTTCCAATGTGACAATGGTACAGAATATATTAATGGCTCCTGTAAACAATTTTTTGATCTTCATGGGATGCAATTTCGTATATCATGTCCCCATACCTCACCTCAAAACGGAAAAGCCGAAAGACATATTCAATCCATAAACAACATAATTCGTACACTTCTTGCCCATTCCTCGATCTTTGCCACTATCTTTTTGGCATCATGCTCTTGCCATGGCCACATATCTCTTAAATTTATAACATTAAATTTTTTATCATTTATTTTCTTCATATTTCTATACTTAAAAGTAAAAAATCGTAACAGCCCGTGCAGACATCGGTAGTACTGTTGTAATGTAGATTGTAGAGAATGGGTTAGTAATGAATTATGTTCTTATTGAGATAGCAATGAATTATGTTCTTGAGGACTGTAGCTGATGGTTTATCATGCATCTTTTCAATTACGCCTTTGAAAACCCGCATGATTGCACACAACCTGTTTGCAGGCTCACAGCAATATTGTAGCCCCAGCTCTTGCACCATTATTCTTGACACTATCCAAGATGCAGTCTGTATAACCATATACAAATATTCAAAGTGAGTATAAGGACCAAATTAACTATAGGTGTGAATCAAAATATTTTGATAGTGTGGCATTGTATCAGAACAATTTTTCCAAGTTATTTCTAGGACGATCAAGTCAATGTCATGCAATATAAACCATATAATTTAAATATTGCTGATTAATAATTTTCATAAACACTAACATATAGCTACTCATCAAGCTTCCCGAAAAAAATTGACTTGATGAGATGTGTATATATATATATATATATATATATATATATATATATATATATATATATAAGGAGTAATAGCTAAAAATCTCCTTTTCAATTAATACCCAGCAGAAACAACTATAAAGGGAGATTAATTTGCACTTTGCAGTAACCAAATTAAATACTCAGTGTTGTCTTACATGTAAGGTAGTATTTTGCAATACAAAATGCCTGGAAGCAAAAGAACGGTAGGTTCAAATTTTAATGGACACTTACTGATTGTGAAAGATCATTTCCATATTCTATTGATCTTAAACACAAAGGGAAGAGTCCTGAGTCAAGCAAACAATGAACAGAAACCTTTGCTATAGGGTCGCCTACCTGCATAAAAAAGAACCTTATAAGCATATCGAATCACATTAAAGCAAATGGATATAAAATCCGGTAAGAAATATTGGACATTTTCTTAAACTAAGGTTCTGCTAAAGCTAATTCATCTCTAAATTGCTTCAATTCAGAGCTGAAAGGGCGGGTAGACCATAAGAAAGTACTTCCATGCCCGGGTTACTGCTGATCAGTTGTTCTAATAATTCTAAAGGCTAAAAGTATCAAAAATTAAAGGTATTAAGATTGATTTGGAGAGGGATTGTACCTCCTTCAGAAGACCACCAATGACCCCCAAGCTCATTAACCTTAGGTACTGGAATGGCTTGCCAGTTTCTTCAGTTTTCAAGAAAGGGTACAGTAACAATGTAGCTGAACTGCAAGGACATAAGTAACTTATTACAAGTATGTCTACAATTATCCTTACATGTCTCCTCAATCATTCTATTAGATTCATTATAGAAAAGATAATCATAAGAGTTTTGAAAGATCCTCTTCCCAGAATATATTTTACAAAGACGGGGGCGATTTTCTTTATTGTCCCGTTTATTTGGTATTCACAAAAACATATCACCCTGGCTTGAAATATAAATTGAATGCATTTATATATCATAACGCATAAAGTTCGACAAAATCATGTGTAGTCCACAAGTAGCAGTATCAGACAACAAGTAATCAGAAAAAATTATAGAGTAAATAGAGAGATATCAGGTCGTGTTATAGAGACGGGAAGAATAAAGCGGTTGCATAGAGAAGGGAAGATTAAAGCGTTGCTGGTGCTGGGCAATTTTGTTATTTTGAGTCAGATAAGGTTATATACGTAATTTCACTGGCAATAAAATTGAAACTTTTACCCCTGTGTCAGTGTATAATATATAGTAATAGAAATTCGGAGCAATAAACTTATTCACAATTAGTATAATTTGACTCTCGTTTTACCCGACTCATAAAGAACCAATCAGTTTGTTATGAAGTCCACTCAATATTGCATAAATATTTCAATGTCACCAGCCTATTGTGAAGCAGTACGACAAATCATTGAAAGTGAATAAAGACATCTATGTTTTTATCTACTTTTCACAATTGTAATTTTGTTTATACTTGAAAGTTTATTTAGTATGGAATCTGAAGCGTATCTCTACGAACGTTCACAACCTAATCTAACTTTAAATTATTTTCCAATGAGTTTTATTTATCCCAAAACCTGGATGAATATAGATTATGTCCTAATACCCTTAGTAGCTTGGGAGTTGAAAAAATTGTAAAAGAGTGGGGCATTTAAAGCATGCACCTGGGGGATCTCCTCCAACGGCACTACAACTTTCAAGAATCTCATCTAAAGGATCAATTCCACCGATTTCATCCAAAGTGGCATCTGGCCCTCCTTAGTAGGAGGCTCTCCTGTTTGGACTGAATTACACCACAACCATTGAGCCGTTTTAGATATTATTGGATACACTAAAATAACCAAAGAAAATAATTGTACACGGAATGCGTAAATATGATAAGTGGTAAGGGTGATATCACTGAAGAAAATCATAACAAATGCCAATTTTTTGGTTCAGCTAAATAGGTATAGAAAACCAAAAAAATAAAAGTGACATATGAAGGAAACATTTTACACATAATCTAACAAAGTGGATGTCGCGGTGGACAAGAACGACCACAAATCAATGACAAAACCCGTTTACTTTATGCTATGACAAATGTAATTATTTATACAAATAATTTTCCATCAAAGTTATAAGAATTATTTTGCAAGTCCACTTAGATATTTGATGCAAGTTGTGGAAATTCGAAGACCCAAAAACATTAGAGGTCGTTAAAGTACCTGTGTAATCTACTCCCGCAACATCAGCAGCCCGAAGGTTCTCATCCTTATCTAACAAAGGGAATGGCATTAAGCATTAAATAAGAACCTTGTACACAATTAAATTCAGATTATCCACAAAGATATACCTCGTAAGTTTCGGCGAGAATTTCTTTGGTCAGAAAAAGTTTATGACGTCCTCTCTTCCTTGGTGTCTCCTCCATCGAAGCAAGACACTACAAGGAAAAGTTCTGTAAAATGAGCAATCCATTGACAATGAATGAATGAAAAGTTTTGCCCTCAAATAAATACATTAAAGACTTAAAGTTTACACATAATTTTCTTTTGCATAAAAATTTAGTCCAAAAATGAGTTAGCATATGTTTATAACCAGCTATTATAGAATATGTAAATGTATCTGCTGTAATTAGCCATACACTACCTTGCTACTTTCTCATAACAACAATGAAGCTAAGCCTCTATAAATCGAACAAACCGAAGAAATTAGTTCCTATTACACTACTTGCTGCTGTAAACATAAAAATGATGATAATGTACATTTACTGCCTACCGATCTTTTACATATTCATTGTTTGGTTCCTTATGTGAAATGCGCAAGATGACCTCTTATCATACCAAATTGTGAGCGCAGATGTACTATACATTAATCAGTAGCTCTCAGATACATTTTTGTCAGGCTCCAGCTTGTCCTTCAGTGGATAAAAAGAAATCACAAAACATTGTATTAATAACACAAGACACTGAGACAGTGAACACTGAACAGACCTTTTATTGTTGAATCATGTGAATATTATATCCTCTGACTTCATGTTTTTTAAAGTTAGCACGGCATCCCAGCTTTCTTTTAACAGCTAATTTGGAAACAATTTTTTGACATTTATATCCAACAACTGAAAAAAAAGGCATTTTCTGGAAAGTTTTTGAAGCTAAACGTTTGGAGAACTACAAGTGACCTCAAATCAAACTGTAAGACCTGTTTGAAACACAAGAAAATAGTAGATAGATATAATATTTTTTTGTAAACCTTGGTAAACAACACACTCTTTGTTGTCATTTCCTTTTTCCTACAATTTTTACCAAAGTAGAGAACACATATAATATCATACTAGCCTATAACCCGTGCGATGCACGGTTGCTTGTAAATTTTTTAATTATATTTTATTATTAAAGTTTTAAGTTGTATATATATTTTTATTAATAAAATAATTTATAACTTTATAATCCCATGTATATAAATATTATTAAAATTATTTATTTTGAATTATTATAATTGTATTTTGAATTATTATATTTGTGTATGTGGTGCATATTAATATTAATATATACTATTTAGGCTATGTGTGTTTTTTTTTTGAATTTTATTAATAATAGATATTTAACCAAACCAAAGAGTGACCAAAAAAAGAGTACAAAAAAAGAGTGACAAAAAAAAGAGTATCAAACCAAATATACACTATTTTGCTTATATTTTGAATTATTATAGTTGTATTTTGAATTATTATATTTGTGTATGTGGTGCATATTAATATTAATACATACTCCGTATTATTTAGGCTATGTGTGCTTTTTTTTGAATTTTATTAATAATAGAGATTTAACCAAACCAAAGAGTCACAAAAAAAAACTACCAAAAAAGAGTGACAAAAAAAAGAGTACCAACTCAAATATACCCTGTTTTGCTTATAATAATATAGTATAGATATTAATATTAATACATATTATTTAGGCTATGTGTGTTTTTTTTTTAATTTTATTAATAATAGAGATTTAACCAAACCAAATGGTGACAAAAAAAAGAGTATAAAAAAAGAGTGACCAAAAAAAGAGTACCAAACCAAATATACCATGTTTTGCTTATATTTTGAATTATTATAGTTGTATTTTGAATTATTATATTTGTGTATGTGGTGCATATTAATATTAATACATATTATTTAGGCTATGTGTGTTTTTTTTTATTTTATTAATAATAGAGATTTAACCAAATCAAAGAGTGACCAAAAAAAGAGTGACCCAAAAAATAGTACCAAATCAAATATACCCTGTTTTGCATATATTTTGAATTATTATAGTTGTGTTTTGAATTATTATATTTGTGTATGTGGTGCATATTAATATTAATACATATTATTTAGGCTATGTGTTTTCTTTTTGAATTTTATTAATAATAGAGATTTAACCAAACCAAAGAGTGACCAAAAAAAGTGTACCAAAAAAGAGTGACCAAAAAAAGAGTATCAAACCAAATATACCCTGTTTTGCTTATAATAGTATAGTATAGATATAGAATTTGTGAATTGGATGTCATATAATTTATTTTTTAAAAATGAAATTAGAGTGTTTTTACATCATTTATCTAACGCATTAAGCTTATCCGATGATCAAGTTTTTTTTTTTTACAGAAGATGATCAGGTTATGCACATGCTGATCTATTTAAAAATTCCCTAATTTTTATAAACATGTTTTGACTTTATTTATCATATACTAATCGTTCTTTTAACTTTTGTTGAAGCCTTCAACGCTTTTGCTGTTGTGTTTGGAATTTACCATTTTATAGACTTTTTAATTAGAGTGGAATAATTTTTGTAATATTTTAATCTGCTAATTTTATGTCTAATTGAGCTTAATGTGAAACTTTCAGGTGTTGGTTATGGTTTCGGTGTAAACTATAATTCTGGTTATGGATTAGGAACTTACGGATATTATGGGGCTGGAGGATCTTATGGGGGAGGAATGTGGATCTCGAACCTAACTTGAAAAACCTAGCAGGTCATGTATTTAAGTTGATCTAGCTAGTTGTGACAATTTATGCTTATCAATAACTCACCAAGTTCTGGTAATAGTGAGTTGTACTCGGGCATAACCTATAAGGCTATAATTCAAAGGCAATTAAAATATAAGATAAATTTTCATCAGTTCATGATACTTCGCTAAATATAAATGAATACGTCAAATTATAATGGTTTAACCTTTCCATAAAGGACGTGGCAATTGGAGTTTCTTTATTTTGCTAAATTCTATAGCTCAATTATGTGCCGGTCGACGAAAATGTATACCAAAGTGTGCATTTGGTTGGCTAATATAGATTTAGGGGACAACCATTGACTTCCTGTTTCTAGTCAAGATAGGTTTTATTCATGTCTGCAAAAATTGTGCAAATGAAATAAACTATTGAGTGATCGTACGTAACTTTTATTTCTATAATTGCATATAACAGTATTACTCTACTCATTGACAAATATTATCAATACAAGAACAAAATTCAACAGTCTTCTGAAAATTTGAGATGTATCATGTATGTCTATGGTTAAATCTATACATTAGTCGGTATGGAGAGTGATTTGTTTTGTAATTTGTGCCTTGATTAGCGTGAGTATTACAACATTTTTACCACAATCAAACACCCATCATTCTCCCCTTTTACCACAATCAAAAAATAACACAACCCATATACAGATAAAACCCATATATATGCTCATACCACATCCTAAGCAAAAGTTGTCCATAATTAAACGAATTAGCCCATCATTACCAGCACTAGGCAATCAAAGATATTATATAACATATATTTAAAGAAAATGAAACATACCTTTGAAATCTGGGTAAAAATGCGAAATTGAGGAAGGAGAAAGAGAAGAGATTGGAAAGGGAAGACCGGTGAGCGGACGGATCAATCACCCGATTAAGTTGGATAATAGTAGACGCGATTAAGCTGGATAATAGATAGACGATGAGAAATTGACAATGTGCGGTATAAAAAATGTGGCTGGGCAATTTTGTTATTCAGAGTGATAGAAGGTTATATATGTACTTTCACTGTTAATAAACGGGAAACTTTTGCCCTTGTGTCAGCATATAATATATAGTAATAGATATATCAATTTTAGATAAATTGAAAAAGATTTTGGGACCATAACATTTGTCTAAAGAAAAATTGCTTAAAAACACACAACCAAAATTACTAGTACTCCCTCTGGTTCGTTTTATAGGACGTTTGAGGGAGAAAATTTTGGTCCATATTATAGGGCGTTAACGTAAACGAGGTTGATTGTTATCCTAGAAACTGTAAATATGCATAGATGCTCGAGCTGCCAGTAGGGCTGTCAAACGGATATTTCGGATACGGATCTGTCAATATTCGAATCCGAATCTGACGGATATTAAAAAATTATATCCGAATTCGAATCCGACGGATATTATCCGGATACGGATAATATCCGAATTTTGAGATTTTAAAAAAAATCCGAATATCTCCGAAAATCCGAAAATTCGGATACCCGAATATCCGAATCATTTAAAAAAAATTAAAAAATAACAATTTTTTTCCATTCAAACATAGTAAAATAGAATAAATAATATATTATATTATAAATATTAAATTATATATATATATATATATATATATATATATATAAATTTTCGGATATCGGATATTTCGAATACGAATGTGCCTATATCCGTATCCGCTATTTTCGAATACGAATTCGGATACGAATAATATCCGTTTTCTTTCGAATACGAATATTATCCATTTTTTTCGGATTCGGTATCGAATTTTTCGATCGGATATTGGATTTTTCGGATTTTTTTGACAGCCCTAGCTGCCAGCCACACTTCTCCTTGTCATTAAATTCACTTACTTTAATTTATGGGTTTGTCTAGTGTGTGTCCAAGGAAACATGCTAAGAATCCGTGCTTGATGAATTATCAAATTTTGATTAGTGAATATTTATGTGAATGCAGGGGGGCCATCATTATTAATGAAATCTCCACCAATCAAAATTTGACAACTAAGCTAGCCGGATTCTTAGCATGTACCATTGGACACACACTAGAAAATTCGTTAATTTATTAATTCCATTATACTTTTCTTTTGTTCATTTACTTTTTTTTCTGTTTTTTTAACTCTTACATATAATTATTAATAAAAGTTTATATTTTATTAAAACATTTCTTTCGAAACAATTTAAAATTTTCTTTGCATAGAACTATGTAATTATATATCAAATGAGAAGTCTTGTCTTTTGACATGGTGAGTATGTTTATGTAAGTCAGTCTGGTATTTTATCATATAATCTCGGTTAGGAGTTTGTTTTTCTGTTTTTTCTTTCTTCATATTTTGATCAATATGGAGGCTACAAGGAATCTAATTCAGGCCATGAATGATATTTCATTGGAGGAGGAGGAAGAAGGAGGTATCGCAATAACAGTGCCGGTAGATGCAGAGAGGAGTGAGGGTTTAAATGGGCTGGATACTAAGATGTGTATTGTGGGGAGATTCATTACAGAGGGAACAATTGATTTCACAGCAATGAAGCATACGTTAGCAGCCTTATGGAAGCCAGGAAGGGGAGTTCTCGTTAGAGAGTTGGAAGCTAATTTGTATCTCTTTCAATTTTATCATGAGATAGACATCAAGAGGGTCATAGATGGAAGTCCCTGGTCGTTCAATCGTAGAGCTCTGATCATTGCTCGTATGAAGGAGGGCGAAATACCAAGGGGAGTTAATCTAAACAGACTGGATTTATGGGTACAGCTTTATGATCTTCGTCCAGGATTTATGTCGGAAAACATCATTAAGGAGATAGGGAATTACATTGGAGTTTACGTTGCTGCGTGCCCTAAAAATTTTCAGAATGGTTGGAAGGAGTATATGAGAGTTCGTGTTTCAATTGATCTGCTCAAACCTTTAAAAAGGAGAATGAAGTTAAGAAAATCAGATGCGGAGTGGTTCTGGGTTAATTTCAAGTACGAACATGTCCCAATGTTTTGTTTCATATGTGGATTGTTGGGTCACTCAGAAAAGTTTTGTGGAAAGCTCTTCGATACCCCTGAATCTGAGATAGTAAAACCTTATGGTGCATGGTTGAGAGCTCCAATAAGAAAGTATAACAATTTAATCGGTGCACGATGGTTAAGGGATGGATCGGAGAACGAGGAAGAAGTAAATTCGGGTGATCGGAATTCAACAACGGGTGGGACAGAGGGGATGAGAATGAATGCACAGTTAGTTCCTAAAAATCTGGGATTAGTTGCAACAGTTGAGAAAAAGGGATATGACAGTATAGGGGATAACAGTCAGGGCGCGAGTTTTGGGAATTTAAATCAAGAGAATATACCGGGGGAATCAGTTATGTTAAATCCTGGAAGTAAGGAAATTACAATTGTAGAAAATAAAAAAAGAAAAACTGATGGTGGGCTGGGCCAGGGAAGTGAGTTGGGCAATAAGATAGAACTACTTATGGGCTCAGAGACTGAGGGGGTAATTAGCATGGATCAAGATGGCGACAATAGTTCACATGCAGTTTTACTGTCAAAAAACGGACCAAAGGCGAGCTCTGTAAAAGGGGTTCGCCTATCACAATGAGTACGTTAAGCTGGAATTGCCGTGGGCTTGGGACCCCATGGGCTATTCAATTCCTTAAGGAGTGTGTTCTCCAAAAGAAACCCAGGTTCGTTTTTCTTTGTGAAACTCTGTGTAAACAAGACATAGTTGAGAAAGTTAGATGTAGTTTGAATTTTGAAGGAGCTTTTGCAGTAGATGTTCAGGGTCATAGTGGAGGTGTAGCTCTATTATGGAGAAAGAGTAGTGAGGTGAAAGTGTTATCCTATAGTAAAAATCATATCGATGTTAGTGTGGAGATTGTTGGTTGGCAAAAGTTCAGACTGACAGGAGTATATGGGGAGCCGGATCGGGCAAAACGTCAAGAAACATGGGATCTCATTCGTAGGTTAAAAGGCCATGATAACACTCCATGGTGCTTGATAGGAGACATGAACAATATTGTTCATCAAGAAGACAAACGGGGGGGCCGTCCTTACCCTCAGAGGTTGATTTTAGGTTTTCAGAAAGTTTTGGAGGAGTGTGATTTGGTTGATCTAAATCTGGTGGGATACAGGTATACGTGGGAAAGAGGAAAAGGAACAGATGATTGGATGGAAATTCAATTAGACAGGGCTATAGTATCGAGTATCTTCCTGCAGCAATTCCCAGAGGTGAGGTTGTCAAACTTGGAGATTTCAACTAGTGATCATAGTCCTATTTTTATGGAGCCAATCAGTAGAAGTTATGAATATTCAGTAAAACAATTTCGTTTCGAAAACTCGTGGCTCAGGGAACCAACGTGTCAACAGATCGTTAAAGATGTTTGGATGGAACATCAAGACAAATCTCTCAGGGATAAGTTAACAATCTGTGCGGAAACTTTAGCTAAGTGGGGAGCTGAAATCACTGGAAGATTTAAGGATCGTATTCACCATAGTAAGAAGATCATGAGAAGTTTGAAGAAAAGAAGAGATTCACATTCAGTCATGTTATATCAAGCGGAAGCTCACAAGCTAACAGAAACCTACAGTCAGCAAGAGGTCTTTTGGCGCCAGAGGTCTAAACAACTGTGGTTGCGTGAAGGTGATAGGAATAGCAGATTTTTTCATAATTCTGCTAAAATTCGGAGAAAGGTGAATCATATTGATAATTTGGTTGACGATAATGGTCTAAGGGTGGGATGGGATTCCGGGTTGCAAGAGTTGATGGTGAAATATTTTAACGATCTGTTCAAAGCTTCAGATACCGATTGGGGGGAAATCATAGACTGTATTGACAGAAGGATTACATATGTTCAAAATATGATGCTGGTAACTCCGGTAGAGGTCAGTGAGGTTAAGGACGCGTTATTTAGTATGCACCCTGATAAATCCCCTGGCCCGGACGGCATGAGTCCTGGCTTCTATCAGAAATTCTGGAATATTGTTGGAGCAGATGTGTTTAAAGTGGTCGAGCAGTTTTTCGATTCAACCAGGTTTGCTAGTGATATTACAGATACAAATATCGTTTTGATTCCGAAGAATCAGAATCCATCAAGAATGACGGATCTTAGACCCATCTCTCTTTGTAATGTGGTTTACAAGGTGGTGTCAAAGGTTTTGGCAAATAGACTCAAAAAAGTTTAAATGGTGTTATCTCAGAAACTCAGAGTGCGTTCATTCCGGGTAGACTTATCACGGATAATGTTATGATTTCCTTTGAAGTCATGCACTATTTGAAACGAAAAACGCAAGGTAAAACAGGATGGATGGCGTTGAAGCTCGATATGAGTAAAGCTTACGATCGAGTGGAATGGGGCTTTTTAGAAGCAATTTTGAGTAAATTGGGTTTTGAGAGAAAGCTGGTGAAGATGTTTATGGAGTGCATTTGTTCAGCGAAATATCAAATCAGTCATGCGGGTAAAAAGTTTGGAAGGATAGTGCCAGAAAGAGGTATACGTCAAGGCGATCCTCTCTCTTCTTATCTTTTTCTTATATGCATGGAAGGTTTTACAGCTCTTATTCGAAACTATGAAAGTAGAAAACTGTTGAATGGTATCCAAGTGGCTCGTGGTGCCCCTGTTATCTCGCATATGTTTTTTGCGGATGATAGCTACATTTTTTGTAAAGCTAGAGGGGAGGATGCTAATAGAATTGTTAATCTTCTTAATTCATTTGAGAGAGCTTCGGGCCAAAAAATAAATGTGGACAAATCCTCCGTTTTCTTCAGTCGCAATATTGCTCAGGCTATGAAGCAAGAGATATGTGGTATCCTGCATTTTCAAGAGGCAAATGACAATACTATGTACTTGGGTTTACCAAACACAATGAGCAGAAACAAGTCAGTAGTTTTTGGATACTTAAAAGAAAGGGTTCGCGACAGAATCGAGGGGTGGAACAAAAAGACAATGTCGAAAGGAGGTAAAGAAATTCTCTTAAAAACAGTAGCTCAATCAGTTCCTAACTATGCTATGAGTATGTTTTTGTTGCCTAAGCAAGTGTGCACTGATATAGAGAACTTAATGTCTAAATTCTGGTGGCAAACCTCGTCGAACAAGGAAAGGGGAATTAGATGGAAAAGCTGGAAGAACATGAGTAAAAAGAAGTCTCAAGGAGGGTTGGGTTTTAGAGAGCTTTATGATTTTAATTTGGCATTGCTCGGAAAGCAGGGATGGAGATTGATTTCGAATCAAGAGAGCTTAGCTAGCAAAGTTTTCAAAGCCAGATACTACCCGAACGATACGTTTTTGACAGCAAAAATAGGCAACAATCCGAGCTATATCTGGAGAAGCATTTTAGAAGCTCAGGTTTTGCTTAAACAAGGGGCAATCAGGAGGGTAGGCAGTGGTAATTCAGTAAGCATAAAGAACGATCCCTGGTTGCCAGATATAGTCAATCCTTATATCCAAACGGAGCATCCAGCATTAGAGGGGCAAGTAGTTTCAGGGTTGATGGTTCCAAATCAAAATGAATGGGATAGAGAGGTGATTCATGACATCTTCGAGGATAGAGATGCCAACCTAATTTTATCTATTCCACTTCGTCAGAATGAATCAGATAGTTGGTTTTGGAGTAAGGAAAAGATGGGTTGCTATACGGTTAAAAGTGCTTATGCTCATTTGAAAGAAGAAGGATCTCAACACAGCATGACCAATAATTCTGGTTTATGGAGGAATATGTGGAATTTGAAGATTCCTCATAAAGTGAAAGTTTTCTTATGGAGAGCAATATCTGATTGTCTTCCTACGAAGGACCAATTGCGTATCAGGCAGGTTAATGTTAATTCTTTATGTCCAGTTTGTAATTTGGAGAATGAAACAGTAATGCATTGTCTAGTGTCGTGTCAATTTGCTGCAATGTGTTGGGTTTTTTCTGGTCTGGTTCAGAACGCTCCAACAAATGTGGAGTTTGGATAATGGCTGGAAGCTATAATGAATGGACAGTCGACAGAGAATTTTGCTAAAGTGGGCATGATTGCATGGGCTTTATGGAGAAATAGAAACGAGGTAGTCTGGAAACAGAAGAGTGAGGGAATTTCAGAAGTGGTGGAAACAGCATTACTCAGTCTTAATCAGTGGAGACGTGCACAAGATCGGTCATTTGACAACTTTCTTGGGTTTATGACTCAGGCAGATGGCAAAGTGCACTGGGAGCGACCACAACAAGGGAGGATTAAGATCAATACTGACGCTACTATCTTCGAAAATTCAGGACGTTACAGTTATTCCATGATTGCTCGTGATCATCAAGGAGAGCTGGTGGAAGCATGTTCGAGTTGTAAGCAAGGAGTCATGGATCCTTTTATGGTTGAAGCAATAGGTGTTCGTGAAGCTCTTAGTTGGGTCAAGAACAGGGAGTGCACAGATGTTATAGTCGAAACTGATTGTCTTTCCTTGATACAGGTGGTTCGTTCGTCTTCTACGAATCTGTCTTATCTAGGTAGAATTATTAATGATTGTAAATCGTTGTTGGTTGGTTTGAAAGAACGTAATGTTGCGTTGTGTTTTGTTAAACGTTCCGCGAATAAGGTTGCTCACTACATAGCGAGTAACACGAGTTCAATAGCTGAACGTATCTGGAAAAAAGGGGATGCCCTTCCGGAATTTTACCATGTAATGATGGATGATCTGAAGTTTTAATGAAATTTTCTTTCGTTGGCAAAAAAAAAAATATATATCAAATGAGAAAGACAAAAGAGATTGATTGAAAGAATTCAAATGAAATCTAGTAGAATTTTAAATAGAATGTTAAACATTTGGTTTCAAATATTACAAAAATAATCCTATAAACTTTTGTTAGATATAGCTATCAGAAAATGTTGATTAGCAATTTAACAAGATGCACAATAAGAATAATTTTTAATTATCCAACAAATTTTAAAGCTATTTCATTTACAACAAATTATTCACTCTGTTTGTAAAAGAATTGACATTTAAAATTCTGGTAAATGTTTTTTAAAAGGTTTGACTACACATATAGAATAAAAATATTAATTATATATTTTAGTTTATAAAAATAAAATCTTAAAATACATTCTTCATCCCACCCATTTTATCACCAATCAGATTTTCATTTTTTATTTAATCAAATCAAACAAATTCATAATCACCAAAAAAATGTATTATTTTTCAAATAAATTAACATAATCAACACTTGATTTACATAAAAAAAATGAAATTTTAATCTTAAGTTTGGAGATTTTTTTATGTAATTAAGATTCAGCACATAAAAAATATGAATGTCATGTAAAAAAACAAAAATAATGCAAGTTAATAATCATTTACTCGGGAAGTAGTAGAGTACTCTTATTCTTATGGGTCCTGATCCCTGACAATCATTTGTCAGGAACCGGTTATTTAACAATCGGTTCCACAACCGTTGGATCGTTGATCCAACGGCTGAGATTATAAAAAAAAATTTACTGTCCGCTATAATTTTCCGTGGACAGGCAATATGTCTATCCGCGGAAAATTATAGCGGACAGGCAATCTGCCTATCCGCGGAAAATTATAGCGGACAGTAAATTTTTTTTGTAATCCACGGTTTAGAAACCGATTGTTAGATAAGTCGTTCCTGACAAATGATTATCAGGGACCAAAACCCTATTCTTATACTCTTATTAATTAGTACATCTTTCAATTTTCCAAGATGAGGAGTATTTCCAAGATGAGAATTAAAGAGATAAGAATAGAAGTTACAAATATCTTAATATGTGTGAATGTGTGTAATGACGGCGAACAGCTTAAAAAACGGACCAGAGGGAGTAATAGGGTGTTTGGCAAGTGTGGCTTAAAGCTAAAAATAGCTTTTAAGGCGTTTTTGGCATGTTTGGGTACACCGGGTTTAAGTCGGTTTTAAGTTAAAAAACTGCATTAAGTCATAAATTTCATTTAGGTACTTTTGACTTATGTAGTTTTTTTTTCACGATTCTTATAAAATTTAAATATTATAAATTTAAAATTTTTTTAAATCAAATTTCACTTTAAATCAAAATTATTAACTTTCATTTTCAACAAGTAACTCCGTTAAGTTAGCTACTCCATAAAATGAAAAGTAACCCAAACACCTTCTAAATCATTTCTGGACGAGCCAGGAAGGTATTGGCGAAACAGGAAGACAGAAGAGAGGGGATGGCCAAATCGTGTAAAGGACTCGCCGCTGAACTCGTCAAGTGCCTCAGCGAATCCGATTGCGTTACTGTATCTACCCCCTCTTTCTATATATTTATTTATTTATGTATTCTTCTGTTGGAGGTTTTAGTTGTTGTTTTGATTCAATTTTAATTCAATATAGATTCCCTGATTGATGATTGTAACTTTGTATGTATAATTATAGGTTGAGAATCGGCCGTTTAGAGATTGTGCCAAGGAGCAAACTCCTTGTATTTCTTCCGAATGCGTTGGTTTAAGAGAAACCTATTTCAATTGCAAAAGAGGCCAGGCATGCTCCTCTCTCTCTCTCTCTCCCTCTCCCTCTCCATTCCCTTCCTCGATATTAAATGTCCATAGATGATAAATACGATATTGTTTTTGACATTGTGGCTATAGCGAAACCTCATTTTTGTGAAATGTATGGGCTATATCCAAATTAGGATGTTTAAAAAATGTAACGTTATTAACGTCCGTATTTTAATAAATCGGAATTTTAGTTTGTACCTGCATTCCGTACATATATGATTATTTGGTTGCTTGTAATTTGTGACTAATCTGTTTAAATGCCTATCGGAAGCACACACGGGATCACTTGTGTGGTCACTGTTGGCTAGTTGTGTGTTCTTTAATTTGTTTACTGTAGCTTTATTAGGATATGTGTGCCGTAATATGTTGACTAAGCCTTGGTGTAATTAAGCAAGTAACAATGATTGAGGGGAACTGCTTTTTTTTTTTTGAAACAAATTGAGGGGAACTGTTATTCTTCAAATTTTATTAACTCTTTGCATGATCAGTTGTGTCTGTTGAAAAATGAATTATGAAGTTGTATACAGTAGTGTAGCCCTGCAAGTTTGATATATTAGAGGGCTGGCTTGATTTTATGCTTCAATCTAGCTCCTCCACGCGTTTTTCTCTTTTGGCTTCTTTTCATTGTGGATTTATAAAATATGCTGGTTCACTGTAGAATATTATATAGGGAGCGTAATTGATATAGCGTACCATAGCAGTAACTTTAGCTCCCGATAGTAGTAATAATAAGCCATATGGAATATGTTAGTACAAAAGACGGTGATCTGCGATTGACCCTGCTGGCTGTGAGGAAATACAAGGTAAAAAGCAAAGACCGTTATTTTGGGATGTTAAAACAAGCGACTACCACAGTACTGGAACCATTGAACCAGGAATCTTACACCATATTCAATTATATTGTCTTCCCTTCTGCATTCTAATCAAAAGAATACCACCTCCATCTCGAAAAGAGTGATTAACACCAAGCATTCTGCACATATAACCCTTAGATGTACTAAGCATGGTCTTGCTGATGTTTACGACATAATCGTACATTATAATGATTATTAATGAAACTATGAAAGTGAATAAAAAAAATATTATATACAAATCCATTTAGGTCTTTTCTTGAATTCATCTGAGGCATTATATAATGTCTGACAATTCTATATTGTGGACGTAAATGCGGAAAAAATCTGTAGTCAGTGAAAAATGAATTACAGAGTTAAAATATGGGGTCTTTAAGGTATTATCAATGATAATTTTTTTTATTACTTGACATTAGTTCTCCATTTGTTAGGAAGAACGGAACAAAATATTATTAACAAAATTGAAGAAGAGAGAAGGACGTAAGAGGGAAGAATGTAACAAAATGAAAGAGTGCAAGTTTTCTATGAAGAGGTTTGTGAACAAAATAGTAGGAAGGAGAACAGAGCATTCAATCTCAAATTGGTGAACTTGACCTCTGGATTAATTGATTAGATATGGAATGGATACAGGAATGAAATCTAATGTTATGTACAAGATACTACAAAATTCATCACATTTTATGCCAATTTCATTCACCTTAACCAGACGGAGCGTAGCAAGTGTACTTAATAATACTACAGTGAACATTAATTTTAATGTAGCCAAGCTGTGTAAGTTAGACATTTGAGGCCACTTGTCAGCAAGGGAGATGTTATGATAAAGATACCTGGCGAATGATGTTTTCCTTTTCCACTATAACACACACATAAACACAATGAACATGTATCGGGTAGTAGATTCTGTCCTTTCAAACTTCAACCTACAAATTTAATATATTTTTTTCAGTGTGCTTGGGCTGTATAGGTCCTTTCCCCTATGCTATAGAAAATTATGCATACTGTATCCTTTCAATGTATTTCTCTAATCAAGAGAAATCAACTTAAAGCACGCAGTATACTATGAACTCTCTATATATACATGTACAAATATATATATGAGTTGCACTCTAGGAAGAACACCTTATATAAAGAACAATAAAGAATACCATCATAATACTTTATTTTTCATAAAAAAAATGATTTGTTATGATAAGAATCACAAATTATAACAACAATTAAGCTTAACATATCGAATCTAATGTAGAATCTCATCTAAATTTAAAAATCAAATGTTACATAGATCCACTATAGAATCCTGTATATATTCCTGTAACAATAAAATTATGTGTAATCATGTTATATTTTATCCTTATTTTTTATTGATTCTATTTTTATTCATGATAAACTATTTTTGATTTGAAAATTAAAATCTAAATGCGATTTTGTGAAGATTCTATGGTGTTCTTTATATAAGGGCGTTCTTTATGGAGCAATGACCTATATAAATATTTATGTAGTTACCTGACTAGGTTCATTTATTAGCACTGGGCAGGAATCATCTTTTCAAAGAAAGTATGCATGTGCGGATATAGTTGTATATATCCTGGCTTGGCACTGACTGAAATCATGCCAATACTTTATCCTTCTTAAAGTACATTACATTCATCTATGGTTGTAATTGCAGTGCACTGCAATAAGTTAAGTGCTTAGTGTATGCTAAAAGAACAAATCGTCAGTCATGTCATGCATTAGACTGTTAAAAGGAAACATAAAGGAGTTCTGGACAAGTGCAACCCCCAATAAGGTTCTATAGTGGACACATTAGAATTAGCTGCCTAGGTTCCTCAAATTATGAGATATTAAGATCATTACTCCTATCAAAGTTTCGAATAGAGCTTCAAGTATCTTTGATCTTCCACCACTCATCTACCTATCAGAAAATGTTATAGCAGATGAAGCAGGCTTCATTAGTTACTTCTTAGTTTAGAGTTTACCATGGAATTCTGAATTTGGTAGACCCTCAAACTTGTTCAGGTTATTCTTAAATTAATTATCCAGAAAATTTACCGTTAGTGCTTAATTTACAATATTTTAGCAAAATTTTGAACTCTATAGTTTGAATCATCACTTCTGTTTCGCTCATCCTTCTCGATACATCGTGTCCATCTCCATTCTTGATTAATTTCTTTAAATATAATCAAAGTTGGAGGCTCATATGGTCAGAAATGAATACTAATTTTCAGAACCTAACAAATATTATCTGAGGCATCAAAGATGCAATAACAAGTAAAGTAAGAGGTTGTAGGGACTTTTGAACCCAGTGTGAATCAACTTCCTTCGAACTATCTTTACTACCTGAAATCTGGTTAACATTTAACACTAGTACTTACAAAAAATTCATAGGAGCAGTGACCTCCTGAGAACCCCTGGGCCTGTTCTTGATTACACACTTGTACACACATAACGTTATTGCTTAAAAACAGATACGTATATTAAACATTGAACTTTAACCATTTGAAGCATAGGTGTTGGCTATATATTTACAGAAAGGCTCAAATCGTTTAATCAATTATAATTTTAATATTTCTGAAGTGCAAAACATCGAGTTTGTATGTGTAGCATGGAATGATTAAGGTACAAAATGCCATACAAGACAATACTGGCATGTGATTGGTTGGAAATAATATACAGTTATAGTGACCCTGAACCATTCACATGTAATGTAGCTTTCAGGAAATGGATGTAAAGCTAAATATTTTATTGTTGAACTGTATATTGAACTTTTTGTTACATATTTTTTAACATGTTTAAGTTCCAGTAGCTAACTATTCGCTTCCATTTCTTTTTCCCAGATTGACATGAGGGCTCGAATTCGTGGAAACAAGGGGTACTAGAGTGTTGAGCACCTGTCGGCTATAGGACTGGCTTGAAATAAGTTTCTTAACCATGGTCTTTGTATCATAAACAAATGACCTCTCTGTAAGAAGGCAATATACATTATTTAAAGTTTTTAATTTCCATAATTTGGATGAGTTTTACAGGCTTAATATGTAGGAATGCAGTTGAAACTTTTTCTAGCTGGAATGTGATGCTGTAGTCAGTTTGTCTCTTTGCCGCACATGTGAATATGTGATACTATCATTGATCAGAACAAGATTGGATGGTTTGCATTTTTTTTACTTTAGCTGTGTGATATCATAACCAACAATATCTTTTGAGCCTCTAGAAGGATTGACCTTAAACATGTCTGGGGCCGATGATATATCCTGGAAAAAATTGTTATAATACTCATTTTACTCTGTTCAAGACTTCAGCGAGGCAATGTTGCACTTTCACCCCAGTTCTTGAGCTGAATATCTGAAATGTGGATGAAAAAAAGAAGTTACTAATATGCAGATTCTTTAAAATTATTATCGATTATTGGCAGTAGGAATATAATTAAATTAGACAAATAATTTGACTTGTGTATGAAGCTCTTGTTTTTTTACACCTTTTTTGTGGTCGGAATAACTGTACTCATATCTTTAGTTCTATTTTATGTTAACGGGGTACTCTTCCCGTCATACATTACTAAGGAGAACTGGAGAAGAGTGTGAAGACTAAAGAAAGAGTTGGATGCATTTTGATGGCCAAAGTTGTCATCTAGTTTCATTTTGGTGACCATACCTTACTTTTTGCGAAATGGTTGGCAAATTTTACTTCTAAAAAATAATACACCGGCTCCATAGTAAAATTCAAGGTTCTAAAAAATGTTTGGCGGGTTTAGACGGTAAACATATCTTCTAGCGATTAATCGGAACATTAATTGAATGTATTTACGTATTATTTTTTAGGGATAATCTCAAAACTATCCGTCCTTCAAATTATTTTTTTTTTAAATATTACCACTTTAAAAATTATTTATAAAAATATATTTTTTTAAAATTCTTTTTTGAAAAATACGTTTTGCAACTTATGCAGCCTCATTTACAACTTCAGGACGGCGCCATCCGTGTGAGTTGCAAATGAGGTTGCAAAAATTGCAACTGAAAACTGAAAGTTGCAAATGAGGTTGCAACTGAAAATTAGAAGTTGCAAATGAGGTTGCAACTGAAAACTGGAATTTGCAAATAAGGTTACAAAAGTTGCAAATGAGGTTGAAAAGTTGCAACTGAAAACTTGAAGTTGCAAATTAGGTTGCAAATGAAAACAGGAAGTTGCAAATGAGTTGCACAAATTGCAACTGAAAACTGAAAATGAGATTGCAAAAGTTGGAACTAAAAACTGGAAGTTGACCTCATATGCAACCGAAAACTGAAAACTGGAAGTTGCAACTTACAGTTTTCAGTTGTCATTTTCGACCAGTTTTTTGAAATATATATATATGGGTATGATTCAAGTGAGAACATGTATATGTTGGAGAACAATGAGAACACCACATTTCAAGCTATTTTAAAGGGCCCCGTCAGAGGCACCCAATACGAAAAAGTCTTATAATTCTACACTCTATCCATTCATAAAAAAAAAACGTTTTTTTTTAAAAAAAAATGATGATGTGGTAGCAGCTTTTTTTAAAAAAAATTTGTTAATTTTTTTTTATGAATGGATAGAGGGTAGAATTATAAGACTTTTTTGTGAAGGTGCCCCTAGCGAGGCCATTAAAAAAGCTTGAAATGTGGTGAATATTTGTGTTCTCACTGTTCTCATACTAACATTGTTCTTACTAGAGCGTGACCCTATATATATATATATATATATATTTCAAAAAATTGGTCGAAAATGACAACTGAAAACTCACACGGCTGGCGCCGCCCTGAAGTTACAAATGAGGTTGTAAAGGTTGCAAACCATATTTTTCAACAAAAAAATTTAAAGAAAGGTATTTTTATAGATGGTGGTATTTTTTTAAAAAAATAGAAGTTAAAAACAAAGACGATAGTATATTTAGAAAACTGAAAGTATACATTTGAAACCCCATTTTAAAGACAATAAAAATGTAAAAGAAAGTTAAAAACATATATATTTTTGTAAATATCCCTATTTTTTTTTATATAATTAGATTTTTATATTGATTTTTTTTATAAAAACAAAAAAAATATTCGAATTGTATTATCAAAATATAATAGCTGAATTTCTTCTTTCATGTGTAATTTATATTTTTTTATTAAAATAAATATTTATATATTTATAATTTAATTTTAAGTTGACCATTTTTAAAATGTTGATCGATTAATCCTGACTAAATTCGATTAATTCCCCCTATTTTTTTCGATTAATCCCACTTAAATCGCCTAAATCCACCTATATCCGATTAATCGCTGATTTTTGCAAAAAAAAACGTTTTTTTGATTGATTTTCAAAAAAAATAAATGTTTTTTTATCACCTAGTATCTAGGAACCGATTAATCGACCGTCTAGACCGATTTTTAGAACATCAATATAAAAATAAGTTAGACTAATGAAATTTAGGGTATTTTTGGTACAATAATTAAAATAATGATGAGGTTTTTTTTTTGTACATTTTAAGATTATGAATTTGTTTTATTTTTTCGTAATTGTATCTTTTGTATTAAAATCCTAATTATGATATAACAACTACTGCAATTTCATAATGTTGAAAAAAAGATTTAACTAGTGTCGTGGAATAAAAACTAGGTTATTAGATTGCTGCTATGGTTTGCTGTATTTAATGTTAGGGTGCATGAGCTTCGTGCTTTAATGGCTGCTCTCGTGCTCGTGGCTGAATCTGCCTTAGGGATGGGAACGGGTCGGGTTCGGCTCGGGTTTTGCAAAATCCAAATCCAAATCCAAATATTTTCGGGTTTCGGGTTTCGGATCGTATCGGGTTTCGGATCCAAAATTCAATATCCAAATCCAAATCCGTCGGGTTTCGGATCGGATCGGGTTTTTTTCGGGTATTCAAAATTAAAAATAGTGTAAATAAGTTGCTTAACAAAAAAATAAAAAAATTGTGTAAGTAAGTTAAAAAATACCGCTACATCCATGACAATTTATTTTCTCGATCTTTCCATATCTTATGTCTCAAAGATATGTGTATGTATAATATGTATTTATAATATACATTTATATAATATATATATATATATATATATATATATATATATATATAAAATAGTGTATGTATAATATGTATTTATAATATACATTTATATATAATATATAATATATAAAATATAATAAATAAAAGTCGGGTATTTTTCGGGTTTCGGGTTCGGCTAGGGTTTTGATCGGGTTTCGGGTTTCGGGTTTCGGATCGGGTTTCATGAAATCCATATCCAAAATCTTTCGGGTTTAAAATTTAAATCCATATCCATATCCAAATCCAAACTATCGGGTTCGGATCGGATAAAAAATCGAATTTCGAATCGGGTATCCGTCGGATCGGATTTTTTTCCCATCCCTAATCTGCCTTCACAAGATGCCTACGTACTTTGATGAATATCAAAGATCAAGCCAAAAAACATAGTTCTGAGGATGAGGGGTCAGACCCTTTATATAGGCTGAGAAGCCCTAGAATCGTAGTAGAATTAGGTGACTTGGTGGGCAAGTCACCGCCTTGAGGAAGGTTCTAGACTCCTTCCTTGTAGGGATCAGTTTCCTTGTGGAAGTAGGTGCCTTGGAGGCTAAGTCAGGCAGGAGTAATATCCTTATTTGACTCTTATTGCTGAGCTGGTTATTACCCCTAATATTAATTACGAAATTAATATCATAAATAGGGTTTGGGCCCATTTAATGGGCCCCACGTTTTGACCATATTGGGCCTAATTAATGCCGCATTAAATGTGTCTTTAGGGCTTACTTTTAGCCCATATCATTTGCCCCCCAACTTCTAGGAAAACTGATCAGGTTTTCCTTGAAGTTATAACGGCCTTATTCGAGACTTGGGTCAGGGTTCATTGCTCTTACGTGAGCATTTTCAACAATATCATCTTAATGTAAAGCGTGGAGCGACCGACGCATTTACGACAATGTTGAACGACACTAAACGGTGTTAAACAGCACTACACAGCGCTTAATTAGCCTTAAACATCGTTTAAACAATGTTAAACGATGTCAAACGGCATAAAACGGCACTAACGGCACTAATCTGCGCTAAACAGTGCTAATCGGCACTAATCCGTGCTTAAACGGCACTAATCTGTGCTTAAACGGCACTAATCTGTGCTTAAACGGCACTAATCTGTGCTAATCGGCACTAATCTGTGCTTAAATGGCACTAATCTGTGCTTAAACGGCACTAATCTGTGCTAATCGGCACTAATCTGTGCTTAAATGACACTAATCTGTGCTTATCGGCACTAATATGTGCTAATCGGCACTAATCTGTGCCTAAACGGCACTAATCTGTGCTTATCGGCACTAATCTGTGCTAATCAGAAATCTTCATGTTCTTGATGAACCCGGGTTGACTGAAAATACTCGTACCCCTGATCGCTCCGGGTCGGACAGAAAATACCCGTACCCCTGAAGAACCCCGGTCGGCCGAAGCTTCCGGGTGTGCCGGTCGGCCAGCCACCGGACGGCTGGAACCTCTCGGTTCGCCCCGGTCGGCTGAAGCCTTCCGGTTTGCCCCGGTCGGCCGGCTTCCGGTCGACTGGTTTCGATTTTTTTTTTTTTTTTGCTTAAATACCTCAATTTCCTTCTTAAACACGATGCTTCCATAAACATGTATGTTCGTGGTCCTGAGGAACATGTATGTTCGTGGTCCTGATGAACATGTATGTTCGTGGTCCTGATAAACATGTATGTTCGTGGTCATGATGAACATGTATGTTCGTGGTCTTGAGGAACATGAATGTTCGTGGTCTTGATGAACATGAGTACGGAAAATCAGCAATATGGTCATTCATAACTTTTGCTTAAGATTTCCCCTTATTGATTGGCACTGCTAATCCCTTCATTTATTAACAGATAGTTTTCGTCTCTTTTTTGCATTTATTCGATACATGACCTGTAAACACGATCCGGCCTGTATCTCAACCTGGAGTAACAGGTCACACCTTTTCTATAAAAGAAGGGGAGCATCCTTCATTCTTCCTCACTTCTTCATTTCTCAAATTTCTCTCAAGCTCTAAAATTCTCTAGTTCTTTAACTTTTCAAGCTCATCTTCTAGTTCAAGCTCGATATGGCTGACAGACGCCCGGTCCCTCAAATCTCCATGGAGGAAGCTATGAGGAAGAGGAGCATGGCCAGAACAGTTAAAGGTATGCTAAAACTCAAGCCTCCTCGTTATGTTGAACGTCGATTTGTTTCTTTATTAGACTTGTTGAGCACCATGGGGGAAGCTTTTCCCAACAGTTCAAATTTGGCTGCCTTCCATTGTCATTCTAAGTTGAAAAAGAAGGACATTGTGAAGATTAGGAGTACGTACAGTTTTCCCGATGTGATCAATGTTTGCTTACCAAATCCGGGAGACCGGACTTGCAATTGGCATCTAGAAAGATTATGTGTTTTTAAAGGTGCTTTAGAGGCGGGATTGAGGTTCCCGGTTCATCCTTTTATTATCAGGTTCCTGGCGGAGCTCCAGATCCACCCGTGTCAACTGTATCCTAACTCCTGGAGGTTCTTGATTATCTTCATGCTAAGATGTAAGGAGTTGAACATCACTTGGGATACAACTTTATTCAAAAGCATCTTCATGATCAAGAATTCTCCTGATTCCTCACCAGGATATGTTAGTTTTCAACTCCGAAACAGGCTCCCTCATATTGTAAACTCCTTCTCTTTTCCTGATTCCCATCATACTTGGGATAGGGAATTTGCCATTTTGGAGTGGGAAGGTGGCGACTAGGGCCACTTTTTTGTTAAGAGATTCGGGGTCGTGGAGGATAGTTCACATTTCGTGCTTGACCTTACTAACCAACAATTGCTCGACAGGGATAAACTGCTTGCCGATGAAGGGCGTTCTCATTATAGAACTATTCTTACTGAGAAGAAGCTCATCGAAGCGGGCTTAAGCTTTCTTTCTGTTGAGGGTAATTTTTCCTTCGTGACTTCATTATAAACTATGTTTGTTCTTATTCCGATGTCTTTTCTCTCATATTTCAGCCGCTGAGGAGCTGGACAATCTCCCTGAGAATCAACCAACTGTTACAAGGCGAATGATAAAGCATGCGGAAGCTCAACTAAATCCCCCTGATAGACAAATTCCTCAATTCCTAGTGGGATGTAGCCAAGGGGGAAAAAGGTCCCGCAACGCTGGTGAAGACGTTAGAATCCCCTTTACTCTAGACTGGGGCATCTGCGAGCAAGATTCTGTCATGGGGAGCTCTACTCTATGCTTAGATTGGTCGAGGCTTTCTATCACCCCTCCTGATCTCCTAACCGTCACTGCGGGGGATAAGATCGATGAATCCGAGCGCCTCGGAGCTCATGCCTTATATCAGGTATCAAATTGTTCACTTAATGTTCTTATTTACCTTGTTAGCTATAAACGTCTTTCTAACTCCCTTGTTGCAGGCCAATGCCTATCTTCAATCCGCGACTCGTCAAGGTCGTGCTCATAGGGATGACAATGCCATATTGAAGAACGAGAATGTGACGCCCCCAGATCCGGGGTCGGAGATCTAGGCGCTCACGGTCCATTTTCCATTAATAACATACTTGTTCTTGCACATAATATAAATAAACAGCCATCGACCCCACAATAAACTCACACCGCACACACACACACACACACACGGGTTAGAGTCTCAGAAACGTCATACACTTGATTAAGCAAAAGTAAAAGTTTTAGAGTTATTACAGACCGAATTAAATAACATTTATGCTACCAGCAACACTTCGATATGAAGCGAAGTTGGCGGCTTGAAAGTTTGTTACGGTACACTGCCTTGCACAGGTCATACTTATAAATAAAACGTACTAACAAAAGTTGCCAACCAATCCGGCTAATGGGGCCTACCGGTGGAATCTCAACTGCAGCCTGGGGTCTAGTCACCTGCTTTCGAACAGTCTGACAGGGTCTTGCCATTTCTCTTAGCTGTTGTGTTTGTAAAATTTGAAAACAATCAAGAGTGAGCAACTATAGCTCAGCAAGAATATAAGTATAAGGTAAGCAATATAACATTTCATATGTATAACAGTCATTAAACTCGTTTGTATCGATCAGTTATAAAATCACTTGTCATTATTGGTAAATTTCAAAGGTGCACCAGTACGTGCCCTTGTTTTCAAAATAACCTTGCAGTTCTAGCTACTGCATAAAGTCAACATCATTCTCATCAAAATAGGACACTATCGGCAACCGGCACATAGGCCTAAGATGCAGTGTCAAAGCATTTTTCCAAAGTGGAGGAATGGGACTTAAAGAAAACATAAAACCTGACAGGGATTGACGATGATCAGTCGCCACATCCGAGTCCAATAATCCGCGGGTCTTCTCTACCGGTAGAAGGATAAAAACTACATCCGTAACTATTCCCAAGTGAAAACTACATCCGTAATCACCCTCGATGAAAACTACATCCGTAATCATCCTTCGGCAACACCTGGGCCGGAATAATAAGTGATGGACCGCCTGGCTCACGGCCGCTTACACATCCCGGGAATCGTTCGTCAACGGTTCCCACACCTGCCAGAGTCCCTTTTTCTTTTTCTTTTAAAATCTTGATTTTGATTGAAAACAGAGTAATTGTGGTTCGACATCAGTCGACCGATAATTCTTGAAATCATACAAGAAGCAGAACCTGACCGGGGTTTTCAAAAATGTTTTGAGTTCGAAAAAGTTCGAGTTTGAAGGTACTAAAGGTATCTTGGATTAGATTTGTTTTTAAAATAGAGAACAATAATTAATAATTAATATTTTAAGATTTAATATTAATAATTAATAAAATAATTATTTAATTAAATAAACTTTTAATCCAAGATAGGTAATTTGAGTATTTACGAAGATATAAAATAATTACTTGAGTATACGATACTTCCCGAATGACCCTTCGGGTTTTCGCAATCTAGATACGATATAATAATATACCGATCCCCGGTCAATAGATATACACGGACCGCTACGACCTCTATTGCTAGAGTCGTTGTCCGAAGAAAACATTTTATTCTAAGTTCAAGGGGTACAAGCATATATGTACTTATACAATCTCAATTGCATCAATACTTCGATAAACATAGCATTTGATATAATTGAAAACTACAAACACAACAGTGAAAGTCCTTGTATATGTATAAGTTTTGAAAAGTAAACTTGCCTTGGTTTGGTTGGGGTGGTCGAGCGTGCGGAGTGGAACGATCTATACATAAGCAATAACCGCTCGTTAGTATCTTAACAATATCTCTTTAATTACGGGGTTTTAGGGGGTACAAAATTAACTTAATGACTTCGTCTTATGACACTCTAGCCCCTCTATAGGTCCATGTCATCACTCGATTACGCTCGTCACTTATTCGACTTAATTTAGTTACCACATTCGAACCATAACCATTACTCCTAGAATTATGCTCCACTAACGACTTTTTCCCTTGCGCGAAATTTACTCTAGAATTTTTATAAAATTTAAAAATTCGTATTTTAATCCAATTCTTTTTGGGTAGCCTTCACCACTGTATTTCCTAGCTTCTCTAATTTTTCCATAATCTCACATAAAGTTTTAGGGGTTTAAACAAGGCTCACAAGGGGGTCACTTAGTGCAGTCCATAGTCCAGAAACACAATTCACTCCTCCGGCCATAACTTAATATCTACACATCACCTAGCCATGAACCTTACATTTACAGAAACTACATTCAATTATCTTTCCAAAAATATAAGGTATGACATCAGGGGACAACATTTGGGTGTTCAAAACCGTGTTACAAGGCAGGTCATTGCTCCTGGAAAAACTCAGCATGCACATACTACTTATATCAACCATTTTCCACAATTCCACCATACAACCAACACTTAATACACTCAAATCATGGTTCATAACACTCATGGTGATATATATACTATCCATAGTCATAAAAGTCACAATCTCAACATCAAAATTCAAGATCCATGCTATCCAATACATATACAACCAAGATTAGCTCATAAATACATGGATCTACTACCAAATATCATAAATACTACATAACCAAGAGGGTTTGTGATTTTATACCTTTTTGAGCACCTAGGGGCCTTGGATAAGCTTTTCACAACTCAACAACACCTTAGATGGTCTCCTACAACACTTATAATGCAAGATCTAAAGGAAGAACAAACTTGGTTACTATTCATCCAAACTTTAACAATTTGTAACTTGAAATTGGGTGGATGAAATGGAGTGAAATTGCTAACATACCTTGTCTAGATGATGTAGATGACCTAGGAATTATGGTGTGAATTATGAGTGATGGGAAAGGGGGAAGAAGAAATTTTCTTCTTCTTTTTTTGTCTTTGGCCGAGAGCTCTTCAAGGGGGGAGGGGGAGAGTGTTTTGATTTTTGTGTTTGTATTGGGTGAATAAGTGGTATTAGATGAGGTTGGGTGATACATATCATGTAAGTATGGGTAAGTACTAGCAAGCATGGCTCCTTGTACTTCTTGTCCCCTTTCTTGAAAAAGCAAGTAACTAGGTACTATTCATCTTCCAATGGCTAACTAGTTTGCTTGATTTCTAACTACTTGGTTGCATGGGCTTGCATGCAATACTACTCGTTGTAATATTATTCTTCCACCAATGCTTATTATTTACTCTTTAATTCGTATCGTATCTTAATTAATCTCTCGTAATAATATTTTGTCGCGTAGAGATTTCCCCTATAATTCCTTAAGTACTAATTGTGTAAATTCCTCTAATGTCCATAATTCCTTGTCATAATCCTTAATAAATCTTTTAACACTCTAATCATTCTCAAATCCCAAGTTTTATAAATCTCACTAACAATAAGACTCTTGCCTTCACAATCTCCCTTTTTATCTTACATCGTGAATACAACAACACAGTTTCTCAGACAATCAATTCTATTAATCAACAGGGTGACCAGAAAGGTTCCATATTGACATTGCCACAAGATATTAAATAAAATAAAATATTACCAAAAATTAGGGTTCTTACAGCCTCCCCTCCTTAAAAGGATTCCGTCCCGGAATCAGGTTGAAAACAGTTGGGGGTGTTTTTCACGCATTGCGCTTTCTAGTTCCCTTGTTGATTCTTCGACATTCTGGTTCCTCCACAAGACTCTCACTAGTTTGACAACCTTGTTCCTCAGCACCTGTTCTTTTCTATCCATAATTTCTACGGGTTGCTCCACATATGTTAAGTCTGGTTGCAGATCCACTTGATCATGTTCTATCACATGTCGGAAGTCGGTATGATAGGGTCGTAGCATGGACACATGGAACACATTATGTACTTGCTGTAAGCTCGGAGGTAAAGCCAATTCATAGGCTAACTTTCCAACTCGTTTCAAGATCTCAAAAGGTCCAATAAATCTCGGGCTTAGTTTCCCCTTCTTACCAAATCTCATCAATCCCTTCCACGGTGATACTTTCAACATCACAAACTCTCCTACCTCATATTATTTATCCTTGCGGGACTGGTCCGCATACTTCTTCTGTCTGTCTTGGGCCGCTACCAGCCGTCCTCTTATGAGTTCGATAGTTTCTCTTGTCTGTTGGACCAGTTCAGGCCCTAAAATCTTCCGTTCTCCTACCTCTTCCCAACACAAGGGAGACCGACATCTTCGTCCGTACAAAGCTTCATATGGGGGCATGCCTATACTCGCATGGTAACTGTTGTTGTAGGAAAATTCGATCAATGGCAAGTGGTCGTCCCAACTTCCCTTGAAATCTATGGCACATACTCTCAACATGTCCTCGATGGTCTGGATGGTTCTCTCACTCTGTCCGTCTGTTTGGGGATGGTATGCAGTACTCATGTTTAACTTAGTCCCCACACAATCCTGAAAACTCCTCCAGAACCTGGAGTTGAATCTTGGGTCTCTATCTGATACAATGCTCACAGGAACCCCATGCCTAACCACAATCTCCTTTAAGTAAATATCCACCAGCTTGTCGACGGTGTATCTCTCGTTGATTGGAAGAAAATGTGCTGACTTGGTCAATCTATCAATAATTACCCAAATGGCATCATGATTAGTCTTGGTCCTTGGTAATCCGACCACAAAGTCCATCGCAATTTGTTCCCACTTCCACTCGGGTATTTCTAAGGGTTGCAACAATCCACTGGGCCTCTGGTGTTCGGCCTTCACTCTTTGACATGTCAAGCATTTACTTACCCACTCTGCTACGTCCTTCTTCATATTTGGCCACCAATAATACTCTTTCAAATCCATATACATCTTGGTGCCTCCAGGGTGAATCGAATACCTTGAACTATGAGCCTCTTGCAAAATCTCATCTTTTAATTCTTGAACGTTCGGGATCCATATCCTAGATGTGTACCTCATAATTCCATTCCCGTCCTTCTCACACCTAATTTCTTCGCCAGTCAAAATTTTCTCCATCGAATTCTTTTCTTCTTCTATCTTCTTTTCCTGGCATAACTTAATCTTTTCCAATAGCGGTGGTTGGACCTTTATTTCCATTAGACTCTCTTGGCCAATTCCTGGTAACCTCACCTCAATCTCCAGCCTCTCGAGGTCCTTGATCAATTCGTCCACTGACGTTATCATCTTAAGCTTCTCCTTTCGGCTAAGTGCATCGGCCACTACGTTGGCCTTCCCTGGGTGATAATGAATCTCACAATCATAATCCTTGATTAGCTCTAACCATCTCCTCTGCCTCATGTTTAACTCTTTCTGAGTGAATATGTACTTTAAGCTCTTGTGATCCGTGTAGATTTCACACCTTTCTCCGTAAAGATAATGTCTCCAGATCTTCAAAGCGAAAACTATCGCTGCTAATTCCAAATCATGGGTGGGGTATCTTATCTCATATTCCTTAAGTTGTCTGGACGCATACGCAATCACCTTACCGTGCTGCATAAGCACACACCCTAAACCTTTATGGGATGCGTCGCTATAAATCACAAAATCTCCCCTATCATCGGGTAGGGCTAGTACTGGTGCTGTCACCAACCTCTTTTTCAATTCTTGAAAGCTTTCTTCGCATTTCTCAGTCCACACAAACTTCTCGGTCTTGCGAGTTAGCCGGGTCAAAGGGGCTGCTATCTTGGCAAAGTCTTGGACAAATCTCCTATAGTAGCCAGCCAATCCTATGAAACTTCTTACCTCTGTTGGAGTGGTTGGTCTCTCCCAATTCGATACAGCCTCTATTTTGGCTGGGTCCACTAGGATGCCTTGTTCGCTAATCACATGCCCCAAAAACTGAACTTCCTTCAACCAAAATTCACACTTCGAGAACTTAGCGTACAACTTTTCTTCTCTTAATGCACCCAATACAATCCTCAAGTGCTCTGCATGTTCCTCTTTCGTCTTGGAATAAATCAAGATGTCATCGATAAAGACTATAACACACTTGTCCAGGTACTTCTTGAAGACTCGATTCATTAAGTCCATGAAAGCTGCGGGTGCAATTCGTTAACCCGAACGACATTACTAAAAACTCATAGTGTCCATACCGGGTGCGAAAGGCCGTCTTTGGTATATCTTCTGGCTTAATCCTTAACTGGTGGTACCCAGTTCTCAAATCGATCTTGGAAAAATAAACCGCGTCCTTTAGCTGGTCAAACAGGTCATCTATCCTGGGCAAAGGATACTTATTCTTTATGGTCACCTTATTCAACTCCCTGTAGTCTATGCATAATCTCATACTGCCATCCTTCTTTTTCACGAATAGCACCGGGGCTCCCCACGGTGACACACTAGGTCTTATCATTCCTTTATCCAACAGCTCTTGCAATTGGGTGGCCAACTCTTTCATCTCCACTGGGGCTAGCCTATATGGGGCTTTTGAAATTGGGGTCGTGCCCGGAACTAAATCTATAGCGAACTCGATGTCTCTATCAGGTGGTAGTCCTGGAAGATCATCCGGAAATACGTCCGCGAACTCATTAACGACTGGGATTTCCAGTAGGTTTGGCGCCTCCTTCTTGGTATCCTTTACATAGGCTAAATAGGCTTCGCATCCTTTACGTAACAGCTTTTTAGCTTGAATCATAGTCAGGAACTTTTGGGTTTGTCGTTTTCCGCTAAACACTACTTCCTCATCCCCTGGCAGTCTTAAACTCACTTTCTTCTTCACACAATCAATCTGAGCTCCATGGGTTGTCAACCAATCCATACCTATTATTACGTCAAACTCTCCTAATTTAAAAGGTATTAAATCTACCCGAAAGTGTCGCCCTTCTATTTCTAGGTTGCAACCTGGACATACTTGGTTAACAGGAATAATTTCATGATTAGCTATCTCTACTTGCAGTCTGTCT
The DNA here is from genome assembly GCA_037693485.1 of Kitagawia praeruptora. Classification (NCBI taxonomy): domain Eukaryota; kingdom Viridiplantae; phylum Streptophyta; class Magnoliopsida; order Apiales; family Apiaceae; genus Kitagawia; species Kitagawia praeruptora. The sequence continues at coordinate 41,874,664 of CM075345.1, read as the reverse complement.
CTCAGTGGTTCAGTCTTAAGGCCTAACCGACATACAAAATCTAGAGATATGAAAGACTTGGTAGCTCCCGAATCAAATAAAACATTCGCATTAATTAAGTTGAGTAGTAGGGTACCTGCGATCACATCCGTGTTCCTCACGGCATCTTGCACAGTCATGTTGAAAGTTCTTGCAGTAGGGGCCCTGTTAGAAGCAGTTCCACTCACTCTTGACGCAGCTGGCCCAGAGGACATACATTCCCTCATTCGGTGCCCTGGTTTCCCACACTTGAAGCAATTACCTCCGGCACTGGTGTTGTTACTAGTTCCTCGACAGGTGTTAGCATAATGTCCTGTCAGCCCACACTTGAAGCACTTCACATCTTGCAGATTACACACGCCCGCATGTTTCCTTCCACATTTATTGCATTCCGGGAGTGGGGCTCGGGGTGGGGTAGAGTACGATGATCCCTGTGGTCGGCCGCTCTGGCCCACACTCCAACTTTCAGCTCTCTTGGTTCCAAAGTTTCCGCTGGGTTGGGACATTGTTCCTCGCTTAAATTTGCTCGGAAAGCTCCCTCCCGCAGAGTTTCCCTTTCGACTATCAAACTTCCTCTTCTTTCCTTCCCTCTCCTTCTGCATCTGTTCACCCCCAGCCTCAACAATCGATGCTTTCTGTACCAGGGTGGCATAGTCTGTCAGCTCAAGAACCGCCACACGATTCTGAATCCATTGCTTTAGCCCCAATTGAAACCTTCGGGCCCTCTTCACCTCAGAGTTCACATATTCCGGCACAAACCTTGACAGCTCAGTAAATCTTGCCTCATACTCGGCCACCGTCATGTTACCTTGCTTTAGTTCCAAAAATTTCAGCTCCATTTGTGTTTCCATGAACCTAGGGAAATACTTTTCCAAGAACAACTCGCTAAACCTCTCCCAGGTCACCACACCTCTTCCCTCCAAATTCTTTTTAGCTTCCCACCAGTAGTTTGCCTCACCCTTCAGGAGATAGGTGGCGAAAACAGTTTTCTGCTCTTCAACGACTCCTAGTATCTCAAAAGATTTTTCCATTTCTTTCAGCCAGGCTCTTGCCTCGACCGGGTCTGCAGTTCCCTTAAACTCCGGGGGTTTCAGGGATTTGAAATTCCGAAAGGCATTGGCATTCGCATTGTTGGGTGGTGGCTGAACCGGGGGACGGTCCAAGTTCTGCCTGAGTAGGTCCATGAATCGCTCCATAGGGTCTCTCCTTGGGTTTTCCACCTCTAGGGTATCATCTTCAGCTTCCTCTTCATCATACTCAGAGCTATCAAACAAGTTATAGTCACTACCTTCATCCTCGCTCAGGTTCTGATCCTCTCTCTCTCGGTTTTGGTGGCCTCCCGACCCATGATGGCTACCCTGGCCTTCAGAGTTGGCCGGGTGAGCTCGGGTGTTCATTCTTCTGGGTGGCATGATTCTGATAATAAGACAAAAATGGGTTAGGGTTTTCAATTTATTTGACCGTACTTAGAGAAGTCAGGAACGTATTGTTCCTCCTTATGCAGGGTTAAAATTTCGAAACTCGCAGTGCCCTTATGATGGCGATAAACTGTAAAACCTTTTTGGGGAAAGTCGTTACGTGGTTCGGAAACATTTGTAGGAATTTCCCAAATTTCAAAACTTCGTAATCTGTAGAAATATTTTTAGAATTTTAAATAAACTAAAACCTTTTTTTTTTTTGAAAGATTTATTTGTGAAAAAAAATTGTAGGAACATTTTGGAAAATGTAGAGAACAATTTGAAATCGCATATCGTAAATTTGAAACAGCATGGTTGTATTTGTGGCTTGTAGCAATTGTATAATCATAGTTGTATATAAAAACAGTAGAGCATGGTATCGGAAAGTAAAGCAGTTGAGACAATATCAAGGAAACTGAAACTAAATAAGTACGGTACAAGGGTTGTCACAAAGTTTGGATGTTAGAGCCAAATACATAGTTCCGATGTCAAAGTCTAGCAAAAGTGGAACAAATATAAGTACATCATCCGAATAGTCAGGGCTACACAAAAGTAGGGCTACATCCGTACATACTATCCGAAGTCACATCTACATATCTGTAGGTCAGTCTACTCATCCACTAGTCAGAAAGGATGCCACTGCACAAGTCAACTATCCCGAAAAATCGACACACTAATGTCATCTGAACCTAGGGGACTGAGCTATCAGTAACACATCACGGGGCCGCACCGCGACGGAGCAAGGTCCTCACTCGGGCAAATGCACGACGCACAACACGCCTAACATCCCTAGCCTGGATCACTCCGCCCCCGCGGATCCCTAGTCCAAGAATCCTCTCGCGACTCCTCCTCTCAATCCTGTGGAGTCGAGCTCTAGTCCTCCTAGCAACAGTAGTCCTCATCTCAGCCTGAATCCTCAGTCGCGCCTCGCGCTCCTCCACTAGGGCTCGCCTCACCTCATTAAGTCTGGCCTCGGCAGAAAGTAGGTCTCGGGTCATGAACTGCACGACATAGGCGTGCTCAGCGCCCGACACCGGGGGTAGGTCCAGTGGTGGGGGTGGTATAACAGGGGCAGGAGCAGGAGCAGGGATAGGGTCACGCTCCTCCTCGCTAGAAGTATCCTCCTCGGAGTCATCATCTGAAGAAGTGGGGCTCAATGACTGTGGAGAGGGTGGGGGTGACACAACACGGTCCTCACCGGATCGCACACTCTCCTCATCAGTGGCCACAGGGGAGGGGGTAATAGGCTCAGGCTCAATAAAGGGCTCCTCATCGGGATCCTCCTCCTCAGTGTCCTCTATCAGCTCAATCACAGGGTCGGTCTCAGAGTCAGCATCAGTATCCTCAACATGGTCCTCAATCTCTCTCAGTAGTGCCTCATCATGCTCCCTCTCATAGGCCTCAGGGTCTGGTATCTCCTCCATCTACACAAGGGAAATAAGGAAGGTTACTAACCATAAAGAAGGGTTTAAGGAGTAGTTCCCTCACGGGCCTTAGAAGTCAGGGCTATATCCGATAACCCGACTGTGAACTCGATGAGAGCTCTAGGTATTAATGGGATTATTATTAGTGTTATTATTATTCGTATCATTATGGTTGCTTCCCTAAGTTACTATCGTTTTTGAGAACTGTAACCTCCGCTCTGATACCATTTCTGTGACGCCCCCAGATCCGGGGTCGGAGATCTAGGCGCTCACGGTCCATTTTCCATTAATAACATACTTGTTCTTGCACATAATATAAATAAATAGCCATCGACCCCACAATAAACTCACATCGCACACACACACACACACACACACGGGTTAGAGTCTCAGAAACGTCATACACTTGATTAAGCAAAAGTAAAAGTTTTAGAGTTATTACAGACCGAATTAAATAGCATTTATGCTACCAGCAACACTTCGATATGAAGCGAAGTTGGCGGCTTGAAAGTTTGTTACGGTACACTGCCTTGCACAGGTCATACTTATAAATAAAACGTACTAACAAAAGTTGCCAACCAATCCGGCTAATGGGGCCTACCGGTGGAATCTCAACTGCAGCCTGGGGTCTAGTCACCTGCTTTCGAACAGTCTGACAAGGTCTTGCCATTTCTCTTAGCTGTTGTGTTTGTAAAATTTGAAAACAAGCAAGAGTGAGCAACTATAGCTCAGCAAGAATATAAGTATAAGGTAAGCAATATAACATTTCATATGTATAACAGTCATTAAACTCGTTTGTATCGATCAGTTATAAAATCACTTGTCATTATTGGTAAATTTCAAAGGTGCACCAGTACGTGCCCTTGTTTTCAAAATAACCTTGCAGTTCTAGCTACTGCATAAAGTCAACATCATTCTCATCAAAATAGGACACTATCGACAACCGGCACATAGGCCTAAGATGCAGTGTCAAAGCATTTTTCCAAAGTGGAGGAATGGGACTTAAAGAAAACATAAAACCTGACAGGGATTGACGATGATCAGTCGCCACATCCGAGTCCAATAATCCGCGGGTCTTCTCTACCGGTAGAAGGATAGAAACTACATCCGTAACTATCCCCGAGTGAAAACTACATCCGTAATCACCCTCAATGAAAACTACATCCGTAATCATCCTTCGGCAACACCTGGGCCGGAATAATAAGTGATGGACCGCCTGGCTCACGGCCGCTTACACATCCCGGGAATCGTTCGTCAACGGTTCCCACACCTGCCAGAGTCCCTTTTTCTTTTTCTTTTAAAATCTTGATTTTGATTGAAAACAGAGTAATTGTGGTTCGACATCAGTCGACCGATAATTCTTGAAATCATACAAGAAGCAGAACCTGACCGGGGGTTTTCAAAAATGTTTTGAGTTCGAAAAAGTTCGAGTTTGAAGGTACTAAAGGTATCTTGGATTAGCTTTGTTTTTAAAATAGAGAACAATAATTAATAATTAATATTTTAAGATTTAATATTAATAATTAATAAAGTAATTATTTAATTAAGTAAACTTTTAATCCAAGATAGGTAATTTGAGTATTTACGAAGATATAAAATAATTACTTGAGTATACGATACTTCCCGAATGACCCTTCGGGTTTTCGCAATCTAGATACGATATAATAATATACCGATCCCCGGTCAATAGATATACACGGACCGCTACGACCTCTATTGCTAGAGTCGTTGTCCGAAGAAAACATTTTATTCTAAGTTCAAGGGGTACAAGCATATATGTACTTATACAATCTCAATTGCATCAATACTTCGATAAACATAACATTTGATATAATTGAAAACTACAAACACAACAATGAAAGTCCTTGTATATGTATAAGTTTTGAAAAGTAAACTTGCCTTGGTTTGGTTGGGGTGGTCGAGCGTGCGGAGTGGAACGATCTATACATAAGCAATAACCGCTCGTTAGTATCTTAACAATATCTCTTTAATTACGGGGTTTTAGGGGGTACGAAATTAACTTAATGACTTCGTCTTATGACACTCTAGCCCCTCTATAGGTCCATGTCATCACTCGATTACGCTCGTCACTTATTCGACTTAATTTAGTTACCACATTCGAACCATAACCATTACTCCTAGAATTATGCTCCACTAACGACTTTTTCCCTTGCGCGAAATTTACTCTAGCATTTTTATAAAATTCAAAAATTCGTATTTTAATCCAATTCTTTTTGGGTAGCCTTCACCACTGTATTTTCTAGCTTCTCTAATTTTTCCATGATCCCACATAAATATTTAGGGGTTTAAACAAGGCTCACAAGGGGGTCACTTAGTGCAGTCCATAGTCCAGAAACACAATTCACTCCTCCGGCCATAACTTAATATCTACACATCACCTAGCCATGAACCTTACATTTCCAGAAACTACATTCAATTATCTTTCAAAAAATATAAGGTATGACATCAGGGGACAACATTTGGGTGTTAAAAACCGTGTTACAAGGCAGGTCATTGCTCCTGGAAAAACTCAGCATGCACATACTACTTAGATCAACCATTTTCCACAATTCCACCATACAACCAACACTTAATACACTCAAATCATGGTTCATAACACTCATGGTGATATATATACTATCCATAGTCATAAAAGTCACAATCTCAACATCAAAATTCAAGATCCATGCTATCCAATACATATACAACCAAGATTAGCTCATAAATACATGGATCTACTACCAAATATCATAAATACTACATAACCAAGAGGAGTTGTGATTTTATACCTTCTTGAGCACCGAGGGGCCTTGGATAAGCTTTTCACAACTCAACAACACCTTAGATGGTCTCCTACAACACTTATAATGCAAGATCTAAAGGAAGAACAAACTTGGTTACTATTCATCCAAACTTTAACAATTTGTAACTTGAAATTGGGTGGATGAAATGGAGTGAAATTGCTAACATACCTTGTCTAGATGATGTAGATGACCTAGGAATTATGGTGTGAATTATGAGTGATGGGAAAGGGGGAAGAAGAAATTTTCTTCTTCTTTTTTTGTCTTTGGCCGAGAGCTCTTCAAGGGGGGAGGGGGAGAGTGTTTTGATTTTTGTGTTTGTATTGGGTGAATAAGTGGTATTAGATGAGGTTGGGTGATACATATCATGTAAGTATGGGTAAGTACTAGCAAGCATGGCTCCTTGTACTTCTTGTCCCCTTTCTTGAAAAAGCAAGTAACTAGGTACTATTCATCTTCCAATGGCTAACTAGTTTGCTTGATTTCTAACTACTTGGTTGCATGGGCTTGCATGCAATACTACTCCTTGTAATATTATTCTTCTACCAATGCTTATTATTTAATCTTTATTTCGTATCGTATCTTAATTAATCTCTCGTAATAATATTTTGTCGCGTAGAGATTTCCCCTATAATTCCTTAAGTACTAATTGTGTAAATTCCTCTAATGTCTATAATTCCTTGTCATAATCCTTAATAAATCTTTTAACACTCTAATCATTCTCAAATCCCAAGTTTTATAAATCTCACTAACAATAAGACTCTTGCCTTCACAATCTCCCTTTTTATCTTACATCGTGAATACAACAACACAGTTTCTCAGACAATCAATTCTATTAATCAACAGGGTGACCAGAAAGGTTCCATATTGACATTGCCAAAAGATATTAAATAAAATAAAATATTACCAAAAATTAGGGTTCTTACAGAGAAGGCAAAGCTCCAAGAGCAGATACAAGATTTTGACTCTAAAGCTATCCGAGCTGAGGCCAACTGCCGTTCTCTTCAAAAGAATCTTCATTCTATGGCAAAGAAGATGTCTGCCAAAGCTGACAAAGTGATTGCTGCCTACCATAACTCAGAAGGGTTCTACGAGTTCATGGATAAGCATGATGATGAAATGCGGCCATTCAACATGTCCGTCGGTTGGAACAAGGCCATTGGTGCCGTTAGCCACAAGCACCCCACAGTGATTAATCCATCAGACTTTCCTTGCCCTAACTGGGCTGTTGGTGTTGAAAATCAAACGGAGCGCGCATCAGGTTCCAAGGGTAGTCGCCGCCCTTCCAGTTCTGGCTTGAGGAAAGCAGGAGCAGCCAATGCCGTTAGCTCCGGATCATCTTCTTCCCACTCTGCCGGAAAAAAGGCCATGTCTAAGAGGGAGGCAGCTGTGAGGCAATCTTTCCCCGGAAAGCAACTTCGTGCTAGAGTCGTATCTTCGACTGAGACTTCAGAAGAAGAAGGGGACGTGGTGTAGAAGGGAGCGGCGCAACCTATGGAGACGGAGGCCGAAGAAGATAATGATGAAGATGACGAGAGCTCCGAAGAGGAGGAGGGAGGAGAGCAAGAGCAAGAAGTAGTAGGAGAATCCTCCGAGGAGTAAGTGGCCTTGCATGGCCTTGTTAGCCGTTTGTGGCTTTGTACTTTCATCAGCTTTCATTCAGCGTCCTTCGGGACTTAAACTTTATTTGTGGTTTGTAACTTAACTCTAAATTTGGCCCCTTGGGGTTGTTTATTTATGCACTTGTTTTATTTCCATTTCTGTGTTCTTTATTTTCGTTACTTGGTCATCTTTGACTCGCACTCATCAGGTGCTTGGCACATAAATAAAATCACACAATCATAGATTGGAAAACAAACTTGCATTAATAACTTGAAACGGGTTCAACCCTTACATAATTTACTATTGTCCTACTCGGGGGTACTAAGCCCTGAAATGGTTTCATCGAACCTTATTTCTACTTCTCCTAATAGATAGATAAAAGCCAAGTCCTTACTAGGAAGGCTTACACATAATAAATCTTCAAGTTCAGAGCATGCCAAGTTCGTGACACTTCATTCCCATCTAATGTCTCCAACTTGTATGCTCCTCGCCCTAATGTCTTCCTGACTCGATATGGCCCTTCCCAATTAGGGGCCAGCTTTCCTTTTGCTCCAACTCCAGAAGCCTCTATTTTTCTCAAAACTAAGTCACCTTGCTGGAAGAACCTCTCCTTAACCCTATGGTTGTAGTAAAAAGATGCCTTCTTCTGATGCTCCACATTCTTGGCGTTTGCCTCATCCCTGACTTCATTAATTAGATCAAGGGCGAGCCTCATGCCTTCTTCATTGGTCTCTTGTTCATATGCCTCAACTCGAGGTGAGGCATGCATGATCTCCAAGGGCACAACTGCCTCGGCTCCGTAAACCAACAAAAACGGGGTTGCTCCTGTTGTCACCTTACAAGTGGTGCGATATGCCCAGAGTATAGGCAGTAACTCATCCACCCAAGTGTTTCTTGAGCGTTCAACTCTTTTCTTTAGTCCATCAAGGATAATTCGATTGGCTACCTCTGCATGTCCATTAGCTTGCGGATGCGCTACTGAAGTAAAACGAAGCTCAATAGCATTTTCCTCGCATTACTTCTTAAATTCTTCATTGTTGAACTGCGTCCCGTTATCTGTCACAAGGATTCGGGGAATTCCGTACCTACAAATGACGTTCTCCCAAAAGAACTGGGCAACTTGCTTAGTGGTTATCTTGGCTAAATGTTTAGCCTCAATCCACTTGGTGAAGTAGTCGATGACCACTATAAAAAACTTCCTTTGTGCTGACGCCATAGGGAAAGGACCAAGTATGTCCATCCCCCACATTGCAAACGGTATAGGAGAGCTAACTGAGGTTAACATCTCAGGCGGCTGCCTTACAATAGGGGCGTGCTTTTGACATCTGTCACACTTCTTGACATAATTCTGGGCATCTGCCAACATCTCTGGCCAATAGAATCCCAGGCGGGTGATCTTGTGGGCTAGGGCTCTGCCCCCCAAGTGTTGCCCATAGATCCCTTCATGAACTTCTTCCAATGCTTCCTTAGCCTCTTGAGGCCTTAAACACTTCAAATATGGGATAACAAATGATCTCTTATAAAGGATGCCTTCGATCAAAGCGTATCTCAATGCTCTTACTGACAGCTTTCGTGCCTCCAAGGCATTGTCAGGGAGCCAACCGGTTTCGAGGTGAGCTTTGATGGGATCCATCCAGCAGCATCCTATATCAATTGGTGCCACCAACTTCGAGTTAATGGTCGGGGCCTTCAGGACCTGGAAATAAACACTCCCTGCATAATTCTCTATCTCAGAAGAAGCAAACTTGGACAGGGCATCGGCCTTAATGTTTTCTTCCCTTGGAATATGCTCCACATAGCATTCATCAAACTGAGTCATAACAGCCTTTACGACTCTCAAATACTTTGCCATAGTTTCATCCTTGGCTTCAAATTCGCCAATCACTTGCGAGACTACCAGTCTTGAATCTCCATAAACTTTGAGGTTCTTGACCCTCATGACTCTGGCCAAGCCTAAACCGGCTATCAATGCCTCATACTCCGCTTCGTTGTTGGTGGTAGGAAAGTCCAACTTCAAAGCGTATTCAACCGTGAACCCATCGGGGCTTTGCAAAACCAAACCTGCAACACTAGATTTTGTTTTTGATGCTCCATCAAAATAGAGCACCCAATACTCCTTCAGATCAGGTATGAACTCATATTCTTTTTCCTCTTTCTCAGGGGTAGTCACTATCTCTTGCCCCCCGACTTCTTGGTTGTTAATGGTGCATTCAACCACGAAGTCAGCCAATGCCTGAGCCTTAACGGCTGTTCGAGGCTTGTATGCGATATCAAATTCTCCTAACTCAATCGCCCACTTGATTAGCCTTCCACTGGCCTTAGGGCTATGCAATATGTTCCTCAATTGCTGGTTTGTCAAGACTTGGATCTTATGTGCCTGAAAATAAGGTCGCAACTTTCTCGAGGTTGTTACCAATGCCAAAGCGAACTTCTCGATAGTTGAGTAATTCAACTCAGCCCCATGCAACACCTTGCTCACATAGTAGATAGGTTTCTGAATTTTCTTCTCCTCTCGAATGAGAACAACACTCAATGCTTGTTCAGATACTGCCAGGTATAGATAGCGAGTCTCTACGGGACTAGGCTTGGCCAACAGTGGGGCTTCAGCCATGTAATTTTTCAGCTGTTCGAAAGCCTCTTGGTTCTCAGGAGTCCACTCAAAATTTTTCACCTTCTTCAACGGTTGGAAGAAAGGCAAGCACTTGTCAACAGATTTGGAAATGAACCTCCCCAAGGCTGCAACTCGGCCTGTTAACTTCTGTACATCTCGTATAGAGCGGGGTGGTTCCATGTTCAGAATAGCTTTGATCTTGTCAGGGTTGGCCTCTATGCCTCTCTTTGATACCATTAGTCCCAAAAAAATTTCTGATCCAACTCCAAAGGCACACTTGGCTGGATTCAACATCATCTTGTGGTGCCTCAGCACTTCGAATGCCTCTCTGAGGTGCTTAATGTGGTCTGCCTTACACAGACTCTTGACTAACATGTCATCAACATAGACCTCCATGGTTTTCCCAATCAGATGGGCGAATATCTTATTCACCAGTCGTTGGTAAGTAGCGCCTGCATTCTTTAGACCAAAAGCCATAACAAGATAGTAAAAAACACCAAAGTCAGTTATGAAAGATACCTTTGGGATGTCATCCTTGTGCATCTTAATCTGATTGTAGCCGCTGAACCCGTCCATGAAACTCAACATCTCATGTCCAGCTGTGGCATCTATCAACATGTACATCCTGGGCAGGGGAAAACAATCATTTGGACACACATCATTCAAATCAGTGAAATCTATACACATCCTCCACTTTCCATTCACCTTCTTGACCATCACAGGGTTAGCTAACCATTCGGGGAATTGAATTTCTCCAACAAACCCGGCTTCAAATAGTTTGTCAACTTCTTGCTTAATGGCCTCCTGCCTCTCAGGAGCAAAATTCCTCTTCTTCTGCTTTATCTTCTTCCGTTCAAGATCGACGTTCAACCTATGAGTTATAAGTTGGGGGTCAATTCCTGGCATGTCCGCCGCTGTCCAAGCAAACACATCGCTATTCTCTTGTAAGAACGCTGTCAATTCGCCCTTCAGGGGTTCCTTCAGAGATGCTCCTATATATGTAACCTTCTCAGGGTCACCCAGCTCCAGAGGGACGGGGACTAAATCCTCTGCCGGCTTCCCTCGGTGTTCATCATCATCATGGACTGTTAACTCGAATAACTTGTAGAAGGGGGGGTTGAATACAAGTTATATAATCGTGTCTGATTTTTGCTTGATTATATGAACAAGAATAAACGAATGAATAAAACTCTGTTTGTATTAATAAGATCAAATACAAACTCTACCAAAGGTGTACAATACCTTTAGCAGCTGCTGACAATACAAATCTCTCTCTCTCTCTCTCTCTGTTTGTACTCTCGTATCTTCACGATTACAAACCTCACGAACACTTTTTACAATGATATAGAGAGAGTATTTATAATGCTACCTATCAACTAATAACAGAAAGATATAATCTATACATGAAAATGTTCTGCCTTCTAGTCGATAGTTTCCTTCAATAGAAAACTCTTTCCTTCATAATATCTTCTTGCTTGTTCTTCAAACAACGATCCTGTTTCATAGCACTTGCCAGTTTCTGTAGCATCCACAATGACATCATCAGTAACACGACTGATATCAGGATTTCATCTTGCATCAGTATCTGATCATCATCAGTATTAGACCGTCATCAGGATTTGTTCTTTGTTCCTGACATGTAGTCTCCGATACACTGTTCATTCCTGACTAAACTGTACAGATAACTGTTTTACACATAAATCCTATATATAGTGCTAAATCCTTTATAAGATCAGGATTACAAGAAGTATAATGTGTAAATTCTATTCTTAACATCACAACTTATGAATTATTCCTAACAATCTCCCCTATTTATGCTTTAAAATCTGAAGCATAAATCTAAGTTGTGGATGTCAAAATATATAACAATACAACCAGAATAGAATTTATGAATGTAGAATTATGAAGTTAAGTACCTCCTTCCCAGATGTAGACGTTTATCTAGTACTTAGAAGAAAGAATTTTAACTATTAATGCTGCTCTTCCTTTACCACTTCCTAGCTGAGATTCACCACTGTCACTCCTAGTTCTTCTTTTTACTTCCCTTCGTCTGCTCTTTATCTCCCCCAGTCTGGTGTTGTTGTCTTTGAATTGTCTTTATCTCCCCCTTTTTGACATCATCAACATTCATTCCAAGAGATTCAGAAACAGAACAAATGATATTCATCAGAACTGCTTGATTTTCCATAATTGTGACTTGGTTATCTTCAAGTGATTGAAGTCTTGTTTGCATAGCAATTTGAGAATTCTGAATATCTTTCAAAACATCAGAATGAACTTCAATATTGGAAGTGCTTCTAGTATCTTCAGAATCAGAATCAGAAAGAACTGTATCTTCAAGTCTTGTAGAAGAAGTTGCTTGTGTTGTATGATATTCAAGTAATAAAACCTGATTAGAAGTATCAACATCTTCATCTTTCTGATCTAGAGCTGAAACATGATCATCATTTCCTTCACCAGTATTCTGTGTACTAACATCTTCAAATCCTGACTCCTCCTTAGAGTGACCAAAGACTGTAGATGTCTCAATTCTAGCTGATATTGGAAGTACATACAAAGGAACACTAGGATCATTAGGAACTTCATCTGGTACATATGTATCAAGAGATTGCTTTATCCTGGCACCTCTTCTGTTAATGATTCCTGCAAGCCTCTCCTTTTGCTTCTGAGCTTTAACTTCTGGCTTTGCATTGTGATGTGCTAGGTCATTCTTCTGATACATCTTGATAAATGAATAAGTACCAGCATCCATACCAAGATTGTCAGACCAAGATTCAGGAAAAACCTGATCCCAGAAATCAAACGATGGTTTCTTAATTTTCTCTCCCTCACTATGGAGTTGATCATCCATACCCTCATTCTCACTTTGACTTACTAAAGTCAACACTCTTTCTACCTCACCTTTTGCCTGGTCAGGAGCCAGCCTCTCAGATTGTGGATCTAAGTCCATCTTTTCAAGTGTATCACTCAAATTTGGATAAGTGCTCTCATGACCTACAGAAAAATAGAGTTTAGAAGGAGTTTTTATACCTGAACTCACATGGAGAGAGGGTTCCTCATATGGCAAGGGGCTTGAGGTTTTCTCCAAGGAGTGAGCTGCTATAGTCTCTGAACCCATACAATCATCTTCTTTCCTTCCAGAAACTACAGGCTCCGGTATACCACTTTCAGGTTCTTTACTAGACTCTGATGTCTTCAGTAATACTTCATTAGACACCATAGTTAGTACATCGCCGTCTTTAAGTGTTGTTTGCTGAGACTCACCCTCAAGGTGGATAGACTCTGACTGAACAAAATTTGTTTGATCTTCAAGAAAACCAGTCAAAGTCATTCCTCCCATATCATAGGGTATCTCACTTGCATTCTCAGTCATCACAGAAGTCCTTTCAGCATCAGCTATCACAGCTCTTGAGTCATCCTTCCTCTGACTAGATGGTTCTTGTGTTGCAGTGACTGTGATCTGATCTTTCCTACTATTCACCACTGGTGCAATAGTATCTTCTGTTGACTGCATTCCTCTATCTACTTCCTCCTGTTGTTCACCTTGAGCTGAGGCATCTTCAATAATGACATCTTTGTCAAATAAATATGCATGAAGTGATTGAAGTGTAACATGCTTCGAGAGTCCAAATTTCTTGACTAATTGTCTTCTGACAGATACATAGAAATACATCTTCATTAAGTCAAGTCTTTGATGTAGAAGTCCATATTCTTCTGGAAATAAAAGTTTTGGTACTCTTTCAACCAGAAAATCTAGAACAGGCCTTGACAACTTCACTTTGAGAGAAATTAGTCCCATAGCCAGTCTGTATGATAATGTAGTTTCCCATGAAGAATCAATATCCAGATCTCTATGGTCATTTGCTGACTTGATTGTAGCTTTATTTATAGAGACCTGCATGATATTAGTTGGACTAGACTCTGTGTGTGTAGGTGACAATTGAATCTTTCTCCTTGTTCTCCTGGTATAGTGAGCAAAAGATTTATCCTGAGAAGACTCAAGAGGTGTAGACACAGAAGTGATCTTGGGATGAGATCTTTGTTCAATAGACACAGTCTTTTGAGAGACAGTATCCAGTAACTGTTTTCCCTTTTTAAGAACTACAGCCTTTTAGGAGATTGCAGCCTGGTTGTGACTAGGTTTTTCATCTCTTTGTGCTAACAGAGAAAGTTGAATTGCAGCCTTCAATTCTGCTCTCTCAGCAAGAGTTAAATCATCATCATCTTCACTAGAGTTACTACTACTTGACACAACAAATCTTCTCTTCCTTACAACTGATGTCTTTTGAGAAACACCAGAGGTTGGTTTCTTTGAAACAATAGGCTGTGGATCAAAATTTGGTTCTTGAATTGTTTCAGAGACTATAATGTTTTGGGCTACTTGGGTAGACACAGGTGGGTTCTCCTCCAAATGAGATTCCTGAGCCATTTCACCACAAAAGAAAGAAGAATTGTAGAGAGTAGGAAGATGAGTCTTAAGAATTACCTGAAAATGATGTGGATAATGAATTGCAGGTATTTCATCTAGATTCTTTTCATTGTCCTTCTTTGTAATGTTAGAGAAAATTCTCTTTTGCTTTACATAAGAAGAAACACAATGTTCCCTACCAAATCTAGCTTCAAAATCAGGAATAAAATGGTTAATAAACATTTGCATAAATCTATGATAATAAACCATTTTCCTGTTTTGATCTCTTAACCCAAGTTTAATACTTATCTGACTTAAAATAATGTGACCAATGTTAATTACTCTGTCATAAAGCAAACTATAAGCAATATGTGATGTAACAGAAGTAATTTGCTGAAAAGAACTACATTTACCAGTAAAACATTTAGCAATTTGATCAAAGAAAAAAAGACCATTCCTTTCTAAGAAAAGACCTATTCAACTGGCTCATGTTGTCTAGAGGTCCACTATAATCTAATTCAGACAACATAGTTCTCACATTATCATCAGATGGTACATTCTCATAAATCAAACTAACAGGTAAGTGAAGTACTGAATTAACAACAGATTCAATAATATCAAATGAGTCTTGTCCTAAGTGTAGAACAATCTTACCTGATTGACTCTGAGTGGAATCAATTACCTCAGCATTCTCCCAAGCTTCTGAAACAGCTGCTTGATTAATCTGTGGAGATGCTGTCAATGCATAACTTAATGGTCCATTCGCCAGAAAGTCCATGATTGGATGAAAATCAGATGACACTCCTTCCTTGTTGGTGATAGCTGCTACATGATTGTTCGTCATAAAATCAAAGTCACCAAACTTGAAGGCTACTGATTTAGGTAATCTTCTCTGAGCTGCCATTGATTTTGATCTGAAAAAGAACTTGAGAAATTCTTGAAATGGATTAGTGATTTTGAACACTCAAGAGTAGTTTTTGCTTTAGAGAATGTAAAATTAGAGAAAGCAATTACACGATTAGAGTTTCAAAACAAATATATTTCACAAATCTTTCAGACCACTATCCCACGTTGACACGTAGATTGACAGGTGTCAGTCCCTGAAAAATGCGGTTATCCATGATTTTTGGAAAATAAAATCCAAAATTGATTTTCATGAAATAAATCAGGGTATTAATAATCAATACTGATCAGCTTCCTTTTCCTGTTGACCTCTCATCAAAATAGTCACAAAATACAATGTGATTTAAAAATATGATAATTCTCAAATCCTGATGGTCACATATGAAATCCTGATCAATATCATCCTGATTTCAGAGACTTAATTGGAGTTTCCACGTGGCATTTTTTCTTTTATCTGAAAAGAAATAAATAATTAAACTGAACAACAATCAATTGGTTAGATATATTCAATATTTCTTGAAAACAAGAAATACATTCATATGCAATAATTAGCATCTGACTTCATTAAAACTTCCAAGTGACTATTCAGCTTCTCACGTCTTTCTTTAAAAGAAACAGACGCCTTATGCCATTCTCCATAAACCTTTCAATTTCTGTTCTTCACAACAATGCTCCTCAAACCAAAATTCCATTCAAATCAATTCTTTAGATCTTTCACGGTCGATGAACATCCTGTTCTTGATCATCTCTTTGAAAAGATGACTCTTCTCATCGAACTAATCATGGATGGATTGGTTTTCGATAATATCCAGAGGTTTCTCCTAGAACATCCATCTGTTGGATACAATCTTCCCCTAACCTCCTCAAAACTTGAGGATGAAGAATTTGGCCGAGAGTCTAAGGTTGATCTTGATGGAGATGCTATTCATTTAAGTTAGATGCTCTCATTCAAGTCGCCCAGACAAGGAATCCAAGAGTAGACAAGGCTATTCAATCCCCTGATGGATTTCTTGAGATGCTCCTTGTCCTGTACCTCAGAATTCATATCAATAGACAAGTATAGAATTATTAGTAGAAATTAGACAAAAAGATGTTGTATTTCATTTCCATATATGTAATGATTTCAATTAATGAAAATACAATTTCTTATTATCTACTTGTCTTTTGATTATGAATGATGTATAAATTATCAGTATGCAAATATTAAAACATGCTAACATAGACTTAACACATCATAGAATTAGATTACTACACAAAGTAAACGTCAGGATTTGAAACAATTTTCACAATCCTGATACTGACATAATATTGATGACGTCAGCATCCTGATACAAATCTAATCCTGATGATTATTAACAAGTCTATCATACTGAAATTTATCAAGGCAAAGTGTTATAGCTAAAGCATTTAACAATCAAATATAGATCCTGACAAGAATATCAAGTCTATAAGCTAAAAACAACATACCTTGCTACTATTGCAGATGTTAAAGATCTAAAAATTTAACATTCCTAACTCACTTACTAATCTACTGAATGTAGTCTCATCAAGTGGTTTAGTTAGAATATCTGCAAGCTGTTTGTCAGTAGGAACAAAATGGAGTTCCACAGTACCATTCTCAATATGTTCTCTAATAAAATGATACCTGACATCAATGTGCTTAGTCCTTGAATGTTGAACTGGATTTTCTGCAATTTTAATAGCACTAGTATTATCACAAAACATAGGAAAATTACTAAGTGTCATACCATAATCCATCAACTGATTTCTTATCCAAAGGAGCTGTGCACAACAACTGCCTGCTGCTATGTACTCAGCTTCTGCAGTTGAGGTTGAAACAGATTGTTGCTTCTTGCTTGCCCAAGAAATCAATATATTTCCCAAGAATTGACATGTACCTGTAGTGCTTTTCCTGTCTATTTTACACCCTGCATAATCAGAGTCTGAATAGCCAATTAGAAAGAAATCAGATTCTCTAGGGTACCACAAACCAAGATTTGGAGTTCCTTTGAGATATCTAAAAATTCTCTTCACAGCAATTAAATGAGATTCCTTAGGATCACTTTGGAATCTAGCACATAAACAGGTAGAAAACATTATATCTGGCCTACTTGCAGTTAGATATAACAATGAGCCTATCATGCCTCTATAACTAGTATTATCCACACTCTTCCCTTTAGGATCAGAGTGTAGTTTAGTGGCTGTTGCCATGGGTGTTTTTGCAACTGCACAGTCTTGAAAGTCAAACCTTCTTAAAAGATCTTTGATATACTTTGACTGATTAATGAAAATACCAGTCTCAGTCTGTTTGACCTGCAAGCCTAAGAAATAATTTAATTCACCCATCATGCTCATCTGATACTTAGACTGCATAAGCTTGCTAAACTTAGCACACAACTTTTCATTAGTAGAGCCAAAAATAATATCATCAACATAAACTTGAACTAAAAGCAATTCACCTTTTATCTTTCTAAAGAATAGAGTTTTGTCAATTGTACCTCTTGTGAAGCCATTTTCAAGAAGAAATTTAGACAAAGTCTCATACCATGCTCTTGGTGCCTGCTTTAGTCCATAGAGTGCCTTGTCAAGTTTGTAGACATGATTTGGAAATTTTGGATCAACAAATCCAGGTGGTTGTTCCACATATACTTCCTCATCAAGTTTGCCATTTAGAAAAGCACTCTTTACATCCATCTGGTATACCTTGAATTTTGAATGAGCTGCAAATGCAAGAAACATTCTGATTGCTTCCAATCTTGCTACAGGTGCAAAGGTCTCATCATAATCAATGCCTTCTTCCTAAGAATAACCCTTGGCCACCGGTCTTGCTTTGTTTCTTACAATCATACCAAATTCATCTAGCTTGTTTCTGAAAACCCATCTTGCACCAACAATAGATCTATCTTTAGGTCTTGGTACCAGTTTCCAGACTTTGTTTCTCTCAAACTCATTTAACTCCTCCTGCATTGCAATTACCCAATCAAGATCCTGTAAGGCTTCTTCAACCTTCTTAGGTTCATTCTTTGAGAGAAAGCAACTATACAAGCATTCATTTTGAATTGATCTTCTAGTTCGAACACCACTATTTGGATCACCAATAATCAAATCTTCAGTATGATCCTTGGTCCATTTTCTAACAGGTGGTAGATTAACTCTGCTAGTCTCTCCCCCTAAGTTAGTGGTATCTCTTGTAGAAGAATTCTCTCTGCCTTCAATAACTCTCCTTTGATCAGTAGAATCAGTAGATTCCATATTGCTGCTAGTTACTGATCTTCCTTCAGTAGACTCTGAAAGATCAGTTCCTGATGGAATAGAATCTAAAAGATCAGTTCCTGATGGAGTAGACTCTGAATAGCTAGTCTGCTCCTGATGATCACTGTGTTCTCTTTGACTTATTTGCTCCCCCTCAACAGTAGCATTCCTTTGAGAAGCAATAGAAATTCCTTCTGGAGAAACTTCATCATCACTGGAGAGTATCTCAGAATTCTTCAGATTTTCAAATTCCAATTTGTCATGGCTTTCATCAGTTTGCAAAATTCCAAATTTCTTATCATCAAATACAACATGAATTGATTCCATAACAATGTGAGTTCTGAGATTATAAACTTTGAAGGCCTTAGATGCTGAATATCCTAGAAAAATTGCTTCATCCGATTTGGCTTCAAATTTTCCAAGTTGTTCTGGATGAACTTTTAGGACATAGCATTTGCATCCAAAGATGTGAAAGTATTTCACACTTGGTTTCTTTCCTTTGATCATCTCATAGGGAGTTTTTCCATGACTATTTACCAAGGTACAGTTTTGAGTGAAACATGCAGTGTTAATAGCTTCTGCCCAAAAGTAGGTTGGAAGTTTTGCATCTGCAAGCATGGTTCTTGCTGCCTCTATGAGAGTCCTGTTCTTTCTTTCCACTACACCATTCTGCTGAGGTGTACCAGGTGCAGAAAACTGTTGAGTGATTCCATTGTCTGCACAAAATCCCTCCATTGTAGAATTCTTGAATTCTGTACCATTGTCACTCCTAAGTACTTTAACTTTGTACTCAGAGTTATTCTGAATATTCTTGACAAGTTCAATGATTTGTTGAGGAGCTTCATCCTTCTTGTGTAGAAAGAACACCCATGTAAACCTTGTGAAATCATCCACTATCACAAGAGCATATCTTTTCTTGCTGATAGACATAATGTTTACTGGACCAAACAGATCAAGATGTAGCATGTGAAATGGTTCAGTAATTGAATTTTCAGTCTTGCTCTTGAAAGTGGTTCTTCTTTGCTTTCCAAGCTGACATGCATCACAAAGTCCATCTTGCACATAATTTGCCTGAGGTAGGCCTCTCACCAGATTGTGCTTAACAAGTTGATTAAGCTTCTTGAAATTAAGATGTGAGAGCTTCTTGTGCCAATTCCAGCTTTCATCACTTGTTGCTTTGCTGTAGAGACATCTAACAATTCCTTTAGATGTATCACTTAAGCTGGCTTCATATATGTTACCATGTCTTTGACCAGTTAGAACAATGTCTCCATTTTGCATATTCAAGATTTTGCATCCTTCTTTGTCAAAGATTGATTTGTAACCTTTATCACCCAGTTGACTTATGCTTAAAAGAGTATGTTTCAAGCCTTCAACCAGTGCTACATTTTCTATGATGACATTCCCCAAAACAATTGAGCCATATCCCAGAGTTTCTCCTTTGTTGCCATCTCCAAAAGATATTACTGGGCCAGCTTTCCTCTCAAACTTTGTAAGCAGGGACTTCTTTCCAGTCATATGTCCAGAGCATCCACTGTCCAAGATAATTGAATGCTTCTTTCCTGTGCCCTGCAAACAAAAAGTAACTAGTTAGAATTTTTTAGGACCCAACTTTGATTGGATCCTTTCTTACTAGATTTAGAAACAACAGGCTTTGAGAATTTTGCTTTTACTTTACCTGTTGTAGAGTCAACTTTAGACTCTAATTTCACAAACTGTTTGTGACTAGGAGTTTCAGATTTGAAAGAATAATAGTCATAATACAGTTCATGATATTCTCTACACATGTAAATGGAATGAAGTAAACTACCACAATGATAACAAGCTTTTTGTGGTTGGTATTGAATTTTCTGAGTCTTGGGGAATCTGGACTCAGTTTTCCAAGAAGGTTTTTGATTGCAGTTTAGGGCCAAATGATTATGATTTCCACATTTATAGCATTTTTTCCTAGGTGCATCAGGTACATTCTTGTAATTATTCTCTTTGTTAATACCTTCTTTTCCATTCCTATTTCTCTTGATCTTGCTAGACTCTGAAAGACCATCTAATCTCTGTTTCAACTGAGACTTAGACAGAAACCCTATGTTAACATTCTTAGGTTTCTCTAACACTTTCTCATCTGAATTACTATTGTTAATCCTTTTGTGTACAACAGGGGTACCTTTTGAATCAACAAATTTAACATGATTAGGTTCAGAAACAATTTTCTTACCTTCAGATTTAGATGTGTTAGCTTCTACTTTACTATCATCATTGACAATAGCTACTTTTTCTTCTTGTCTAGCCTTATCAAAACCTAAACCATTAACCTTACCACGAATTCCATTTTCGATGATTTCTTGTGTCTTTTTACCAGAAATGTTAATGGTCTTAATCACATCTCTCTCTTCCTCTAGTTCTTTTCTGACATAGTCATAAGCCTCAAGAATAACACTATAATCATGCTTAGCTTTATCAGAACTTAACTTGTATTCTTCCATTTGAATTAACTCAGATTCAAGAAAATTATTTCTATCAACTAATTTATCATTCTTAACCTTAAGTTCATCTTTTTCACAAGTAAGAATTCTAAAATTAGTCATAAGATTCTTAAACTCAGCATGGATAGATCTAATTTCATCAGAATTTAAGCTATCAAATGAATCAAGAGAGTGAAGTGATACCTTAACAGAGGATGGAGAAGTTTTCTTTGGAGATCCAGGTTTGTCTGAACCATTTGCCATCAATGCAATGTTGTCATAATCCAATTCATCTTCAGAATCACTGGAATCAGCCCAATCCTTCTGTGTGACCATAAGTGCATTGCCCTTTCCTGTATTCCTTGGCTTCTTACACTCACTAGCAAAGTGTCCAAGCTCACTGCAATTAAAGCATTTGATCTTGGCCTTATCAAGCTTGACAATTGTACTTTTGCCTTTGTCACTCTTCTTCTCCTCCTTCTTTTGAAAAAGTCCTTTGCTAAATCTTCTTCTGTTGAATCTTCCTTTCTTGAAGGCTTTAGCAAACATAGCCTGCATCTCAGATTCAGAATCATTGTTGTCAGAGTTCATATCAGTAGTCTCTGACTCAGAACTTTCTTTGCTTTTCTTCTTCCTTGAATTCTTTACAGCAATCTCTTCATGCTGTTCTTCAGGAAGCTTCTTTACTTCAGATTGAGCAGTAAGTGCAATAGTCTTCATATTTCCTTCACTCCTGCTCTTCTTCTGCTGCTTGTCAAGTTCATAAGCTCTCAATTTTCCATATACTGCCTCTAATGAAATCTCATCAAGATCATTAGCTTCTTCAATCGCAGATATCTTCTCATTGTAGAAATCAGGCAAAGCTTTCATGAACTTTGTATTCATATCCTCCAAGTCATAATATTTACCATGCATGGCCATCTCATTGATGAGTTTTGTAAACCTATCAAAGGTATCAGTAAGTGACTCACCAGACTTTGATTCAAAGTACTCATACTGTTGTATAAGTAATGTCCTCATATTCTTCCTGACAGGCTTAGTTCCTTCACAGTGAACCTTAAGATTGTCCCAAATATCCTTAGCAGTTTTACAAGAGAGAACATAGTTAGTGAGAACAGAATCAAGACTGTTGAATAATATGTTTCTCACTTTAGCATCTTTAAGAACATTTTCCTTGTCCTTATCTGACCATTCAGATTTTGGCTTCTCTGCTGTATGTTCTGGAACAACCACACCATCAACAGTTGCTTGTCCAACGACCTTTGTTGGAACAAAAGGTCCATCTCTGATTCTGTCAAGATAATCAGGATCTGTTGCTTCCAGATGATGCAACATCTTTACTTCCCATAGAGTATATTCGTTTCTCTTGAGCATAGGAATCTTAGTATTCCCATCCTTGTAACCAGACATGATTGCAGATCTTTATGATTATTCGAAATCAACCTGCTCTGATACCAATTGTTACCTCGAATAACTTGTAGAAGGGGGGGTTGAATACAAGTTATATAATCGTGTCTGATTTTTGCTTGATTATATGAACAAGAATAAATGAATGAATAAAACTCTGTTTGTATTAATAAGATCAAATACAAACTCTACCAAAGGTGTACAATACCTTTAGCAGCTGCTGACAATACAAATCTCTCTCTCTCTGTTTGTACTCTCGTATCTTCACGATTACAAACCTCACGAACACTTTTTACAATGATATAGAGAGAGTATTTATAATGCTACCTATCAACTAATAACAGAAAGATATAATCTATACATGACAATGTTCTGCCTTCTAGTCGATAGTTTCCTTCAATAGAAAACTCTTTCCTTCATAATATCTTCTTGCTTGTTCTTCAAACAACGATCCTGTTTTATAGCACTTGCCAGTTTCTGTAGCATCCACAATGACATCATCAGTAACACGACTGATATCAGGATTTCATCTTGCATCAGTATCTGATCATCATCAGTATTAGACCGTCATCAGGATTTGTTCTTTGTTCCTGACATGTAGTCTCCGATACACTGTTCATTCCTGACTAAACTGTATAGATAACTGTTTTACACATAAATCCTATATATAGTGCTAAATCCTTTATAAGATCAGGATTACAAGAAGTATAATGTGTAAATTCTATTCTTAACATCACAACTTATGAATTATTCCTAACATGGACATCCATGTCTTCAATCGGGAGTACCTGCCCCCCGACTCCATCAGCTCTTAGGGCGGATATATAACGACTTCTTGCCATCTTCTGGTCGCCTTTTTGTTCTCCGACCCCATTCTGGGTTGGAAACTTAATCTTCATGTGATATGTTGAGGCAATAGCCTTGAACGCATGAAGTCCAGTCCTTCCCAGGATTACGTTATAAGTTGAGGCTGCCTTAATTACCAGAAAATTCAACATCTGAGTAGCTTCTTTAGGTTCCTGCCCGATAGTCATGGGCAACTGAATAGTCCCTTCAACCTTGGACTCAACTCCATTAAATCCGTAGATTGGCATGTTTGTTGGTGTTAGCTGAGAATCATTGTATCCCATCTTTACGAATGCGTCATGAAACAGAATATCAACTGAAGCTCCATTGTCTATCAAGACCCGCTTCACTTCCGAGTTCCCAATCACAGGGGTTATGACCAACGGGTTGTCATGGGGAAACTTCACCCCTTCAAGATCAGAATCATCGAAACCAATTGCGATTTCAGTTCTTGCACGCTTCGGGGCCTCTCCCACGATGTGCATCACCTCCCTGGCATATGCCTTTCGAGAGTTCCGAGTTGTTCCAGCCGCTGTCGGGCCTCCCCAAATCATGTTAATAACTGGCCCACGGGGCTGTGTGTTACGATCACGATTATTGTCCCTTCTGTCATTATCTCTCATGTCGTAATCCCTTCTTTGGGTTCCCCGGTATTCACCCTTGGTGAAATTATTCAGCTTTCCTTTATGGATCAAGAATTTAATCTCATCCTTTAACTGCCTACAATCCTTTGTATCATGCCCCACATCTCGGTGGAACCGACAATATTGATCCTTGTTTCTCTTTACGGGATCTCCCCTGAGTGGCATCGGCCATCGGAAGTCCTTATCCTTCTCGATCTCTAACAAGATTTGACTCCTAGGAGCATTCAACCTTGTATAGTCAGAAAATCTTGGTCCCATATTCTTTTTCGGTGTTGACTCGGAGTCTTTGCTAGTACGGGGAAACTTGTCCCTAGCATCATACTCCTGGTCTTGTTTTCGCTTTTTGGAGTCGTTGTTACCCTTGCCATTACCTCCCGCAGCTTCTTTCTTCATGCTATCCTCAGCCTTGATATATTTGTCAACCCTTCCCTGGAGTTCAGCCATGTTTTCTGGAGGATGCTTTGCCAACGATCTTTTAAAGAATTCATCAGTCGTTCCATGTTCCAGGGCTACCATGGCCACCTTGTTTTCCAAGTCAGTGATGTTCAATGTCTCTTTAGTGAACCTCTTGAGGTAGTCTCTCAAGTTTTCGTTCTTTCCTTGCACCACGTACATGAGAGATGCAAAACTTTTCTCATGTACTCTTCCGCTGATAAACTGGCTAACAAAAGCAGCACTCAACTCCTTAAAAGAGCCAATTGAGTTTGCAGGCAACCGGCTATACCATCTTTGTTAGGTCCAAATGTGTTGTAGAGGGGGGGTGAATACAACTTTTCGAATATGAGAAGCAATAAATACGATGCAATAAATGAACATGCAGATTCAAGGAATATATTTCTTATATATAACTTGAAATGGTTGCTACAACATTCATTACAAAGTATAACAGAAGTTCAGAGAGAAGTGAATGATACTAAGCTCTGTGAATGCACTCTCTCTCTTTTTCTTGTGTTTTCTCAATTATAGCTCTCTAAAATAAAACATTACACAAGTACTTCTATTTATACTACATGTAATCTATGTCCTGTAGTCTTCAAAGACTAAGATATACGTGGCCCAATGATGTCCACATAAATCTTGCCTTATCTTGAAAGCTTGGAAATCTGCCAATCAGAAGATGCCATGTGTCATGTTGAAGCTGCACTCTAAGTAGAACTTCTACTTGAGAATTTCTACTTAGCCATCTCGAATTTCTAAGTAGAACTTCTACTTAGAAATATTCTACTTGGACATCTAGAATATTTAGTACTTAGAAAATATTCTGGTCTTCAACTTGAAACTTCAATGCACATCTTGAACTTGTGATATCTTCATGTCTTCTTTATTCTTCAGCAAGCTCTTGAACATGGATCATTATTACTGACATAAACTTGCTATCAATGTCCTGACACTTGATGCACTGGTCTGGTTCATAAGTGACTAGTCTTGATAGTGTTTCTGCTTCTCGAATAAATTACCATATTCACTTAGTAACTTGGCTTTCCAATGTTCGCTTTCCTTCTTGTTCACTTGAAATCAATTGGTCTTGTTGATACTGATAGTTATGATCTTGATTCTCGATTTCTCAAATCACTGAGGCATGAACAACTTTGACTTGAACTTCTCTCAATGATTTCTTCTTGGCTTGATCATAGTTAACATGTTCAATTGTATCAATTACCTTGTCTTCATATAGTGTTGATTTCTTGCGACTTCTTGTTCTTGATTGTCTTCTGGTTAAGTATCTTTTCCTTTAATTGAGTTACATTAGTTATAGTGTTACAAGTTTATACACTCTGCCTTTCAATCTCCCCCTATTTGATTGTCTAACAATGACATTCAAATTAATGAAGGATAACTCAACTAAACAATGAGACGAGAAAAGATAATTAACATTACAGTCTTGAATAATATACAATTGAAAAGTACTTGAAAACAATACAAAGAACTTAAACTAGAAACAGAATTCGAACTTTGAATTAAAGATCATTTGAATGATTCCTATCACCTGGATTATTTCATACCTTTTAGTCAAACTTATATCACCTTATTGGATTCACTCTAAGGTGAATTTTCCTCAAGTGAGTTAAAGCAACCGAAAGACATGAAGTTTTTCCAACTTCAAGTTCACACCACTCTGACCTTTAACCCTAATTCCGTTTCCTCTTCCTAGCTTCAGCAGCTTGGTCTTTCTCTTCTTTCTGCCTTCTGCGCTTCTCCTTCTGCTGATGTTGTTTCTTATATACTGGATCATGAAGCTGCGTCCACCTAGCATTCAACAAACTTACTGCTTCCATTTCTAGAGGATTCTTGGGCTCTGGGTAAGGATGTTTGAAAAGCCTTCTGAGTTTGTCCACCTCCTAAGTAGTCCTGATCTTTGGAATGTCCTCAAAGTTCTTCATTATAAGCTGAGGTTTCCAATGAGCTTTATCAGCTTTAAACTGACAATAGATCATTTTGGGATAGCCCTTGACACGGTTAGTATTGTGGATACTAGCCGCATCTTTCTCCATTCGCTTCTTTTCCACTACTACTTCAGACAGGTAACTCACGAGTCTCTGCTTTTCTTCCACATGCTTAACTTCCACTTCGTCCCACTTGAACACATATAATAATCTCTCCAGAAATGCAGCATCTTGAGTCTGTAGCAGCCAATTTCTACTCATATGCAAGATTGTTTTATTCTGGTCTGCATCTATGAATATTAAGGCATCAGCTGTATCATCAACATAAGAGTGTATCCAGTATACACTATCTCTTCCTGGAATGCCAACTGTCTCCCTTATCTCTCCTTGTTCCAGTGCTCCAGAAGGAAGAGTCAGAGCTTCATCTACATTCTTCATTGCTTGAAGAATATTCCATTTCTTCTCTATCAGCTCCGGTTCAATCTTCACGTTATCGAGAGGGTTTGGAGCAATGATATCACACTTCCACACCTCATTGCTCTTCATGAATATGACTCTTTCAATGATCTTCACTGATTTATCTTTAAGCTCAGAAGCGAATCCCTTACTCATCATTTGTCTACAGACGGCTTTAAGAGATTCCACTGAAAGTTCCATTAAATCCTTTTCCTCCATGCTAACCCTCTTCATTTTCTTGTCAACTACCATCCGGACAACATTAGGATATGCTGAGAATTCTGGACCCTTGTCCTCTGCTAGCTGCATTAACTGATCCCTATACAGAATGCTTAGCTTCTCAGATTGAGAGTATTGAATTTTTGTTGCTAGCAAGAACAACTCTGACGCAGATCTTCTCGTTATGAATTGGTCATCCACATATAGGAAAGACATTGGGACTCCTTCTACCAAAGACAAAATAACCTGCCACTCCTTAAGCGTTGCATTGTATCCAACCCTGACTTTAGAAATTAATCTCTTCAATGCACTTATGTAGTCCGCAGCCATTGGATTCTGCAAATTCAGGTTGTAGAACAGATCATCTGCCTCCTTGTTATGAACTCCTTTTGCACAGGGTCCCATAAATATCTTCCTTGCTTCATCCCACTTCTGCCCTATCCTTTTCTTGTCCAGATCAACTTGAGGATCAGCTAGCCTTGCAAGCTCATAATCGTACTGCTTCCCTTGTAGCTCCACTTTCTTTTCTAGAAACGCAGCATGTTCTTGCATCATCTTCATTTTAAGGAACTCAGCTTGTTCCAAGGCTAACTGTTGAGACTTAAGGGTTTCCTCATCAACAGTAAATTCTTCAGGCATTCCGAAAGACATCCCAGCACCTCCACCTTGATCCTTCAAAGATCTCTTTATAGCATGTTCCAAAGGTACGTCTTCCATATCAGAATCTGAGTCATGTGCCTTCTGTACTGTTTCCTGATGACTCAGGTCAACGAATGGCTCATCTTGCTCAATCGCTATTGCCTTACCCTTTCTCCTCCTCAGAGCCTCTTCATCAATAGACGGCTCAATTTCTATTTCCTTGACAAGATCAGCATGTTCTTCAATTTCTTCGATATGAACTGCCTGCTGTCTCGTCTCTTTTCCACTCTCCCCCTTAGGTGAGTTATCCTGAACTCCACCTTGGTCTTCAGATCCACCAGCTGCATAAGAACCTCCAAAACCAGAACCAGAGACTCCTGTTCCACTAGCACCACCTGCACCAGCATCGGGGGGAGGTTGTTGCGGCTCGAAACACTCAGGGGGCACAAAATTTCTGATTGTGAACATCACTCTACTGATCTCCACAGCCAGTGTATCCATTGTAGTCTCCATTGCTCCCATCCTCTCATTCAGAGTGTTTTCCAAGACACCACCAGCATGGCCCAAGTCATTTACCTTGTTTGTCAAAACATTAAAAGCTGTAGCTTGACTTGCCATTCGTGCTGCGTAGTCATCAAGAGCCCTTTGATTGTTTCCAATGTTCATCCCTAACTGCCCCATCGTCTGCCCAAACTGCTTCATCTGATTTTCCATAGAAGTCATACGTGTATCAAGATTTTCAATGTTAAGGGACGGTGTTTGGTTTAGGTGACCTCGCTCTAATACTCGTTCTGTTAGTATTTGGCGCTCGGTTTCGGGCCTTAAAAATGAAGGTCCCTCTCTCCCTAACCTCTCACACACACTCCCTGTCTCACGCTCGTGTATGTCTTCAATAAGTGATCCAAAATATGAAGCAGTACCTGCAGAAACTGGATAAGCAATATAATTTGCAGTTATGAGATCAATTTCTGTTGGTTCCTGAGTTGGAATCTCAGGCTGAGAGGCTACAAAGTGTTCTTGTACAACATCAGAACCGATCCTCTTTGCAGCATCAGTACGTACCGGTGAAGGTACGGCTAAAGCTCTTAAAGCTTCATGTCCTTTTGAAGCAACAGTATCTTCAAGAGGTACATAATCCTCATCAAAATCCCTATGTGCAGATTGTTCAAGGGGAGAACCACTCTCGTGAGGTGGAGTGGTTGCGTGTGACATACTAGGGTTTGACTGAGGTTTAGAAGTAGCAGCATGAGAAAATTTGGCTTTCTTTTGAGTAAGAGGCTGCTCTTCGGGGTCACTCGCCTCATCATATCCTACATTTACATGTGCTGGCTGTCTGGATTCCGGTGACAGGGGTGAACGAGAATAAGAATGTATGACAGACTCAGAAATATGGCTCTCACCCTGGGATAGATCCTGCGGGCTAGCAGTCTCTTGGGTTCCGGAATCAGATACATAGGAAGAGGAATGAGTAGTATACAAAGAGAGATTACCTGATTCATTACCTTGTTCGTCATCGCTCTGCTCATCAGGAATCCCTTCAAATGCCTCAGCATGAGCAGACTGATTCTGAGCATATGATGAAACTTGCGATGATTCCGCCAAAGTGGTAACTCCTGCATCATATTTAAGCCACAGTTGAATGTTTTCAGGAATTGACATTGGTTTACCTTGATGTTTATCCTGATTATCAATTGTTGAAAGTGACTTAGTGCCCATCCCTAGTGGTGCAGATGTTGGGCTTCTGGCAAATCCCTGTCTAACAGCTAGAGCATCCTTCGGTATTAACTCATTAATCAGCATCTGTAAGAACCGAGGAAACCAGCAGACAACATCTGTTGTGTTGAGGTCTCTGCTTGCTGGAGATCCCATTACACCCACTATCTCAGAGAGAACTATGCGTCCATAATTTATATCCAGTTCTCTTGCTAGGGCAATTCCAAAGTTTTGCATGGGAATTGGAATTTGATGAAAATCTTTTTCACGTGCCCGAAAACATTTTGTGATAGCCTCGAAAAAGTAATTCCATTCCACATGAAAGAATTGTTTTTGGATGTTTCCAGTGATCCGGCCAGTCGGAGTATAACATCCTATTTCTTCAAAGAAACTGAGGCGTTCTGCAGCTGTAGGTTCTGGATCATAAGCATCTTTTATCGGGAATTCCAGAACCCTGTTGACAATTTCTTCAGTCACCTCATATTCCTGACCCGCTAGGGTAAACCTGAAACCGTAGGGGGTTGTTTTGCTCCCAAAAGTAACCGCACTAGTCCATAATTGCTGTAAAGCATCATGTACTAGTGTAGGTTTAGCAGTAAAAGCATGGCTAGCTTTGGAGTACAAATTAAGAAATCGTATCCAAAACTTAAAGCGCGGGAGTTGATCACCAATTTCCGTAGAAATATTATAATAATTGTTTTTAGCAAGTGAAAAATGGTGAACCATTTTAATTAAAATGTTTTTCCTTAACAAATGTGAGGTATTTTCGAAAAACAATTAATTAAAGAAATCACAGTTATAGCCCTTTTAATTTCTTTTGTGAATACCAACAATCACTTCGAGAAATCAAACTACGGAATATAAACAAGTAATTAACAAATTCACAGTTTTATCCCTTTCAATTTATCGAGAAAACCAAAAGCAATCTGAGAAATTAAACTATGGGATATAAACAACAATCACTGAGAGGCGAATAACAACAACCAATTATACCAGTGAGATCAGTGAAGTTATGTGTGTATACACCAGTGAAATCGTGTGTATATGTCTGTGAAGTGGTGTGTGTATATACGTGTGTATATATGTCGAGGAAGAAGAACAGATACACAAACACACAAACTCATATATTACTAATCACTCAGATAATGGCAGTCAAAAATCGGGCATTAATTCGAGATCTGTATGAGTTTAGTCACAAAAATCACGAACAGTGGTTTGTAAGTCGAAATCGCCTGTATGTATATGGAGGCTGCTGTAAAACTGAATTAGGTAAAAGTGAATGAATGGATCGAGTTAGAGATGTATATATAGGCATGATTGTGAAATGACAAAAGTGTCCCTGTTAAAAAGAATGAAAACACTAAGTACATACAGGGAGAACCTAAGTCGAACTCTATCTCGAACATTATCTCGAACTTCGAGATAAAGTTCGAGATAGATGTTAACTCGAAAAACCAACTCGAACAAACAATGTTATTTCCAACAAATAATGTTAACTCGAACACTTGAACCATTTAATCAGTAAAGACCATTTAAACAGCAAAAACCACCATGGAATACCTATCTCGAACATCAAGTCGAAATTCGAGTTGAGTTTCGAGATAGAGACTAACTCGAAGTTATTAACTAACTCGAAGTTATTCTCTCAGACTTGATCTTTTCAAAAAATATCCCCAGTAAGATAGACATTATCTGGAATATTTTGAATAAAGAAATAGGCACACTGGTAACTCGAATTCGAATCTTAAGTCGAATTTCGAGATGAATTTCGAGATAGAGACTAACTCGAAATTCTTCCCAGACTTAGAATTTTCAAAATTTCACTCTGGAAGCTCAAATCGAAATCCAAGTAGAATTTCGAGATGAGTTTCGAGATAGATACTAACTCGAAATTTTGAAGATACTTGGAATAATTTGACAATTTTTCTTGAAAAACTCAACACTTAATATTGCCAAATTAATATAAATATCAATTCAAGGATTTTAATATATGACATAATTAAAACATTCCTTGATAATTCTAAGGCCTCTAATTACATGAAAAACTCAGGTAAATTCATCTAAAAATCATGCAAAATTTAGAATATTATGAATTTAACTCCCCCTATGATCATGCAATCTAACAAGCATAAATTCAAAGATTTGTGCTATAAAAGACACTTAAAAACACAATGAATTCATGTAAAATGACACTATATGCACCCTATAACAATCATTAATTGGGCATTTTAAAGTCTAAGCACATAATGATTAAATAGCTTGCATATACAAACATAACCATGGATTTTACAGATAGAAGGCTTTACTAACTTGTGTTAAGCATTCCCAATTCACCAACCAATCTATTGAATGTTACTTCATCAAGAGGTTTGGTGAATATATCTGCAATTTGTTGCATTGTGGGCACAAAATGTAGCTCCACAGTCCCCTCCTCAACATGTTCTCTTATGAAGTGATACCTGATGTCGATATGCTTGGTTCTTGAGTGATCTACAGGATTGTTGGTTATGGCAATGGCACTTGTGTTGTCACACATAATTGGAATTTTCTTGTGCTCCATGCCATAATCCTTCAATTGGTTCCTCATCCACAGTATTTGAGCTACACAGCTTCCAGCAGCAATGTACTCAGCTTCAGCAGTAGAAGTAGATACTGTATGTTGCTTTTTACTTTGCCAGGACACCAATCTTCTGCCAAGAAATTGACAAGCACCAGATGTGCTTTTCCTATCAATCCTGCAACCTGCATAGTCTGAATCCGTATAGCCAATTAGATTAAAACCTGTATCTCTTGGGTACCAAATCCCTAGATTTGGTGTGCCCTTGAGATACCTAAAAATTCTTTTGACGGCTATGAGATGTGATTCTCTAGGATCCGCTTGGAATCTTGCACATAAACAAGTCGCGAACATTATATCGGGTCTACTTGCAGTTAAATAGAGAAGTGAGCCAATCATACCTCGATAGCTTATGATGTCAACTGGTTTACCTGATTTGTCTTCATCAAGCTTCGTGGCTGTTGCCATGGGAGTCTTAGCTGCTGATGCATCTTCTAGATTATACTTCTTGAGTAAATCTCTGACGTACTTGGATTGACAGATAAAGATACCATCTTTTCTCTGACTGATCTGTAATCCAAGGAAGAAAGACAGCTCTCCCATCATGCTCATCTCGTATTTCTCTTGCATTAGCTTAGCAAATTTCTCGCACAAGCGCTCATTAGATGACCCGAAGATAATATCGTCCACATAGACTTGAACAAGTATTAAATCATTCTTCACATTTTTATAGAACAATGTTTTGTCAATTACTCCCTTCGTAAAACCACTTTCAATTAAGAATAAGGATAGGGTTTCATACCAACATCTTGGGGATTGCCTGAGGCCATAGACAGATTTGAAGAGAAGATACACAAAATCTACAAGTTCTGGATCAATGAAGCCAGGCGGCTGTTCCAGATACACCTCTTCTTCTAACTCTCCGTTCAGGAAGGCACTTTTCACATCCATCTGAAAAACCTTGAAGTTCTTATGTGCTGCAAATGCCAAGAACATCCTGACTGCCTCAAGTCTTGCAACTGGTGCATAGGTCTCATCATAATCAATTCCTTCTCGCTGAGAATAACCTTTTGCAACCAAACGAGCCTTGTTTCGAGTTACAAGTCCGTTTTCATCCATTTTATTTCTGAATACCCACCTAGCTCCAATTACTGATTTGTTCTTTGGTCGGGGTACCAGTTTCCAAACTTTCTGCCTTTCAAACTGATTGAGTTCCTCTTGCATTGCAATCACCCAATCAGCATCACCAAGTGCTTCTTCTATTTCTTTAGGTTCAAGCTTGGATAAGAACCCAGAATATAAGCAAATATTAGCCAGGTCAGCTCTTGCAGTTCTTCTAGTAGACACACCAGCATCTGGATCACCAATAATTAATTCAAACGGATGGTCTCTATTCCATATCCGTTCTCTTGGAAATTGTCTTGATGATTCAGCTTGACTTTCTGAGTTGTGGTGCTGACTACTTTGATTATTTTCACTAACTCATCCTGAGTTAGTGCCAGCTCCTACAGAACTAGAGTCAACTCGACTCGAGCCTTGAAAAGTAGTCCTTGAGCTGCTATTTACTCCCCCTGAGTTGTTGCCGGTTCGTACTGAAGAGGTCTCTTCTGATCTTGTAGAATTAGCTTGTTCACTAGACTCAGGTTCTTCACGTACACTTGGAACATTTAATGGGACAACCAACTCAGGTTCATCTTCAAATTCTTCTAAGTCCAGATTCTGAAATTTTAGGGACTCAGGTTCACTAGAATCTCTTGAAATTGATGGGAGTTTGGTATCGTCGAATCTGACGTTGTAGCTTTCAGTCACTTTTCGATCATTCACTAAGAACACCCTATAAGCTGCCACCACATCTGTGGAGTAACCAACAAAGATTCCTTCACGAGCTTTTGCTGCAAACTTGCCTAGATTTTCATTATCTATAAGTACATAGCATTTTGCTCCAAAGACATGAAAGTATTTGATTGTTGGTCTTCTGCCGTTCATTAGCTCACATGGTGTCTTTTCTTTATCTTTTATGATCAAGGATCGATTTTGAGTGTAACATACGGTACTCACTGCTTCTGCCCAGAAGTACAGAGGAAGTTTCGAATCATACAACAAAGTTCTTGCTGCTTCAACCAATGTTCTATTCTTTCTTTCAACTACTCCATTTTGTTGTGGAGTTCTCGGGGCTGAATACTGACGACGTATTCCCTTAGATACACAGAAGTCATTCAGCACTGCGTTTTTGAATTCAGTGCCATTGTCTGATCTAATCGTCTTCACAGTAAGTGTTGAAACATTCTCAATTTGAGTTATGTGATCAATGATTAGGAAAGGTACTTCGTCTTTCGTCATTGCGAACAATACCCATGTATACTTGGAAAAATCATCCACGATTACCAATGCATATCTTTTCATAGACAAAGATAGGACATTCACTGGGCCGAACAAATCCATATGAAGAAGTTGCAGAGGCTCAGTAATACTAGAAATTTCTTTGCTTTTATGCGATGCTCGCTTCGACTTTCCCATTTCACAAGCTTCACAGAGTCCTTTCGGAGCGAACTCCATTTGAGGTAGATCTCTCACCAATTCTCGCCTCGCGAGAGCATTCATCGTTTTGAAGTTTAAGTGAGATAGCTTTTTGTGCCATAACCAGCTTTCATCATCCGAGGCTTTGCTGTAAAAACAGGTGACCTCATTCTGATTTGCTGAATCCATGTCTGCAATAAAAAGATCTGCCTTTCGAACTCCTCTCAAAGCCAGTGAGCCTTCCTTGATGTGAGTGATTGATACACCTTTCTTGTTGAAGACAATTTCGTAACCTTTGTCACAGAATTGACTGATACTCAACAAATTGTGCTTTAATCCCTCAACATAGGAAATATCTTCAATGATGACATTGCCAGTTTTTAGTTTGCCATATCCCTTTGTCACACCTATGCTGTCATCTCCAAAGGTAACATAAGGGCCAGCTTTCATAACCAACTCTGTAAGCAGGGACTTGTTTCCAGTCATATGCCTCGATGCTCCACTTTCTAGCACCCATATAACTTTATTTCTATTCTGCTTAATGCCCTCTGGTTCCTCTGATGTCTCAGCCATGAGCGCAAAGTTTGCTACATGCGTAACATCTTCCTCATCTGAATCATCCCAAGCTCTTCCTTCTGTTACTAATAAAGCTCTTTTTCCATGTTTTTCTTTCACCAGCGATTCATACTTGCTTTTGAGGGCTTCAAATGACTCTTTTGGATAAGTCTGTTTAGGCTTTTTGCAGTCCGAAGCAAAGTGTCCAGCTTTACCACAGTTATAGCATTTGAACTTCATTTTGAAATCCAAAGGAGATTTGTAGCTGGTACTTTTGCCTTTACCTCTGAAGCCTGACGAACTACCACCACCCTTAGCAGTCCGATAGTAAGATGAAGAATTTCTCTGTGGTCGGTTGCTCTTTCTGAATCTCATGTTGCTGAACTTCCTTGCCATGTATACCACGACACTATCGTCCATGTTGTCCAGCTCTTCTTGGGTGTAGTAATCATCATCACTGTTAGATGTGCACTCGTCATCATTATCAACTTGATGTGGTGCATGTGATGATTTAGTCTTTTCTGCAACCATTGCCTTCTTAGACTCTTCCTCATCAGCAACTAATCCTGATGCAGTTTCTTTTCCTTTTGAATCATTGTCCCATGCTTGATCTTGAAGTATTTCCAGCTCATAGGTCTTTAATATTCCATAATATTCTTCCAGAGAAGTTGTATGCAAATCTCTGGTTTCTCTTACTGCGTAGACCCTATGTTCAATGCTCTTTGGCTGGTTTCTCAGATATCTCGTATTGGTCTCAACCATGGGTAGAGTAACACCTCTCAGATTCAAATCCAATACCAACTGACTGAATCTTAGATAGACGTCTGTTATGCCTTCTCCTTTTCTTATTCTGAAGGTGTCATACTCCATCTTGAGTATAAGTGTCTTGTTGCTTCTAACCTCTGCAGATCCTTCCATGACAACTTCTATCTTGTCCCAAATCTTCTTTGCTGTATTCAAACCTTTGACTATGTTGAACATTTCATGATCAAGAGATTCCATCAAGGTTTGTCTTACAGAAGTATCATAAGCTATTTGCTCCTTGTCAGCATCCGTAAAGTCCGCTGCCTTTTTAGGCTCAGACCGAGCAGGTATAACCTCCTCTCCTTCCGTACGCTGAGGGATAGCTTTCATTGGAACAAATTTACCCTTTTCAAGGACTTCCAGATATTCAGGGTTAACTGTCTCCAAGTAGAGTCTCATTCTGAAAACCCATTCTTCATAGTGATCTCGGTTGAACATTGGGATCTTGAATGTATTTTTAGGAGCCATTTCAATTCTGGTCACTAAAAAGTTTCTAAGTACCCAAGACTAGGCTGTGTAGAATATATATGTAGAACTTTTGCCTAAGTCGAAATTTCTCTAAGTAGAAATTTTGCTCAAGTCGAACTTCACCAAGTAGAAATTATCCAAGTCGAAATTCTATGTAGAAAATCTCAAGTAGAAATTCTATGTAGAACTTTTGTCCTTAGAATAAATTTTCTGCAGATTTCTTTAATATTGAATAAACAATATTATCTCTTTAACACCTTTTTGACTTTTGATACTTTACTCACCGAAAGCACCTAACCCACTTGCTAGGTACTGAGTATGTTTTGTTTTGCTTTCGGCCAAGGAATAATATATCACCACAAAAGTTCAAAAACACCTTTTTATTCTTTTACTATTTATCTGTTTGAAAAAGGAGATCAAAAAGTTGTTGGGTTGTCTTCTTTGATAAGAACAGATGATGAACACTCAAGAACACCAAATATCAATGAACCCAGATTAATTCACAAAAATTAATTAACATACACCCAAGCTAAATAATCACACCTGGAGTATTTAAATAATTTTTTCGGATGAGTTTTCACTACCAACGAATTAAAGCACACTTTTCGAGAAAATGAAAAGTAGATCTAGAAAATGAAAACTCACGATTCTTCTACCAAACACAAGGATCTATGTTTTGTATGTTAAACATCCGCTCTGATACCAATTGTTAGGTCCAAATGTGTTGTAGAGGGGGGGTGAATACAACTTTTCGAATATGAGAAGCAATAAATACGATGCAATAAATGAACATGCAGATTCAAGGAATATATTTCTTATATATAACTTGAAATGGTTGCTACAACATTCATTACAAAGTATAACAGAAGTTCAGAGAGAAGTGAATGATACTAAGCTCTGTGAATGCACTCTCTCTCTTTTTCTTGTGTTTTCTCAATTATAGCTCTCTAAAATAAAACATTACACAAGTACTTCTATTTATACTACATGTAATCTATGTCCTGTAGTCTTCAAAGACTAAGATATACGTGGCCCAATGATGTCCACATAAATCTTGCCTTATCTTGAAAGCTTGGAAATCTGCCAATCAGAAGATGCCATGTGTCATGTTGAAGCTGCACTCTAAGTAGAACTTCTACTTGAGAATTTCTACTTAGCCATCTCGAATTTCTAAGTAGAACTTCTACTTAGAAATATTCTACTTGGACATCTAGAATATTTAGTACTTAGAAAATATTCTGGTCTTCAACTTGAAACTTCAATGCACATCTTGAACTTGTGATATCTTCATGTCTTCTTTATTCTTCAGCAAGCTCTTGAACATGGATCATTATTACTGACATAAACTTGCTATCAATGTCCTGACACTTGATGCACTGGTCTGGTTCATAAGTGACTAGTCTTGATAGTGTTTCTGCTTCTCGAATAAATTACCATATTCACTTAGTAACTTGGCTTTCCAATGTTCGCTTTCCTTCTTGTTCACTTGAAATCAATTGGTCTTGTTGATACTGATAGTTATGATCTTGATTCTCGATTTCTCAAATCACTGAGGCATGAACAACTTTGACTTGAACTTCTCTCAATGATTTCTTCTTGGCTTGATCATAGTTAACATGTTCAATTGTATCAATTACCTTGTCTTCATATAGTGTTGATTTCTTGCGACTTCTTGTTCTTGATTGTCTTCTGGTTAAGTATCTTTTCCTTTAATTGAGTTACATTAGTTATAGTGTTACAAGTTTATACACTCTGCCTTTCAATCTTTGAGCCATGCCTGACAGAGTTTGAGGAAACGCCCTACACTTCAAGGCGTCACTTGCGGGCTGCAATAGCAGTGCGTTTGAAAACGTCCTAACATGATTTGCGGGATCACCCGTTCCATCATAAGCCTTGATTGTCGGCATCTTGAACTTCCTGGAGATGTGAGCATTCATCACCTCCTCGGTAAACGGGGGTGTGGGATCATCAGGATCCCCAAGTGGTATCAGATCCTTGGGGTTGCCCTTTGGAGTTTCCACCATTGTTGTTCTTCCAGTTGGGGCATCAGCCCTTCTCTGCCTTCTTGAAGGCCTCTCCAAATCTATAAAGGGAATCGGTCCTGATGTTGGAGGAGGTTGAGTCTGATTCAGCCTAGCTTGTTCCCTTGCAATATCTTCCTTTATCCTTAGAATCTCAGCCTCATGAGCCTTGATTCTCTCAGCAGCTGTCAATGGGGGTCCATTATGGATAGTTTGTGTTCTCCTTCTTGGTTCCCTACTAGCACGTCGCCTTCTTGGGGCTTCCTCACGATCATCATCATCAGACGATGAATCCTCAGTATAGGGGCCGGAGTAGTCATAGTATTCTCGATCTCGGATCTGCAAGGCGTGGCCACTAGGTCCAGCTCCTTGAGGTGGAGGGTAGTTAGGCATCCCATACATTGGGTTGGTGTTCACGGGGAGATTCGTAGTATGGATCTGGACCCCATGTGGGGGGTGGTTAGGATCGACTACCAAGGGAGAAACCACCACCTGAAGAGGATTGGTACCTTGATTTGTATGGATGATCGGAGGTAACGTACTCTCAACATGGGATGTTGTCCCTAGAGGTTGAGAAACTTGATGTTGAACAATCGCCCCGGTCGTCGGAGGCACCGGATCCGTGGTGGGCGGTACAGAACTGAGTGGCAGGGGCTCGGTAATTGTCGGTGTCCTTCGTGTTTGAACCATGGTTGATGTCTGTTTCCCACAGACGGCGCCAAATGTCGTGGAATAAAAACTAGGTTATTAGATTGCGGCTAGGGTTTGCTGTATTTAATGCTAGGGTGCATGAGCTTCGTGCTTTAATGGCTGCTCTCGTGCTCGTGGATGAATCTGCCTTCACAAGATGCCTACGTACTTTGATGAATATCAAAGATCAAGCCAAAAAACGTAGTTCTGAGGATGAGGGGTCAGACCCTTTATATAGGCTGAGAAGCCCTAGAATCGTAGTAGAATTAGGTGACTTGGTGGGCAAGTCACCGCCTTGAGGAAGGTTCTAGACTCCTTCCTTGTAGGGATCAGTTTCCTTGTGGAAGTAGGTGCCTTGGAGGCTAAGTCAGGCAGGAGTAATATCCTTATTTGACTCTTATTGCTGAGCAGGTTATTACCCCTAATATTAATTACGAAATTAATATCATAAATAGGGTTTGGGCCCATTTAATGGGCCCCACGTTTTGACCATATTGGGCCTAATTAATGCCGCATTAAATGTGTCTTTAGGGCTTACTTTTAGCCCATATCAACTAGAATGCTATATTAATCAAAAATTTCAAATGAAAATAAGATTAATAACCAAAATTTGTTTTCTATTTCTTTTTAATTTCTGGATAGTTGCAGCTGGATAATAGTTGTTAAACCATCACTAAATTAAAGACGATTTCTTGAATTTTGTGTAGGCTTTAAAATCGTCTAAATCTGATTTGTAAAAATTTATCTAGATATAACAAAATTATTAAATTTATAAATAATAAGTTTTGATTGATTTATACTCAAATTTGGTTATTTATTTCCCAAATCTTTCTAATTTGTAAATTCTTTATTTTTAAAATAAAATATTAAAATTTATTTGATAAAAGAAATTCAATATAAATATTGTAAATATAAATACTATTTATATAAATACTAGAGCCAATTGTTTTTTTTTTTGCTAAATTGCCAATTATTTGTTAATATAATTATATAATTATAAATATTTAGAAAAAAATCATGCACGGGAGGTTATAAGTAGGGCTGTAAATTGATTCGTGCTACCCGGTAGGCCTGTCAATGGATCAGATATACGATCTGCACTGATTTAAATGGATATGAATTGACCTGAAAAATATCCGATCCGGAACCCGATCCGATAAGAACGAGCCAAATAATAAATGGATCGGATATGGATTTAGCCTGATCCGATCCGCTTATCCACGACCCGATCCGTTTAATTATATAATTATATATTATATAATATATAAAATATAATATATATATATATATATATATATATATATGTTAGAAATGATTGATGAGAACAGTGTTTGGAAGCTATAGTGACAAAACAGAGTTTAGCTGGAAGCAGTCAGAGTTTAGTTAAACACTGACTGGAAGCGCAACAAAGGTTGTTTAAACTCTGTAGCGGTATTGTCTGAAGAGTCAACAGTGTTTGAAGATTGATACAAGATAAATTTGGAAGCAATATCTTTGAAGATTGGAAAGCTGTCAAAGAGATTGAGTTGACTTAGAAGACTTGAAGCAATCGTGATTGATATCAATTGTATAGCTTAATTATAGGAGAATCAATTACTGATTGTACGAAGCTGTATGTTTTATAAATACAGTTAGGTTAACCCTAGAAGGGTATCGAACATTGAGAAATTCATTGATTGTAACCTAAGCAGCTCTCTGTGATATTTTACATCACTGAGAGAGGAATTGTTAATTCCAAACAGTTTTTAAGTATTAAACATTGTGTTCTTGTTAAGTTACTCATACAGTATTTGATTAACTATTGTGAATTCGACCTAACAAGTGGTATCAGAGCCAATCTGTTACTTTATTACAGTTAAAGATCCAAAAACACAATAGTAATCAATGGCAGAGATACCTCCACCATCTGAGAAAGTCCCTACTACTGTTAGTAGGTATGAAACAATTAGGGTTCCTATACTTAGGCCATCAGAGTATGCAATTTGGAAGGTGAAGATGACCATGTTTCTGGAGGCTACAGATCCAGAATACCTTGATAGAATTTATGAAGGTCCTCACAAACCTACAAAGTTATCTGCTGCTGCTGCTGGTGAGGAATCAAAGGTCATTCCAAAAGAAAAGAAAGATCTAACTGCTGAGGATCTTTCATCTATTGCAAAGGATGCAAAAGTAAGACACTTACTTCACAGTGCATTAGACAATGTTATGTCTAATAAAGTGATTAATTGCACAACTGCAAAGGAAATATGGGATGCACTTGAGGTTAGGTGTCAAGGAACTCCTGCAATCAAGAAAAACAGAAGAAACATACTCACTCAGGAGTATGAGCACTTTGAGGCAAAGTCTGAAGAAACCATGACAGAAACATTTGACAGATTCTGTAAACTGCTCAATGATTTGTCATTGGTTAACAAAGAATATGATTTAGAAGACTCAAATCTCAAGTTTCTTCTTTCTCTACCTGAAAAGTGGGATGTGAAAACAACCACTATAAGAGATAACTATGAACTTGGTGAAACAGAGATTGATGAAATTTATGGACTGCTCAAAACCCATGAATTGGAATTGGAGCAGAGAAACAAAAGATCAAGTAGAAAGTCAAAGTCTGTTGCACTTAAGGTTGAGGAGAAACCATCAAAGAAGGAAGCATCAAGGAAAAAGGCAAAAGGAAAAGCTTTAGTCATACACTCAGAAAGTGAGTCATCAAACACTGATGATGACTCAAATACAGATGAAACATCTGATTCTGAAGATGATGAAGAGATGATGCAAATGGCTGCATTGATGGTAAAGACCTTCAAGAAGATGGGATTCAAGAACTTCAAGAAGGGAAAGAGATTCTTCAAGGACTACTCAAAGTCTGACAAGAAGAATTTCAAGAAATCTGAGGGAAAGGACTTCAAATCTGGTAAGAAAGATAAGTCTGAAATTCAATGCTACAAGTGTAAGGAGATGGGTCACTATGCTCCTGAGTGCAAGAAGGGTAAAACTGAAAAGGCACTCTACACCAAAGGCAGAGATTGGGCAGACACTTCAGATTCAGATGAGGAAGTCAACTATGCACTCATGGCTACTACTCAAAATGAAGATGATGATCTCAAGGTACCCCCAACTACCTATGCTTATAACACTGATAATATAACTGAATTAAGAATTTATCTTAAAGCATTGCATATCAGTTATAGGGATCAGACTTTAGAAAATGAGAGGATAAAAAGTGAGTGCTCTCAACTCAAAGATAGAAACAAACTTGTTGAGGAAAAGCTTGAAAACATGAATAAAATTCAGAAGGAGAGAGATGATGCAGTGTTTATTGAACAGGAGTTGCTAGGTAAGTATAAGCAACTAGAATCTGAATTGGAGGATACTAAACACATCATTAAAACTTGGACACACTCTGGTAAAGATACTCAAGAAGTGTTTCAGTCAGATACAGTAGGTCTAGGTTACTCTGAGGGAGATGAACTTAGATTTGAAAATTTGGTAAAAGTTAGACCACATCGTTCATCTTAAGGTAATGTCATGGGAACAGGTGGACCTAAGACTGAAGCACAGAAAAAGGCTGTTAAAGAGTCATATGCTAAGACTTTTGTTAAAGAGGCTAACATTGGTTTAATGACAGATAAACAACTCAAGCATAAGCTTAAGGAGATAAAATCTGTCAACAAACAGAGATTGCCTAAGAAAAAGAAAAATGGAAAGGTAGGTATAACATCAGGAATTAAGCCAATGCTTGCTTCATTAGCTCCTAGAAAAACATGCTTTAATTGTGGTAGCACTAATCATCTTGCTAATTTCTGCAGTAAGAATAAGAACATTAATTCTTTGCCCTCTAAAACTGCAGTAAAGAGTGATTATGTGAGAACTAGACCACAGACTTTATGCAAACACTGTGGAAGTACATGGCATTCTATTTACACTTGCAGAGATTATCATGCTATTTACTACAATTACTATGAACCCAAACCAAATTTGAAATGGGTTAAAGTAAACTCTGCAAATGTAAACTCTAAAAAAGTTAGCTTAAACTCTGATAATGTGAATTCCGCTGCAAAAGCTAACAGAATTAAGAAAGCCAAAGGATCCAAGCAAGTCTGGATCCTTAAAACTAACAATCAGTGATTGTTTGTGATTGCAGGGCACCAGGGTGAGTACCCTAGTCGTGGACAGTGGATGTTCAGGACACATGACTGGAAATAAAGCCCTGCTATCAGAGTATGAGGAGAAGGCTGGCCCAAAAGTTTCCTATGGAGATGGCAACATAGGACATACTCTGGGATATGGCAACATTAATCTTGGAAATGTCATCATCACAAATGTAGCTCTGGTTCCAGGACTCAAGCATGATCTGCTATCTGTGAGTCAAATCTGTGACAGAGGATATCATGTGGATTTTCAGCCTGAATATTGTCAAGTGATCAGTAAATCTACAGGGAAAGTTGCTCTAGTTGGAAATAGACACAATAACATCTATGAAATTAAATTGTCAACAAACACTGATGGCAAAGCAGTGTGTCTGTCTACAAGAATGTCCAGTGAAGAGAGTTGGAAATGGCATAAGAAACTCTCTCATTTGAACCTGAACAACATCAATGAGCTAATCAAGAATGATCTTGTAAGCGGTCTACCAAGGTCTTTGTTGAATGTAGAAGGCATGTGTGATTCTTGTCAAAAGGCCAAACAGAGAAAAGCCTCCTTCAAAAGCAAATCTGAGTCTTCAATTGTTGATCCTTATCATCTCCTACATGTTGATCTTTTTGGACCAGTGAATGTGATGTCTCTTGGAAAGAAGAAATATGCTCTAGTCATTGTTGATGAATATACCAGATACACATGGGTATATTTTCTTGCAAAGAAGGATGAAACTGCATTAACACTGACAGAACATATAATCCAACTGGACAAAGGGTCAGAGAATCAAGTGAAGATAATCAGAAGTGACAATGGAACTGAATTCAGGAATTCATCAATGGAAGAATTTTGCAAGAGTAAAGGAATCAAACAAGAGTTTTCTGCACCTGGCACTCCACAACAAAATGGTGTAGTGGAGAGGAAGAATAGAACCTTGATAGAAGCTGCCAGAACCATGCTAGATGAAGCAAAATTGCCAACATACTTCTGGGCAGAAGCAGTTCAAACTGCTTGTTTTACTCAAAATGCAACACTGATCAATAAGCATGGTAAAACACCATATGAAATGGTGAAAAAGAAGAAGCCAAATCTAAAATATTTTCATATTTTTGGATGCAAGTGCTTTGTGTTGAAGACTCATCCTGAACAGTTGACCAAATTTGATCTAAAGGCAGATGAAGGAATTTTTGTTGGCTATCCACTGTCAACAAAGGCATTCAGAGTTTATAATCTGAGAACTAGAGTGATCATGGAATCAATTCATGTGTAATTTGATGACAAGAAAATAACTGGACTTGAAGATGTCAATGAACATGATCTACTCCACTTTGAAAATGAAGATTTATTCTCTGAAAAAGTAAACTCTGATCAGACTGATCTGACAAACTCTGTTGATCTAAACTCTGAACCTCTACTGGTAAATACTGAAGAAACTCTTCAATCAGAAACAAGGGAAGAACCAGTTGAGGGGGAGCATGAAGAATCACATCAAAGTGATAATTCAAACACTGAAAGTGACTCAGTTGATAATTCTGAATCAAACTCTGTTGAATCAAACTCTGTTGATTCAAACTCTGTTGATAATTCTGAGCAGTCACATTCAGGGGGAGCATCAGAGAATGAAGAGAGGCACCAAGAAAATCAGGAGAGCATGGATCAAGGGGGAGGATCACATGATGACAGAAGCAATTTACCTTCTGCAAGAAAATGGACTAAATCTCACACACCTGATTTGATTATTGGTGATCCTGATGCAAAAGTAAGGACAAGAAGTGCAACAACAAATGAATGTCTGTTTCATGCATTCTTGTCACAATCTGAGCCAAAGAAAGTGGAAGAAGCTCTTAAAGATGCTGACTGGATAACAGCAATGCAAGAAGAGCTAAATGAATTTGAAAGAAATGAAGTGTGGACCCTTGTACCAAGGCCCAAGAACAGATCCATTGTTGGTACTAA
Organism: Kitagawia praeruptora; assembly: GCA_037693485.1. Taxonomy (NCBI): domain Eukaryota; kingdom Viridiplantae; phylum Streptophyta; class Magnoliopsida; order Apiales; family Apiaceae; genus Kitagawia; species Kitagawia praeruptora. The sequence goes on along the minus strand of CM075345.1, from coordinate 41,829,722 downwards.
ATGGGTTTTCAGAAATAAAATTGACAGTGATGGTGTTATCACAAGGAACAAAGCAAGACTGGTTGCAAAAGGCTATTCACAACAGGAAGGGATAGACTATGATGAAACATTTGCTCCAGTTGCTAGATTGGAGGCAATCAGAATCTTTCTTGCATATGCCTCTCACATGAAATTCAAAGTGTTTCAGATGGATGTGAAAAGTGCATTTTTAAATGGAAAACTTGAAGAAGAAGTGTTTGTGGAACAACCACCAGGTTTTGTAGATCCAAAATATCCAGACCATGTCTACAGGTTAGACAAGGCACTCTATGGACTTAAGCAGGCACCAAGGGCATGGTATGAAACCCTTGCCAAATTTCTACTAGAAAGTGGATTTCACAGAGGTACTATTGACAAAACTCTGTTTTATTTCCAATCTGGTAGTGACTTGCTCTTAGTTCAGATATATGTAGATGACATCATTTTTGGATCTACTAATGATAAACTCTGTAAGAAGTTTGCCAAACTCATGCAGTCAAGATATCAAATGAGTATGATGGGAGAGCTTAGTTATTTTCTAGGCCTACAGGTGAAGCAAACAGATGATGGAATTTTTATAAATCAAGCAAAATATACCAGAAATCTTCTCAAGAAATTTGGTATGCTTGACTGTTCATCTGCAACAACTCCCATGGCAACTGCAACAAAATTGGACAAAGATGCAGGGTCATCAGTAGATATGACAAGCTACAGAGGAATGATTGGTTCTCTACTCTATTTAACAGCTAGTAGACCTGATATCATGTATGCCACTTGTTTGTGTGCAAGGTTCCAGGCAGATCCAAGAGAACCACATTTAACAGCAGTAAAGAGGATTTTTAAGTATCTCAAGGGCACTATGACTTTGGGGCTGTGGTATCCAAGAGAATCAGAGTTTAAACTACTTAGTTATTCAGATGCAGACTTTGCAGGATGTAAGATAGACAGAAAAAGCACCAGTGGAAGTTGTCAATTTCTGGGTGACAGACTTGTTTCCTGGTACAGCAAGAAACAGAAGTCAATATCTACATCTACAGCTGAAGCAGAGTATATTGCTGCTGGTAGCTGCTGTGCACAGATTTTATGGATGAAGAATCAACTGCTGGATTATGGATTAAGGTATACCAAAATACCTATTTACTGTGATAATCAAAGTGCTATTGCAATGACAGGTAATCCAGTACAACATTCAATGACAAAGCACATCAGCATAAGGTATCACTTCATCAGAGAGCATGTAGAGGAAGGAAACATTGAGCTTCACTTTGTGTCTACAGAACAACAACTTGCAGATATCTTCACCAAGCCATTGAGTGAAGCTACATTTACAAGACTGGTCAATGAACTAGGAATGGTCTCTAGTTTTGACTAGAGATGTTGGTTAGACTCAAAGACTTATCTCTAAAATAAATTGCTCATGTTTCTGCAAATTGTTAAGTGCTATGTGAACCTTAGTATTAAACTCTGTTCTGCATGTTAATGTTTAAAACTTGTTAAACTCTGTCAGCATGTCTGTCTGTTAAATACTTTTAACATGTTGGATACACTCAGTGAATTCAGAATTGATTTTTGTCTGAATGAAAACACCAATGAAGAAAATGTATGAAGCATGATTCTCAGTAATTAAATCATGATTCTTTCTGATTCACTGTAATCTAATCAGACTTTGTGCAGTAAATCAACACAGCATGATACTGTTTCATATTTATAGCATCTCTTAGTTTATTCAGTCCTAAACTCTGAGTATATGAATATTGTGTGCATTGCCTCTCATAAAATAATTTCTGTGATTGATGAACTCTAAACTCTGATAAGTGACATTCTATTTCCAAAGTATGGTTCCTGATGATTCCTTGTTTGTACTTGTGAAAACAATAAAACTTGAGATGTGTCATTGATTAGTTTGGTGAGTTCAGATTCATGTTTACACCCTGTGAGAGTTTGAGCCAAATCAGTGATTGATACATTCTATATCAATCAGTATTTATTGTTGTGTGATATTCATCAGGAAGCATGTTTCTCTAGAACTTGTATTAGACCATCTTGAGACTACATGATATGTGTGTTCATGAAAATGATAAAGGCAATAGGATTTACCATTCCTTCAAACACTGTTCAAAATTCTTTTGAACACTGTTCAAACAATGTATAAACACTGTTCATAAATACCACCCTTAGTAAACCCCTTTGAGCCTAATTAACTGCTCATTTTTTCTTAAACTCTGAAGTATTCAGAGCAGTTATATTTCTTTTAAAAAAAATCAAGCAGGTGAGTGTTTCTAAAGAAAAGAAAAGCTTACTCAGTATATATGCTAAATAAAAAATAATAAAAAAAAAAGAGGGGGCATATATACTGATCTTGTACAAATATGTACTATCATAGTGACTGAACACTTTGGTCTATTAAAATGTTCAGTTTGAATTCACTCATGAATAAAACATCTTTTTCATCTGTTTGATCTTACTTCATTTAAACCCTGAATAAAGTCCTTTTGATTTGTGGATACGTGTACTCAAAGTAGTGTAGATTTGGTGGACATTCAAGCATATGGTAGAATCTGCTATTTCTGAATGAATGAGAGTGTAAACACTTCACCTAAACACTTGTGTGCTTTGAGAGTTTGTGAGTTTATCAAATTCATGACTGTTATTCACTGAATGATGCTCTGATTTCTATCTCTTGATCTTTTTGTCTTCAAAGACTGTGTGCTTACTTGGATAATCATGGACATCAAAGGGAATAGAAGTTTTCAGATTTCTGTATTACAGTAACTACAGAGTTTAGCATTCATCAAACAATCAGTGTTTACTATGAGAGTTTGTGCATTCAGTGTTTATTGATTCTTGTTATGGATTTTATGAAATATTAGATGCTCTAAAAATTGATTATGGTAAACTCTGCTTCACACACACTCATATTCACAACTGTGCAATTTTTGAAAGGGTTGTTAGTGATAAAGTTGGAAAATTGATAAACACTGTTGAGTTGTGTTAAGTACTCTAAGGTAAAGTTTCATTGAGATGATTTGACTATTTTGGAGTAATTGGGGTAGTTGACAACTGTTAATTAGTGTAAATATGTCAAAGTGTCGTGATTATAGGAATGACAGCGGTAATTATTAAGTGATCCATTGGTTGTTTGACACGTGTCCCATGATAGTGTCCCACTCACACATTACTCTACAGTCAGTTGCGCGCTTTTGTTGAATAAACGATTGAGTTTTAGTTTTACTCTAATCGTTTTTGTTCTCTCACTTCACATCTATTCATATTCACCCACTCACAATTACTTGCATACTCATTCACTTTCAAAATTCTCATTCATTCTCACTCACATTTTGATAAACACTTACAGTGCATACATATCTTTTCTCTAAATATCTTCATATCATATCTTCTAATGGCAACCAAAGCGTTTGATGCAGCAGGATTAGTGTTTCTTCCTAGCAACTATACAGCACCACTGGAGAATGCAAATGCTCCAGAGGCGTTTCATCTGTTTCAAAATTTCTTGAAAGACTCTGAAATAGGGAAGGCGTTAACTGCACCATCAATACTCTCTGCTTCACAAATCGCTACCTTTTGGACAAACTCTGTGTATGATGATGGAGAAGAATCTGGCACTCCAACAATCACTTTCACTCATGCTGAATCAGAGTATATCATTACTCCAACTACGGTTAGGGATGCTCTGGATTTTGAGACACACACCTCTTACAGTGTTGTTGGTCATGACCGCTTGAGGACAATGTTGCAGCAAATTGGCTGTGCAGGAGATTTGAATAAGATTGGATCTTTGAGAAGACCACTTTTGAGAAAGGAATGGAGTTTCTTTTTCGATTGCATTACAAGAGCTTTTGGCAAGAAGACAACAAACTGGGATGCACTTCCTCTTGACACTCTCCAAATTGGTCATGCTCTACTATATGGAGGTAATTTTGATTTTGGTAGATTAGTGCTAATGAATCTGGGAGAGCGTTTGTCTGAGCCTACTTCTGTTTATTTTGCTCGTTTTTGTCAAATGCTATTTACTGCTTGTGTGCCTAACATTCCAATTGATGAAGCTGATGTGATTCAGCCTTTTCAAGTTGTTAAAAGAATGTTTTCTGATTTGACAAACAAAGATGTTACTAAACAGCACATACCTGATATGTTTATGCCATTAGCCTTACAAAACTATGTTAACCAACCTCAAGATTCTCAATCACCACAACACATGTCTGAACCATTACACACCATAAATTCTGAACCAACACCCACAACCACTGTACCTACTACATCTCATCAATCACAACCAGAACACATAAACTCTTCACCAATAAACTCTCCAAAAATAAACTCTCTACCAGTAAACTCTGAAACCTTAAACACTGAAACCTTAAACTCTGAGCCAGCACCTACTGTAAAACCCAAATCCAAACCAAAAAGAAAAATACACACCGCCCAAAACACTAAACACTCAAAGGCTAAACAGACATCACCTGGAGCTGTTTATACTAGAAGAATGAAACAAAAGGCAAACAGACCTTCACTTTCACCACCTAAAGAGAGCTCTAGTGAAGAAGAAGAGGAGATTGTAGTGCCTCAAGTTAAGAAGAGAAGATTAATTCTTTCAGATTCAGATGATGAGAATGTTGTTGATGCTCCAGAGGTGGTTTCACAACAAACACCTACTGTTGAGGTTGCAGAGAATATTGCTATACCTGCAGAGGTTGAAATGCCTGCAGAGGATATTGTGGCTGTCAATGTTGAAATACCTGCAGAGGATGCTGTGCCTGAAAATGTTGAAGCACCTGCAGAGGATAAAATGCCTGCAGAAGAAAATAACAGAGATGGTTTTTCACCAATGGATGATATTCTTGACTCATTTGAACCATTCTCTGATCCTATCTCACCTGTTGTTCATTTTGAAGCAACTGGTACAGCTGTTCAGCCTGTAGCATCACATACAGAGTTAATCTCTGAGGGTTATCAAATTCCTGACAAGGGTGATGAGGTTGATCAAGCAACTAAAGATGCAAACTCTGTTGAACCTATGCAAGATGAAGCAACAAATACAAACTCTGTTGCAGAGCCTGTGCAACATGAGGATAATATTGAAAAGGTTGCAGAAGTTGTTACAGAAACTGTGGCTGACACAGCTCAGCACAGTGGGTCTTTAAAAGATGCTCAAGCTAAAGATGCAAGTGCTGAAGATGAATCTGACAGCAGTGTAAACTCTGATTCTTTTCTGAGTGCACCAGCACAGACTGATAATAAGCATAAATCTTTTGATCAGCCTTGTCCATCTCATGCAATTGAAGAAGAGTATCTTGCTAAATCTGCTGCTAATTGGTATAAACAAGATTGTATTTTTCCGAAAGGGAGAGCAGCTGATTTTGTTAAGCAGACTGCTAGTCAAATTTCAAATCCAGAGATTTTATCATGCTTAAAAGCAACTGTGGTACAAGTCAAAACTCTGGATGGAAATTTTGCTGATACAAAGCAAGAAATTGCTTCTTTGAAGACAGAGATACAGTCAAGAGAAATGAAGATGGAAAGAGAGTCAAAAATCAAAGCTGCACAGCTTTCTAAAGTTCAAGATACTCTCTTTGCCATGCTAGGAAAGGTTGAAGAAAATCAAGCTACTTTGTTGGCTAAGGTTGATTCCATTGCTAACTCTTTGGAGCTCATCACATCTATACTCATTCCTGATGATGTCAAAAAGGGGGAGAGAGTTGCTAAGTCTAAATGCAAAGTTTCTCAAACTCTGTCTCAAAAGGATGATGCTGGAGATGGAGGGGCAAGTGATAAGAGTAAGGTGTTAAACTCTGAAAGGCAAACTCTGAGATCTGGCAAATCTCTTAAGTCACAGTCTGTTGGAATAAACACTGAAACTCAAGGTACTTCAAAAACCAAGAGTTTGGAATTAATATCAAATCCAAAGACTGATGAGGAGTTAGCTGTTAAGCTTTTTATGGAAGAGAATGCAGAAGGAGTTACTTTAGAAGATGCTAAAGCTGAAGAGAAAAGTCTACAAGAAAAGCATTTGAAGACTTTAAAGTCTGATAAGTTGAAGAAGAGAGAGAAAGTTGTTAAAACTGCAAAGCCTGTTCTTAAAGGCATTGAAATCAAAGAGAAGTTAACTGGCATTCAAGAAGAAGAAGAAGAAGAAGATAAAGAAAAGTTGATCAGAAAGTCTTCTCTTGATGATAAATTGAAGTTAAAAGGGGTAATGAATGAGGAGAACAAGGGCAAAATGATTGTTACAACCTCTGTTGTCACACAAGTTGTACAGACACAAAGTAAACCCTTACCTGGTTTTTCAAGGCCAAAGATTCCAGTGCAAGAAGAAGCAGGAGTGACTGGTGGATATCAACATTATGTTGCATGTTCAGGAAAGCCACCAGGCAGGAATACTTCTGGCTTAGGTTCAAAAAGAGATTTGAGATTTAGTAACAGTCCAAGAGATCCCTCTGTACTTGTTTCTCTTGGTTCTGGTATTACTCAAGAAAATCTAGATAAGTTGGAGTCAGTTCAGCTAGTTCGTCAAAGGAGCTTAGACATTCACTTTCTGTTATACTTTATGGCAGATGGGTCAGTGTATAGAGTGAATGAAGAAGCAATCAAGCTAAAATTATTTGAGGAACTTCAGTATGTCTTGCATATCTTCAGAGTCAGAAATCGTCAAACACAGCTTATTGCTAATTCTATAAGGGGGAATATGCAGAAAGCTAAAGTTGTTACAGGATCAAAGTCTGCTGAAAGATATATTCCTAAGTACAGAGATTGGAATGGCAATCTGATAGAGATGGAGAAGGGGACTTCGAAGCTGAAGACTGATCTTGGAATTACTGTTCTGGATTTCAATGTAAAGTCTGAAGAAGTGAAGTACATCAGGTTGGGAAATGAAATGAGAAGAAACAAGATCTATGATCTCAGAGCTGCTATTTTTCAAACTGATGAAAATGATCCAGATTTAAGAGAGATCAAGGAAGCTATGGAGATTGAACTTGAACATGCTGAGAGAAGGTTGTTGATTGATTATCTTAGAACAGCTCCAGATCTTGAGGAAGTTAGGTAGACAAAAGTTGTAAGTTTGTTAAGTAAAAGTTTAAACTCTGTTTGTATGTTAAACACTGTAAAACTTTGTATTTGTTTTGACATCATCATTTACTGTAAACTTGTACATTCTTGCTAATGACAAGTTGGGGGAGATTGTTAGAAATGATTGATGAGAACAGTGTTTGGAAGCTATAGTGACAAAACAGAGTTTAGCTGGAAGCAGTCAGAGTTTAGTTAAACACTGACTGGAAGCGCAACAGAGGTTGTTTAAACTCTGTAGCGGTATTGTCTGAAGAGTCAACAGTGTTTGAAGATTGATACAAGATAAATTTGGAAGCAATATCTTTGAAGATTGGAAAGCTGTCAAAGAGATTGAGTTGACTTAGAAGACTTGAAGCAATCGTGATTGATATCAATTGTATAGCTTAATTATAGGAGAATCAATTACTGATTGTACGAAGCTGTATGTTTTATAAATACAGTTAGGTTAACCCTAGAAGGGTATCGAACATTGAGAAATTCATTGATTGTAACCTAAGCAGCTCTCTGTGATATTTTACATCACTGAGAGAGGAATTGTTAATTCCAAACAGTTTTTAAGTATTAAACAGCGTGTTCTTGTTAAGTTACTCATACAGTATTTGATTAACTATTGTGAATTCGACCTAACAATATATATATATACTAATGGATATTTACCAAAAATACTAGATTTAAAGTTTTTTTTTGCAAAAATACCACATTCCTTAATAAATTGCAATTTTACCAAACAAGGTTTCAAAATTGCAAAAATACTAGGCCCCCCCTCCCTCAATTTCTCTCTCCTCCCTGATCATCATCCGCCGCCGCCGACTTCTGTACTTTTTTTTTTAAGATGGGGGCTATTTTGGTGGATTTTGGTTTGCAACTCAATGCAACCACATTCTATTAAATGCAACTTTTTTTTAAAAAGGTGGGGTTATTTTGGTGGATTTGGGTTGCAAGGCCCAGCCAGGGGAAATATTCAACTGAATGCAACCACATTCAACTTCTTTTTTTTAAAAAAAAGGTAGGGTGATTTTGGTGGCTTTGGGTTGCAAGGCCCCGGCAGGGGCAATATTCAACTGAATGCAACCACATTCAACTGATTTTTTTTAAAAAAAGGTAGGGTGATTTTGGTGGCTTTGGGTTGCAAGGCCCCGCCAGGGGCAATATTCAACTGAATGCAACCACATTCAACTGAATGCAACCACATTCAACTTCTTTTTTAAAAAAAGGTAGGGTGATTTTGGTGGCTTTGGGTTGCAAGGCCCCGCCAGGGGCAATATTCAACTGAATGCAACCACATTCAACTTCTTTTTTTAAAAAAAGGTAGGGTGATTTTGGTGGCTTTGGGTTGCAAGGCCCCGCCAGGGGCAATATTCAACTGAATACAACTGAAATCAGAAATTTAGTTGAATGTGGTTGTATTCAGTTGTTGATTTCAGGTTCCATTTTTCAGTTGTCATTTTCGACCTCATTTTTGGATTATATATATATATATATATAATCCAAAAATGAGGTCGAAAATGACAACCGACAAATGGAACCTGAAATCAGAAATTTAGTTACATGTGGTTGCATTCAGTTGCAAATTTAGTTGAATATGCCCCTGCGGGGCCATGGAACCTAGATCCACCAAAATATCACCCACCTTATATATATATATATATATATATATATATTCAAAAATGAGGTCAAAAATGACAACTGACAAATGGAACCTGAAATCAGAAATTTAGTTGCATGTGGTTGCATTCAGTTGCAAATTTAGTTGAATGTAGTTGCATTCAGTTGAATATGCCCCTGCGGGGCCAGGAAACCCAAATCCACCAAAATAGCCCCCATCTTTAAAAAAAAGAAAAAAGAAAAAGAAAAAGAAAGAGTACAGTCGGCAGAAGCTTCACAGAAAGGGGGGAGGGTTAGGGTTAGGGTTAGGGTTAGTATTTTTGCAATTTAGAAACTTAGTTAGTAAAATTGCAAAAAAAGTTTTCTTAACAAAAGTAAATGTGCAAAAATTTACTTTTTCCTATTTATTTATGAAAAGAGCCCTATACTAATATTTTTAAAATATTTTATATTTTAATAAGTTACTTTATTGAAAATCATAAGCCTTATACCTAATCTAATATTTTCATTACTCTTCCATGCATGGCTCCAACATCCAACCTCCAAAATTTAACGTCACTATATTTTTCTATATTTATATTTTAACGTCAATTTTGGAAATTTGAGCATCTCCAATGGGAGAGACCTCTTAGGTAAAATTTGAAATTAATTACTATAAATAAGAATTATAAAGAATGTTTAAAATTTTTGCACTCCAATGGTTCATTACCCTTAGTTAAAATTATAGACAAGCTTTGTATTGGCTATATTTGCTGAATCTCTAGAGACCTGTAGTGAAACTCCACATCATCTATTGTCATATTAAAATAATACATTCTATTTTTAATAACTTGAAATAATAATAACATACCATTTTTGAAATATAGCCAATCATTATAGCCAATTCCATTGAACCACAACACCTTACAAGTTCAACAAATTTTACATAATCATTATTTTATATCATTATAGCCAACCATTTTTAAAAACACCGTTGGAGATGCTCTCATTATTTAACTGTGTTTTTTTTAAATTTGTGTTTAAACAATGAAATAATTAAAACAGTTTAAGTTTTTGATTGCTACTAAATTTACACACTGATTTCTAGATTGTAACTTCTCAAATTTTACAAATCTATTATATATCTAATACAACAACATGCACTTTCGTTGAGTGATTTTATTCGGGTGAAATGACATTTTAACCCCTAAATATTCGGGTGAATTTTATCTAGGATCTGAAAGGGGAAGCTGAAGAAATGAAATCATGTGGAATATGAGAAGGATTTTGATGTCTGTTATTCCTCCAATTCTCAACAATTCAAAACCTGTTGCTCATCCCATTCAGTTCTCTCCCAGATCTTCCCATAATACATACAGGTTTTGTATCCTTTTTTTGTTTTTGTTTTTTATCCCCTTTTACGGTGGTTTTTGTTGCTGATTATTTTGTGGTAAATCAGGCCATTTGTGGGTTCAGTGTTTCAATTCTCTTCATGTACTACTCGGGAAAATTATACGATTCAATCTTCTGAGACTAACATTGATATGTAAATTGGAGAAAGCAAACGCCATTTGTTTAGCAGATTTTTTTTAGTGTATAAATATTTTTTATAATAACTTTTATTCATTTGGGGATTAGGTTTTTAGGAATGATTAATTAATTTATGTATTGTTATCAACCCTTGTATTGATGTGATATGTGTGTATAGGCTTGCGTACAGGAGCAAAAAAAAGAGTATTTCTTGAGCTGGACCTTGTTTTGGGAAAATGGATGGACCAAAATATTCATTCCATGGACGGAACTGCTGTTAGGTCTCTTATTGATGTTCTAAACCTGGTATGATATACATTACTTTGTTCGTTCTTGTCGGTGGAATCTGTTGTGCTCCTTTAAGTTCTGAATTTTGTGTGGACAAGTAATAATTAGAATAAGTTACTTAAATTTGAGATTTTTAATATAGATCCTCTTCAAGTACCAATATTGTTGTATAGATATTACAAAGTCTCTAACAATTTGAGTAGCAAACACAATAGTATGTACACATTAGTAGTTAAACTAAGTGGTTTGTTCCCTTGGGAAATGAAAATCCACCACTGCCCTAAATTTATGATATGATCAGACCTTTAAGAGTAATTTCATCTAGGACTAAATGACAATCCTCATACTGGTTTAGGTAAACCTGGTCAAATGATACCTCTCCTTGTGATATGGTACTGTTTCTGAGCCATGAATTATTCCTCCACCATGCTTTAACGTAGCTTTAAGTGTTTGCAATATAAGCTCATGACCCGTGAGTAAAGCAGACAGTAGATACTGGACTTACAATATTAATGCTTACTGTTCCTAAAGCTATAGTTATTAGCAGGAAAAATGAACTGAAGTAACAATCTATCTATTATATATCTAATACGACAACATACTATTTTGTGAGTGATTTTATTCCAGGTCAAATTACAAATTTAATCCTACTATTAGCGTATGGTAACTTTTCTCTATTCATACATGTGTCAGTATTATAACTTTTTCACTCAAAGTTCTACGTTCTAACCTTTAGCCATTCACATAATGACGCCAACATCTCGTCGGAAGTATGAAACATGATGTGAGGATATGTATTACGTGATTAACATAGAGTAAGAATGAGTATACACTATACATACACATTATTTACCTATACGATGGCGAAAACTTTGTTTCCGGCTGCAGATTGCAGCTTACCACATGTGTTGGTATCTTATGATATTTTTGAAATTTTTACTAAAACATTTGCCAGTGGCATGTTTAATTACCATAGAATCTAAGAGGTATGTTTAACAATTAATTATAGCCTCTTATTAGGAGCGCCTACTTATTTCCTATTTGGATGTAGTCAATTGACAACTATAAATTTATAGCAGAAGAATAATATAAATAATAAGAATTTTTAACATTATTCTGCGAGTGAGCTTGATTACTAACACTATTTTTTTAACAGCCATTTGTGCTGCTTATTGATATGGGCCAAATATAAGCCCTAAAGACACAATTAATGTTGCATTAATTAGACCTAGATTGGTCCAAATATGAAGTCCATTAATGAGGCCCAAACCCCTAATTAAATATTAATTTCGTAATTAATATTAAGGGCTAATTAACAGCTAGGAAATACAAGTCAGACAAGGATATTATCTCTCCAAAGAGTAGCCTCCAAGGCACATAGTCACACAAGGAAACAGACTCCTACAAGGTAAGAGTCTAGAACCTTCCCCAAGGCTGACTTGCCCACCAAGTCATCTAACCTAATCACAATTCTTAGGCTTCTCAGCCTATATAAAGGGTCAGACCCCTCACCCTAGAACTACGTTTCTTGGCTTGATCTTTGATATACATCAAAGTACGTAGGCATCTTGTGAAGGCAGATTCAGCCACGAGCACGAGAGCAGCCATTAAAGCATGAAGCTCACGCACCCTAGCATTAAATACAAGCAAACCCTAGCCGTAATCTAATAACCTAGTTTTTATTCCACAACATTTGGCACCGTCTGTGGGAAGACAACATCAACCATGGTGAACACACGAAGAACAACAACAACTTCTACTGGGGCATTGCCTCTAAGCTCTGCCCCACCTGTCACTGAGCAAGTACCCCCAACAACAGGGGCGATCACTCAAACTCAAGCTTCTCAACCTCCAGGGACGAATCCCCATGCGGAGAGAACATTACATATGGTCATCCATCCAAGTCAAGAAACCAGCTCTCTCCAAACGATGGTTTCTCCTTTAGTTAATCCCGATCGCCCGTTACCACCGGGGGTATAGATCCATACTACGGATCTCCCCATCTATACCAACCCGATGTATGGTATACCTTACTACCCACTAATTACCCAAGGTAGTGGGCCAAGTGGTCGTGACTTGTAGATCCGAGATCGAGAGTATTATGACTACTCCGACCCCTATATTGATGATTCATCGTCTGATGATGATGATTGTGATGAAGCCCCGAGGAGGCGACGTGCTAGCAGAGAACTAAGAAGGAGAACATAAACTATCCATGATGGACCCCCTTTGACAGTTTCTGAGAGAATCAAGGCTCATGAGGCCGAGATTTTAAGGATAAAGGAAGATATTGCAAGAGAACAAGCTAGGTTGAATCAAACTCAACCTCCTTTAACCTCAGGACCGATTCCCATTATAGAATTAGAGAGGTCTTCAAGAAGGCAGAGAAGGGCTGACGTCCCAACTGGAAGAACAACAAGGGTGGAAACCCCCAGGAGCAACCACAAGGATCTGATGCCACTTGGGGATCCTGATGATCCCACACCTCCATTTACTGAGGAGGTGATGAATGCTCGTATCTCAAAGAAGTTCAAGATGCCGACAATTAAGGTTTATGATGGAACGGGTGACCCCGCGAACCACGTTAGGACATTCTCAAACGCACTGCTGTTGCAACCTACAAGTGATGCCTTGAAGTGTAGGGCGTTCCCTCAAACCCTGTCAGGCATGGCTCAGAGATGGTATAGTCATTTGCCTACAAATTCAATTGGCTCCTTTAAGGAGTTGAGTGCTACTTTCATTAGTCAGTTTATCAGCGGAAGAGTTCATGAGAAAAGCTCCGCATCTCTCATGTACGTAGTGCAAGGGAAGAATGAAAACTTGAGAGACTACCTCAAGAGGTTCACTAAGGAGACATTGAACATCACTGATTTGGAGAATAAGGTGGCTATGGTAGCCCTGGAACACGGAACCACTGATCTATTCTTTAAAAGGTCATTGGCAAAGCATCCTCCTGAAAACATGGCCGAGCTTCAACTAAGGGCTGATAAGTACATCAAGGCCGAGGATAGCATGAAGAAAGAAGCCACGGGAGGTAATGGCAAGAGTAACAACGAATCCAAGAAGCGAAAGCAAGATCAAGAGTATGATGCTAGGGACAAGTATCCCCGTACTAGCAAAGACTCTGAATCACCACCAAAGAAGAGTTTGGGACCAAGGTTTTCTGACTACGCAAGATTGAACGCCCCTAGGAGCCAAATCTTGTTAGAGATCGAAAATGATAAGGACTTTCGATGGCCGAAGCCACTCAGGGGTGACTAGGGCTGCACAAAGGTCCAAACCGGACCGGACCGAAGACCGGATTTTATATACTATTTCATAAATTTATTATTTACCAATTTGGATCACTAAAATATGTTATGTGTGAATATTCTATCATTAAACTATTTATTTTAAAAGAAAAAATAGTATAAAATTAACTATATACATAAAATCCGGTCCGATCCGGTCCGGACCGGGTGTTTTCAGGGTTTGGACCGGACCGGACCGGACCGAAGACCGGATTTTTTTGATTTTATGGACCGGGGACCGGACCGGTTATATTCGGTCCGGTCCGGTCCTTGGACCGGTAGACCCGGTCAGGTCCAATTTACCGGTCCAGACCGAAAAATTGTGCAGCCTAGGGGTGACCTCGCTAAGAGGAACAAGGATCAATACTGTAGGTTCCATCGAGATGTGTGACATAATACGGATGATTGTAGGCAGTTGAAGGACGAAATTAAGTTCTTAATCCATAAAGAAAAGCTAAATAAATTCACTAAGGGTGAAGATCGTGGAACCCAAAGAAGGGATTACGACAGGAGAGACAATGATAGAAGAGATAATGATCGTGATCGTAGCACACAGCCCCGAGGGCTAGTTATCAACATGATCTGGGGAGGCCCGACAGTGGCCGACACAACTCGAAACTCTCGAAAGGCGTATGCTAGAGAGGTGATGCACATCGTGGGAGAGGCCCCAAAATGTGCCAGGACTGAAATTGCAATTGGTTTTGATGACTCTGACCTTGAAGGGGTGAAGTTCCCCCATGGCGACCCGTTGGTCATAACTCCTGTAATTGGAAACTCAGAGGTGAAGCGAGTCTTGATAGACAATGGAGCTTTTGTGGATATTTTGTTTCATGATGCATTCGTGAAAATGGGGTACACTGACTCTCAGTTGACCCCGACCAACATGCCCATCTACGTGTTTAATAGAGTTGAGTCCAAGGTAGAAGGGACTATCTAGCTACCCATGACGATCGGGCAAGAACCTAAGGAGGCTACTCAGATGTTGAACTTTCTGGTAATTAAGGCGTCCTCAACTTATAACGCAATCCTGGGAAGGACTGGACTTCATGCATTCAAGGCTGTTGCCTCAACTTACCACATGAAGATTAAGTTTCCAACCCGGAATGGTATTGGAGAACAAAAGGGTGACCAGAAGATGGCAAGAAGTTGCTATGTGTCTGCATTAAGGGCTGATAGAGTTGGGGGCAGGTACTCCCAATTGAAGACATGGATGTCCGTGGTGATGATGAACACCGAGGGAAGCCAGCAGAGGAGTTGATCCCCATACCTCTAGAGCTGGGCGACCCTGAGAAAGTTAATTATATATGAGCTTCTCTGAAGGAACCCTTGAAGGGTAAGTTGATGGCATTCTTGCAAGAGAACAGTGATGTGTTTGCTTGGATTGTGGCTGATATGCCAGGGATTGATCCCCAGCTCATAACTCACAAGTTGAATGTTGATCCTGAACGGAAGAAGATAAAACAGAAAAAGAGGAATTTTGCTCCTGAAAGGCAAGAGGCCATTAAGCAAGATGTTGATAAGCTCTTAGAAGCTGGGTTTATTGAAGAGATTCAGTTTCCCGAATGGTTAGCTAACCCTGTGATGGTCAAGAAGGCGAATGGGAAGTGGAGGATGTGTATAGACTTCACTGATTTGAATGATGCATGTCCGAAGGATTGTTTTCCCCTGCCAAGGATAGACATGTTGATAGATGCCACAGCTGGACATGAGATGTTGAGCTTTATGGACGGGTTCAGCGGCTACAACCAGATTAAGATGCACAAGGATGACATCCCAAAGGTATCTTTCATAACTGACTTTGGTGTTTTCTGCTATCTTGTTATGGTTTTTGGTCTAAAGAATGCAGGCGCTACTTACCAATGACTGGTGAATAAGATATTCACCCATCTGATTGGAAAAACCATGGAAGTCTATGTGGATGACATGTTAGTCAAGAGCCTGTGCAAAGCAGACCACATTAAGCACCTCAGAGAGGCATTTGAAGTGCTGAGGCACCACAAGATGATGTTGAATCCAATCAAGTGTGCTTTTGGAGTTGGATCAGGAAAATTTTTGGGATTGATGGTTTCGAAGAGAGGAATAGAGGCCAACCCTGATAAGAAAAAAGCGATTTTAGACATGGAACCACCCCGCTCTATACGAGATGTACAGAAGCTAAACGGCCGAGTTGCAGCCCTAGGGAGATTCATCTCCAAGTTTGGTGACAAGTGCTTGCCTTTCTTTCAAGCACTGAAGAAGGTGAAAATTTTTGAGTGGACTCCTGAGAGCCAAGAGGCCTTCGAACAGCTGAAGAAGTACATGGCTGAAGCCCCGTTATTGGCCAAGCCTAGTCTCGGAGAGACTCTCTATCTATACCTGGCGGTATTTGAACAAGCATTGAGTGCTGTCCTTATTTGAGAAGAAAGGAAGGTTCAAAAACCTATCTATTATGTGAACAAGGTGTTGCACGGGGTTGAGTTGAATTACTCTCCCATTGAGACATTTGCTTTGGCATTGGTAACGGCCTCAAGAAAGCTACGACCATACTTCCAGGCACACAAAATTCAAGTCCTGACGGACCAGCAGCTGAGGAACATATTTCATAGCCCAAAGGCCAGTGGAAGACTAATTAAGTGGGCGATTGAACTTGGGGAATTCGACATCACGTATAAGCCTCGAACAGCCATTAAGGCTCAGGCATTGGCTGACTTCGTGGTTGAATGCACCATTAACAACCAAGAAGTCGGGGGGCTGGAGATGGTAACTACCCCTGGGAAAGAGGATACGGAAGAGGAACTTGTACCTGATCTGAAGGAGTATTGGGTGCTCTATTTTGATGGAGCATCAAAAACAAAATCTAGTGGTGCAGGTTTGGTTTTGCAAAGCCCCGATGGGTTTACGGTTGAGTATGCTTTGAAGTTGGACTTCCCAACGACCAACAATGAGGCTGAGTATGAAGCTTTGATAGCTGGGTTGGGCCTAGCCAGAATTATGAGGGTCAGGAATCTCAAAGTTTGTGGAGACTCAAGGCTTGTAGTGTCGCAAGTGAATGGTGAGTTTGAAGCTAAGGATGAAACTATGGCAAAATACCTGAGAGTCGTGAAAGCTGTTATGACTCAGTTTGAAGAGTGCTATGTTGAGCACATTCCGAGAGAAGAGAATGTTAAGGCCGATGCCCTGTCTAAGTTCGCTTCTTCTGAGATAGAGAACTATGTAGGAAGTGTTTACTTCCAGGTCTTGAAGGCCCCGACCGTCAATTCAAAGTAGGTGGCTCCGACAGATGTCGGTGGCTGTTAGATGGATCCTATCAAAGCCCACCTAGAAACTGGATGGCTTCTTGACAATGCCATGGAGGCACGAAAGCTGTCAATGAGAGCATTGAGGTACACCTTGATTGAAGGCATCCTTTACAAGAGGTCTTTTATCATCCCATACTTGAAGTGTTTAAGACCCCAAGAGGCAAGGGAAGCTTTGGAGGAAGTGCATGGAGGTATCTGTGGACAGCACTTGGGGGGCAGGGCCTTAGCTCACAAGATTACTCATTTGGGATTCTACTGGCCAGAGATGCTGGTCGATGCACAGGATTATGTCAAAAGGTGTGAGAGATGCCAAAAGCATGCTCCAATTGTAAGGCAGCCGCCTGAGAGGTTAACATTAGTTAACTCTCCCATCCCGTTTGCAATGTGGGGAATGGACATCGGCCCTTTACCTGTAGCTTCAGCACAAAGAAAGTTCTTGATAGTGGCCATCGACTACTTCACTAAGTGGATTGAGGCTAAGCCTTTAGCCATGATAACCACCAAACAAGTTGCCCAGTTCTTTTGGGAGAACATAATTTGCAGATATGGGATTCCCCGAATCCTTGTTACGGATAATGGGACACAATTCAACAATGAAGAGTTTAAAAAGTACTGTGAGGAAAATGCTATTGAGCTTCGTTTTACTTCAGTAGCACACCCGCAAGCTAACGGACAGGCTGAGGTGGCCAATCGGATTATCCTTGATGGACTAAAGAAGAGGGTCGAATGCTCGAGAAATACTTCGGTGGATGAGTTACTGCCTATACTTTGGGCGTATCGCACTACCTGCAAAGTAACAACCGGAGAAACCCCTTTCTTGCTGGCTTATGGAGCTGAGGCAGTGGTGCCCCTGAAGATTATGCATGCATCACCTCGAGTTGAGGTATATGAACCAGAGAGTAATGAAGAAGGCATGAGACTAGCCCTTGATCTGATTGACGAGGTCAGGGATGAAGCAAATGCCAGGAATGCAGAACATCAGAAGAGAGCATCTTTCCACTACAACCAAAGGGTTAAGGAGAGGTTCTTTCGACAAGGCGATTTGGTTCTAAGGAAGATAGAAGCCTCAGGAGTTGGCCAGAAGGGCAAGCTAGCCCCAAACTGGGAAGGACCATATCGAGTCAGGAAGGTGTTAGGACGAGGATCTTACAAGTTGGAAACCTTGGACGGGGTTGAGGTGCCCCGAACTTGGCATGCAGTGAACCTCAAGACTTATTATGTTTAAAGACTTAGTCTTTTATCTGTTAGGAATAGAAATAAGGTTCGAATGAAACCATTACAGAGCATGTTGCTCCCAGTAGGAGATAGAGTATCTATGTAAGGGTTGAGCCCATTTTATCAGTATTCTTTGACAGCCTAATGAAGTTTGTTTTGCTTTCTCTCTGAGTTACTTCTTTTGTTTTGTTATTTTAAACACGTAAAATAAATGATGAATTAATTCACGAGTTTGGTACAAGCCAAGGGGCCAAATACCTAAAGAACTCTAAATCTTAACAGACTATAAGTAAAGGCAAGAAAACGAAAGCAAATAAGGAAACTAACTATATAAATAGTTAAGTTAAAGAGTTGCATAAATAAAAGCCCGAAGGCTACTTGAGTTAAGTTACAAAAACCAAGGGTTCAACTAAAAGAAACTACAAATAAGCTAAGTGGCCTTAGGGGTCTCCTTGACAGGTGAATCATCAGAGCTGGTCTCTGTAGAGGAATCATCTGCAACAGAGTCGGCATCTCCATCTCGAACAAGGGGCTTCTCAGGATCTAAAGTAGCAGCAGCAACATGCTCCTTGACCAGAGCATCACCCTCCCCAAACAGCTCCTCACTAGAACCTAGCTCAGCAACTAATGTGGTAGGGGGATGAGGGCTCGGAAAGGCTGAAGGCTGAAAAAAGCCCGGATGCTGTCTTAGAACTGCTACAAGGGCCTTATCCCATCCCTCAGTAAACTGACCAGGAAAAAGCATCTCATCATGCTGGTCCATGAGAGTCTTGTACTCAGCCAAATCTAGATAATCATCGATCAGCTTCTCCTTATCATCCTTCAATGCCACCAGCTCTGCGTGAACACCAACCAACTCCTCATCCTTCTTTTTCAGCTGCTCCTCTAGCTGGTGGATGTGAAGACTCCTCTTCTGGGACTCAGTCTCAAATCCCTTGGCCTTTTCCTTCCAAGCCTTGGCGTGGTGTAGTAAGCTCTGGAAATGGACGTTAGCCTATACAAAGAAACAGAGTTACAATGCAAAGGTGGAACAAAGAATCTAAAAATTGTGAAAAGACAAGGTTTGAGACTTACTACAGCAATAGCCTGGGAGCCAAGTGCTTCTGATTCCCCAATGCCTCCGTTGACAACCAAGTCTTTATAATCAGGAGGGGTGATTGAGTTCAACGACCAGTCCATAACATGTCTTGTAGAGCCTACTACAGAGTCTCGCTTCCTGAAACCCCAGGAGGGCCTGAACACAGTAGATTGAACATTAACCTGGGAACTTCCCTCCAGGCCAGCTATGTCACCGTACTTCAAATCCCCCTTGTGAACCTTATGAGGACGCAGGAATGAGGGCTCAGTTGCCTTATCCCGAGGGTCAGCACCCCGTTTAGCTCGAGCCATCCTAGAGGTCTCGTCATCAGGAGAGGGGGAAGCCTCTACAATCATCTTCGCAACTGCGAAAACATAAACAGAAACAAGTTGGAATAAGTTAAGTATGAAAATAAATGACAGAGGTAAGAGAGAGAGTTACCCCACTCAGACACAGGAGAGAAGCCTACATCCCTTAAAGATTCTTCATTTATAAGGCTTTGGCACGTTACGGAATCGCCATCGCCTTTAGTCAGTTTCTCAAAGGCAACCTGTCCTCGAGACTAAGGGCTATTCCTTTAGCACTCCCGTCTGTAACCTTAGAAAAAGTTCTCCTAAAAAGAGTGCCCCAGTCTCCACCAGCCCACTCTAAATAGGCAAACTCATTCTTCCAACCCGTGTTGTTATCAGGCACGGACTTGCCATTAAAAAGTGGAGGGATTTTGGGGCGAAGTTTAATATATACCCAACCAGTATATTTGGCAGGGCTATTGTAAAATTGAAAAATTTTGTGGAAGAGGGGAACAGAGAGAGGAAGGTTTTGTCTTAGACATAAAACCATAAAACACAAAATTATTCTCCACGCATTTGGCGGGAGTTGACACGGGCTAATTTATACATCAGCTAAAAGTCGAGGTATTAATTCGTGTAAGGGGAAACGAAGCCCAGCCACTAAACTCTCCCTATAGACACACAAAGAATTTGGTTTCCAATGACATGGTCTATCACCTGGCTCAACGGGAACAAGTTTAAGAGGTGACTTGATCTTAAACAGTTTATTATATCTAGCAATTTCTTCTATGTCGTGATATGAACTACAGCAATCATATGCATCTAATTCTGCCAAAGAGGGGTAATCATCTCCACGTTCGTTTAACATATCTAAAAGGGACATGTAAGGATAGCGGATGGTGATAGAACCTTTAGAAGAAGATAAGTTCATCTTGGCAAGGCGAGCTTTGGCTTTGTCCTCCATTAATGGTAGCTTAAAACCCTAGAAAGGTGGACGGAAGAGATGACCAGAGAAGAAGGCCAGAGATTAGCTGAGAAAACTCCGAACGAAACTTGAGAGAGATTTTCTAGCTAAAAATTGAGAGCTCGGAGTGAAAATGAGAAGTGAGAAATGAACTCTCCACTCTCACTCTTATACAGAATCATACAACCGGTTGAAATTCTTTCAAACGGTCAAAAAACTTATAGTGCCCGGTTGAAATTTGTAAAAAATATCCTTTTTCTTTCAAAAGGAAAAAGGATATTTTTTAAAAATATATCCATTTCAGAAAATATAAATTAAGCCTAGAAGGCCTAAAGAGTAAAAAAGGCCCACCAAGAGGAAGCCCAATGGGTCAAGGTCCAAGATTCGACCAGAACCCTGGTCGAAACGACCAAGAATCCTGGTCGAAAAGACGTTCGACCAAGCCATTTTGAGGCCCTTATTTCGATCAAGAATTCAGATCGAAACGACCAGGAATCCTGATCGAAAATGTCTTCGACCAGAAGAAATTTTGATGCTTATTTCGACCAGAATCCTGATCGAAATGACTAGGAATCCTGATCGAAAATGTCTTCGACCAGAAGAAATTTTGGTGCTTATTTCGACCAAGATCCTGATCGAAACGACCAGGAATCCTGATCGAAAATGTCTTCGACCAGAACAAAATTGAACCATTATTTCGACCAGAATCCTGGTTGAAACGACCAGGAATCCTGGTCGAAAAACCTTTCGATCAGGAAATTTTTGAGGCCTTATTTCGACCAGAATCCTGGTCGAATTTCTGGTCAAAATTCCTGGTCGAAAAAGGCAAGTCCTGGTCGAAAATTTGCCCTTTTCTTTTACAAAAAAATCTTTGTGAGCATACAAGCTTCGATAAAAATGAAGAAAATACCTGTGGGTACAATACAAATCCTAAAAATTAGGATAGGTATGAAAAATGCGAGGAGTTTTATGAATAATTCCTTGAATTAAATGGGCAATAATTCAGTAACAAAAGTTACAAGAAATTAACTGCTTAGCCTCGAATAAGGCAAATCGTCGTAAATGTGTAGGTCGCTCCACAATTTACATTAAGACAATACTCGTGAAACACTAGTGTACAATTATAAACCCTGACCCAAGTCTCGGAAATGACCGTTGAAACTTCAAGGAAAACCTGATCAGTTTTCCTAGAAGTTGGGGGCAAATGATATGGGCCAAATATAAGCCCTAAAGACACAATTAATGTTGCATTAATTAGACCTAGATTGGTCCAAATATGAAATCCATTAATGAGGCCCAAAACCCTAATTAAATATTAATTTCGTAATTAATATTAAGGGCTAATTAACAGCTAGGAAATACAAGTCAGATAAGGATATTATCTCTCCAAAGAGTAGCCTCCAAGGCACATAGTCACACAAGGAAACAGACTCCTACAAGGTAAGAGTCTAGAACCTTCCCCAAGGCTGACTTGCCCACCAAGTCATCTAACCTAATCACAATTCTTAGGCTTCTCAGCCTATATAAAGGGTCAGACCCCTCACCCTAGAACTACGTTTCTTGGCTTGATCTTTGATATACATCAAAGTACGTAGGCATCTTGTGAAGGCAGATTCAGCCACGAGCACGAGAGCAGCCATTAAAGCACGAAGCTCATGCACCCTAGTATTAAATACAAGCAAACCCTAGCCGTAATCTAATAACCTAGTTTTTATTCCACAACACTTATGTTTGCCTTTTCTTGGGAGTACCAAGATCTTTTCTTTTTCAGAAAACTGTGATATATAGCATGATAGGTTATGAAGGATATGTTCATGTCGACTTCTCGTGTTCTTTAAAGATGCATAGTAGTAAGTTTTAATTAGTTTGTCTAGCTATCAAATTATATTAACGATCATTAGTTTAGCTACGTTTAAATTGTTTGTAATGTCAGTTTTGTGCGTGCTTAATTATAGTGTAATTATTTACAATGTTGATAGTGTAATTAGATATATAATAGATTTTGCATAGTTTTAGGCATGGTATGTACTATACCATATATTACATCGTCTCTGTTTTAATAGTGCAAGGTGATGGGTTTTTCATGCAACAGTTTCTGCTTATCTTTTGCTAAAATATTTCATTATTTCATTACACATGCTAAAAGAAATTAGTTGTATATTAGGCAGATCAATTTGGTTAAAAGTAATTATATGATAATCTTGCTGAGAACCGTAAATTTTAAAAACAATGAAAGTGTTGTCAAGTTCCTCGAGGATGCTTTACAAAAGGCAGACAATGTACATTTTATATATTATGTAATGTTACATGTAATCTTATTTTTATGGTGCACATTGTAAGCATTCTACAATTATGGAATGATCTTATAACTATTTTGATTGAACTTGAGGAAACTTTGTAGCATGACTTGTGCAACTATGTGTCCCAAAGCATTAATCTTTGCAGCTATGTGTCCCTAAGCATTAATCAGAGCCTCCAACTATATATATGTTTCTACGCATTTATTTAAAAATTTTTAAGCCCAAAGTTTAGACTTCAACGTGTTAGAATGCTTTAATAAATTATAAAGCCTGGTAATTTTTTAAGAACCTAGAAGCTTGGTCAGTGACTTGTGGTGTAATAATCATCCACAACATTATGTTATCCATGATTATGAGCATTTCCTGCAAGTTAAAATGATCACTCATTGTAAATCTTTCGAGAATGTTTTGTCCGAGAGACGAGCTATGTTATCTTAAAGTACTGATTGGGGGCGGGGGTGTTCAGTTCTATTACGTGTAATGATTTTCCTATATCAACCTTCAAATGGTTTAATTTAGATTTAGGAATCAGGACAAACCAATCTATATGTGCAATTGTTGTCCATGCTCATTCATCGGTCTTTTTTCAACAAGCTATTTACCTTTGCAGGTCTGATAAAATAAATCTTATACGCAACACAAACTTGATGGAAAGATAATTGGAATGTTGTGAAGGGGCTGCTTAGGATTACTATTGTAATTAGAGTCCTTGCCTCACTGGAAGCATCCTTTGCAAATCTAGAAAAGATGCAAAGTGCTCACACTATCTGAGATCAATATATATATGTGTATTAGCATGTACGGTTAGTTATTAAGTAATATATTTGTATTTCCGTGACAAACAAAATCACATATACCAACCATGCAAGGTACTACACTTTATTTTTTTCCTTGCATAAATTTTTTCGGTTATAGAATTTAATATGATTCTTTTCTGAAGTACTATCTACAGGAATTTCAGTTGCAATCACCTGCTTTTATTTTGTCACAGTTTGAAGAACTTGGGTAATCTTCAAGTATTGTAAGTTGAGGGATTTAATTCTATTTATTTATGCTTTTGTCGGAACGAGCGAGTTCACATGTCTATAATAGTGCATGTTAATATTGTTCTACAAAAGGGTTTTTAGAATAATGGTTTACATAGTATAGTTAATCACAGCTTGGGCCAGTTGAAGAACCCTTGCTTGTACTAACATCCATTGATTAGTTAACCACTGTAATTGATTTTGTACTAATTGCAGTCTTCTATGTACACAACATTGGTGTGTATTTTGATTACATGGTTGTAAAAAGGATGATGCTTATTGTTATTTGCCTAGGTCAAGAAGTTATATCACATATGTATATGTGATACAACAAAAGATATCACAAGTGTTAGCTATTGGTGAATAATGAAGTATCCCGATCTAAGAGACTTTAACTTATTACCAACTCTCTAACCTGGAAAGCATTCTAACCTAGAGGTGATATATTGTAACATAATCAAGTAGTCTGTAACACTTTTGAATATACAGAATATCACTTAAAAATTTCGTACTAGAGCTTCCCCGTACCTTGCATGGGTTATAAAGCTATTTTCTTTTAAAATGATGAATGACATATATCTACGTGATTTTTCTTTATATTTTAAAAAATAAATGGAGCAAGGAATATCCGAAATCCGATCCGTTTATCCATTAAACTAAATGGATTGGATATGGATTGATCTCTAAAATATCGGAGGTATGATCCGATCCGATTCGATCCGAATCTGACAAAAACAAATAGCTATGGTCCATCTGAAATATCCGATATTCGTCCGAAATATCTGCATTCGTATTCAAAAAAATAGGATATTATCCGCATCCGAAATAAATAGGATATTATCCGTATCCGAATCTGAAAATGGAAAAATTAATATATATTTATATATAATATTTATAATTTATAATATATTTATAATTAATAATATATGTTTTTGTTCATTATTTAATATATTTTTCAAAAATATATTTAAGTGTAGACATTTTTTAAACATATATATGATATAAATATAATATATTAATATATTATATTAAAAATATATAATAATATAAGTCTTTTTTTAAAATATTATCAATTTGGATATCAAAAAAATTCAAAAAATTAGATATCCGTCCGAAATATCTGTATTCGTATCAGAACAAAATAAGATATTATCCGTATCCAAAATAAATAAGATATTATCCGTATCTGAATCCGATAATTTTGAGTACGGATACGGATATAGTCGTATCCGGATCCGAAATATTCGTTTGATAGCCCTAGATATGGATATGGATTTAGGTCGATTCAATCTGAACCCAACCCGTTAACAAGCCTACTATCCGGTATCTTAGCTTATATCTGGCCAAAAAATATGATACACGTCTTAGATTCGTTTTGTAAATGATTTAAATATGGCGGAAAAATTAAATTCGGATAAAATATGGCGGAAAAATTAAATTCGGATAAAATATGATCCCGAATATGAGCACTCATAAAACTGCTCAGATTATGTCTCATATTATTCTTAATAAAATGATTCTATCCGAATATGATTCATGATCCGTATTCCATTTAGACCTGAATATGAATTATATTTTTAGTTCATTACATTTCTAATTAAATAACTTATTGTAATTTTGTAATATCATTTATAACTTTAAATTTTCATAAAATATGAGTTATGCACTTAAATATTTATTATCAAATACTTAGTAGATCATTTATTTAAGTTTTCAATTCGTGATTATTATGTTTTTATAATATTATATTTATTTTAAAATAAATGGCTATTTATATAGTTCAAATACAAATGATACATCATGTTAGTGGATCATATTTGACTCGTATTCAATGAATCACAAACTATCCTTTTAAAAGAAAGAAAATACTGTACTGGTTCATATTCGGTTCAGATTCGAACCTCAATATTCGGGATCGATTTAAATTCGAATAAAATGATTCCGAACCCAAATCTGAACATACTAAAAATTAAATAATCCAATACTTGAATAAAGGGATGTCCGATTCTACACAAAACATTTTACAAACCTAATTATAAGTTAGTATAGTATAATAGTTGTAGAAAAAAATGGCACTGAAACGTTTTAAGAAATTTGCCCAACATAAAGTGACCACAACTCGTATCTAACTTAACGGAAACCACAACACTTTTCTAAGTTAAACGGAAATTAATTACACTGCAATTCTTGATTATAAAAATGTTATTAGGCGAGTGAGTTACACATAAATTCCAAAAATTAAATTCCAGTAACGTCTACGATTTTTGTTTTTGTTTTGACAGGATTAATTTCTACGATTCTGCATATCTTTACTTGACAATTCCCATATTTTCATTTTATTTGCAATTGACTGCATGGTTGTAGATTTTGAAAATCGAAATAAATCGATTTAAGTAGGTAATAACGATTTATCGTAAATCGGGAATTTATCGGAACATTAAATTGAACAAAAATCGGATAAATTTTAATATTTTAATAATATTTAATATATTATTTTAATTTATAATATAATATATCATTTAAAAATATTTCATAGAAATAAATTGGATTTTAAAAAATAAATTATTCAAATATTTTTTAACGATTATTATCAGTGATTTACCGGTGATTTTTGAAAAACCAGACCATTTTTTAGAACACTAATTGACCGTTACAAATTTTGTAAGGGGTTAATAGGTTATTTGCTCACCAAACTAATACGCGACTTGCAATTTCATCACCAAACTGAAAAAACTTGTAACTTTTATTTAGAATTTGACCGTTTAAAAAGTTAAAAAAACGGATTGAACTATCTATACTACTTATGTGGACAAATTTTACTACGTGGCTTAGTGACTATTGGATGATATATATGTACCCGAGTAAACAATCCATACCCAATTAAAACCCAACACAAATATGACCATTACTTGTGGGTGTATACATATCATTCATATCTCTGTATCTATCTCATTTCCTCAATTAGGGTTTCTACTATGAGTTCCTCAAGTTCGAATTCCAGAAATTCTATTCGACACCTACTCAAAGTAATACTGGCATCGAACGAGGTGTATATTGTAGGTGTGGAATTCAAGCTTGTTGTTGGGAAGCTTGGAAACAAGGAACACTCGATCCGGGAAGGAGGTTTTTTGGCTGCAGTAGATATAAGGTATGAGTTTGAGAAGCTTTGTTTTATGTATGTTCATTCGAATGTAACAAGTGTTCATGGTATTTTTTATTGGATCCCGAATTAAATTGCAAATTTTTTCAATAGGCTGAACCTCATTTTATAGAGAGAACAAGGGAAGTTATTGGAAATTTGCAAGTGAAACTCGGTGTGAAAGCTAGTGAAATTCAGAACTTAAGTGATGAGTGAAGGTGTGTAGAGAGAAAGGTGATGGTGTTAAATGAAAATTTTGTTGTTGCTAAAGAGAAGAACAAAAAGACAGAGGAATTGTTGTTGAAGAAGAGTAATCAGATTTGGCATTTAAAGCTTATGCTGGTCATTGTTGTAATTTTACTACTGATTAGGTCCTGTTAGAATATTAGGTCATGTTGTTGAAGTTACTTGTATGAAAATGTTATGGAATAAATTTTTTTATTTTGGACTGAGTTTACTTGAATTAAATAACAACAAAAATAAAGAAAAAAAAATACTTAATCGTTAATACTTAACCTCACAATAAAAATTCAAGACCATACTTAACCATTCATAATAGAAATCCTAAAAGACAAGCATGACAAACATGTCCGTAGCATTTAGTAGTTAAGCATCTTGGCACATGGCTATTACAATCAAAAGTTTCATAATAGAAATCCTAAAGGACACGCATGACAAACATGTCCACAACATTTAGTAGTTAAGCATCTTGGCACATGGCCACTACAATCAAAAGATTTATAGCATAATAATTTATAATTATTTCTACTTCTTCTTCCTAGGTGGAATAAAGTACTTCTTCACATTTTTTGATGCACCCTTTTTTGTCACTGGTCCTGCTCTTGGATTCTTTTTTTTTTTTGACTCAGTCTTGTTGTTGGTTTTGATGTGGATGGACCTATAAATGGGGTTAAAGCTGGTGGAGTGCAGCCTGTCCCAACTATCTCCTTGAGGCTTGGTGTTGACATCTACAATTAAGTAAATGTAAAATAATGAATGAGTTATTAATAAGTAAATAAGTGAGCATTAATTAAAAAAACTTGCAAACTTCATTTCATGTGACGCCTGTGCTTGTTCTACTTCCATTGCATCTCTCATGTTCATCATTTCAGCTTCTCCAGTTTCATTTTCTTTTTTCTGCTGCTGGACTTCTTCCTCAATTTCATTATCTTGATTTTTCTTAGTTTTCCCCCTTTTCCTCTTTGGTTGTGGAGGTTGATAATCTGCTGGCTTATTGGGGCAATTGTTTCTATTGTGCCCCTCCCCTCTATATATACTACAATGCATTTTTCTTCCTTTACCACTAATTCTTTGCTTCTTCCCAGATGTACTTCTCTCCCAACCTTCCCTTCTTCTAAGTTTTTTTTGTCTTCCCCCAAGTACCTTTGAAATTTTGGGAGATAGATTGTGTCCCCTTCATAATCTTCCCAGAACTCCTCCCCATTAATCACTTCAAGATTGTATGAGTAAGTTCTCATATATGTTTCTTTTGTGTACCATTTTGCTACAAAATCTATAGCATTTTGCAGTAACAGCATGACAACAAAGGACCCACCCCAATCAAGTCCCAAATCCTATAAGAACAACTTCTCTTCTGTAGATTTACACATACTGAACTACCCTTTCCCTTAACATTATAATTATCCCTACCATCTCACAATACACCATAACCAATAGACTCTTCACAAGCATTATCAAGTTTTTTCTTAATTCTAGGCACAATCACACAATTCCTTCATGCCATTGAATCCATTTTCTGATGCATTCTTGTCATTAACATATCATGAATCTCAATAAGCATGTCTATAATGGGCATATACCTGGCTCTGAGAATCCATGAGTTGAAGCACTCAGCCACTCACTCATGTTATTCTCAGTACTATCTGTCATGGAGTGAGTTCTGAAATAAGCCTTTGACCAAACAGTTGGATCTAGCTCCTTCATTTTAGCAACAGCCCCCTTAGATGCTCTCTCAAGTTCCTTTGTAGCTATTTTAAAAGCTTGAGGATGAGTTGTAGTAGAGTCCTTCCAAAATGCATCTTTCACAAGTGAAGAAGGTTACACTTTCTACAAGTTACTAATCAAATGCCTGGTACAAAATCCGTGTTTCACCTGTGGCAGAAGCTCCCTAATGGCTTTATCCCTATAAACATAATTACATATGTTCATGCTTTTGAAGATTTAAGTACCTTATGCTAAATTACAAAATTATAAACATGAATGAGAAGATCATTGTACCTTTTGCTGATCAGAAATTAGAATTTTTTCAGTTCCCAATCCTAGACCAAGATCATTAATGAGAAGCTCCAAAAATCATTTCCATGAAGCATAGCTTTCAGTCTCCACCATGGCCATTTCAACAAGTAGTATGCAATTATTACCATCTCTCCCTACTACAGATAAAAGTTGACCTCCACACACTGCTTTTAAAAAACATCCATCAAGACCAAGTACTGGTCTACACTTATTTTTCCAAGCATTTTTTAGGGCATCATAGCAAATGTACATTCTTTGAAATATGTTTTCATTCCCTTCTTCTTGTCTGGTTGTTGATATTTTGACAGTGTTATTCTTGTTGCCCCTTAAAAGCTCACCTCCAAACTTTCCGAGCTTAGCATAATGCTCCCTCATCACATCTGCAACACCAGACAAGGCTTTTTGTCCAACCCTACAACACTTAGCTTCAAAAACATCTACTTTCAGAACTCTCTTGAATTCCTCTTGCATCTCACCCAACTTCCAATTAGGATTTCTCCTTATTCTAGCTCCATACAAGTCTACCAAATACTTCACAGTAATAAGTTTATTTTTATAGCTCCAAACACAGTTATGTTCATTTAATAATGCCCTTATCTGCCAAGATTCACTATCTTCAATATAGCTGGTCCACATTTTAAAGGGGCAACCTTTTGCACAGACAATTTGCAACCTTTTTGAGTCATCAGTTAAATACCTAAAAGACCTACCAGTTGCCATTGAATTTTCCCTCGCAACTGTTTTTAATTGTTTTTTACTAGTAAATGATAACCCCACTCTCCACTTACTATCCTTGGCAGGTGTATTCAATTAAAAATCTCATCAACATGGCCTACATTTTGTTTAATAGGAGGCTTAGCATAACATGTCTCATTATCCTTATTCTCACTAGTTGAGTAGTAAAAATCAGAATCACTCCCATGTGAAGAAAAAGAGTCTTCCCCACTATAAACATTAACCCCTCTTTCATGTTCATACTCCTCAAGTTGAATTTTTCTACTCTCTGCCCTTGTTCTCCTCCGAATTTCATTGAACTCATCATCACTACAATCCCTTTCACTCTCTGCCTCTGCACCCTCAACAAGTTAATTCTTTCGAGTTTATACCCTCATTCTCTTCTTCATCTTCCAAATCTTCATTCTCGCCCCCATCTTCTTTGTCAGTTTCATTTTCTTTCTCACCCTCATCTTCACTTTCTACCAATTGTGGACAATGGTACACAAACAAAACGAAAACCATTTTGTTCAATTTTTCCAAATTAATCATCTCAACCATTGTTTCATTGGACAAATGTTTCACTCCTTACCAATATTTCTCTCATATCTGTTAAAAAATAGTGAATCGAACTCTCCAACTACATCACTCAAACTAATTTTCAACTCCGAAACATTCATATTATGCAAGTCAACATTTTTATAGATTATTCTAGTATTAGATGAGTAGCTTTTTTCAGGAACATGAATAAAATGACCACCATAATTTACTAGCAGAGTAAACAAAGTAAACACGCACCATTATTTAAAAAAAGCTTATAACTTGCATATAATTTACAGTCAACGCCATTACAATCCTATAATTTATAGAGCACATACAGTTGTAGAGGAGTTATAGAGAATGAGACTTACATAATGTTTGATGTTCATCTTCATCTTCGTTTTCGTTATTCGTTCTTCGATCTTTGTTCTTCGTTCTTCAATCTTCGTTCTTCGCTTTTTGTTCTTAATTTGGGAATTAAGTTGATAACTTGTAAAATATATTTATTATGTATCGATTTATCCTAATCAAGTGGGTCGGGTTTTAACATAAATGGGTTATTTGAATATATGTTGCTGGGTCATGTTTTCTTATTGGGTAAAAAAACTGAGCCAACTTCTTATCTGGCATGACTTTAATGGATTCCGTTAAAGTCAGTGACATTTAACGGCCGTGAAAAAGTAATTCATGTTGAGTTATCTTTCAAAAAGTGATATAAGGGTTTAATAAATTGGCTGCAAATTTTTTCAATTTGGTGATGAAATTGCAAGTCGCATATCAGTTTGATGACCAAATAGCCTATTAACTCCTTTTTTAAGTTTTAATTTTTTAAACAAAGATTTACCGTATGCCGTTCCAAAAGATAAGTAATTAGCATAATCGGTATAAATTGGTTGAGTTATCGATTTAAGATTAAATCGGGTATTATAATAATATTTAAGATTAATCGGGTATTATAATAATCATGATTAATCGGATATTATAATAATATTTAATATATTAGTCTAATTTATAATTAAACATTCATTTTAAATAAATTTACAGGATTAATCGGATTTCAAAATTTGAATCGGTTAGTTACCTTATAAGAGGATTAATCGAGGATTAATCGGGGACATAAAAGGATTTTTTATTTTTTCAAAAAGACCAAGATAGAAAAGCAACAAGGGTATTTATGGAAACGGAGCCGTATATCACATTCGGATTCGTTCTTTTATTTATCGGAAGCAAAAGAAGAGGCTTTATAAATCTGAGAAACCCTTGTTTGTTTTGGGGTTTTAAAGAGAGAGACCGAGAGAGATGGTGAGACTAACGGCGGACTTGATATGGAAGAGCCCTCACTTCTTCAATGCCCTTCGTGAGCGTGAATTAGATCTTCGAGGTACATCTCTCCCTCCCCTCTCTCTCCCTCTCCCTCTCCCTCTCTCTCTCTCCCTCTATCTCCTCTACTCTCCCACTCTCTCTATTTATTTGTATGGACTCTAGCCTACCTGTCTGTTGTTCGTATTGTCTGTTACTGTAACAATTTACTTTATACTATATTGCACTGAATTTCAACTTTGATTTATGTATTTAAGTTTTTGATAGATGTAATTTGTATTCATTGTTTTTTAATTCTTCTGCTCCATATTTACTTTGTAACCCGACTAATCGATTACCAAATATCTCACTTTGGGCACTAATAGTATAGTATAACTATTGATTCCCTAAGGGACCTCTATTGGTACATGACTTTTCTAGGTCAAAATTTAGGAGCAATTATCTATTTTATTTTAATTTTGATAAAAACTAAAACATTATTCTAATTTTATGTAATTACTAATTGGAATTGGCTATATAATAAAGTAGTGATGTTGTACAATTCAGAAAGACACAAGTTGTATACAAATTATAATAGGTAACTACGTATTCTAAATTAAGAAGAAAATATTTTTTAGTGATGCAGTAGGTTTAAGAATAACAGATAAAGTAGGAATAGAAATTCATGTACACAATGATTATTGAACTTAATGTGCACATTACAAGTAATGTTTATGTGTCAGTGGCCATGGAAAGGAGAGGAATGTAGATTGTGTATTACATAACATACATTCACGTTTGTATCTCGGGAGAAGTAGAAAAACTATATAGCAATGTTGTTCAAATACTGTAATTTATTAACTTTTGTATGATCTATTTGTACACGTGGTTCTGATGTTGCTTGTTAAGATGATTTTATTTTTGTTTTCTTAAGAAAGAGCTTATATAGGAATGTTGTATATTATTTGGTTGTATGGCAGTATGGGGGCATTTTGTAAATTAATTATAGACTTATAGCTAGAAAGAGAGGTTAATAAAATGATACTCCCTCCGTCTCATAATAAGTTGCTCGTTTGAAATGTTGGGACTGTTCATAACAAGAGACAAATTACTAATTTACGTCTAATCTATAAGACCAAATATAGTCATGAGTGATCTTGTTGGATTCGTATTTATGAGTACTTTAATACAGTGAAGTTTTTATATTTAATACTAATACGAAATTCAAGATATTAACGATCAAAAGTGTGCGTTGGCAAACGTGTCCGGTCAAAACAGGCAACTTATTTAGAGACGGAGGGAGTACCTAATAAAAAACTAACTGAGACTTGTATATATTGTGATTTTAGTTTTTTTTTTTATCTTCGATAATAATGTTTGTTATTTTAGTTATATATTTAAGACTACTAACCTGTTTTGTCTTTTTTGTTGAAGTGATCTGACATATTAACCCTTTTTTGTTGAAGTTAAGAGTGATAGTCTAGTTAATCGTAGTTAAGGGAGTAGCTACTGATTTACGGATGCGTGGTAGACCCAAGTTTTTTTATTAGAATAGATAGATATAGATGTGGATATATAGCAATATTTCTATGTTATATAACTTGGTGCTTATTCTGGATGCTTATTTTACAGGCAATAAGATCGCTGTTATAGAGAATGTTGGTGCTACTGAGGTTAATTTCTTCCATAATTATTCTCCGATATTTCATATTTGTATAGGTTCATTTGAGTCTTCAGTTAATGGTTTATTCGTTTATAATTCACACTATTCATTTATCTGGTTGCAAGCTGAATGCTTATGGAGTTTTTACTCTGTCTCTTTATATATTTGCAGGATCAATTTGATTGCATAGATTTGTCTGACAATGAGATAGTTAAGCTTGAAAACTTTCCGTATCTAAATCGCCTTGGTACATTGTTACTTAACAACAATAGAATCACTCGTATCAATTCCAACATTGGAGGTAAGACTTCTTGTTTGCCAGTTTTTTGTTTTTTGTTCAGATTTATGTGGTAGTGGTTTACTTTTACACTTTTATGTTTGATTTGCAGAGTTCTTGCCAAACCTTCATTCTTTGGTACTTACTAACAATCGTCTTGTTAATTTGGTTGAGATTGACCCGCTTGCGTCATTCCCCAAACTGACGTTTCTTAGTCTTCTTGATAATAACATCACAAAGAAACCCAACTATCGCCTGTACGTCATCCATAAACTGAAGTCTCTAAGACTGCTAGATTTCAAGAAAGTGAAACTAAAGGTTAGTCTTCTATTACTAATCAACCAGTGTTTTGATATAAAGGGTGAATGTCTAATTGTTGAAAATGCCATGGAATTGAATGTTAGGTATCCTGTAATAGAGTACTAGTGGATATAGGTAATGCGAGAAGAGAGACACATATATCCTGTTTGTTAACCAGTAGGGTCAAATATTAATAATCTGATGAGTAGAGAAAGAACCAAAATGTCAACAAAATTATTGATGTGTTTACCTTGCGAAATTCCGAATCAAATTGGTGATAATTTGTTAGTATGAGTTACTATGTAAGTTTGAACATCTTGTCTTAGACACTATCTGGTTGGCTTAAATAAGATGTACACTTTTAACTAGTAAAATAACTATAGTTATCATTTTATGTACTTTATCTGCTACAAGGGAATGAACCGTGTGGGCTGGGTATGACACAATTTTGCTTAACCACCACTATGCAACTACAGTTGGCTTTTCTATCTTTGCTTGTTTGTGTCACCAAACCATGGCTTCTATCCTTGGAACAAAGCAGAGAAAGTAAAAAGAATATTACTTTTCCTGCACATCCTATCACGATTAATAACATCAAATGCCAATGTGTTTTAACCAGGTAAGTCACTGTAGGGCTATTGTTCATGCACAAGCGACGGATGCCATTACAAATTTAGTGGGAGTGACATTCATAGTTGTTGGTAGTATTAGTTGACGATGCCAAAGGCTATAGAGTGTTTTTTTTTTTTTTTTTTTTTTTTTTTTTCTGTTTTAGGCTTGTTGGAGTAAGAAAGTGCCTATTCCTTTTAGGATAATCAGGAACTTTTGTTTTGCAAAAGTTAAATCTGTATATAGTGCTATATGTGTCAATGTGCAAAGAAGAAGCTACGAACTGCCTAGGCGCGTATCTGGTAAGGCAATCATGATTGCCTAGGCATTTGGCTTTATGTTGGCATATACACATTATGTAGAAATAGTTAGATTTCATCCAATATAAGTATTTATTTTCTTTATAAAATAAATTATGCTCAAACTTTTTTATTCAGCAATTTATAATCTCAACTCTATAAAGTAATGAATGTTACAACTATATAAATATCCTAAGACTTGGAAAAACAAACCAACACTCTATTCCAAATAGATAACCATTACCATTTATTTATAATTGTAAGGTCTTCCTAATTAGATGAATACAAATGTATTTATAACAAAATGAACAACTAAGTTAATTATTTCCCGCTCTGTATCAATGGTTCTAATGTCAATCAGTGTCTTGGTTCTGTTTACGTTGGTTGATTGCATTTTCTTTCAGATTTATATCTATATGGAAAATACACATGTGCTAATTTTTTGGAAACATGACTTCAGTAAAGGTGTTTATCTGGTATATTTTTGTGTCAATAGGAGCGAAGTGAGGCATCTCGTATGTTTGCTTCAGAAGAAGCTGAAGCTGAGGCAAGAAAGGAATCCGTAAAGACATTTGTACCTGGTGAGATACCAGCTCCCGAGGTTTTAAAGGAAGAGCAGGCACCTAAAAATGTTGCCCCAACACCTGAGCAAATTATAGCTATCAAGGTATTTTCTCGAGCAATAGTATGTTACAACTCATTTTGTTTTTACTTCATTCACACTTACCAATTCTTCTCATTCCTCAAAATTAAAAACTCAGCGGCCTGAATGAATTTTTTGAGTAAACTTTTCACACTTACTATTTTTAGGAAATTGAAGTAGATGAGATACAGTGAAATAAAATATTAACAATAGTGGATTATTACATTCTACCCAAGTCTTAAAAGTTTTCGTTCTTTCTTGGCTCTAGGAGACCTCAATATAGTAGTCTATTGGAACATTTTTAATGTAATATATGTTAAAAGTTAAAACATCCTTTTTTTCTGACAAGTGTTAAACATCCTTTAAGTATCAATGTTTTTGAACTTTGCCTAACGGATATGGGATACCCTTTTTCTCTTGGTAATAAAATGTTGAGGGTTGAAGACTCATTGGAGGCATTTGTGTGTGTATTTTTATAATTTATGTAAATTTATTGTATGACAAAACAAAAGGTGTTTAGATTTTTCGGACATCCCTATTTGGCCTGAGTAATTATTATTTCTGGCCCTCTAATGACTCTATGTGAATCCACTAAATGCTTCTCATTGAATTTTCACTTTTTTTTTGGTGTGTAGGCTGCCATTGTTAATTCTCAAACACTTGAAGAGGTTGCAAGACTTGAACAGGTGATCCTCAGTTCCTTTGTGAATATTCAATCTATCAGTTCCTTTTCTGCTCCCGAATCTATTTTATATTACAGGCAATATAATGCTGTTTTGTTTTCTATGGTTCAAAAATAGTTGATTTTTTTTACTGACACCATTGTTTTGCATCATGGAACAGGCATTGAAGTCTGGACAGCTTCCTGCAGATCTTGATATTATTGATAATGATCATGTGACAGCCGACAAGAACACTAACGTGGACAAAATAATGACAGAAAGTGAAAAGGAAGCTAATGATGTAGCAAGTAACGTCAATGAACAGAAGAATGATGGGCCTGCAGATATGGAGCAGGTACAATCTGTGTACTATTGTCAGATTAAGTTTTTTCTTTGCTCGATTTATGGATAGTTTATTCCATTTTTTTCTTCAACCACTCTTGAGAAGAAAAATAGACTGCCATTTTTTTGTTCCGCATGCTTCTAGAATCTGTTTATTTTTTTAGGAGTGACAACTACCTTTTGTGTGGTTTAGTCATAAGACTTGTTAATATTAACTTATAGGGTAGTACATTTAGCAAAAAAAAACTTATAGAAGTAGTCTGAGTAATAATTATTGCTACATATTTTTCTTTTTTGCAAAATAATTATTGTTACATCTATACTATCTATACTATAATATAATAAGTAAACTAGGGGATAATTTGGTTCATGGTTAACCAAAAAGAAATAATGACCGTTAGATTTTTGGTAAATCGATGAGAGCCTTAGATCTAATATTAAGAAATATTCTCCTTTAAAAGTATTTTACTAAAGGACCAAGGTTCGAATCCCGTCAACAACAGATTTAAATTAAAATTTTATATTCTTAGTTGTTGGTTCTAAACAACTAATATTATCACTAGTAATATGTAAGTAACAATATAATCTCATAAATAAATTATTTTAGCTATTATTAATTTTGAATTTGTAAATATATAAATATATAAAACATTCTTTTTTTTATTTGTTAGTCAAAATTTAGTCAGTTTGACTTTAAAACTAAGCCAATTTGATCGCTCATGGGGTGGGGTGGGGTGGGGTGGGGGTGGGGTTTTTCGATATCCGCTGCATATTCATTTTCCAGTTATTTTATTGCACATGTGCGATTGTTAATGAGGTTTTTTAATTCATCCAGGATTGTTGAGAACTTTTGTGTTGACAAATTAAACCTTGTTTTATGGTCACAGTGTCCTGTATTAAAGCTATAGTTTAAGTCTGAGCTGATATTTAACAAAAAACAAGAAAAAGAAGTCTGAGCTGATGCGTTCCTTAACTCTATGTGGACAAATACAGAGATATATTACTTGTTATCATCACAACGCAATAATTATGACTGCATGTGTAGAACCCCCATTTTCTCTACTAATGATAAGATTGGAATAAAAGACCTTATAGTGGTCCTTTTCACTTCTATGTTCCACCATGTGATCTTACTTTTAAATGTTTTTTTTTGACATTTCAGGAATAGATCATTGCGCAAGGTCTTTTGAGCACTGGGGATGCAATTCTTGATCCAATATCTTTTGTCATGTTGTGAAGCCACTGGTTGGGGTATCAGTAGATTTTCTGGAGCCACTTGGTGTATCATTCGATGATGCTTTTATGTTCAAACTGGTTAGAGAGGAACATGAATTCAATGGGACGGATTTAGTAGAAGAGGAATGTATGTTGCAGTATATCATTTGTATTCCCCAGAAAATTTTATTCCCTTGTTTATGTTTTCCATATTTTAGGGGTTTCAATACTAATGAAAATGAAACATGTCAAGTCAGGGACAAATATTATCCATCAATTAATTGTGACGATCTTGACTTGTTTATTAACATGAACTTTTAATCATTTTTAGAATGACAAGCACCTTTAGTCGTTCACGAATATGAAACATGAACTTAAGTTGTAGGCCTACTATTACAATGATTAGACTGTTTGTTGAGCAATGTTCAAGGATTAAGAGTGCCATGTAGGCAAAAAGCTAATTTAAATTATGCCTTGCAATAATGTTATCAGACCTCGTTATGGGGATTAATTAAGAATTTAACACTAATAGAATTTAAGACTAATATCTAAAGACCTCGTTATGTAAGAGCAAGTCCAATGCTAGATGTTAAATTGTTATTGCTATAATATAGAACCAAAAAGTGAATTTTGGTGCTAAAATAAAATTCACCCTCCAAAAATAGTTCTATAACTAGTTTCAAATTTAACCAATTCTTTTAATTTTTACCTAATTCTTTTGACTTCTATTGAATATTCTCAACAAACTCATCTCATTCTAGTTAAATGATGATGTGACATGGATACATAAATGCATGGTTTCAAATTTAGCACAAAAGATACATAATATAGCAATAGCATCAAGGATGCATTCAACTATAGCACCTCTTTGGAGATGAGTTTTTTTGCAGTTGGTGCTATAATATAGAAATAGTTATAGCACCAAGGATAGCATTGCATTGGACTTCCTCTAAGGTACTGTACTGTATCTAAGACTAAAATATTGTTAACAAGATTCAATTGTAATTTTGTTAAACTATGAGGTCGTTGGATAAGTTTAAAGTACTACTTATGATTTAAAGTTGTTTAAAGTGATAAGTGCTAGATAAAAATTTAAAATTAGTATAGTTTGGAACTTGGGTAATTTTGTATAATGGATAATTTATGAATTATTAAAAATGTAAAAATAAAAATAGATTTGATAAATTGTTAATTTGAATGATGTTATTAATTTTTATCAAATACAATCATCAAAATAAAATAAGTCGTCCAAAAAAGTACCTCATACCAACTTTTGACTTTAATATGCCATTTTCTAATTTATTATCTAAACAAACATTTTTCTATTTAAAGTCAAAAAACATTTTAAGCAAAAACTTTTTTTTTGAAAGAAAAGAAAAGATTTTTTTGAAAGAAAAGAAAAGAAGATTTGATTTTTAAGTTGAATATATTGCAAAGTCTAATGATTGGAAGTTCATGTGTTCTGTGAAGGCAGAACATGAAGTTCCAGAAAGTATCAAGGTCATTTAGGTAACCAAACAACCTCTTAAATTTACATGACAATATTATAGTACTCCGTACATACATACACGGAACACTAATACTATTGTTATTTTCCTTAACCAATATATCTTGTTCTTCCTTTCATTTTTGTCTTTTGCTGCTTCTGAATTCTTTCTTCTTTTTAATCTTTTCAACAAGTTTTATGCCTTCAAGGTAGACCAGAATCTGTTTCCTTTTTTGTAATCACGTTTAATTTCCTTTCTCGAAGTCATATATGCTAACAAGTTATATATCAACTGTACTGAGAGACTGTACATTTAACAACATCAGCAGTTTATCAAAATATGAGATTCAAAACATCAAAAACGAAAGGGGGTAGGGAAGTGGATAAGGAAAATGGTATATGTATCACTTGGAAATTGCACCCTTACATGCCAGAAGTTCAGGACATTGCAGAATTATTTGCATAGTGTTGCAGCAGCAGCAAATGACAGGCTTGAATTATGCTAGTGAGCATGCAATTATTCGATATTTGACCCTGAACAGAGCAATGCTATATTAAAAATTTAAACTTTTATTCGAAAAGAATTACTTGATATTTGACCCTAAACATAGCAATGCTATATTGAGAATTTAAAAGTACTTATATTCCAAAAGAAGGAAGTTGTTTAATACAGAAAAGACTTGAAAACTAGTACAGACGACTACCAGCAGGTGTAAATGAATAACCACTTTTGTTTATCGATTTGGAACGTTACTGTTTAAGCACTCGGAGTGCCAATTATTTCCTTGATGAATTTTATCAAGGAGCATAACCCGCCCAAGAAGTTGTGATCAATAACCCCACAACCATCCAAGACATGTGCAAAATCTATAAGCTTGATTCCTGGATTAGACCTTTTCCCTTCCAACACCGAGCCCTTCTCGTACGTAAAAAGAATTGAGCAAGAATAAAAGTGGAAAACAGTTTGCTCTTCAAACCATGCTTTTAGCTCCAGCAGTTGTGCCAAAATCCCAGTCGAAGCACCATATACAGTTGAAGCGAGAGAGCAATCAGGGTGCACACTCAAATCAGCAGACACATTTGAAGAGACAAATTTCCTTAAAACTATCCTGACATCATCCACAGACAAACTTTTAATGTACTTCTTGTCAGGTTTCCACAAAGCAGATTCTTTGCTACCATTTACTTGTAACCCAGATATCCTAAATCCTAATGGTAGGCTTGTGGATCCCCTATCTTTCTGCAGACATTTCTGGATATAGTCTTCAGGAGATTCTGTAGGCCAGGTTCTAGACCCAATCTTGATGTCCATTATACAAGGATTGACACGACCTGAAGCTAGATCTTCCAATACAAGGTGAGGATGCTTGCCAGATCCATCCGAGGCCTCTAAAAGCTGAGTGCCGTAGAAGATAGGGAAAAAATTGCGGATGTGATCTGGGATCGTAGTGTTTGAACAAAATTTTTCATAGAAGGCCACCTCTTTGGATCCACGTTCACCACTTTGAAGGGGCTTGTAGAAGCGTCCTAACTCATCAACAAGGGGACCAAGCTTCCCATCACGGGCTTGGTGTCCTGCAACTTGATGACTTGGTGGCTTCAACATCTTTAGACTAAAACCTCACAGCAAAAACAATGATACCAGATTCTCGTTTATTCTCACTAACTCTCACCAAGTCCTTCAATATTAAGACAACTTGAGCCCTATCCTGCAAGTAGAGACAAAAATTTTATTAGAGAGAGATAGAGACTATAGAGTGCACAAACTGCACGATTTCTCCAGTATTCCTTGACCATGAAACAAAGAAAAAAATATTTATAACTAAAGTCAGCAAACAGCAAGAAATCAGGTGAAATTGGGAAATGTTAAACACTCGGCACTGCTTTACATTTATTTCCTAGAGATTGAAATCCTTTGTCTGGAAAGTAAAAGGAAGGCCTCAACTCCCAGCCACCAGATTAGTGAAAAAATATGGGAGATAAATGTCATAAAAACTTGGTATATCTCCCATCTGACAGGCAGTGGCGTGATACAGATGAGAGATAAACGTTTCTAATTGTACAATACATATGATAAGTAAAAACCAGGCAAGCAGAACGCTACTTATGTGGGAAGTTTCCAAGAAGACTTGAAATGAATTTGTTGACCGAAGAATGCTAAGTAAAAACGAACAAATACTGTATATGCCAAGACAAAGACAGATTTTACTCCAATCTCCACTATTCAATGCATATATTCTAACTCCCAAAGTATTAAGGCAATGTTTGTTCCATCGAAGTACACAAAAATTAGTCCACTAGACTGTAAAGTAAGCAATTTACAATTCATTACGCAAGATTCCGAATCTTTTCCTCCCGACTTCGTTATCAGATATATTTCCTCATCGTTTCTACTCTGTCTAACTCAAACAACTAATAATTTGCTACAAAATCTGTTAAATAGTTACCACTCTATTTTTCTTCCCGTCTCCGATCCATCTAAATTTCCATATACACTATAGCAATTCAAAATGAAGCATAAAAAAGAGCAGCACGGATCATAAATCAAGATAAAATAAATGAAGCATTCTCCCGAAACATTAAAATATCGGAATAAATATCATCTAACATAGTACTATCACATCTCGGATTCACCTCAAGATCTCAAGTCCAACCCGTCTCCCGAAATTCCAAATTTTAACTGGGTTAACTATAATTTAGTCTTATCCCAAACAAGGGCTCCTAGAGATCAACTTTTAAACTCAATTAGTCATTTAACAAATCACCTTCAATATATATATAACACACTACATGAAGCAAAAGGGTATATACAATTTCCATAACAGTAATGATTAGGCCTTAATTATGTTAAATACTTAAATGTAAAGCAAGTATGTGAAACAATTAGCTATTAAAAAAAAAAAAGTATACGAAACAATTGAAGTAAAAATGGAGCTAAAAACCCATAAAAATTGAAGCGAAATAAAGGAAGATTACCTATATGGAGTGTGGGTGAAGCATTTAATCAAACACCTGGTAGACAAGGA
This sequence comes from Kitagawia praeruptora, assembly GCA_037693485.1. Classification (NCBI taxonomy): domain Eukaryota; kingdom Viridiplantae; phylum Streptophyta; class Magnoliopsida; order Apiales; family Apiaceae; genus Kitagawia; species Kitagawia praeruptora. The sequence goes on along the minus strand of CM075345.1, from coordinate 41,787,306 downwards.
TGAATCATAAGCCTTTTCTTTGTAACAATCACAAGTTTTACAACGAAAGATATGCGGATGATTTGTAGCCCAGACAGAATAGAATAAATATGAATAACTAAATGAAAAGTGAAAATGAATAATTCGAGTCATAGTGATGGTGGATTTTAAAATAAGCCACTTTAGCAACTGGTTTTTGTCAAAACAGGAAAAAGGTAGGCCCACTTGTCGGCCCATATCAGAGCCTCGAAGTTCGTATCGATTTGAGTATTTTATCTGGAAAAACATTTTTAAAAAACAACTTTTTTATTTAAATAAAGACTTTATTTTTTAACAAAAAGGAATCAATTTTATTCAAAAAAAAAAAACAAAAAGGAATCAATTCATTAATCAAAAGTCATACGACATCTACAAATACAATCGAAAGGACAGACACTTAAGGGGATTGCTGAGGGTTAAGGCCAAGATTACCGAATTTTTTAATTTAGGTAACAAGAATACCACGCGCGCAAGGGAGTCGCCAAAAATACCAGCTTATTACACATTTTAGGAAAGAGTAATAGCTGTTACGCATTTCGTGAAAAGGTAATACATGTATTTCATTTTTTTAGGACATGTTACACATTTTGTAAAAGGGGGTAATAGTAGCTATTACCCATTTAGGAGATGGGTAATAGGATATTACGCATTTTTTATTGGGGTAATAGGTATTAATTTTTTTTTGTTACCCACCTGAAGCATGCATAATAGGGGGGGTGATTTGTTTTTTTTTTTGTTATGCATTCTGTATATGCGTAACAATAGTTAAGTGGTTACCAGATGCGTAACAAAGTGGTAATATTGGCCAGATTTGCGGGATGTGCTATTTTGGTAACTGAAATGGTTATTAGTCGGAAAAATTGTCAATTTTTCGATTGATGACCTCGGCCATGGAACACACCAAAACCCAATCAACACAAAAACTCAAACTCTCACAAGGAGAGACTAACGAAACCCAAATAAATTGGGAATTTATTAAAACCCAAATAAATTGGGAACTTATTGAAGAAAACAAGATAAGAAACAAGAAAACGAAAAAGGATTGGGGCTTTCCACTGGTGAAGACCGATGAAAGCGGAATTTCGTAACAACACGAAATCAGAGGGTGCTGGAATAGTATGAGCGATTTGTATGAATGTGACTGTTTTAGGGAATGTACGTAGGGTTTATGAAAAAAGAAGGGGCTGGACTTGGCAGGTTTCTCGATTTGTCTCGGGTATCGATCGCCACATATCAAGATGCCTACGTACCTATGTTTATATAGGATCAAGCCTACGTAGTTCTGTGAAATTGATTTGTGTCTATCCCTTAGAGACTTTAGGGATAAATTTCGTTAATTTGGGTAATTACTGATTTTATCTGATTTAATCTTATCGGTGTGATATCTTCCTGATTGTTTGAAGATATTTTCCGTTATTGATTGATTGAGATTGATTCTTATCTCATTTCAGAGAGAGGATAAAACTTAGCGGATAAGTAATAATTATTAATTTGAATTAATAATTAATATTATTAGAAATTTGGGAGATATTAAACATGCCAAAATATGGCATAACAACTAGCCCCCAGTTCTTAAGTGTAGCTTGCTGCAGTGGAGAACTAAAAATTCTTCAAGCTTCCAAATTTCTTGAGTCGCTGAAAAAACTGAAAATAGATGATTAGAGAAACACTTAGAGCACCACTGTGCTCGTTAGGCGTATGCGGATGCAAGTGTGATAGCATGTGATGACCACTATAAGATATATATTTGCCAAGGTTTTCAAATGTGCGAGCATAAATAATATTTTTGAAATCCTTTGCGATCCTTGTTGTCTAGTTAGGACCTTGGCGTTTGTATATATCCCGAATTGGCATACACGCTTTTCAAGTGTCTGATGCAACCACATAAGGATGTGTCTTCGTTTGTGACGAGACTGTTAATAAGAGAAGTAGATGTAGATGTAGTTCTGGCGAACTTCGCATGCGTCCCTTGTTGGGTTAGCTGTGCTACGAAGTCTTAAAGATAGTTTGCATGGGGATGCCTCCACCCATTCGATATAGAGATATCTCATAGGCCTTCAATAATCCAGAGGGTGCTGCACTTTACTAAGCATGTTGCATTGCGAGATTTATAACTTGTTCAGGCTACCCTACTTGACAATTTAGTTCGCAATTTTGTAAATATTTTTGACATATATGTACTATCGCGACGATATATGAAAAATCTTTTGCAAATCCAAACGCAATAATAAATATGCTCTTTTAAGAGTGTCGCGATATTTATTTTCGAAAATAATGCTTCGTTTTTTGTAGAAAATCTTTTTCAAAATTATGCATCCCGTATATGTATTTTTTCCTTTGAAACATGCAGCTCGTACAGGATTGTAAAATAAATCCACAATCAATCAGCATAAATATCCGCAATTCATCAACATAAATATCTCGTACGATATTTTCCAAATCGCAATAATTTTACAAGCATAAAAATAGATAGCTCACACGAATTTTTTGAATAATAAATATTTTTCTTGAAAAATATTTAAAAACATGATAATTATGCATGCATGGCATAATATATAATTAATTAATTGCAGAAAATAAATTTAAAAGACACTACACCACAAATGGTCTATGGCAACACCAAAAAAAAGTGTTAAAAAAGCTAAAAAATGTTACCATAGGATTTAAGGCAACACTTTTGTCAATTTTGCAGGTGTTGGGAATTTGCATGTGGGCTTAGAGGTTAAGCCAACATATTTTGTCAAAACTATGGCAACATCAAAATGATGTTGCCTTAGGCACTTATGCCAACATTTCGTGCAAAATAGCAACACTATTTCCGGTGTTGGCATAAAGTCTATGACAACACTATCTACTCAACACCAACACCATTGTGATGTTGCCATATAGCCTATTCCAACATCTTTGTCCCTCTACAGCAACACTAGTTGATGTAAATTTTCTAAAATTTTATATTTTAATTATTTTTTGGATTTTGTTATACTTCTGATATTCTTCAAATTTTCAAAAATACAATAAAAAATTAACGCAAATCAAGGTAAACTAAAATATAATTTGAATAAACCACATTTATCAAATTTTATAAAACTAAAATATATCACTAACTAATTACACAAGTCAAATCATTATACAATGCAACATTCATCCACTATCATAAGGTTCAAGTCACCTCTCCATGACAATATTCTAAAGTCTAGACTTAAATTCAACTCCTATTTCCCTTAGAATAAGAATGCACTGTCAACCAGTATCTTAAAGTTCCTTTCTTGCACTGTGATGTTGCAGCAAGCTGAATAAGAATGCTTCTGTGATCTTAGCCTTTGCCGCTGATCTGAGGATACGATCAAGGTGGACATCATGCTCGTAAAGGTGCCTGCCATAAAATATATACAAAATGTAATGCACATTATGCACCAGATTTGGCAATTAGTCTAAACGAAGATAGTAATAGAAAATATTTCTAGTTACCTGAAAAAGTAGTCGATCTGATTGACCAACAAAGGAGGTAGATATGGGTCAACAGGAAGGAAAATCATATGGTATCAAAAGCTCTTGTACTGCCTATAAACATCTGCATAAGATATTAGTATCGAATATGGGATTAAAGTAATTACCGATAGTCTGAGCCAACTAACGTAGAACAAAGTTGAGTAACACATTAGTCTCTGCTTTAAGAAAGAACATTTGGACATCTTTAAATCCAAACTGCATAGTGTATAAGCCTCTCCATCCTTACATTATACAAGCAATACAAGCCGTAAAATCTTAACCAATATACAATTCAACTAATAAAGTTATACATAAAATTTGCTGGTTCTTGCTAGCATAAATCATAAATTGCACGGTAGCCAACTTGGCAAGGAATGCAATTCATGATCAATACTTTTTCTTTGCTCATACTTACCCTATGCAGTCTGGAAATACTGCGATTAATAAGAGATTTCAAAAAAAAAAGGACAGTTGAATTATTATTTCTTTGGTATAAGCCTGCGTGTGTACAATTTAAATGTGACATCCGCATCTTCTGGTATTTTACTTGCTCTTTTTATCTGTATGTTTCAATGGTGAAGTGACTAAATAAAATTGTGTAATTACATATAAAAAAAATGAGATTTGAAGCATATGTTTGAACAATTACTTTAGTTAGGATGAAAAATATATTACAAGAGGAGCAACTCTTGTTTGTAAAGTGATCAGAATTTAACATATTGTACCAATGACTAATGCTTGTGTTTATATTCTGTCTTTAAGTGTACAGTATAGCATTCAGGAAAACATTTATGGACGGATGCAAACGCAGAAACCAATGGATATCAAGTGGAGCTGATAAGCGTGGTCGGTAGATTTTTAACGGTATAACAACTTCTATCAGGTAACTATGCGACTATGCAAGGTTATAAGAAAGAATTGAACCTGTTTTTTGGTTAAAAAAAACTGTTGTGTCTGCACTGCAACAACAATCCGAAATGATCCTTGAACAATCCCTATATATATCGTTGGAACTTGGAAGCGACAATGTCACACTAGAGACACGAAAAGAGTGGACCGGTACTGCCAGTAAAGGCTTGAGTGCAGAACATTTAATATAAATGCAAGCTGAATATTGTACAAATGCAAAGAACTTGTCCGGCTGCATAAAATCAAAATGCATCATATCAATCATCGTTATTTACAAGAAGAAATTTCAAAGTATTACCAATGCATGATTCTTTTCAGGGAAGCATTCAGTTTTTGTCTCTTAAAATTACATTCCCGGATGGCAGAAATCATCTAAAGTTCAAGCGGAAATACTTTAGCCCAGGATTATCGGGCTACCTGGTAAAAGAATACCGCTGGTTTAATACGATTTATTTGTTACAATAAACTGGTTTTGACACCCTGCCTAATCCCTCAAAAACTTTATCAAACAAGAAGACTCATCAGTGAAAAAGACAACTGTGATAGCCCCAGATCCGGGGTCAGGAATCCAGGCCATCACGGTCCAATTTCCATTTATTAATATTCTATTCTTGGCAGCTGGAATATAAATGCGCAATGAAACTTATACAATAGACCCCACACTTAATAATGTTAATACACACCAGTCATATGCTCAGAGAACAACATCCACAATATTAAAAGTTTAGAGTTAAACATTTATTACAAACCCAGAATCTTATTAAGTACATTGTTGAATAATACTTCTGCAGGAAGCATCTCAACAACCAAAAGTTTGTTACACAAGCTTACACACTTAATATACATAATTCTACGAGAACCCGTCTATCAAAAGGCTACCTCAGGAATAGGTGTCAGCGTTCTCTCAATAGGTCGTCTTTCCCTTACCCTCTTGCGGGGTGTACAGCGGAGTATTGGCATGCGACCTAGCTGTTGTATAAATAAATAGCAAGAGTGAGCTATAATAGCTCAGTAAGATAAATTTTATAAACTAGCATCAAAGGAAAAACATAAATATAACTGTAAAGAAACAGAAGACAAATCATAATTATTATGAAAAAAATTATTTTTATTCGTTAAATACTCCTTCCAAATATTTTTATACTAAAAGAAATATATAGCATTCTAGTATCAGTACTCTTCTAATATAATATAATATCAGTTTCTCTTCTTACTGTAAAACCATTCCATCATTTCATACCATTTTCCTTTTTCAGTACACAATTCTGAAAACCATTATCAATTCTTTTCTTTTGAGTTTTGGGGATATCTGCTAGCGCCAGATACGTAGGACGATGATCAGTCGCCTGACCGTACCTGCTCTCTGTTTACTATTAGTAGAAGGGATGATCCTACCTGGTTATCAACCCTGGATGAAGGCTACCTGCTACATCCTCCCTTGGCATCTTCGTGCCGAAATAAAATATTGAGTGCTGGACTGTGCCGCTCACAGCCTCTTACGCTTTTTGTTGCAATCCCCCTTTTTGTTAATCAATATTCCATTCACATTTCCATTCACATATATCAATTCCATCTCTATTTATCATCACCTTTAAAATATATATATATATATATATATATATCATAATACTTTAGATATGACTCAGACATCTCCTCTGTATTCAATGAAATCCAGTACTCTTATATATATAAAATATTCCATCTACTTTTAAAAATAGTAGACAATAATCAGATAATACTTATTAAATCACAATATTTAAAAGAATAACATTATAAATCATATAACCTTAGATAACAACTGATACCATTCTTTCATATAACTCTAGATAACAACTGATACCATTCTTTCATATTCTCTTAATCATAAAGCATGTTCACTTTATGCATGATCATATCTATATTCATACTCATAATCCATAGTTCATATTCATCTCTCTTTAATTCCAAAAATCAGGGAATAAATTCATTAATAATATAGCAACAATAGAATCACATGTATATATTCCATGAAATCATTTTCTTCGAAGGTAAATAATTTTCCAAGTAAAGTTAGAAAAATCTTGCCTGGATCCCTAAAGCGAGTAGGTATGATCCTGAGTTCGTCTCCCGTCTCTATAGGAACGAAAGGATCACCGTTAGTACATATCTCACTTAATCACCTAATCTCTATACAATAACACCCTTGACACATATTATATGCTTAACATAGTTTTTATGCACCAAAAGTTTACATGAACTTAACCATTTCTAAACTCGATCTAAGTTTTAATGTATTCCACCATTTCCCTTAATAACCACACTCGACTGTAAAATTTCTCATAAATTCTCAAATTCGAATTTTAATGCTAGGTCAGTGGGGTTTTAATCTCTGTTCAACCTAATATATTGTCCCAAAATTTCATAACCTTTAAAGATGATTAAGTATGGTAAATATGGCCTCAAAGTTGACATAACTGCATTTTCTCGGTTCTCGAACGTCTTTCACTAAAACTGGCTTTTCTCCTAAACCGTTCATCAGATTTTAACGCACTTTATATCAAAACGATCTATGAACTAAACTATATCATCTCATGGTCACTTGTTACCCTAGGTATAATGCTACTGTACGAATCCTAGTGTCCAAAAACAGGGCATCTTTTGGTTTAACGAAAATCGGGCATTATAACGGCTATATTTTCATACTTTCCAAAATTCAACTCCTCCAAATCCATCACCAAACACATATATCAACCCTACACCATGTGGTCATCATACCAACCATGGTTACAATCACAACCCACTTCCATATTCAACTTAAACCACTTACAAACACATATATCATCATGAATAATCACTTATCATAACCTTAATCACTAAACTTTCTATAATCCATCATATATTCAAAGTAATACTAAAGGGTCTTGAGATTTATACCTTCTTGAAGCTTCAATAACACTTAATGAGCCTTGGAATATGATTAATCAACCTTATACTAGCTTGGATCAACTAAAGAAACCATAAAAACAAAGTTAGTTTCTAAGGGTTACTATTTATCATCACTTTTGTAAAAATCATAAAAAATCGAAAAATAAGAGTTTGGCTCTCAAATTTTTACCACATCTTGGCCTATGTATAAGATTTGATTTGAGATATAGATCACAAAAAACAAAGCTTCCTAGATATGGTTTTGAGCTCCATCTTTTCGCTGGACAGAAACTGGACAGGTTTGGTTCTCCCACTTTGAGCATGGATTTGACTAGGCTATACTACTTGGATTGCTATGAAATTGCTATGAAATTTGGAGCGAATATTTCCCATAGAGTGGAGAGGATTGGGTTAAAATTTGGTGATTTTATCATGGATAGAAATGGAGATATGAATTTTGCTTTCCTCCTTGTTCCTGCTGGGCAGTTTGAGAGGATGAGAGAAAATGAAGTTTCTAGCTTGTCTCTTGATCCAATCTCATCCAATATTCATTATTGTGATATGTAAAGATAATATCTATCTTAGTCTTGACAAATCTTGAGAATTCTAGAACTTAGTAGATTAGTGGTGAAGGTTATGGAAAATCCTCATGGGAAATGACTAGTCTACCCTTAAATATAAGTTAGTGGATGATGATGTCACTTTGATGATCTCATAAATCTCTTTTCTTGATTTTCTAAGTAATATACTAATAATATTGGTTGTTTGGTTTCCAGACTCGTTTAATCACGATTCGTTTCGAATACACCTTGTTATCTCAGTGGTTCTGAAATCGTTTAACAACTCCTTTTTCCTTGGCATTTCCTTGACTTAATAATCCCTTGGTTTAACCTAAATTCACTAATTCCTCAATATAAATCCTTTATTATTTCCATGCTCCTTAATATTCAATCAAATAGAAGCTCATTTGAAATCAAAATCCTCAAAATCCATATTCAAAATTTTTTGAAATCCATCGTCGTTTTGAGTCACTAATTTTCTTAATACAATACTAATATGGTTTCTGTTTACTCATTTTCCATTTCAAATATAGAGTACCTACACACCATTTTCCTAAATTTCTCAAGATCACTATTCATTTAGGCACTGTAACCTTTCTAAAGTTAGGGTTATTACAACAACTATCAAGAAAAAAATGTCAACTGACTTAAATACACATCAATTCAAATCTAATTCTAGTAATGATCCCATATTGTGAAACCATGCTGCTCTACCCATGATAAAACAATTATGTAAACCTTCACTCCACATAGATATTCCTGAATAAGGTTTTTCCACTCATAAAATCCTGCAAAATTGTAGTTGAAGCAGAACTTAGGAAACAACCAGTATATGTTTTACCTGTTTGTTGTGCATATGATGAGTTGTAAGGTATGTGTTTGTATGTGTTTGTTGTGCATATGATTATTATTATAAGTAATATACTAATAATCTTGGTTGTTTGGTTTCCAGACTCGTTTAATCATGATTCGTTTCGAATACACCTTGTTATCTCAGTGGTTCTGAAATCGTTTAACAACTCCTTTTTCCTTGGCATTTCCTTGACTTAATAATCCCTTGGTTTAACCTAAATTCACTAATTCCTCAATATAAATCCTTTAATATTTCCATGCTCCTTAATATTCAATCAAATAGAAGCTCATTTGAAATCAAAATCCTCAAAATCCATATTCAAAATTTTTTGAAATCCATCGTCGTTTTGAGTCACTAATTTTCTTAATACAATACTAATATGGTTTCTGTTTACTCATTTTCCATTTCAAATATAGAGTACCTACACACCATTTTCCTAAATTTCTCAAGATCACTATTCATTTAGGCACTGCAACCTTTCTAAAGTTAGGGTTATTACAATAACTATCAAGAAAAAAATGTCAACTGACTTAAATACACATCAATTCAAATCTAATTCTAGTAATGATCCCATATTGTGAAACCATGCTGCTCTACCCATGATAAAACAATTATGTAAACCTTCACTCCACATAGATATTCCTGAATAAGGTTTTTCCACTTATAAAATCCTGCAAAATTGTAGTTGAAGCAGAACTTAGGAAACAACCAGTATATGTTTTACCTGTTTGTTGTGCATATGATGAGTTGTAAGGTATGTGTTTGTATGTGTTTGTTGTGCATATGATTATTATTATAAGTAATATACTAATAATCTTGGTTGTTTGGTTTCCAGACTCGTTTAATCATGATTCGTTTCGAATACACCTTGTTATCTCAGTGGTTCTGAAATCGTTTAACAACTCCTTTTTCCTTGGCATTTCCTTGACTTAATAATCCCTTGGTTTAACCTAAATTCACTAATTCCTCAATATAAATCCTTTAATATTTCCATGCTCCTTAATATTCAATCAAATAGAAGCTCATTTGAAATCAAAATCCTCAAAATCCATATTCAAAATTTTTTGAAATCCATCGTCGTTTTGAGTCACTAATTTTCTTAATACAATACTAATATGGTTTCTGTTTACTCATTTTCCATTTCAAATATAGAGTACCTACACACCATTTTCCTAAATTTCTCAAGATCACTATTCATTTAGGCACTGCAACCTTTCTAAAGTTAGGGTTATTACAACAACTATCAAGAAAAAAATGTCAACTGACTTAAATACACATCAATTCAAATCTAATTCTAGTAATGATCCCATATTGTGAAACCATGCTGCTCTACCCATGATAAAACAATTATGTAAACCTTCACTCCACATAGATATTCCTGAATAAGGTTTTTCCACTTATAAAATCCTGCAAAATTGTAGTTGAAGCAGAACTTAGGAAACAACCAGTATATGTTTTACCTGTTTGTTGTGCATATGATGAGTTGTAAGGTATGTGTTTGTATGTGTTTGTTGTGCATATGATTATTAGTATAAGTAATATACTAATAATCTTGGTTGTTTGGTTTCCAGACTCGTTTAATCATGATTCGTTTCGAATACACCTTGTTATCTCAGTGGTTCTGAAATCGTTTAACAACTCCTTTTTCCTTGGCATTTCCTTGACTTAATAATCCCTTGGTTTAACCTAAATTCACTAATTCCTCAATATAAATCCTTTAATATTTCCATGCTCCTTAATATTCAATCAAATAGAAGCTCATTCGAAATCAAAATCCTCAAAATCCATATTCAAAAATTTTTGAAATCCATCGTCGTTTTGAGTCACTAATTTTCTTAATACAATACTAATATGGTTTCTGTTTACTCATTTTCCATTTCAAATATAGAGTACCTACACACCATTTTCCTAAATTTCTCAAGATCACTATTCATTTAGGCACTGTAACCTTTCTAAAGTTAGGGTTATTACAACAACTATCAAGAAAAAAATGTCAACTGACTTAAATACACATCAATTCAAATCTAATTCTAGTAATGATCCCATATTGTGAAACCATGCTGCTCTACCCATGATAAAACAATTATGTAAACCTTCACTCCACATAGATATTCCTGAATAAGGTTTTTCCACTCATAAAATCCTGCAAAATTGTAGTTGAAGCAGAACTTAGGAAACAACCAGTATATGTTTTACCTGTTTGTTGTGCATATGATGAGTTGTAAGGTATGTGTTTGTTTAATTTTTACTCTGTACTCTTTAATTTTTAGGGGAGCCCTCTGTTTTTATAAAAAAGTTCATCACTGTACTTCTTAAGATCTGGCCCGACTAAGGCCTTGAATTATCCTTGAATTATCGATAAGAACTTAGCTTGTGTAACATTTGAAGACATTTTACCTCAACAACAGCAGAAGGATTTTGACACACTTTTAGAGATCCATTTCGAGCAGCAGAAGCATTCCACAAATCCATACCAATATTAAGGTTGGTTGCAGGCACAAAAACCACATGATTTTCAGTGACTGAACCAGCTACACTATTCTGTGCACTGGCTCCTAAAAATAACAAAAGGGTACTAGATTATTATGAAATATATAACAAAATAGAAGCAATCAGTGATAGTGAAATAGATTACCATCCGCAAGCATCTGATGAATGTTGAGTATTGAATACAGTAAAAGAATACAGAGGGGGGGGTGAATGGATTCTTGAACTTTTCTTGTTCGAGTCTATGTAGCAAGTAAGTGTTTGTGTGTGCAAGAGTGAAGGTGCGGATAAAGAACAACACAAGATACAATATCACTTTAATCTAATGTATTATTAGATAAAGGTTGCTACAATCTGTGAATACAAATGATAGTATTCTCAGCTTCATTTTTCTCAGAGAGATACAGCTTACAGCGTATGAAAAACTTGACTCACAAAGTTAATGACTAAGGAAGTGAGGCTGTATCCTTATAGAACATGGATACAACCTACTTACTCCAAATAAGGTAGCTAAACACATTACTTTCTAGTCTGTCTATCCTTTTTGAGTAAGTGTCCAAACGGTTACAGATTTGACTTTGCAAATCCTGTTCAGATCCACTTCTTTAGCCTCTTGTCTCTTCTATATCTCTCTAAGCTTCCTTGTAGGCTTTCCAAAGCACGTTACAGATTGTGGTCCATAAAGTGCATTGGCTTGTTGCAGGTTTCTGACTTGTACACTTTCTTCAATATTTTGTCTTCAAGAATGTATTCGAGAAGTGACTAAGTAAGTGATTCGAGAACTGGAATTGACTTGATCGATAACTCTGAGTTCTCGAACACTGTTATATTGACATGTCGAACCACTTCTCGAATAGCTCTTTTCCATCAGGATTCTTTGAGTTGTCGAATAGAACATTTGACTTATCGAATCCTCGAGATATCGAATAGCTTTCTGAGTCCTTGAGATATTGAATGGAACTTTGACTTGTTGACTCTTTGAGAACTCGAATACCACTTTGACTTGTTGACTTCTTGAGTTCTCAAATAGAGTAGTAGACATATCGAATCTCTGAGATATCGAATAGTGTGTTCAGAGATATCGAATAGTGTCTTGAGATATCGAATCCCTGACTTCTCGAATGCTGGACTTCTCGAATAGACAAATATACTTCTCGAATTGGTACTTAGGCAAATTCTTCATTTCTTCAAATCCCAACTGTGATTATTTGACAGTCTTTATCTTCTTGCTTGAGGCATGAACCTTGGAACTTCTTTCAAGCATTATTCTTGACTTTATAAGTACAGTTACACAACTAGGATTTGATGCCTACTACAAGTACAATACAAACAGAAACGCTACAACTAGAGGTTCCCTCAGTTAAGAGGTCATGTAAGTAATGCAAAGCATTACAAACAATTAGGCTTGTTATTAGATGTATACAGGCATGCCTCTGTAACTAACAATGAAAACTCCCTTTCTTACCTCTGAGTTTGCTTTTCATCGAGCTGCACAAAAACACGGCTTACTATGACCAAAATACATCAACATAATCAAAAAAATCCATGTTGTTCTTCACTCCAAACCATGAAAAAATAATCAACAGAAGCAAATCAACTAACCCCCAAAAAAAGTCCCAATTAGAAAAAATCCCCAAAAACTAGGGTTTATAAACCCCCAAAATTAACAAAATAAAAAACCCAAAAACTAAGGTTTGTAAATAACGAATGAAATCATTAAACTAGGGTAATTAGACCGAGAAACAAACAAACCACGAATTAATTAGATGGAGATGAGCTTCAACCCGAGTGAAAGAGAAAGAATTTCAACGGGAGAGTTTTGAGAGAGAGAGAGAGTTTGAGGGAGAGACTGATTTGAGAGAGAGCGTGTGATTGTTTTTAATTTTCAGACAATATTTTTGAGAGAGAGTGTGTGTATTTGAGTTTTTGAGCGGGCTTTATTTTTTGCCAAGAGCGGGATTTTATTTTTCATCAAGAGCGGGTTTTCTTCCCCACTTTTTTAACACTTTTTCGGATGTTTAAGGCAACACCCATATAAGTGTTGTCATTGAGGGAAATATTGTATCTAAGGCAATATGAACGGCAACATCGGGCTATGATGTTGGCATACATCCGTTTTAATTGATTTTTAGCATCTAAGGCAACATTTAACGTGGCAACATCGATTTTCAGTGTTGGCAAAGACCATTTGTGGTGTAGTGAGATAAAAAACTTATCTTTTTTTTAGGAGCAGTTGCTTATTTTTCGTCGGGCGTGCGTGTGTTGCCTGTGCTTCCCTTTTTTTTATTTGGTGCCGCAGCTTTTATGTTTTTGCTAGCCAAATTTTGCTTCCTCTTTTTTCTTAATTCTTATTGATGCACAGTGCTTCCTCTTTTTTTTTTTTTTAATATCTCTGCTAATCCACGAACAAGTTGCTTGGAACCTGTTAACCTTGCTGCTTCTTTTCCTATGCTTCGTCCTGGTTTGCCAATTCATTGTCTTTCCGTGGGTTCCACCGGAGATCACTTTCCTGGTCTTTTTTGATCCCACTTCCTTCACTTGTTTTTTTTTTCTTTTTTCATCGCTGCCTTGGTTTTGTAGTTTCTGTTGACTTTTTTTTTGTTGCTAATTTGACATAGCTACGCATGGTTGCCACTGTATTTTTTTGTTTCATGCTCGCCTGAATTTTTAAGTGCCTCGTTCTGATTTTCATGCCTGGTGTGCTCACCAATCGCCATATGTTTTGTCTTTTGTAATTATTGATCCCTCCATCGCCATCCTGTTAGAACCACCTTGATTGTGTTCCAACATCGTGAATTATGAATTATTCGTCCTCCTCGAATAATTAAAGTCCTCCTTCTAGCGCCAAATGTTGTTGGAGGAATTTCGTAACAACACGAAATCAGAGGGTGCTGGAATAGTATGAGCGAATTGTATGAATGTGACTATTTTAGGGAATGTACGTAGGGTTTATAAAAGAAAGAAGGGGCTGGACTTGACAGGTTTCTCGATTTGTCTCGGGTATCGGTCGCCACATACCAAGATGCCTACGTACCTATGTTTTTATAGGATCAAGTTGTGAAATTGATTTGTGTCTATCCCTCTAGGGATAAACTTCGTTAATCTGGGTAATTACTAATTTTATCTGATTTAATCTTATCGTTGTGATATCTTCCTGATTGTTTGGAGATATTTTCCGTTATTGATTGATTGAGATTGATTCTTTTCTCATTTTAGAGAGACGATAAAACTTAGCGGTTAAGTAATAATTATTAATTTGAATTAATATTTAATATTATTAGAAATTTGGGAGATATTAGACATGCCAAAATATGGCATAACAACCCCCTCAAAACTCTATAATGGAGGTAGGGTTTTAGAAAAAAGAGAGAGAGTCTATTTAAATAAAGACTTAATTAAAAATTGATGGCATGTAGCTTAAACTTTTTTTTGCAGGAAAATGACTAAATATTAATTATGCCAAAATGATGGTTATTTATTGTATTTTTTTAGCATTCAGGTAGTTTTGGTCCCTTCTGTTTTTTTTTAAACAAGGTCCCTTCTGTTAGTTCACTCGCGATTAACAACAGATAATTTTTAAAATAAAGTAATATTAAATTGTATTTTGACGATTATAATTTAATTACTTTCCACAATGTTTGCTAATTGATTCATTTATTTTAGTCCTGATAAAAAATTCATTCATTTCAAAGGAATTATGTTTAGTGTGACTTAATTTGAAAGGATAATCAGAGTATCGTTCCTCTTAATTTAAGAGAGATAATAATTATTTACTGAAATAATTGTTTGTTATTATATTTACGCATCCACTACGATTTTAGGTCATTAATATACAATTAAATCTCTATAAATGAATTCGCTTAAAATTGAAAAATTTTATTCATTAATCGAGATTATTTATTTATCGAGATAAAAAATATAGTATTTCTATTATGTTGGAAGCAGGAAAAAATTATTCTTTAGTGACGAATATTCGTTTATCAAATATTTATTTATTGAGATTCAATTATAATTACCTTTTTTATTTTAACCAACAATATGTAAAAAAATTAAATAACAACCAATAAAATGAAATTCATTCTTACTTTATTTCAAAAACGTCCTAACATCGTTAGCTGTGAACTAAAAAGGAATTTAGAATCACCTAAATGTTGAGAAATTCAACAATTCAATTTGATACAATTAATAATTTAATCATTTAACATAAATATATTATGGTACATATCATCAATATGCAATTATATCTTATATAAAAAAATTAGTATATTTTCAAATTTTGACACAACTAAAATAATTACAAATTAGCACCATTATTTTTTTTTTTTTGAAACAAAACGAAAACTTCCATTAAAGTGAGCAATCGCTCAAAATAGACTCCAACAAATGAGTAGGCGGATCTGTAAATACATTGCAGCAATACATCGAAACATGGATTTTAGCTAAACAATGAGCTACCCTATTAATTTGCTTTCGAATGTGACTAACAGTAACTTCAGACAATGTTTGCAACATTATCTTACACTGCTCAATTACATGGCCTACCTCCAAAAGATTTTCATTTCTACCATGCAGAGCACGAACAATGAGTAAAGAATCTGACTCAACTACCACCCTTCTATTCTGAAATGCCATAATCCAGGACAATGTTTCTCTGACCCCTATGCACTCAGCCTCAAAAACTGATGAAGGACATGGGAGAGCTAAATTCCTACCATCAATAAAAGCACCATGATGACCACGAAGAACCATACCTATGGAGAAAGAATTAGCTCCAGTAAAGACCGATGCATCGACATTGATCTTAAACGTCCCCAGGTTTGGAGGATTCCATTTGCCATTCTTCATCACACTTCCATTACTAATAGTACTCCTCCATTCTGTGCCCCTTCTAACATTCTTCCACTCCTTGACTGTGTGAAAACTACTCTCCATCGCTAAAGCTGGATTCATTAGTCTGCCTTCCCAAACCTTTTTATTACGCCAAAACCATATTCCCCATAACACTATACAGATCTTAATGATTTCATCATGACTTGCCTCTTCTAACTTCACGAGCAACTTAATTAATTATTTGCTTCGAAGAGATTTTTACGCCATATTTTCGGTTGCCTCAATCATCTTCCAAATTTCCAAATACGAATCTAATAATAATTAACTTAATCCCCAATTTAATTATTTCCTCTCTCTAAAACGACGAATAATCTCCAATTAATGATAGAAAATATCTCCAAACGACATCCTTCAAATCAGGAAGGTATCCCAACGCGAATATAATTTAAAGAGATAAAATCTACTAATTCCCAAAATACATCTCTTAATAATCATAGGGATTAAAAACAAATCCTTAATAGAACTGCGTTGGCTTGATCCTTATAAATATAAGGTACGCAGACATTTTGGAAAATGATCCGACACATCTAACAAGTCGAGACACCTTTCAAGTCCAGCCCCAAACATCCAAAATCCCAAATCCCCTTATTTTCATGATTTCGTTATTCCAGCAAACTCCGAAATTTGTTATCACCAAATTCCTCCGTTAACAATTGGTGCTAGAAGGAGGGGATATATTTTTTGATTGTGGAGGACAATCAATTCATACACATAGGGGGGTTATTATGGATCTGGAGCTGCTTTAATGGAGGAGCTAAGCGATGGAGGCGGTGGCTCTATTCCGAATTAAGATAAGTTTTCTTATGATTCTATCCATAATTTTTTTTTTGACAAATTATGATTCTGTCCATATTAATTAGCTATCTTATAAAATTCGTAATAAATTCAATACATGTCAGATTTTGATATTTTTAATGATTCGAAAAAGTTTTTTAAATTGAAGAGAATTTTTGGTTTGAACTTAAAAAGCAAAACTTTGTTGAGAGATCCTTAAAAAGAACCGAAAGAGCATATTCAAAATATAACATTACAAGAAAAAAAGAAATTGATCATAAAAGATGGGTGCTGGTCTGCAAACATGGTTGATAAATTATGACGAAGAATTTTTGTGAATAGAAAAAAAAAAAATCAAAGCTCTGCTTCAATCACCTTTTGGGCGTGTTATTCAGAGTTGTCGTGACATGATAGAAAGTCTAAACACAGTGTCTCTGTTTTTTGTTAAACGGTCTGCTAATATGGTGGTACACGAGTTAGCTCGCTTGTCATATTCATTCTCAGATCGCGTTTTCGATAGGATTTTTATTCCTATTTGAATAAAAAATGTATTGTTAAATGATTTATCGTATGAATAAAATTGCATTGTTTGTCAAAAAAAAAAAGTACGAATGGAGTGTTACTAAAATAAATCGTTACCGAAAGTCGGTGCACAAAATCAATGCTTGGCAGTTTTTTTTTTTTGGCTTCAAATAATATCGGCCTTGGACATTTTAAAATTCATGATAGAGAATTTTTCATTTAATGTAACCTATGATCATATTTAATTAATATTTTTCAACAATCTAATTCACATAAATTTTTTTAAATTTAAGTTGTAGATTATTATTATTTTTATAATGATATTATTTTCTTATGTAATTTTAATGGTACAGATTGATCGATTAGTTTTGTTAGAAAATAATTGATCCAAATTATTAAATCAGCAGAAAATTTGCTTACATATTTCTACTAGATATATCTATCTATACTATTATATTAAAGCCAAAAGATTGAAAGTTTGTCGGGTTGGTTTTCGGTTTGGTTATCCTAATTATTAAAATAAATAATGACATAATTTAATTAATGGTAATTAGCCATTGCCATTTTCACATTTAATTTTAGTTGAAAATATTCCCTTTATAAAAATATCAATCGTATCATATCTTCAAATCATTAATATTTCATTTCTAATTAAAATATGTTACCTTTTTTATTTAAAACTAATTTTAAAATCATTAATGTATATCCAAAAATATCATACCATAATTTCAATTATTAATAAAATATATTAATTAATTTCAAAAAATATATATATTAAAAATCCCTGTACGTTGTTTATAATAAGAAAATATTAGTATAATACGTAAATATGAATATATTAAATTATGTTAAATTAAAATTTTAAAAAAATATTAAATTGATAATTATATAAAAACATAACTGTACCATTGACTAAAATTTAATAAAATAACTAAAATATCTTTATTTAAAAGGCGTTTATTATTAATTGAACATATTACCGTTTATGTGTACCTAAGATATTATATATTCCAATCATTAATATTTTTTTCTAATTAAAAAAGTTACCTTTTAATTTAAAACATAATTTTGCAATCATAATCTTCCAATCATTAATATTTCTTTTCTAATTAAATACACTATCTTTTAATTTAAAAACATAAATTTACAATCATTAATGTGTACCCAAAAATATGACATCATATTAATGTTATATTTTAGTAATTAATAAGAACCGTTAGATGTAATTATATGGTATATTTAATGATTAAATTAAATTACTAAATATTCAAGGTTCGATATTTTATAAATTTTAAATTATGCAAATCATTTATTAAATCTGCTTCAAATTTTATTAAATTAAGAGAAAAATGGACCTGAGGTTGTCCTCAGGATCCTCTCCTAAGAGCATCTTCAATGGTATTGGCTAAAATGGGTGGCTAAAATGATATAAAATAGTGATTATGTAAAATTTATTGAATCTGTAAGGTGTTTTACTCCTGATAAGTGGATTTTATATCCACTTGGAACATTCTATATCGGCTTAAATTGATTGTTTTGGACTCAAGTTTGTGTAGTTTTGATGTGTTTTGTGTAGTTGTGCAGGTTTCCAAGAATATCTAAGCTTTTGTCGTTTTTGGAGATTTAATTGATTAAAATTCGGATTTTCCGGGAAGGCTGCGCAGCTTATACTGTTTTGGCCATATCTGGAGTTCTAGAAGTCCGTTTTCAGCGATCTTACTGCCCACGCGAAGCTTGAGAGATTTTCTACAACCTGGGATAGGAAACAAGTGCAAGAAACGTACTGATTAAAGTCGCGCACGTGTTCTTATTAAAGAAGGCTTGGAATTTACTGTTTTGCCCTTTTTCTAATTCTAATTGTATTCTGGGCAGTTTTGGGTACCTTCTTTAAATCCTAATTGTAATAGAAGGCAATATCTTGCTGGGCAAGAATTGTAGAGCCTATATAAACACATCATACCATTGTAAATCATAACAATTGATAGCTAACAATTCATAGCTTGTAATCGTATCAAGGTACTTTCGATTTTCAATTCTTCAATATTATGTTTTCATTCATTATCATTATTATTTTGTTTTCTTCTTTAATTATGTGTAACTAAATCTTTAATCTGAGGATTGGGTAGTATTCCTTGGTATTCATGTGTGTTTAATTATCTGTGATTTTCTTGCTTTGCTGATCTGTTATTGAGGGCTTAACACAATTAGAAGAGTAGCTAACTTTTGATTGTATTCTAGGGATTGTAATAACTTGGAAGAGGAGTTGCAATTTTAGTACATGATTTAACAGACATAACTCGAATATTTGATTGGAAGATTAATAGGAGAGTTGTGAGACTTATAATTCTTGGAGCTTAATAGTTTATGATTGTCTTTGATTGTATCACGGAAGTGACAATTAGGGTATAGTTGTAGACATTATATTGTATCTTGGAAGAGAACATTATAACCTTAGAAGAATTGTTTTCAGCAGAGTAAGAACGTAGACATCACATAGATATTGAATGTGCATTGAAACCAAGTGAAGAACCCCAGTTCTTGGATTGTTTTCCTCATATAATTTATTCTCGATTGATAATTAGTTTAATTTTGTTTAGTTTAATTTAGTTTATAAACACACCAAACATTCTTCTACACTTCTAAATTGTGAGAGATAAAAACTTGAACTTGATATTACAATTCAGTCCTTCCCTGAGAACGAACACACAAAAATACTACTAACAAATTGGCGCCGCTGCCGGGGAAGGCAGTATAGTTGAGTTTAGGTTAATTGTTTCTTATTGTTTAGATTTTAATTGGTTCCACAAGTTGTTTTGTTGGTGATTTTAAGTTTGGGGGTGTTTGATAAGTGGATTTTATATCCACTTGGAACATTCTATATCGGCTTAAATTGATTGTTTTGGACTCAAGTTTGTGTAGTTTTGATGTGTTTTGTGTAGTTGTGCAGGTTTCCAAGAATATCTAAGCTTTTGTCGTTTTTGGAGATTTAATTGATTAAAATTCGGATTTTCCGGGAAGGCTGCGCAGCTTATACTGTTTTGGCCATATCTGGAGTTCTAGAAGTCCGTTTTCAGCGATCTTACTGCCCACGCGAAGCTTGAGAGATTTTCTACAACCTGGGATAGGAAACAAGTGCAAGAAACGTACTGATTAAAGTCGCGCACGTGTTCTTATTAAAGAAGGCTTGGAATTTACTGTTTTGCCCTTTTTCTAATTCTAATTGTATTCTGGGCAGTTTTGGGTACCTTCTTTAAATCCTAATTGTAATAGAAGGCAATATCTTGCTGGGCAAGAATTGTAGAGCCTATATAAACACATCATACCATTGTAAATCATAACAATTGATAGCTAACAATTCATAGCTTGTAATCGTATCAAGGTACTTTCGATTTTCAATTCTTCAATATTATGTTTTCATTCATTATCATTATTATTTTGTTTTCTTCTTTAATTATGTGTAACTAAATCTTTAATCTGAGGATTGGGTAGTATTCCTTGGTATTCATGTGTGTTTAATTATCTGTGATTTTCTTGCTTTGCTGATCTGTTATTGAGGGCTTAACACAATTAGAAGAGTAGCTAACTTTTGATTGTATTCTAGGGATTGTAATAACTTGGAAGAGGAGTTGCAATTTTAGTACATGATTTAACAGACATAACTCGAATATTTGATTGGAAGATTAATAGGAGAGTTGTGAGACTTATAATTCTTGGAGCTTAATAGTTTATGATTGTCTTTGATTGTATCACGGAAGTGACAATTAGGGTATAGTTGTAGACATTATATTGTATCTTGGAAGAGAACATTATAACCTTAGAAGAATTGTTTTCAGCAGAGTAAGAACGTAGACATCACATAGATATTGAATGTGCATTGAAACCAAGTGAAGAACCCCAGTTCTTGGATTGTTTTCCTCATATAATTTATTCTCGATTGATAATTAGTTTAATTTTGTTTAGTTTAATTTAGTTTATAAACACACCAAACATTCTTCTACACTTCTAAATTGTGAGAGATAAAAACTTGAACTTGATATTACAATTCAGTCCTTCCCTGAGAACGAACACACAAAAATACTACTAACAACTCCAATGGAGTTGGCTATAATGATTAGTCATATTTTAAAAATAGCAAGTTATTATTATTTCAAATTGTTAAGAATAGAATGTATTATTTTAATATGGTAATATTGATGATATGTAGTTTTACTACAGGTCTCTAGAGATTCGACAAATATAGCCAATATGATAGGATTTTAGAGGATTATCTAAAATTTTAGATAACAGTAATGTCCCGTTGGAGATGATTTTTTTTACACAATATCTATAATTTTTATTTAAGGCATGCTTGACACACTTTTAGCTAAGGGGTCTCTATGGTTGGAGATGCTCTAAGGTTATAACAATTTATACTTATAAAGTAGGGGCCCCGTAGGGGCATTTTTGTAATTACAAATTTTTTTTCCCAGTGATTTACATAAATACCCTCCCATTTGTATTGTAACTGTTTTAACTTCAGGGTCCTCTCCTGAGGTCATCCTCAGACACTTGAAGCCCTTAAATTAATACTAAAATAATTTTTAAAATTAATAATTATATAAAAACTTAATTATATAATAAAATAAAATTTATAACATATCAAAGAAAACTCGTGCATCGCACGACTTATAAGCTAGTATATATATATATATATATATATCCATACGGTATTTTTTATTAAGCATCTAAAAATTTAGAATTTGTAGTACATTAGCAGTTACAAAACTTTTTTATAATGATATTTAAATTCTCTTTTCCCATACAAAAATAATTTAAATTATGATTATATTTTTTTCTTATTGAGAAACATAAAATGTAGGGCTTTTTTCATAAATAAATTAGAAAAAGTAAAAATTTGCAAAAATACTATTGTTCTAAAGTTCTATTTGCAAAAAAATCATCTTTTGAATTTTTTTTGCAAAAATACGATATTCAACTAGATTCAACCAGATGCAACTATTTTGAAAATTTAGTAAAAATACTATCTTATTTGTAATGGCTGCGCAGCAAGTTGCATGTGGTTGCAACTAATTGCATATGCAACTGAATGCAACTGGAATGCAGCTAAAAATTGTAATTTTAATTTTTTTACTAACTTCCATCTCTATATAAGGGCGTAACAGCAAAAAATGAAATTTAACTTTAAGTTTTTCAACTGAATGCAACTAAAAATTTTAATTTTAATTTTTTTTTACTATCTTCCATCTCTATATAAGGGCACATCAGCAAAAAATGAAATTTAACTAACAAAACCAAGTCATGTATTCTATATCACAAAACGCAGTCCATAGCTCGTACATAGCTTGTACAATCTAGCCCCTAACACTTTACATACAAACAATCAATCTATACTATTATATAAATTCCGAAACATTGAAAGTTTTGGTACCTATTTTTTGGTACCTGTTTTTTGGTACCAGTTTTTTGGTACTTCGTGAATTTACTTATTTACCCTTTGTTAAAAAGAAAATAAATATATGATATTTATCACTGTTCTAAAAATCCCCGATTCAACCGATTAATCCCCGATTAATCTTCTGTAAGGTAACCAACCGATTCGATTTTTAAAATCCGATTAATCCTGTTAATTTATTTAAAATGATATGTTTAATTGTAAATTAGACTAATATATTAAATATTATTATAATATCCGATTAATGCTACGATTAATCCATCCGATTAATCCCCGCCTACCTAATTAGGCGCTAGGCGGTACCCCAACCGCCCTGGACCGCCTAGCGATTTCTAGAACACTGATATTTATACTTTTAAAACACCTATAATAAATAATAACATAATACAATTAATGGTAATTAGTCGCTTGCCTTTTTTCACATTTACTTTTAATTGAAGATATTACCTTTTATAAATACCTAAAAACATCAATGTATCTTCCAATCTATACTATTATATAAATTCCGAAACATTGAAAGTTTTGGTACCGATTTTTTGGTACCTGTTTTTTGGTACCAGTTTTTTGGTACTTCGTGAATTTACTTATTTACCCTTTGTTAAAAAGAAAATAAATATTTGATATTTATACTTTTAAAACACCTATAATAAATAATAACATAATACAATTAATGGTAATTAGTCGCTTGCCTTTTTAACATTTACTTTTAATTGAAGATATTACCTTTTATAAACACCTAAAAACATCAAAGTATCTTCCAATCGTAAATATTGAATTAAAACACGTTACATTTTTAATTTAAAACTAATCTTCATTAATATTTTCTTTTGAACTAAAACACGTTACCTTTTTAATTTAAAACTAATTTTACAATCATTAATATATACCCGAAAATATCACACCATATTTTTCAGTTGTTAATAAAATATATTAAAAATCTGCATGTGTTGTTTATAATAAGGAAATATTAGTATAATCCGTAAACATGAGTATAATAAAATTATATTAAATTAAAATTAATTAATAATTATATAATTGTCGAAACTTTAAAATTTTGGTACCTATTTTTTGATATATGTTTTTTGGTATTTCGTGAATTTACTTATTTACCTTTCATTATAAAGAAAAATATATATGATATTTATACTATTAAAACACCAAAAATAAATAAAACATAATACAATTAAAGGTAATTAGTCGATTGCCTTTTTCACATTTACTTTTAGTTGAAGATATTACCTTTTATAAACACCTAAAAACCTCAATCATATCATATTTTCCAAACAATTCATATCTAGCAATAATTAACCAAAAATAAATAATAACATAATACAATTAAAGGTAATTAGTCGATTGTCTTTTTCACATTTACTTTTAGTTGAAGATATTACCTTTTATAAACACCTAAAAACCTCAATCATATCATATTTTCCAATCAATTCATATATAGCAATAATTAATATATACTCAAAAATATCAAATCATATCATATAATCAATAACAAAATATAATAGAAATTCGTATTACGAATAATGACCATTAAATTTTTAGTAAAAAAATCAGAATCATTAAATCTAATTATTAAATATATTATATGATTAAATTAATTTACTAAAATTTCAAGTTTCAAATTTTATCAACGACATATTTATTTTAAAATTTTATAATATAAGTTTTAAACCATGCATATCATTAACTAATTTTATATTAAATTATTAAAATTAAAATAAAATATTTTAAATAATGATTATATAAAAATATTATTATGACATAAAATAAAATTTATTACATATTAACAAAAATTCGTGCATCGCACGGGTTATAAGCTAGTACAAGCAAATTAAATACATATATATGATCCTTAGGACCTCTGGAAGCTTTACAAACAATCAAATCAATCGAAAAATTATTCAGTCAAAAAGCCCTAATTTGATTCAAGAATCCTAGAATTCGAATCGACAAAACTAGCAATAGAAGGATGGAAGGCGGAGATGGCTGAGGAGAGAGAGATGATCGGAATTAGATAAACGATTGAAGTCGTCGATGATGGTGATGGTCATCATTTCAGCGATGATGATGATGATGGAAGAAGCAGAATAGACAATAGAGAGATGTTAAGAGAGAAGACACGAGCTGAAGAAGTAACAAAAAACAAAAGTAACATAAAATTGCAATTAATTAAGAAATTATTGTATTTTTGCAAAAAAATATCAACTACCATATAAATGCAAAACAAAGTAGTGAATTCAGTATTTTAGATAATTAAATTCCCTAAAATGTATAGTATCTCAAATCTCAAAGTTTAAGCAGGAGAAGACCTTTCAATATATATGGCACATTAAAAAATTATAATAATACTTACATATGTAACAAGATATGAATAATTTTAGGAGTTTCTGTTATCATTAAAACCTAGCCGATTCTTTAGGAACAAGTAAATTACTTGGGCATAACGTAACATCTTCTATATATATGGAATAAATCACCAGTACTTATTTTTGTCCAACATAATTAAAACCTAAATCTCTCCGTATCTTATTATCTACTTTCAGAACCCTAAATTTTTTAGTATATAAATAATAACCCAAAGACTCAAAGTCCATGTTCCTGTCTTTTATAATGTCTTGCTAATTCTGAGATTTGCTGTTAATCCGACGAACTATCAGTCGTTAACAGTAATACTTAATTTTCTACAAGCTAGAACAGGTATTAATTATTACTCTCAGATTATTTTTTTTTGACATAAATTAATATTCTCAGATTTAATCTATCAGCATGCATGCATGAGTTTACTTTGAATTAGCATATTAGTTGTATGAATTAATTCACGTTTAGTTGTGCATGTTGATTATGAAGTGGTTTAGTTGTTTATCACCTTGATTTTACATGTACATGCATAATTTAATATTAATTACTTGTAAATTAGTTATTTTGCAGATCTCTAGCTGTTGTGATGGCTTCAAAGGTTAAAGCCAAAACATGGTTGAGAGGTGTAGTCAAAGGTGTTCTATCCGGAGACACTCTGGTGATCATGAGGGTGCCTAGCACAACTTTCGAGATCCCTCCGGAGAAGACCATAACTTTGTCATCGCTTATGGCTCCCAGATTGGTAAAGACTAGTTACCCCAGCATATGCAACTCGTTTCGATTTTAATCGTTTCTTTCGATTTTTTTTTTTGTTTTTTTTTTGTTTTTGGAGTTTTACGATATTGTTCAGTTTATAGGCTGTTAAAATTGAGGGTTAGGCATTGGATATAATCTGTTTGTGCAGTTATTTTTTGCTTCTTTTGGCATTTGAGTACTGCTAGTACTATCTAATTGATATAATCTATAATGAGTTTTTCTTTTTCTTGTAATTCATTGAAATATAATAGCAATTTGATTAATTAGCTACACCTGCAACATCTGCCTTACCTATCTTTGATTCGTCTGTAGGCTCGCCAAGGTCGTCCTGATGAGCCATTTGCATGGCAAAGCAGAGAGTTTCTCAGAGATCTCTGCATAGGAAAGGTAAGTTATTTTTTTAAGTTTAGTACGGAACATAATCTTGCTTTTGTTGTGAGTAAGTATTATATCACACTCAATTTTCCCTGTACAGGAGGTTATTTTCCAGGTAGATTACGTTTCCAAAGGCCGAGAATATGGCACTGTTTGTCTTGAAGATGAATTTGTTGCACACCTGGTTGTTGCTGAAGGCTGGGCAAAGGTCTGCACATAGTTCTCATATATGCTATACTGCATATGAGTGACATTACAAAATTTATTGTTGGTTTAATTGCATTAGCTGAATGCCCCTCTGTTCTGCAGGTTTGGGAGGTGAGGGAGGAAGATAGATATAGAGGTGAATTTAGTCCTCAATTGAATGTGCTCTTACAATGTCAAGAGCGAGCAAAGAGACAAGGTGTTGGCCGTTGGAACAAGGTTAGTTTGAACCCCGATTGCCATGGTTTGATTCCAAAATTGATTTTTTATACGGATCAGCTAACCTGAGAAATACCTGATAATTATAATTACTATCATTAATCGTAATTTATATTGCGTCGTTGGTGCAAGTACATGAATTACAAGAAGTAGGTAACAACCTTTGCATTGGATTTGTGATGCTAATTATACTTAGAATACACCGAATAGAACCTTAAATCCTTTACTTCATAATACTACTTCTGAAAATGTCCAAACCGAACCAAAAGTAATGGAATTTTCATTAAAAGTAATGCAATTCATTATTTTGAAACTACAATATTCTTTAACCTATACAAGTATGGGTTTGTTTGTTTGGTTTTTTTTTCTTTTTAATACTTCAGAGTAGTATTATTTACAATTTTCATATTTATACACAAAAGACTGTCCATTTTTAAATAGTGTAGCACGACCTAGCTCATATTGTTAATGCAACTGAGCAAGGGAGGTCATGTCTCAGGGCAGGGGTTGTCTTTTCTTCAAATGTTTTGTACTATGATCGTGTTATGAACTGATGCCTGGATTAAAATGACAATTGTAGGCACCAGGTGTGTCTCGACATTCCATCAGAAACCTCCCTCCTTCTGCAGTCGGTGATCCTAAAAACTTTGACACGAAGGCCCTTCTAAATAAATACAAAGGCGAATCCTTGGAAGCTTTTGTTGAGTATGTTCGTGATGGAAGCACTATTCGTGTTTATTTGCTACCTAGTTATCAGTTTGTCCAAGTTTTCGTTGCTGGAATCCAGGTAAATGCAAGCTTGATTTGCGTTTGTTTAGACATATTTTCTCCATTTTTATGTCCTTAATCAGTTAACTTGTCTTCATTTTCTGACCAGGCGCCATCAATGGGGAAGAGGGTTGTTGCACCTGAAAAGACATCCTCTGAAGAAAATAAAAGTACTTCAAATGGACAAAAAGTAACCGGTTCATCAGCATCCGTAGCTAAAGGTGATCCTGATCCATTTGGAAGGGAAAGCAAGCATTTTACCGAGATTCACATTTTACATCGATATGTGAGTCATGTTTTTTTTTTTTTTGACAAAATATGTGAGTCATGTTAACCGTAGTTGTTACATTCCTCGATAAGTTGCAACATCCTTATGTTTTGCTTTATTTTGCAGGTACAAATTGTTCTCGAGGGTGCTGATGAATATAGCAACCTGATTGGATCCATCTATTATCAAGAAGGTGAACAGGACAAGAACTTGTCTGAGCTGCTTGTTGAAAATGTATGATACATATACCATAATTTCATTTAAGCTGAATATAAGATAATCTTTTGTAAATATTTGATGAAGCTGATATATCACCATCCAAAATACACAAGCATTCTGCCAGATATTTCGTATAAGTGATCACATCTTTTGTACTGCATAGTTTCTGGTGGTGAATTTATGTATGTAATGCAGAACAGTTTACATATGGGGTGGTGTTCATCACAGTGACCTGCATGGCTGCGTGGTTTCTTTTGCATATTATGAAATAGTTCTGACAGATATTTGTCTCCTTTCCCTTTCAGGGTTTAGCTAAATTTGTTAAATGGAGCGCTAGTATGTGGTCTGATGAAGACCAGCAATGGTTAAAATCCTTAGAACTTGAAGCAAAGAAAAGCCAATTGAATATGTGGACCAACTATATGCCCCCTCCTACAAATTCAAGGCTAATTCGAGATCAGAATTTCACCGGAAAGGTTTGTAGGTACCTGTGATGTCAGTTTAAATTAGTGTAGTTTGTCAACCTGACCTATTTTTAATTTTTAACAACTTCAGGTGGTCGAGATTATAAATGGGGATTGCATTGTTATTGCTGATGATTCTCTACCATTTGCTAGCCCGTTGGCAGAGAAGAGAGTCAACCTCTCTAGCATTAAGTGTCCCAGACTTGTCAATGGTCGTAGTGAAGCAAAGGATTATTTGCGAAAACTTCTAATTGGTCGTCAAGTATGGAGTAGTCTTTTATTTCTAAGTGCAAAAGTAACAGGCAACTCAATATATATATAAATAATATTACAAATTTTTTTTTCAGGTGCATGTATCATTAGAATATTCTAGGGAGGTAAAGATTGTTGAGGGACATGGTGCTCCAACTCGCCCAGCAGCAGCAGATCGAGAATTGTATTTTGGATCAGTCTTACTTGAATTACCATCAACCAATTCTAAGGATGCCTCACTGGCTCCGCCTAGTGATGGAAGCCTGAATACTATCAAAAACGTTGCTGAGATGAGCGTTGCCCGCGGCTTTGCTGAAGTAGTTCGACACCAAGATTTTGATGTTAGATCAAATCATTATAATGCACTTCTTGCTGCTGAATCTCGAGCTAAAGCTGCAAAAAAGGGGATGCACTCTGGAAAAGTGGCACATGTTACAGACCAAACGGTTAGAAAGTCTACCTTCCATACTATCTATACTTTCTGTTATAGGCTTTATATATTTTAGCTTCTTGTTGACACGTAATGTCACTCTAGGCACCATCAAAGAAAACAAAAGATCTTTTAGCCATTATCCGGAGGAAGAGGATAACTGCTGTTGTGGAACAAATCTTAAGTGGTCACCGTTATAAACTGTATATACCAGAGGAGACATGCGACATTACTTTTTCTCTTTCTGGCGTTAGATGTCCCGGTCGAGATGCCTCTTATTATAGTGAAGCAGTTGCACTAATGAGAAGTAAGATGATGCAGAGGAACGTTGAGGTAATATCTTCTATTTTAAACCAAGCACACTGCTGTTTATATCTCTTTGACATTCATTCTCTAATAATGTTCTTACTGTTTTTGTTCAGATTGAGGTCGAAACTGCTGATAGTTATGATAATTTCTTGGGATCTTTATGGGAGTCAGGATCCAATGTGGCAATGACACTTCTAGAATCTGGTTTGGGAACACTTCAAACTTCATTCAAGGCAGACAAGCTACCAGATTTCCCCCAGCTTGTACAAGCTGAGAAGTATGCTAAGTGGAAGAAATTGAAGGTAAGATAAAAGCCTGTACTGAAGAGCTGTTTCATATAGTCGAAGGTCTATGGTGCTAATAATTTGTATTGCAGATATGGGAGAACTATGTTGAAGGACAAGAAGTTTCTAATAGTCAAGCCATTAAAAAAAGAGAAAAAGAAGAGCATCAGGTGATTTAAGTTCTTTAATCAATTTGAGTAATACTTAATTTAGTTTCTTCATTAGCAAGTTTACCATGTTTCTTACTTGTTTGTGCTTTCAGGTAGTGGTTACTGAAGTCCTTGATGGTGGAAAATTTTACGTCCAATCATCCGGAAATCAGGAAGTGGCCTCTATTCAGCAGAAACTTGCTTCATTGAAGCTTCAAGAAGCTCCTATGATCAATGGTTCCTTCAATCCAAAGAAGGGTGACCTCGTGCTTGCAAAGTTCAGTGGAGATCATTCTTGGTACAGAGCAATGGTAAGGGAAACATTATATTATATACATCGACTCTCTTTTTAGTTTCTTTGTGATTTTATAAAAGCTTACCAAACATCATAAAGTATCGACCACCTGGGTATTTCTATCTGTGTGTTACCTCCAGCAGATGAGGTAAGCTGCCTGCTTTAGCTTAGACTTACAAAAAACACTTTCTGAAAATCATTATATTTACTTATATAGCTAATTAAGCAGGTATCACGTATCACCCCAGGCGAATGCACATAGATGTTTCTTTTATTATGATAGGCACCTGCTGCTGTTAAACCAATTCATTTAAATTCCGTTAATCTCCACTATCTTAATTCTGCACAGTTTTACATCTTCACTTATCCTGATCCAATTTTCATTTAAATGTATAGATTGTGAATGCTCGTGGAAGTGAAGATAAATTTGAAGTGTTTTACATGGATTATGGAAATCAAGAAGTTGTTGCACACAGTCAGCTGCGACCTCTGGATTCTTCTATGTCAACATCGCCAGGCCTTGCACAGCTATTTAGCCTTGCTTATGTCACGGTTCCCAGCTATGAGGAGGATTATGGGAAGGAAGCAGCCTTTTTTCTTAGTAATCATCTTCTAAATGAGCAGAAGGAGTTCAAGGCCATTATAGAGGATAAGGATACTTCAGGAGGAAAAGGTAGAGGACAAGGCACTGGGACTATTCATATGGTAACTTTGGTCGAAAAAGAAGCTGAATTAAGTATCAATGCTCTCATGCTAAAGGTATGAATTTTAACAGACAACATTCAGTTATTGTGTGACTACCTTAAACATCCTTTTCGAGTTCAAGAAAATTAAAAGCGTTACGTGTTGTTTTGCAGGAAGGACTTGCTAGAGTGGTGAAGAGATGGGGTTCTGCAGAAAGAAAACAGACAATTGACGAGTTGGAAAAATACCAGAGAGAAGCAAAACATAAGAGACTAGGCATGTGGGAGTACGGAGATAACATGGCAGACGACGACGACGATAAAAGGCTTCCTGCTAGGAAAGCTGGTGGCAGGCGATAGCACTGCACAATTTTGCAGCCCAAGTAAAATAGGTGCATGGGAAATTAACTAGATGATATATGGGAGAAGCTTGGGCATTATAGAGAGGAGAAACGCATGTAAAACGGCAATACATTACCCTTCAGTTAAATTTACTTGACGAAATAATTTCCGAATATTAAAGAAACCAATTTCAAATTTTCTTCTGTTGTTTACATCTATTTTCTTCGAAAACAGCCTTCTTTAAATTGTATCGATCAGTTACAGTGGATGGTAAGAACTCGGATAGGTATGGAAAAAATTTAATTTTCTTTCTTGGCCAACACTTAAAAAGAGTTAATAACCAAGGAACTAAAAGTCTTTCCAATTCTCTCTATAAAGCACTCCTCTTCTTCTTCTTCACTTCCTAGCACAGCCGCCGGGGCTTCCACCGGATTCCACCGGTGGAAAGCCCCAAAACCTTTCATTTTCTTGTATTTTCCTTCCTTTTCAATAAACCTTATTTTAAAGCTTCGATTTCCCTAAAAATCTTCCTTTCTTAGGTAAGATTGGTGTGTTTTTTTTAAGGTTTGGTAGTAATTTGTATTGTCGGATCTAAGGATTCTAAGTCTTTTCCGACTTGCTTTGATTTGAGTTCTCTCCATTGCGTGGGAGGTTTGTTTTTCGCTGCCTTTTTGTGAGCGGGGTCTTGATTTAGCGATGAAAGTTTGTATGGAATTGCAGTGCTGGTCGATAGCTCAAACGATAGTTCCATCGGGGCATGCTGAAGTGGGTACCGGTAATCCAACGAGGATGCTCGAAGTGGGTACTTGTATTTGTATATACTTTATCTTCAAAATATCGTTTAACTGTCTTTTCAGGAGAAATTTACAGTTTGTTCGACTCGATCATTGGTGTAGATGCCGTATGGCTTTTTATTAATGAATTAACACCTTTGTTCTTCAAAAAAAAAAAAGAGAGTTGGCCATTCCGTACCTTATCATCCTTTCTTTTTTCTTTAGAAAAGAATTTAAAAAAAAAAACTCGATTAACGATTCTAATACTTCTGATTCATAATAAAAAAAAAACTCGATTAACGATTCTAATACTTCTTACTCATAGTATTTTTTGATATTTGGATTTTTTTGGATGAAATTTATTTGGTACATTTATATAGGCACATAAAATAAAATATAACTTTTATAATTAAAAAATTTGTAAAAGACTAGAGGTGGCATAGAGGATATTTAACATTTTTCAAAAATAATATTTATTTAAATAAAAATGCGAAGGGTATTAATTTCAAACCTAAAATATTTTCAAAAAGTAATTTTGTTTTTTTTTACCTCATAAAATGAGGAGGGAGTATTGCTTATAATTCAACTAACTAGACGATACCGAAGCACATCAGGATTTAGTTTCCAGGTGGAATATATACTAGATCATCGGTTATTCGTTTGCTGTTGTAAACTTGCGTAAATATTCGTGCAAGGCGTATTGAATCAATTTCTCGTTCGAAATTGTATATATTGAAATAATAGCGTAGTTAAAAGTATGATAAATGCTAATAATTCGATCTATCGAATATTTGTATAGCTATTTTATAATAGGCTTAATGACCTTTTGGCCATTCAAGTTTGCACAGTTATACCCATAAAGTCCTCAGATTTAAAGTCGTTCCTTTTTGCCTCTCCAATTTCAGAAATGTACCTTTTAGCCATAAAACCGTCGCCTTTTTGACACAAAACCGTTATCTTTTAGAACGAATAGACGACGGTTTGTGGCAAAAAGGTACATTTCTGAAGTTGGAGGGGCAAAAAGGAACGCTTTAAAATTGTAGAGCTTTATGAATATAAATGTGCAAACTTGAAGTGTCAAAAGGTCATTAAGCCTTTATAATATTGTATACCAATTTTTTAAACCAAATATTTTATAACTTGATTAGATTTCATAAAATTTGGATAAATATTCATATGATAATAATCACATGAATACTTATAATTGTTAAATTATTAATTTAGTTTCAATTGCGTAAAAGGAACTTTATTAAATTAAACCTTTGAGTATTATTTAAATAATTATCTTTGTAAAATTGTCCGTTTATAAAAGAGGCGTATGTAAACTCATTAATTTTGTTGTAAAAAATAATTGTATATATAAGATTATATTTTGAGACATATTATTAAATCTCTTAATATTGAATAAAAGTCATCCTTCTGTTTGTGTCAATCATTTTTTCTAAACATATACATTTATTAGAACCAGGTAATTGAGTATATTTCAAAAGTTAAGGGAGGACTAGTTTTTTTCCAATCTGTTGTTATTGGAAGGGATGGAAAATGTTGTTAACAAGGAAAATATGTTTTTTCGCTTTACTGGGAGAGATTTCAATTTAGGTGCGGATGACTTAGCGAAACGGGGTCGTATTAGAAATTATCTATTACAAGGATGGTGTTAAAGGAGGGGTATTACAGTGGTTCGGGTTGGAATGTATCTGGAGTTAGACCTGGCAATTTGGTACACGACACGTGAACACGACACGAAACGACACGAAAAAATACGGATATGAGTTTTGATTTTTAGTACACGAAACACGAAAGTACACGAATACGAAATTACACGATAGATTTAGTGTCGGATATGGGTTTTCATTTTGGGTACACGAAAGTACACGAAAGTACACGAAATAAAGATGTTAATAATTTACTACTTATAGATTTTATGTATATATTAATATTTTTTTATAAGGATATATATTTTACACAAAAATATACATATTTACAAGTTCTTATAGAGTTGTATTTATATTTATATATGGAAATGTAAAATATTTAATGTATATTTCATATGAATATAATATTTACTAATAAATTTTAACTAAATTTTATTTTTATTTTTATATAATATATACACGAAACACGACACGAAAGTACACGAATTCATTTCGGGTGGATACGGGTTTCATATTCAAGTACACGAATCCTGTTTCGGGTGGATACGGGTTTCACCTTCAAGTACACGAAACACGAAAGTACACGACACGATCCGATTGCCCGCTCTATCTGGAGTGTATTGTGGTTGAAAAAATTTGGGATGGTTTTATTGGGATGGGAATATAGTTTTATTTATTGGGCTATTAGTAAAGAGAGTTTATTGGTCATGGGCTTTGGCTGTAGAGCGTTGTGTGTGTTTTTTTATTTTTAGGAAGTTCGGAGATGTTCAGAAGATTAATCGTTTATATCATTAATCACAGATCATGTAAACGAGGAGATTCTTGGGTAAAGTTATGTAAAAGGAACTAACAAAATAGTTCTGCCTGCCGTTTATTGATATCCACAGAAGCAATATATATACACCTTACAACAAATGGAATGAGGAATATTACAGATCATCATTGTGGTGGAATGAGGAATATTACAGATCATTATGGTCTTGCTGCTCTTACTGGAGATCACATGGACTTGTTGTTCACGTGGTGTTGTTTGTTCACATGGTGATCACATTGATGTTGCTGGTGTCCACAAGCTAGCTGTAGATTACATGCTAAACACATGGGCACATGTTATGCCCATGATAGATTGCTTAGCTAGCTTCAATACTCCCCCTCAAGTTGGAGCATGGAGATTGTAAATGCCCAACTTGCGAAGAAGTAACGAAAACTGTGATTTGCCAAGAGCTTTCGTCAAAATATCAGCTAGTTGTGCCCCTGTCCGAATATGATATGTAGAAATGGTTCCATCTTTTAATGCATCCCGAATGAAATGACAATCCATCTCTATGTGTTTCGTTCTTTCGTGAAAAACCGGATTAGACGCTATATGTAAAGCAGCTTGACTATCACAAAATAATTGCATGGGACGAAGATGATTTATTCCGAAACAAGATAAAAGAGATTTCAGCCACTTCAATTCACATGTAGTAGTTGCCATCGACCTATACTCTGCCTCCGCGGAAGATCGTGACACTGTTTGTTGTTTCTTGGTTTTCCAAGAAATAGGAGAAGAGCCTAACAAAACAAAGTAACCTGTTAATGATCTCCGTGTTAGAGGACAACTGGCCCAATCACTGTCGCAAAAGGCAGTTAGTTGGAAACTAGTGTCCCCGCGCAACATAATACCTTGTCCAGGACACCCTTTTAAATATCGCAAAACTCTCAATGCTGCATCCCAATGTTCAACACGTGGATTACCCATAAACTGAGCTAGTACATGGACAGAGTAACATAATTCAGGTCGTGTAATTGTCAAGTAGATGAGTCGCCCTACGAGCCGCCTATACTTCTCGGGATCATGTAAAACGACACCATTAGTAGTGGCAAGATGGTGGTTCTGTTCCATGGGTGTAGAAGCAGGAGATGATCCAAGTAATCCAGCCTCACTAATAATGTCAAGAGCATATTTTCGCTGTGAGAGAAACAATCCATCAGTTCCTCGTGCAACTTCAATCCCAAGAAAATACTTAAGAGCACCCAAGTCCTTCATATGGAAATTCTTACTTAGCTGCTGCTTAAAATTTTCAATTGCAGAAGAAGAAGAACCTGTGATAATGATGTCGTCCACATACACAAGAACATACAAAGCAATATTTCCCTTGGAATAAATAAACAATGAATAGTCAGCACAAGATTGAGTAAAACCAATAGCTTTCAATGCAGTTGAGAGCTTGTCAAACCAACATCGAGGAGATTGACGAAGTCCGTAGATTGACTTACGTAATCGACACACCTTACCATGAGAAGACAAACTAAACCCAGGAGGTAGTTGCATATAAATTTCCTCATCAAGATCTCCATGTAAAAATGCATTATACACATCCATCTTGTGTAATTCCCATTTTCTTTTCACAGCAACAGCTAAGAATGTACGAATTGTGACCATTTTAGCTACTGGGGCAAATGTTTCGTTGTAATCAATACCTGCAACTTGTCGATTACCGTACACGACTAGGCGCGCCTTTAATCGTTCAATTGCACCGTCTGATCGATGCTTGATTTTATAAACCCACGTACATCCAATTGCTTTCTTTCCGGGTGGAAGATTTTCTAAAGTCCACGTTTTGTTTCTCTCAAGTGCACTGATTTCTTCTTGCATTGCTTTGCGCCAACCAGGATTTTTAACAGCCTCTTTAAAGGATTTGGGTTCAGTGCATGTGGTAATTGCTGCCAAGAAATTAGTGTGTTTCACAGAAAATTTATCACAATTTACATAATGAGCAATGGGAAAAGGAGTACCTGAGGACTTTAATGGAGCATTTAGGGGTGATGTGACAGGGTTTACAACTCGAACAGTATTGGTGATGAAGTCCTTCAGTCTGGTAGAGGGTTTCTTTATTCGATGACCACGACCAGTTTCCGGTTGAACATTGTTTTCATTATTCAAAAACTCTTGAGTATTTGTAGTGACATCAACACTAGCTTCCTGACTAGGTTGTTGTTGCACAACCTCCAATTCGTTCTCAACATTAGATTCTTGACCTAAATTTGCCTCACTCCCCCTTTCAACATCCTCAAAAGAGGTTGTTATAGCATAATAGTTATCAATTTCAGTCCCGTTAGTGGTAGTATTCAAAACACGTTCACAAGAAAAAGGGAATTGTTCTTCAAAAAAAACGACATCTCGAGATATAAAGAATTCCTTTTTATCTAAGTCATACAAACGCCACCCCTTTTTACCAAATGGATACCCCACGAATATACAACGACGAGATCTATCCCCAAACTTATCATTGACACGAGGTTGATTTTTGGCAAAGCAAAGACAACCAAAAACACGAAGAATATTATACTGAGGAGGTGAATTGAAAAGTATTTGATAAGGTGTTTTTCCATCAAGCAATGAAGTAGGGGTTCGATTTATTAAATAAGCAGCCGTCATAATACTCTCTCCCCAAAAAAAATAGGAAGATTAGCTTGAAAGAGTAAGGCTCGAGCAACATTAAGTATATGTCTATGTTTTCGTTCTACTCTTCCATTTTGTTGTGGGGTGTAAACACAAGAAGTTTGGTGTATCATACCGTTATCAGCATAAAATTGACGAAGACAAGTAAATTCTCTGCCATTATCACTTCGTAAAATCTTGACATGCTTATCAAATTGAGTCTTAATCAATTTACAAAAATCTTGAATAAGTTGAGGAACTTCAGATTTAGTAGAAAGCAAATAAACCCATACAGCTCTCGAACAATCATCAACAATAGTTAGAAAATAATGAGCACCACAACTAGCGGACAATTTATATGGTCCCCAGATATCACAATGAATCAAATCAAAGATGTTTTTGGAGATAGTATTACTTAAAGGAAAAACGTTTCTAGTTTGCTTAGCCCTTATGCAAATATCACAAGTGTCATGAACATCACTAGCATCCTTCTTCCCTTTATGCATAATAGTAACTGGTAAATTAAATTCGACCTTTCGTGATGGGTGTCCGAGCCTTTGATGCCACAATTCTCGTCTTTCTTTGACAGTTGCTTGATATGCCAGAAGTTGTCGCATAGGCTTGAACCAGTAAACCCCATCACATAGTTCACCCGCTCCAGTCAGAGTCCTCAAAGTGTGGTCCTGTATCACGCATAGCTTATTAGTAAAAGTTACTGAACAATTTAAATCAGCACTCAAGTGAGACACCGATAACAAATTACA
Source organism: Kitagawia praeruptora (assembly GCA_037693485.1). Lineage (NCBI taxonomy): Eukaryota > Viridiplantae > Streptophyta > Magnoliopsida > Apiales > Apiaceae > Kitagawia > Kitagawia praeruptora. Next base: position 41,749,448 of record CM075345.1, on the reverse strand, counting down.
AGTAAGATCTGGGACATATAGCACATTATTCAGCACTATGTCTTTGCTCAAAATTACTGTCCCTTCCTTTGTAGATATTGCTTGTTTTCCATCAGGCAACCCAACAGTAGCAGGAGAAACATTAATCAAGTTGTCAAACAACTTAATATTACCGGACATGTGGTTGGAGCATCCTGTATCAATGATCCAATGATGGTTAGGAATATCAAACTTACCACTCAATTTTTCAGATGAGAAATTGCCTTTTGAAGTATTTAAAAGGTTCACAAGAGTTGCCCACTGAGAATCAGTGAGGCCAGGAACTCCATTGCGATCGGAATTCTGAATGGTTGCTTCTGGACATGCCGCTGTCTTCGATGTGGCTGCTGCATGAGCTACCTGCTTGCGGCTGCCTCGACCTGGAAAACGTCCTCCCCCTCGTCCAAACCTGCCGCCGCCTCTAGATTGACCTCCATTGATACGATTTTCAGAATACCACCAATCTGGGAATCCTACTACTTGGAAACAATTGTAAGATTCATGTCCAGTCTTTCCACAATGCGAGCACACGGCATTAGATGGAGCTCGAGGTCTTTCAGTATTACGAACAGGAGTATGTCCTTTAGCTGTCACTTGTGTCGAAAAACCAACAACATCAGACTTGGTTTCATGTGCTCTAGCAACAGATTGGTGTCGTTCTTCAGTCACAATTTTGGCAAAAACTGTGTTTAATCGTGGCAATGGTTCTATCATCAAAATATTTGAAACAACATTTCCAAAAAGAGTGGAGTCAAGACCCACTAGGAAGTCATGTATCTTTTCATCTTCTTTTTCAGTAGCAATTTTAGCAGCAGCATCACAAGTACATGCGTGAATATTAGAATATCCCGCAAGTTCATCCCATATCATTCGCAATTCATTGTAGTAATTCACCACTGGACGTCCCCTTTGTTTGCAGTTACTCAAAAGTGTCTTCAATTCATGAATTCGTGGCCCGTTTCCTATCGTGAAACGTTGCTTAATATCATCCCACATCTCTTTCGCATCGTCGGGCTGTGGTATAGATGACCGCAGTACTGGATCCAGTGTATTATGAATCCATCCCACGAGTGTTGAATTAATCGTTATCCATAATGACCCTTCTGTCGTTCCCTTATCTGGCTGAACTATGGTTCCATCGAGGAAACCCAGCTTGTTCTTTGCTCGCAAATTATTACGCATCGAGCGTACCCATTCATTGTAGTTGTCACCACGTAGCACAATGGGGCAGATTGTGATTTGTGGTCCATCGGATGGATGAAGATAGTATGGAGATGTATAGTCGATGGGTTTGTTGATGGTGGATAGAGTGGAGGTTTCGTTGGTTTCGTTTTCACCCATGTTTAATGAACACGAGTCGGATATATGTGTAGTGGAATCAGCAGTGTCATGGGTTTCTGGCATGCTTGGATATTTGCATGTTTAATGGTGTGTAATAACTATCTGATTTCAAACTGAGTCACACAGCTCTTACGCCGCTCTGATACCATAAAAGGAACTAACAAAATAGTTCTGCCTGCCGTTTATTGATATCCACAGAAGCAATATATATACACCTTACAACAAATGGAATGAGGAATATTACAGATCATCATTGTGGTGGAATGAGGAATATTACAGATCATTATGGTCTTGCTGCTCTTACTGGAGATCACATGGACTTGTTGTTCACGTGGTGTTGTTTGTTCACATGGTGATCACATTGATGTTGCTGGTGTCCACAAGCTAGCTGTAGATTACATGCTAAACACATGGGCACATGTTATGCCCATGATAGATTGCTTAGCTAGCTTCAATATTATGTTGTTCTTAAATATATATAGGGATATGTTGTGTTTATGCGTGGCTTGTGCAAACATCATAATAATATCTTGTTATATAGCCATGGAGTTTCCGGTGGTCAGGTGGCGTCAGTGTTCCAGAAATCGCTAGGCGGTCCAGGGCGGTTGGGGTACCGCCTAGCGCCTAATCGAGTAGGCGAGGATTAATCGGATGGATTAATCGGAGCATTAATCGAATATTATAATAATATTTAATATATTACTCTAATTTACAATTAAACATATCATTTTAAATAAATTAACAGGATTAATCGGATTTCAAAAATCGAATCGGTTGGTTACCTTCCAGAAGATTAATCGGGGATTAATCGGTTGAATCGGGAATTTTTAGAACAGTGGGTGGCGTATGCCAACATTTGGGGTAGTTAAAGTTAATGTTCACGGTTTTTTCTCCGATGAACCTCTGCAGAACGGTAATAGATCGGGCATTGGTATTGTTATTAGGGACCATAGGGGCAAAATCATGAGGTTGTGTGCTGATTCTTTGTTATTAGAGGACCAAAGGGTAAATGAGTTTTATGCTATGTTTGAAGGGCTGGTTAGAGCTTATCTGGATGACCATGATATTCTGGAGCTCGAAACGGATAATCTTGGAGCTCATTGGGAATAAGAGAATTCTTTAAACAATGGTGTTCCACATGAACATTTATTCATAGTGCAGTAGTTGAATCAGCGCAAGGCTGATGAGAATCTAACTCTGGTTACTAGGGGTGTGGATAGAGATTCGAATGAAATGGCTAGGTATTTGGCAAGGCATGGGACTGAAAACTTCAAAAAGATGGTAGTATTTTCTCAACCTTTTGGAAAGATTCATGAGATATGGAGTCTTGATATGGGCTTAGGGCCAGTTGATGATCAGTTTATAGCAGAGCTTGAAGGCGAACTGGCAAGAGCAGTAGTGGACGATGGAGAGATTGCAAAAGAAGTGGATGGCCAGATAGAAGAGGTTGTGGTGTAATATCTGGTAGCGTTTATGTAGTCAGTCCATGAAGCATGGGTGGTAGTAGTGTCTTCTGAAGCTTTGTTTAATATTAGTTGTTTCAATTTGTTGTGGTTCTGAATTGGTTACGGTGCATTTTACATAATGGCCATATCGTTTTCGTTTATTTTAATGAATAGCTTGCTTTTCAAAAAAAAAATACTTTTAAACTTAAATATTTAATTTTAGTCTAATATTTATTACTGTACATAGAAGTTCAATTAAAAATGGGGTAAATTGAAATATTTTGTATACTATAATTTTGAATTATTTTTAACTCAATTTTAAAATTTTCTAAATATTCCGATTGATGTAAAATATGACAAACTTAATGACACGTGCATTTATATGAAATCCAGTAACAATTTTTTTGATTTTAACGTAAATTGATCTAAATATATGTTATAACTCAATCATTATATATTATATTGATCAATATAATACATAAAAATTTATACCATACTTTATAGTCGAGTTATAATCTAGTTGATCATTTTACATAATTGTTGTACTTTTATAATATTTATAACATGCTTTATAGTCGAGTTATAATCTAATTGATCATTTAAAATAATTATTTTACTTTCATAATATTTATAATTCAAAATTTATATCTTTTTTGATTTAATATGAATGTTATTTATATTTTTTTATATAACATAAATCATATTTTTAGAGTTTTAATCTTTTTAACATAATTTCAATTATTTTTCGTATATATTTAAATATTTATGTTTTTAGACCAATCATATATTTAAATCGTTGAAAGTCAATCTAAATAATTGGTCGACCAAAACCCTCTAATATGATTCACATATTTAAAATTTTATATACGTAAAAGTTATGTTATGCAATCTATTAATATATATTTAACTTCAACACAAGGGCAAAGTTTGCAATCTTAATGGGTGTAAAGTTATGTTTTATGTATGATTTGATAACTAAAATTTACATATTTCTTAAAATTAAATAATATTTTTATTTAAATAATTTAACATCTACATGGAGACGTATGTAGATAAATTTTTTATTTTTGTACTCGATTACATTATGTATAATCTAATTTTTTTTATATATCAATTATTTAAAATGTCAAAAGAGAATTGTAGAGTATGCTCAGTCGATTAAAATATTTTTTATAATTTTATCTATCCAATATTTTAAAAATATTATATAGCAACATTTTATGCGCTAAAAAAAAGGAGGATGAGACAAAAAGAGAAGATGGGTAGTTTATCTTATACGATTTTAATACAAAATTCAGAATCAATCGTAGCACAACCGGTTAATTTATGAGTTTGAGATTAGAACTTTAGAAGTTTGGTGGTTCAAATCTCAATACAAGCATAATTTTATTATTTTTTACATAATTATTAAAGGATTGCATTTTTATAATATTTTAAAAGATAGAAATAAAATCGTAACTTCACATCCGTTAAAATGACAAACTTTATGCTTGTGTTTGTTAGTACCATGTTTTTAGGATGATACTTTGAATTATTTTCGAATTAAATTCTAGAGATTTGATTCTATGTGTCTAACGAATATCTTGAATATAATCTGTCATTTGCCATATTTCAGGGATATCATATCTATCTATTTCAGGTAATATATCAAAGATATATCTTAGGATATATTTCAGGAATAGAGCCGTTTGACTTAGCAACATAATTATTCTGATTGATTGCTAATCATGTGAAATCACTAATTTACATCTAATTGATTTATTCTTTAAAAAGCTATGATACGGCTACATCTTCTAGTGCTATATATATTCGCTCATCAAGCAAGAAGAAGGTGGACTCGAAACTTCTCTGCAATACAACTTCTATACACAGACATTCAAGTTTATACACACTTTGTTTAGAAGTTCCATTCATCGAGTTGTTCATTCTACACATACTTGTGCCGGGTTGTGGCAACTAAGATAGGGATTACAAGTCATAAGCCAAGGTAGCAGGTTTGCTAGGTGACAAGTGTGTCACAGGGAAGGGTTCTTCCAGGTAGCAGGTTTGATAGGTGACAGCTGTGTCAAAGGGAAGGGTTCTTCCAAGAGGCTTTAAACTTGTAATCGGGGAAAACTGTAAGCTTTATATTATTGTTTTAATAATATAATCTCTGTGCTAGTTGGCATAGGGACTTGGATGTAGGCCATAGATTGGGTAGGGGCCGAACCAAGTGAAAATTCCTGGTGTTCTTGCTTTTTATTCTGTCATTTATTTTCTGCTGCTTATTCATTCTGTTAGTAATTGAGACAGTGCCATACTCAAAAGAGACAGTCTCTTTATCAATTGAGACAGTCTCATTCACTTGACAGTTAAATATATTGTGCTACTCGAATTACATTTGGTATCAGAGCAAGTGCATTTAATCCCTGTTTAAGTGTTTATTTTGCTAGATCCATGGCACAATCAGGTTGGCAAGAATGACGCTCAATCAATGTTCCACCACTCTTGCTTGGAATAGAAAACTATCATGACTGGAAGTTTCTAATGAAAATATTTCTCCAGAAGGATACATACGAATGGGATGCTGTTGAAAACGGTATCACTATCTCCCTGAAGGATGGCAAACCCAAACCAGTAAAGGATCTCACTGTTGATGAAGTCAATTCTCTGAATTATAATGCTCGAGCTATGAATTCTTTACTCAATGGATTATGTGCTACTGAACTTTGAAAAGTGTCAGCATGCACCTCGGCTAAAAAAGTTTGGAATACTATTGTGGTGAGTCATGAAGGCACCTCAAAGGTTCGTGAGGTCAAGCTTGATCTTCTTCTAAGCGACTATGAAAGCTTTAGATTGGAAAAAGATTAAGACATAAAAGAAGCACAGGGACGGTTTCTTACTCTTATGAATTCTATTTCTCTCTTGGAAAGGCATATTTCTCAGTCAGAAATTAACAGAAAAATTCTTCGATCACTGCCCAAAAGGTTTGCTCCTAAGGTAACAACTCTGCAGGATTCTCCCTTGATTTCAAAAATGGAGACTCTCACCCTCTTCAGCGAGTTAGAAGTGTTTGAAAACCAGCTTCGAAGGTATGATGAGGAAGAAGAAATGCCCAAGAAAAAGACTCTAGCCCTCAATATTAATGCAGAATCTAGTGAGCATTCAGACGAGGAGATTGCTCATCTAACGAAAAAGTTTCAGAAGTTTCTAGCCAAGAAGAAAGCTGCTAGCCGACCTACTCAAAAACCTTATGGATTCAAAAAGGAATTCAGAAACAACACTAACGATGAAGCATGTTTCGAATGCGGCAAGAAAGGTCATATCAAAAAGAACTGTTTTCAACTTAAGGCGAAATTAAAACTTCTGGATCAAAGGATCAAGACAAGGAGAAGAAAAAGAGTAAATCATTTCTCACATGGAGCGATGACGAATCTGATATAGAAATTGATTCTGATGATGAAGTTGCTCAAATGTGTTTTGCTGGATTTGATGAAAACTTCAGTGAAAATAAGGAGGTATTTTCTACTCCTCCAAAATCATTTGTTTCTGAAGATTTACTAACTTTGCAGGCACAAAATAGAAAGTTGCGTAGCAAAAATGCATATTTAAAGCAAGCCCTAAATGAAGTGCTGAGTGAAATGGATGATTTGATGAAAGAGGAATCGTTTGCTGATGAAAACAAGTTGCTCACTGAAAGAATAGCCAAGCTCTCTGAAGAAAATACATATCTGAAAAATGAGATTGAGATAAAAGATGCATGCTTAGCCACACTAAGACAAGAAACAGACTCTCTCAAGGAAACTGAAAGCAAAAAGGCGGCCACAGAACAAAATTTCTCCGAATTGCAGGAAAAGATCGACCGTCTAAAGAAAGACTTAGCTAAATTTGTTCATGGAGAAGGCACACTGGACATAATGTTGGCAGGTCAAAAATCCTCTTTGGGTAAAGAAGGACTGGGATTCAACATAGGCAAAAAGAGTGTATTTCAAAAGACCAAGAAGAGGACTACTATGAAATACAGTATGCCATATGAGAAATGTACAGATTGCGGAAAAAGGGGACACATTTCGGCAGAATCCAAGTTCTGTGGTATCAAGGGCCACACTTCTAAACCATATAATTCGTATATGCATGCTTCTGTTAATGTTGCTCGAATATGGATTAAAAAATCGGAAAAGCACTTATATAAGATTGTGGACACTAACAATGCAGGACCCAAATCAAGGTGGGTACCAAAGACATGAATATATATATATATATATATATATATATATTTGCAGGTTCGCTTAAAAGTTCACATCCCAAAGAATAAGTGGACCATAGACAATGGTTACTCTCGTCATATGACAGGAGACAAATCAAAGTTTTTCTCTCTAGTGGCTATAGAAGGAGGATTAGTTACCCTGGGTGACTCCAATACCGTAAGAATTGTTGGTAAAGGCACCATAGATGCAGGAAGAAGTCCATGTGAAGCAGCCTTCTGGTTTCATACATGAGAAGTATCCACATTATGTCTACAATCTCAAGAAATCTATCTATGGTCTTAGACAGTCCCCAGGTGTTGGTATGATCGACTTTCGACTCATTACATTTCTTGTGGATTCAGGTTTCATTCATGGTACACTCGATCCTACTCTCTTTATTTTTCATAAGCATAATGATTTCTTATTAGTTCAAGTATACGTTGATCATGTTATTTGATGATTATCATTTTATTCGAGATCCTGTTGCAAAAGATTTTGCATGCTTCGAAGAGAGCTCGATATGTGCACCCTTTAATGGATCTATCTCCTAGGTTCAAATCAAAGGGTAAAGATAAAGCCCCAGTGGACATTCCAGACGACGATTAATTTTGTTTTTATGTTGATGAAAGGGGGAGAAGTTTAGTATTTTGAATATTTGTGATCCTCGAATATTAGTTCTCGAATCTTGGATGCTGATATTTCATGCTATCTGTTTACATTGTCTCTATAAGTACTTTTGGCAGGGGGAGCAAATAGTTTCTTATAATATTTGCTTACGTATCTTTACAAGATCATATATGTCTTTGCTTAAAAAAACAGATTATGTGCAATATGCTTAATGTCTTTTCAAGTGTTTTTGACAGGGGGAGCAAGCCAAGAAGAGCAACTAATTCAAAGTTGTTCATCATCAAGGGGGAGATTGTTAGTACCATGTTTTTAGGATGATACTTTGAATTATTTTCGAATTAAATTCTAGAGATTTGATTCTATGTGTCTAACGAATATCTTGAATATAATCTGTCATTTGCCATATTTCAGGGATATCATATCTATCTATTTCAGGTAATATATCAAAGATATATCTTAGGATATATTTCAGGAATAGAGCCGTTTGACTTAGCAACATAATTATTATGATTGATTGCTAATCATGTGAAATCACTAATTTACATCTAAATGATTTATTCTTTAAAAAGCTATGATTTCAGGAATTCAAATTCCCAACGGCTACATCTTCTAGTGCTATATATATTCGCTCATCAAGCAAGAAGAAGGTGGACTCGAAGCTTCTCTGCAATACAACTTCTATACAAAGACATTCAAGCTTATACACACTTTGTTTAGAAGTTCCATTCATCGAGTTGTAAAAGTTTACTCATTCTACATATACTTGTGCCGGGTTGTGGCAACTAAGATAGTGATTACAAGTCATAAGCCAAGGTAGCCAGTGGGTTAGGTAGCAGGTTTGCTAGGTAACAAGTGTGTCAAAGGAAAGGGTTCTTCCAGGTAGCAGGTTTGCTAGGTGACAGCTGTGTCAAAGGGAAGGGTTCTTCCAAGAGGCTTTAAACTTGTAATCGGGGAAAACTGTAAGCTTTATATTATTGTTTTAATAATATAATCTCTGTGCTAGTTGGCATAGGGACTTGGATGTAGGCCATAGATTGGATAGGGGCCGAACCAAGTGAAAATTCCTGGTGTTTTTGCTTTTTATTCTATCATTTATTTTCCGATGCTTATTCATTCTGTTAGTAATTGAGACAATGCCATACTCAAAATAGACAGTTTCTTTATCAATTGAGACAGTCTCATTCACTTGACAGTTAAATATATTATGCTACTCGAATTACAGTGTTGAAATTTAATGTATAGTAATAGCCGATAAATAAATTTTAATTTTCACCAATACTCCGTAAAAAGAATAACATACTTTTGTAGTATGATAATTTAGTCCTCTTGTCGATTGATATATTTATACATTTCTTGTGGAGTCATTCAGTAATTAATAACTCTTTCCAAATATATAGCAAAGTCCTCATACTACATACATGCAGCAAGTCAGTCATGTAAGAGTAGTTTCAGTATAATCATACAATTAAAACTGCGCATCCAACATTATTCATTTCTCTCAAATATGTCAACAAAAACACAAAGGTTGAGAATAAAATTCCTCCAAAAAAGATGAATAGACTATCAGCCCGTTTGGCTTAACTTAAAATTATTCACTTATAACTTAAAGTGTAATTATTCACTTTAAGGTAAAAGTGAAAATTTTAACTTTAAGTTAAATGTATGTGTTTGGGTAAATGAACTTAAAGTAATTTTGGTGTTTGGTAAATTATAACTTAAATTAATTTTTTAGTTAATTTCAATTTGGACTTAAAATAAAATTCATATACCAAACTCAGATCATATACCAAAATCACAGAAATCATATCATAGCTTCTTCTTTGTCCTACTGCATTTTATTTTTGGCTTCCAGAGTTGCAAAGTTTCTTCCAAGCAAAGAGCTTACGTGTTTTGAGAGTTTTGTTACCAGTTGAAAGGAGAGATCGGAGTCGATAGATCGGAGTATAAACGGGAAATTTCTTCAAGCTTCTTGTGAAAGAGAAGATACAGAGCATGTGCAGACGATTGTTGTGTGTGTTTTGTTGATTTCGTAGCTGTTGTGTGTTGAAAAAATGAGCCTATACTTTAATTTTGGGGAAAAAAGTACCTCCGGACTACTTTTTTTTTAAAGCCCAAATTTACTTTAAGTTGTAAAAATTAAAGGAACCCCAAACAGCCCATTTCTACTTTAAGTGGGTTAAAAAAAAATAATGAACCCCAAACGGGCTCTATATATTATGGGGATGTTTGGAGGAATTTTTTTTTTCAGAATAAGTCAACTTATTTTAAGACAAAGTTAGAGATTCCTAACATTTCAACTTATTTTTACAATTTATTGAATTTTAAGGATACATTAAACTTTTGTATTAAAAAAAATTATCAAAATATAAAATTTTTACCCGAAAATAAGTCATTAGTCGGCATAATTAAGCTATGCCTAACAGGCCATATGTATATATAATAAAACTATGCAGATTTTTGCTTTTATCTAAAACCTTATGAGTAAGGTCCCAGATTAAGTACCAATTTTTTTTTTCAACAATTAATATTTGCATATATGGTGCGATAGTAGATGGTATGAACTATTTTATTTATCATTATTTGTTAATATGAATACATAAGAGATCCATTTTATTTAATTATCCACGTAAAATTTAGAATTTATTTTGATATATAATTCAAAACTTTTACCATATTCAAAGTTTATAGTTCAATTTATTTAGAGTAAATTGCACTTTGATGCCTCGTACTTTAATTTTTTTGCACTTAGATGGCCAAATTTTAAAAGTAAACACTTTGATGGCTGTAGTTTAATTTTTTTACACTTAGATGGCCAATTTTTAATAATGAACACTTTGATGACTTAACTTTTTTTTTGTTTAGCACTTTGATGACCAATTTGTTTTTATTTTGACGCTATTTTGGTCACCAAAGTGCTAAACAATAAAAAGATAAGTCATCAAAGTGTTAACTTTGAAAAGTTGGTCATCTAAGTGCAAAAAAATTAAACTACAGCCATCAAACTGTTCACTTTTAAAATTTGATCATCTAAGTGCAAAAAAATTAAAGTATACACCAAAGTGCAATTTACTCATTTATTTATTAAGCCGCATAGTATATTATTACTAGTACTAGTAAAGTAAAAGCGTGACAAGTCTAATTTCATTATTTTTATTTTCCATTCTTGTTAAGTATATGCAAGGAAAATGTAAATTATAATGGGTATGTTTAACTTCGTAGATATAAGCCTACTTACTACTATAGGCCTATAATAATTTACGAAGGGTGCTTTTTAATCCAATTTATCAATTCAACTTAGTTTATGTTTATAAATATAAAAATTATTATGCTTATAATAATTTATAAAAGAAAAATGTTCATATAGTTAACTGTAGTTAATTATCTAAAATTATCGGCATTTTGAATATGAAAGGTGGATGACATTTTTGTAATAATGAAATTCACTCTCATGCATTTATAAAAATAGCCTTCGAATTGTATTATAATATGTCTTAACTTTAAGTTTACCTACAGTTAACTATATTATCATTAAACCCTTTTATAAATATAATACTTTTATGTTTATTTATTTAAAATATCCATTTTCAAAAAAATTAAGTCATCTACTCCATTTAAATAGAGCAGCTGACTGGCTTGCAAACAAAGGACGAGTCTAACAGGGAAAGTTATTATTTTCGAAAATTGCAGGGGTCGGGGGTTTAGCCCCCTCATATGCACCAAAATAAAATAAAATGGTGCTACATCTGTTCATGTTACAGTTACCACTCATTTTCTACTTGTATTCATACTAACATAGTATTTTCATGTCCCAATTAATATGAAGTCTTCATTGGTAGATCGAGATACTGTTTAATCAACTCAGACGAATAAGGGGAATGATAAAGAAAGAACTCTCTTAATGATCACGATTATACTCCATCAGCCTCAAGTATAGTTGGTTGCCACAAAGACAGTGTTGATAGAGAGGAGGATGATGGGATCATGGGAGAGGTGAAATAAATTCAATGCCATACGGAAAGGGGTTTTAATTAAAGATACTCTCCTCAAAGCATTGTTATTTGTGAGTATTTTGTTTGAATTCCCTGCAAAATAAGAACTCACTAATCAAGAATTCCATTTCAAAGCATTGTTATTTGGAGAAAATGCCCAAAATGGCACAAAAATAGGGGTTGGATGTCCAAAATAGCACTTTTTGGAAAGTGTACCCGCGCCTGGCACTTTGATCGCGCATATACTAGTTGCGTTATGGGGTAACGCATGTACAACGTGCGTTACTCGTTCATTTGTATACCCCCAGCTAAAAAAAATGACATTAACGCAACAAACACATGCGTCTGGGGTGTAACGCATGTGCGTGATGCGTTACCCCAATAACGCATGACACACATGCGTTACACCCCAGACGCATGTGTTTGTTGCGTTAATGTTGTTTTTTCAGTTGGGTGTTGTGTAAAATGAACGAGTAACGCATGTATGACATGCGTTACCCCCTAACGCAAGTCTTATATGCGTTATCAAAGTGCTAGGCGCGGATACACTTCCCAGAAAGTGTTATTTTGGGCATTTTTCTCTCAAATTATGCCATTTTGGCACTTCACCCAGTTATTTGTGAGCATTTTGTTTGAATCAACTGGTCCCTCAAAAACGTTTTTTGTCCGCCAACTATCAACAACAAAAAAAATGTTAATAGGTAAAAACCCTAAAATTTATGTTTTAAACGCTATAGGGTAACATAACATCTATATTTACATAAAAAAATCGAATGTTATACTTATAGGCGATTAAAAACCTCTAATAGATGTTTGCAACAATTATTGACCCGGATCCTTTTAGAAATAGTCAGTTAAATAAAATTAAATTGCTCACACTCTTCTAGTCTCTACCAAGACTACTAGTAAAACATAGATTACTTACTATCAAAAGAAGGGAACATAATGTTGAGATGCTGGTTTAGTTGCAAAAGCTTCCAACGCGTGTTAGAAAGGAATCTCGAATGTAAAATCCAGAACTTTAGCTAAGATGCATTTATCAAGAACTGATGTTAAAAGAATGATAAGCTTTGGCTATAAGAAAGAATCTTAATGACTGGTACAAATCTGCTCATCTTCAACATAAAAGATTCTCTTAATAATCTTAATGGGGCAGCATTGCTATGGTGGCCTCTACAAATAGGTTATTCATAAAGATTAAACACAGCATCATTGCATACCATCTCCACACCCACACCACCAATACATATATAATCATATATTCCGGCTATTAACAAATATTTCATATAACCATAGACCAGATTTAAATTAGACAAGAGAATCTGTAAGGCCTATTGAATTTTTCTTTTATTATATAGTAATTTCATCAAAGGTTCATCGTGTACATAATACGATATGAACTATTCACTTTCACTCCATCCTATTAAATTTTACTGATTTTTGCTTAAAAATTTAATTGTTTTTTTAAAATGTTAACCTACATAAGCATATAATAATAAAATGGATGGACAAATTTTTATTTTTTTTTTGGTTAAAGTTAGATAGACAGATTTTCTGCTGTTCTAAACAGATTTTCTCTCTTATCTATTTTGTACTCTTATCAACTGCTTTAACAACTCTTTTCCTGAGTTTACATCTTTTGACTTGGCACATAGTGTCCACTTCCAGATTGCTTTTGACACTGCCCCTTCCTCCACAATGTTGTTTAGTGCTTTATTTATCTTTAATACTCCAAATGGAACAATTAATCTTATAATAATATTAACTCTCCATATAATCAATGTTAATCATGCAGGACGAAGAATATATATATTGATAGTGGTACTTAACTGGTTAACTATGACCTATTATGAGAATAATGCCAAGGGGCCACTATTATTGGAATCTTTTATAAGTTGATTATGATCTGTCTCTTTCTATTTGTAATTATCATAATACCTGTGACTAGATAGTTTTTTAGATATATATACTCATTATATAAGTTCAGGCTATGCAGAAACAATATTGACTACTTGCAGAAGAAAAACATGTGGAGGAAGAAGAGAAAGAAGAAGATTATGAGAGCGTTAAAAATACTCCGGCAAAATGGACCCGATTAGTAGCCTAAGATTCCGAACCATCAGATGAAGAGGGTACCACTTGTCTTCAGCCGGAGGGATTTATTGCACAAAAACGCAGAGACACAGGGGCTCCCAAGAGGCAAGCCCACTCACAGGCAAGTCATATAGGCAAAGGGAAGGTCATGCCTTTCTTCCAGTTTTTCTTTTTCAGAAATAAGTTTAGTACTTTCTTGTTAGTCATTGAGATGCATAGTCATAAAATATGTATGATTAATGGCAACAGATATGGAAGTACTCTTCTTTTAAGATCATAGTTGACTGTTGAAGTTACTTCTTATTAAATTGTTCTTTTACTATGTTGTTTTATCAATTCAAGCTAGTGAGCAGCCCTTGTGATCCTAGAGACTATCAAATTTTCATCTTTGTTAACTAATTGCGTAACTCTGTTTTGTTAAGATGTGTGTGTGTGGTTTAAATCTCATTATTCTTGACCACATTATTCTTATGTCTACTATGTAAAATAACAGGTGGTTTACTTTAGCAGCATCTTATGTCTGTGTGTGTATAGTGTAAGATGTCCACAGCTACCTAAGACACTGTCCTGGTTCTAAATATATGAATCCTAGAAAATAGAAGGTTGTTTACTTCAGCAACAAATTTGTTTTGCATAGTATCTAAACGGCTAATATTCTGCTTCACTATTACTTAGTTACATTCAGTTTTCTACGAAGCCTTTATCCTACTTATAAATCAGAATTATAAAACAAAGTACCATCAACTCTCACCAAACTTCCATCTCTGTACAGCAGAATAAATAGTGAGCTAGTTCTAAGATACTAAAAATATATCATCCAGATATATAAAATCATGATATGTGCGAAATAAATTATCTGCACACACTCGAACAACCACAATACACAGAGTTGAAAATATTAGACATGCCAATCGAAAGATGGATTGCTTGTCCAATGTGTAGGTTTTAGGAAGAAGCTACTTACTACATTGCATAGAAGTGGAGAACAGAACAAAAAACCACAAGTGGATCTAGCAAACATACGCTGACACAAAGCAGCTTGAGAAAACAGTAACATACAACGTTGCATGAGGTCAAACTGGACATAAATATTAAATTACGATCAAGTATATGCAGTGTTTAAAATTCAGTTAATTCTCTACCTGTCAGTCTGCAATCTTGATTTTTATGGGTCCGCTTGCTTATGCTTGATTAATTTTCACTTGAGCACCATCACCCTATTGCAGCTTAAACCCAACAGCAATCTGAAAAATTAGAGAATCAAAAAATGAACAGATTACTTGATCTGCTCCCACTTTCTTGTGGAAACCGAAACTTGAAATACCTTTCTATTAATTAAAAACAAACCCAATCAGATATAAACTTGGAGCCTTGCAAAGTGTAAATGCTGCTCCTATAGTAGTAGTACAGGAAGGAAAGATATACATGCAAGAAAAGAGACTAGGAGAACAGATTCTTAATAAGAAAATGGCAAGTTCCTCAAAATTCAGATCTCTATATTTAATTTGCAGTAATGCTAAAACAAAATTATAAGAGTATCATACATTTGCTAATAAAATAGATCTGAATATATAAGTCTACCCCTAATTTTCAGCATGTTGCCATAAGCACAAAAAGAAATTATCACAACACCCCTTAGGCTATCTTCAAGGGGACTTAAACATCTAACTCAAACAATGGTATCACTCGCTCATTAGTTTTATCCTTCATTGACCATTCCCAATTATCCACCATTACAACTGTGCTTTCAAAATTTGTGGCAGCCTTGCAAAGGCATTCCAGCAAAGTCATTCAAGACCTAGATTTTTTTTCATCGCTTCATAAACCATATATGTAATACTTGCCGATGGAACTACTTTGAGTAGATTCGGAAAAAGTCCTTTATAGAAACCTCTTAAACCCTCATGCTGAAGAGTTCTCCTAAATACATCAGACATTCCAGAATATGCAGCATTTGCAGTAGAATGTTGAGCTTGCATTCTGAAAAGTCAAACAATATGATCAATACCAAGGATGAGAAGTAAAGCACAAATTTCTAATTCACCAACAGCAAACAATAAAACTAGATAATCCGCACCTTGTCCTGACAACCTGCAACGGATAAACACATGTTGCACCAAGGGCTCCTGAAATTGTTCCACAACCCAGTTGAACCAATGCTCCAGGTTCTACAGAAAACAAAAGGACTAAGCAATTGAATTTTTACAAGTCATTTATGTGCACAAATTTTACTGCAAACCACCAAGAAACGGTATAGAAATAAAAGCATCATACCGCCATCCGTGAGAATATATGTCTTCGACATTTCTTTCAACTTTTCATAAATAGCTAAGTCAATGCCAGCATAAGGAATAATCCCAAGAAGAGACGGTACAAGCCCTCTGTAGAAGGCACGGGGTCCCTCATGAACCAATATATCCTTTGATAATTTCCCCAGAGATGGAACTTTTCCACTTTCACAAACATGAGTTTGTAACCTTGTCTTCACCAGATCCATAGGATAGATGGCAGTTTGTGCCACTGCCCCAGCCAGACCACCAGCAACAAGCCGACCAGAAGTCCCGATGTCATCTTTACTTCCTCCATTAACACTTCCAATGAATTCCTTAATCATTTCATAGGTGTAGAACTTAATAGCACTCTCGGGTGCAACCTTCACTACATTCAACCCATTACCTCGAAAAAATGAAAAGATACCACCTTGCTTCCAGATTTGTTTAACAGCAGGAAGGACAGATGCCCGAGTTGTCTGAACTTGCAACATAACCTTAAGACGATCAAGAGGAGCTGTTGCGGTACGAGAAGCAGCTCCAGCAACCCCACCTGCAATCAAATACATACTAGCATGCACATGTTTGCTGATGCCTTGCGGAATGACAGCCTGTTCTCCAATATCCACAAGACAGACCCTTTCCCAGTAATGATAAATATTCTCAATAGTGGCTTCATGTGGGTATAGCAGAAGAAAATCTCTCCACTCCTCAAAAGTGATAATTCCATTATTATCCTTGTCAACATGCTCCACAAAGCGAGCTAATTCTTCGTCATCCATTTCTATCCCTGCAAAAAATAACTGCCAAGGCTTATAAGAAGAAGACAACACATAAATTTATCATTTATCAGAAATTTGCAATAAAGGTCCAACAAAATATCGATGCGGTAGATGTGCACAAACTATAAAGTTGCTACTTCAGATTTGCTAAACAGGGTAAAATCAAAGAATATGGGAGGCAATCATTAACTAACTTCCAAACACTACAAGTTGCTACTTTAGCTTTGCTAACAGAGTAAAAACAATGAATATGGGAGTGAATTTTTAAGTTTGACATTTAGAAGGATAGTGATTAATGATCGAGCTTTCATTCACAGGATAACATGGAAAACAGGCACAAAGGCGCAATGCGCACACCACAAGAGGTTATTACTACTTTGGGACCTTGCTAAATATTGGCACTACAGAGTAGATCTTATATCATGATGCAAATATGTGACGCAAAGCTAACAAAGTTTTTCCAAATACGGAAACACCTAAATTCAGAATGTCAGTTAAAAGACCTTCAAAACCAACAATTATTATTGAATTTAAAATATCGTTTAATTTTTTCAGGAAAAACTATTGATCTTATAACCCGCAGCTTCCTTCAAGAGTCCGATTCAATCCATCACATCACAATTTGTATACAATGATAATACAAGTAACAAATAGAAAGATTTATCATCTAACCTAATAGATCTTAGGCTTACTTATAAATCAATTATTATAACCTATTAAGATACTTCGCATAAAATAGGTCTATATATCTAAGAGCAAACTAATCTGAAACATATACACATATACAGTTCAACTATAAATTTAGGGGTTACTGAACACACTGTCTACAAGCCTTTGTGGCAGTTGTCTGTTGTTTCTGCTATTTGGCTCACCTTTTGCTATGGTTTGTTTATGCCAGAACCCTATTTTTATTTGTTTGATCCTGATACCACACACCAGCACAACAAAAGAAGGCAATCATTTCTAAAATGTCAAGCATACCAATACGTTCCCAGTTGTCTCTTGTCAAGAACTGAAGAGATTACTTTCTTTAGATTCTTTCAATGTAATACTGGGCCCAAGTATTTGATCAAAATCAGCTATAGAGATTATCCCCCATGGCCATCACTCCTACTTTTGAATTCATACTTTCTCATATGTGAATAGCAGCTTGCAATGACTTATAGGCTCTATCTTCACATATTGAAATCTAAAACTGTACTTTTAAAGGGATTCTTTTGCGTAGAATCGAATATACAATAAGGTACTACAAGAGAAGCAGTAAACCCCTAGTGATCAATAACTATTATAACAGCCACTTATGACAACCTAACCATAATTCTCTCCCATAATCCTACGTAATACTTCCTAATAACATCCTTTTTCAGTTAAAAAGAGACTAACAAAACCTAACCCAACTATTTAACTTCTCCTGCATAAATCCTGCTCCTTCATTTATTTTTGCCCACAACAAAACTTATAATACCACATTAACCACACACATTGCAACTACAAATCTAAACTAGCAATAAACCATAACGCAAAGCAACAAAATCACCTTAACACATACATTCACTCAAAATACGACAAATAACTCAATCCATCAAACTAAACAAAACAACACAATAAAGTTCCCTCAAAAACAACAATCACTGAAATTATGACAAATAACTGAATCCATGAAACAAAACAACAGAAACCAATAGAGAAAACGGCATACCAGCCTTAACAAGCGCATCCCAAAGCTCCTCGGGCAAAATGGAGCCATTATGAGCAACATCAATATCCTGAAAAATGCGATACAACTCCAACTCCTTATCATCCATATACCTCCTAAACTCAGAATAATCAACTCTCCCATCTTTATTGGCATCGCAAACTCGTAACAAATCTTTAGCATACTTATACTCGGCAGGAATTTGAAGTGCAGATAAACCCACCTCGATTTGCGAGTAATCTAAAAAGCCCTTATTAGCACCATCAAAGTAATTGAATAAACTCTTGATTCTACTCTCTCTTTCTTCTTTTGTCTCTCTTAATGCTATCAAGACATGCTCCATTTTCACCGGATGATGACTATTTGACTTCTCCGGCGATGTTTTCCGGTCATCTGAGGTGGGTTCTGACATGGGTCCTAGATGATTATAGTGGTTGGTTCTGGTAAAAGCATTGATCTTTAAAGTGCTCAGATCTTCAAGTCTCTCTCTCTCTCTCTGTGAAATGGGAAAATTGTGAATGGCACAGTAATGGATTGGGAGATGAAGATCCGAAAAGTGACCCGATTCAGAGAGTGTCTGGTTTAGGACAAGGTGAACAATGATTGGGCTAGAGTCTAGAGAGAGGAGAGTGACATAAATAATACTCCCTCCGTCCGTCGATTGTTTGCACGAATTTTTTTTATATTTTATTTTTGATATTTTTTTTTGTATAAAAATAAAATAATCCTATTTTTATTAAAAAAAGAAAATGTCAAAAATAAGTTATAAAACTATCCTTAAAATGCACTTTAAAATGTGTGTCAAACATGTACTTTTTTATGTAAAGAAATGGGTGGAACAGAGGGAGTATGGATATACTCGCTCCGTCCTTTTCATTTCTTTACACTTTCTATTTTGGGTCGTCCCTTCCATTTCTTTACATTACTAAAAATAGTAATTTTTAACAATAAAATACATTATTACATCCGCTACTTCACTCCACTTTTTCAACACTTTACACTATTACATCCACTACTTCACTTATTTTAACAATAAAATCATTATTATACCCACTACTTCACTCCACTTTTTCAACACTTTACACTATTACATCCACTACTTCACTTATTTTAACAATAAAATCATTATTATACCCACTACTTCATTTATTTTAACAATATTGCACCTACTATCCTTGATCACCGTGCAAAAAGCAAATGATAAGAATTGCACCGGACGGAGGGAGTATAAATTATGTGAGCGAAAAACAATTACTATTAAAAATAAAATTTTTATGAATATAAAATGGAACTCCAAAGTCCAAACCTCGATTTTGTGTTTTTTTAGTACAATGTTATTGCTTATGAATGAAAAAGAAAAAATATAATGAAATTTGAATAATAAAACATGTGATTATTCAAATTTCTTTCTTTATTTTTCCGTTTCATTTTTATTGACCTAGATGGCTAGATTAAAACTTCAACTATTCGTTTTGACAAAGAACACATTTATTTATTTTTTTCAATTTTTATAGTAACAAATTTGCATTTCCTCATTTTTTCCAAATATTTCTCATTTCTATTCGTGTTTATTAATTTTACTTATTTCATTCCATTATTCTCAACAAAATACAACACAAAAGTGAAGTTAAACAAATTTCATCATTTGAACAAATTACATGCTCATTTCATATAATTTTAACTAAAATATAATTTTTATCATTAATATATAAAACTTAAAAATAATCGTTAAAAGAAATATATACGACTGTCATAATTATTAACTCCGTCTTTCTTATAACTAAGTCTATTCATATTGAAAAAAAGAAAGATTTTTATCCCATTTTTCAACCAAATTTAGAATGCAAAGGAAAATGCTTTGTTCCTAAAAAATTCTCCATAAATTTTACCAAATGTTGATGTGTAATTAATACCTTATATATAATAAACATAAGGAGATCTTATCCAAATTTTACTATCAAAAGCATATGATCCGTTGGATTAAAAAATTGGATTAAAAGTCATCCGTTGGATTATAAATTATATCCTTATATATTTATTTATAATTTTCACTTTGTTAATTTACTATAATACCCTTTCTTCATCGATTTGTTTTTTTCTTCATCATTAGAACTAAATTTAATTTAAAAATATCTTTATAAGAGGGATCTTATCCAAATTTTTGGTCTGGTCGCTGTACTATCAAAATTATATGATCCGTTGGATTGAAACTAAACGATCAAGATTAGATCACATAAAAAAAATTATAATCTAAAAAAGATATAATTAGAAAAGGTTGTATTAGAAGTGAATTTTAAAAAGAAAATTATAATCTAAAAAGGATATAATTAAAAAAGGTTGTATTGTAATTGAATTTTAAAAAGAAAATTATATTCTAAAAAGGATATAATTAAAAAAAAATGTTGTATTAGAATTGAATTGAATTTTTTATTTATCAGTATTAAAAAATTTCATATTTACTATTTGACCTCTATCTTGAGATATAGAAATCAGATTTGAATGATTTTACAATCCATGCGAACCTCATAAAATTATCTTTAATTTAGTGATGCTTTAATAATAATTATTCAAATAGAAACACTCAGAATATCAAGAGAAAATATAATTACAAATTTTTACATTAATCCTAATCTATGTAGAAGTTCTACATTGATAATGCTATCAATTGTAGAAAACCTAATTGTATATGATTTAAATTATTGACATATACATTTTCGTACTTCAATATAAATATACTTTTTATTTTATAACATATTAAAATATAAAATATTTTTTATGCTAAATCCAACGATTTTCATCTATTTATTTTAAGATCTTTGTCGTACGGAGGAATAGGCTATTATCAAAATTTTGGACAAAATCTATCTTATATAAATATACGGAGTACTTTTTAGTTTATAACATATTAAAATATAAAACATTTTTTATGCTAGATCCAACGGTTTTCATCTATTTATTTTAAGATCTTTGTCATACGGAGGAATAGACTACCGATTATCAAAATTTCGAACAAAATCTCTCTTACACTTATTATTAAAATTGTATTTGGTTGTGAGTAGAACTATCTTTAAATAATTATAAGGATATTTTGATAATCAAAACGAATTATAAGTAGAATTCATAAATCAAAAAGAATTTTTAACTTAAAAAATCGTCAATTTCTTCTCTTTTTTGTTTCAGTGTAGATTTAATTATATTAAACCATCATTAATTTAAAGATTATTTTGTTAATTTCATGTGGGTTGTAAACGTCCAAATCAAATTTTAAAATTCAAGATAGAGTACAAATATTAAATCGAACATGTAAAATCTTATATATATATCAATTTTTAAACACCAATTTGATATGTAAATTAATAACTTATAAAATTTCATAAAAGTAATATAATTGTAGATATTAAAAAGGAGTCGTGCGTTACACGGGTTATAAGCTAGTATTTATAAAGGTAGCAATATTTATAATAATAATTTTCCTAATAATAAGTTTAGATCTTACGTGTATAAATATGAATCCACAAATAAAATTGAATCACATGCCAAATTTTTTGAGAAACCTATCATTAATCTTTTCTTCTACAATGAATTGAACCAAACCGAATTTTTTAAATTTAAGGAAATTGATGTCCTAGATCGATCCGTTAAAAAATGAATCAAACAAAAACTTGGTCACCAACAATTCCAGTTGAGCCAAAAAATTCAAACCGAACTTGAATGAGTTGAACGACTACTCAATATTCACAATTTCAAATGAAAGTCAAGTTCCAAACGTATCACATTAATTATATACTCCCTCCGTCCCGATAGATTCTTAACATGGGGATCGGACATGGAGACCAAGGATAGTGGATGTAATATTGTTAAAATAAATAAAGTAGTGGGTGTAATAGTGATTTTATAGTTAAAATAAGTGAAGTAGTGGGTGTAATAGTATAAAGTGTTGAAAAAGTGGAGTAAAGTAGTTGATGTAAGAGCATCTCCAATGGGAAAGACCCCTTAGGTAAATTTTAAAATTAATTACCATAAATAAGAATTATAAAGATGTGTAAAAAAATTTACACTCCAATGAGACAAAACTGTTATCTATAATTATATATAATCTCTTGATGTTGGCTATATTTGTCGAACCTCTAGAGACCTGTAGTGAATTGCCACATCACTTATTTCTATATTAAAATTATATATTCCATTAATAACAACTTGAAATATTAATAACATACCATTTTTAAAATATAGCCAATCATTATAGCCAATACCCTCGGAACACAATGTCTTACAGGTTCGACAAATTTTACATAATCAATATTTTATGTAATTTAGCCAATCATTTTTAGCTAACGCCATTGGAGATGCTCTAATAATGTATTTTATTGTTAAAAGTTACTATTTTTGGTAATGTAAAGAATTGGTGGGACATTCCAAAAAGGAAATTGTAAAGAAATGGATGGGACGGAGGGAGTAAATGACAATGGCAGAGGACAGGGTGGTATGGTAGTGAAGGTTCTGGTCCGCCGCCAAGATGCTGAGGCAAGCTGGCATAAAAATGCACATCTAGAGAGGGTGAATAGGTATAAATGGCTAATTATATTCAATTTTAACAATTTATCAGAAACAGCTTATTGATTTTGATTTTCACATATGTAAATGATACGCTAAATGCAAACAGTATGCTGAATGTAAACAGTATGCTGAATGTAAAAACAGTAAGTAAAGTGCAGAAAAATTAAAGAACGCCACAACCTTTTAGCCAGGTTCGACCCCTAATTCCCTATGATCTACGTCCTGGTCCCTTACCAACGTGGTAAGAGAATATATTATTGATCAAATATAATCCGATTACAAGATACAACAATATATCTCCCTCACACCCAGCTATTGATACAAATGGCTTGCTGAAAGACCTGAAACAGATTATGCTCTCGAAGTTATACTACCATAGTATACTTCTCTAGCAACAATCTCGAATCCCTACTAACCCAAGCCAAGTATCCAACAACTAATCAATACAATCGAACAATACAATGAATGATTAATACAACTCAAACTATAGATTCTCTAAACAAGTAATACAATATATATATATATATATATATATATACATATATATGAGCTCGAGAGAATCAAGAAAGATTTAGCAAAGTAAAATCGAGTTGTGTGTTCTTGAAGTTCTTGTATTTTCAGCAACCAAAAACGAACCAAGAACAAGAGTTTAAATACTTAACATAAACGGTCATAAACTAAGTCAACAAACTCTCCAACGTTTGAATCCAATTCAACGTTTAGTTTGTTAAAATTGTTTACAACGTTAATGTTAACGTTAGAGAGAAAGAAGAGAAGAATAAGTCGTGTAAGATCATTTCTTCAGAGATATAAAAGATATAAAAACGTATAGGAGGTTTTGTTAAAAAAACGATAAGAGTTTTAGATGAAAACCAACTCCTATAATTTAGGAAATCAAATGTAAATGAAAAGATATGTTTAAATTAAGCTCATATAGATATATAATACGTATTCCTTAATTAAACAACCCTTACAACTGTTTAGAAGACAATCCCTATAATATCTCCTTGATTTCCGCAGTTTTCTTCTTTCTGGACTGTTGACAAGTAGCTTGCTGTTTGTGATCTGCCTCTGTGCAAATAGCTTGTTGATTGTCACTGTAATTCAACTCTGGCTTGCTATTTTTGACATACTGATTTTATAATCAGTATACTGTCTTACCCTGTAAAACCAAGTTAGTATACATACAAATAGCATGTTGTTTTATATCTACTATCAAGCCAATTGGCTTGCTGATGGTGATCATCAAAACCTAAGGAGTATCAATCTCCCCCTTTTTGATGATTACACTAATTTAGGAGAATTAGAATAACTCCCCCTAAGTCCCTGCATTTCACATTAGATATAAAACAATGATAATCTAATAAATATAAATATCAACAAGACATATCCATAAAGCAACTCAAAATAATAAAACCATCATACTTATACCATAAATTCAACAAATATCCAAAATAAACAACCACATAAGTTCAGATACCACAAGTTCAGACATAAAACAAACATAAACAAATTCTCCTAATTTCTCCCCCTTAATTCATCAAAACTAAGAGTCTTTAGGAGTCTTGTCCACAGCATCCCCATCTGTCTTGGTTGCTTCAGTGTCACCATCCTGATTTTCACCATCCCGCTCTGTTGCATTTGCCAAGTCATCCTCCATGGCAGAATGAGTAGCAGAAGTTATTCCAGCTGACTTAAGAAGCATTTCCTTGACAGTTCTTATCTCTGAAATAAAATCCTTCATAACACCCTTACTTGTTTGATACTCTGCTTTAACAGCCATCAGATCATTTCTAATTGCCTGAGTATCACTACGAAGAGACACAAGATCACTAGTCATGATAGTAACATCTGCTTGAAGAGACTGAATAAACAAACTAGGAGCAACCGAAATAGGCTCAGCAGAAGAAGGTTGTTCACCAATTGGAGTAGAAACAGGAGAAGGTGGAGGTGGTAAAATGCGAGTTAATTCCCCATCCTCAATTTGCAAATTATTCATAGTCAGAAATTTTAAATCAAAACCATCCTTAACCGTAACTTTCACAGCATTCTTCAAATCAATCTTAAAAAACTCGAACACCCTTGTGAGAAGTAACCCATAAGGAATACCAGTGACTGACTTATCTAGAGTTGCCATCATCTTTTGTAAAATCAGAGAAGATAAATCAAAAGCTCTTCCAGTCAACAACATAGAGACAACAATAACATCCTGACAAGTAAAGTTTGATTTGTTGCCTAAACGAGGACAAATGTGTGACCTACACAATTTGAATACCAAATGAGCAAGTGGAGTGACCATAGTAGTGGTTGGAAGATTAGTGTCCTCAGAACTAGCATCACCAATCAAAACCCTTAACTGATCAATAAAAGAAAATTCAGGGAGAGACACTTGACCCTGAGCCGTATAAACCTCAACTTCACTATCATTATCATACTTTAGAATTGAATTCAAAATAGGTGGATTTAATTGAATCTTTTTCCCTCCAACAATAGTCATGCAATTACCAAACTTATCCGAACGAAGATTAGCATAATATTCACGAACTAAATCAGGGTAATATGCCTTAGGTAAATCCAATGAAAACGATTCCATACCTAAATCTTGAAACAACTTAACAACTCCACATTGAGTAAAAGTAGAGACCAACTTACTTGCAATCGGTTGACCTGGAATGATAGCATGAACACCCAATTCTATTTCTTGATACCGAACCTCAAACTCTGATGAAGCAAATGTCGGAGTCATGATCTTAACCTTCTTCGAATCAGGAGTTTGGGAGACCTCATTAGCACTTTCCGAAGCATTCTCACCCAAATCAACAATAGATGGTGATTGATTAGCCAAAAGATTAGATTTGCGAGCTCTTGTGTTGCGTGTCATGATGAATTGACCAGAAAAATAAAAAAACCCTAGACCGCCACGTAAAAACCCTAATCGCCTTTGTGAACTGAGAGTGTTTGCGAATGAGAGAGAAACTGAACCGATAGTCCTCTTTTGTTTTGATAGATTTTTTTAGGGGAGAATTTTTAGGAGTAAAAATAAAAACAAAAAAATTCAAATTAAACTATATCTAAACAAAACAGATAAACTCTCCCAACAATTCAAATAAACAGATAAACACAGAACATATTGTTGGTTAAATGGATAAACATTGAGTAAAAAATAAACAAATTAATTCAAATCAAATGCAGCAATTAAAACAATAATTCTTAACAAATGGTAAGCCAAAGATAATCAGTATACCAATTGTAACAAATAAATGAGACAAATGGTAAGCTAACCTGACCAGCTTATACCATTTAGCATGCTGATTCACATAGAACACATTCCAAGTTGCAGTCGAATGATTGAAAATCTTTCCTCGGCAAGAGGCTTTGTGAAAATATCATCTAGTTGAAACTCCGTTGGAACAAATACCAACTCAATCTTTCCCTTTGCAACATTATCTATCAAGAAATGGTGTCGAACATCAATATGCTAAAATCCAGGTTCGACCCCTAATCTCTACGGTATACGTCCTGGTTCCTTACCAACCCGGTAAGAGAATATATTATTGATCAACGAAAATACCAATTACAAGATCCAATAATATATCTCCCTATGCACCCGTTGTTGATAGCAGCTTGCTGAAACCCCCTTGTCCCTTGAACCAAATTCTCTCTAAGAACTATACTACCCCTGAGTACAATCTTCTCTAGCAAACTAGTTCCTGAACCCTTGTTTCCAAGCCTGCCTATCCAACAACAACAATTACACGTTGAACAATACAAGAAGAGAAGTGTTTACAACTCAAACTAAGAACTCTCTAATATATAAATATTGCATGTAATACTAGAGCTCGTTTATAGGATATGAAAGAAAGTGCTGAGTTGTTCTTGTGTGTTCGTGAAGGTGTTCCTTTGAGCATAAACCACACATGAATTTATAGCAAGGTAGATGAACTTGAATTTCTTTAATTCTTGCCCATACGCTCCTCATGTTGAATTTGATGCTTCTTCCATTGAAATTTGATGAAGGCAAGTTATTCAAACCTGCACAACGTCTTTGTTGAAGAAGTAGAATAGAAAGTCCCTTGCACATGCCAAAAGAATTATTAGAGTTGTTAAATTCAAAAGGTTAGTCAAAAGGTTCCTTGATTTAAGGGATTTTGTTTTGAAAGAAACTTTAAAGAAAGTGGAGCTCTAATATATAATACAACACATATATATATTAGACAGTTGCTATACAACATTTCTTATAATAATTCCTTGATTTAAGGACGTTGGAATCTTCAACATATATATCTGAACGTTGTCTGTGAGCTTGCTGTAACCTCCTGTTTGAGTAGTCTTAGCTTGCTATCTTTCTCTGTTTATATGGTTTTAGCTTGCTGACAAGATAATTGTTCAGCTTATAAATGTAGTCCTGCAAAACAGAGTTAGAGCACAACCAAACAGCTAGCTATAACATTCGGTTACAAGCTTATCAGCTTGCTGACAGAGTGATCATCAAAACTATATGGCTATCAATCTCCCCCTTTTTGATGATTACTCAATAATTTATAGGAGAGTAAAACTCCCCCTAAATCCATGCTTCCTGTAAAACAAGATTAGATAATAAAGCATGAAATATTCACAAACAACATTTGTATTCATCATCAAAATATCAAGCTAACAATCTCCCCCTTTTTGATGATGACATACTAGAATGCATCGGAGAGACTATGTTGCTCCCCCTAAAACAATGCTCCCCCTGATTAACAAAATATCTTAACATATAGTCATGTAATCAGGTTAACATATATCATCGTATGCAATAGGATATACACACGAATCATCCCTGCATAAAAATACTCGTTGATAAATCCCAAACATGTATAAAATATAACATTATAGCCCTTTTATCACATGTATTCATATTCTTCTCCCCCTATGACATCATCAGAAAAGGGGTTAACAAGATAAGCATGTAAGCATAAAACATGTGGTGAATCATTTAACAAACAATAGGATGGTGATATATATATAAAAGTTAGATAAATCAAACCATCATGCTGAATAACACATTTCTGGGATTTCTGCCATAGCAATTCTTCTACTAGATTGCAAATAGCTTGCTGATAAGACATTAAACATTCCAAAAGATCAAAGATGTGACTTCATCCCATGTCACCAATCAGTCAAAATAATTTTCTCCTTTTCCTGCATGATACAATATATATACATATATTTGTCCCATCTATATGCTAGAGGAATCTTATTAGTACCACAATTATAATATACTCAAATTCAAGGAAATGTACATGGGCAAATAGCATACTTACTACTTTGGTACCCAAATTTGGTTGGATCCTCCTTGGTCAGTAGATCGAACATAAAGAACATGTAGATCAGACTTCTTGACCCACTTTTGAATCACTTTTGGAGCTTGATTCCTTGTTCTTTTTGTTCTGCCAGCTTGCTGTTGGTAAACTGTCTGTCTGTTCCAGCTTGCTGGATCTGCATTCTGAATTTTGCAATACTTTGACAAATGACCCTTCTTTCCACATTTTTTGCAGATTCTCCAAGGCATATCATAATCATAAGGAATACCATGTCTTCCATCATACTTTAGAGCTTTATCCTTTTTATTGAAGTTCAAACCAACTCCTTCTCTAACTAAAGGAACATTAGTCGTTTTCATAATTGATTTCAAGCTTTCTTCTCCTTGAATAAATGTTCCCATACCCTGCTTGAGATCCTTGACTTCTTTTTGCAAAACAATGATTGTTTCAGCTTGCTGATTGATAGTTTCAGCTTGCTGAGATGCCATTTCAGCTGTTTTAGAACATTCAGCTCGATTAGATTCCTTCAATTTGTATGATTCCAATGCTTTGGCTTTAGATTTAACATCAGAAATCAGATCTTTGATTTCTTCTTTCAGCTTTCTAATCTGAGTATCTTTGGATCCTATTTCTTCATTCAGCTTGCTAATTTGAATATTTTTGGCTTCTATATCAGCTGTCAGCTGGCTGATTTCTTTGCACAATATATTATTTCTTTTGAGAGTAACCTTATTCAATCCTTCCAGTTAGATAACCTTGGCCTTAAGGTTAGAAACTTCACCATGAGTATTTTCCGGGACATTTTCAGCCATAAGATCAGAAACCACCTTTTTAAGATGGGCATTCTTCTCTTTCAGCTTGCTATTTTCAGCTTTTAATGCTAAAAATTCCTCCATAGACACTTTACTATGTTCCTGCATGGTTAGTGATTCCAAAATATTATTTTCAGAAGATGTATTAAATTGAAACGAATTTACCGAACTAGATTCCACATCCAAGTCCGAATCTTCGCTTTCTACAAGAATGTCTTCTTTGTTTCCTCGAACCATATCATTGTCAATGCTAACCAATGCATAATTGATCATCTCTTCACTCGAGTATTCACTGGAATTAGATTCTTCATCACTCCATGTCATTTGAGCTTTACATTCCTTTTTATCCGTTGAGGCAGCTTGCTGCTTGTGACAATCAGCTTGCTATTTTGGATTGACACATACTTTTTCTAATTTTGTTGAAGCTTGATAATGCATTTTTAAGGTATCCTATATCTCCTTTGCTGTTACACACGAAGAGACCTTGCCAACATCAAAATCTGAAAGACCACAAATTAGTGTGTACTTGGCATTTCCATTATAGCTTGCTTTTATCAATTCTTCCTCGGTAAAATCATCAACATCTTTTGGCTTTCCGTTTTCATCCATAAAGGTAAATGGACCATATTTAACAACCAACCATTCAAGTGGATTTCTGCTCAGAATCACCTTCATCCTTAGTCTCCATAAATCATAATTTTCTGTACCAACGAGAAGTGGTGGCATGTTCGATGATTCTCCCTCTACATAAATGTGTGCCATAGGATTTGTACTTTCCTGTTACAGAAATGTTAGTACACCAATCTCTGATACCAATTGAAAAAACACACCTAGAGGGGGTGAATAGGTGTTATGGCCAACTATATCCAATTTTAAAGATTACCGAACATTAAAACTGATGTCTAGTCAGCTTGCTGATTGCAATATAAAACAGTCTGTCAGCTAGCTAACATGCAATGCAATTCAGAAACGTAAAAGCGTAAAGAAAAGAACACCAAGGATTTTAGCCAGGTTCGACCCCTAATCTCTACGGTCTACGTCCTGGTCCCTTACCAACCCGGTAAGAGAATATATTATTGATCAACGAAAATACCAATTACAAGATCCAATAATATATCTCCCCATGCACCCGTTGTTGATAGCAGCTTGCTGAAACCCCTTGTCCCTTGAACCAAATGCTCTCTAAGAACTATACTACCCCTGAGTACAATCTTCTCTAGCAAACTAGTTCCTGAACCCTTGTTTCTAAGCCTGCCTATCCAACAACAACACTTACACGTTGAACAATACAAGAAGAGAAGTGTTTACAACTCAAACTAAGAACTCTCTAATATATAAATATTGCATGTAATACTAGAGCTCGTTTATAGGATATGAAAGAAAGTGCTGAGTTGTTCTTGTGTGTTCTTGAAGGTGTTCCTTTGAGCATAAACCACACATGAATTTATAGCAAGGTAGATGAACTTGAATTTCTTTAATTCTTGCCCATACGCTCCTCATGTTGAATTTGATGCTTCTTCCATTGAAATTTGATGAAGGCAAGTTATTCAAACCTGCACAACGTCTTTGTTGAAGAAGTAGAATAGAAAGTCCCTTGCACATGCCAAAAGAATTATTAGAGTTGTTAAATTCAAAAGGTTAGTCAAAAGGTTCCTTGATTTAAGGGATTTTGTTTTGAAAGAAACTTTAAAGAAAGTGGAGCTCTAATATATAATACAACATATATATATATTAGACAGCTGCTGTACAACATTTTTTATAATAATTCCTTGATTTAAGGACGTTGGAATCTTCAACATATATATCTGAACGTTGTCTATGAGCTTGCTGTAACCTCCTGTTTGAGTAGTCTTAGCTTGCTATCTTTCTCTGTTTATATGGTTTTAGCTTGCTGACAAGATAATTGTTCAGCTTATAAATGTAGTCCTGCAAAACAGAGTTAGAGCACAACCAAACAGCTAGCTATAACATTCGGTTACAAGCTTATCAGCTTGCTGACAGAGTGATCATCAAAACTATAAGGCTATCATATGCTTCGTTCTTGAGTGATTCACCGGATTCTTCGAAATATTGATGGTGCTAGTGTTGTCACAATTTATTGGAATCTTTCCACACTTGATATCAAAATCCCTTAGTGTTTGAATCATCCAAAGAATCTGAGAACAACAGCTACCAGCTGCTAGATACTCTCCTTCGGCCGTGGATAAAGCTACAGAAGTTTGTTTCTTGCATTGCCATGAAACCAAGCTTTGTCCAAGAAATGTACAAACACCACTAGTACTCTTTCTATCAACTTGACAACCTGCATAATCTGCATCACTATACCCAACAAGATTAAAAGTATTTGTAATAGGATAGAACAAACCAGGAGAAATGATACTACTTAAATATCGAAAAATTCTTTTAATTGCATTTAAGTGAGACTCTTTAGGATTGGATTGAAACCTTGCACACACACATACACTATAAATGATATCAGGTCTAGAAGCAGTCAAATATAATAAGCATCCAATAATACCTCGATACCTTTTGATATCAATAGCCTTACCATTTTCGTCTGCAGTCAACTTGCTGTTTTGGGTCATAGGAGTTGATTTTGGCTTGACATCCTCATAGCCAAATCTCTTGAGCAGATTCTTTGTATACTTAGATTGATGCACAAATGTTCCATCTTTAGATTGCTTGATTTGAAACCCCAAGAAATAATTGAGCTCACCCATCATGCTCATCTCAAATTCACTATGCATACACTTAGAAAACCACTCACGCATAGATTCATTAGTAGATCCAAAAATAATATCATCCATATATATTTGTACCACAAGAATATCATTACCATTTTGCTTAATAAATAATGTGGGATCGATTTTACCTCGAATGAATCCATTTTTGAGAAGAAACTTACTAAGCCTTTTGTACCAAGCCCTAGGAGCCTACTTTAAACCATAAAGAGCTTTCTTTAGCTTGAACACATAGTCTGGATACTGTTCATGTTCGAATCCAGGAGGCTGTTTGACATAAACTTCCTCTTCCAGCAAGCCATTTATAAACGCACTCTTCACGTCCATTTGATATAACTTGAATTTCTTGAAACATGCATAGGCAAGAAGCATCCTTATTGATTCCAAACGAGCAACATGAGCATAAGTGTTATTCCCAGATTACACACTTGTATAATTGTAGAAGGGGGGGTTGAATACAATTCTTGATAATTATAAATTTCTGATAAAAACCACAGAAATCTATAAGTAGATAATTGCTGAATGAGAAATGATTCACAAACACATAAAAAATCAGGTGGTTAAATTTACCACCTGAGACTTTTATTTGAAGAAAACTCTGTGATACAAATGTACACAGCTTCTGTTTTTACAACTCTTTGCTTCTAAGGATATTCAAGAAACCCTAAGCAAATGTGTCTGTTTTCTTAGTTTCTAAAGAGTTGCTACACTTGGTTATATATCCCAAGTTTACAAGTACTACAGGAATAAGATAATATTAATCTAATTCAAGTTGACTTGCTACTCCACTCCAAATCCACATGTAGCCGAAAGGTTGTCCTTGTGAACAGATATGTCCCCTGCACCTTTCTTGTATGTACTGTGTAAATGGAATGCTTCTTTCCTCTGTGTTTCCAAAGTATGGCTGCCATACTACTTTATACCTACTATAAACCCATGTGGTTTGTCAGTTAAACATGTCCTTATCAACTGCTAATTCCCAGTTAGCATTGAAGAAAGTGTTAATGATTATCCGTTGATGTTGTACACAGTCATCCGTTGATGGTAGTTTGAGCTGTACGCGTTGATAGAGTAGATTTGAGTTGTATCCGTTGATAGAGTCCTGTTCTCATCCGTTGATACATTTTCACTTAGACAGAATTACATAGCATAGCTTATTTACAATTGGCTACCCTATTCTGCCTATCCATTGATGGTCAACATGACTCTGAATAAAAACACTATCAACTGATAGCATAGAGGTACTACAGTATGCTACAAAACCTCATCCGTTGATGAGCTACCTGTCAACGGATAGAGTTATAATGTCTCATCCGTTGATAGTTACAAAACTTGACTTATACAATTTTGATTGATTGTGAAGTTATCATCAAGTACAACATATTCCTAACAATCTCCCCCAATTTATACTTGATGGCAATAAAGCATAAATTTAGGACCTTGGTGATAACAAAACATTCCTAAGAATATATATATAAAACTATGCAAAAATTGTATTAAGCTACAAAAATTAAAGTACAGTAAGTTTGAGAAATTTACAGAGAAGTGCTCCTCTAGACTGAGCATATTAATACTGTTTCTTCTCTCTGGTTGGCATCACCCTTGATCTTCCTTCTTTGGCAGAGTTGGACTCAATTTGCATTTGGAGTTGCCTATAGAAGGCATCTTCTTCAACAACTTTTGGATTTATCTTTTGTTGTAACCATCTCAGGTATTGAGAACTAGCCTTTGATAGTTGGTCTTCTAACCTGAAGAATCTCCTGTTACCATCTTCATCCCTGAACTCCATCATCCAGAAGGGTTGAAGATGAATCTTCTGTCCATTGTATGGGATCTTCATCTTCCTTGGTAGTCTTGATGGTGAGTTCCATTCTCTCCTTATCTGTTCTATTCTGTCCAGTATCTCCCCTTTTGCTATTCTGGAGAACCCTGTGTATCTCTTGATTGCAGAGAACACTTTGGTTAAGGTCAGATAGTTTTCTCCAAGAACCCTCTGTAGTGGCCATGTCCTTTCCTTTCCTCCCTTGTATACAAAGACCAATCTCTCAGGCAAATGTTTATATTTGTCAATTTCTCTTACTTCTGACAATTTCCTTTCCTCCTTGAACTCTGTGAGCAGGGTTGAATCTCCTGTCATATGCCTAGAACATCCACTGTCTAGGTACCATAGATCCTTTTATTTCCCTGCACACATTCCAGAATACAAATCAAGTTGATTTTGGTACCCAAGTTTCCTTGGGTCCTTTCTTGTTAGCCTTTGGTTTTGCACTCTTAGCAATCTTCATTTTAGGTGAAGATGCTTGAGTGATAGGTTTTGACAGATGCTCATTTGCATAAATATTTGATGCATGCATTTGTGGAAAATTGGCATACATATTATCCATGCTAGGAATGCTCCATGACATTTGTGGCATATTCACAGATTGAAAATAAGGATTAGACACATATGGCATGTTCACATATGGATTTGAAAAACTAGCATTCTGATACAAACCAGGCATTGCAGGCATACTTGGCATAGATTGAGGTACATGAACAGGAGTCCTTTTAACAGACTTCCAATTAGAAGATAGGTGATTGACACTATTGCAATTACCACAAGTTTTCCTAGGAGCAAACTTGTCAGGAGAATAATTGTTTTTCTTGTTAATGCCTATCTTACCATTTCTGTTCTTTTTCTTTTTACCCTCAGTCTCTACCTTTTCATTAACTGATTTACCAACAGCCTTTTTGTTAAGTAAATCACCTGCCTTAGCCTTCTCACTTGATTTGGCTTGGCTATTTTCACCAGAAACAAAGTTCTTGGCTACTGGACCATACTGATTATTCAGTTCCTTGAGTTCCTTCTTACTAACAGACTTTTTGTTAGTCGACGGATACCTCTCATCCGTTGATGGTTCATCTGTCAACGGATGATCACTATCCGTTGATTCACAAATAGTCTCTAGATCCTCAAGGCAAGGTTCTAGCTCCTTTTTCTTTGAGTCCAGGTATCCCTCACAAATGATTCTATTCCCTGGACTTCTATTATGTTTTGAGAAATATTCCTACAGCTTTGAAATTTAGCAATTATCCCTTGTTCTTTTTCAAGCTGGTTTCTTAAAATCAGTTCTCTTTTTAACACAGCTTCAAGTTCACTTTTAGCATCATTGCAATCAACTCTCATTTTCTCAAATTCTAGAAATTGAGTTTCTAGAGCAACATTTCTATCACTTAAAAACAGATTAGTCTCTTTAATCCTATTGTTTTCTTTAGTAAGTGATTTAAGAGTAACACTCAAGTGATATAGTTCAGTAGACATATCATCTATAACACTATTGCATTCCTCTTTGGTGAGCTCAGAGAGATTAGTAGAAAATACCTGATTGCTAGCTGAACTTGCTTCCTGCTCAGAATCAGCCATCAATGCAAGGTTGACAAACTCAGCATCATCATCAGAATGATTTCCATCAGCAACCCAGTCATACTCTTGGGTCATGAATGCCTTTCCTTTCTGTCTGAGAAGATCAAAATATTTCTTCTTGTAGTTAACAGTTTCAGTTGGCTTTCCCTTGTTCTCAGATCTAGGCTTCCTGCATTCACTTATCATGTGACCAGCAATTCCATAATTGTAGCATTTAATTTTGGATTTATCCACATAGTTGCTTGTGGAAAAATCCTTGTTAAATGGCTTAGCCACCCCAGAGTTTCTTCTGAATTTTAGCTTAGAGAATCTCCTAGATAGAAAGGCTAAATGCTCATCTATCTCATCCAATTCATCCTGCTGAAGGACACTCATTTCTTCAGACACTTTTTTCTTGCTTTTGCTTGATTCTGCTCTACCTTCACAAACCTCCCTGTTTGGTGTAGATTTAGCAGCTTCAGTCCTCTTCTCCTCCTTCTGCTCCAAGTTGGCAACAAGTGCAACTGACCCACTTTTCTTTTTGGCCTTCTCAATTTCTTCATCCTGCTCCATTTCTAATTCATATGTCTTTAAAGTTCCATAGAGCCTTTCAAGAGTAAATGACTTGTACTCTTGAGTGTTTCTTAGAGAAACAGTCATTGGCTTCCACTCTTTGGGCAGTGATCTCAGAAATTTGAGATTAGAATCTTTCACTTGGTAGATTCTTCCATACAGTTTCAAGCCATTCAGTAGCTTTTGAAATCTACTAAATGTGTCATTCAATGTCTCTCCATTCTTGAAATGGAAGTGCTCATACTGTTGGATCAGTAGTTGCATCTTGTTTTCCCTTACCTGTTCTGTACCTTCACAAAGGGTTTGAACAATGTCCCATACTTCCTTGGAGGTAGTACAGTTGATAACATTGTCAACCATGTCTGTTTCTAAGCCATTAAACAGAATATTCATGGTCTTTTTATCTTTGTGGACTTCTGCAACGTCCTCAGTACTCCACTCAGAAACAGGTTTGGGAATGTAAGTGTCTGGTGCATCTGTAGCAAGGCCAACTCTTGAAGCCACCTTCATTGGAACATGAGGACCCTTCTCAATGCAATCTACAAAACCTTCATCAATAGACATAAGATTTAGACGCATTTTTACTTTCCAGTGAAAGTAATTTTCTCTATCAAGAACCGGTATCTTCACTCCATAATCCTTCTTAGACATGTTGGAAGTGTGTTGATCTTTAAACTTCAAATATGTTAGAAGCTTGCTCTGATACCAATTGTTATTCCCAGATTACACACTTGTATAATTGTAGAAGGGGGGGGGGGGTTGAATACAATTCTTGATAATTATAAATTTTTGATAAAAACCACAGAAATCTATAAGTAGATAATTGCTGAATGAGAAATGATTCACAAACACATAAAAATTAGGTGGTTAAATGTACCACCTGAGACTTTTATTCGAAGAAAACTCTGTGATACAAATGTACACAGCTTCTGTTTTTACAACTCTTTGCTTCTAAGGATATTCAAGAAACCCTAAGCAAATGTGTCTGTTTTCTTAGTTTCTAAAGAGTTGCTACACTTGGTTATATATCCCAAGTTTACAAGTACTACAGGAATAAGATAATATTAATCTAATTCAAGTTGACTTGCTACTCCACTCCAAATCCACATGTAGTCGAAAGGTTGTCCTTGTGAACAGATATGTCCCATGCACCTTTCTTGTATGTACTGTGTAAATGGAATGCTTCTTTCTTCTGTGTTTCCAAAGTATGGCTGCCATACTGCTTTATACCTACTATAAACCCATGTGGTCTGTCAGTCAAACCTGTCCTTATCAACTGCTAATTCCCAGTTAGCATAGAAGAAAGTGTTAATGATTATCCGTTGATGTTGTACACAGTCATCCGTTGATGGTAGTTTGAGCTGTATCCATTGATAGAGTAGATTTGAGTTGTATCCGTTGATAGAGTCCTGTTCTCATCCGTTGATACATTTTCACTTAGACAGAATTACATAGCATAGCTTATTTACAATTGGCTACCCTATTCTGCCTATCCATTGATGGTCAACATGACTCTGAATAAAAACACTATCAACTGATAGCATAGAGGTACTGCAGTATGCTACAAAACCTCATCCGTTGATGAGCTACCTGTCAACGGATAGAGTTATAATGTCTCATCCGTTGACAGTTACAAAACTTGACTTATACAATTTTGATTGATTGTGAAGTTATCATCAAGTACAACATATTCCTAACAATAAGTTTGATCAAAGTCAATGCCTTCTTGTTGATTATATCCTTTAGCCACAAGCCTTGCTTTATTTCGAGTAACGGTGCCAAATTCATCAACTTTGTTCTTGAACACCCATTTTGTTCCAATGATTGAAGCATCTTCTGGTGGCTTGACAAGTTCCCAAACATCACATCTTTCGAACTGATTCAATTCTTCTTGCATAGCCATAATCCAATTTTCATCTTCTAATGCTTCGTTGACATTTTTAGGTTCTTCTTGAGCTAGAAAGGCAGCATAAGCACAAAAATTAGCCTTCCCTTTTCTTGTAGTGATTCCATCTGTAATATCACCAATAACCAACTCTGGGGGATGATTCTTGACCGTCCTTGTTGACCTTGGTAAAGAATGTTGAGCTATTTCTCATGAGTTGTATTTCTCATCTTTGAAGGTGGTGAATGATCTTCTCCATCATAGAGAGGTAACTTCTCAATAGCCCTTGAACCTCTAGGACCTTCCAAAGTCATTTTTGCCATTTTAGAAATTGCATCTTCAACTTCAGCTTGCTGATTTGAAGTTCCAGCTTGCTGATTGCTTGTGTCTGCATCCTTTCTAGCTTGCTGACTTCCAGTTTCAGCAGGGCTATTAGCTTGCTGATTTGATCCAGTAACTTGAGGTTGAGTGCTATCACTTTCACCTGCAAATTCTTCCTCATCTCTTGACAGATCATTGTTAGGTTCTTGAAAAGTATCATCAATAGATTCTTCAACAATACGTTTAGAAATATTATAAACTCTATATGCTCTACTTGTTAAAGAATAACCAAGAAAAATATCCTCATAAGATTTAGCATCGAATTTACCATCATTACCAATTGTCTTGAGCACAAAACACTTTGAACCAAAAATCTTAAAGTAACTGATATTTGGCTTCTTGTTCCTCAACAATTGATATGGAGTTTTCTCCAAGATAGGCATGATTATCACTCGATTCAACACATAGCATGCTGTATTCACAGCTTCGGCCCAAAAACTTCTAGGCAGCTTGCTTTCTTGCAATAAAGTCCTTGCTGTTTCTTGAAGTGACCTATTCTTTCTTTCCACCATCAGTTTTGTTGTGGAGTCCTTGGAGCAGAAAATTCATGGGAAATTCCTCTTTCTTCACAATAAGCAATGAAGTCTTTATTGATAAATTCACCTCCTCTATCACTTCTTACACCTACAAGTCTTGTATCAAGCTTGTTCTCAAGTAATTTAATCAGCTTCTCAAACTCATTAAAAGAACAATCTTTAGTACGAAGAAACAATACCCATGTAAATCTAGAATAATCATCAACAATTACAAAACCATATTGTTTACCTCCAATACTCTTATAAGATTCTGGACCAAAGAGATCCAAATGCAGAAGCTCTAAAGGTTTAGAAGTTGATACCATTTTCTTTGCTTTGTGTGAACTTCTAATCTGTTTGCCTAATTGGCACGTTGAATAGACCTCTGTCTTAGCATACTTGATTTTGGGTAGTCCTCTGACCAGTTTCTTACTTGATAATTTGTTAAGCAAGTCCATATGTGCATGTCCCAACCTTCTATGCCAAATATAAGGATCATTGTCCACTGCAGCCAAACAGCACGCTGTTTCCTGCATCTCAAAGTCCAATACATATATATTTCCTTCCCTTCTAGCAACTAGGGGGACTTTGTTAGTACCAACAGTAATAATAGTTTTATCAATGCCAAACTGAACAAAACGCCCATCATCAAACAATTGAGTGACACTAAGCAAATTATAAGTAAGACCTTTGACATATTGAACTTTATCAATTGAAATATTACTATTACCAATAGAACCGGTACCAAGAATTCGGAGAGTCTTGCTATTTCCAATTGTAACTCTTCCATGCACCCTTCTTCATTTGGAGACTTATAAACTGAGACTTATCTCTACACATATGTCTAGTGCATCCGCTATCCAAAATCCATTGTTTTGACTTCACTTTAGCAGCAAGACATATCTACAAAACAAACAAACACCAACTCAATGTTTTGGTACCCATATAGGTTTGGGTCCAGATTGGTTAGCAGCAAGAATATATAAAACATTCAAATCAGAATTCTTGATCCACATTTGGACCACTTTTGGTGACTGATTCTGCCTTCTTTCACTCCGTTGGTAAGCTGTTTGTCTTCTATCAGAAGCATTCTGGTAAGCTGATTGCTGTCTGACTGGTCCATTCTGGTATGCTGTTTTCCTCTTATGATTGACTTGAACCACACAATTATTTTCCAGATGACCTTTTCCACCACATCTGTTGCATGTCTTCCAAGGCATAGCATAGTCATATGGTATGCCATTCCTTCCATCATATTTGA
Source organism: Kitagawia praeruptora (assembly GCA_037693485.1). NCBI lineage: Eukaryota > Viridiplantae > Streptophyta > Magnoliopsida > Apiales > Apiaceae > Kitagawia > Kitagawia praeruptora. Next base: position 41,709,550 of record CM075345.1, on the reverse strand, counting down.
GCACCTTATTTTTCTTGTTGAAGTTTAGTCCAATACCTTCTCTGACCAAAGGTACATTTGTCTTCTTCATCATTGTCTTTAAGTTGTCTTCTCCTTGAATAAAAGTTTCCATGCCTTGCTTGAGATCTTTGACTTCTTTTTCCAGAAGTGTAATGAATTCAGCTTGCTGTTTGATGAGTTCAGCTTGCTGGAATCTCTTTTCAGCAGTTTTTGAAGATTCAGCTTGACTAGCCTCTCGAAGCTTTAGTGTTTTCAGGCTCTCATCTTTAGCTTCAATCTGTAACTTTAGATCCTTGAGTTCTTTCATGAGCACCACATTCCTCCTTAGAATTACTTTATTAACTCCTTCGAATTGAACAATTTTCTCCTTTAGATCAGCAATAAGATCTTCATGATTGCTTGTAGGAGCCTTCTCAACCATTAGATCAGCAATGATTTTCCTCAAATGAGCATTCTTCTTTTCAAGCTCATTATTCTCATTTTTCAATTCCATTAACTCAATAATGGATACATTACTTTGTACCTGCATGGTTAGTTCATTTTGTACAGTAGGAGTATAAGGTAAATCAGAATTAACTGAGTTTACCTCACTAGCATCATCTTCTGATTCAGAATCATCACTATCCATATAATCATCTTTGATGGATCCTTGTGAAGTATCTTCATCATTTAGTCCTACAAGAGCCAAATTCACCATGTCTTCACTTGAGTCATCACTGGAATCTGAATCATCATCACTCCAAGTCAGTAAAGCCTTTGATTTCTTCTTGTCCTTGAAAGCAGCAGGCTGTTTTGACTTTAGCTTGTAGCAATCCCTTTTATAATGACCAGGCTTGCCACATTCGAAACAAGTTTGCTCCTTAGATTCCTTAGAGCCCTTCTTGTTGGAGAAACTTCCTCTTTCCCTTTTCATTCTGTTCTTCTTTTCAATCAGCCTCTTGATCTTCTTTGAAATAAGTGCAAGTTCTTCATCTGATTCTTCATCAGACTCTGCCAGCTTGTTGTTTGTAGATTCTGATGGCTTGTTGTTTGTAGAATGAAGAGCCAAATTCTTCATTTTAGCTAGAGGAGCCCGAACACCTTCCACCCGACTATCATTTATCTTGCTTTCAAATTGTTCTAGCTCAGCAAATACAGCTAGGTGATCCATGGTGTCAATTGTTGGAGATGATTCCAAAGCCGTGACTTTAGCCTCATAAATGAATGGTACATCACTTAACACCTTCATGTTAATCTCATCTTGTGGAATATTCTTTCCAAGTCTTTTCAGAGTATTCATAGTGACCTAGAACCTTGCTTGACTTTCCTTGATAGTTTCACCATCCTTGAACTTGAAATTTCCGAAGTCGTTCATCAGCTTGCTGAGTTTAACCTTTCTCAAAGATTTCGAACCTTCATGATAGGTTTCCAAAGCATCCCACATTTCTTTTGCTGACTTTAATGAAGAGACTTTGTCATACTCTGCTTGATCCAGAGCATTCATCAGAGAGTTTCTAGCTTCTCCATCGTAACCAAATTTGATAACCTCCTCGGGAGTAAGATCATCAACATCTTTTGGCTTGCCATCCTTGTACAGAAACTCGAAATTCCCTTTCTACACAACTCTCAAGACCAGTGGCTTCTTGGACAGGTATGTCTCCATTCTACCTTTCCACCATTTATAGTTTTCTGTGCCAGTGAGGAGAGGAGCCCTGTAATCAGACTTTGCTTCGAGATAATGTTCAGCCATTTCGATCTTTACTTTTCTGTTACAGAAATGTTAGTAAACCAAGCTTTGATACCAAATGAAAATGCACACCTAGAGGGGGGTGAATAGGTGTAAATGGCTAACTATATCCAATTTTAACAATTTACCAGAAACAACTTACTGATTTTGATTTTCACAGATGCAAATGGTATGCTGAATGCAAACAGTATGCTGAATGTAAACAGTATGCTGAATGTAAAGACAGTAAGTAAAGTGCAGAAAAATTAAAGAACACCACAAACTTTTAGCCAGGTTCGACCCCTAATCCCCTATGGTCTATGTCCTGGTCCCTTACAAACGTGGTAAGAGAATATATTATTGATCAAATATAATCCGATTACAAGATACAACAATATATCTCCCTCACACCCAGCTGTTGATACAAATAGCTTGTTGAAAGACCTGAAATAGATTATGCTCTCTAAGCTATACTACCCTAGTATACTTCTCTAGCAATAATCTCGAATCCCTACTAACCCAAGCCAAGTATCCAACAACTAATCAATACAATCGAACAATACAATGAATGATTAATACAACTCAAACTATAGATTCTCTAAACAAGTAATACAATAAATATATATATATGAGCTCGAGAGAATCAAGAAAGATTTAGCAAAGTAAAATCGAGTTGTGTGTTCTTGAAGTTCTTGTATTTTCAGCAACCAAAAATGAACCAAGAACAAGAGTTTAAATACTTAACATAAACCCCTTCCCTGTCATTAAGCTTTGGAGAAGGCCAGGTCTGGGATGGCTTGTGTGCAATGTAGATGCTGCGGTTTTTGAATCGAGTGGTCGTAGTTCCTTTGGTTGTGTTTTGAGGAACGATCAGGGTCAATTTGTAGCAGCATACGGAGGTTTCTGGCTGGGCATTGTCGATCCAAAGGTTGCTGAGGCTTTAGCTTTTAAGGAGGCGTTATCATGGCTAAAAAGAAAAGGGATCTCAAATGTGCATATTGAGCTTGATTCTCTAACTGTGGTCCAAGCTTTTGACAGCAAGTTGAATGATTTTTCGTATGTAGGGGCTATTATGGATGATTGTCGGTCTTTAGTATCGGACTTAAGGTCCTATTCAGTTTACTTTATTAGACGTTCAGCGAACTCAGTAGCTCATGCTTTGGCTAAGGAGACTGGTTCTAAGCCTGAATGTAAGGAATGGTGTGATGTGCCTTCCTTTCTTATTTGATGTATTGCATTCTGATTTGAAATAAAAGGTTCAGTTTTGATTTCAAAAAAAAAAAAAAAATACTTAACATAAACGGTCATAAACTAAGTCAACAAACTCTCCAACGTTTGAATCCAATTCAATGTTTAGTTTGTTAAAATTGTTTACAACGTTAATGTTAACGTTAGAGAGAAACAAGAAGAAGAATAAGTCGTGTAAGATTAGTTCTTCAGAGATATAAAAGATATAAAAACGTATAGGAGGTTTTGTTAAAAAAGGATAAAAGTTTTAGATGAAAACCAACTCCTTTAATTTAGGAAATTAAATTTAAATGAAAAGATATGTTTAAATTAAGCTCCTTAATTAAACAACCCTTACAACTATTTAGAAGACAATCCCTATAATATCTCCTTGATTTCCGCAGTTTTCTTCTTTCTAGACTGTTGACAAGTGGCTTGCTGTTTGTGATCTGCCTCTATGCAAATAGCTTGCTGATTGTCACTGTCTGGTTTGCTATTTTTGACATACTGATTTTATAATCAGTAAACTGTCTTACCCTGCAAAACCAAGTTAGTACACATACAAATAGCATGCTGTTTTATATCTACTATCAAGCCAATTGGCTTGCTGATTGTGATCATCAAAACCTAAGGAGTATCAAGGCAGGGTTACAAGTTTTAAGCCACCAGTTGGTTGGACTCGGAGCATTTTTGGCAAATCTTAATTACGACTTATAAGTTAGTTATTTTGGTAAAAAAAAATTTTATTTAGATACTTTTTTTTAGGAAAAACTGTGTACGAGAAGTTTAACATTCATTTTCTTATAAAAAGAAGTTATTTATTTCAGAAAAAATACATATTTTCTAAATTTTTTCCAGAATAAGTAACTTATTTTTAAAAAATAAGATTTTCGAAACGGGCCTTAAAAGTGACCCAATTGGCAATTCTTTCTTGGCAAAAGAATTAAATAAAATGAGAAACACGTCTTATTTTGGTCAAAATTCAACGACCAACGTCTACTTCATCACTACTAATTCGACCTGGCAAAACTTATCTCCTACTTTTGAATACACACACATATCATAAGCACACACACATATAACTCGTAAGTCATCTTACTAGGCCTCTACAACATTACAAACAATGAACAGGCAAAATTTGAACCACAATAACTCAGTAAAAGATTGGCTCCAGATAATACCATTTGACGGGGAAAAAACTAAGTTATAACACATTGAACAATGAACATTCGAAACGCATTGTTCTGTTGTGCCACTCTTGTGCTAATTACGGTATTTGGGACATTTTTTAAAACATTAAACACTGCAGAGGAGATCAGTAGATGGTGAATAACATTATACATGGCTTTGGCTTACGTCCGCTAAGTTAAAATAAGAAAACAGAACTTAGACCACTACTCTTTCAAAGCCACTGTGTCTCGGGGACAAACATCCTCGATAACCAGCCACAACGACGGACAATGCTATTACTACGCCAATCAACCCTTTAGCCCAACTGGGGGTGCTGACCAGTGTTTCCCGTTGCATCTGATAAAATCAAAGGAAATGTTTAATATGCTGCTTCTAAAATCTGGTATTTGACATAATCGGGAAAGTGTATAAAATCTTACTCTAACTGCATTATGCAGTAAAGGGTTGGATTTGTGTGAAGGATCTGCAACTAAAAAGTAGAAGAGTCCCATAACTCCTATATGTCGTTGAGCACTGCTGTAATTAGATACTAAAGATAGTATCTCTCCGTCTGAGATTCTTACAGAGCCTGGTTGAGGATAACAAGTGGACATTCCCACAATGTAACCAGCCTCATTTCCAGCTTCTGTTCCTTCTCCATAAGTTGGTGTTGACGAGCATATTACTCGCCCATCCTGTTTCATCATCAAACATTTTAGAAGAAAGTAAAAAAGGAAAAGCAAATGCAGCCATATGAGTATTATTTTTGGACAACAATACATCTATATTGCTCCGTAACTCACAACTGCACACTCGTCTGGAGCAATTAGCAAGCAAGTTCTACAACACTGATCAATAGGAAAAAAATTAACAGTAGGAGCTTATAAGGACTACATTTCTCTACATGATTATGCACCTCGACAGATGCAGATCAATTATCAGTTCCTCCCAGGACACTCTGCCATAATATGTTCAATGTTGCTAGCTTATGAAAAGTAAGCTAATAGGAGTTGAGGTTCTCTTGTACTGCACAGAAGAATTAAACCCGCTGTATACTTTCTTTTTATTGATCGACGTGTCTGGGTTTTGATACAGATTACGAATAGCTAGCATTAGTCTAAAGTGAAAGAAAATACATAAGAAAATGCTTACATACATGTCAAATACATTTTCAGTAGATGATATCAAACAAGTGAAGCAAAGTGAATTAGCGAAAAACAAGAGACTAAAATGGCAATACCTCTCCATAAAGAGTCGAACCAATGCCCCCAGTATGCTGGTGTGCAACACCATATATGACATCACCACCAGTTGGCAAACTCACGCTTATCTGTCTGGAATCAATGCAATCATTGTGAACCAGGTCAGTGGAACAGGGGTCAACATTATACTCAATCTGCAAAACGGATGTGATAGTCAGAAACACATTTAATTACTAACTGTAAGGAGTTGAGATTCTATGTTGAAAGGACTATCTTATTATCAGAAGATGTTTAATATTTGAGTATGAACAATAAAAAGTACGAACTCACATGGCAATTGTGTTTTGTGCCAAGTCCCGTCGACTCATCTAAAATTTTCCATGTATCAGTGACATCAAGTATATAGATGTTAAGAGGCCTAATAGAGTTATCCCAATCAATCCACTTCAGTGTGTACTTCATATAGATGCTTCTCCTAGCACTCTCAAACCCCTCTTTCACCCTGCACCGTGTTCCATCGTAGCAGCAATACAAGCCACCTTTGTAATCTGGATTTAGGGCTCGGCCATATTCATCTGTAGTGACATTGTACAGATCACACTGGCATTCAGTGCATCCTAATCTCTCTACTACACCCCGTGTATCAATTGCATGAACATTAAGGAACCATTTTTCCTCATATCCATCAGGAATTTCATCCGGATTACCTATTTCTATACCATAAGGATATGGGATTTGAGTAGCCGTCTTTCGTGTTTCAGATCCAAGACCAAAATATTGCAAAAGACCATCATGGCACACTCCAGCATTTGTCATAACAATAACACTTGGCTGGCGAAAACCTGCATCAGAATCGTGTTGTGATACATCAACACCTTGACGTTGATAATATCGTACTACGATCCAGTGGTGGAGATAAATTTCCTGAAGCGGAACAGAGTTCCCTGCTTCATCAACTACTTCAGCACGGAAATCCTTGAGAGCAACATGACCTCTTGGAAAATCAATATCATGAAAGATTTTGTTCGCTACTGAACCTCGTTCAAGAACAATCTTAGGAGATAGAAACACCTTAGTCTTTACTTTATGATCTTTTTCTAGCTGAGCTTGAGAACAACGGGTACATATGGCGAAAAAGGTAACTATTATTGCTAAAAACCAACCCTGAAGACCTCCTAACATGTTCACTCTCTTCTCAATGTGCTGCAAGCAAAAATTTGGATACTTTTCATCAATCCCACTCGTGAGAAAAATTCAAAAATGAAAAAAAGTTATGTATTACAGTTAAATTACCGGTTCTCTTAAAATCTCCAACATGAGACCTCCCATAATCAGAACTCTTACCATGTTAAGTCGCCAATTCTTCTAAAATCTGAAAGTGTTAGGAGTTGACTTACCAGGATCATATATTTTTCTTAACAATTACACAGAGAGTTCCTCTTCCAGTTCAAGGGAAGTGCAATATAAAAAAATATAAAAGAGTTAACAGACAAGTGATCCAACAGAACATATATGGAGTCTAAGAATATTGAAAATTAGAAACGACCTAAAAATTTATTGATAGCCCAGTTATAAGACTTGTCTGGAATTTAACCACGAGAGAAGAAAGAGAAGCATACCAAGGATGTGAGCTGCAGCAAAACTACACAGGAACCTACCAGAACTTTCTTGGGAGCTATAGAGCAACTAAAACACAAGTGGGGTTCTTCCTAAACTGGACCTAGATAGATAGATAGACATTACTCCCTTATTACTTAGATTATTACTAGGAGTATTTCATACTCCCTCCCTTTCTAAATACTTTTCTCATTTGAATTGGACACGTTTATCAATGCACATTTTAATCGTTAATATCTTCAATTTCGTATTAGTATTAAATATAAAAACTTCATTGTATTAAAGTACTCATAAATACGAATCCAACAAGATCACTCATGACTATATTTGGATTTATAGATTAGACGTAAATTAGTAATTTGTCTCTTGTTATGAATAGGACCGACATTCTAAACGAGAAGATCATTTAGAGACGGAGGGAGTAATATTATAGCACGAGGTGGCCAGTGACTAGCGTATGTAGAGTAAGCCACTTGGCAAACTCAGTGACTAAGCATGTGTAGAGTAAGCCAACACACGGCTGTACAAAATAGGGGTGCGCAAAATAAAATCAAAAAATTAAAATCGAGTCGAAAAACTATACTGATTTTCCGTAACCCGAAAAATTGTAAAAGAATTGTAACGGAATCGAATCGAAATATCGGTTAGGTTTTGGTTTCGGTATTGACTTCAAAATCCAACCGAAAATATATTAATTTAGTAATTTTGAATTTTATATTATACTAGCTTATAGCCCGTGCAAAGCACAAATTACTTTTAATTTTTTATAATTTATTTATAATATAATATAATATTATAAATATTAGTTTAAATATGTTATTGATTCGAACATTACATCTTTATATATAATAATTTTTAGTATTAAATATAAATTAATATGTTATTGGCGGGAATCGAACCTTGAACCTCTGCATATAACAACTTTTAGTATTGTTATATCTAACGGTCATGATCTATTTGAGTTGCTGATCTAACGGTGATAAATGAGGGATAACCAAAAATGGGGATAACCAAAAAAGGGGTAACCAATTACAAATTATACCCCCTTTTGCTTATCCTTTATTATCATACCTGAGTCTACCACACGTTAGTTAACCAATAAGAATCAAGGAATTATTTTAGGACCAATCAGAGCCAATTCCTAAAATTTAGACCTTTCCTTATTTACAATCTCACCCTACCTCTTTAACCATGGTTAGTTAATCAACCAATTAAAATGTTCGAATGAATTTTAAACCAATCATCTTTAAACATTTTAATTACAAAATTTTTTAACTATGCAATAATTAACGGGAAAATAATTTAACCTGACAATATATTTGAATTATTCAAAATATTAAATATATTCTTAAATAGTACTTTACATTATTTGTTGTACAAATTATCAATAAAAAAAAATACATTACAGAGTCAATGAAAATATTGTTAGTGAATATTTCCATAATATATTTGATCAATTTAACACAAATTTTCTTATAAATCATTATTTATTTATTGATAATTAATTCAGCAATAAAAGGACATATGTCATACACAAAAATAATCAAACATGCAAAAATCATCAATAAAAGGGCATACAACATCTACAAAAACAATTAAAATTGAACAAACACATAGTAAATTATATCACTAATTTTCTTATCCAATCATTGAACAGATCTTCAATTAAACATTTTAATTACGAAATTTTTTAACTATGCAATAATTAACGGGAAAATAATTTAACCTGACAATATATTTGAATTATTCAAAATATTAAATATATTCTTAAATAGTACTTTACATTATTTGTTGTACAAATTATCAATAAAAAAAATACATTACAGAGTCAATGAAAATATTGTTAGTGAATATTTCCATAATATATTTGATCAATTTAACACAAATTTTTTTATAAATCACTATTTATTTATTGATAATTAATTCAGCAATAAAAGGACATATGTCATACACAAAAATAATCAAACATGCAAAAATATCAATAAAAGGGTATACAACATCTACAAAAACAATTAAAATTGAACAAACACATAGTAAATTATATCACTAATTTTCTTATCCAATCATTGAACAGATCTTCAATTATGGTGCATCTCTAGCTTATTTCACTAAATTATACAGTGTTTTCGGTGAGATAATCTAACAATTTGTTATAAACGTGAGAAATGTGTATATCTGATTTGTAATAACGTATTCAAACGACCGACCAGAACTATTATTCTATACTATCCAAATCAATGAACTAATATAATAAAATTTAATATATGGGTAGACAAAATCCACGAACAGGATATTAGCTCTCAGTAAAGAGAGATATTTAGTGAAAGTCAAAGTAAAATCAAGGAAAAGAAAATAAAACTTATCATTTACAAGGAGTTAGTACAAAATCTAATATTTTGGTAAATAAAATCCACCAACGGGCAACGGGGTGCTAGACTCTCAATGATATTTATATTGAAAAATAAAGAAAAATCAATATAAAATTTTATAAAAAAACTTAAAAAACTGATATCAACTTCTAAACTTTAGTTAGCATCTTTTGGGAAAGGGGGAGAGAGAGAGCAACAACTACGGTTTTTGTTATAAAATTATTAATAATGATAAATAAAAAGGTTGATACACTTAAAATTATATATTGTTTTTAATAAAAGAGTGCCTTTTTCAGTTTTGTATTCTTGAATTAAAGTAATAGTATCAATTCTCATATCTTAACCTAAGAGCATATATTGAATTTGCTTGGTTGGTTGACTATATTTTTTTTATATCAACAAAGCATAAAAAAAAGGCTAAGAAAACTAAATAACTTGGTAGAAAGATTTTACACAAAGAGAGATATTTGTTAATGAGAAATAAGAAAAAAAAATAAAAAGAAGGGTTTCATTTTGTTTGGGAGACTTTACCCCCCATGCAAGTTACTCTTAGTTTTGTTTTGTAACATCTCAATGTTGTTCTAAGACATATAATTATATATTTACATAACTTGGATACATAGTAATATTTCATAAAATTGTTATATTTTTTCTATTCGCGTATTTCATTTCATTTCGTGTACAAGAAAAAATTTGTGTAATTTATTGTCATTTTGTGTTCTAATTTTTGGTACACGATTTAATATCATGTCATTTTCGTTCAAGACCCTAAAATACATGACATGAATTTCTTCTTATATATGTAGGAAAAATATATTCACTGTTAAAGGAAAATGAATTTCATGTTATTTAACCCAAAATCTGAATTACAAGGACACATATATAACAATGTGATTATGTGTTTATATATGATTTCAATTATGGACAGTGGCTTATTTTCACAAGTTTATCAAATTAAAAAAAGATAGCTGATACTCATTTTCTTATGTCTTATTTTAAGAATAAAAGAAAACTAAAATTTGTTATTCCATGTTTTACTAGAAAAGAATAAAAAACCAAAATACAAACTTCCAAACTGAAAATGCACATTTTAAGTTATCTTTATAAATAAGCTAAGGTCAATAACCATAAAATCTAACAATTACTCCGTATATGTTACTCCAAGAGCGCGATATTGAATTTGTTTGGTTAGTTGATATTTTTTTTTATTATAAATCAATTCATTAATAAAAAGGACATATAATTTATAAAAATGATATTGAACAATCACATAGCAAACTAGATTAGATGAAATTTTCTATTGTTATAACTACGTTCGTTTCATATATCTTGCACAGTAGATATCCTTTCTCATATCGCTGAAACATGCAACCTTTTTTTGATAGACATTCTAATGATTTATTGGAGTCGTGACGATTAAGTTTCTACACATATTTAATATGTAATCGAAAAAGTAACCACGATCATACAAATATTTTCAATAAATTAATATAATAAATATTTTAAGGATTCAATATTTAGTAAATATACCGAATTCTCATAATATGAGTGAAAAATTTGTTAACATGATACATAGAAATATTTTTTAACAAAGAGAGAAATAAAATGAAAGCTAAATTTAAAAAAAAAACAATATAGGTGAATTTTGAACTTTTCAACGGATGTTGTATTTTTTTGATGATTGATTCATAATATTAATATTAATTCAATTGGAATGAATTCACGCATAAGTATTTTATACTTACGTTAATTAATATTCCAATAACCTATATATTTTTCTAAATAAAAATAAAAATAATATATTTATATTTATTTATTAATACAATTTATCGGTCGGTGCGTAGCACGGGTAGAACGCTAGTTATAATATAGTATAGATTAATTGATAAATCATAAGAAACACGGGTACGATCGACTCTCGAGCATGTATTGTGATTAAAATATTAATATTAATAAATTATCTAAAATGAATATAATTAATAATTCTTATTTAAATGTATACAGTATACTTTTAGAAAATTGAATGATAAAAATATTTAATAAATAAACATTATTTAATTATGCAGTTATAAGGAATTGAATCCGAGATGAAGTTAAAAAAAATAAAAATAAATAAATTTTGTAAAGGTATGTAATTATAAGAAATCGAATTCGTGTTCAGTGATAACTAAATTTGATACTTGGTATTATTACATGCTATTAAAAGATGGTTTTGTACATTAATAAATACTCCCTCTGTCCCAACGAATTATTTACATTTGGGATAGAGGGCTCGATACACATTTTAAAGCTATTGTAAAGTATAGTTCCATAATTTAGTTTTTTTTTTCTTTTGAATAAAAATTTAATGTTCAAATTTTTATTCAAAAAAAGAAAATTTTAAAAATAAGTTACGGAACTATACTTTATATACACCTTAAAATATATGCCAAGTAATGTTGAAAACATGTAAAGAAATGGATGGAACGGAGGGAGTAATGTAAATTCTTATATAAAATACACAAATCTTATAGTTATAAATATAGTCTTACACGATTTTATCTTAATTATAAAAAAATCTATATTTTCTATTTATTTTTTTTGTTTAGAATAGTAACACAAGTATGATCTTTAATTCTTAATCCTCTGTTCTGCAAATAATTACGACTTTTTTGTTAAGAGTAAAATGTGTAACTCCAAAATTAACGGATCCCAAGAATCCATTTTTAATCATTTGAGGCTGCAAAGTTTTATATTTCTAAATAACAACGTAGCGTGAATATAATGACTAATTTACAATTGTAAATGGTGAGTTTAGTCTAATTTAATGTTTGTGTGGAAGGATGTTATGTAATGTAAAGATTGTATCATCTTTAACATTTGTTTTTTCAGTGGGATTAATAAATGGGTAAAGTTAGATTTGCAAAATGGGTTTTTTTTAAAAAATATTCAAGTTAAATTTTTTTTAACAAAAATATGGTTGTAACATTTATAACCTGATTTATAATGAGATAATGCCCAAAATGGACCAAATTTAAGATGCATGGCCCTCACCTACCCCCCTCATTTTGAATTTCGTGTAGCGCATCTATTTTTCCCTTTTTTTGGGTGTTGCGCTACTTCGTGGAGCGCATATGCTCTGTTTTGTTGTCTGGTGTGCCGCAATAGGTGGGTATTGTGCATGACGAAATGTCGCAACAGGGGGTGATGCGCAGGACGAAATGGCGCAACACCTGTTTTGTAGCACGAAGTAGCGTATCTATGGGGTATTTTGGGCCGTTTTTTTGGAATGGGGTAGAGAGGGCCTTTAAGATTGAAAATGGGGCATTTTGGGCACTCACCCATTTACAATCCCATTTGTAACATTTGTAACCTCATTTGCAATCGGTTTTTAACTGCGGTGTGAAACCTCATTTGCAATTTCAAGTATTATTTTTGAAAATATTTTTAAAAAGTTAGGTATTTTTATAAATATCCCTTATTTTTTATTCATGAATGGAAGTAGTTTATTATATAAAAAAACTGATATTATTTTTCTTAGCATTATTATTAAAATATTAATTTTTGAAAATTAAAAATCGAAAAAAATCGAAATCAATATACATTTAATCGAATAAAAAAAAATCGTTTTCGATTATGATTAATAAATGAAAACCGAAAGTAATCGAAACACGATTTAGTAAGTGTTGTGCCCAAAATTCGTCTTGGGCTTGATTTAAGGCCCATTAAGGTTATAGGCTCAATCTGTGTGGATATGGAAGAATAGGCTAGGTTAGACATGAGTGAATGGGCCCAATATGCCTTAGAGATATACTTGAAGATGTAGATTTTGGCATCTGGTTCGGGGTTTATTCATTCAGGGGTTTAGGTGTCTGAACCCTAGATGGGGGTATTGCTGTGTGTAAAGGCCTGAAGGGGGTTCATGCAAGTGAAGGGCTTCTAGGCAGGGGTTTTCGTACGCACCCCGGTGGACTACGGGATTTGGGCAACAGCCTCCTAAATTGTAGGAGAACGGATATATATCAACCTAACCGACTTCTGGATAACTCCATAACTTCGGGAACACGCCTTATAACTTCGTAATAGCCTATCTGAATGGATTTACATGGTGGCAATAAGATAAACACATCGGTTGAGAAGATAAATACAAGATATGTGTGATATATACACATATTGGTGGATAATCACTGGAGAGATACATGGTGTGTGTATACATACATACACTGCACAGCTATTATTAGGGTTCGTCAGTGTCCTAAAGGAGCTAGGACTCTTCTTCATCAACAAAATAACAAACGAATCAGCATGGTCAGGAGGATAAGGCTTATCAACAAATGTGGCTGAGCTATCAATAAGGAGTCCAAAACCCTAGAACTACATGGGACTTGATTCCTATAAATATAGGATATGTAGGCACTTTGCAAGGGGTTGGCAGGTTGGAATCTCACTGGACTCTACATGGATTATGTGGAAACATGAGCACTACACGATTCTGGGCACCCTAGGCGGCTGGGGTATGGATTACTCCGTCACCTATGCCCGGAAACCTTGCAAACTCAGTCCCAAAAATAGCCACAAACACCACCATATTCCGATAGTCGAACGCCGGTTGTGGCGTGCGAACCCGCTTCCGTCGCCGATTTCTATGGATTATTCCAGCGATATTCTCTCGAAGTGTTGTACCAAATTCCTCTCACAACATTTTTGGCGCTAGAAGGAGGGGATTGGATGATCTTTTGAGAGGAAAGATAATGAAAAGCTCCGGTGATGAACATACACCGAAGAACAATGGAGGTGACCACGAAATTGAGCCCGAAGAGGAGGTCTCCTATCAAGATATGGTGGATTATATCATGTGGATGGGCTGGAAAATCGAGTGTCTAAAAAAAAGATACGAAAAGATGAAAGAATGGGAGAAAAAATCATGGCTCATCGAAAAAAAAAGGATGAAGAAGAAGGAAGGTTACCCATAACCTTTATTCTGGTCATTTGGTGGTAAAATGCAAAAAAGAAGGGATGTGACTATGAGGTCTTGGAAAGAATGGCTGGAAAATAATTGTTTTGGATGCTAAATTCCGATAGGAAAGGTCCAGATTAGGGGTTCAGTGATGCGGGGTTCCGCGATCCAGAAACTCTCACATCAAGAGTGTGTTAATGTATAACTGAATGTATGAGGAACTGAATGTCCATATGTTGATGGAGATAATGGCCATCTGGAGAGGTACCAGTTGAGGGGTTCAAGGGTTAAAGGTAGGAGGAACCTCAATCTGGAGGTCGCACCCATGACAGAAGGCACTCGGAACCAGATGAACCCCTAGTTTCTCAGCCAAAAGGTTCCTCGCAGATGAACCCCCAGTTTCTTAACCAGAAGGTAATTCGCAGATGAACCCCCAATTTCTCAACCAGAAGGTTTCTCGCAGATGAACCCCCAAATACATAATTCTGGCATTCGACAAATAGGCTTTTATAGTCAGAAAGTGGAGAGTATCAATCTAAGGGTTCAACCAGTTGGAGGTTAAGGTCTATCAAGGCTCCCCTTCAATAATTCTGGGTTTAAACAAGTCCATGGGTTTTCGTTAAAAATTGTGGAGAACAATTCTAATTTGCACTATACTTCCATCCACGAAGGGAGTAAATAGGTGAACTTGAACGATGATGGGATTACGAAACACCATGATTTATGAGCCGTAGATGAACCCCAGTGCTGATAAGGGTGTGAACCCCTTGATAGATGAGTAACAGGTGAACCCCAGTGCAGACAGGGGTGCGACCTTCCTTACTGATGGAGTGCGGGTGAACCCAAATTCAACCAGGGATGCGAACCCCATGGTTAATGATCAATAGGTAAACCTGGATAATGGCAAGGATATGAACTCCCTCACTGTTGAGCTTCCGGAAATACTATATTTTATTCTATTATATACCTCTTGTTTCTTGCAACGAGCTAGCTCACGTAAGCTTAGAGGCGTCTTCTTGATAATTCACATTTTCGGTACAAAGGTTTCCCATCAATATTGATCGTGAGAACACGAATGAGCTGGAAGACTAAGCTTCCATGAAAAAGAGGTTTATTGGTGAAAGGAACCCGGACAGGGGTTCGATGATGACAGGGTCAAGGAGATAAGTCCTAGAACCCTGAGGCTTCACTTAACAGAAGCCCGGATATATTCAATAGACTGGACAGGAAGCTTAATACGAAGCTCGCCAAACTAAAATATGGAAAAGATTGGTAAAAAGGACTCCCCTGGAAAAGAGCTTCCCAAAAATGGGATTCGTATACGATGGATTCAATAATGGAACGCCCCTTGATCATAAGCAAGAAGCTAAATAATGAGAAGTTCCAAATTAAGCAAGAAGAACCTCGAGAAGTAAGCTGGAAAAGGGTTTAAGCAAAGAAAATCCCATTCAAAGGCATTAAGCCAAATTGGAAAATATTGGAACTCAATATAGGGGTTCCACCATGGAGGTTGTATCATTCGACATGAGAACCCTAAAAGAATTAATTAGTGCCTAAAGGGGATTCATCAAGAAAAAACAATCTTGGCTATTTTTCGCCTCTTATGCAATAAATAGGCGTTACACAACTGGTGTGGGATACTAAAATGGTTAAACCAAGGAAATGGTCAGAAGTGGACACCTCACTGTATGGGTACGAAGGAAGCTCCATTCAGAATACTTCAGGAATCATGTTACTAGTAGCCCTGCTGATGGAACCCCATAAAGTGGTTCCAGTTTTTCGGGGGGTAGTGGATGATAAACTGCCTAGGAAGACATCTTGAAAGTGCTAAATTTTACAGCAAACAAAATATTCAAAGAAGGAACGAGTAAGGTTCAGTGGCTTCACTTGTGTTTAGCATGTTCATTGGAACTCAGCTGCTGGTCGGAACTACATTGGCGTTCATCTATAGGAGCAGCTTCTTTGGATTTGGATTGGATTTGTGTTGGATTGGATTGGATTGGATTTGGATTGGATTTGGATTGGATTGGACTTGGATTGGATTGGATTGGATTTGGATTAAACAAGCCATGTGAACAGATATGTACAAGTTAAGGCTATTGCACGAAGCCTCGATATTTACAAAGCATTGAGCAAAGGGTTTCAAGTAATGAGCTAAATGAAGCTCTAGCGAAAAGCTTATCGTGGAAGTTGAAGGTGAACGGTGGACTCGAACATCTCAAGAACTGAAAATGTCACTGGTAGTATTGAAGGATGAACCCTTCTTATCCACCCAGTTGAAAGGAGTTATGGTTGAGTGCGTATCCTATAACACTATGGTAGGATGACCTATTCTGAAGAAGATGCAAATGGTGGACTTAATTTATAACATGGCTACGAAGGTTCTCATACGTAAACCCCTCAAGCATAAGAAGCTGGAAGGTTTCCCACAAAGGGGTTCCCCTGTTATAAGCCCCACAAACATCAGAAGTTGGAACATGTGGAAACTTCAAGAAAGGAATTCTGGAAGCTAGTGGAGGATTGTAATCTCGATGAAATTATGGGAAAGATGCTACTAGATAAGGAATGGGGTGTGAATGAACTCTCGATCAACAAATAGATGGGTGCGAGGTTCATATGTGAACCCCTTAAGGAAAGAACCAGAAGCTTTGAAAGTTGAAGGAAACATCGAAGATGGAAATGGAACCTCAGTTGGAATGGACTTGGGTCCGCATATGTCAAGGCAATGGAAGGAAATCAAGGGTAACTTCCCACAGGATGATGTTGTCAACAACTTCCATTAAATAGAAGGTGAAATATTGAAGGTTCAATTTTTGGCCATGGACAAACTACACCGAGGAATCGGGGGGTAGTGGATACCAGGCTGCATGGAGGATTTCTAAGATGCACCCTATTTTCAAATGAGAAGATGTACACAGGAGGTTCAGGTTCGTGAACCCTCGATGGCCTTCAGCCTCAGAACCCCTTACTGGGTTACAGCGACAAAACTCGACATAAAACACAATCTTCAGCAATCAATATAGTTGGATTTATAGGTGGTCACAACTATATCCATGACATATATCTGGAGTAAGATCTTAAAGGAATTATGTTGGGTTACTAGAGACCGAGAATGTTATGGAATATTGTTTCAAACTTGGAACATGGAGGAGATCATTGGAAAACCATATCGGGTGGCATAGATATAATAATCAGGATGTAGAAGTGTGTAAGAATGGCAAGTATGCGTGGGCGTACGTGCATCAAACATAAGCTGTCAGAAATTTAGCTGAGGCGACCACGACGTAGGGTACGACAACCGAACCCTGGAGGTTCAAGAATAGAATTTATGGAGTCATCATCAAGAAAAAATAACATGGTCTTTCTTGGAAGGAATTTACGAGCAATAGTCGCTTCACCTATGATACCCCTTATTTCTTACAATGAGTACACTCATGTAAGCTTAGAGGTTCAGGGTGAAGGTTGATTTAGCCTGGTTGCAGATTATATTACCAGGCAGATTATATTAGGTTCCTCTTGCATTAATGGCTGCAAGGAACCGAGGGGTAGTGGATGGTATACTACCATTGATGATATCTTGAATGTGGCAGATTTTTAAGCAAAAGGAATTCTCGTACAATAAATGAGAAAAAGTTAAGAGATTCTTGAGGTTCTGGGATGGGAACCCCTTATATTGGAGGTTCACCCGTTTGAACCCTGAAAAGGCGTAATGCTATTAGACATCCTTGTAATCAAGATGGCATATGGCTGAGGAAGCCACGTGCAAATTGGAATCCCCAGTATGAAGCCTGGTAAAGTGGAGGTGTCCCAGGATGGAAACACGAAGCCTGGTAAAGCGGAGGTGTCCCAGGATGGAAACACGAAGCCTGGTGAAGCGGAGGTGTCCCAGGATGGAAGCATGAAGCCTGGTGAAGCGGAGGTGTCCCAGGATGGAAACATGAAGCCTGGTGAAGTGGAGGTGTCCCAGGATGGAAGCATGAAGCCTGGTGAAGCGGAGGTGTCCTAGGATGGAAGCACGAAGCCTGGTGAAGCGGAGGTGTCCCAGGGTGGAAGTATGAAGCCTGGTCGAAGCGGAGGTTTCCCAGGGTGGAAGTATGAAGCCTGGTCGAAGCGGAGGTTTCCCAGGATGATAAGAAAGATGAGCGGAACTTCAAATATGAAGCTTGGACGAAGTGGGTCTCCCAGGGTGGAATCTTCTAAGGAAAATCCCACAATGAACTGGCAGAAGATGGACGAACCCACGACCTGATTCATTCCGAGCCTAAAATCACACAGGCAGGATGTAGTTGCAGCAGCTTGTTTGGGAGGATTTAGTTGCAGGGGCAGCTTATTTGGAATTCATCTGCTAGTTCTGGGTTCACTAGAATTCAGTCGCTGGTCGCAGCAATATTAGTGTTCAACCATGGGTGCAGCTTCATTGGAATTCACCTATTGGGTACGGGTTCATTGGTTCCACCTACTGGCTACGGGTTCATCGACTTCAACTACTGGCGGCAGGTGCATTGGTTTTATTCAGAGATTTTGAAGATCTGGCATCCTCGGGTAGGGAGTTGGTTCAAGGAGTCAAGGATACAAGTTGAGGAAGGCTTACATGTTGTGTGGGAAGAAGATCTGGCGGCTCGGGGGGTAACTTAGTTCCCCATGAAAGAACTTGCAAGATGGAAAAGAAGTTCTCATCTTAAGCTCAAACGGGAGGCGGCCCCAACCATACGGGTTCAATGGCTAAACACTGGTCTGAATCGACATGATGAAAACAGAGATAAGTTCTACTTTCGTTCTTTTACATATTCACTATCATGCATGTTTTATGTGCATACAAAGGAATCTTCATAGCATCTAGCTAAAAACTTCATTAGGAACCTCATCTTTTCAAACGAATCATTATCTTCTATCACGCATAAACATATGTTTATTTAAATGCGCTTATCACATGATTTGAAACTTGCATGGATTTATGCACAAAGGGTTATCATGACATACATATACTTATACCATGCATGGGTTTTAAAGAAATGTTTTCAAACTTGCTGGCCGAAGCTATCAAGTAGGTACCTAGGCACGCTATATGCCCCATAATGTAACCACTTGAAAAGACATATCTGCAATTGAGGAGGTTTCTGTAGCCTAACCTTAGCTCCTCTTGGGGTACGCATATAAGATCATCTACATCCTATGGGTTATAGGTTCACTTGGGAAAAGCCCCATAGTTTATGGGCATGGTTTGACAAAGTTGAAATAGTTTGTCCTAAAATTCAATCATGTATGATGATTTAGGAAGAACTTTCTTGTACTCTTATTTGATTTCATTAATATTAATAAAAGACTTATTTGTTTTTATTACGGGCCTTATATATTTAAATTGTCTTAAATAAGATGTTCCATAGTTTAGAGTAAAGCTTCTAGAATTATAATGAGATTATAATAGTGAGATCTAGAAGATGATAACTCTAGACTTAAACAGTTCCTGATCATAGGATAACTAATCGGAAGTTAGTGAATCCGCAAAGATTGGTACATACTATGCTTGCTCCTTTAAGGAGGATGTCTGTTCTCATAGGCATTTGTGTGGTGACACTATAGCTAGTATGTAGGTGCTTATTAGGGAATAAGTTCACTGAACATGACTCGATAAGTTGAACAACTAATGGAGTTTACTCACGTGTCGATAGTTGTTCACTGAGTGATAGTTGTACAAGTGTCCTTAGACTTGAGATCGTTATAGTAATCTTGTATATAATGAACTATGCTTTGGTTTAGTCCTTAGTCTCAAGGACATCCATTAGGTCTATTCTGGGCATAGGGATTTGTGTATGGAGATAGTTAACGGTCAATAAAGGATCTACCCCTTCCAGTAAAGGAAGAGAATATCCTATGTTATTCTTATGATGCTAGTTCTGGAATCTCTGGCCAGAGTGTATGAAATTGGAAAGGAGTTTCTAATTTGCATTAATATGAACTTTGCATTATGAATAAGAATCATATGATTAAATTTGATAGGCTTGACACGAGTTCCATGCCTTGTATTTAATCGGGATATTGCAGGGTAGAAGGAATTGATTGTACGGTAACTAGCACTGACAGGTTCTTGGTATTCTAAGCAGTGAATTCATATTATCCGGATAGTCGCGATATGTTGAGAAGCATCACTCACGATGTAGAATAAATATAATTAATCAGTTAGTTATATTTAATGAATTATTAGAATTCATATAAATAATAAATAAAAAGTTTATTATTATTTATTTCTACTACCGGCTTAATATTGAACCTACAGGGTCACACCATAAAAAGATTAATTTATTGATGAAGGTATTTTGAGAGAGCAAGTTGTTTTAATAATGATTAAAATTGTTTTAATTATTATTTAACATTTTATAAGATAAAGTGTAGGATTTATATATTAATATATAATGATATATTAATTATGAAAACCCTACATGAGCCCTATAAATAGAATGAGATGAGAATGAGTTTACATACTTTTGGTTTTTATGAAAAACCTAGTTGCCTCCCTCATCTTCTTCATCTCCCTCTCTCTCTCTCAAACCTCCATTTTTATAAAAGCTTAGTTTTATAAAAAGCTTCGTCGAAGAATTAATCTTGGTGGATACCGGTAGAGTGCTTCACACTCTGAGGAGCAACTGCTAAAACACCATTTTGTAAAGCTTCGATTTCAAGGTATGGTTACGATTCCCTCGTTTATTCATTTTTATATGCTTTTCTATATGCACGATACATGGTTTTTACGGAAAAATTGTTATACCGCGCTTCCGCTCGTCCGTAAATTCCTTCAATGGCATCAGAGCTAGGTTCTGCATATAGAGATTCATATAAAAAAATTCAGATTTTTTTATGCATGTATGGATTTATTATGATTTTTGCAAGTTTATTTGGATTTAATTATGGATTAATTCAAAATAAGATTTGCATGAAGTTTTGACCATTGATCTGGGTTCTATAAGTGTTATGGATCATCTAGATATTTTTTTCATAATTTTGTGATGTGTAGATTATTTGTTATGAATTTTTTAAAATTGTTTTATTTAAAATTCATAAAATAATTATGCATGTGATTAATATGAATTAAAATTGCACAAGGGCCCCATAACTACATGGTAATTTTTTGCTACTACCTGATTTGAGAAATCATATCCCTGTTATTTTTAATTAATAAATTAATTTTTAATTAGTTTATTAATATTAAAATTATAATAATAATAATAATAGTTATTATGAGTAAAAGGGGAGTTAGTGTAATGAATGGAGGGGAGTTACAAAAGTTACTGACAACAGCAACGGTCGGAAAGAAAAGGAAAAAAAAAAATCCTGCTACACGCTGCTGTCTCGCGCGTGGAGCACAAACGCGGGGGAGGGGCGTAACGCATTTACGGAATGCGTTACATACCTGTTGCGCATTTGGCGTATGCGTTACAATGTTTAATAGTTTTAATTTGTTGTAACGCATGCATTAAATGCGTTACAGTCCTTCTATCACATTAAATTTGATTTTTTGGGAGTTTCGTAACTCCGTTTTGGGCATGCAATATATCGTTGGATTCGTATTTCCGAGACGGATCTAATGGAGTGGTCAAATATTTTTTATATAATATTTTTGAAATATTTATATTACCGGAAGTGTTTTAAAGCATATTTTAATTGTTTTAAATTGCTTTTAAATGCTATAATAAATCCATACATCATTATATCAATGTGTGACATGATATTGCTTGCATGATTACTTGTTGATTTATTTTTTAATATGAGATATATGCCTATGTTTACCATGCGATGATAGATTTAGGCGAACTTAAATCAACATAAGGCGTGCTCTAGAAAATCTGGAATAGGAATCGTTTCTTACCTTAATATTAATATTATAAATACAATCATGAAATTCTTGTGTTTGTGAAACACATGATTAAATATGAATTTTCAATATTGAGAGAAAGGATGATTCTGTCAAAAACAGATTTTGATCTGTAAGAAATGGGTATTAAGTGATGCCTCTTGACAATGCTCCCCCCGATCTGGGAATCATCCGATTATCGATTATTGATTTGAAATTTTTAATTCAGAAAAGAGAATTTCTTTATAATATGATTATGATTGTTAAATAATATTAGTTAATTAATAATGGCTGATAATTATTTATTTATGAAATGAATAATTAGTTAGCAATTTTATTAATTGATTAAATAAGATTTAATTGATTATAAAATAATTAAGATGTGATCTTAATATTATTAATTATTGATTTAATTTAAGAAATTAAATTAAGGGAGAGATTAATTTTCTAAAGAGTTTAGAAATAGAATTAATAATTAAAAGAGTTTTAATTATTGGTTAATAACAAAGAAGATGAGATCTATGTATTATATATGTCAAGTTGTAATCGGCCATAGGCACAAAAAGTTTTGTGTCGGTTATGGTCTTCCAACATGACAGAAAGTATTTCTTGTTTTCGGTGCATTGTCGTTTCGTGCTACAGTCGAGGACTTTGTTACCGATCAACATGAAAATACTTGTCTGTTACATTAGATGTGTACAAAATTAGATTTTAGTGGTCGTTACGTGCTACAGCCGTGGGCTATTGGAATCTAATTTAATTGTACAAAATGTTGGATTTTACTTGACTAATAATATTGAGATTTTTCGTGTTTTTGTTATAGATTTAGATTATCTATTAAACTTAAAACACGTTAGACTTATAGGTTTATACGAAAATGTTTCGTGACCTTAAAAAAAAAACCTCTTTTATAAATATCAAGTAGTAATTGACCAATGACACAACGGGCTTGTGTCGGTCATAGCCTTCCAACATGGTAGAAAGTAGTTCTCATTTTTGAATCACTGTCGTTTCGTGCCACAGCCGAGGGCTTTGATTTCGAAATAAGAAATACTTGTCTATTACATAGAGATGTGTACAATGAATTAGAATCTAATGGTCGTTACGTGCCACATCCGTGGGCTATTGGAGACTGATTCAATTGTACAGAATGTTGGGTTAGACTTGACTTAGAATTTTGAGTTTGTCGTGCCACAGCCGTGACTCAATTATTCAAGAGGTTAAAGTTATATTAGGGAATAACATGAGATGTAATTGACAAGAGTTGTCTGCCTACTGAACATCACATGGCGTTTCGTGCCACAGCCGGGGTTGTGTGATGGAATGTAGGATCCCTATTCCCACTAGCATTTTGAATGCTTATTTATTCACTTAGGGGGTTGTATAAATTAGATAAACTAGTGGGAGCCACTTATGAATAAAGACCCGATTCATATAGTGTTTTAATAATGAAATTGAATATTTGCTAAGTGTTGTTATGTGTATATCATTTGCAGACTTAATATATATAGATATAGACACTAGGTCTTCTGCACAATCACTCCGTAGCATACTAGATGCTCACATATTGACTGATCCCAACTATGCTAACTGGCTTCGAAGCTTGAGAAAAGTTCTCAAGGGCTAAGAAGCTGGGATATGCTGTTTGTTTTCACTATAACAAGGTGAGGCACTGGAAGAGGAACTGTAAGGTTTACCTTGCAGAACTGAACGTGAAGAAGGCTAGTAAGACTACCGTTTCTGATTCAGATATGTTTATGATTGAAGTAAACATGTCACTAAATCAAACTTCTACTTAGGTATTAGATACTACTTATGGTTCTCACATTTGCAATTCGTTGTGAGGACTAAGGAGAAGTAGGGCTCTTGGGGAAGAGAAGGCGATTCTACGGATGGGCAATGGAGCAAGAGTTGCTGCCATAGCTGTAGGGTCGTTTGATTTACATATGCCTACGGGCAAGACTATTATTTTAAATAATTGTTATTTTGGTTCCCCCGATTGTGAGGAATATTATTTCTATTCCAATGTTAGACTTGGATGGATTTTCATTTATTATTCAGAATATTAAACATCAAATCCTCAGAGATAATGTTCTTTATGGTAGTGGAACTTTAAATAATGGTCTGTATGTATGTGACATAGAATATGTTTTATTTCATATTAAACAAAGAAAAAAAAAAGGATGATGAAAATCCTACCTACTTATGGCACTACAGACTTGGTCATATTAGTGAAAATAGACTTCGGATATTGCATAAGGGAAGGTTACTAGAACCCTTTGATTTTGAATCATATCCTACATGCATGCCTTGTCTATTGGGTAAAATGACCAAATCTCCATTTAGTGGACATGGAGAGAGCGCTAGAGAGTTGCTGGTATTGGTACACATAGATGTATGTGGACAAATGTCTACACAAGCCATGGCAGGATTTTAATACTTCGTGACTTTCATAGATAATTGATCTAGATTCAGATATATGTATTTGATGAAATACAAATCTGAAGCCTTTGAAAAGTTCAAAGAATACAGTTATGAAGTAGAGAAATAAACCAAACATAGTATTAGAGCTCTTCGATCAGATCGAGGAGATGAATACTTGAGCGGTGTGTTTCTAGATTATCTCAAAGAAAATAGTATAGTCTCCCAGTGGACTCATCCGGACACTCCATAGTTGAGTGGAGTATCTGAAAGGAGAAATTGAACTTTGTTAGACATGGTTCGATCCACGATGAGCTATGCAGATCTTCCAATATCACTTTAGGGTTATGAATTGGAAACCTCAGCATATTTACTGAATAAGGTGTTTTCCAAATCTGTTCCTCAAACTCCATATGAGATATGGAAAGAAAGGAAACCGAGTCTTAAACACGTTAAGATTTGGGGATGTCCGGCTTATGTCAAGAAAGTTGACCCTGATAAGCTGGAATCTCGATCCGTAAAATGTAGTTTTGTGGGATATCCTAAAGAGACTTTAGGGTATTACTTCTACACCGATCATAGGGTTTTTGTCTCCAGACATGCTACCTTCTTGGAAAAATAGTTTATCCTTGAAGGAAACAGTGGGAGCAAAATAGAACTTAATGAAGTTCAAGAAGCACAAACTACTACGGTTCAAGAGGAAACACCTGTTCAGACTAAACAACCTTATGTGGCATAGTGTTGACTCAGAGAAATGGCAGAGTGCCATGAAATCCGAAATGGATTCTATGTATACCAACCAAGTATGGACCTTGGTTGAAGCACCTGAGGATGTTAGACTTATTGGGTGCTAAAGGGTATACAAAAGAAAGATTGGAGTAGATGGCCAGGTGGAGACCTATAAGGCCTGGCTCGTGGCAAAAGGATTCAGACAAAGGCAAGGAATTGACTTTGATGAAACTTTTTTGCCTGTAGCCCTACTAAAATCAATTCGGATTTTGCTTGCGATCCATATATGGATTGAAGCAAGCTTCTCGTAGATGGAACATCCATTTTGATGAGACAATCAAAGAGTTTGATTTTATCAAAAACATAGATGAACCATGTGTCTACAAGAAGGTTAGTGGGAGCGCGGTAACATTTCTTGTATTGTATGTGGATGACATACTTCTTATAGGAAATGATATACAGATGCTGCAATCAGTCAAAGTGTGGCTATCGAAGAACTTCACTATGAAGGACTTGGGAGAAGCATCCTACATTCTTGGGATGAAGATCTATAGAGATAGATCTAGAAGAATGATAGGTCTTACCCAGGGTACATACATCGAGAAAGTGCTTAAAAGGTTTAGCATGGAAAACTCCAAGAGAGGTCTCATACCGATGAGCCATGGAGTATCCCTTTCCGAGAAGATGTCTCATGAGACACGTGAGGAAAGAGACCGTATGAGTAAGATTCCTTATGCTTCAGCAATAGGATCTATCATGTACGCGATGTTATGTACTAGGCATGATGTTGCTTATTCAATTAGTTTGACGAGCAGATATCAGTCCAATCCAGGTGAAGACCGCTGAAAAGCAGTTAAGAACATCCTTAAGTACTTGCGAAGGACTAAGGATATTTTTATTGTTTTTGGTGGATCTGAGTTGAAAATAGAGGGTTATACTGACTCTAGTTTTCAATCAGAAAGTGATGATAGCAAATCCATGTTAGGGTACGTGTTTACTCTGAAGGGTGGAGCGATTAGTTGGAAGAGTTCCAAACAGCCTACAACGGCTGACTCAACAGCGGAAGCAGAGTTTATAGATACAAGTGACGCTGCAAAACTGTTTTGTGGCACTTTCTTTTGATTAGGGAAATCATTGAAAGTAGAGATGTCAACATTGAGAGAGTTGACACACATAACAACATAGCAGACCCACTCTCTAAGCCGCAATCTCAGATTCACTTCGATCGTCATAATGAGTGAATGGGTATTAGATACCAGAGTGATTGGCTTTAGTACAAGTGGGAGATTGAATGAGTTTGTCCTAAAATCCAATCATGTATGATGATTTAGGAAGAACTTTCTTGTACTCTTATTTGATTTCATTAATATTAATAAAAGACTTATTTGTTTTTATTACGGGCCTTATCTATTTAAATTGTCTTAAATAAGATGTTCCATAGTTTAGAGTAAAGCTTCTAGAATTATAATGAGATTATAATAGTGAGATCTAGAAGATGATAAATCTAGACTTAAACAGTTCCTGATCATAGGATAACTAATCGGAAGTTAGTGAATCCGCAAAGATTGGTACATATTATGCTTGCTCCTTTAAGGAGGATGTCTGTTCTCATAGGCATTTTTGTGGTGACACTATAGCTAGTATGTAGGTGCTTATTAGGGAATAAGTTCACTGAACATGACTCGATAAGTTGAACAACTAATGGAGTTTACTCACGTGTCGATAGTTGTTCACTGAGTGATAGTTGTACAAGTGTCCTTAGACTTGAGATCGTTATAGTAATCTTGTATATAATGAACTATGCTTTGGTTTAGTCCTTAGTCTCAAGGACATCCATTAGGTCTATTCTGGGCATAGGGATTTGTGTATGGAGATAGTTAACGGTCAATAAAGGATCTACCCCTTCCAGTAAAGGAAGAGAATATCCTATGTTATTCTTATGATGCTAGTTCTGGAATCTCTGGCCAGAGTGTATGAAATTGGAAAGGAGTTTCTAATTTGCATTAATATGAACTTTGCATTATGAATAAGAATCATATGATTAAATTTGATAGGCTTGACACGAGTTCCATGCCTTGTATTTAATCGGGATATTGCAGGGTAGAAGGAATTGATTGTACGGTAACTAGCACTGACAGGTTCTTGGTATTCTAAGCAGTGAATTCATATTATCCGGATAGTCGCGATATGTTGAGAAGCATCACTCACGATGTAGAACAAATATAATTAATCAGTTAGTTATATTTAATGAATTATTAGAATTCATATAAATAATAAATAAAAAGTTTATTATTATTTATTTCTACTACCGGCTTAATATTGAACCTACAGGGTCACACCATAAAAAGATTAATTTATTGATGAAGGTATTTTGAGAGAGCAAGTTGTTTTAATAATGATTAAAATTGTTTTAATTATTATTTAACATTTTATAAGATAAAGTGTAGGATTTATATATTAATATATAATGATATATTAATTATGAAAACCCTACATGAGCCCTATAAATAGAATGAGATGAGAATGAGTTTACATACTTTTGGTTTTTATGAAAAACCTAGTTGCCTCCCTCATCTTCTTCATCTCCCTCTCTCTCTCTCAAACCTCCATTTTTATAAAAGCTTAGTTTTATAAAAAGCTTCGTCGAAGAATTAATCTTGGTGGATACCGGTAGAGTGCTTCACACTCTGAGGAGCAACTGCTAAAACACCATTTTGTAAAGCTTCGATTTCAAGGTATGGTTACGATTCCCTCGTTTATTCATTTTTATATGCTTTTCTATATGCACGATACATGGTTTTTACGGAAAAATTGTTATACCGCGCTTCTGCTCGTCCGTAAATTCCTTCAAAAGTACCATGGGTTATGGGAACGATTTAAAAAGTCCCACGATGTTGGGCATCATAGGGGAAACCCTCAAAATACTTAGCAACAACTTGGGGGGTCCATTGTGATAGGTTTATGGAAATCTCTAAATATTGTGGCAAGTGTCTTGAAGAGTGCGTTCGCCAAGGCCCTACTTGAGTGCGAAAGCAGCAACAGGTTTTTATAAACAAAATCATTTAGACTCGCACAATCATACTTGCATCTATGCATTATATATGTGTATGCGCTATGTACATTTTATATGTGAGCTGCTTAGCTCATGCTACTAATCACCTTTTATTTTAGTTGTCTTGATAGTCCAGGCATATGGAAGATTAAAGCTTATTTTCAATAGCAGGAGTTTCATGTCATTACTCACGGGGCATCTCACATGAAGACCAACTTCGCAGGGAAAAGGAACGTCTCGAGGATTTGGGTTATAATTTTCAAGGAACAAGGCTGGGAGCTAAGAAGTTTAGGTGACAAGGTTAGGATGCTCAAGATTGACTAGCACGCCGTACGTGGTTTAAGGAATTCGGAAGACACCGTTTTAGGATTCAGAAGGGGTACGTATGTGGAAGCATTATGTTTCCTGTTTCTTATGCCGAGTTAGCTCATGTAAGCTTGGAAGCATGATGTGGAAGCTATGTATTTCTCTGAGGAAGATAAGGAAGGATTGGGCCTCGACTTATTTTGGTTCCTTTTGCATTTAATAGCTACAAGGAACTGGGGGGTAGTTGTTGTGCCCAAAATTTGCCTTTGGCTTGATTTAAGGCCATTAAGGTTATAGGCCCAATCTGTGTGGATATGGAAGAATAGGCTAGGTTAGGCATGAGTGAATGGGCCCAATATGCCTTGAAGATATAATTGAAGATGTAGATTTTGGCATCTGGTTCGGGGTTTATTCATTCAGGGGTTTAGGTGTCTGAACCCCAGATGGGGGTATTGCTGTGTGTAAAGGCCTGAAGGGGGTTCATGCAAGTGAAGGGCTTCTAGGCAGGGGTTTTCGTACGCACCCCGGTGGACTACGGGATTTGGGCAACAACCTCCTAAATTGTACGAGAACGGATATATATCAACCTAACCAACTTCTGGATAACTCCATAACTTCGGGAACACGCCTTATAACTTCGTAACAGCCTATCTGAATGGATTTACATGGTGGCAATAAGATAAACACATCGGTTGAGAAGATAAATACAAGATATGTGTGATATATACACATATTGGTGGATAATCACTGGAGAGATACATGGTGTGTATATACATACATACACTGCACAACTATTATCAGGGTTCGTCAGTGTCCTAAAGGAGCTAGGACTCTTCTTCATCAACAAAATAACAAACGGATCAGCATGGTCAGGAGGATAAGGCTTATCAACAAACGTGGCTGAGTTATGAATAAGGAGTCCAAAACCCTAGAACTACATGGGACTTGATTCCTATAAATATAGGATATGTAGGCACTTTGCAAGGGGTTGGCAGATTGGAATCTCACTGGACTCTACATGGATTATGTGGAAACATGAGCACTACACGATTCTGGGCACCCTAGGCGGCTGGGGTATGGATTATTCCATTACCTATGCCCGGAAACCTTGCAAACTTAGTCCCAAAAACAGCCACAAACACCACCCTATTCCGACAGTCGAACGCCGGTTGTGGCGTGCGAACCCACTTCCGTCGCCGATTTCTATGGATTATTCCAGCGATATTCTCTCGAAGTGTTGTACCAAATTTCTCTCACAACAGTAAGTAAAATTCAAATCGAACTGATCCGTGCTTAGTACAAAACAATTTCATGAACACATTAATGGGGTTTGATTAGGGAGAATCATATGTTGATTTATGCCAGCACATGTTGAAAAATTCGTTTTTTGATGTGAATATAGAAAAAATTATTATTTATATATCAATCAATCAATCTATACTATATTATAAAAGATGAAACGTTGAAAGTTTTGGTACGGTACGGTACAGTATTTATCTTATTTAATTGTTTTGCTTTATTATCCTTAATTATTTAACTTAATTACAAAAAAACAAAACACAATCTTTTCTCAAAGGGAAATGTTAAATCCAGAGTAACATTTTTATTTACAGAGCAAGTTTTCTTGAAAAGACCAAATTATCCTTGTTTTGTGAATGCAGGGGGCTAGACTTGATTTATAATAAGGGCAATTTTGTCATTTCACAAAAATTTGCTCTGGAAATAAAAAATTTGCTCTGGATTTAACATTTCCCTTTCTCAAAATATTATACGCAACTCTTTCCAAACTAACCAATTACCTTTGTCAGCTATTACCTTTTCTAACTTTTCTAACTAAATTTTTTTTTTTTCAAAAATATTATCGTTCTAATTAGTGAAATAAACTAATATTATTATAATTACTAATAACTAACTTATTATCTTTTACAACTAAAAGGTAATATCTTTCAAAAATATGATTGTTCTAATTAATAAAATAAACTAATAATATTATTACTAATAACTAATTGATTACCTTTCCAGGCAAAAGGTAATATCTTTTCTATACTCCTAAATAATAATTAACCAATTATCTTTTTCAGCTATTACCTTTTCTAGCTTTTCTAACTAAAATCTCTTATTTCCAAAAATATGATCGTCCTAATTAATGAAATAAACTAAAAATATTATAATTACTAATCCTAACTGATTATCTTTTCGAGCTAAAAGGTAATATCTTTTCTAACTAAAATATCTCATTTTCTCCTAAATAATAACTAACTAATTACCTTATTTTAACTTTTCTAGCTAAAATATCTTATTTTCCAAATATATGGTCGTTCTAATTAATGAAATAAATTAATAATATTATAATTACTATTAACGAAATGTTTACCTTTTCCAACTAAAAGGCAATATCTTTTGATATTTTCTAACAAAAATATCTCATTTTCAAACTTGATTTTTTTACTTAATTATCCTTACTTAAATATTTATTATTGGTAGAAACATGCATTTATATTTTGTAAAATGAAATAATGATATTATAGATTCTAATAACTAACAATTACTTTTTTCTGCTAAAACACATTATTTTTTCTAACTTTTCAGACTAGAACCTCTCATTTCCAATATATCAGAAGTCATTCTATTAATGAAATAAACTAATAAAATTATAATTACTAATAACTAATTCATTACCTTTTTCAGATAAAATGTAATATCTTCTCTATATTTTCTAACTAAAATTTCTTATTTTCAAACTTTCTTTTCTTGCTTAATTATCCTTACTTAAATATTTATTATTGGTAAAAATGTGTTATCTTTTCTATTTTTAAATAACTAATTAATTTCATTTTTACATTATAAAAATACTACGAGCAACTATATTTAATAAAATAAGATAATATTATTATGATTACTAATAAGTAATAACTAATAAATTACATTTTCAGCTGATTACCTTTTTTAGCTAAAGCGTCTTATCTTATCTATATTTTATAACTAAATTTTTTCTTTTTTAAAAATAATATGGCCAATATAAATATAAATATAATTATATATATATATATATAATTATTATCAAATCATAGCATTTAAAAATTAACTTACAAAATTCATATCATAAAAATTATTCAAATTATTTAAAAAAGTATATAATATTAAAGAAAATCCGTGCATCGCACGGGTTTTAAACTAGTACTATTATATAAAAGCAGAAACATTAAAAGTTTGGTTGGTCGGTATAATACTTGTTGATTTTACTTATTTACCCTAACTTATCAATTTATATTCATCCTACTATCTAATCAATTTATATCTTTTATATTTTATCTAACTAAAATTTCGCCTTTACTAATCAATTTCTTTTTTCAGATTAAACATATTAACTTTTCTAATTTTCAATACTAAGTAACTTTCTTTTTAAGTAAAATATAATATCTTCTATATTTTATCTAACTAAAAAGTATATTATAATACTATTAACTAATCAATAAACTTTGTCAGCCGAAATACGTTATCTTTTCTCATTTCTCTAACTAAAATATTTCTTTTTCCAATTATATCACGGGTTACCTTTTTTGGCCAAAACACTGTTTTCTCTAACTAAAACCTTTCTTTTCCAATTATATCAACGACAATTCTATTTAATAAAAATTAAATAATAATATTATAATGCTAATAATTAACCGATTACCTTTTCTGCTAAAATGTATCATCTTTTTATTTTTTCTAATTAAATTTCTTTTTTTTTCCTAAAACCAATCACGGGAACATTAATTTCTCATTTTCTAAAAACACTAAGAGCAATTTTATTAACAATTAAATTATAATTACTACAAACTAATCAATTACCATTTAATTTTCACGTTAACTTTTCTATTTTTTCAAACTAAAACTTTTCTATTTTTTCAAACTAAAATATCTCTTTTTCCAATTATATCACGGACGATACTATTTAATAAAATAAAATAATAATATTATAATACTAATAATAAACCGATTACCTTTTCAGTTAAAACATATCATCTATACTATATTTCCTAACTAAAATCCCTCTTTTTCTAGAAATATTATTGATAGGCTAGAAATAGCCCAGATCCAACTAGGCCCAGCCTCAGGCCCAAAAACAACAAACAATCCAACTCATGAGAATAAGAGCAGCCCAGCCCAAGCCAGTGGGCCCCGGGCCCGGAGTCCCAACCCCGGAGTAATGGACCTCAGAGTTATGACCTGGGACACGTGGCGGCCCAGCTCGGCCGATATCCCCACACGTGGCGCTGACCAGCATTAAAATCCAAACGACAACATGTGCCAAATCATGTACTCAACAACACTGCCACACTCCAGTCAACGGTCCCCACAAATAAGGACACGTGTCCCACATCCCGGGAATTCAGCATCTTGTCCCCCGGATCCGACGGCTAGGAGTAAAGGTAACAGACCCCTAAATCCTAACCCTAGGGCTATAAATACCCCTAGAGGGTAGGGTTTAGGGGTTAGACATTATTACACACCTACACACATTTATTACTATCGTGATACTCTACTTGATTATTATCTTCCAAAGCCAACTCTCATTCTCACGCCGGAGGCACCTCGGGGCCAAACCCCCCCTCCGGTGTTGTTTTGCAGACACCCCACTTCAGCTATACCACTTCCGAGGCAGGAGTTGGCGAGGAAGTACCCGGTCAAGTTTCAGAGTTATCATTGGCGCTAGAAGGAGGGGCTGAACCTCCGAACCCAAACCAAACAGCCGAACCCAGCAAACCCGAACCCACCAGCGACCATGCCTCGACCAAGCAAATCCACCCAACGTCCAACCAACAGCGCCCCGAGAGAAGAGCCCCTGGTTCCGATCCCGGAGAAGATCCCGCAAAACCAGGTCCCAATCCAGGAGAGGCTCGGGATCGGTCCGAATGACGCCCGGGTCACGGTTGAAGTGAACCGGTACAAGTATACAGACGTACCCCTTGACTCTGCCCAAATGGAGAATTTAACCCCGGAGGAACTCGCTGAAGCAATCCGAGCTTACCGAAATCGCCCCCATCCGGAACCTGAACCCGACCAGGCGGAAAACTCCGAAGGATCGGCCAACTCCCACCACTCGCGAGCCTCGGTCTTCGCTCGCCTCGGGAACCAAGGCAAAAGAAACGAAAGGGACCATCCTGTCCAGAGTAAAGTCAAAGATGATGAGGCTGACGAGCTAAAACGGATGGAAAGACTTCGGGAAAGGATAAGGCAGGAAGAACAGGATAAGTTGGAACTTAGAGTCCAAAAGAGGCTCCAAGAGGAGGAAAGAATAAGAAAGTCTAAATCCAAAAGAACCCGGAGAGAGTCAAGCCCGGTGATGGTCTCGGATGATGAAGAACATCCGAATAACCTAGTACAGATGATCCATGAGTTACAAAGAAAAGTCAATAATGATTCCGGATTCGAGATCCAAGACACGCTCACCCCCTTCAGCCACTCTCTTGAAGCCATACCCCGGCAAAAGAACCTCAAACATTACAACTTCGACTCCTTTAATGGGTTAGAAGACCCAGAAGAACACCTCAACTACTTTGAACAAATAGCCATGATATATTTCTACAACGACCTAACCAAGTGTAGGTTCTTCGCTTCC
This sequence comes from Kitagawia praeruptora, assembly GCA_037693485.1. Classification (NCBI taxonomy): domain Eukaryota; kingdom Viridiplantae; phylum Streptophyta; class Magnoliopsida; order Apiales; family Apiaceae; genus Kitagawia; species Kitagawia praeruptora. The sequence goes on along the minus strand of CM075345.1, from coordinate 41,675,365 downwards.
ACGCTAAAGGGGGCAGCCCAGAGGTGGTTTAGCCGAATCCCCTCCCGGAGAATACACAGCTGGAAGGAGTTCAGGGAGGCCTTCCTTCGGAGGTTTCCAGCCAACAAAACCCCGGAATATCACATGTGCCACCTTGAAACAATCAGGCAAGATGACAACAAAATACTTTCAGCCTTTATGAAACGATTCCAAGAAGCCATAAACCAAATCACGAACCTGGATGAAAGAGAAGCCTTAAGCATATTCCGGAAGAACCTAGACCCGGAGCGTAGCGAGCGCTATGTAACAGAATTGGTGAACAAAGAACCCCAAAGCCTGGCCGCGGCCTACTCCATGGCCGCCAAGTTCATCAAAGAAACTGATATCCTACATGCAATGAGAATGACCCGGAAAGGCACCTCCTCGGGGAGAAACAAAGATGATCGCTCCAGAAGCGACCACCAACCAGACAAGAAATTTAAGCCCAACAAGCAGTATAACTACATCCCAAGTCATCAACTGACAGTCCCGGACAAGGACCACCCCTCCAGGGCCAAATCCGAAGCCAGGCCCCCGAGACCAGGGAGAGCCGAACAAAGGCCAGAACCAGAATGGACACCTTTGAACCGGCCACGGGCCGATATACTAAAAGAGGTCCGGAACAAACCCTTCTTTTATCCTCCCAAGCCCTTGGTATCAGCCCCTGAGAATAGGCCCCGGGACAAACACTGTGACTATCACGCAACACACGGGCACGAGATAGAAAGCTGCGTCTCCCTTAAGTTCTTCATCGAGGACCAGGTCAAGAAAGGGAACATGGGCCAATACATAGCCCGGAAAACAGCAGAAAGAGGAGAAGGTCATGGAGCCCAAAAAACGAAGAACGTGGTACATGTAGTCTTGGGAGGCTCCACTTCCCCGCCAAGGAGTCCAGACTCCGGAGATGAGGTGATGATGATAGACTAGGCCCCGGAGCAAATCATATCATTTAGTAATGCTGACTTTGAAGGAGTAGATCCCAACCACAATGAGGCCCTTGTAGTGATCCTGGACATCGCTGAAAACGAGGTAAAGAGAATCCTTGTTGACAATGGCTCCTCCGCCAACATACTATTCAAGCATACCATGGACAGAATGCAACTCGGAAGCATCAGAATGAATGAGTGCCGGGAAGACCCACTGTACGGCTTCGGCCATAACTTGGTCCCCATCCAAGGAACCCTTTACTTGCCTATCCAATTCGGCACCACCCCGAATCAGGTAACCCACATGATCAAGTTCTATGTAATAAACAGTCATTCTTCCTACAATGTGATCCTGGGGCGCCCAGCCCTGATCAAGCTCCGAGCCGTAACCTCGACCCCACACCTTAAAGTCAAATTTCCCACACCCTCCGGGGTCGGAGAGGTAAGAGGTGATACCGAAACAGCTAGTCGATGCTACGGCCAAGCCCTGGTCATGGCCGAAACAGATCCAGAGAACAAGCGCAAAGCCTCCGCTTATCATAAGAACCAAAGCAGAAAGAAACACAGAAACTCAACTTATAAGAACCCCGGGAAGGAGGTTCAAATTATCGAAAACCTCGAGATCCCTACCCAAGAGGCAGAAACTTCCACAGCCCGGGGGTACCTGGCTTCAAACTCCCAGGCCCGGATCCAAAAATCATCCACGATGGAGAACCAAGCCAAAGTCGAGCCCGCAGTAGAAACTGAGACAGTTGAACTGATACCCGGAGACTCTGAAAGAAAAATCAAGATTGGGGCGGGGTTAGAGGTGGCCTTCAAAGAGAAATTAGTGTCTCTACTCCGGGAATATGCTGATGTATTCGCCTGGAGCCCGGCGGATATGCCCGGACTCCAGGAATCCTTGGCCATGCATAGCCTGGATGTCGACCCCAGAAGAAAACCGGTGAAACAAAAAAGAAGGAATGTTGCCCCGGAAAGACAAAGGGCCATAGACGAAGAGGTAGACAAACTCCTCAATGCAGATATAATTTGTGAGATCAAATATCCGGAGTGGCTGGCCAATATAGTTCTAGTCAAGAAACCCAGCGGAAAATGGAGGATGTGTGTTGACTACACCGACCTCAATGAGGCTTGCCCTAAGGATCCGTATCCGTTACCCAACATAGATCAGCTCATCGATGCTACTTCGGGTCATGTAATGTTAAGCTTCATGGATGCATTCTCCGGATACAATCAAATCAAGATGAACCCCGCAGACATCGCCAAAACAGCCTTCATCACCCACAGGGCGGTATATGCCTTCAAGTTCATGCCCTTCGGGCTCCGCAACGCCGGGGCTACATACCAAAGAGCTATGGTAGAGGTCTTCCAGGATCAAATAGGCCGGAACTTGGAGTCCTATGTGGATGATATCATAGCCAAATCCAAAACTGTTGAGGAACACGTCCCGGATCTACGGGAATGTTTTGAAAATCTAAGGAAAAATCAAATGAAACTTAACCCGGAGAAGTGCACCTTTGGGGTGGCGGCAGGAAAATTCTTTGGCTTCATGATCAGTCAGAGGGGAATTGAGGCCAACCCAGAGAAAATCAAGGCAATCCTAGAGATGCAGCCGCCCCGAACCCAGAAGGACATCCAAAAATTAGCCGGGTCATTAGCAGCCTTGCGAAGGTTTATCTCCAAACTAGCAGAAAAATGTTTGCCTTTCTTCAACTTGCTCAAGGGAGCAAGCAACAAAAAAGAAGTCGCATGGGGTCTAGAGTGCCAAGCCTCCCTAGACACAATAAAGGAATATCTCTCATCACCACCTCTGTTAACAAAGCCCGAGCCTGGAGAACCTCTGCTTCTTTACCTCTCCGCCGGACCGTTAGCCGTAGCAGCCGCTTTGGTCCGGGAAGAAGGTGGGACTCAGAAACCGGTATACTATGTGAGCCAAGTGCTAAAAGATGCAGAAACCAGGTATCCCAATCTGGAGAAGTTTGCCTTTGCCTTAGTCACGGCTTCAAGAAAACTCAGACACTACTTCCAGGGTAGAGAAATCAAGGTTGTAAAAGATCAGCCACTAAGACGGATAATCCACAAGCCGGATGCATCGGGAAGATTGATAAATTGGGCAATCGAGTTAAGCCAATTTCACTTAACTTTTATACCCCGGACAGCCATCAAAGCACAGGCTCTGGCCGACTTCATAGTAGAGTGCTCCTTCCCAGAACCACAGCAACTTCCCATAGCAACTGAACTTGTGAAAACCCCGGACCAAAACCCAGAGTCATGGACACTTCACGTAGATGGATCCTCAACAGCAGAAAGGTCCGGGGCTGGTATCATCATGAAAAGCCCGGAAGGCTTCCAGATCAGACAAGCAATCACCTTCAAATTTCAAGCAACAAACAATCAAGCTGAATATGAGGCTCTCCTTGCCGGGCTAAGGTTGGCGCGAACTCTGAAAATCCACAGTCTGAGCATCCATAGTGATTCCCAGATCGTGGTACGACAAACCAATGGCGAATATGTGGCCAAAGATACCAAACTAGCCCAATACCAAGCACTTGTCAAAAGCTATTTAGCCATCATTCCGGAGAACCAAATCAACAGAGAAGAAAACTCCAAAGCTGATGAGTTATCCAAGCTAGTTCAGAACTCAACCGATCTAGGCAGTTCGGTCTAATTTGAAGAATTGGAAACCCCGGCCATTGACCAAGAAGAGATAATGGAAATAGACGATACCCCGAATTGGATGACTCCTTTCATCCTATATCTGGAGGAAGGGAAGTTGCCCGAAGACAAGAATGAAGCCAGAAGGCTGAAAAACAAGGCTTCGAAATATTTCATTGAAGATAACCAGCTCTACCGCCGAACTTTCTCATCTCCAATACTCAAGTGTGTAGGCCCGGAGGAAGCCAACTACTGTTTGCAAGAGGTTCATGAAGGGATTTGTGGAGACCACATGTCCGCAAAGGCCCTTGCATACAAAATCATAAGACAAGGCTACTACTGGCCAACAATCCACTCAGACGCAATAGAATTTGTAAAGAAATGCAGAAACTGCCAGCTGTTCAGCAATGTCCCAAGGCAAAGCCCGGTCCTGCCATCCTCAGTCTTGTCACCCATTCCATTTGCTGTATGGGGAATTGATATAGTGGGACCCTTCCCCCGGGCTAAAGGCGATCTGAGATACCTCTTAGTTGCCATCGACTATATGACGAAGTGGGCCGAAGCAAAGGCAATGAGAACCATAAATCAGCAAGACTGCATCAAGTTTATGGACAACATCTTAATGCGGTTCGGCGTACCCAGGGTCTTAGTCTCAGATAATGGACCTCAATTCATCGGCTCAGACTTTGAAACTTATATGAAGGAAAGGGGAATCAAGCACAAGAAGTCTTTAGTAGCCTATCCCCAGGGCAATGGACAAGTTGAAGTGACAAACAGAATTTTGCTAAGAGGAATTGAAAAAAGGTTAAAGGAAAGCAAGAACAAATGGCCCGAAGAGCTACCACATGTGCTATGGGCATACAGAACTAGCCCGAGGTCCGGAACAAGGGAAACCCCATTCAAGCTAGCATATGGAACCGAAGCGATGTTGCCAGTTGAAGTGGGTTCTCCTTCCCACAGAGCAATCAACTTTGATGAAATTGCAAATGAAGAAGGGCTACAAGCTAATCTGGAACTAGTTGATGAGATCCGGGACAAAGCAGTTCAGAGAATGGAGAAATACAAAGCAAAAACAAGGGAATACTTCGGAAAGAAATCAAGGGTCAAAAACTTCCAAATCGGGGACCTAGTGCTCCGGGACGCCGAGGCATCAGACCCCACTAACACAGGAAAACTTATGCCTAAGTGGGAAGGTCCTTACAGAATCAAAGAAGTACTCCGTCCCGGAACCTATAAGCTCAGCCACATGGACAACACTGAGGTCCCCAACACCTGGCACGGCCTCAGGCTAAGAAAGTACTACCAGTAAAGGAAGATAGCTCCAGCTCGTACATGGGAATCTTTTGAATTGTAATCGAAAATCATGTAATCATTTTATTATCAATGAAAAAAGAGCTCTATTCCTCACTTGGTATTTCAATCCTACAATTAACACCACAATCCCTACTTGGAAAAGTTTTCATCCTTTCCAAGTAGGCCCAAGCCCGGGACCTTAGCAATGCTTCGGCCCGGGAAGCCATAGGCATCCAAATTCCTACTTGGAAAAGTTTTCATCCTTTCCAAGTAGGCCCAAGCCCGGGACCTTAGCAATGCTTCGGCCCGGGAAGCCATAGGCATCCAAATCCCTACTTGGAAAAGTTTTCATCCTTTCCAAGTAGGCCCAAGCCCGGGACCTTAGCAATGCTTCGGCCCGGGAAGCCATATGCATCCAAATCCCTACTTGGAAAAGTATTCATCCTTTCCAAGTAGGCCCAAGCCCGGGACCTCAGCAATGCTTCGGCCCGGGAAGCCAAAGGCATCCAAATTCCTACTTGGAAAAGTTTTCATCCTTTCCAAGTAAGACAAAACCCGGGACCTTAGCAATGCTTTGGCCCGAAGACAAACCACTACTCCTGAAAGGCATATGATGTAGCCTATTTGTATTTCGAGGATACAACTCAACTTAAACAAGATTGTAATAGTAAATAGTATATAGACTGTCACAAGGAATCTCAGATTGTATTATCTGTCAGAAGAAAAAGATCAAGGTCAATCTACAGACTTGAGGATTTACTACACTGAAAGAAGCTCAGTCATCTGATCAAGCCTCAGTGGAGTATTCGTTAAGAAGTGGATTCATTTAAAGTGACAGAGATTTCAACAGTGACAGAGACAGTACAGAAGAATTAAAAAGAGAGAGAGAGAGAAGAATAGAAAAGGAACTAGATTTTAAAGTAAAAAATAAAGAAAAGCCGTTGAAGTTAGTCGTTCATGAACCAGACCGTGCATCGAGCGTCAGCAGAAATTCGGTGGTACTTCTTTATTACTTTCAGTGGTTCGAGAAAAAGAATTTGCGCTATCAATAGATTTATATTAATTCTTATTTAATTAACATATTTATGTAATTTATTTAATTAATAAATTAATTCATTCTGAATTAATTTATTTATTAAATTAATTATCATGTTAATTAACGTTGAATTAATGTATTAATCTAAATTGATTTAATTAATTAATTAATGAATTAATCATTATTTGTTTAAATGATTAATTGATTAAGTAATTAATTAAATTAAAACAAAAGAGATTTGGGTTATGAATTTGCATGGGCTGAATCCAAAAGAAATGAATTGGGCCGGTTGAAAAGCCATTGGGCTTAAGGCCCAACAGAAGTGCAAAATTATCAAAAGCTGGGTGACTAAGTTGAAATTTTGTGTGTGAACACAAAATTCACAAATTGTTCACATATGTGAATGTTGTTGTCTGATCAAGCCACGTGAAGCCTGTCGGCTTGGGAACTCACACGCCTGCACCCTGCGTGTTTCGTACGCGCCAGACAGAAAACAGAAGAAAGGCCGCGTGTATAACACTTTCCTTTCCTGCGACTGGTTCTCAGCTGGTTGTTCAATTCACTTGTTCAACAGAATTAATTCAACTGAGTTTTTAATTCAACAATACAATTCATCAATTGTATTGGCGATTGTCTTGGAAGATTGGATTGTCTTGGCGATTGTCTTGGTAGTTCAAAATCAATTGTCTTGGAAAGCTTGATTGTCTTGGCGATTGTCTTGGCAGTTCAAATTCGATTGTCTTGGCAGTACAAATCTGATTGTCTTGGAAGAACAGATTGTCTTGGAAGAACAGATTGTCTTGGAGATTGTCTTTGATGTACAAAATGAAATCAAAATTCACAGAGACGTCCAAGATTTGTTCAACAAAAATAAATCAACCAAGGCAAAGACACATGGGCTATAAATACAACAAAATATCAGTTCAAGATCATCAAGAACACACAGCAACTCTCTCTCATCTTAAAAGATATCATTCAAGAGCAATAAATTCCCAGAAAATCAAAAGCTTTGTATTTGTAATATTTAATCCGTTCAAGCTTGATTACTTGTGACTCTTGTACTATTAGCGAGTTTTTACTCCTAATCTATATCTCGATTTTTATTAACAAATTAAGAAAAATTCATGTCGAATTTTCTAATTTGTTTTTATTAACTTGATATTACTCTGTACTGATTTTGTAACAACCCTCAAGTTTAATATATTGTTATATTTAACTTGAACTTTGTTTCATTTAATTCCGCACAAAATTTGTCTAAAGTAAATTTAAATTTTAAGGACAAATTTCGATAAAAGGGTATAGATTGTATTCAACCCCCCCTTCTACAATCTTATTGGACCTAACAATTGGTATCCGAGCCGTTTGATTGATATACAAATCAAGATCCTATTTTTATTCAATTAAAAATCAAGCTCGAATTTTTAACTCTCTTAAAAATTCATCATGACTTCTAAAGCCATTGTTAAGATACCTATCTTTGACAAAGATAATTATGATATGTGGAAGAATAAGATGGAGTTGTTTCTGGAATGTACAAACGTTAAATATTTGGTTGTTTTGAAAACCGGACCTAAAACTCCTATGGTCTATGAAGATGAAGTTGAAGCTGAGGGTAAAATTGTGATTCCTGCTAAATCTTATGAAAAGGACCCTGCTACCTATACACCTGATGAAAAGGAGGATGCAGGGCTTGATAAAAACCTCAGACTCATTCTAATAGATTCCCTGGATGCTGTGATGTACAGCCATGTGATGAATTGTAAAACTGCCAAACACATGTGGGAAACTATTGAAACCATTAATGAAGGAACCGATGAAGTCAGGGAGAACAGACTTCAAATCTTAACCTCTGAGTATGAACACTTCAGAGCTGGCCCTAATGAAGGCATTCAAGAAGTGTTTGAAAGGTATAATAAAATAATCAACAACTTGCAAATCCATGGCAAGAACTATACACAGAAGGAGATTAATCTGAAGTTCTTACTGACTATGCCGACTCACCTGGAACACAGGATAACAGCAATAAGAGAATCTCGTGACTTGAATAAAGTTTCTCTTGAAAAACTCTTCGGTATTTTAAAAACCTATGAGTTGGAACAAGTCCAACAGAAAGAGATTCATGGTAAAGGTAGAGTTGCAAGTTCATCTACAGCATTAGTGGTTGAGGCTCCTAAGGAAGTGGAAGCTAAGGTTGTTCGACCTTACAGCTCAGACAAGGAGCAGACTGAAGTGGAACATGGTCAGACACCAGCTATTCAGGATGGAAGTGAGTTTTACTCATTAGAAGAATTGGATCAGTTGGAGGATGAATCCATGGCACTCATGGTTAGACAGTTTGGCAACTTCAGATTCAGGAGAAATCCTAAGTTCAAGTTCAAGTCTAATAACAGATTCCAGAGAGGAGGTTCCTCATCTTCCAGTAGCAGAGGTGGCTACAAAACTGGAACTGTTGATAGAAGCAAAATTCGTTGTTATAATTGCAATGAACTTGGACACTTTGCCACTGAGTGTCAGAAACCCAAACAAGCCCAGAAGAGAGATTATGTTCCTGAAAAGAAGAAACCTGGAAAAGCCTATGTGGCTGCTGGTAAAAGCTGGGATGACACAGATAGTGAAGATGAAGAATTTGGAAATCTTGCACTAATGGCAAATGGTGACATGTTCACTGATCCTAAACCACAGGTAAAACTTACTGACTCTGAGTTGGTTCGTCAGTTAGGTGGTTCCTTGGTTAATGCACAAAAACACATTGCAAGATTAAATCTGTTAAACACTGAACTTGAAAATGAAGTGTTAGAACTAAAAAAGGTGCATGTTAATCAAGATCAACAAAAAGAGGAAATAGCACGACTTAATAGAAGAGAGAAATCTATTCTAGAGGTAGTGACTAAACAACTTTCTAAAATTGCTGAACTTGAAACCAAGGTTAGTGCTTGCTTTAATTCTGTTAAACTTTCTAAAGAGCATTTCAATAAACAAGCTATAGAACGAACTGTAGGAATAGGGTTTGGTTATAACGAAGCTGTTGGATTGTTAGGCATAAATACCCCTAACCTTGTTAGTGCTAAAGAGAGGGGTATACCACATGTGCTTAAGAAGGTTGAAGATCCGCTCTTTAAGAAGTCGATTGCAGAACCTCCAAACTTCACATCTATCATTATTCAAGAAGAGATGCGTAATGAGGACAGTGCAAATGGCATAGTCCTTGATAATGTTAAATCTGTTAAGAAACCAGTTAAGATTGTTTATCCAACAAGTTCATCTAAAACTGGGTTTAGTGGTGATAAGTTGAAAAAGAACAATAACATATCTAACATGCATACCATGCCTACCATTGATATTTATCATAAAGCATGTGGTGTTGTCAATTGTATGTCTTGTGCTTTTAATGTAATGTCTGCTTACTTTAATGGTAATCAAGCATGTGCTGGTAAGACTGCTCCTCGACAACATATGAATAAGAATAAAAATGTTAGATCAAAGACTGCTAGTCCTCCTCAAGATAGGAGAGAGACATTTGTATCAAAGCCTAAACAGACTTTTTGTAAGGCTGCTTACAAGGTCAAATGTCCAGTCAGTGAAACAAATGTTATTGCTACTAAAGAAACATGGATACCCAAGATAAAACAAAAGATTGTCAAATCTATTTATAGGGTTAAATGTTTGTTGGTTAATGGTGAAATTGGTGTCAAGGTTAAAAATGTTGTTTTGCCTGACAAAGGCCAATTCTTTAAGTATTCTGGACCCAATCAGATTTGGGTTCCGAAGAAGGTTTAACCTATTTGTCAATGCAGGGTGTGAAACAGGTTGATCGAGTGACCTGGATCTTGGACAGTGGATGTTCAAGGCATATGACTGGTGACAGAACCCTGCTGACAAATGTGGTGGAGAAGGCCGGCCCAGTAGTTACCTTTGGAGATAACAGCAAAGGTAGAACTGATGGATATGGCAGACTTGAAGCTGGAAATGTTATCATTGATGAAGTTTCTTTTGTGAAAGGACTTGAGCACAATTTGCTCAGTGTCAGTCAATTCTGTGACAAAGGATATGAAGTTTATTTCAACAAGAAGAATTGTCTAATTTCACACAAGAGACATGAAAAGCCACAACTGACAGGAGTTAGAAAAGGCAATCTGTACGTAGCCAATATGAACTCTGGAAGCACTGAAGAAATCACTTGCTTCTACACTAAAGCATCTAATGACGAGAGTTGGCTATGGCACAAGAAACTTTCTCATCTCAATTTCAAAACAATGAATTCTCTAGTTAAAAGAGAATTGGTGAGAGGTTTGCCTTCAATGGAATTCACTCAAGAAGGACTGTGTGATGCATGTCAAAAAGGCAAGCTAAAAAGGGCAAGTCACAGGAGCACTAACACATCTTCAATAACTGAACCATTACAATTACTTCATATGGATTTGTTTGGTCCAGTTAATGTGTTGTCCATGTCAAGGAAGAGATATGCTCTAGTGATCGTTGATGATTTTTCAAAATACACATGGGTCATATTTTTGAATTCTAAAGATGAGACTCCACAACTGGTGATTGATCACATCAAATTAATTGAGCGAGATTCTACGTATCCAGTGAGAGCTATAAGATCAGACAATGGAACTGAATTCAAGAATGCAGTTCTAAATGACTTCTGCACTGAGAAGGGTATAACTAGACAATACTCAGCTCCAAGAACTCCTCAGCAAAATGGGGTAGTGGAAAGAAAGAATAGAACCTTGATTGAAGCTGCACGTACTATGTTAAGTGAATCAAGGCTTCCATTGTATTTTTGGGCTGAAGCTGTCAACACTGCGTGCTATACCCAGAATCGAACTCTAATCAATAAAGACCATATGAAGACACCCTATGAAATTATGGCTGATAAGAAACCATCACTCAAATACTTTCATGTATTTGGGGCAAAATGCTTTGTGCTTAAAGAAGGTGATGATCAAGGTGGTAAATTCGATACAAAAGCATTTGAAGCAATTTTTATTGGTTATTCAATGAGGGCATACAGGGTGTATGTGATTGATGAACAGAAGATGATGGAAAGTGTCAATGTAACATTTGATGACACTAAACTCCCTAGTATCCAAACTGAGGATTCATCTGAAAAGCTATCTTTTGATGATATGACAGATCAAGATTCAGATGATGATAATCCACCTGATGTTTTTGCTGATGCTAATGACAACAATGATAATAATGATGATGATCAGGGTAATGGTGATGAAAACAATGATAATAATGAAGATACCCCTGACACTCCTGAACAATCATCTAGTCAACCTGGCAACAACTCAGGGGGAGACAATGAAGGGTCAACTGGTCACACACAACATCACAATGAAGAACAAGGCGAATCATCAAGATCTAATCTTCCCAGACAGACTGTTTGGAATAGAGCTCATCCTTTTGAGCTAATCATTGGTGATCCAGATGTTGGTGTGAAAACTAGAAGTGCTACTCAAAATCAATGTAATTATTCAGGGTTTCTATCTGAAATGGAACCTAAGAAAACTGAGGAAGCTCTTTCTGATCCTGATTGGGTGATTGCTATGCAAGATGAACTCAATCAATTCAAACAACAAGAAGTATGGAAGCTGGTACCCAGACCAAAAGACAGGAAAGTGGTTGACACTAGGTGGGTATTCAGAAACAAACTTGATGAAGATGGCACAGTGACGAGAAATAAAGCAAGACTGGTAGCAAAAGGTTATTCACAAGCTGAAGGCATTGATTATGATGAAACCTACGCTCCAGTGGCAAGACTTGAGGCTATCAGAATATTCTTGGCATTCGCAGCATTCTCAAACTTTAAGGTTTATCAAATGGATGTCAAGAGTGCTTTTCTGAATGGTAAGCTAGATGAAGAGGTATATGTAGAACAGCCCCCTGGTTTTGAAGATCCAGATCTATTGGATTATGTCTACTTTCTCTTCAAAGCTATCTATGGTCTTAAGCAAGCACCAAGGAAATGGTATGACACTCTCTCTGAATTTTTACTTGAAAATGGTTTTGTTAGAGGTGTCATAGACAAAACTCTCTTTACAAAGAAACATAAAAATGATACAATATTAGTTCAAATCTATGTGGACGATATAATATTCGGGTCTACTAATGATCTTCTTTGCAAGAAATTTGCTAAGTTAATGCAGGGTAAGTTTGAAATGAGCATGATGGGTGAGCTGAAGTTCTTTCTTGGATTGCAAGTAAGTCAAAGGACAGATGGGATATTTATCTGTCAATCCAAGTATGTCAGAGAGCTCCTCAAGAAATATCAAATGGAGGACTCATCTTCAGCAAGAACACCATCATCTACAGCTGTTAAATTTGGAGCATGTGAAAATTCTATCAAGGTAGATATCACAAGCTACAGAGGTATGATAGGCTCATTACTTTATCTTACTGCAAGTAGACCAGATATTATGTATGCTACGTGCTTGTGTGCAAGGTTCCAATCGGATCCTAGAGATGTTCATCTCATTGCTGTTAAAAGAATCTTGAGATATCTTAAGGGTACGCCTAACTTAGGCATCTGGTACCCTAAAGATTCTGGTTTTAATCTTGTTGGATATACAGATTCAGATTATGCAGGAAGTGTTGTAGATAGGAAAAGCACATCTGGGAGTTGTCAATTCCTAGGTGGCAGGTTGGTTTCCTGGTACAGCAAGAAACAGCAAACAGTTTCCAACTCAACAGCTGAAGCTGAATACATAGCTGCTGGAAGCTGTTGTGCACAGATTTTGTGGATTAGGAATCAGCTAAGGGACTATGGCTTTGTACTTGACAAAATTCCTATCTTGTGTGACAATACAAGTGCCATAGCAATCTCCAACAATCCTGTGCAGCATACGAGGACAAAGCACATTGATATCAGGTATCATTTCATTAGAGAGCATGTCATGAATGGTACCGTGGAGTTACATTTTGTACCCACGGAAGAACAAACAGCAGATATTTTTACTAAGTCTCTTGACGAATCCACATTCACCAGAATTGTTGGTGAATTGGGTATGTTAAATAGTCCTAGTAATTAAACTAGTTAATATCTGAGGTTTGCTCTTTAATAATTTATAAGTGATTATCTTTGTAATTATTTGTTATTAAAATCACTTGTATAATTATTTTATCAACTTATTTTCTTGCTTGTTAATTCTTAAATCATTGTCATTATCTTCTTAATATATTCCTACTTACTTCTTTTAATTTTAGAATATTTTAATTTTCTCTAAAAATATTTTTCTCAAATTTTACAAGTTGAAATTAATGAGAAATCTATTTTTGTTGAAAATTACTTTTGAATATTTGTGTTGATTTAATAAGTCATATTTTCTCTTTAAATGATTTTCTATAAGAAAGTTACTTTATTAAGAAAATATATAGATTTATTAATTTACTACAAATATTTATGTAAATAGTTAATAGTTTATTAAATGATTTGTAGTGTTTGTCCTTTTGTTATTAATGTTTGATTTCGTAAAAAGGATAACCTATGGTATTTTTATTATTTTCTATTGAGCTATTTTTAAGTAATTATATTGTTGTAAATATTTTTTTAAATTATTTTCTTTTATTTCTAATATTCTGTAAATATTATTAATACAGTTATTTTTGAATAATAAAAAAAAATCATATTTTTCTTTTCTTTTTAGTTTTTATTTAATATTATTATTATGTATATTATTTCTTATTTTTGTATATTATTTTTCATGTGTATATATATAGTTTGTATAGTTTTTCAGTTTAGTCACTATACTTTCAAAACTTACAAACAGGTCCCTGTACTTGGTTCTTTTGTACTTCTTCTGTTTAACACACACATATCATGCAGTTTTAACTTCTAATCTTTGTTGTGTTGTTGTTATTAACAGAATTTCTTATATAGGACCATTGTTGGTATCAAAATGGTATATGTCAATTCAATTGTTTAGGAATAAACGTTTGATTTCCAGGTTCTAACAATTTGAAGACAAGACCTAACAAGTGTTAACAAGTGGTAACAGTTGGTATCTAACATACAGGATCTAAAACATGATAAAATAGTTTTGTTTGTATTGGTTTAAACATTAACATTCATTAATTTGATTAATATTTATTGTTAATTGGATTTTTGTTTATGTTTTTGTTTAGTAAAACCGGCTCAAGATCTATTTAACTTCCTAACTCAAAATCTCTTTCTATAGTTGTGATTGCTTACATTGTAAATCTTTTGAAATCACAACTGTATATCATTCTATCTCTATTACTCATATTCTGTGATGCAGGTTCATCTAAATGGAGTTTTGCTTTTTCACATATTTAGTCATAAGGTTGTAAACCCAACAACTTTTATCCCAGACTACAGTCAAACTCAAACACATTCTATCTTACCCCCTAAAAGGAAGTAACCTATCAGACTAAAGGTCACCAGGGAGTAACTGCACTTGATGCAGCAAATAAGGATGTGTGGGATATTCAGTTGGAGAGTCACTACCTTATCCACTAACCAAAATATTTCATATGCACAAAGTGAGATTGCACACACTAAGGATGAATTGACGGAAACCTGTAATCCAACCATTTTACGGTTAGGATTATAAGTTAAAGGTTCTTTAATGAACCAAGAGTCTTCACAGACCTCGAGAGAAGGTATTGATCTCAAATGCAAAATTCAACAAGATCATTATCTAACTCCCCAGAGGGAACATCTCTGGATCCTGCGGGTAACGGGTCTGACATAGGTGCGGATCGGCAACTTGTAAACTATGATTCAGATTTTACCTGATGAGTTTAACAAGGTGATGTCTTCACAGACATTAGAAGGGAACCTTGATCTCAATGCTAAATTTACAGATCATTGTTTACCTTCTCAGAATTCAAATCTGAAAATCCTAAAAAGGGAAAACTAGCAACTTGTAGATTATGACTCAGATTCGTCTGACGAGTCCAACGAGGATTTGGGATTTGCGAACTCCCATTGCACCACCACTGACCTCTCTTGAAGGGGCTAGGGTGATTTTTCCTTGCAGGTACACTAATGGATGTTGGAGCTATGAGTGATATGAGTGATACACTGGTGAGCAAGAGTGTAAACACAGAGAGAAGTGAAACACTCAACACAAATGAGTGGAGAGAAGAGTGAAACACTTGTGAGGTACACTAAACACTATCACACACTCACAGTGAGGAAGAAAATGAAACTTCCTTTCTAACAAAGCTCAAATAATTGGTACAACTACTTTGTCAACTAGTTGATTGGAGGATTCCTCAACTAAGGGGGAGAAGTAAGGGGGTACAAGAAAAAGGAGATTAAGTTAGAAAGGGGGAGCATTTACAGACTGTGCTTTGGAAGAGAAGCAAGTCAAGTTAATAAGGGGGAGCCTTAGATGGAGAAGTAAGGGGAGATTTAGTTGAGAAGAAAGGGGAGATATAAGGAGAAGATTACATCACAATACTATTCTATTAGTCTTTCAATGTACTATGTATAAAGGCTAAGTGGAAGAGTAGTAGATTTTCCAGAAGTTACAGAAATGGTATTGATTCACCATTGTCTACATAGTAGGAACAATTGTTTTTCTTAAGTGAGAAAAGCTGTGTCAGAGAAGGGAAGTGATTGTAAATCAAGAACTGCTGATAATCACAAATGTAAGATGGGAAGGATTATCAGGCAGAGATATGAAGAATCAGAAATGAAGATGAGTTATCTATTGAAGATCAGTTCAGTGCTAGAGGAACAATCATCTATCATTTCATCAACTGAGGATTCTGGAAATGTTAAATCTAAACCAGAGAATTTTTTAATGTACTATTTGCTAAGCTCCTAAATGCTTAATCTTTTTCTTGTTTAATTGAGTTAGTCGAGTTATCCTCTAGGTATTTGCTTGTTATTGTCTAACAAACAAATAGGGGGAGATTGAAAGGCATATGATGTAGCCTATTTGTATTTCGAGGATACAACTCAACTTAAACAAGATTGTAATAGTAAATAGTATATAGACTGTCACAAGGAATCTCAGATTGTATTATCTGTCAGAAGAAAAAGATCAAGGTCAATCTACAGACTTGAGGATTTACTACACTGAAAGAAGCTCAGTCATCTGATCAAGCCTCAGTGGAGTATTCGTTAAGAAGTGGATTCATTTAAAGTGACAGAGATTTCAACAGTGACAGAGACAGTACAGAAGAATTAAAAAGAGAGAGAGAGAGAAGAATAGAAAAGGAACTAGATTTTAAAGTAAAAAATAAAGAAAAGCCGTTGAAGTTAGTCGTTCATGAACCAGACCGTGCATCGAGCGTCAGCAGAAATTCGGTGGTACTTCTTTATTACTTTCAGTGGTTCGAGAAAAAGAATTTGCGCTATCAATAGATTTATATTAATTCTTATTTAATTAACATATTTATGTAATTTATTTAATTAATAAATTAATTCATTCTGAATTAATTTATTTATTAAATTAATTATCATGTTAATTAACGTTGAATTAATGTATTAATCTAAATTGATTTAATTAATTAATTAATGAATTAATCATTATTTGTTTAAATGATTAATTGATTAAGTAATTAATTAAATTAAAACAAAAGAGATTTGGGTTATGAATTTGCATGGGCTGAATCCAAAAGAAATGAATTGGGCCGGTTGAAAAGCCATTGGGCTTAAGGCCCAACAGAAGTGCAAAATTATCAAAAGCTGGGTGACTAAGTTGAAATTTTGTGTGTGAACACAAAATTCACAAATTGTTCACATATGTGAATGTTGTTGTCTGATCAAGCCACGTGAAGCCTGTCGGCTTGGGAACTCACACGCCTGCACCCTGCGTGTTTCGTACGCGCCAGACAGAAAACAGAAGAAAGGCCGCGTGTATAACACTTTCCTTTCCTGCGACTGGTTCTCAGCTGGTTGTTCAATTCACTTGTTCAACAGAATTAATTCAACTGAGTTTTTAATTCAACAATACAATTCATCAATTGTATTGGCGATTGTCTTGGAAGATTGGATTGTCTTGGCGATTGTCTTGGTAGTTCAAAATCAATTGTCTTGGAAAGCTTGATTGTCTTGGCGATTGTCTTGGCAGTTCAAATTCGATTGTCTTGGCAGTACAAATCTGATTGTCTTGGAAGAACAGATTGTCTTGGCGATTGTCTTGGAAGAACAGATTGTCTTGGAGATTGTCTTTGATGTACAAAATGAAATCAAAATTCACAGAGACGTCCAAGATTTGTTCAACAAAAATAAATCAACCAAGGCAAAGACACATGGGCTATAAATACAACAAAATATCAGTTCAAGATCATCAAGAACACACAGCAACTCTCTCTCATCTTAAAAGATATCATTCAAGAGCAATAAATTCCCAGAAAATCAAAAGCTTTGTATTTGTAATATTTAATCCGTTCAAGCTTGATTACTTGTGACTCTTGTACTATTAGCGAGTTTTTACTCCTAATCTATATCTCGATTTTTATTAACAAATTAAGAAAAATTCATGTCGAATTTTCTAATTTGTTTTTATTAACTTGATATTACTCTGTACTGATTTTGTAACAACCCTCAAGTTTAATATATTGTTATATTTAACTTGAACTTTGTTTCATTTAATTCCGCACAAAATTTGTCTAAAGTAAATTTAAATTTTAAGGACAAATTTCGATAAAAGGGTATAGATTGTATTCAACCCCCCCTTCTACAATCTTATTGGACCTAACAACTCCCCAATCCGGGATACCCGAATTGAAGAGTGGGGGGCAATACAAACTGCAGCAAAGGAGCATGGTAAAAATTAAACTTGCGAATGGAAAACAAGAAAGATCCATAAACAAAGAAACGGGCCGGACTGACCAACAGCCCGAAACACCCGGTAGTTATACAGCAATACAACAGCAAAATTCAAAGTTATACAGCGAGTTTTTCAGAGGATCAAAAGATTACATGGGCATAGCCCGGATTCTGGACGCAGCCAGTCTGCAGAGGCACTCTTCTGGAAGAAATTATTCTTTAGGAGGGGAGGAGTTGGGAGCTTTGTAAGGAGCAGGTTCGCCTTCACCCCGGGCCAGTGCATCCTCGGCAGCGAGGTACTCAGTGATGAAGTTCTCCCAGGTAGCAGTCTGGGGATCGGTCTTGATCATCTTTTCGGAGATCACCCAATAGCGGTGGATCTTTTTCGAAGCCACGAGCGCCATATCATCATCATAGGCTTCCGATCCCCGAAACTCAGCAATTACCTGCTCCTCGGACTTCTTGGCCTTCAGCTCATCCCGGAGCCTCTTCACCTCAACCTTATAATCGGCCAGCTTAGCCTTGGCCGCGTCCCTCTCGTCGACGGCTTGCTTGATTCCGCCCTTAAACTTCTCAATCCGGGCATCCGTCCGCTCCTTCAGCTCCTCAAGTTGCTGCTTCAGATCAACAATTTCCTTTTCTTTCTCCGAGGCCGAGCTTAAAGCAACTTGGGCCTCCTTCACTTCCCTGCACGCTTTAGCAGCAGCTCCAGCAACCCGGACCCCAAGCTGCGAAGGTAGGAACGCAGGTTAGAAAATCCAGAATCAATAAGCAAAGACAGAAAAAGGCCAGGGAAGCATATACCTGGCCGAAGACCCCCATCATCTCCTGCAGCAACTCGATGGAGGTAGATTTGCTCATCTCTTCCCACTCCGACTTGCTGGGAAGGTCAGCTAGGAAGCCAATGAAATTTCTTTCCTCCGGACACACGGGGGCCGGCTCATGAGGACGAAAGTTCTTCGGGCCACCAGCAGTCGAACCCTCCTGCACAATCTCGCAGTCGGAGAGCATAGTCCCAAATAGCTTAGTCTGAGCCGAGGTCACCCTCGGTCTTTTCCTCGCTACCAGGTCAGAATCTTCAACCCCGGTCTCCGGGTCCGCAAGCTCGGGGCGCGCTGCCCTATTCTCGGAATCCCCCTCTTGATTGGCTTGGGAGCTACCAGTGTCTCCGGGAGCCTTAGTATTGTCACGAACGTGACCAATACCCCGGAGAGCAGCACCAAGAGCTTTGCTTGCTTTGCTCATCTGCACAATCCTTTCAAACTCCGGGCTGTATCCGGGAAGGCCTGAAATCATGAAAGCAAAACATTAGTCCGGAGCAGAGGAAACATTAAAAGCAAAATTAAAAGATATAGAGCATGTTTGGGGTTCCTTTAATTTTTTTTTAGCCCACTTTAAGTAGAAATCATCTGTTTGGCTAACCTTTAAGTGGAGCCACTTAAAGTGGAAAGTAGGCTAAAAAAAAAAGTAGCTTGGAGGTACTTTTTTCCACTTATTTTTTTTCGTATATCAATTTTTATGTATTTGAGTCACCTTTTAACTTGTATTGTATTCTTTGCATATATTTGTATTTTATACTTTCAAAAAAATATAAATTTTTTTTTTAATTAATTTTTTAAAAATAAATTTACTTTAAGTGGAATTAACCAAACAAATACACCTAACTTTAAGTAAAAATTATCACTTTTCACTTAAAGTGAGTAAGTAGCACTTTAAGTGATAAGTAACATTTTTTAAGTTAAGCCAAACACGCTCATAACCCGAACTTACATCCTATCCCAAAAAGATACTCATGACTCATAAGATTGTCCCGAGTCACTTGCCTTCCAAGACCTCGGCAAAAAGCGTGAACCCGGTCCATTGCCGCATCCTGAAGATCGAACACCTCAAAGTTCATGGCAAGAGGCTCCTCCTTAAAGGTGGGCATGAACCGGATGTCAACGCCCCGGAGGAAGGCAAACTCCCCGTTCCAACCCTTTAAAGTGGGGAGCATAACAAGAGGCTTTGACGCCGAGGAGGGATACCCACATGCTTTACCCCGGAACCTAAACTCGTACATGGGTACATTGTTGGAATGCACCAGTTGAAAGACATGGTGAAAAAGTTTAAAAG
Source organism: Kitagawia praeruptora (assembly GCA_037693485.1). Taxonomy (NCBI): domain Eukaryota; kingdom Viridiplantae; phylum Streptophyta; class Magnoliopsida; order Apiales; family Apiaceae; genus Kitagawia; species Kitagawia praeruptora. The sequence goes on along the minus strand of CM075345.1, from coordinate 41,655,570 downwards.
TGGGCAGCACCCCGGCTTTCTCACAACAACCAAGAAAATAGGAAATCCACTTCACCGCGTTCGGGGTCAACTGGGTGATAGGAATCCCATACTCGAACAAGCATAAAGATTTGACAAATTGGTGACACCTAGGCCCGTACCCCGACCTCAGATAATCCAACCACACTCCAACCCAACCACCCTCCGGTCTGTGATAAATCTTTTCACCGGGCTCCGGCCATCTCCAATCCACATCATTATCCAAATGAAATGTGGCCCGGAAAATGGGATCCCAATCGACCGGCTCCTTTACATACTTACTTCGGAACGGACCAACGTCCATCCCGGAACCTGGCTTATCCCCGAACTTAGAATCCAGGAAAGCTTTATTATACTCCGTCATCACCGCCCCATCGGGATTTTGGGAAAATTCTACGCTGAGATCCCTAAAGAAGTAGGCTTGGGGAATCCCAGGGTCCTTCTTAACAAAATAATATTTACTATGACTCCAACTACCATCTGGCTCACTGAGGCTATACCCCGGGCCCATATCTTTGGTTGCGATGTTAGTAAGTACGGGCAGACTACTTTTCTTCTTCCCCATTATACACCACTCTACGTCTATCCAATCTGTGCTACTATCTGAAGAGCTAACACTAGCAGAAGAAGTACTGGGCTCGGAGAGAGGGGTTAGCACTCGGTTGGCAGTAACACGTCGCTTAACCATACAAGGACACTACCCCGGGCTACCCAACACAATAAGAGAATGAAAATAAGAAGCTATAAAAGGGCGACCTATAGGAGTACCAGAACCCTGGAAAAGAAAAATAGTAAAATTGACAAGAGTCCGGATAAAGAGGACTTACAAAGAGTAGAGAGGCCGGAATGGAGAAAGCAAGAAAGACCGAAGAGACGATAGCCCGGAGATCAGGTCCTCAGAGAAGCAGAATAACGGCAGCAAATCAAAAACTTGTAAAAGACAAAAGTGAGGAAGGCGGCCACTATTTATAGGCAAACCCTGAATCTCTACCGCCAGAGACACGTGGCGGCCCAAAGTTTCGGCCCACTATCTCCAAAACCCGGAGATAGTGGATGACAGCTGTCTCCCAAAAATATATATATATATATATATATGTCCTCTTCAAGACAAACAAGCCTTCGAGCTACAATAACCCTAACCCCGGAGGTGTGCACCTCAGCGAACACCCCGGGTCTGGGGGCAACCAAAAACGGATATTTCTTCTAAGTCACCCAAAGTCATTAAACTTTGGACTTGTGAAGATAATACTTCACCCCTCACCCCGGAGATGCTCTTTCCAGCACACACCCCGGGCTGGGGGGCAACCAGAGACAAAATTTTGAGAAGCTCAAGTACATTTGCTACTCCCCCATCCGGAAAATTCGCATGAGGGAGTGGGGGGCAAATGATAGGCTAGAAATAGCCCAGATCCAACTAGGCCCAGCCTCAGGCCCAAAAAGAACAAACAATCCAACTCATGAGAATAAGAGCAGCCCAACCCAAGCCAGTGGGCCCCGGGCCCGGAGTCCCAACCCCGGAGTAATGGACCTCAGAGTTATGACCTGGGACACGTGGCGGCCCAGCTCGGCCGATATCCCCACACGTGGCGCTGACCAGCATTAAAATCCAAATGACAACATGTGCCAAATCATGTACTCAACAACACTGCCACACTCCAGTCAACGGTCCCCACAAATAAGGACACGTGTCCTACATCCCGAGAATTCAGCATCTTGTCCCCCGGATCCGACGGCTAGGAGTAAAGGTAACAGACCCCTAAATCCTAACCCTAGGGCTATAAATACCCCTAGAGGGTAGGGTTTAGGGGTTAGACATTATTACGCACCTACACACATTTATTACTATCGTGATACTCTACTTGATTATTATCTTCCAAAGCCAACTCTCATTCTCACGCCGGAGGCACCTCGGGGCCAAACCCCCCCTCCGGTGTTGTTTTGCAGACACCCCACTTCAGCTATACCACTTCCGAGGCAGGAGTTGGCGAGGAAGTACCCGGTCAAGTTTCAGAGTTATCAATTATGGGTAACAATAATTTCTCCTTTTCAAAAAACATACGAGCAATTTTATTAAGTAAAATAACATAATTAAATTATAATTACTACAAACTAATCAATTAACTTTTTCACTTAAAACATGTTACCTTTTTAATTGTCTCTAACTAAGTTCTCTCTTTTTCCAATTATATCACGGCCATTGTAACATTAATTTCTCATTTTCCAAAAACACTAAGAGCAATTTTATTAACAATTAAATTATAATTACTACAAACTAATCAATTACCATTTAATTTTCATGTTACCTTTTCTATTTTTTCAAACTAAAACTTTTCTATTTTTTCAAACTAAAATATTTCTTTTTCCAATTATATCACGAACGGTACTATTTAATAAAATAAAATAATAATATTATAATACTAATAATTAACCTATTACCTTTTCAGTTAAAACGTATCATCTTTTCTATATTTCCTAACTAAAATCCCTCTTTTTCTAGAAATATCACGGGTAACAATAATTTCTCCTTTTCTAAAAACATTACGAGCAATTTTATTAAGTAAAATAACATAATTAAATTATAATTACTATAAACTAATCAATTATCTTTTTCACTTAAAACATGTTACCTTTTTAATTGTCTCTAACTAAGTTATCTCTTTTTCCAATTATATCACGGGCATTATATTTAATAAAATTATAATTATAATTTTACAATTACTAATAGTTAACAGATTAATTTTTTCAACTAAAATTTATCACCTTTTCTATATTTTTTAACTAAAATCCCTCATTTTCTAAAAAAATCATGGATAACATTTAAATAATTATGATTATCATCTCATTTAAAATTTAAGCTTACAAAATTCATGGTTTAAAAATCTTAATCCAAATTAATGAAAAAATTCATATAATATTAAAATAATTCATGCATCGCACGGGTTTTAAGTTAGTATCATAAACAATTACCATATGATTTTTCAGCGCACACGATTGTGAGAACCATCTACCATCTAAAATTACACATACAACTCAGCTTACATTCGATACAACCGAAGAAAATACCTGTAACATCCCGTATCTTTTTAGGATTTTATTCGATTTTTAATAATAATATTATTAGTGAGTTATTAATTTTATTTTATGAGTAAGTATTTATTTCATTTATAATTAGAATTTATTTTAGGATTAGTAGTTAAAAGAAAAGAAAAAAAAAGAGTAAGGGTTTTAAGAAAAAGGAAGAAACAAAGAGGCATTACTTTTTAGATTAGGGAGGAAGGAGAAGAGAGAAGAGGAGATTAGCAAAACCTAATTGGATACTAAGAAATTTCGAGTTCGAGTTAAGGGATAAGCGATTGTTATGTAAGTACGTGTGTACGTAATCATCTTTCTTTAGGTGAGAACTTATAATTTGTATGTTATATAATTTAGGGTTCTTGGCTTGGAGGGGCTGAATTTGTTGAAAATTAGTGATAATCATTAAATTTTAAGGTACGGATATGTTTTCTTTACTCGTTGCCTTCGTATCATTATTCGAAATTTGTATGTTCGATTCCTACCAATTCTGATTTCTTGTAAAATTTGTATCTGATTCGTTATTGATCATAATGCTATGTTATTGGACTCTATGGAAAGATATTTGAATTATCTACAACTTTCATTCTCTGTGTTTTGTGAAATTCTACTTGTATGTTGGTCAAAATCTGCCTTTTTGTAATCCGGTGTGTTGATTCCTGTTAGCATGTCCATACTTCGTAAATTCATAGTAAATCGGAAATTAATCCAAATATTATGAGTGATACCATTCTGGAAAGCTCTTTTTGAGCTCTGCATTATTTGTTCACATTCTGTAATCAAATTCGGTTGTTTTGATGTCTGAAATATTGAAATACTACTATGATCAGTGCCTGATTCTGTTCTTCCAGTCCGCATTTTCATTGTTTTTGAATTCGTTACTTCTTCGTTTTTAGTGAGCCTTACCATTCTGGAAAGGTCTCGGAATCCTCTACGACTTTCGTGTTTTATACTTTTTCATTTGAATTAATATTTATAGAGTAAATTGTCTTTCTTTGGGACTGGTCAGTTCTGATTTTTAACTTCTATAGTGATGAGGAACGGGAATAAAGAATTAATAATTAGTTTATATTTGTTTAGTGTAGAGATAAATAATGTATTTATATATGTATTTTATATGTGGGGATAGGAGCTTATTATTTAAGTAGTTTACTAAATAAAGCTGATAGGGACCAGCTCATCATATTATCTCTAGAGATTTGATATTATCCCATATGTTTAGGGATTTACTTTATTACTTGTGATTTGATTTTATATGATCCCATATGTTTAGGGATTTGTTTTTTGACTTTGGGTTTGATATTCGGTATATATATACCGAACATGATACATTAGGGAAGCTTTGATTATACATTTTTCTTGGGAATAATATTATTGATTATTCTTGGGATTCGTATAATTCATTGCTTTATTTGTTTTTGTTCAATAAATCTTCGATTTAATATTCTGTCCTGCATCAAATGGTATCAAGAGCTTAGGTTTCTTCATCGATTTCTAAATTGTTGGGAGATCTAGGTTTTTTTCGAGAGAGGGAAAAAACTGTTCATCAGGGCACTATTCACTGCCGGAGTTACTGTTTTCCGCCGGAAAGGTTACTGTTCATCCCCTGAAATTGTTGTTCACAACAGAGGTAAAAGACAAATCTGGAGAAGAAGGGAAAAAATAAAGAGGCGGCTGCTGAAAAAAGAAGGGTAACCCTAACTGTATTCTTTATATATTGTGTGAAACTGCTGTTAGGGACCTCAAAATTTCTGAAAATTGCAAACTAGTCCCTGGAGATTCAGGAAAGTTTAAATCAGTCCCTGAAGTTTTCAGAATTACAAAACAGTTCATGAGCTTTGCAGAACCTTTCAAATCAGTCCCGAACTTCAAAAGTTTGACAGTTTAACCACTGAAGTTTCTGATCTTTGACATTCCAGCCCTTGCTACTTCTGTATTTTGATGTTTCAGCCCCTTGAACTCCAGAATTTATCACGATCAGCCCTCTTTATCCTAGTTTAAGCCATGTCTGCTCACATCAAGCATCAAATTGATAGTGTGAAAGAAAATATTTATTTTCTTGAGCGTGAACGTGATGAGTTTCACTACGAAGTCTATGTTTGTCATCGTGAACGTTGGTTACTTCAATATAAACTTACACTGCGGGAGTTAGATAATCAATATGATGAACTTGAAAGGTTGGAAAGGAAGTACAAAATTGAGTTGAGCAAAGAAAGGTACAAACGTACAGATGAAAGTTACAAACGTGCAAAGGATGAACTACATAGGACTCTTGAGACTCTCACATCTCAGGTTGGACGTCTTGTACATTTGGAAAATGAGAAAAAGGTAAAAGGGGATGTAATTGTTGTGACAGCCCCAGATCCGGGGTCAGGAATCCGGGCCATCATACTCCAATTTCCATTTATTAACAATATCTCTTGATCTTTTTTCTTTTTTTAATACTATTTAATACTCACACAATTGACCCCACACTAATATCATCACACACACCAGTCATATGCTCAGTGAACAACATCCATTAATGAAATCTTCTATATTCAAAACAATTGATATAATTTAAGAGACTTTGAATTAAAACGAACCCAGAAACAAGCAAGGGTCCCATAACAATTTATAAGGTTATAAGTTTTAAATAGCTCTTATTCGAAACAAAAGAATATTTGGGAAATCAATATGATGGAAGAACCCGTACGTCACACAAATGAGGGCGTCCCCCCCGACTTTCTATCACACAGACAGATCGTCCTTGTGTATACATATAGGGCTGTTCCTCTTAGTTGGAGTAAGAAATATAGAGGGAAATTTAAATCACGATGATAAATACCATCTTCCGAAAATAATCTTAGAGGAATATTTTGACTAAGATAGATAAAATACAATTTTGAAACACATTTCAAGGGTACCAAAAAGTTTTGAAAAGATACAGGCACTTAATAAATAAGAGGTGCCAGATCAAAACTGGAATTACCCATCAGTGGAGGAAAATTTGAAACTCAATAACATAATTTAGCAGGGCTTTAGAAAATTTGAGAATAGGTACCGTTAATAGCTTCTGACCAATTGAAAATCCCAATAATGGAAGGTTTTCCTCAAATACCATTTATATCTTAGACTGCGTACTTTTCAAAATTTCTCAAAATCACTATTCATTTAGGTACTGTAGCATTACAAAAGTTAGGGTTATTACAGTTGTAATGGAAATTGAGCATCATGTTGAAGAAGCTGCTACAGAAGATCCAGTCGAGGAGGTTAAAAAAGTTACGGAAGATCCAATTGAGGAGGTTAAACAAGTTAAGGATTTTGCTAGTGAAGAAACCATGCGACGACTTGATTGCTTTCAAAATGTCAAGGATCGTAAAGTAGTTGATGATATTATTGAGGTTGAGCACATCGACTTCATCATACCGGAATACTTGCCTAAGCCTCCTTCACTTGCAACTCAGTTTTCGAAGTTCTTTGCATCTAAGTCGTTCTTCTTCAAGTGGAAATACTTTTTATTCATTCCAGCTCAGTCTTGCCTAGTTCTTGATTTCTACAAAACTCGTGGTCGAGTTTTCTCCAACAAGGGGAGAATGATGAGGAACAGAAGTGAAAAAGATTTATATATGTTATTTAATACTTTATATGTATTTAGCTTAGAAAGAATTAAAATTATTTGGTTATATGTTTTAAATGTGGGGTAAGTAGTTTATTAATTACCTAGTAGGTTATATATAATAAGCCCAATTGTTATCGGGCCTTAGTCCATTAGGTTATTTAATTAGGGTTCTTATTTTCTATATAAGCATGTAATCCCCACATTATTACTTAGACTTGATTTTGAGATATATTGAATTATCGAATTGGGTCTCTTTTCTCCCTTCTGCGGTTGGGAAACCCCTTGGGGTAGTGGGTGTTCTGCGGTTCATCCACCCAAGTTCTATCTTGTTCTTGTTTTTATATCATAATCCATTTTTTTTACTAGTTGTCCTACATCATATAGTCTATTTTGTTTGATATTTTGTTTTGTGATATTAGATCAACGTGTTTTTAATTATTTATGATATAAGTATGATTTTGACACATCTTTTTGGAGTAAGTTAGGTGTAAGTTATATGTAAGTTATTTGTGGTTTTAATATGATTTGGGAGTTCGAAATACATCCGTCGCGAACGGATAATCTCGTGTTTGGCACTTCCTATGCGGTGTATAAATAGCGTAGGCGTGTTGCCGGAGTAGTGGGACACGTATAGTCATGACTAGTCAGTTTGTGTGTATTTGGCCATTCTGGGTAGCATGTGCTTATTGTCTTGCGATCCCTGTCTGAATTCGGGTGGTATTTAGGGATGGGAAAAAAATCCGATCCGACGGATACCCGATTCGAAATCCGATTTTTTATCCGATCCGAACCCGATATTTTGGATTTGGATATGGATATGGATTTAAATTTTAAACCCGAAAGATTTTGGATATGGATATGGATTTCATGAAACCCGATCCGAAACCCGATCCGATACCCGAAACCCGATCAAAACCCGAGCCGAACCCGAAACCCGAAAAATACCCGACTTTTATTTATTATATTTTATATATTATATATTACTAGCTTAAAACCCGTGCGATGCACGGATTTTTTTAATATTATATTAAATTTTTTAATTATTTGAATTAATTTTTTTAAAACATGATTTTTGGAGACTTAAATTTTTAAATGAGATTATATGATGATAATTATATAAATGTTATTCGTGATAATTCTAGAAAATGGGGAATTTTAGTTAAAAATTTAGAAAAGATGATGGATTTTAGTTGAAAAAGATAATCGGTTAATTATAAGTAATTATAAAATTATTTTTTTATTAGATAGAATGCCCATGATATAATTGGAAAAATAGAGGATTTGGTTAGAGAAAATTAAAAAGGTAACATGTTTTAGGTGGAAAATGTAATTGATTAGTTTATAGTAATTATAAGTTAATTATGTTATTTTACTAAACAAATTGCTTGTAATGTTTTTAGAAAAAGAGAAATTATTGTTGCCCGTGATATTTCTAGGAAAAAGGGGATTTTAATTATAAAGTATAGAAAAAATGATATGTTTTAACTGAAAAAGTTAATCGATTAATTATTAGTATTATCATATTACTATTTTATTTCATATAATGGAACTGCCCTTAATATACTTGAAAAATGAGATATTTTAGTTAGAGAAAATAGAAAAGAAAACGGGAAAATTAAAAAGGTGACATGTTTTAGGTGAAAAAGGTAATTGATTAGTCTATACTAATTATAATTTAATTATGTTCAATTACTAATTAAAATTGCTCCTAGTGTTTTTTAGAAAATGAGAAATTAACGTTGTCCGTTATATTTCTAGGAAAAGGAAATTAATTAGAAAAAATAGAAAGATGATATGTTTTAGTTGAAAAGATAATCGATTAATTATTAGTATTGCAGTGCACGGGTTTCTTGTATTATGCTATAAATTTTACTTAATATTAAAATTATGTTTTTATATAATTATTATTTTAATAATTTTTTTAATTTTAATTTCTAATAATTTAATATACTCATGTTTACAGATTATAATTATGTTTCCTTATTATAAACAACGTATATGATTTTTAATATATTTTATTAATAATTAAAAATTTTGGTGTGATATTTTCGAGTATATATTAATGATTGTAAGATTTGTTGTAAATTAAAAAGGTAACGTGTTTTAATTAGAAATATTAATGATTGAAAAATATGATACAATTGATCTTTTTAGGTGTTTATAAAAGGTAATATCTTCAACTAAAAGTAAATATGAAAATTGCAATCGACTAATTACCATTTATTATATTATATTGTTATTTATTTTAGGTGTTACATTTTACTTGAAAATTATGGTGTGATATTTTCGGTTATATATTAATGATTGAAAGATTTATTGTAAATTAAAAAGGTAATGTGTTTTAGTTCGAAAGGAAATATTAATGATCGAAAGATATGATATGATTCATGTTTTTACGTGTTTATAAAATGTAATATCTTCAACTAAAAGTAAATATGAAAAAGACAATTGACTAATTACCGTTAATTTTATTATATTAATGTGATATTTTCGGGTATATATTAATGATTGTAAAATTTGTTTCAAATTAAAAAGATAACGTATTTTAGTTCGAAAGGACATATTAATGATGGAAAGATATGATACGATTCGTGTTTTTAGGTTTTTATAAAAGGTAATGTTTTGACTACTTACCATTAATTATATTATATTATTACTTATTTTGGATTGTAAGATTTGTTTTAAATTAAAAAGGTAACGTCTTTTAGACTTTTAGTTCGAAAGGAAATATTAATGATGGAAATATATGATACAAATGATGTTTTAAGTTGTTATTAAAAGGTAGTATTTTGACTAATTATCATTAATTATATTATGTTATTACTTATTTTAGATTGTAAGATTTGTTTTAAATTGAAATAAATTGAAAAGGTAACGTGTTTTAGACTTTTAGTTCGAAAGGAAATATTAATGATGGAAAGATGTGATACGATTGATGTTTTTAGTTGTTTATAAAAGGTAGTATCTTGACTAATTACCATTAATTATATTATGTTATTACTTATTTTAGGTGTATTTATTTATTTTTTTTATAATAAAGGGTAAGTAAGTAAATTCACGAAGTACCAAAAAATAGGTACCAAAAAACAGGTACCAAAACTTTTAATATTTCGGTTTTTATATAATAGTATAGATTTTATTAATAATTGAAAAATATGGTACGATATTTTCAGATATATATTAATGATTGTAAGATTAGTTTTAAATAAAAAAGGAAACATATTTTAATTCGAAAGGAAATATTAATAATTGGAAGATATGATAAAAGGTAACATCTTCAACTAAAAGTAAATATGAAAAAGGCAATCGACTACTTACCATTAATTATATTATGTTAATATTTATTTTAGGTGTTTAATATATATTTTTCTTTATAATGAAGGGTACATAAGTAAATTCACGAAGTACCAAAAAACAGGTACCAAAAAATTAGTACAAAAAAACAGGTACCAAAACTTTCAATGTTTCGGAATTTATATAATAGTATAGATATATAAATGTATATTATAAATACATATTATACATACACTATTTTATATATATTATATATTATATATAAATGTATAATTATAAATACATATTATACATACACATATCTTTGAGACATAAGATATGGAAAGATCGAGAAAATAAATTGTCATGGATGTATCGGTATTTTTTAACTTACTTACACAATTTTTTTATTTTTTTGTTAAGCAACTTATTTAAACTATTTTTAATTTTGAATACCCGAAAAAAACACGATCCGATCCGAAACCCGACGGATTTGGATTTGGATATTGAGTTTTGGATCCGAAACCCGATACGATCCGAAACCCGAAACCCGAAAATATTTGGATTTGAATTTGGATTTTGCAAAACCCGAGCCGAACCCGACCCGTTCCCATCCCTAGTGGTATTTGCTTTGTGATATGCCCCTGTTTGTGTGACCGTCTCCCATGTTAGTAAGTAAATTACTTTGGATATAATTTGTAAGTATAAGAGTATATGTAAGAGTATGATTACATATTATCAGTTATGCTTTCGTGATTAATTGTGATTATTATTTATAAGAGTAATATATTTTGATTTGTGAGCACTTGTTTTTATATTGTGAGTTGAGTATCCATTTTATATTGTCTCATTCGCTATGTCTCATTATTCTTTCATTCAGATATTCATTTTTATTCTTAACTTGTTCATCTATTTAATTTGTTCAGCTTGTGCATCGATTTATATCTGTATATGAGCCTTTCGCTCACTGTCGGTCCTTTTGTTCCTTATTTCTCCCGGCAGGTGATCATATTTAGGTGGGCTACTTATTGGAAAGAGTGCGAGTTGCGATATTTGGAAATTTTAGGTGTATTTTTAATTTATGAATTGTAAGACATTGGAGTTTAAGAAGTTGTATCATTTTATTCGATTTTTAGTGGATTTTAGAAATAAGTGTATTTGTATGGGATTTTAAAATACCTCTTTCATTTCTCCGTCTACTAAAATAATGTATTAACCCATGTAGGATGTAGCAATATAAATTTCATTTCACTTTAATTTTAAGTAAAAAATTCTCATTTAACCTGTCACTAATCACTATAACAAAGAACCATAAAGAATCAAAAAAACATCATCAACTACAAAATTACAATCTTTTCTTTTCCTCATTCATATTTGCTATTCCTTTCCTTCTTTGTTTTTTAAGGTTCAATTTCAGATATTCAAATATATACACACTCTGTCCCAGTGGGTTCGAACCCTTTATACATCTTATTACCAAGATGAGAGAATTATCTGCTGTTCTTGATTGTATAACAGAATACAGTGGGATTTTTGGCCATACAATTAATAAGTAGTTCTGAGCTTTAGGATCCTAGTTTACAGAAGAAAAGCTCAAACGACTTGAAGCACCATTACAAAAAAACGAGGATTTGTATATCCAAGGTACATGACTACCTCCATTGTAGACTATACCAATAAGGTCTGATATAAGGAGAAATGCAATCACTAATACCACTCTACCAAGGTTTCAGGTCGCCCACCGGGCCTGCATTCCAGTTCAAGATTTTCTCTCCGGGTTTCAAGAAGATGCTTTTGTCATGCGGAAGCTTTCGAGCAAGCCCATTTAAAATTTGATGAAAAGCATCCCCAGGTTGAGCAGGTTGTGGAAATAACATCGCCTGCTTCATTGAAGGATTTGCAAGTAACCTCTGCTTTTTCAAAATGACCTCTGGTGAAATATTAGTAAGTATTGTGTCCAAATTTGGAACATCTTTCTCTGCTATGTAAACCCCAATTTCTTCCCATGGAATTGCATCAGCAAAAGGCAAAACAATGTCATCTGCAATAATAACAGGAATACAGCCAAAGATCACAGCTTCAACTAACCTAGGACTCCATGGGGCCCATCCGAGTGGACACAAGCAGAAGATTGCTCGTTGCATGTCTTCATAGTAGGTAGTTGGGTGCTCTGTGGAGATGTCGAAGAGTGGATTGTCCTTAAAGTTCTCCCACACTGCTGCCCTTGCACCTCTTCAGGATAAGGAAAAAAAATTTGAACAATAATGTCTTGCTATGATATGAGAAATGATTAAGATTTCACTAGGATAATATGTCAATAAAATGCTTCATTTTTGTTTAACATTTTATTATTGATTAATAATCACCATAGCTTTTGTCATATCTTTCTATACTTCCATGCTTAATATTGTAAGATGATGCCCGTACACATTCCAAATCTAGCTTTTCAGATCGATACAGCATTATTAAATTGGTGGCTAGGAGAACAAATGTGTTTCTCAACAACCATCATTATAAATTTATAATTGCATGTCCATTCCAGAACCTATGATTGTTTATGTCTTTGCTAACGAACCTAATCTTGTAACAATAAGAGGTGTTCAGCTTACTTAGATACTTATTTCCACCTATAAGTGGAAATTAGACTAGCAAAACACCATCAAATGTGTGTGCTGTAGGTATTACCTCATATCAATTGCCTAGTAAAAAAATTCTAAATTACCGTGGTAAATGCATCTAAAGTGTATACCTTCAAATTAGATGAATACATAACTATTTGCGTTAGAAAACATGCAGCGTTTAAGATATGTACCTCGCATAATAACCACCCTCCGGGTCATTACCCACATCATAAAACAAACCTCTGAAGTATACAAAGATGGATCTAGGCGTGTTTGGAGGGATTAAGTGAGACTGCATTTTCTGGGGAGGAGCATAAGGTGGAACTGTGATGGAGCCTTCCTTTAAGCAAACATGATTTTTCTGTCCAAAAGTTTGAACCAAAGTAGCACGCTGCAGCAATGTAAGAATCCCTCTTTCAATTGCCTTCTCTTCCTGAGACAACACAGATCACATCAGATCAAGTTGGAGGGAGTGAGGGAGGGAGGGGGGAGAGAGAGAGAGAGAGAGAGAGAGAGAGAGAGAGAGAGAGAGAGAGAGAGAGAGAGAGAGAGAGAGAGAGAGAGAGAGAGAGAGAGAGAGAGAGAGAGAGTACAAGATAATGGAAGCATGCACCAAAGTCATGAGGAGTTATGAAGAAGTGATCAGCCCCTTCTGTCCTATTCCAGTAAGGCCAATTAGAAGAAATAAGTTGTATTGCACTTCTCATCATACGTGGTGATTTGAAGGGCAGAGGGAGACCATTAGGTGTCAAGTCACAGGTTGTATACACAGGAGTATAGAACCAATCAGCTTCCTCGGGATTGAGAGTTCGAACAGCGCTCGATAAGAGAAACCGATGCATATAAATTTCTGCAGCAAACATGTGTGAAAGGCATCTCGGATCCTTCTGTAAGATTTTTTTATTATATTTGCTTGGAAGCTCATATACAAATACTTTCAGTCTTCCCACGGGATCATCTTCCAAGACATCACCAGCACTACCTAGTTTTTGTAAACCAAGCAAAGTCAGAGACTCCGATATATTTTCAATAGCACGACAACTTCAGGATTGCCAAATTCTAAAAGCAAAAATTGTTCGACTAATTGTTCGATACAAGAATACATAAGGGAGGAAAAAATTATTAGCCAAGTTCATTTAGACAGTATCAAATTTTTCTAAATTTGTACACATAACTTACTGAATAGCAATTACTGCAAATTTTATACTTTCAACCAACATTAGAAGGCAGAAAAGAGGTCCGTTATTTTATACTATGATCCTAATAAGATACTGCCTACAAAAGATATGATGCAGGCAACTACAAATTATTTAATGATATAGTACAACTTTTAGAAACCCAGCTAAGCCTTAGACCTCATCTCAGATTCAGAAAAGTGAACAAAAATTTTAAGTCCCAGAAATGGGGACCAACAGATTAGCAAATATGATGAATTTTTAACATATGCACTCCAAGATATCACTCGTACAACTTCTACTCGTAATCTATTGAAATTTTATCCCTTTTTTCCATATCCGCCATCTTGCTAAGCATATATCAGAGATTCAGAGTCATGTATACTAGGTTTTTCCTTGGCGCGTAATCTCTACTGAAACCTGGAGAAAGTGAACGCAGCTGCCTGACTACACAGTGAATGGAATCTGCCTATTAGATGAAGAATTACCCCTTTGCAGTTGTCAAACCCTTTGACCAAACTACAAGTACAAAATGTTAAGCTGTTCCACCAACAACTACATAGCAGTCGGTCAGTATGCTAAGGTATCGGCCTTCACCAGCTAAATCAACTTTTAACTTTTTATATCAGTCCTGTAATGCTTTGCCAGATTTTAATACCAAAGGTTGGTCTTGAAGAGTTTCTGTTACAGAAATTTTAAGCTTAAGCCTTAAGACTTGTAGAACGATCAAGTGTACAAAGGCTAGCAAAAAACACTAGCCAAACCACTCTCACCATCAAATCCAGTTTCCAGTAGTGCTAGAAATTAAGATGATATAATTTCTATATAATTGGGTAACCTAAAGGGAAACAAATAGGGACTATATTTTGACATTAATACCCAACATATAATTCTATGTAATTGCATTTAGTAGCGTGAAACAAATGGGAGTTAATTCACAACCTTAATACCCTTACCATGCATAGATATCTGGTAATAATGAAAAAGGCGACCAAAGTAATCCATTAATAACAAGTTTCCATATATATACTAAAAGGAGCACCAACACAACACAGAAAGCTTGATGCAACTTAAGGGACCTTGCTATCCCAAGGTGTAGCAGTCAAAATAGTCCAAAGAGCTTTATCTTGATATGTGACAATCAACGAATGCAACATATAAAGAATATTACAAAAAACAAAAAATGTCCAAGTCATACAGTAAGCTGAAAAAATTTAGCACGATTAACAGTACATGTGCTAGTAAATAAAGGTATTCAAACCATTACCCCCATCAAATCTAACTTCCGATATGCAAGAAAGAATGATGACATAATTTTCTGCGGTATATAAGGGACTAAATTTTTAACAATTATAAGCAACCTCAGAAATTAAATTTACAGAAGAGGCCTTGGCCAAGGTTGTTTCAAAATGTTGATCATATGTACCTGTATCTATATGCACAAATGTCATCAAAACACTCTTGGAAGGAAAAGGATAATATCTATATATAAATACATACATTACAAATTCCAGTTTTAGATTTTAAACTAAAAGCAGGAACATAATCTAGAGGGGATTTTGATGCAACTGAATACGTTTTGTTATCCCATGGCACTGCAGTCCGAACAGCTCCCATATTTTGTACTACAAGGTTAACTAAAATCAGCTGGCTGACTCCACATAAAACCAAAATACAAGGAAACCAAAAGGTGCCCAGATCACACAAATACATAAATAATTTCTTATGAACAGACAAGTACCGACACATAATCCAAGATATAAATCTCGCCCTAGCATTGTAGCCTAGTGGAAACATACATTAGGTAGATGGTTCGAGTATCAGCGGAGGCACAACACAAGCATAAAATATTAAAACTTATGCAATTGACCATCACCAAATAGCCAAATACATATCTTCACACACACACAAACATACATTAAAAATCTGAAATGGAATGATAAAATAGCAGCATACCACAAGAAACCTACAAATCCTAGATAAAAACTCTAAATCAGGAGAAAAAATATAAAATTTATAGAGAAAGAACAAAACCAGGTACCTGAAATCCGCTCAGTTGGACGCTCCATAGCATGTATACTCATAAAAATTGAAGAACAAAGAAGGCCAACTAAACCCCATCTCCAATTTCTCATTTTCTTGAACTTGTATTGCCGCAAAAACTAAATCTTAAAAGTGTATTCTGAGCTACAAGCACTGAATTGGGGGCAACATAAACAACCAACAAGGGTTCAAAACAGTTGGGATGTCATCACAAAAAGTAGTTGATAATAGCCCCCCTGTCTGTGTGTGTGTGTGTGTGTGTCAAGAAATGTATATTTTTCAAGAAATGGGTAGTGTTGAAATTGCTTCAAGAAATACTAGTTGGTTTGGTTTTGGTGTGATTGGTTTTCAAAGAGCTGTCAAGTTATAATATTATTAATTTATTATTATTTAGACAAAACAAATGTAAAGAGAAGCTGAAAATCAGGGCTGTTAACTTGTTAATTGTCTATTGGGCCATGCTGCCTGTATACGTTATATCTGTCCGTATGTATATGCTTTACAGTTCAGCTAGTTTTCCATTTTAAGAAGGAAATCTTACTATATTTTCGGGGTGTGTATTAGTGATATTTTTTAATTTTAGAACAATGTAGAATAATCAAGAATTTGTTTGATTAGTTAATCATGATTTGTTCATCTCGTAAAATTATATATGATCTTTTAATTTTAGTATCTAGACTAGAAGGAGTATCATTATTATTAGGATAAGAGTAGAGTAAAATTTAAGGTTATGCATCAAAAATATTATTTTTTGTAAGTTATTTTTAGATTTTATCATTTTTTCCAAAATAATTTTAAAATATTCTTTTTGAAAATTTATTTTGCGAAAATATAATTTTTTATAAAATATTTGTAAAAGTACTTTTTGCAACCAAAATTAACCAAATGCAATTTATTTTTTATCCAAATTGATGTTGATTATTTCATGTTTATATTTTGGTAAATTTGATGTTGTAGTTGGTGGTAGGCTTTAATTGATTTTGGTGGATTGTAAAAATTTTAAAAATGAATTTATATATGTGATCGCAGGTTGCATGATGTAGTTATATATTTGATTGCAAACAATTACATACGTGGTTGCAGAGTTATAAATGTATTTTTATAAATATTTTATAAAAATTGGTATTTTTGTAAAATATTTTATTTTAAATAATGCGTTTGCAAAATAATTTCGGGATTTAAATATTTTTAAAAAAACCTCAAAATCTAAAGAAGATAAGTTGAAAGGATTAAAATAATGTAAGATGAAATGTAGATAACACAAAATTAATGCATAAAGAATATAATTTTTGGGAATTGTTAAATACATTCCAAACTTTACTATTTAAACTGGGTGATGGCCCTAAATACCCACCTCCCAAAATATTTGGTCAAAAATACCAATTTTCGGGATGGACGGCCCTATTTACCGAAGGGACACGCATGTGGGAAAGGAGTGTCCAGACACTCCTTTGACATATGCGTGTCTTTCACAAAATTGCATCTGAGCTCGTGAACAGTTGCTTCAGACACGCATGTTGAGCATGCATGACAGGCGATGCGCATGTTGAACATGCGTATCTACAGCAACTGTTCATCGTCCCCAGAGCTCTGCCGGCGCCGCTGTTATCGACAAAACTTCGACAAGTTCGTTTGTACTGTACAGGCATCGACAACTATCGTACTATATATCAAACAAATCGTCTCCTCCTCCTCTATAACCCTATAATCTTCGATTTTTGTTTCTTTTGCTAGATTGAAAAGAACTAACTGAAGCTCCATTTCCGATTTCGTTGTTCGATCTATTCTTCCATGCCCTTGCGGGGCCTAAAATCATCAAATGAAGATGTAAAAATGTAGAGGAAGGCCTGTGCATTCTTTTGTTGTAATCAGTTGTTGTGGAAGTTGCCGGATTGTCAAGAACGGACATCGGCGATTTTTGAGACGATTTTATGGTCAGAGCACGCCGGAGCTTGTTTGTAGATAATGACGTCATCTGACGTCATCACGCATCTATGAGATGCGTGACCCCTATTGCGCATTTTAGAGATGCGTGACTCGTGTTGCGCATTTCAGAGATGCGTAACACATAGGTATATCGGGTCGCTGCTCCCGCACATAGGCATATCAGGCCATGGGGCTTCAAATCTAGGCATTTTGGCATTTTCTCATTTAAACTCCACTTTGATATTTATATTAGTTAAATGTCCATCATTTTACTATTCAAGTTCCATAATGTTCCATCATACTATGGATATTTATGTAATTTTATATGAAAATGGAGCTTAAATAACAAATACTTGAAGCTTATTTAATTTATTAATCCCTTTCTACTTTTTTAGATGTCTCTTTTAGAAAAAATAACCCAAATATTTTTCTTTTCTTTTTCCTAGATATTTTTAATATATTTATTCAAAAATTACTCTTATATGACTCCTAAATATTTGTCTAATATACATACACAAACTCAACTAATTTTAATGTTATGAGTAATTCATGAGTTGTGATGTTGAGAATAGAATTTGCATATACTTCTTGTAATATCCTGATCTTATAAAGGATTTAGTACTTTGTATAGGATATATAAGTTAGTCAGTATCCGTAGAGTTTTTGTCAGGAACCGTGTGTCGAGGATAATGTTTCAGGAACTATAGTCAGATCCTGATATGACAAGTAAAATCCTGATGGGATGTCAAGTCCTGATACGATGTGAGATCCTGATATCATATATACTTCTGATGATGTCATTATGCATGCTACGAAAACTAGAAAGTACTATATTTCAGGATCGATTATTTTGAAGAACAGCAAGAAGTATACATGAAGGAAAATGATTAAGCTACTAGAGGAAACTATCAACTTCAAAACAGAATCCTACTATGAATTGATTATTTCTTTCTGTTATTAGTTGCTAGGAAGCATTATAAATACTCTCTCTAGCTATATCATTGTAATAGAAGCGTAAGTTGTGGTTTGTGAAACGTCGTGAGTATACGAGTGAACAAACACAGAGAGAGATTTGTATTGAGAGCAACTGCTAAAGGTATTTGTACACCTTTGGTAGAGTTTGTATTTGATCTTATTAATACAAAAAGTTTGATTTATTCGTTTGTTCTTGTTTATTAATTATTTGAGTAAAAATCAGACACGATTACTTTCAACCCCCGTTCTACAAGTTATTCGAGTTAACAATTGGTATCAGAGCAGGTTGATTTCGGATAATCAAAAAGATCTGCAATCATGTGTGGTTACAAGGATGGTAATACTAAGATCCCTATGCTCAAGAGAAACGAATATACTCTTTGGGAAGTGAAGATGTTGCATCACCTGGAAGCAACAGATCCTGATTATCTTGAAAGAATAAGAGATGGACCTTTTGTTCCAACAAAGATTGTTGGTCAAGAAACTGTTGGAGGAAAAGTTGTTCCAGAGCACACAGCAGAGAAGCCTAAATCTGAATGGACAGATAAGGACAAGGAGAATGTTCTTAAGGATGCTAAAGTGAGAAATATACTTTTCAACAGTCTTGATTCTGTTCTCTCTTGTAAGACTGCTAAGGAGATAGGGGACAATCTAAAGGTTCTTTGTGAAGGAACTAAACCTGTTAGGAAGAATACGAGGACACTTCTCATACAACAGTATGAGTACTTTCAATACAAGTCTGGTGAGTCACTTACTGATACCTTTGATAGATTTACAAAATTCATCAATGAGATGGCCATGCATAGTAAGTATTATGACTTGGAGGATATGAATACTAAGTTCATGAAAGCTTTGCTTGATTTCTACAATGAGAAGATATCTGCTATTGAAGAAGCTAATGATTTGGATGTAATATCATTAGAGGCAGTTTATGAAAAACTAATGGCTTATGAACTTGATAGGCAGTAGAAGAAGAGCAGAAATGAAGGAAAGATGAAAACTGTTGCACTTACTGCTCAATCTGTATCAAAGAAGCTTCCAGAAGAACAGGTTCAACCTACTGTAAAGGACATACGGAAGAAGAAAAACAAAGAAAGTTATGAGTTAGAGACTACAGATACAGACTCTGACAACAGTGATTCTGATACAGATGTGTAGGAACTCTTTGGTATGTTTTCTAAAGCTTTTAAGAAAGGAAGATTCAACAGGAAAAGATTTAGCAAAAGACCTTTTCAACAGAAAGAAGAGAAGAAGAGTGACAAGGGCAAAAGTACAATCATCAAGCATGATAAGGCAAAGATCAAGTGCTTCATCTGCAGCGAGCTTGGACACTTTGCAAGTGAGTGTAAGAAGCTTAGGAGTTCTGGAAAAGATAATGCACTCATGGTCACACAAAAGGATTGGGCAGATTTCAGTGATTCTGAAGATGAATTAGATTATGACAACATTGCTTTGATGGCAAGTGCTTCAGATAAATCTGGTTCTCCAAAGAAAACTTCTCCATCTTCTGTTAAGGTATCACTTCACTCTCTTAATTCATTTGATATCTTAGATTCTGATGAAATTAGAACTATCCATGCTGAGTTTAAGAATCTTATGACTAAATTTAGAATTCTTACTAGTGAAAGAGATGAACTAAAGATTAAGAATGATGAATTAGTTGGTAGAAATAATATTCTTGAATCTGAGTTAATTCAAATGGAATATTATAGGTTAAGTTCTGATAAGGCTAAGCATGATTATGGTGTTATTCTTGAGGCTTATGACTATGTCAGAAAAGAACTAGAGGAAGAGAGAGATAGGTTTAAATCTTGGAATACATCTTGCAAAAAGACTCATGACATTATTAACAATCATATACTTGGTAAGGTTTATGCCTTAGGTTTTGACAAGGATAAGAATGAAACTCCTGTAGCTATTGTCTTGGATAATAGAAAAGTAGAAGCTAGCACATCTAAATCTGAAGGTAAGAAGAAAGTTTCTGAACCTAAACATGTTAAATTTGTTGATTCTAATGGTATCCCAGTTGTACACAAGAGAATTAAAATAATAGTTCAGATGAGAAAGTGTTAGAAAAACCTAAAAATGCCAACATAGGCTTTCTATCTAAGTCTCAGTTAAAACAGAGACTTGAGAGTCTTTCAGAGTCTAGCAAGACCAAGAGAGATAGGAATGGAAAAGAAGGTATTAACAAAGAGAATGATTACAAGAATGTACCTGATGCACCTAGGAAGAAATGCTATAAATGTGGTAATCATAATCATTTGGCCCTAGATTGCAATCAGAAACCTTCTTGGAAAACTGAGTCTAGATTCCCCAAGACTCGGAAAATTCAATACCAACCACAAAAAACTTGTTATCATTGTGGTAGTTTACTTCATTCCATTTATATGTGTAGAGAATATCATGAACTGTATTATCACTATTATTCTTTGAAATTTGAAACTCCTAGTCACAAACAGTTTGTGAAATCAGAGTCTAAGGTTGACTCTGAAACAGTAACTCAAAAGTAAAATCTTCAAAGCCTGTTGTTTCTAAATCTAGTAAGAAAGGATCCAATCAAAGTTGGGTCCCAAAAATTTCTAACTAGTTACTTTTTGTTTGCAGGGCACAGGAAAGAAGCATTCAATTATCTTGGACAGTGGATGCTCTGGACATATGACTAGAAAGAAGTCCCTGCTTACAAAGTTTGAGAGGAAACCTGCCCAGTGATATCTTTTGGAGATGGCAACAAAGGAGAAACTCTGGGATATGGCTCAATTATTTTGGGGAATGTCATCATTGAAAACGTAGCACTGGTTGAAGGGCTTGAAACACACACTTTTAAGCATAAGTCAACTAAGTGATAAAGGTTACCTCTTTCACATTTGATTGGTTATAAATGTAAACTCATAAATTTCACATTGCAAGAACCAATGAACAAAAACTCTATTTCTTTCTCTTTTTTTTTATCACAGAGAGATTTCCCTTTTTTCTCTTTTTTTTAATTTCTTTTTTATTCTCTCAATTTTTTCTTGCTTCCTCCTTTTTTTATTGATTCGAGTGACTTTATTGAGGTGTCACGAAGAAATTGCCAAACCAATCCAATTCTCACCCAAAATTTCACACAATGACAAAGATATCCCCACACTTAATATTTTACCAATCTCATCTGTACATCACAATAATCTACTAGTCAATCAAGACAAGAAAAAATAAGTAAGCTCAAAAATTAGATGGTGATATACGAAGAAAAAAGATATAGGCTCAAGGGGGCTTACTAAGGATTATTTTTAAGGGTACTGTTTGGGAGAATACGGTTAATCCTAGTGCCTTTATCATTTTTCCACAATACATAATATCAATATGCACACGACCTGGTTTAAAGCAAGTTCTAGAGCAACACATGCAATGACGAATAACTCACCACAAAAAAATAGATTGATAAAAAGATGTATCAATCGCAAATTAAGGCTCAAGATCTCACTAGGTGATAGCATGCCATACTTATCAAAATTGATAGTGACGTACATGCAAGTTTTGAATTTTTTGCAAGCACGTACAAGACATCATCATGTATAAGGTATTTTACGCTAAGGAGACATATATATGACACTCGAAAAATAAGCCTACATGGTGTGTACTTATCATTATTAACATGCTATTTTGACAAGGCAGTCAATTTTTTAAGTTTCTAAATTTTTTTGTGCTTTTCTAATTTTTTTTAACTATCCTAAAATAAAATCTAAAAAAAATAAAAAAATAAAAAAAATCTAATGTCCTTAAAAAAAACTAAGAAAAGAAAAAAATTATCCTAAAATTAAAATTATTAAGGATCCTAATTTTTTTTTAAGTTATAAACCCCTCCCCACACCTAAACGGATCATTGTCCCCACTCCCCAATGAATAATATTCATAAATATATACAATTAAATAAAAAATCCTAAAAAAATACACAAAGAAAAAAAAATAATAATAGAGTCCACTTCTAGAGAGGACCTCATTATATAGAGAATATGAGAGAACCATATATTTTTTCTGATTCTACAACAGAACCAATTTTTTTTCCAAAAATATTTTTCCCCAAAAAAAAAAAAATTGACATCGCTACGTGGCAGTGACACGTGGCGGTGCCACGTCAACAGTGATGACGTGGCAGCTAATGTCAGTAGTGCCACGTCAGCAGTCATGCGACGTCAGCATTGATTCTGTTACAAAATCAGAATTTTTTTTATAGAACCAAAAAAAAATTTCTTTTTTTTATAGAACCAAAAATTAAAACTTTGATTCTACTATAGAATCATATAAAATTAGTAGTTCTCTCATATTCTCCATATAAGGAGGTCCTCTCTAGAATAATGGCCTAATAATAATATACAAAAGAAGGTTAAAATTATTCCCCTAATGCCTCATGAAAGGGTCCGTTTGGGAAATCTTATTTTTCAGAAATAAGTTACTTATCCTGAAAAAAAGTTAGGAAATATGTACTTTTTTCTGAAATAAGTAACTTATTTTTGCAAGATAACGAATATTAAACTCCCGATACACATTTTTTTTCTAAAAAAAAGTATTTAAATACTAATTTTTTCCGAAATAAGTAACTTATAAGTTGATGAGTAGATTTGCCAAACACCCCAAAAGTGTCCTAAAAAAAATATAATTGTTGAAGCTCTCCTTGTAGTGTGGTGAAGTCGCAGCTAAAATTGGAATATTAAATTCCCAAAGCGAAACTTGATAGCTAGAATGACTTGGTGTAGTGGTTATTCCCTTCATCCCTTGTTCCTAAAAGCACGTGGTCCTGGGATCAAGCCCCATCAGCTACATTGTTTTTGTAAAAAGGGCTGCCAAGACTTTATAAAATATAGAATGCAAATATTAATATCAGTTGCAAGCCGTTGGTGTGGTTTGCATCATTGTCTTCTATGTAGGAGGTCAAGAGTTCAACTCCCCAGTCCAACATTTCCATATAATTTTTGGAAGGGAAGCTGCTCCCCTTGTGACGCGCGGGACAAACTTGCTGTTGGCACACACAGAATGTTGCACAGAAGGAAATTGAACTCATACCGGCTGTAAATGAGTCGATACGTTCACGAACAGTTCGGTGTCCGGTTCGAGAAAAGTTCGATTCGAGTTTAGTTTGATTTGAAAATGAGTCGAACATGAACACGATTTTAAGGTTCGTCTCGTAAATGAGCTGAATTTGACGTGGTACAAAGCTACTGACATATTAATGGGCTGGATCAGTTAAATGGTAACTGGGTTGGGCTTGTAAGCAAAAGAAAGCATGTAACATTGTTATCTTCATCCAGACAAAATCGCACCGCGAAGAAATATCACGCACTGAGGCGCACGCGGGACAAACTTGTTGTTGGCACACACAGAATGTTGCACAGAAGGAAATTGAACTCATACCGGCTGTAAATGAGTCGATACGTTCACGAACAGTTCGGTGTCCGGTTCGAGAAAAGTTCGATTCGAGTTTAGTTTGATTTGAAAATGAGTCGAACATGAACACGATTTTAAGGTTCGTCTCGTAAATGAGCTGAATTTGAGCACGACATAGTTCGCTCGAAGGTTCGTAAACAAGTTTGATTATAAAGTTCGTGAACAAGGTTCGTGAATAAGCTCGTTAATAAGGTTCATGAATGAGTTCATGTACAAACTCGATATATATACTTGTGAACATATATTAACAAAATAATATGTTAGTAAAATTGGATTAGATCTAAATAATATACATTAAGGTGGGTGTGTGAATGTGTATAATTATCAAAAAAAAGTATATGCAACCAATTCATGTGTGAATGCATACGTGAATATTTACGAAATAATGTGTTAGTTTATTTTATCTATTTATTATTTTCTTTTGTTAAATTTATACATTATTTTATTATAAATAATTATATTATAACATATGTTACATTGTAAATGACAACGTTAGTTGGCTGTGTATTAACTAATTTTGATCTAAATTTGACTCCGAGAAATATGTTTTCGGTTTTCGAGGTTTTATCCCTTACTTTTTTTTATTTCAATGCTATAAAAAATTTAGAAATTGTTTAAATGTTCGTAAATATGAGATCATAAGCAGTATTTATGAGATGTTGAGTTGGTATTCATGAGACTTTCGTGACTAGTAGCTTGTGTGAAATGTTCGGGAACAGTTCGCGAACAGTTCGCGAATATGTTCGTGAATAACATTTTTGTTAATGAGTCGATACACAAACAAAAATATTGGTTCGATAGTAGTTCGAGCTCGAGTTCAATATATTTTTAACAAGCTGATACACGAACAATCAAGAGTTCGGCTCGGTTCGGCTCATTTACAGCCCTTGATACCGCGATATACTTACATAACTAGCTTCCAAAAATTCGTGCATTGCAGGCTTAACAAAATCACCCGTGGTGAATTTAAATGACTAGGTTCCAGAAACTAACGCACGAGCGTCACATGCCAAACTTTGAAGGCGCTACATCAAATACAAGCATCAGGAATTTTAGCACGCCTCGTATGGGCAACATAATATCTCTGTTCGACTGTTCATCATTTTTTTCAAAATTTGCACGGCTGCTACACGAATTTCAAATCTAGTATGTAATTTTTATTCAACTTTTTTTTTTCTGCACCAAAATCTTTTTTTAAAACCCGTAACACTTCACACAAAATTCATCAAGGCACCTTATGGGAGTAATAAAAATATACAATAAAAAATATCTAAGCTAAAAAAAATACAAAAAAAATGAAATAAAAGTTACTAACCTTAAAAAAATCATGGGTTACCTCCCAAGAAGCGCCTTTCTTTAACGTCTTTAGCTAGACATAAAAGTGGTATTTTCGCTTGATAATTTCACACCGTAGTGTAAAATTAATGGCCATTTAATTATCTTCTTTGGCATCACGTCCTTGATGACATAGTTCAACCTTCTCCGCTGCTCAAAAGAAACTAGCCAGTACATTTGCGAAATCTCCAACAACCATTCTTCCTTGGGTTTCTCCCCAATGGAATGATCTGGACCCTTGCGAAAGAAGGACCTCTAAATCCGACGACCTTGACTGAAAAGCTCCAAATTGGGTCAGTAGCTGGCTGAGTAGTTGATAGACCAAATAAGCACAATAGCTATTTAGAGCCGAAGGAGGGGCCGACGGTAAATCTACAGAAATAATCATGGACAAAATCGGAGATTTCAACCTTCTCCACTTCTCAAAAGAACCAATTGCAATGTCCACTAACAAAGTTTGCACGTCTACAGAGCACATATTATCACAAAAATTTGAAATATCTCTTCCAACTTTCTTGTCCGGAGGTAATTCTGCTGAGATAATGATAGAAGATGTTGAAGATGAGCCCGAATAAACCTCTTGAGAATGAGAGGACATCAACTTCAGTTCCAAATCAGGTGGTTCTTTGATAGAGGCTTTTGGAGGTTTAACTTCTGCAGGTAGCACTTCCAGTGACTCAAAATAATGCACTTTTTCTGCATCTTGTGAATTAACCTCCAACAAAGTTAGATGCTCCTCTTCATTACTCTCATCTCCAGAATCTAGAATCATGGGCTGCTCCGATGGATCTTCATACAAATTATGCTCTAATTTATCAGAAACTAGAACATCTTCTATTGGTATTATTGAAGATTCCTCTACATATCCTTCATGAACAAATGTAATTTGAGAGACCTCCACCACATTTTCGCTTTCAACAATCACGGGTTCTGAATTCTCCTTCCCAATAACTTCATGATAATCAGTATCATATGGTAGATAACTAGGCATTTGATTCTTTACCTCATCAACTGGCTCCTCAACTTGATTCCCTATGTTTCTCAACAAATTTGAATTATTCTCTATAGCTTTCATCAGCAAAGCTTTTAAAGAACTAAATTCAACTTCTTCTTCATTCTCTTGTTGTTGAGGTTGCTGAAAACTTGAATAGCTAGAGTTCATTGATGAAGTTCCAAAATAAGAACCTTCATTGTTCCATGAATTTGTGGGAGGTTGCATCCATGACTGATTGCAAGAATCGGAATACGAGCTACTCCAATTTTGATTACCCTCAAAGCAAATTGAATCCAAATTAAAAGGACAGTAGTCATAGGTATAGGCACCGCAACAATAAACAGACGAAACATAGTCAGCTTGGCTTCGTGGTTTCCACATAGGTTGATTTACTCCCATGCCCATATTCTTAAGCATCTCCGACACAGAAGATAATCTACTCTACAACGAAAGAAGTTCTTGATCTCGTGCAACACACTCTTCGTCATAGGCCATATCCATCGCATATGGAGAATACATAACTCTATGTTGTTAACCTAAAAAATAACAAGAATTATCAATGTAAGCTCCACAAAATAAACCAAACTGCAAGATGATTAATCTTGCAATAAACACTATAACAGTCCCCGACAGCGGCACCAAAAACTTGTTGCGTAAAATATAGATGTGCAAGTGTACACAATCGCAAGCAAGTAATATAGTAGTAAATACCAGATATCGTTCCTCAAGGACTGCAAATTTGTATTAATTGCAAGTAATATCTAACAATTCAGTTATCGAGCACAAATAGTGTTTGATGATTTTTATAACTAAACTAATTATAAGAACTAAATTAACCAACTAAATTATACCGGAGTAGAGAATTTAATGAGTTTTAAATATGAGAAGATAAGTCAGGATAATTACTTCCCCCTAACACGTGAAAATCGGTAATACAGTTGCATAACACAGTAGCAAATTCACAATTTACTAGCTAGAATTCAATTGTCATAGATTTCTCTCGAAATCACTATAGTATAATTCCTATCAAATAAACTAACATATGTCTATGCCAATTTACTCTTCAGAATGTAATTATGCACCAATTCACAAAGCTATACATGGTCACAATATATGTCTATACCGCAACACTATTATAATCAAAAGATATATAAGCATGCACCACTCAAGTCTTATGTCAATTAAATATAACCCTCTCGGTATTATAATTAACTCGTTAACCTGCTAAAGTTGATCAGACATAGCAAGTATTAGCATGAAAAACACTTGAATGAATAAACTGTAGAATCACATACAGTACTATTTAACAAAACACCAAAAATCCCATGCTAGGGTTTCATAAAAATCCCAACTTTATTAAATTATTTCATAATCAAACTCTCAAAATCACCCAAAGTTAACCAACACATAATCATAAGAAGAGATAAAAAGATAAGAGAACACAAAGCCAATTGAATGTCTTCAATGGCTGAATTCCTCGTTGTTAATTGCTTCTTCTCCTCTTCCCTTGTGCGGCTACTTCTATCTTCTGTCGTATTCTATTAGATCTGATCTATTCTAATATTAATATCTAATAAAAGTATTTTTAATTATTTAATATATTTACAAGGAGATTTCCCAATCAAAATTGAATTCTAATAATAGAAATTCGTAGTTGACTTTTTGACTCAGATTCTTGGCTGATTTGGCTGGGATTTAAATTCAAGACCACTTCAAAATTGAAGCCCTTCTCATAAGCTTTCCGTGGGCTATTGAATCGTCAGAATCGGACTTATAGAACTCCAGATATGGCCCAAACAGTGCAGACTGCGCAAGCTACCCGGAAAATCCGAATTTTAATCAAATTAATCTCCAACTCTTGCTATTTAAACTCCAAGCCTTCTATTATTATAACTCCTTGATTCCTACAATAAAACATTAGAATTTTTTAAATAAAAATCCAAATCAATGCAAAATAACTTAAATATAGAGACAATATTAATATTAAATGCACGCTTATCATTACCAATCAATCTTTGACAGTGAAGGATGCAAAATCTTGAATATGAAGAATGGAGACATTGTTCTAACTGGCCAGAGACATGGTAACATTTATGAAGCCAGCTTCAGTGACACATCTAAAAGAATTGTCAGATGTCTTTACAATAAGGCATCAAATGAAGATAGCTGGAATTGGCATAAGAAACTCTCACATCTTAACTTTAAGAAGCTTAATCATCTTGTAAAGCACAATCTAGTGAGAGAGGCCTACCTCAGGTGAATTTTGTGCAAGATGGACTTTGTGATGTTTGTTATTTTGGTAAACAGAGAAGAACCACTTTCAAGAGCAAGACAGAAAATTCAATTACTGAACCATTTCACATGCTGCATCTTGATCTATTTGGTCCAGTGAATATTATGTCTATCAGCAAGAAAAGATATGCTCTAGTTATAGTGGATGATTACACAAGGTTCATATGGGTGTTCTTTCTTTACAAGAATGATGAAGCTCCTCAATAAATTATTGAACTTATCAAGAATATACAGAATAGCTCCGAATACAAAGTAAAAGTTCTAAGGAGTGATAATGGAACAGAATTCAAGAATTCTACCATGGAGGAGTATTGTGCAGACAATGGAGTCTCTCAACAGTTTTCTGCACCTGGAACACCTCAGAAGAATGGTGTAGTAGAAAGAAAGAACAGAACTCTTATAGAGGCAGCTAGAACCATGCTTGCAGATGCAAAGCTTCCAACCTATTTTTGGGCAGAAGCTATTAACACTGCATGTTTCACTCAAAATTGCCTTGGTAAACAGTCATGGTAAGACTCCTTATGAGATGATCAAAGGAAAGAAGCCAAGTGTGAAATATTTTCACATCTTTGGATGCAAATGCTATGTCCTGAAATTTCATCCAGAACAACTTGGAAAATTTTAAAGCTCAATCGGATGAAGCAATCTTTCTAGGATATTCTGCATCAAATTATATAATCTCAAAACTCACATTGTTATGGAATCAATTCATGTTGCATTTGATGGCAATTAAGAAATTTGGAATTCTGCAAACTGATGAAAGCCATGACAAGTTGGAATTTGAAAATCTTAAGGATTCTGAGATACTCTCCAGTGATGATGAAAGTTCTCAAATTGATATTTCAGTTACTTCTCAAAGGAATGCTACTATTGAGGGGGAGCAAATCAATCGAAGAGAACATAGTACTAGTCAGGAGCAGACTAGTTATTCAGAGTCTACTCCATCAGGAACTGATCCTTCAGGGACTAATGAAGGAAGATCAGAGGCTAGCAGTAGTATGGAATCTACTGATCAAGGGGAGCTTTTGAAGGCAGTGAAAGTTCTTCTATAAGAGATACCACTAACTTAGGGGGAGAATCCAGTAGGAGAAATCTACCACCTGTTAGAAAATGGACAAGGAATCATACTGAAGATTTAATTATTGGTGATCCAAATAGTGGTGTTCGAACTAGAAGATCAATTTAGAATGAATGCTTGTATAGCTGTTTTCTCTCAAAGAATGAACCTAAGAAGGTTGAAGAAGCCTTACAGGATCCTGATTGGGTAATTGCAATGCAGGAAGAGCTAAATGAGTTTGAGAGGAACAAAGTCTAGAAATTAGTACCAAGACCTAAATATAGATCTATTGTTGGTGCAAAATGGGTTTTCAGAAACAAGCTAGATGAATCTGGTATGATTGTAAGAAACAAAACAAGACTTGTGGCCAAAGGATACTATCAAGAGGAAGGAATTGAATATGATGAAACTGACAAAATGTATATAGTAGCAGCTGTGTATATATATAAGTATATAAGTGGAAGAACAAAAGAAGAGAGAGTAATACTCTGTGTTTTATATATGTTGTGTATTTATTACAATAAGAAGAGATCCTATATATAGAAACTAAGATGCCCCAAAGTCTAGAGGAGGTGCCTAACATATGTATAAAGTCATAGACGGTGCTGCTTGATGTTGCTGACTGCTTGATGTTGCTGACTGACTTTTGACACTCCCCCTCAAGTTGATGCATATATATCACTCATGCCCAACTTGCCAATATGTGGATGAAGCATCTTCTGATTTAAACCTTTGGTAAATATATCAGCTATCTGGTCCTCTGATCGTACAAAGTGAATACCAATGGTATCATTATTGATCTTCTCTTTTATGAAGTGTCGATCAATTTCGATATGTTTGGTCCGATCATGTTGAACTGGATTATGTGCAATGGCAATAGCGGCTTTGTTATCACAATGTAGCTTCATTGGAGTTGCAGATGCAAGTCCCAATTCTTCTAGAAACAATTTTATCCATAATAATTCACGAACACCTTTAGCCATAGCTCTATATTCTGCCTCATCACTAGATAAGGTAACCACAGGTTGTTTCTTGCTTCGCCAAGTAACCAAATTGCCACCAACAAATGTACAATATCCTGAAGTAGATCGTCTATCGTCTTGACACCCGGCCCAATCTGCATCTGTATAGCTTTCAACCCCGAGATGATTGTTTTTAGTAAACATTACTCCTTTTCCATGAGCAGCTTTAAGATACCTTAATATCATATAAACTGCATCCAAATGTGGTTGGCGAGGATCATGCATATACCTACTAACAATTCCCACTGCATATGATATGTCTGGCCTTGTATATGCAAGGTAGATTAGTCGACCAACTAACCTTTGATTTTGAGATTTCTCGACACTTTCACCAGCATCTCCACAAAGTTTATGATTTGCTTCTATTGGAGATTCTGCAGGTCTACATATCAACATCCCTGTTTCATTCAGAAGATCAAGTGTATACTTCCGTTGTGAGAGGAAGATACCACCTGGACTTCTAGAGACCTCAATACCAAGGAAATACCGTAGTTTTCCTAAGTCCTTCATCTCGAATTCAGAGGCAAGCTTGCGTTTAACATTAGCAATCTCACAGGTGTCGTTGCCGGTGATCACAATATCATCGACATAAACAATCAACACTGTGATTTTTTCATCTCGTCTTTTTACGAACATGGTGTTATCTGAGTTGCTCTGTTTGTAGTCAAATTTAATCATTGCTCCCTGAAATTTGCCAAACCAGTCCCTTGGAGATTGTTTTAACCCATAAATAGTCTTCTTTAGCTTGCATATTTTCCCAGTGGTCGCAGTAGTAGAAAAACCCGGTGGAATATCCATGTAAACCTCTTCTTTCAGGTCTCCGTGTAAGAATGCATTTTTTACATCCAATTGCTGAAGTTCCCATCCAAGATTTGCTGCACATGATATCAAGACTCGAATAGAGGCCATCTTTGCTACTGGAGCAAAAGTTTCCTGATAATCAATCCCGTAAGTTTGAGTATACCCTTTTGCTACGAGTCTCGCTTTGTACCTATCAATCAGCCCATTAGGTTTCTGTTTCACAGTGAATACCCATCTGCATCCTACTACCTTCCTTCCAGCAGGAAGATGAGTTAACTCCCAAGTGCCATTATGTTTCAAGGCATTCATTTCCTCCATCATAGCATCTTTCCATTTAGGATCACATAAAGCATCCTACCAAGTATGCGGAACAGAAACACTAGACAAGGATGATACAAAAGCAAGTGAAGATGGAGATAATGCTTTATAAGATACAAAGTTTGAGATAGGATGGTTAGTGCAAGAGCGTACACCCTTTCTTATAGCAATAGGAAGATCTAAAGTAGTATCAAGAGTATTACCATTTTCTTGCTCAAACACAGGAGATGCAGGATCTATCTCGAGGTCAGAGGTCTCTGGATGCGTTAAAGTGGTGATATCATTTCTTTTCCGCCTGGAATGTGTAATCAAATCTGGAATATCCAATCTATTTAGATCATCTGACTCATTACTCGTATGTGGAGGAATAGATAACCTGTTTGAACTAGTGTTTGGAATAGGTATATTAATAAATGGAAGTGTCTGTGACTCATCTGTTGCTTTACTATCAAGACTGTGTCGGTTTATCTCCCCCTGAAGCAAGGAGGAGGAACCCGGAGAGAAATAAGAAATGTTCTCCCAGAAACTAACATCATGACTGACAAATATGCGACGTGATGGAGGATGATAACATTTATATCCCTTCTGAGTTGGTGAATACCCAATGAAAACGCAGCGGAGGGCCCGAGAGTCAAGTTTATCCCGAGAGGGAGCATGATTATGAACAAAACATACACTCCCAAATACTCGAAGGGGTAGTGGGTGTGAAGAAGGTGCAAGAACACAAGACAACGGTGTTTTGAATTTTAGGACACTAGAAGGAAGACGGTTTATAAGATATGCAGCAGTCATGACTGCCTCTCCCCAAAGATATTTGGGAACATGCATTGTTAACATAAGCGACCGAGCAACTTGTTGTAAGTGACCAATTTTCCTTTCGGCTACCCCATTTTGTTGAGAAGTTTTGACACACGAAGTTTGATGAATTATACCACATGTGTCCAAATAAGATATAAACGGGCCTCCATATTCAGTACCGTTATCACTCCAAAGAATTTTAACAGAAGCACTAAATTGTGTTTGTACCATGTGGTGAAAAGATTTAAAACACTCAAAAACTTCACTTTTTTGTTTAAGGAGATATACCCAAGTAAGCCTAGAATAACAATCAACAAAGACAATAAACCATCTATACCCATCATGTGTAGGATGTCTAAATGGACCCCAAACATCAGTATGAATAATAGAAAACAAAATAGAACTTCTTTTATTTCTGGATGGATAAGATGATCTTTTA
This sequence comes from Kitagawia praeruptora, assembly GCA_037693485.1. Classification (NCBI taxonomy): domain Eukaryota; kingdom Viridiplantae; phylum Streptophyta; class Magnoliopsida; order Apiales; family Apiaceae; genus Kitagawia; species Kitagawia praeruptora. The sequence goes on along the minus strand of CM075345.1, from coordinate 41,622,386 downwards.
TGTTATGCTAGTTCACATGGTTCACAAAAGAAATCTTCCTTCTTACAGTGTTTTACTAAGGCAGGGAATAGATGTGTTAAAACACCAAAAGATGGATGACCTAACCGTCTATGCCACTGATACAAAGATTCAAAAGCAGAATTTAACTTGGATGACACCTGATAAGTTGAGGGAGAAATAGAATTCCCTTCCATCACATAAAGTCCATCTACCACTTTACCATTGCCAAGGACCTTGCCTGTCGACAGATCCTGAAATACACAGTGGGAGGAAAAAAAGGTTACTGAACAATTAAGATTTTCAGTAATACGTTGAACAGATAATAAGTTTGCCGTTAAGGAGGGAACATGTAACACATCAGATAGTGGCAATGATGATGAGAGGCAGTGAGAAGTGCCTTGTCCATGAACAGGTACAATAGCTCCATTGGCAACACGAATATTGCCGGTTTCACCATTATATGTTTCTAAGAAACTAGAATTTCCAATCATATGTGCTGAGGCTCCGGAATCAATAATCCATGAATTATGACATTTATCGGAGGTAAAGTGACAAGATGTACCTGCATGAGCAGAATTAGCTGTATGTGGAGTGGTGTTCATTTGTGACATTAATTGCCGGAGGGTGTTGACCTCTGAAGCAGTCATCGTCCCTGTTGAAGAATGAGACTCACATTCTGATGCAGCATGATGGGCACTAAAGGGAATTCCTCTACCCGTGCTTCTGCCAGATGAGGCACCACGGTAACCACCTCGGCCACGCCCTCCTCGTCCTCGAATTCTGAGATGAGGGTGCAGGATAAAACATGTTTCACGAGTGTGGTTTAACTTCTTGCAGTAGTCACATTGAAGACTGGATCTTTCACCCATTAAAGCCATTGGTACCTGTTCAGGTTGTTCTGGCTCAGATTGCTGAACATTTCCAGTTAAGAGTGCAGATCGTTCAGAAGAGACAACTGGAGCCATACTTTGCTTTCGACTTTCCTCTAACCTGACACGACCATAGGCTTCTTCCACAGTAGGAAATGGAATTTGTCCAATAAGTTGATTTTTTATTGAATCATACTCATCAGACAATCCATCAAGAAACTTCATCACTTTCTCTACAGCCATCATCTTTTGATATTTTTCTTGATCTTCAGCATGTTTACACTCAAATATAGTGTAATGTCCCAATTCACTCCATAATGATGTAAGCTCAGAATAATACTGAGCTAATGTGTGGTTTCCCTGAGCCAATGCCCACATCTTCCGTTTGATCTCATATTGCTTGGCTACATTTCCGGAGAAGGAATACGTCCGAGTGAGAGAATTCCACACATCTTCAGCGGTATCAATGAAGATATATGTTTTCCGAATATCAACCTCCATAGAGTTAGATAGCCATGAACATACCATGGCATTTTCGGATTCCCAATCATCGAAGCTAGTATCATTTTCCAAAGGTTGCTTGGCTTTCCCATTGATATATTTCATCATTTTATGAGATTTAAGTGCCATTGTACAAGCTTTGGACCATTCAAGAAAATTCTTTCCATTAAATTTATGACTTACGTACGGAGTACTATGAAATCCAGATTTCCTGTTACTCATAGCACTACTTTCGGAATTATTGTCTAACACCCTACTCTCGGATGTAGTATCTAAAACTTCCACCATTTTATATTTAAATAGAGAAATATCCAATCAATAATTATTGATCAGAATATACTAATATTATAAGTGTATATCTACTGCTATCTTATCTCCCTAGACTAATATATAGCAGTTTAATAGCAGTCTTTAAAGTAGTCCAGCAGCAAGAACAAACACAACAAATTTCAACTGACAGAAAAATCAAAATTCTCAGATTCAAAAAAGAATACCACGTTTAGATTCGGAATGATGAGGAGAATAAGAGTCCCTGAAGTGACATCGTCAGAATCTGGCCGGAATAGCCTTCACGCGCCGGTGCGTGGGCGCGTCTGGCGGCGTGGCCGCGCGTACGGCGGCGCGTGAGGGCACGTGCGGAGGCTTTTTTCAGTCTGTTTTTTTTCTGTAATCTCCTCTTCTCCTGCTCTTTTCAGTGGTATATTTGTATTTGTGTTTGGTTGTGTTTTGAATTTCGGATTTTTTAACAGATGGCTCTTTTTTCTGTTCTGGGCTTTGTGTTTCTGGGCTGCTGTTCTTCTTATTTGTCCCTAGGATTACACATGCTCTGATACCATGACAAAATGTATATAGTAGTAGCTGTGTATATATATAAGTATATAAGTGGAAGAACAAAAGAAGAGAGAGTAATACTCTGTGTTTTATATATGTTGTGTATTTATTACAATGAGAAGAGATCCTATATATAGAAACTAAGATGCCCCAAAGTCTAGAGGAGGTGCCTAACATATGTATAAAGTCATAGACGGTGCTGCTTGATGTTGCTGACTGCTTGATGTTGCTGACTGACTTTTGACAGAAACCTTTGCCCCTGTAGCAAGATTGGAAGCAATCAAGATGTTTCTTGCATTTGCAGCTCATTCAAAGTTCAAAGTATACCAGATGGATGTAAAGAGTGATTTTCTAAATGGCAAGCTTGATGAAGAAGTATATGTGGAGCAACCACCTGGTTTTGTTAATCCAAAATTTCCAAATCATGTCTATAAACTTGACAAGGCACTCTCTATGGACTACATCAGACACCAAGAGCATGGTATGAAACCTTATCTAAATTTCTTCTTGAGAATGGCTTCACAAGTGGTAAAATTGATAAAACTCTATTCTTTAGAAAGGTTAAAGGTGATTTGCTTTTAGTTCAAGTTTATGTTGATGACATCATATTTGGTTCTACTAATGACAAGTTAAGTGCTAAATTTAGCAAGCTTATGCAGTCTAAGTATCAGATGAGCATGATGGGTGAACTTAATTTCTTTTTAGGCTTGCAGGTCAAACAGACTGAGACTGGTATTTTCATTAATCAGTCTAAGTATATCAAAGATCTTTTAAAAAGGTTTGACTTTCAAGATTGTTCAGTTACAAAAACACCCATGGCAACAGCCACTAAGCTAGACTCTGATCCTAAGGGAAAGAGTGTGGATAACACTAGCTATAGAGGCATGATAGGCTCATTGTTGTATTTAACTGTATAATGTTTTCTACCTATTTATGTGCTAGATTCCAAAGTGATCCTAATGAATCTCATTTAATTACTGTGAAGAGAATTTTTAGATATCTCAAGGGAACTCTAAATCTTGGTTTGTGGTATCCTAGAGAATCTGTTTCTCCCTAATTGGCTATTCAGACTCTGATTATGTAGGGTGTAAGATAGACATGAAAAGCACTACAGGTACATGTCAATTTTTAAGAAACTGATTGATATCTTGGGCAAGCAAGAAGCAACAATCTGTCTCAACCTCAACTGTAGAAGCTGAATACATTCCAGCAGGTAGGTGTTGTGCACAGCTCCTTTGGATAAGAAATCAGTTGATGGATTGTGGTATGACACTTAGTAATATTCCTATGTTTTGTGATAATACTAGTGCTATCAAAACTGTAGAAAATCCAGTTCAACATTCAAGGACTAAGCACATTGATGTCAGGTACCATTTTATTAGAGAACATATTGAGAATGGTACTGTGGAACTTCATTTTGTTCCTACAGACAAACAACTTGCAGATATTCTAACAAAACCACTTGATGAGAACACTTTCATTAGGTTGGTAAGTGAGTTAGGAATGTTAAATTTCTAGATTCTTAACATTTGCACAAGTAGCAAGGTATATTGTTCCAGCCTATAAACTTGATATTTATGTCAGGATCTATATTTGAAAGATAATTGTTTAGCTGTAACACTTTGTCTTGATAAATTACAGTATGATAGACTTGTTAATAATCATCAGGATCAGGATTACTATCAGGATGCTGACATCATCAGGATTTCTACGTCAGTATCAGGATTTTGAAAATGTTTAGTCTATGACATAATGTTTCAATTCCTGAAGCTTATTGTTATTCAGTGATCTAATTATGAGAATTGTTAAGTCTTTTGTAGTTAGGTTTTAACACATGCATACTGGTAGTTTATACTTTATTCAGATCTTCTAGTAATTAAACAAACATGAGACAAGTAGATAGAGAAGAAATCTTGTAATTTCATGACTAAATTGCAATTTGCAACCCTTAGGTTCGGACCAAAGTCAGTTTGGTACTAATAGTTTGCATAATTGCAGTTTGCATCCCTAAGAATGTTTGGGCGCTGCAAATTGCACCCCTTTCATGTATTTTTACCAAAAACCCAGGGATAATTTGGTAAATTCAGAATACTTAATTACATTTTGATCCCTAAAATATAAAATGTTGCATACATGAACTCTTGAACAAAAAGTTTTGAATTTTCATAAATTTTTTCGATTTTTTCCTAATTTTTTTCGAATTTTTCCTAATTTTTTTCGAATTTTTCCAAACGATTCACAGAAAAATTCGAAAAAAATTAGGAAAAATTCGAAAATTTTTATGAAAATTCCAAAGTTTTTATTCAAGGGTTCATGTATGTAACATTTCATTCTTTATGGATCAAAATGTAATTAAGTATTCTGAATTTACCAAATTATCAGGGGAAATTTTGGTAAAAATACACGAAAGGGGTGCAATTTGCAGCGCCCAAACATTCATAGGGATGCAAACTGCAATTATTCAAACTATGAGTACCACACTGATTTTGGTCCGAATCAAAGGGTTGCAAATTGCAATTTAGTCTAATTTCATTAATTAAAAGCATTTACATACATGAAAATGAAATACAAACTTCTCTTTTGTCTAACTTCTATTGATAATCCTATTCTTGTCTAATGTTATGGCTAATGGCTTTTGCTTCTTCCGTGCTAAGATAGAGGACGAGGAGCATGCCAAAATCCATTTGGGGTATTCGAACAGTCCCATCTGCTCTTGGATTTCTTCTCTGGATGACTTGAATGAGAGCAGCTGGCACAGCTCCATGTTTATTGAGGACTGATGGAAAAATGAATTGCATCTCCATCAAAATCAGACCCAGCCTCTTCACCAAAATCTTCATCCTCAAGGTTTGCAGAGGTTAGAGGGAGATTTTGTTCAACTGGTAGATGTTCAAGAGGAGGGTTTTGGATATTGTTTGGGTTGATACCAACCATATCTAATTCGATGAGAAAAGTCAACTCTTCTAAGAGATAGTCCACTTGCTCCTAATCATCAAGAGCATAGAACTCCTCAGAAGAAATGAACGGAAAGTTTAGGTTCATATGGATATCTGAGTTGAAAGCCATTGAAAAGGTTTTGTTTACAAAAAAAAAAACTTTGATAGTTTTGGAGTGACGAATGGCATTGGACGTCAGTTGTTTTTATAAAAAGACGTGAGAAGCTAAACAGTCGTTTGGAGGTTATCAATGCAGTCAGTCATTATTATTGCACGTGACTGTATTTCTTGTATTTTCAAGAAATGTTAAAAGTATCTAACCAACTGATTTTGTTCAGGATTAATGTTTATTTCTTTTTCAGAAAAAGAAAAATGCCACGTATGCAACTCCATTTAGTCTCTGGAATCAGGATGGGATTGATCAGGAATTGGAAGTGTGATCACATCAGGATTTGTGATTATTGTTATTTAGAAATCACATTGAAATTTGTAGTTATCTTGATGAGAAGATCACATCAGGATAAGGAAGCTGATCAGTATTGATTTTCAATATTTAATATCCTGATTATACCCTGATTTGTTTAATTAAAATCAATTTTGGATTTTATTTTCCAAAAATCATGGGTAACTGTATTTTTCAGGGACTACCACCTGTCAACCTACGTGTAAACGTGGGTTAGTGGGTCTGAAGAATTTTTTAAACATATTTGTTTTGAAACTGTAATTGTTTATTGCTTTCTTTGGTTTCATATTTTCTAAAAGTAAAAACATTCTCGAGTTCTAAAAATCACTAATCAATTTCAAGATTTCTTAAGTTCTTTTCAGATCAAAATCAATGGCTGCTCAAAGAAGACTACCCAAATCAGTAGCTTTCAAGTTTGGTGACTTCGATTTTATGACGAACAATCATGTTGCAGTTATCTACAATAAGGAAGGGGTGTCAACTGATTTTCACCCAGTTATGGACTTTATGGTGAAAGGACCATTGAGTTATGCCTTGACGACATCTCCACAAATTAATCAAGCTGCTATTTCATATGCTTGGGAGAATGCTGAGGTAATTGATTCTATTCAGAGTCAATCAGGTAAGATTGTTCTACACTTAGGACAAGATTCGTTTGACATTACTGAATCAGTTGTTAATTCAGTATTGCACTTACCTGTTAGTGTGAATTTTGAGAATGAACTATCTGATGATAATGCAAGGACTATGTTATCTGAATTAGGATATAATGGACCTCTAGATAACATGAGCCAGTTAAGGAGACCTTTTCTTAGAAAAGAATGGTCTTTCTTCTTTGACCAAATTGCTAAATGTTTTACTGGTAAATGTAGTTCTTTTGAACAAATTACTGTTGTTACTTCACACATTGGATATAGTTTGCTTTATAACAGAGTAATTAACATTGGTCACATTATTTTAAGTCAGATGAGTATCAAACTTGGGTCAAGAGATCAATTAGGAAAATGGTTTATTATCACAGATTTATGCAATTGTTTATTAACCATTTAATTCCTAATGTTGAAGCTAGATTTGGTAGAGAACACTGTGTTTCTTCTTATATACAGCAAAAGAGAATTTTCTCTGACATTACAAAGAAGGACAGTGAAAAGAATTTGGATGAGATACCTGCAATGCACTATGTTCAGGTATTCCTTACAACTCATCTTCCTACTCTCTACAATTCTTCTTTCTTTTGTGGTGAAATGACTCAGGAATCTCATTTGGTGGAGAACCCCCCTGTGTCTACCCAAGTAACCCAACACATCACAGTCTCTGAAATAATTCTAGAACCAAGTTTTGATCCATAGCCTGTTGTTTCAAAGAAACCAACCTCTGGTGTTTCTCAAAAGGCATCAGTTGTAAAGAAGAGAAGATCTGTTGTTTATAGTAGTAGTTCGAGTGAAGATAATGATAATATATCTCTTGCTGAGAGAGCAGAATTGAAGGCTACAATTTGACTTTCTAATCTAGGACAAAGAGATGAAGGACCTAGTCATAACCAGGCTGTAGTCTCCCAAAAGACTGTAGTTCTTAAAAAGGGAAAACAGTTACTGGATCTTGTCTTTCAAAAGACTGTGTCTATTGAAAAACGATCTCATCCCAAGATCACTACTGAGTCTACACCTCTTGAGTCTTCTCAAGATAAATCTGTTACTCACTATTACAGGAGAACAAGGAAAAAGATTCGTTTGTCACCCACACACACAGAGTCTAGTCCAACTAACATTCTACAGGTCTCTACAAATGAAGCTGTATCTAAGTCAGCAACTGACAAGAGAGATCTCGATATTGATTCTTTATGGGAAACTACATTGACATACAGACTGGCTATGCAAGTTATTTCTATTAAAGTTAAGCTTTCCAGGGTTGTTCTAGATTTTCTGATTGAAAGAGTTCCTAAACTCTCATTTCCTGAAGAATATGGACTTCTACATCAAAGACTTGACTTAATGAAGATGCATTTCTATGTATCTGTCAGAAAGGAATTACGCAAGTCATTTGGACTTTCTAAGCATGGTGCACTTCAATCACTTCATACATATTTGTTTGACAAAGATTACATTATTGAAGATGCTCCAGCTCAAGGTGAACAAAAGGAGGTAGTAGATAGTGGAATGCAGTTAACAGGAGATACTATTGCACCAGTTGTGAATAGTAGGATAGATCATATCACAGTCACTGCAACACAAGAACCATCTAGTCAGAGGTTGGATGACTCAGGAACTGTGATGACTGATGCTGAAAGGTCTTTTGTGATGACTGAAATTGCAAGTGAAATACCCTATGCTACGAGAGGAATGACTTTGATTGATTTTCCTGAAGATCAAACAAAAATTGTTCAGTTAGAGTTTATCCATCTTGAGGGTGTATCTCAGCAAACAACACTTAAAGGCGATGACACATAGGTTTTGGTTCCTAGTGAAGTATTACTGAAGGCATTAGAGTCTAGTGTAGATTCTGAAAGTGGTATACTGGAGCCTGTAGCTTCTGAAAAGACAGTAGATGTTTGTGAGGGTTTAGAGACTATAGCAGCTCACTCCCTGGAGAAAACCTCAAGCCCCTTGCCATATGAGGAACCCTCTCTCCATGTGAGTTCATGTATAAAAAACTTCTTCTAACCCCTATTTTTCTGTAGGTCATGAGAGCACTTTTCTAAATTTGAGTGATACACTTGAAAAGATGGACATAGATCCACAAACAGAGAGGCTGGTTCCTGACCAGGCAAAAGGAGAGGTAGAAAGAGTGTTGACTTTAGATAGTCAAAGTGAGAATGAGGGTATGGATGATCAACTCCATAGTGAGTGAGAGAAAATTATGAAACCACCATTGTTTGATTTCTGGGATCAGGTTTTTCCTGAATCTTGGTCTGAAAATCTTGGTATGGATGCTGGTACTTATTCTTTTATTAAAATGTTTGAGAAACATGACTTAGCAAAGCACAATGCAAAGCCAGAAGTTAAAGCTCAGCAACAGAAAGAAAGGCTTGCAAGAATTATCAACAGAAGAGGTGAAATGCTAAGACAATCTCTTTCTCAATATGTACCACATGAAATTCCTAATGATCCTAGTATTCCTCTGTATGTACTTCCAATATCAGCTAGAATTGAGACACATGCAGTACCTGATCACTCTCAGGAGGAGTCAGGGTTTGTAAGTGTTAATACACAGAATACTGGTGAAGGACAGGATGATCATATTTCAGTTCCAGATCAGAAAGATGAAGATGTATGTAATTCTACTCAAGTACTGTTACTTGAATATTATCCTACTTCAGTAGAACATGCTACACAGGCAACTTCTTCTACAAAGCTCGATGATAAAGTTCTTTCTGAATCTGAGTCTGAAGATACAACGAGCACTTCCAATATTGAAGTCAATTCTGAAGCTATAAAGGATATTCAGAATTCTCAAATTGCTATTCAATCAAGACTTCAAATACTTGAAGATAACCAAGTCACTATTGTGAAGAATCAAGCAGTTCTGATGAATCTTCTTTGTTCTATCACTGCACCTCTTGGCATTCATGTTGCTGATGTCAAAAAGGGGGAGATAAAGATGATTAAGAGACAATAGACTAAAGCTGAAGTTTTGTTTGGGGAGATAAAGCAAGAACTGATGGTGACAGAGGTGAATCTCAACATGGAAGTGGTAAAGGAAAAGACACAGACACTGATACTGATAAATCTAGTCATAGATTTAAAGGGAAGCAATAAATCAATCAGTCAGAGTCTGCATCAAAATAGTTTAAATTCTTTTAAGTACCAGATACTATATCTACATCTGAAGAAAGGAGGTACTTAACTTCATGAACTCGAATACTTAAATTCTATTCTGGTTGTATTGTTAAATGTTTTGACATCAACAACTCAGATTTATGCTTCACATTATAAAGCATAAATAGGGGGAGATTGTTAGGAATAATTCATGAGTTGTGATGTTTAAAATAGAATTTGCATATACTTCTTGTAATATCCTGATCTTGTAAAGCTGAAGTTTTGTTTGGGGAGATAAAGCAAGAACTGATGGTGACAGAGGTGAATCTCAACATGGAAGTGGTAAAGGAAAAGACACAGACACTGATACTGATAAATCTAGTCATAGATTTAAAGGGAAGCAATCAATCAATCAGTCAGAGTCTGCATCAAAATAGTTTAAATTCTTTTAAGTACCAGATACTATATCTACATCTGAAGAAAGGAGGTACTTAACTTCATGAACTCGAATACTTAAATTCTATTCTGGTTGTATTGTTAAATGTTTTGACATCAACAACTCAGATTTATGCTTCACATTATAAAGCATAAATAGGGGGAGATTGTTAGGAATAATTCATGAGTTGTGATGTTTAAAATAGAATTTGCATATACTTCTTGTAATATCCTGATCTTATAAATGATTTAGCACTTTGTATAGGATATAAATGTTAGTCAGTAAACTGCAGAGTTTTAGTCAGGAACAGTGTGTCAAGGACTACATTTCAGGAGCTATGGTCAGATCCTGATACTTCAAGACAAATCCTGATGGGATGTCAAGTCCTGATACTATGATCGAATCCTGATAGGATGATCGGATCCTGATATCAGTTGTAATACTGATGATGTCATTATGGATGCTGCGGAAACTGGAAAGTGCTATAAAACAGGATCGTTGTTTTGAAGGATGACAAGAAGTATGCATGAAGAAAAGAGAATTACTATTGATGGAAACTATCAACTGGACGACAGAACATTACCATGTATTGATTATTTCTTTATGTTATTTGTTGATAGGAAGAATTATAAATACTCTCTCTACATCATTGTAAAGAGCATTCGTGAGATTTGTGAACATCGTGAGCATACGAGTGAACAAACAGAGAGAGATTTATATTGAGAGCAGCTGCTAAAGGTATTTGTACAGCTTTGGTAGAGTTTGTATTTGATCTTATTAATATAAACAAGTTTGATTTATTCGTTTGTTCTTGTTTATTTATTTAAGCAAAAATCAGACATAATTACTTATACTTGTATTCAACCCCCCTTCTACAAGTATATTCGGATTAACAGGCTCTATTGGAGGGGTGCAAAAAACAGGTGCGCCAGTATATAATAATACAATTATTATTGATTTTAAAGCAAAAATTTTGATTAATTAATTAATAGTATTTATAAAATTAGTCTGTAATATATAACTATACATTAAAGTATGATTGTAATTGATTTTTATGAAAATTAGCTCGTAATATATAACAATATAATTTTTGATTGACTTTCAATTAAAAGATTGATAAGTTAGTAAATATTTGATCACTTTAAAAAATATGTAATTTATGCATGTACTAAATAAAATAAATTTTTTATTTCAAAAAATTTGTTAAGTAACCACGATAAGTAAAATGGGAATGATATTATTAATTTAATTTTAGTGATAAATTTTGATTGGCATATATGTATATATATATATATTTATGAAAATTAATTCATAATATATAATAATGTAATTATGATTAGTTGTAAATCAAAAGGGTGGAAGATAAATATTGTGAAAATCGCTTAATATTACGTATTTGTATAATCCTGATTGATTTTAATTTGTAGTAATAATTTATTATAATTGTTTTTTGACATTGAAAAATATGTAATATAGGAATATGTTAAATCAAGTAACTACAACATTTAAATTATAATTGTTAACTAACCATGGTTAGTATAATAGGATGAGAAAATGGTAAATAAGGAAAACTTTAAATGTAATATGATTAGTCTAAAATTTAGGAATGACCTCTCATTGATCTAAAATAATTCAAAATTTTTTGATTGGATAACTACATCTGACTCTATATTTGGGTAAACTCAGGTATTATAATTATTATTTTATTAAATAGAGCCGCCCGTGATATAATTGGAAAAAAGAGATTTTAGTCAGATAAAATAGAAAATGTAACATGAAAATTAAAAAGGTGACATGTTTTAGATGAAAAAGGTAATTGATTATTTTATAATAATTATAATTTAATTATTTTATTATACTAAATAAAATTGCTCTTAGTGTTTTTAGAAAAGGAGAAATTAATGTTGCCAATGATATTTCTAGAAAAAAAGGGATTTTAGTTAAAAAAAATATTGAAAAGATGATACGTTTTAGTTGAAAAAGGTAATAGGTTAATTATTAGTATTATAATAATACTATTTATTTTATTAATTATAACCGTCCGTGATATAATTGGAAAAAGAGAGAATTTTGTGAGAGAAAAGAAAAAAGGTAACGTGTTTTGGTTGAAAAAGGTAATTGATTGGTTAATAGTAAGTATAATATAATTTATTTATTTTATTAAACAAAATTGTTCGTAGTGTTTTTAAAAAAGGAGAAATTTTAGTTATATAAAATATAAAAGATATTATGTTTTATCTAAAAAAAGGAAATTAATTGGTTATTGAAAAATAGAAAAGATAATATATTCACCTGAAAAAGGAAATCGATTAGTTAGTAAGATGAATTTTATCTGTAATTAAGTAAGGTTAAATAAGTAAAATCAACAGGTACCGTACCGACCAACCAAACTTTTCATTTTAATGTATCGTAAGATGTCTCGCCCGAATGAATTAGTTGGTACTAGAAATGTTAGAAAAAGTAAACGAAAAGAGTAACAAGAAGTGAAAAGGACAGAGACACTTCCCAACCAGAAAGCAAAGTTCCCATTGATGGTATACTTAGTGTAAGCGAGCTCTAAGATCACATCTTTTGAATAAAATCCAGTTCGAAGAGGAAATCCAATTAGAGATAAGCTGCCCCTGAGCATCATGGCATAGGTATAAGGGAATGAGGAGGCAAGCCCCCCCATCTTCCGCATATCTTGCTCATCCGACATGGCATGAATCACCGAACCTGCACTCAGGAATAGTCAGACTTCTGGACTTTCCCCCCGCAGGCAGTGGCGGAGCCACATTAAGGCCAGGAGAGGTCTAGGCCCTCCCTGAAATAAATATTTTGGCCAATTTTTTTTTTTTTTAAACATAGCCCATACCAAAGTTTTTAAAGTCCAGGCCCTCTCTCACAGCCTCTTGGTAAGTTTTTACTTGTTTTCATTTGAAATTCCTTAGATGATTTATGATTTTGTTGCTAATTATTCAATTGCCTTGTGTCTTTGTTTAAGTATATAATCTAAATATATTTGTTAGAATTGTTAATTTGTGATATTGATGATCTCCGCTCCCCAAGTGTTTGATAAAATGTTCCTTTGATTTAGTGGGAAAAAAATCCGCGTGCGGGATAAAAGTTTCCGCGCTTCGTGCGATGACCATTTTGGCCCTCCCTTACTCCGTGGGCTGGCTCCGCCGCTGCCCGCAGGATGGTTTTTATTGCCCTTTCCCATTTTTCCTTGGGCATGGAGAAGTCGAAGCCCCTGTCGTTTTTCTTTATTTTAACCAAAATCTCGACCATCCGATTCCAAAAGCTCAAAGTACGATCACGCTGTATCTTTTCGATGTCAAGAGCCAGCGCGGTCTCACCTTTCGTTCTCCAAGAAATAATTTCTTTTATTGACAGCCCTCCTTTTGGCTTTATATGTTATTAAACCTGGCAAATGAGATGAAGGAAATTCATAATTCATGAAAAAATAAATTGCAAACCACTTACAAGTGGACAGTCATACGCAACATATATGCTTTGTTTATATTTTAGTTTGGTCTACTTTGTAACCAACTTTCGACATCCTGAAACTCATAGCCCAAACTCTTAGCACGGGAAACATAGTGGTGGTATGTAAATGATTCTCCTGGTTCCCTCTCTAAATTTAGGTTTATACAGTCGTCGTGGCAGGATACTTACTACGATTGAGCCTTTAATTAGTGTTACTTGTGGGCAGCTTGGTGATCAATTTCTGAGTTATCACAATTTAAAGAATTATGGACCAACATATCACAATCTGATCAAAGGATCTAGAATATCACGTACTCCTTAAAAATGAATGTTATTTGTATTCATACAATAAGTGAATGAATTCGAATCTTATTTTATAATTCGAATGAGTATCGAGTCGAATCTCAGCACTTCTGTATTCGTTCAATTTTATATAGAATAACTCGAATAATTTTAGAGTACTCGATAATGTGTTTATTATACATATTCGATTAGATATCGTAAGTTATGTATGTATTATATATTATATATAAAAAAATATATAGAAATAATATTCTACAAATTAGCATATTTTAGTTTTTTTAAAATTAGAGATCCGATATTCTTAAATTTTTAATTTTTAAGATTATTCTGAACGAATTCGAATTTGAATATATAAAAATGAGTAGTTCGATACTCAGTCGAGTAGAATTGAATCTAATATGAACAATCATATTCGAATTCGAGTCGAATTTTAGCAAAATATAAACATATTAATTCGAATTCGGACCAAATCCGAACGAGTAATTATAAATTCAAATCGAATCTTATCACACTACTATTCACATATATTTGACTCCTTTTCACCCTAGTATCACCTGACATGCATAGTAATTTTATTAAATATTTTTTCTCGTAAAATCCATTTCAATGTAATAGTATAAACAATTAACTAGCGTAAAAACACGATAAATGATAAGATTTCAATTTAATCTCATATTCTTATATTCATTTACTTATTTTGTAATATTGTATACAAAATTCATTTACCAAATATTTTATAATTTGATTAGACTTCATTAAATTTGGATAAATGTTAATACGATAGTAATCACATATTTACTTTTAATTGCTTAAATATTAATTTAATGTTTAAAATGGCTTGAAATCAGCTTCATCAAAGTAAATATTTGAGTATAATATAAATAATTATATTAGTAAAATTGTCCATAAATAACATGAAAGTAGGTAATTCTTGTGATTTTAACGTAGACAGAAACATATCACACAATCTTTTAACATTATGTAATAGTCATCTTTGTGGTTCATATATACATACATATTTATACACATATAAATTATTTTGTTTTATTCTAATGCATATTACACAATATCAAAATTCTGTTTTAAAAATTAGGTAGTTTGGAAAAAACATTATATTATAATTTTGAATTATTTCTTATCTGAACTCACTGCGTCAAATTTTGGCTTCCGCCACATAAAGTATGTGTGGCTACGAACTTTACGTCACTGCTTAATTTTTCAGCCAAGTGTCACCAAAGGTCTGATCATTTTATGCCCCCTACGGACACACCCTGGGGGTGTGGCTGTAACTCAAAATAGAGTGATTAAAGTATACCTCCATTTGGGTCTGACAGCCCCCAATTTAAACTCAAAAGTGTGACTAAATACCAACTTGCAACCACAGGATGCGTAGTGGCTAAAGAGGATTAATAACGTGGCTACATACCAACTTTCATGAAAGGTTTAGTTTTGGTCGCACTATTTATTGGTAAATCGCAGTGTTACAGATTTCAAAAATCGGAACTATTCGGTTGATGTACCGATTTACGATTTATCGGGTGATTTGGTTGAAAAATCGGCGATTTATTTGCGAGTTTTACAAAATCGGCCAAATCGGTTCCAAAATTTTGACCGATTTTTCAAAAATCGACCGATTTCTGTAACATAGGTAAATCGTGACAAAAAGCTTTGATATAGCTACATTATATAATTTTTGTGTGGTCGTTTCATGTAATATACACTATTAAGAAACTGAATTTAGTCACAGATAATTGTAGTAACTATCGTTCTGGCTAAAACCTTTTTTCAGGCCCAATATAATATAGATTGCTTGTAATAAGTAGTGTGGCTGAAGAATAGTACTAGCCACACATACTTAAGGCCAGTCCAATCACAATACCAAAAGGCCACAATCCAATCCAAAAAGGCCACAATGCAAACAACTAAAATGCCAAAATACAACTAAGTAAACAAAAATGCCAAATTACCACAACCAAATTCCAAACTAGTCATAATCCATATTAAAACCATACTACTTTTTGGTCCCGTAGTATTGCAGAAGGGGGGGTTGAATGCAATATTGATAAAATCTAATCTTTAAAATCAACAACACTAATAAATATTGTAGATTATCAGTTGAGATATGCAAACATAAGTGGAACAAGATTTCTCACAAAATAAATGTTTTATTTATCTTATGAAGTGGTGCTACAACCTAGAGAAAGAATTCTCCAGCTGCGAACTTCTTGAGAGATACAAGTTGTTTCATTGTTGTTGCAGTACAGAAAGAAATTAGAGACATGTATCTAAACAGACTAAGATACTCTGTTGTCCCTTTCACGTGGGGTGTTGAGCAACTGTCATTTTCAAGTGGCAGCTCATTACAATTTGCACACCCATGTGACTTTCCTAAATTGCTATACAGATAGTGTTATCGTTACAAGTAAAGCAACCTAGATTCTTTCTATTTCTAGATAATACAATTCTAGTAGATGTGGATATATCATACTCTTTGAATTGACCAGCATTTTATTGTGATCTCTCAAGCATCTGTCGTAGTCTTTGCAGGTTTGCTACAAACGATTGAGTGTTACAACAAATCTGTTTCTTGAACATATAACCTGTCACGGGCTTTGACTGAGAAAAGTACTCAAATCAAATAATTCAGTGTGACAGTAACCTTAACCGCCAAGTCTGCTGTCGAAGGAATATTCAGATGTTGACAGTACGAGCTCCCGCCAATGTTGCTGTCGGAACTCCAAACTTGCTGTAAAGTGTGAGAATGTTACTGTCCCATGCTTCAGCCAATGTTGCTGTCAGATATAGCTTTGTCGTGACTTTGCAATATTTGTCTTCTTGTAACCTTACTGTCAAGAGTGTGACAGTAACTTTTATTATTGCTGACTTCTGGTTGTATTCCTTGAGGCTT
This sequence comes from Kitagawia praeruptora, assembly GCA_037693485.1. Classification (NCBI taxonomy): domain Eukaryota; kingdom Viridiplantae; phylum Streptophyta; class Magnoliopsida; order Apiales; family Apiaceae; genus Kitagawia; species Kitagawia praeruptora. Next base: position 41,605,916 of record CM075345.1, on the reverse strand, counting down.
GAACAAATGTATGAACTTCTCCCAAGACATACAATTATTACACGACAGCAATTATTTGATTACAAGAACATACTCTGGCCGTGACAGTATGCTCTACTTAGTAAAAACTAAGTACAGGGAAATATAGTTAAGTTATCTCAATGCTATCACCCATAAATCCCAACAATCTCCCCCAATTTGTTTTTATGGACAATAACAACAAATTTTACAATCAAAACGTGTTGGCAACTTAACTAACATAGATCAGAATAGTTAAGAAACCATAACTGATAAATTTTGAAGAATTTTGAACATGAAACTGATGAACTAACTACAAATCAACTACTCCTATAGAATGAGCAGATCAGAGATTAACTTAACTTTATTTTAGCAGTCTTCAGTTGTTCAGATTCTTCCCTCTCTTTTGAGAGCTTCATGTTTTGCCTTATTGAGGTCTTCAACTGAAGTCTTTTCTTCAGGTGATCTGGTATCATCTTCAATGTCTTCTATGTACCCTTGAATCACTCGAGAAGGAAATACTTCAGCATCTTTCAGATCAAACCAAGTTTCAAAATTATACGTGAGTGTTCTGAACTTCAGAATTCCTTGGATGATCTTGAATCTCCTTCCAGGAAAAGCATTCAGAGATGCTCTTCTCTTTCTGTCTAGCTTTGGATCTTCATCTCTCCTTTGATCAATTATTACCTCTATTTCCCAAGCAACTAGCATTTCGAGTTTATGACATGATCCAACAACTTTCCAATAGAGATCATTCATTACACTAGTCCTCAATTTGTGAAAACTATCAACATAGATTTCTTGCTTTTCATCTTTAATTCTGAGAGGATTGTCCAGTACACAGGGCTGATAACCTGCTTTCTCACTGCATAGCTTGTTGATTTTCTTGTAACTTTCCTTCAGTTGAGCTTCTAGGTCTTCAACACTTTGTTTGACAGGTTTGGTAGGTTGGGATGATTTAGCTCTAGCAGCCTGAAATGCTTGTTCTGCCTCATATTCAGCCATGCCAGCCTTTGTAAAAGGGCGATGTGCTTCTGTAAGGTCCACATCAGGCATTGGCTCACCATCTGAGCTAACTTCCAGGTCTAAATCATCATGTGCTCTCCAATCACCATACTTCTCATGAAATTCAGCATATCTTTTAGCATAGTATTCTTTGACATGCTCTAAGATACTACTGGAAACATCTTGGTCTGTTTCCATGAGAGTGATCATCCTTTCCAGAATGAAGAAATCAATTCTTCTCCTTACCCTTACAGATTTGAACGAAATGTCATATCCGCCTACCACATTTGAGACTATCTCCATAGTGAAGTCTGGTTCTACAGTTATGATTGTAGTTCCATAGTCTTTAAGAACATACTTGGATACACTGTTATTGACTGGGTCCAGTTCCATAGAGACAGATGTGATGCTCCCATCAATTGAATTTTTCAATAGTTCAGAACTATTTACTTTTCTCTTACCAATGGGCTTCTATGTCAAAACTACTCCATGCTACTTTTTCTTTCCTGCTGCAACTGTCTTCCCTTTTATTTTGGTTGTACGCCAGGCTTGTGCTCTAGTCTTAGTTCTGTTAGACGTGAAGTTCTTAACAAGCCTTCGTACTTTGACAGTTTCCTCAATTTGGCTCTTGACATCATCTTTCATGACAACATCTTTGACAGCTTCTCTGTCTTGGCTTTTGATAGTGTCCTCTTTGACAGCATCTTTCACTTGAGTGTCTCCGACCACTTTGACAGTATCCTTGTTGATAGTATCTTTATCCAGATCAAAGCATTCAATTACAAGTCTCAAGATACTTGCCTCCAAGGCCACAACAATCTTTAACTCCCCTTCATCATTGACAACATCTTTCTTTTCAGTACTGGGAGTTTCTTGCTCTTCTTGGGTAGCATCCTTCTGAGTTTGTGTTTCAACATTCCCAGAGGCTTCTCTTCCAGAACTCCTGATTTCTCCAGGTCCACCACTTCCTCCAATGTCATTCTCATCATCATCCAAATTATCATCATAGGTGCAGCTTCCTCCTACCTTGGCATCAGCATCAGAGATCAGCTTCTTTATGATTGAGCTAATATCCTCATCTCTTTTTGCCAATAGCCTGTGAATATCCTTCACAGCTTTAACCTTGTCACTGGTGATACTGGATTTGAGAATTTTCTTCAGCACTGTCATGATATAGACTCAGTGCTAAGTCCTGAAACTTTATCCAATGGTAAGAAATCCAACCTTCACTTGCTTATAGCAACCCCCAAACTGTGTTACCATAGACCCCTGTTTGAAGTTACCATAGGCCATAATAGGGCTATGGTAACACTTCAGCTGTGTTAGGTTCTCAGCAGTAACTATAGATATCTAAGGTAACATCAAAACACAGCCTAAGGTAACATAGCAAATGTGGTTACTAAAGACCTCTATAGCAACATCTTAAACACTCTAAAGCAACATAGTTCGTGTGTTACAATAGAGGATATAATTTTGCACATGGACAACTGTGGGGCCCACGTCTAGGTGGGATCCACAATCTATTGTAACACCCTCTTTTACCAATTGTAACACATTGAGTGTTACATAATTAAAATCATTTATAACTAATTTTAATAACAAAAAAAATTATGACATTTAAATATTAAAGAACCAAATTAATTACATTTCAATAACATCATCCAATATCATTTCAATAACATCATCTAGTACAAAACCAACCAAAAATATCTACCAACACTAGCTAATGAACAAAACATAAAACGTACAAGTACTAGAGCTAATAACATGGTATATTTCGAAAGATAACCGGTGTCAAGTTATCAAGTTTGATCGCACTAGACAAGTTATCTTCCATCCCTGGAAAGAACAAAGAAGATGGTAGTACTGAGGCTGGTGAAGTTGAGGTTTCCATTGCCTTGAGTTCTACCAGCTTACCATATACAGATTCGTCATACCCAACTCGCCCTATTAAAGAGAAGCACCCAGGAAGTTATAGGTCTAGTTACTGACAAGATGATCCACTCATAATAAAGATCAACTTATACATTATTCTGCTTTTTATCTTTAATTTGTTTCTTATCTCCTGAACATGTTTACCACAATCTTAGACATAATTTAAATATCAATTCAGCTTATATTGACATTGGCCAATTATAAGTAAGTGAAAGGTTTTAAAGGTTTCTGCAGTACATGGAAATAGCATTCACTACGCCATAGATGGCCTATCGCAACCTTTTGGCATGGGTGTTACCACTATGGGTGTTACCATAGCTATCAAAATTTTGACCTATCGCAACCTTTTGATTGTGGTGTTACCATAGGCACAAAAGTATGTTACTTTAGTTATAAAAGGTGTTACAGTGGGCTAACACCATGAGTTGTGTTACCATAGAGTATTCATTAACAAAATTTTTATTTAATTTAAAATTAATGATTTAATAATTATTTGACTTTAAAAATAATTAATTTTAACAAAATCATTGAAATAAACATTTTAAAACGTAATATTCCATCAAATATTTAAATTATTGATTTTTCATAAATATTAAATTTTGTTTATAAATTTCACATAAAAAGGTTTTAAAATAAAGTAATATCCAAACATTATTAAATTTTAACTAAATTCATTAAAAGTTTAATAAAGAAATTTTTATAAAGGTTAAAACATTTTAAGATGAATAATTTTATTTTTATGTTCATTAAATATTATTAAGCAAAATTTTAATATGCTTTTTTTTCTATATATATTATATATTTTAATATATTATTAATTAAAATAAAAATAGTTTTGTATGTGATTAAAAATATTTGAATTATATTACTTCAAATTATGTAAACGAATCATTTAACAAAAAGACAAAAGAAATCGAATATTTATGAAAAAATATATTGTTTTCCTAATTAAAAAAAAATCAAAAAGTAAAAGAAAAAAATGCAAGTTTGGCCTAAATATTGGTGAGCGTCAAAAATACCGTCCAACCAAATTTTAGACTTCGCGGTTTTAGACAAAAATTCAAATTTGTGAAATGTAAATTTTTTATAAATTGTGAATTATTACAAAATTATGAAAATAATAAATTTAATAATTATTAAAATAAATTTATAAACTTTGCAAAAAAAATAATATTTAAAAAAATAAAAAAGGAAAGTACGACCGGGGTCTTGTAGCTGAGCGGCAAATGAAAATTAAGGAGCGGCAAATGAAAATTAAGGGGAATCAAATTAGGGGAAAACAAGCATTTCATTTCTAGGATTAAACACTGGTAGGGGAAAATTGGGGGCAAATCTAACACACTTTTCACTTCTCTCGCATCACCTTCCACTCTCCCCCTTCTCTCTCCGCCTCTCTTCATATCTCCCCCCTATCTGACTATCTCTCTGTCTCCTGTATATATGTTTCTCGTAAATTATGATATCGTGTTTCTCGAATTTGGGTTATCTATCATGAAGATTTAGGGTTTAATTCAAGGGGTTGAAGGATTCAATTAGTATTCAAGCAGGATTTGGGTTCAATTGAACGGATTCGAGCTTTGAAGCGGTGTGCCTTCTCTAGTGTAAGTCTAAGCTGTTGTCTAGCGTTTCTTAATCATGGAAAGAAAAATTAGATGCTGCATTTTTTTAATTAGCTGGGTTACTAACTCTGTACTTAACTGCTTTATTTGCATCTTTTATTATCTAGATTTAAGCTGAATGCAGGTATTCCTTGCAATCTGGAATATAGGTAGAAACCCTGTGATTGTCCTGACCAATCAGTCTCTGCATCTTGAAATCCAGGTTTTATTGACCATAAGAATGACTTGTGTGAAATACCTGATATAAACGATTGTGGGTCTGTTACTTGAAACACTATCGCATTGTCCATTTGGATTCTCAATAGCTTCTGTTTGATACATATTCATATTAGAACAATGCATGCTTTAAAAATTTGATGTTTATATCAATTTTTTATATCTTGTCAGAGTGCAGAAGGAAGAGGCATTGAAATTTCGCGTTATAAAAACAAGTGAAGTTGATGAAATAGAGAAGGTACCATGAATTTCTTAATAGTAAAACAGTATAAGAGCTTTGGCTTCTTTCAGCATTGCAAAATCATTTTCTATAATGCACAACTGTGCACCTTGTAACACATTTTAAAAAGTTTATTTGTTGTTGCATAGACAACACGGTATATAAACTCCCAAAGTATTTGCAGAAGAAAAGTATTTGCACAGGTACTTGAACAGATAATTAACAAGGATTATTTACCCAAGCTTCACAGCCGTTCCTGGTGTTCCATTCACCTGCGACATTGGCTGGCTTAGCTGAAGACTGATGGGGGCATGCAAATCATACCTATTGCTGATGCAAAATGGAGTCCGAGGGCTTATGTTTGCTTCATTTGATGAGCTCACTGATTCGTTAACCTGGTGCCACGACTCTTGCTTAGGGAGTACATAAATTACTTCATTTTTCTTAGGAATGTATAAAGGAGGTACGTGTGCTATTTTCAGTGTGAATATCTTTCTTTGCAATTCCTTGTTCTCTTCTTGCACGAGGTTTACTTTTATATACAGTTCTATATTTTCCTGATGAATGAGATTCCCCTGGAATAATAAGATAATAGAATAATAATCAGTTCCTTTGGGCAGAATGTAATGAAAGGAAAGGTAGGGCCAGAACGTTGAGCTGTTTTGCATAATGACCTTGTTCAGTTCTTCTATTTCATCTGTTAAAATTTGTTCCTGTAGATAAATTACTGTTATTAATTATGCCTACTATTGGAGTTGTTAAATGAGAACATCAGAAGTACGCAAGATGATTGTGAAAGTCCAGTTGCAAAAGATATGATGCAGCTAGGGCCAGTTCGGAAAACAGATGGTTTAAGTAAGTTGATGAATTACATTTCATGAGTGATTAACAGATGGTCCAAGTGAGCTTGTTTTAACTGCCATCTGTATTCTCATGTTTTTCTTTCTCATTATTCGGTTCCCACTGCAAATACAGGTATTTACTCTTCAAATGCTTATCGTGGTTTTGCTCGAGAGTTCATCAAGGATTTAGAGAGGATCAGGTTACCTATATCTAAGCAGTAAGCATAACACTTTCACCAACCTTACGTGACGTTTTTAGTAGTCATATTATATTCTACTCTTTTCAATGTTATCCAAATGCGTCCTGTTACTTCAATTATTATGTAATGGCTTGTTATTGCAGACCCTGGACATCATTAAATCAAATGAGGATCTGGACATCATTAAATCAAGTGAAGATGTCAGGATTGCTACTTCTACAAAAATGCCAGAGCAAGGGACATGCGAACGCTGTGGCTATATAATCAATTGTCTTTTGAAATTTACCATGTTATTAGCTCAAGTACTTGTACGTTTTAAGTTTTGTTCATTAGCTAGTGTTGGTAGATATTTTTGGATGATTTTGTACTACATGATGTATTGAAATGATATTGGATGATGTTATTGAAATGTAATTAATTTGGTTCTTGAATATTTAAATGTCATAATTTTTTTTGTTATTAAAATTAGTTATAAATGATTTTAATTATGTAACACTCAATGTGTTACAATTGGTAAAATAGGGTGTTACAATAGATTGTGGACCCCACCTGGATGTGGGCCCCACAGTTGTCCATGTGCAAAATTATATCCTCTATTGTAACACACAAACTATGTTGCTATAGAGTATTTAAGATGTTGCTATAGAGGTCTTTAGTAACCACATTTGCTATGTTACCTTAGGCTGTGTTTTGATGTTACCTTAGATACCTGTAGTTACTGCTGAGAACCTAACACAGCTGAAGTGTTACCATAGCCCTATTTTGGCCTATGGTAACTTCAAAATGGGGTCTATGGTAACACAGTTTGGGGGTTGCTATAGGCCATCTATGGCGTAGTGATTACAATTATGTTGATCCTGGTAACTTCAAATGGGTAAAAAGTCAAAACTAATATATAGCATGGATAACAAAATGTCAGCTCTACAAATTATGAGAATTTTTTACTTTTTATTTTAGAATAAGATATCATCATAATAATCAGTGGGATTTGAAAGTCATACCTGTTTCCTCAGGCACAACATGATTCTCCCGGTGAGAAATGCCATGTTCATCCATCTTCATCATGCAATGTACTTGCATTGGATGACTTAGGGAAAAGGCCAAGTACAGCAAAAACTAAATCATCCATGGTAGACGTTATGGCTGCATAGAAGCATAGGATATTAAGATAGGCAACATATGATATGGATAGATATAAGAGAAGCTCAACAACCGGAATTATTCTTTTCCCAAAACAAAAGAAACAATTAAAACCAAATCTCCATGAGATGCAAGTTTAACTGTGTAGTAACTTTTACAATGACCTCTAACCGAAGGCTTTAAAAGGAGCTCTTATAATCTCTGGTTTACAAGATGTGGTTAGAGATGTCAACTTTAAATTGCATTCATACAGATATACATTCTGGCCCTGAATTTACTTCAAATCTCTTGTTGAGAATCAGAACTAGAGTGCAAATGCAATTACGCAACTGCTGTACAAGTATTATTAGGCTCTAATAACTTAGTAAATCACTAATTTTCGAAATAATGCAGAAAAGTATACAGGTCCAGTTTTATAATATACAATATTCGGGATTAACATATGTCCCCTGATTGGTATAGGCTGTCTTGTTACTCTTTTTTTTGTAAGCAAATTCAACAGGTAATACTGATATTGTTTTTTAGCTTTAACTGGAGGATCACCACAATGGATATCAAATGGATCAAGGTTAGGCAGACATTTGGAAAATATTATATTGCAGGGGAAGGGGGGCATTAAACTTTTTTATTAATCCGTTTGATTTTTTATTTTTGAGCACAGCAAACCAGAACATATGCCGCCACTCAAAATTACTTAGCATGGTTTCAACTTTGTGTAAATGACACAATAAAAACATAAAATACCTGCTAACCACATCACAAAGTAGCATAGATTGTTTTGATACCGTCAAACTCAATTTCATGAGGGCCTTTTAGGGATGTACTAATTTGTTAATTATTCTATAAATTATCTAGTATGCATGAATGCTTAAACAGCTAAATACGATTTTACAATATAAATTGTTTCCAAGAACCTAGACGACAAAAATTTGTTCCTTTTCTCTTGTTATCTATCAAGTGCTCTAGGAAGGGAAAAGGAAAAACACAAGAAAGATGCCCTCACAGCAATTACCTCAAGGCTTTCTCCAATTGCAGCCACCAGAACATTCTTCTCAGGATCCCATATTGTAATAACAGTTTCTGCAGCAACAGCCAAAACAGAACCATCGACAGAGTATGCAGTCATGGGCTTTTTTCTGCCAGGAAGATAGGTAAAATTACAGTGGCAATCATACAACTACACTAGATTACATAAACAGAACTCATATATATTCAATTAGCTAATTCAGACTCAAAAACTCATCAAATTCTTAATTTATCAATTGAGCCACAGAATAAACTCATCACATTCATAATTAATCGGTCAATCCACATTTCAAAACACTATATAATTACATAATTAACTAGCTAATTCACAACTAAAAACTCAATAGAATTCCACAAATATTTGTCATGTGCCTCATCTCTTTATATCAATTAACTGCCGCTTCTTTTAATATGGTATTACCAGAGAATTAGCTGCCGCTTCTTGATTATTCATTAGTGTCCATGGAGGACTATCATCTTCGTCGTACCATTCTCTGGAAGAATATTTATCTGCCTTTACCTGATCACAAATGTAATTTTCCACAAATATTTGTCATGTGCCTCATCTCTTTATATCAATTAACTGAGCAATGGAGAAGATACATAGATTTGATACAAGTCTAATAATTGCTTCCTGGCTATATCTACTGATTAAATATGCAGCTTAACTTAATACAACAGAAATTTGGATATGCTTCAAACAAATCACTTTATTATTCCCATTAGACCTTTCTAATCAAATAAAAAAAACTTCTTAACAATAGATTTGAGAGATAATAGTAAACAAATAAACATTATTTTTCATATGTAACCATGCGCAGTTCAGACATCATTAAATATAAGAAAATAATAAAAAAAACAAGCATGCATCACATCTTTTAAAAACAAACAATAAAGCGTGATATCACATAGTACACTAAAAACTCCACAAATGACTAGAATTTCTTTCGAATTAGGACAATGAAATGCTGTTTCGGGGATAGAGTTAACACTAATTACCTATTTGAGATCCTCAGCGTGAAAATGAAGTTGGCCGGTAAGAGAGGTAACCTGCCTCTGCAAACTCGGGATTAGTTGCTTTTCCTGTTTCAGTTCAGAACCTTGCTTCTCCAAAAGATCATGAAGTTGTGAACCCAGAACATCAGGGATAGAATGGCAGTCTTTAACGACTTAATCTCTTCCCTTTGCTTTAGACACAAATCCTTCAACTTCTCAACCTGCAATACAGAAGTAATTGCTATCAACTTACATAAAAACAAGAATTGTGGCACTATCCGGGTTGGGAGAGGCAGAGAAGGAAAGGTTGTCGGGAAACAGTGATAGGGGAGATTTTGAGATAAACACTTCAGTGAGTTGGGGATATACATAATAGGTATTGTAGGGCTGAATTTGTGTATAAAATTCAGGGGTCGAATACCCGAATATTGTAATCTCTTTTATCTAGTGTGAAGTTGTTGGTCTTGTGGATGTAGGCTAGGTCGAACCACATTAAATCTCTTGTCTCTTTTACTGTATTGTTGGTTTGTTGCTTCATTACTATCATGTATATTTGTGGGATCTAAGCGCACATATTTACCAAATCGCTTCCGCATTCGCCGGGAATCGGGCAGATTCCTAACAGTTGGTATCAGAGCTAGTTGTGTCTAAATTATTGGTGCCGAAGGAAAGTCGTTAAGAAAAGTGGTTGTCTAATTTGGCGCTATTTTGATGAAAGTGCTCCCATTGTTTCTTACACTTACCTGGCCAATTGATTTAGTTGTTTGGATTGGTTTGTGTATGCAAACGGGGACCATGGCAAGTATTGGAGGATAAAGGAAGTTTATAGGAAGTTTTACTCTTTGACAGAGAAGGGTAAAGGATATCCTAACCCAACAGAAGCTAGCAAGGGCTTTGAAGGGGAAGGAGGGAAAATTAATAAAGATGAGCGATGAAGATTGGGAGGATGCTGAGTCGCAATGCATGAGTACCATCAGACTATGCATTACTGTAATATTATCAATAATGTTGTTGACGAAAGCACGTCGAAGGAATTATGGTCAAAGTTGGAGACATTGTATCTCGGGAAGAACTTGACTACAAAGTTAAATCTGAAGCGCGAGTTATACAAGCTGAAGATGGCAGCTCAAGGCAATGTTATTGAGCACATGAATGTATTTAATGGTATTGTTGATCAACTTGAAAAGGTCGATGTAAAATTAGAGGAAGAAGATAAGGCCCTTATTCTTCTTACTTCGCTTCTGGAGTCATTCGATCATTTGGTCACAACCATTTTGTACGGAAAGGACACGTTAAAAATGGAGGAGGTTCAGTCAACACTTTTGTCAAATGCTGGAAGGAAGAACCCGGATGGTGACAATGACGGAATGACAGTTTTGGCTTTGCGTAGTCAAAATAATAGAGGAAGTGGTGTTGTATTAGGATCTACCAATAGCAGGGGTGAAAGAGTTTGTCCTAGAATCCAATCATGCATGTTGATTTAGGAAGAACTTTATTGTACTCTTATTTGATTGCATTAATATTAATAAAAGACTTATTTGTTTTTATTACGGGCTTTATCTATTTAAAGTGTTTTAAATAAGATATTCCATGGTTTAAAGTAAAGCTTCTAGAATTATAATGAGATTATAATAGTGAGATCTAGAAGATGATAACTCTAGACTTAAACAGTTCCTGATCATAGGATAACTAATCGGAAGTTAGTGAATCCGCAAAGATTGGTACATACTATGCTTGCTCCTTTCAGGAGGATGTCTGTTCTCATAGGCATTTGTGTGGTGACACTATAGCTAGTATGTAAGTGCTTATTAGGGAATAAGTTCACTGAACATGACTCGATAAGTTGAACAACTAATGGAGTTTACTCACGTGTCGATAGTTGTTCACTGAGTGATAGTTGTACAAGTGTCCTTAGACTTGAGATCGTTAGAGTAATCTTGTATATAATGAACTGTGCTTTGGTTTAGTCCTTAGTCTCAAGGACGTCCATTAGGTCTATTCTGGGCATAGGGATTTGTGTATGGAGATAGTTAATAATCAATAAAGGATCTACCCCTTCCAGTAAGGAAGTGAATATCCTATGTTATTCTTAGTATGTGAGTTCTGGAATCTCTGGCCAGAGTGTATGAAATTAAAGGAGTTTCTAATTTGCATTAATATGAACTTTGCATTATGAATAAGAAATCATATGATTAAATTTGATAGGCTTGACACGAGATCCATGCCTTGTATTTAATCGGGATATTGTAGGGTAGAAGGAATTGATTGTACGGTAACTAGTCACTGACAGGTTCTTGGTATTCTAAGCAGTGAATTCATATTATCCGGATAGTCGCGATATGTTGAGAAGCATCACTCACGATGTAGAATAAATATAATTAATCAATTAATTATATTTAATGAATTTTAGAATTCATATAAATAATAAATAAAAGTTTATTATTATTTATTTCTACTACCGGCTTAATATTGAACCTACAGGGTCACGCCATAAAAAGATTAATTTATTGATGAAGGTATTTTGAGAGAGCAAGTTGTTTCTAAAGAGTTCAGAAAATAATAATGATTAAAATAGTTTTAATTATTATTTAAACATTTTATAAGATAAAGTGTGGGATTTATATATTAATATATATTGATATATTAATTGTATTAAAACATAGTTGAGCACTATATATAGAATGAGATGAGAAGGTGTTTAGTATGCAAGAAAAGGTTTTTGTGAAAAACCTAGTTGCCACCCTCTCTTCTTCATCTCTCTCTCTCTCTCTCTCTCAAAAGCAAAAGGGTGCCATTTTTATAAAGCTCCATCTTTATAAAAGCTTCATCGAAGAATCAATCTTGGTGGATACCGGTAGAGTGCTTCACACTCTGAGAAGCAACTGCTAGCAACCATCGATTATAAAGCTTCGATTTTCAAGGTATGGTTACGATTCCTCCGCTCTTTCATTTTTATATGATTTTCTATATGTGCGATACATGGTTTTTACGGAATAAATGTTATACCACGTTTCCGCTCGTCCGTAAATTCCTTCAAGGGGTAAATCCAGATACAGTGAAAAGGGCATGCAGTGCTTTGGTTGCAAGGAGTGGGGTCATATTAGGCCAAATTGTCCGCTTAATAAGAAGGATCCAGATGCATCATTGGCTTTGGTTACTCTCGATTGTGAAGATGTTTGCACCGTCTTCAATCGAGGCACTAGTTCTCCAAGAGAATGGATATTAGACTCAGGGTCATCTTACCATGTATGTTCCGAGAGGGGGCATTTTGACAAATTCCAAGATACAAAGAATGAAACAGTTTCTTTGGCTGATGGATCTACTTGTGAGATCAAGGGGATTGGAATTGTGAAAATCAAAATGTTCGATGGAATAGTTCGTAGCTTGAACGGGGTAAGATATGTGCCTAAGCTGAGGAAAAATCTAATATCTATCGGTCGGTTAACTTCAGAAGGCTACAGATGCTCTGTAGTAGGGGGAGCTATGAATATCAAAAGAGGTCGTGTGGTTCGGATGAAGGGAGAGCTATGTGGGGGAATATATCATCTGATTAGTACGTGGCCAGAATGTACTAGAACTTCGAAAATCTGGTTATCTCGTGCACGAGGGAAGAGTGACTTGAAGGATACTGCTGCGGTTGTATTGCCTTCCAGTCTAGACGATGGTGCAAAGACTGCTGGGATGGATGCTTGGTCGAAGGGCTTCCACGACATCAACGAGTAGTTGGTGTGTTGGAGCTGCATATGGGCATCGATCAACACGAATCAAGTGAGCAGTGAACCATGCAACAGATTGATTTGTTCGATATGCAGTTGGGGAGTAAATGAAATATCAATGGTCACACTTACGTGTGTGATGGTCACACTTGCGTGTGTGATGGTCACACTTGCCGACGTGAATCAAGTGAGTATGTGTGTATACAACAGATTGCTTCACATGTATGTAGTTGGACAGATAGAGGTCAATGGTACACTTGTGCGTATAGCAAGTGGCCATTCGAGAATAATTGTGCAAACTAGGGTATAGTTTGGAGTCTTGGACTCGGGGGGAGTTTTGTCGTAGGGAATGATACGGATCGAGAAAAAGTTGGATTTGTGCCAACAGGGCGCAGGTATAGAGTGCAAGTGAAGAGCTGTGAGTTTGGAAAGAGGGGGAGATTGTTAGGCAGCAGCCTTGCTAATCTTACCAAACTCTCCACCAAACCTTCACCAACCTCATCTACCACCACCAACCTCACATACCACCTACTATATACTCCTATAAATACCCCTCTCCTCCTTCATTATCAAACACACCATAATTCTCTCTTCTCTCTCTCTATAGCTGCTAGATAGTCCGTCTAGTAAGGGGGCCGGTTTAGCCCGCTTTCAGGAAGTGTCAGGATAGAAGGTCCTCGTGCCTAAACTATTCTTTTAGGGTACTTGGGTTTGACTGCAACCATCGGAGGTGGTCCCGCTGCAGAGGTCTTTCTAGCAGGTTGTATGGCACTGTCCGGGTTGGGAGAGGGAGAGAAGGAAAGGTTGTCGGGAAACAGTGATAGGGGGAGATTTTGAGATAAACACTTCAGTGAGTTGGGGATATACATAATAGGTATTGTAGGGCTGAATTTGTGTATAAAATTCAAGGGCCGAATACCCGGATATTGTAATATCTTTTATCTAGTGTGAAGTTGTTGCTCTTGTGGATTTAGGTTGGGCCGAACCACGTTAAATCTCTTGTCTCTTTTACTGTATTGTTGGTTTGTTACTTCATTACTATCACGTATATTTGTGGGATCTAAACGTACATATTTACCAAATCGCTTCCGCATTCGCCGGGAATCGGGCAGATTCCTAACAACCCCTAGCATTTTTGAGAATTTGTAATGAATTTTAGCAATGACTAGGAGTCGAAGATGAAGTTCAAAATTAATGAATTTAAGAATTCATATAAGCATTCTTAAATCTGTTTATTTAACAGTTTTGTCTGCACAAAAACTGTCATTTGAAGAAGTAAATAGATAGAAAATGCTAATTTAATGCCTTTCACACATTATTTTTTTTGAATAATTATTTTTAATCACATATTGACTTTTCCTAGCTGATTCCATGCATATTCTGTTTTTTTAATAAAACTTGCCTCACTAGGAGGTATAATAAAAACTTGCCTCACTAGGAGGTATAATATTTGCAAATTTAATCTATTAATAGTCTTCACTTCCAAAGGCAATACGGAATTTTAGAAGAAAAGGGTGAAGTTTTTCAACTTGTTATGGATAAATGATGTATTGAACTTTATTATCCAACTTTTGTTGAAAATAAACATTTTGTTGGAACTTTTTCAGAACATTTCAATTCCTCAAATGGCGCCAGATTCTCTGACATCTCAAAATATCATTCTAGAAGATACATTGCGAATTCCAAGTAAAGAAATAGTTTGTTCTGAAGGTATACATCAAAAAGTGCACACTGATACTGCAGGACTTGCAGGTGAAAAACGAACACATTCTGAAGAACTCTTGAATAGATGCTAACAGTGTTAGAGAGTTTGGGGCTCTTAAGAAAGGATTTTGTGGTCCGATGACCAATCCTCAAGTTGCAGAATTATGTGTTAAAGAGGTGCTCTTCTAGAGAGAACGATATATTTGGTTTATGGCAGGGCCTTAAGGTCATGTTGGAGTTTGTAAGACTACTTGATCTCATTATGGAAAAGTACCCGAAAATCTTTGAGCACTTCACCACCAAAAGCAAGAGTTTTGTAAATTGAAGTTGAATATGATGTGCACTTATGTGAATGCCTGGTCAAAACCTCTATGACATGACGGAGATCAATACTGAGGTGATCGCGGAATACAGGGATCTGTTTGCTGATTTGCAAAGATCATTCAATGTAAAATGGCTAGTGAACCGTCTCAACTATATATATAGTACCTCATGTTTTGGCAGCAAGAGCTTCATGAAATTGACTCTCGTATTAACAATGCCAAAGGTAAATTACATGATGTAAAGACTCATATTGACGATGCCAAATGTAAATTGTGAGATCTGCCGACTCTTCGTGTTGAGAAGATGACAGAGCTTGAGAAAGCTTTCAGAACTATGGGAACTAGCCTTGTTATTGGCTACATTAGTGATGCTCGATCTACTGCTGTCTGCTCCCTTAATATTAGTGTTCTTAACTCTGTGAATCTTTGCTATTATTCTACCGTTTTAATGATCTTTCTCTCTACAAACTAACTATTACGAGAATATGAGAATGGTTGCATGCTTAAAAGGTTTTCGGGTGATAAAGTATTTGGTCTCTCACTTCTTGTAATTATTTTAGAGCACTGTAGCACATGCAATCATGAGTGGTGTATTTATCACAAAAAATAGTGAAACAAATGGTTAGGAACAACATGGTGGTTCTGATTACACAAGAGATTGAACAGCTTTGCATGTGAGTAGATTAGCCAGTCATTATGTCACTTTTCCAATGGCTCGTACCCTTTACAATTGGACTACCTAATTTTCATATACAACTAAAAACTAGCTAATTTTACATGGCATTACCTAATTAGGAGAGAAACATGAGTTGTGTGTAGATGCACATAAAGCCTCAGAGAAAAAATTGTATCTCTTTACCCATCAAGTATGACAGCCTTGTTGGGTTTAAACCCAATACGGGTAGTATGGGTTTTGGTGATCCAAAACATATATGGATTGGGTAATAATTATATGTTTAGATAATTATTATAGATCCAAGTATGATAAGGATTGTAATTAGAAACCAAGTATGAAAAGGATATCTTGGTGGCTAAGTTTGTGATGGCTATATATACATAGTCATATCGTATTTGTCTGTGGGGAGGTGAAAGAATAAGAGATGTAGTCTTAAGTATTGTTTGGGAGGTGCTTGAGCATTGTTGGCTCAAGTATCGGGTTGGGACACCGTTAATGTGTTATTGTTTTGATGTATTATTAATATTGTTAAGATTAATAATACAAGTTTGGGACGTGGATGTTTCCACGTCAAGTATTTGTGTGTTCTTGTTTTGCACTTTGGTAAATCTTGTCAACTAATCGATTGGTTAGGTGTATGCTCTATTTTGGTGATTGTGAATCTCGAATTGTGTAAGTCCCCTAACCTAACAAGTGGTATCAAGAGCCAAGGTTCGGGTTCGTGATGGGTGAGGTTGAGGGAAAGTTTGCTGACAAGGAGATTGCTACTAAAGCAAGTAGAGACAAATTTACGTGCGGTATGGATTATTCGGTTGGTCTTGCACCGTGGATCAATCATGTGTTGGACTCGAGATGGAAGAAGATGGAAGAGGTCATCGCAATTGTTTCAATGGCTTGATCAACCAGGTGAACTATTTTGATGATACTAGTGATTTTCTTCAGGAGACCGAAGGATTGTGAAAGTAAGGATCGGGTGACTCAACATGTGGAAGAGCACTCGTGGTGGTTGATGCACGTGATTTTGTAGATGGATACATCGTTATGGTGAAGAACGATGGTTTGGATGGTTTGGAGGGTCACTATACGGGTTTAGCGACACTCAATGATTGGAAGAACAAGAGGAGGTTCTTGTTCGAGGAGAGGCGTTGGCCGATGGACGTCGATGGCTTTGATGGTTACCGTTCAATTCGATGTGGGTATTGGGTTGAAGGGGAGGATTGTTGGGTTTAAATCCAATACGGGTAGTATGGGTTTTGGTGATCCAAAACATATATGGATTGGGTAATAATTATATATTTAGATAATTATTATAGATCCAAGTATGATAAGGATTGTAATTAGAAACCAAGTATGAAAAGGATATATTGGTGGCTAAGTTTGTGATGGCTATATATACATAGTCATATCGTATTTGTCTGTGGGGAGGTGAAAGAATAAGAGATGTAGTCTTAAGTATTGTTTGGGAGGTGCTTGAGCATTGTTGGCTCAAGTATCGGGTTGGGACACCGTTAAGGTGTTATTGTTTTGATGTATTATTGATATTGTTAAGATTAATAATACAAGTTTGGGACGTGGATGTTTCCACATCAAGTATTTGTTTGTTCTTGTTTTGCGCTTTGGTAAATCTTGTCAACTAATCGATTAGTTAGGTGTGTGCTCTGTTTTGATGATTGTGAATCTCGGATTGTGTAAGTACCCTAACCTAACAAGCCTAAGTGCCTAACATTCAGACCCCTTTTTCAAAAAAGTTCTTTGGATTTTTTTTTATTTTTTTTATCACGAGTTCTTGGGATTTTTTACTTGAGGCCATATGTGGGTGTTTGAGATATAAAAAAAAAAATAGCTTTTACTTTTAATAAATAAATTTACTTATAAGTTAGTGGAGTATTTGTTAAACTAAATTTTAAAAAAATGATTATTTAATAAAAAAAAAATATATCAATACATGCATTTTAAATTATAAACATGTATAAAATTATAAATGTAAAAAAAAAAATTATTAAATAAATAAAGAAGTCAAGCAATTAAGAAATAAATTGGGATGAAGGTATTTTGTTATTAACATTAAACTTATTAAGTTATATAAGTTGAGTTAACAAACACCGTTCATAGGTTCTTACGGGCCCATAAGCCATAAGACTTAAATTTTTTTTTCCCCATAAAATTTTTACTGCCTATGACTCGAAGACAGGTGTAATGAGTCTAGGATGATGTAAATACTTTAAGGTGAGAGAAGTTTGATCCAGCTACGAAGAATGGACGAGGCATACCAACACTTCTACTTGCAAGCAGAGCTTTTTTTCCAATTC
Source organism: Kitagawia praeruptora (assembly GCA_037693485.1). Classification (NCBI taxonomy): domain Eukaryota; kingdom Viridiplantae; phylum Streptophyta; class Magnoliopsida; order Apiales; family Apiaceae; genus Kitagawia; species Kitagawia praeruptora. The sequence continues at coordinate 41,587,992 of CM075345.1, read as the reverse complement.
TCTTATGAACAAATTAGCAGATTATCAACACTTGCATGAACGATCAGAAAGATAAGCTGTAGACCATGCTACAGAAAATTAATGTAACCACGAAATCTGATGAGAAGGATGTACTGGGAAAACGGTTGATGACATGTGTGACACAAGTACAACTGTCCAGAAAATGATGATTTTCCCTCTTCCCTCTCCTTCAAAGGCAGTGAAATACGGTTTGTAGAACACATACAAGGGGCAACTTGATGATATTTATGACAACAGCAATAGAAACTGCAATCTACATAGACCTCTTATACTACATGTTTCTAATATGATTATTGCTTTTGATAAAGGTTGGATTTAGACCTTTGGTAGTGTGTTAGCTGGTAAGGCAGGAAGCAATTGAGTTGGTTTGGATTAGCAACTGACAAAATGCTTGAAAAAGGACAGTCTATTGTTTGTGTAGGTAGTGCAGTGCAAAGTAGCATTTGGCCTTCAAAAACTTGTGGACGGACTAAAAGTGTTCAGCAAAGTCTGATCATATCGCCATGTGTACCATTTAGCAGTTCACTAGGTCTAGAACTAAGAAATATAGGACAATGATTACCTGAAGAAAAAGAATGCAATATGCTCTTAATCCGGTGATACCCTCGAAACAATTGTAAATGGAAAGTAAATATTGCTAAAGGAGTAAAACATAACATGACAATAGAAATATATTTTGAGGAGAGAGGGTGATCAGATGTCAATTAAATTAATAATCGATAAATGCTTCTTTTTTTTTTTTTCTTATTCTAGTGGTGCAAACAGAGGTGATAATGGAAAAATCTTAAGATAAATCTGTCTAAATCTGAATTACAATATAAGAATCTGAATTACAATATAAGACATCAGCAAAATATACTAAAACATAGAATTTAATAGTATAGCTCAGCAAAGTTCTGTCCAAAATCAAAGTTCAAGTGCAACCAAATTACAATACACCATACAAGCACACACTTCCATGACAATTAGTAGGAACAAAACACCAAGAACAATTCAATGCAAAGTCAGGAAGCATGATAGCACAAAAGTACTGGACTCGACAACAGAAAGAACTCTAACAAACACAACCAATACCGTGAAATTTAGGGACCAGCCAATAGATCATCTCCAACGCAGCCAACAACAACATTTGTATCCATAGTTCCAAAAGCTTTTTGAATCTCTTGCATCTTTTCAGAACGGAGAGTTTGTAGATCTTGCAATTTAGTTTTGGCATCATCAATACGAGTATGCAAATCTTGTAATTTACTTTCAGCATCATCATCATGACAGTCAGTGGCATGAAGCTTGGGAAGTTGGGCCTTCGAAAACCGGATCTGTTCTACATAGTTCAGACGGTTCACTAGCCAACATACATTGAGTCCCAATTTTTTCAAGTCAGCAAATACATCCATGTACTCGACAATCATATCAGTATCAACCTCAGTCATGGGGATTTTGATAAAGTCATTGACCGCAGTACACAACATATTTAGCTTCATTGTACAAAACTTCTTGTTTTTGGTGTTAAGGTGTTCAAAGGTTTCTGGGTACTTATTCATAATCTGATCAAGTAGACATGCAAACTCGGAGTTAACTTGAATGCCTTGCCATAACCCAGATTCAGTATTCCCCCTGGAAGAGCTCACCTGATCATTGTATGTCCCTTCGATTGCAGCACCAACATGTATAACCCCGTTTGCATGGTATTCAGAATTCTGCACCACTTGCTCTTCTTGCACTCCCACGTCAACGCACACATTTTTCTGTATATCTTCGGAATTAACCAAAGTTGGTGCTGCCAAGGTCTCTTCTATCACCATATTTTGAGCTGTCACAGAAGCTGCGGCTGCATGCGAAATTATATTCTGAAAAAGAATCAGATAATTCAGTAAAATTCTCTCGCTGAGATTGAAGCCAAATGTACATCCTATTAACATGCAAGGAAACATAATAAAAATAGTAAGTAATAAATCAGTTACAAATCTGAATAATTAGTTTGTGCATCAATTAAGGATTTGAAAGGGAGGATTTGGTGGGAATTGTAATATTTTAGCTTTAATTTAGGGATTGTGTGTTTATGTTGGGGTTATAAATAAAGAAGCCATTTGTATGATTGAGGTATCAAGAAATAAGATTGAGTGTGGAGAGTGGGTGGTCTCTCGAATACCACCATATTGTGTTTTCAGTGTGCGTGTGTTTATCAATAAAAGAGTTTGTTTCAATTATATTAGAGCAGGTTAGACCTGGTGTTAACATAACACAACAGGTCTTCAACAAAAACTTGGGAATAACAACTAATTCAGTAAACACTGGAACCATTGTTCACAACTAAAGACCTTCTAAAATAGCATTTATCAAGTTGTAGTTTGCAGGTTCAGATCAATTATTCCTTTTGTATGTAGGAATAATCTTTGCACCTTAAAGCACAAGAAAGTTTAACAATTGAATTTTTATTTTCAGACTACAAATTTAATTAGTGGAAATATTCAAACCCAAAATGCACTTACTCAACAGAATAGCTACAATCTGTGTTACCCGGACTCGGGTATAGGTGTTGGACACGGGTGTGGACTGAAAAGTCGGATTCTTAGTTTTAATGTAATTAGGATTCTTCGATATGGATCAGAAATTGGAGACGGGTGCGGGGACTCGGCATGTTAAGCATCACACAAGTAAAACATTATTAAGGACTGATTTATTGTACAATCTAAAAACAGTGTCTACTACACATAAATCATAGATACATAATTATGTATGTTAAATTGTAGTATAAAATCAAACATAAGATGGAAACAAGTCAATCATGGACCTTGTGCTATAAACAAGTTGCAAGGAGGCCTTGATATTTATTTTGAATTGAGATACTACAAGGTGAATTGTCCGATTTTAATAAGAAGGATCTGACTCAGATCCCATACCCATACCCATGTCATGTCCGGTGGGCACGAGTGTAAGGACAAAATTTGAAGAGTCCAGGTAATGGATGCTACAGTCTGTCTATATAATAAAAGCCTGAGATTAAAAATCTACTTGTTTATGTAAAAATATTTGAAAATTGAGCATAAAATCAAGGACAAATATCAATTTGAGCTCGTTTGTGCTTGTATAAATAAAACAAAATGTGAACAAATTTGAAACCTTGGAATAAAAAGAATAAGTGTTTGTTAAAATATGTGCTATTATACAAGTTAGTTGGACAAGAACTAGCTAGAAAACAATGTTAAAATACATACCAACATTAATTTGTTTTTTAATACCCGAAGACCACCAATTTATGTGCTCACAACCCAGCATGACTAGTGTGAAGGAAATATACCTACTAAGCCAAATAAACGGAATATGCAGTGTTTGTGCTTGCATATGCACCACAGAGTTACTAAGAAGGAAAACTGATTCATCCAAATTCAAATACCTGGGGCAACTTTGCAACGATGGTGGCTGTTGGAGAGCCACCAAGTAAGTAGCATCTTAGAGTACTGGATAGACTTGCTTCTTCAAATCCAAGAGGTAGCTTCACATACTTCAAGTTATGAAATGGAGAGGCATAACTTACAAGGGAGTCAGAAATCGAAGAAAGTGCCTACAGAATTATAATAAAAATGAGTAACATGTAGTACATCAGTCATACTAATAGTAACTTAGATCTGCATTTTAAAATGAACCAACAAAAATAAAATGACCAGTAAGTTTCTCATGTGTTTACATTGTGGAGTATCTTATTTTAGAGGAAGGTCACTCGAGAGGCTTAGGACAAGTTATTTATTTACTTACTAAAAGGGGTATAAAATAATCGGCAACCACTGCCTTCCAGACGAATTTGTAAGGGACAAAGACAAAATACACACATGTTACCTTAAAAATCTGTCAAGCTTTAATTACTATGTTTGGATTGAATTTTAAAAGGTCAACAGTTTAAAACAGCAAACTATGCAAAGTACGTACAACACTAATAAAAATAACTAATTTTTAATGAACAAAGTGAGAGGGTAATACTGAATCTAATCAGACATTCAAACTCTTAGCAACTTTCCTTTAAAAATGGTACTAAAATAAAAATCTCAAAGATCAATGCTCATTATCCTAGGAAAATTAAATATACACTGTATGAGAAAATAAGTTACCTCTATTGTCTCCAACTGAAGATTAAGAATCTGGGCACTACCCAGGCCCGGTAGCATAAGAATAAACACTTGATAAAACTCTTTCATCTTCTTCCGCGGGATGTTTGTGCGACTAATCCAACCCCGCAACTTTAAATTCACATTTTCCAATTTGGAATCTTCAAATGTGATTTGAAAGATACCAAGAGCAGTGAAATTCGTGAGGTTTGGTGCCAAAACCACAATGTTATCCTTAAAACAATAAAAGTAGCAATTCTCGATCTCCAGGTTCACCAGTCGAGGACAACGAATGTAACAGTCTTGCAAAGACATCTGTTTTAGTGTGAGATTTTCTAAACTGACAAGTGCAGCAAATGTGTCATTCATATTACCCGGGAATTCTACATTGGAAAGCTTTAGGGTTTTCAAAGAAGGGAAATTCCAAATTTTCCGTGGCATTTTGCACATACTAAGACGAAGAGTTGTTAAGTCGGGCAAATTAAGATACACATCCTGTTCCCATAAATCCCAAACCGCAAGAGTCAAAATCCTCAAAGCAGGCAAACAAGTCAAACATGGAACCGGTAATTTATCATCACCAGTAGGCAACAACCACAAAACCAAATCCGTCAAAGCCGGTAAAACCCAACAATCCGATTCTTCCACAATATCCCCAACTTTCATTCTAACCTCAAGCTTGGAAATGGAATCAGAACTAAACTTACTAAACTTAATCCCCTTTTGTTCTCTCCGAAAATAAACAGTAAAATCCTCAACATTATGAGAAACAGCATAGTCAATAAACTTATCAGTCAAACCTGGTGGAAGATACGCAAGCTCCAATGACGAAACCCGGGATTCATGGTTCCGGTTCTTGAAAACATGACGGGCGAGATTAGCTACGCGTTTGTCGCAAACCGAGAAGCTATAGGGAGTGTCGAATTTAAGAAATGGAAGACTAGTCCAAACAAGCTTCCATCGTTTCGAGAGAGCGCTGGTTTGAACTGCCAATTTGGTATTGTCTACCAACTTGAGGATTAGATGAATTACGTCATCCGGCAATGTGCTGATCCTGTCTTCTCCCTGCCCTTCATTGCTCTTCTTCAGCTTCTTCTTCTTTCTCGATGGAGGAGGATTCAACGGCGGCATCAACCCTAATTTGATCAACACAGAATAGAAATGTGAGTTTATTGTGCAAGTCCAGTCCCCGTAGGCTACTCATTTATACGCTCAATTTTTGTTGAAAAAAGTTACACCAATATCACAATTTGAAGTTGGCCTGTCAACAAAATTTGAAAAATTTAATATCATCGTTCCAAATATCTGTATTCGTATTTAGAAAAAAACGGATATTATTCGTATTCGATTTAAAGTGGATATTATCTGTATCCAGATTCGAATCTTTCAATATCCGACGGATATTATCCGTATTCGAAAATATCCAAATCCGAAATTAAGTATATATGATATATAAATATACAATTATACATTTTATTCGATTATAAATATACAAGCATATAACCCCGTGCAATACATGATTCTTTTTTAATATTTACAATTTCATAAGTTATATTATCAAACAATATTTTAATTTATATTTATTAATTAACGTATTGTTGTTTTTATTTTTTTAAAATTATTTTTCGACGATCCAACTGTAGGGATGTCAAGATATATCTAATTTAGTGATATTCCCAAATTTTCAAAAAATAAAAAATTAATTTGGTTGGAGATTTTAGTAGATCACTAATATTCTAACTAGTACAAGTAACTAGTGATTTGTTGGTTTCTATTTTTTAAAAAATATTTCTCGACGATCCAACCATACGAATGTCAAGATATATCTAATTTAGTGATATTCAATTTAGTGATATTCCCAAATTTTCAAAAATAAAAAATTATTTTGGTTGGAGATCTTAGTAGATCACTAATATTCTAACTAGTACTAGTAACTAGTGATTTGTCACGCATTGTGATTTCTATTTTTTAAAAAATATTTCTCGACGATCCAACCGTACGGATGTCAAGATATATCTAATTTAGTGATATTCCCAAATTTTCAAAAAATAAAAAAATTAATTTGGTTGGAGATCTTAGTAGATCACTAATATTCTAACTAGTACTAGTAACTAGTGATTTGTCACGCATTGTGATTTCTATTTTTTAAAAAATATTTCTCGACGATCCAACCGTAGGGATGTCAATATATATCTAATTTAGTGATATTCCCAAATTTTCAAAAAAATAAAAAATTAATTTGGTTAGAGATCTTAGTAGATCACTAAAATTCTAACTAGTAATAGTAACTAGTTATTTGTCACGCATTGTGGTTTCTATTTTTAAAAAAATATTTCTCGACGATCCAACCGTAGTGATATCAAGATATATATAATTTAGTGATATTCCCAAATTTTCAAAAAATAAAAAATTAATTTGGTTGGAGATCTTAGTAGATCACTAATATTCTAACTAGTACTAGTAACTAGTGATTTGTCACGTATTGTGGTTTCTATTTGTTAAAAAATATTTCTAGACGATTCAACCGTAAGGATGTCAAGATATATCTAATTTAGTGATATTCCCAAAATTTTCAAAAAATAAAAAAATTATTTGATTAGAGATAAAAAATTAAAAATAAAAATTTTGATTTTTTTTTTGAGCTTTTAACATAAAAAATAAAAATTCAACAAAGCATCATATATGTATTGGAATTCTATTCTTTTTTTTATATTACTCCGTACTTGTCAGTTGTCGACTTGTCGTTACTTTTTTTTGAGACCTCGATCCAATAAGCTTGATTATTACTCCCTCTGTCTCATAAAACTCTTCCCACTTTCTTTATCGGGACATTCAAAATACTCTTCCCCTTTCTATTTTAAGCCATAAAAAATAATATTCACTACCCACTACTCCACCCACTACTCCTTAAAAATAATATTCAATACACACTACTTCACCCACTACTTCTTAAAAACAATATTCAATACCCACTACCCCACCCACTACTTCTTAAAAACAATATTCAATACCCACTACCCCACCCACTACTCCTTAAAAATAATATTCAATACCCACTACCCCACCCACTACTCCTTAAAAACAATATTAAATACCCACTACTCCTAAAAAAATAATATTTAATACACACTACTCCTTAAAAACAATATTCAATACCAACTTTTTCTTAAAACCCGTGTTTTTCACCAAATGGGAAGATTATTATGAGACGGAGGGAGTACACTTTAGCAAAAAAAAAAAAAAACTTGAATATTTTATTTAGTTAGTGCACGCGCAGAATCTTTTCATGATTACTATTGACGGATTCAATTTTTTCAAATTTTTTTCTACACTCTCTACTGTATCTCTCTATGGGGGTGTTTGTCTACCGGGAAAAACGGACTTATCTGAGGATAAGTCCGTTTCAACTTATTTCGGACCGTTTGTGTGCACAAGTAGAACGGACTTATTTTGCCAAATAAGTTGATAAGTGATAAGTTAGTAATGACGTACTTTTTTCCAACTTATTTCGTATTACTTGATTTTTTAACTTGTTTAATATTTTATATTTTTACATTTATATTTATAAATGTCATATGCATGTACTGGAATTATTATATTAAATAATTAATATTTTTAAATTTAATTTAATAAATATTTTACCAACTTATAAGTTAAACACCCAAACACGAAAATATAAGTTGTAAGTCACTTATTACTTACTTCATATAATTTACTTACTTCATATAAGTGTTAAGTAACTTATTTTAAGATTTCCCAAACGGCCCCTATCTCTCATCTCTTTTTACACTCTCTCTCTTGTTCTTCAAGATTAAACCACTTGTTTTGCATGATTTTGAACTCCAAATTCATGATATGAGTAGTCAAAAATCATCTTTTCTCCTCCTCTATCCATTGATACTAGAGCTGCACATGGGTTCCGAAAACCGACCAAACAACCTAAACCGACCCTATTTTTAACCGTTCAAACCGAACAATCCAAAACCATGGGTTGAACGGGTAATTGGGTTGGGTAAGGGTTTAACAAATTTTAACCCTTACCCAACCCAACCCGTTTACATAAACTGTAGAATTTTTTGCATATTTTCTACCTATTCTACATGTTTTCTACATATTTTCTTCAAATTTATGCACGATATAATTTTTTTGCAACACTTTTTGTAACACTCTCCAACACTTTCTGGCTTATGTTACATTCTGCAACACTTTCTACAACATTCTGCAACACTTTCTTACTTTTGCAACATTTCTTACAATATTTTCTGCGAAGTGCAGAATTTTCTGCAATGTGCGGGATTTTCTAGCAAATTTTTTTCGATCAGCAAATTTAACCCAACCCAACCCGAACCAAACCGAAGTAATTGGGTTGGGTCAGGGTTGGGTTACAAAATTTTTTTTCAGTTAATGGGTTGAATTTTTATAAAACCGAACTAATTGGGTTGGGTCGGAGTTTGACGAAAACCCGACCCAACCCTACCCATGTGCAGCCCTAATTGATACCATCCAATCGAGTTTCGGGTAACGTTTAATTTTCGGCATATTTATTTATATGGGTTCGGGTGGGTTTTTGTTGATGTTGATTACGTAGATATATAGATCGTTGCAAACCATGCAGTATTTGTTAATTTCATTAATTTCTGGGCATATTTTTGATTCACCGATGTTCTTGGTTTTGGCCGGAAAATTTCCATTTGTATTCGGTTTATAATTTGATTTGTATGGTTGTATAGATCGTTGTATATGGGTTAACATATATTTTTATTTCAATTTTCTGGGCATGTTTTTAGTTGCCGGAATTTTTGGTTGTCGCCGGAGTTGTTCGGTTTTGGGAAATGCATTCGGATCCGGATAATATCCGGCGGATTCGGATACGGATTTTTTTTCCCGAATATTTCCGAATTCGGATACGGATTCGGATACGGTTTCGAATTCCCAGATTCGGATTTGGATATAGCTATATCCGTATCCGTTTTATCTGATTGATACCTTATTTTGAAGTTAAATGGCTTGACCCCAAATATGACCCCAAAACACTTTTTCATCTAGCATTTTCTGTTTTTTTTTTTTAAACAAACGCTATTGCGTTTAGCGTTTCATGTATATATATATATATATATTAATAACAATTATAATCTAGCGTTTTGGGGCGAAAACGTGAGGTGTTCTAATAATGGCCCAGTCCAACTGTTTCTTGTTTTCAGCCTCTAAAAAAGCATCGAACTCGGCTTACATTTTATTCATTAACGCCACATAAAGTTTTGTTTTGGAATTTTTTAGTTTTTTTTTAATTCTTTTAGGGCTTCAATAATTAACTTTTTAGGGTTCAACATTTTCATTTTGGGTTTAAAAATATTCGAAACAACGAATAAACGGTATACGAACTTAGGATTTAGGGTTTAGGGCCCTAGACCCTAAACCCTAACTTATCCTTGTTAGCGTTTAAAAATCAGGCCTCCGGATTCAATTTTTTAATTAAAATTTTAAATTTAAAAAATACAATTTTAATTAAATTTAGGGGTTCAACAATTAACTTTAGGATTCAATGTTTCCATTTTGGGTTTTAAAAATTGCCCAAAACCAAACTTAAACTAATGTTTCAAAAAAAAAAATTACCAAAAACCAAACTTAAAGTAGCCTTACTAGCCCAAAACCAAACTTGAAGTTGTGTTACTAGCCCAAAACCAAACTTAAAGTAGCGTTTTCAGTAAAAAAAAATAAAAAAATAAAAATGCTACACGATGTAAGGTTTTCCTTAAAAAAATGAAAACACTACACGATGTAGTGTTTTAGAGTAATATATGGAGCCAACTTTTCAGATTATGATATTTGGGATAAATCCCTTTTAAATTATGATATAGAGGCCAACACCCATTTTTGTTAGACCCCGGGTCGGGTCAAGTCCCAAAATCTCAGTCCGTATTATTCAAGACAATTACTACTTTTTTTAATTCAAATTTTTACCCTTCTAATTTTTTATTAATTAGAATTATATATTTTATAATAAATATTTGTTCTCAAATTGGGACCTGAGGCTGAATCCATAAGAGATAAGCTCTTACCAATATTACCACTTGAGTTATCTCGTCTTTCTAATTTTAGAAAAACTAGGTAACAAAGCTATTTTTTTTTAAAAATTGTACACATAACATTGTTGTTTGTTAAATTTTATTATTTGAAAGTTGATATGATAAATTAAAAATTATGTGAAATGTAACTAAATTTGAATGTTTGAAAATTATAGAGAAAAGAATTAGATGAAAAAAACATGTTTCGGTTAAACTCTTGGATATTAATAATAATAATTTCGAAGTATTAACGACACCTATTTTGTCGCATAAAAAATGTTTTTAAAATCCAATATTGACATACTTTTGCAAATTTTGACATTGAATAAGTAAAAATAACATTTATGAATCTTTTCTATTATGGATGACATTGTGCAAGACGTGATTGCTTAATTTGTTAGTAAATTTTATTGTATGATGAAAAGAAGTATAATGTAAATGTGATGAGATGTGTGATTGACTTCACTTGTCGATATATTTGGTTTTATGACAAAAAAAGCATAATTCAAATGCATATTGTAAGTCATGCTTCATATTTTTTGGAGTGATCCGACATCCATATCTTTACATTTAATTAATTTTTCTAAGCACTTTATAAGAACTTTTTTGTTTGTAATATTAAAATTAAATTCATTGACATACGTTCACAATGATACTCACATATTCTAATACTTTTTTTTATTAATTTTTATAATAAATATGTACATATAATTGTTTTTAAAGGCGATACCCGTTTTATAATACCCTTACTCAATGCTCAGAAAATGGGAATTTGTTTAAAATAACAAATATCAACTCCTTAAAGACTTTTTACTTTTTCTCATACCAAATTACAATGTCAACATAATTTCTATAAATTGTAAATATTAAATAAAATTAATTAACGTTTTTAAACACTGTCTCCCATCTCATAACATACATGCATGATTAATTGTAAGAATGTATTTAGTTAAAATATTAATTTTTCCAACACAAAATAATCAAACAACGAATGGATAATTTTTTTATTGATTTAATCGATCAAAAAAAGGGTCAACTTGATTCACTTTAATCCAGTTGATCACACCCCGTATGTAAGTTATTCATGTATCAAAGTAAATTCTACGATATTACTTTTATTAAAATTGTGGATGGTAATCGAAAAATATTTATACTTATGTATCTTATCATGATTCTCACGATAATTGATTACGAATTTATCGAAAAGTTAAAATCGTTATCAATTGTTGCCAAAAAAAATTGCAACGATTTTGAATAAGGATTAGAAATTACACGATAAAAATAATTTTATTTTATTGTTTTACCTTAAAATAATGGTACTTTTATATAAATCATTAATATTTTATAACAAAATAATAATAATACTAATAAAATTGTTAAACTTTTACATTAAATATGAAATAAAGTGTTTTTAATATATATTTACTAGGTATAATTAATGATTAATTAATTACAAGAAAATTGTTTTACTAAAAAAATAAAAATTGTGAAAAATTCAAAAAAAGTATTTTGAAGTTTTTGAGTGCAAGCCTCTCCGGTCTACTGCTATTATAGATTGAGAGCAACTAAGTGATAAACTATGAACACAATATTTGTAATGCAGTGAAAAGCAATAGTACTCTGTTATTGATAAACAATGAAATGGGGCTATAAGTAGCCTTACAAGCAAAACAGAAATATCTAAAATAAAGCCAACGTTCCCACAATCTTAGTAAACGTGGTTTCATGCATTATCCTAATCTGATAAAACCAAACTCCTAATTTCTAGGAACTTATTAACAACTAGTAGACTACTTCAAACTTAACATAATCTCCCCTAAACTAAACATGTAACAGACATGTTAGTTTATCTCAGACTTGCTTTTAACACCAAGTGCAGTTCTGAGTTTCTCAAATTGAGCTAGCTTCAACGGCTTCGTCATAATGTCAGCTACTTGTTTACTCGTGCCACAATGTTCCATACTGATTGCACCATCACTTATAAGATTTCTCAGAAAGTGAAATCTTACATCAATGTGTTTACTTCTCCCATTGAAAATTGGATTATTAGCCAACTTGATAGTGGATGAATTATCACAGAATATTTTGACAGAATCACTTAGTGTACCTTTGACTTGCTTCAGAACTCGCTGCATCCAAACACTTTGGCAAGCACATGAGGCAGCAGCTACATACTCAGCCTCCGTAGTAGAAAGGGTAACTATAGGTTGTTTCTTAGATGCCCAAGCTACTGCCCCTCCACTTAACAAGAACACATAACCTGAAGTACTCTTTCGATCATTGATATCCCCAGCATAATCACTGTCGGTATATGCCATTAATTCATGTGTACAACCTCTTTTGTAAAAGATGCCAAGATCAATGGTAGCTTGAATATACCTTAAAATTCGTTTGGCTGCAAGCATGTGTATCTCCATTGGATTTGACATGAATCTGCTTATAAGACATACACTGTACATCAGATCAGGCCTTGTTGTTGTCATGTACATCAAGCATCCCACAATTTGCTTAAATAATGTGACATCAGTTTTTGCACCTTCTTCGTTTAACAGCTTGTTGTTTCCTGGAACCACTGGATTCTTCACCCCGTTGCAGTTACTTAATCCAAATCTTTCAAGTACTTCTCTGGCATATTTCTTTTGACTGATATGGATCCCGTAGTTGCTTTGACACACTTCTACTCCCAGAAAATATTTCATCTCCCCTAAATCAGACATCTCAAACTACATATGGATAAGCTAGAATTTTTCTCCACCATGATTTTAAAATTTTTGAATGTTGTAAATGCTTCACTCTTCTCATTCAAAAAACACACCCACAATTTTCTGCTAAAATCATCTATAAAAGTCAGGATGTACCTCTTATTGGTGTATGACGCAGGTAAAATTGGACCACATATATCGGAGTGAATCAATTGTAGCCGTTTTTCAGCTCTCCATTTGCTTTTTCTTGGCATGACTGATCTGTGTTGCTTCCCTGTCATACAGGCCGTGCACACATTTGTTGGAACTTTGATGCTTGGAAGCCCATAAACCATCTCTTTATCATGCAGCAGTGTTAGATTATTGTAGCTCAGGTGCCCATACCGTTTGTGCCAAATTTCACCACACTCTTCAACTTTGGTATTAAAACAAGATGATGCTGACATGATGATATTTGTGACAACTGCGAACATTCTATTTGCTGCCATTTTGCTCTCCATTATGCAACCTCTGACTGGATGATATAACTTGCAAACTCCGCTCTTGATTAAAATGGTAACGCCCCGATCTTGTAGTTGACCAACACTAAGGAGGTTGTTACGTAAATCTGGTATAAAGTACACATCACATAAAATCTGGACCTGACCTTGCACCTCCATTCTTATATTTCCCTTTCCCATTACCATTAATTTGGAGTCATTCCCGAGTTTGACAGAATGCCTGAAATTTTCATCAAATTCTGAGAACCATTCTTTATTTCCAGACATATGATTTGAACATCCAGAGTCAAGAAACCATGTTCCTTCTTTCTTACTTTGTTTAACATCTACATGTGCCATTAAAAGCATTGCATCCTCATCATTAAACTCCACATAATGCGCTTTCTTCTCCCAACTTGGACACTCATATTGATAATGTCCTAGATTGTGACACTTGTAGCATTCCACGACAGCTTTGTTAACAAAAGACCTGCCTCTGCCTCTTCCTCGACCCCTGATCATGGCTCTACCTCTTCCACCTCGATCTTCATGTGTGACCTTTAAAGCTTGTTCTTCTTCGGATGAGCATTTCATCCTTTGTTCATGAATTAAAAGACTGCTCTGGAGTTCATCCACCGTTAAAATATCCACATTATTTGACTCTTCAATTGAACATACTACGTAATTGAATTTTGAAACTAAGGATCGAAGAATCTTTCCTGTGATGTCAGCCTCTTTAACATTCTCACCGCAAGATTTCATCTTTTTCGCTATGGAGAGTGTCCTTCCAAAATAGGCATTGATAGTCTCTCTTTCTTTCATTTTTAAGGTCTCAAATTCGGTCTTAAGAGTTTGAAGCTGTGCTCTCTTGACTCTTGTCGATCCCTTGAACTTTTGTTTCATTGAGTCCCATATTTGTTTGGATGTTTCATCATTCAGAATGGTATCCATGATCTCTCTATCTATAGCTTGATATAGATAGTTCTTCACCTTCATGTCCTTGAGTCGTTGTTCTTCAATGATCTTCATTTTCTTCAACTGATCTTCACTAAGCTTTTCCGATGACTTCATCTCTTCAGGAATCTCATCTATTCCATCTTCTACCAGGCTCCAATATTCTTTCGCTCGAAGAAAATTCTCCATCAATTTTGCCCAGTGCTCATAAAAGCCATCAAACCTAGGGATAGCAGGTTGTACGAACGTACCACTGGTGTTGCTGCTATCTGCCATTTAAAACTCTCTTTTTCACTAATGTTTCTCTCTCAATCAGGCCCAAATTAATAGAGCTCTGATACCATATGATAAACTATGAACACAGTATTTGTAATGCAGTGAAAAGCAATAGTACTCTGTTATTGATAAACAATGAAATGGGGGCTTTAAGTAGCCTTACAAGCAAAACAAAAATATCTAAAATAAAGCCAACGTTCCCACAATCTTAGTAAACGTGGTTTCATGCATTATCCTAATCTGATAAAACCAAACTCCTAATTTCTAGGAACTTATTAACAACTAGTAGACTACTTCAAACTTAACATAATCTCCCCTAAACTAAACATGTAACAGACATGTTAGTTTATCTCAGACTTGCTTTTAACACCAAGTGCAGTTCTGAGTTTCTCAAATTGAGCTAGCTTCAACGGCTTCGTCATAATGTCAGCTACTTGTTTACTCGTGCCACAATGTTCCATACTGATTGCACCATCACTTACAAGATTTCTCAGAAAGTGAAATCTTACATCAATGTGTTTACTTCTCCCATTGAAAATTGGATTATTAGCCAACTTGATAGTGGATGAATTATCACAGAATATTTTGACAGAATCACTTAGTGTACCTTTGACTTGCTTCAGAACTCGCTGCATCCAAACACTTTGGCAAGCACATGAGGCAGCAGCTACATACTCAGCCTCCGTAGTAGAAAGGGTAACTATAGGTTGTTTCTTAGATGCCCAAGCTACTGCCCCTCCACTTAACAAGAACACATAACCTGAAGTACTCTTTCGATCATTGATATCCCCAGCATAATCACTGTCGGTATATGCCATTAATTCATGTGTACAACCTCTTTTGTAAAAGATGCCAAGATCAATGGTAGCTTGAATATACCTTAAAATTCGTTTGGCTGCAAGCATGTGTATCTCCATTGGATTTGACATGAATCTGCTTATAAGACATACACTGTACATCAGATCAGGCCTTGTTGTTGTCATGTACATCAAGCATCCCACAATTTGCTTAAATAATGTGACATCAGTTTTTGCACCTTCTTCGTTTAACAGCTTGTTGCTTCCTGGAACCACTGGATTCTTCACCCCGTTGCAGTTACTTAATCCAAATCTTTCAAGTACTTCTCTGGCATATTTCTTTTGACTGATATGGATCCCGTAGTTGCTTTGACACACTTCTACTCCCAGAAAATATTTCATCTCCCCTAAATCAGACATCTCAAACTACATATGGATAAGCTAGAATTTTTCTCCACCATGATTTTAAAATTTTTGAATGTTGTAAATGCTTCACTCTTCTCATTCAAAAAATACACCCACAATTTTCTGCTAAAATCATCTATAAAAGTCAGGATGTACCTCTTATTGGTGTATGACGCAGGTGAAATTGGACCACATATATCGGAATGAATCAATTGTAGCCATTTTTCAGCTCTCCATTTGCTTTTTCTTGGCATGACTGATCTGTGTTGCTTCCCTGTCATACAGACCGTGCACACATTTGTTGGAACTTTGATGCTTGGAAGCCCATAAACCATCTCCTTATCATGCAGCAGTGTTAGATTATTGTAGCTCAGGTGCCCATACCGTTTGTGCCAAATTTCACCACACTCTTCAACTTTGGTATTAAAACAAGAGGATGCTGACATGATGATATTTGTGACAACTGCGAACATTCTATTTGCTGCCATTTTGCTCTCCATTATGCAACCTCTGACTGGATGATATAACTTGCAAACTCCGCTCTTGATTAAAATGGTAACGCCCCGATCTTGTAGTTGACCAACACTAAGGAGGTTGTTACGTAAATCTGGTATAAAGTACACATCACATAAAATCTGGACCTGACCTTGCACCTCCATTCTTATATTTCCCTTTCCCATTACCATTAATTTGGAGTCATTCCCGAGTTTGACAGAATGCCTGAAATTTTCATCAAATTCTGAGAACCATTCTTTATTTCCAGACATATGATTTGAACTTCCAGAGTCAAGAAACCATGTTCCTTCTTTCTTACTTTGTTTAACATCTACATGTGCCATTAAAAGCATTGCATCCTCATCATTAAACTCCACATAATGCGCTTTCTTCTCCCAACTTGGACACTCATATTGATAATGTCCTAGATTGTGACACTTGTAGCATTCCACGACAGCTTTGTTAACAAAAGACCTGCCTCTGCCTCTTCCTCGACCCCTGATCATGGCTCTACCTCTTCCACCTCGATCTTCATGTGTGACCTTTAAAGCTTGTTCTTCTTCGGATGAGCATTTCATCCTTTGTTCATGAATTAAAAGACTGCTCTGGAGTTCATCCACCGTTAAAATATCCACATTATTTGACTCTTCAATTGAACATACTACGTAATTGAATTTTGAAACTAAGGATCGAAGAATCTTTCCTGTGATGTCAGCCTCTTTAACATTCTCACCGCAAGATTTCATCTTTTTCGCTATGGAGAGTGTCCTTCCAAAATAGGCATTGATAGTCTCTCTTTCTTTCATTTTTAAGGTCTCAAATTCGGTCTTAAGAGTTTGAAGCTGTGCTCTCTTGACTCTTGTCGATCCCTTGAACTTTTGTTTCATTGAGTCCCATATTTGTTTGGATGTTTCATCATTCAGAATGGTATCCATGATCTCTCTATCTATAGCTTGATATAGATAGTTCTTCACCTTCATGTCCTTGAATCGTTGTTCTTCAATGATCTTCATTTTCTTCAACTGATCTTCACTAAGCTTCTCCGATGACTTCATCTCTTCAGGAATCTCATCTATTCCATCTTCTACCAGGCTCCAATATTCTTTCGCTCGAAGAAAATTCTCCATCAATTTTGCCCAGTGCTCATAAAAGCCATCAAACCTAGGGATAGCAGGTTGTACGAACGTACCACTGGTGTTGCTGCTATCTGCCATTTAAAACTCTCTTTTTCACTAATGTTTCTCTCTCAATCAGGCCCAAATTAATAGAGCTCTGATACCATATGATAAACTATGAACACAGTATTTGTAATGCAGTGAAAAGCAATAGTACTCTGTTATTGATAAACAATGAAATGGGGCTATAAGTAGCCTTACAAGCAAAACAGAAATATCTAAAATAAAGCCAACGTTCCCACAATCTTAGTAAATGTGGTTTCATGCATTATCCTAATCTGATAAAACCAAACTCCTAATTTCTAGGAACTTATTAACAACTAGTAGACTACTTCAAACTTAACACTAAGATGAATTTTTATTGTTTGTCTTGCCCTCGTTACAGTACATCACAATGCAGAATAGTGCTCCAGCACATTTCACTGATTTACATTTACCAATTTTGATAACTTGTACTCCTATCTGTGTTTAATTCGTGAACTGGACACCTGTAGGCTGTAGCTCAAACTCAATAATGTTTGAAGTATCAAATGGTTTAACAGACATGTTTGACAGAGTGACACATATCGGGAAAACTGAATTATGCCTCAAACACTCATCCAAGAGCAATATACATCAACTTTGTGGTCGACTCACTAGTAAAAAGCAAGGATTGGCATGGGAAAATTTAATTGAGATTAAAAAAAATACCAAATACAATTAAAACATGTTTATGTACAATTTTCTGTATGATCAGGAAGCCGGATGAATATCTCTTGTTCGCATGTATGTTAAAAACTGAGAAGGTAGTTCCGCCAGAAGAGATTGGACAATAGAAACCTCTCCACCTGCAAGCAAAAAGTTGCTAACTGGTCACCCTCAAGCCTATATATTTTTATTTTTTTTTGCTAAATAAAAAATACTTCGCTAAAGTGCTCATGAAAGTGTGATAGCATATGATTATATATGACAGACAAGCATAAATGTAAGTACTTACTATTTACATCTCTGAATGGAACAAACTGAACTATATCACGAGATGCTACACGTCCTGTTGTACTTTCAAGTCTTTCACCTTTATCTGCATCTAAAATCTGCTCAACCAAATACAGAATCGGAAAAAATTATAAAAACAATTGTCTTACGAGTTACGACTACAGCTTGTACTTTAAAAAGAATCATTCATATAGTGCAAGAATGCGAACAAAATTGACTGAGATACCTCCATCTCTTTGTAATCAGCTCCCCCAACTCCTACAATAAGGATCGACAAAGGCAGATCAGATGCCTTCACAAGAGCATCTTTTGTTTCCTGGAGATCTGTTATAACTCCATCCTGGAATTATTTCTAAAGAAGTGAGTTTTTAGAAAGTAAAAATACAAATATACAATACTAACAGTCAAACCAGGAGATAACTGAAGAATAAATGCTACAGATTACTAACGTCAGTGTGATTTTATAATAATAATCCCCTCCGTACTATACATCACCAGTTTGACTTTAAAGAAATAATTTGATTTATTTCTTTATCAAGAATACATAGCTAATCAAATACTGATATTAGTACATCCACCAAATCCCATGAAGTAATATCCTATTTTTAATCTTAATTTGATCTATAATGACCATTAAACATCAAGATGTACCACACTTTATAGGTAGGATTGGAGTAATTATTTTAATACTATTATCTTAAATTATTATACTTGTCTGATAGTCCAAACAAAGCATACAGAGAAAGAAAGGGCAGATCTACAGAAGCACATGGTTTCCCAAAGTTTGGGGCTATTAATCTAAGTTCAGGGATCTGGTTGCTTCCGAAAACTGGAAACAATGTGATTTAAACACAAGTGATGGGCTTTAGAAACCACACATCTCTATGGACCATTGCGTGATTTTGCAGCATGTTAAAGTTTTTGAGAGCAAACAAGTCCATAACCTTAAAATAAAACCCTCCAAAACTCTGGTAAAACCATAACGAGTCACAGATCTACATATCAACTAAAGAACAGTTTACAATTAGTAAGTAATACTCACTGTAATTATCAACAAAACATAGTACTTCTGTTGTTTATTCCCTAGAGACTGACTCGCTATTAGTGAAGCTTCGCTAATCACGGGCCCAAATAATGTCGGTCCAGCAAGTGAAACGTTATAAAGGGCACTTGTATATGCCATCATAATTCCTCGAATGCCTTCAACCTGCGGAACAGAGGAAAGACAACAATCAATGCAGTGAGCAGTTTGTAAAAAGAGGTCAGAAGCAAGCACAAACTATCATTATAGAGTAGTCGTGATAATTTTACCTCACAGTATGTACTGCTCCCATTTAAGTTAAAACAATGGGAAACAGGCCCATCAATTGGCCGTGCTCCGAAACCCCAAGCAGGAAATTTTTTGTCAGAGTCATAGAATTGCAATACCTCTCCAACATCTAATATAGCCTAAGATATATAAAATATCATAAAAGGCTCTTAAGTGATGAAAAATGTAAAAGACAAAACATAGAATATAGGCCTCCTCACTTTCTGGTATGCATTTGGTCGTCCAGTAGGGTCAATGTAATGCAAGGAATCCGGTAGCCGTGGATTGCCATTCGAAGCTGACAAACATGGAATAAAAAGTCTGGATTATTATGCCCCGAGTAAAGAAGATCCCTAGCATTTTTAAGAATTTATAATGAATTTCAGCAATGACTAGGAGTCTAAGATGAAGTTCAAAATTAATGAATTTAAGCATTCATATAAAGACTATACAAGTAACAAGGAAAATGCAAGGAATAAAGTTCAACAGCCTTTGAGATTACATATACCATGAGAAAAAGAATTAGAGACAAAATAAATTAAAAGAAGGGTATTAGATTCATTTAAATGAAAAGGGCAAAATGGGTTTTGTACAAGTTGAGTAAGGGAAACATAGGTAGGGAGAATGGGAAAAAACGGGGTTTATGAAATTATTTGTCTGGTAAGAAGTTTCAGGAGAGTCCTTACCCCTCGAATGTGAGGAATGCATCTGGTCAGGGGTTTCATGTCCTATCAGTGCAATTAATCTATCTTTCAGCTTATAATATATATATCTTACGGTCATATCTTACGGTCTTCTTCAAAATATCTTGTGTTGAGTTGAGCATTGTGTTCAATTAGTATTCAGATTTTAGCAGGAAACTAAAAAAATACAGTAAACTTTCCTTTTTGCATGTTTTCCTGAAACGGTGCGACATTGCACAAACGATAATAATTCTCAGGCATGATAGTAAAAAGCTGAATATTAGTAAGTGCAATATTAATTACCTGTGAAGTCGATGGCCACCATGAAGTTTAGCTCACATCCACCAGCCAAATAATCCAAGAATGTATGTTGCACACTTTCAGAAAATTTATCCACAAATAGTTGGCTCTTCAAAACCTGGGTCATATCACAAATATTCGTATCAAAGGTAAACACTTGGTTGGAAAAATACAAAACAAATCCACCCAGAAAAGTTAGCACCTTGTTTTGATAATTGTTACCGACAGGGGTTGGTGAATATAAATGCACACCAGTCCCCATGGAGTGCAGCTTTTCCAAGTCAGCTAGTGATTTCTCAGCTTTTCTGATGACAAAGACTTAGCAATATCAGTACCAGTGTACCACAACTGACAGAACCATACCTATAGTAAAAAGGGAAGAAGCTTCATTCACCCTATCAAATCATGTTTTCCATTGCTATTGAAGTTAAAGCACTCTATAATTAAAGGACTGTCCTGCATAAATAAATATAGACGAGGCAAATATAATCTGATGAGCGACAAGAAATAGAAAAGTTGGCAAAAGCATCATTCCAGGACACCACAAAGGCATATAAATTGCAAAACTTGACTAACAAATAGTTAGTGGTAGATACCCTCTCACATAGAGGTCAAAACTTTACCCTCTTAGATACTTGTTAATTATTATTTTCGTTCTGGCGAGGGTTACAGATTCTTATACCTTGCTGCCAACTTGTTGGATATTCAAAAAAACCGGTTTCCATGTGGGCCTCTGATCATTTTTCAAAACTTCTGTCTTGCAAATCGGGAGAGTAATCCCGCTCTCCAAATATTTAGATATTGTCAAAAATGGGTCCTGCAAGAAGCATTACAATATATTCAGTTATTTAACTCATATCATGTCCAAAATGGCAGAAAATATAATACTATTTATTAAAAGATAAGTAAAATAAATCCTTACATTTCTTGCAAAGAGATCTTTATATTCCAAATCCAAACACCTTAATACCAACTCTGTAGAAATCTTTGAGCTAACACATTCTTCGGCACATATAGTAAGCTGGCCAAGCTTTCCAGGATGACTTGGTCTGGTAGAATCCTCTAAATGTTTAAGATCTATTGTTAATGACCTATTTGATTTCGTGATTATCTACAGAAAACAAAAGTCAAAAATTTATTGGTAAATAGCCAAATATTTAACAGCCTACAGAATGTTAAACAATAGGCAACAGAACTCAATGACAATTACATTTTTTTGTAGCTACTGACTAAATCAAACCTATATTACGTAATACACATAGTGACAGAAACATTCCAGGAAGATTATAAACAAGATACCAATATCCATCATGTGTAGCTTATTATTGATATCACCCCACCAATAAATATTGTTATCATTTTATACCAGTGGAAAGGTATACCAGAAAATTTAAGTATATTTATGCTTAATACCTCAGACAGAGCACATTGATATCACCCCACCAAAAAATATTGTTATCATTTTATACCAGTGGAAAGGTATACCAGAAAATTTAAGTATATTTATGCTTAATACCTCAGACAGAGCACATGTCGCCTCACCAAGTATTTGTTGCTCGTCGAGCTTTATCATCTGCAAGAAACAACACCTTATTTATGTATTAATTATTGTTGAAGTTTGCGAGATGTAATTGACCAAGTTTAGCGTATCCAGGTAGTATTGGGATTTGGGAGTGCTTTAGCTAGATGTAATTGACTAAGTTTGGAGTATCCAGGCCATACTTGGAGTGCGACAAATAGATAACTAATACAGGCAGATTAAGGACATTTTAGTTCTGCAAAGAACAAAGAGCCTCCAGTCGACTAAAGATTATAACAACCGATGCCTCATTTACCTACAGGCTACAGTAATACTTCACCTAAATGCTGCTTCCAATGCAAACTAAACTCTAGTGCAATTTGGACTTGACTTGTCCACTATAACTACTATACCTTACCTCAGATACAGCTTAGCTGTCCTGAAACAGGTACTACTTTACCAGATACTAATATCAAAACATTATGCATAAGAAATTTAGTGCACGCATAGTTTAGAGGTTGGCGAACTCAAACAGGACGTTAAAATTAGGACCAGCAACTTAAAGCATGTTTTTGACACAGCAGAGTTACACAATCTAAATAATCATTCAGAAATTATAACCAAGAAGTCTAATAATTGCCGAAGTGAACAGCACAGGTGGAACAGGAAAGCAGCATAAAAAGAGAACTGAATCTAGCACAGGGGAATTGAGGGCCCAAAATCATTCGTACAAATACAAACTCAAAGGAATCAGTTCTCAAGATCTTAAAGAAGGTAACATCGTGTAAGATACAGTACCTATCCCATGCCTGCTCAATCGTTTTATCAATATTTTTTTAACATAATTACTTAAGGGCATTTTACATACTCCCCAAGGCCCAAAGATAGTACACAGAGTATTTCCAGTAAATATTGAAATGTCAGAGCAGATAGCACATCTAAAAGAAATGATACTATTTTAAACAATGTAATATGCATCTTTGTACAAGTAGAAAGTTGAAGTTTAAAAAGTGTGGAGTGAGCAAGTGTATAGCTTATCCTAATATAAGATATTGGTTTGTAATACAATGTACTGTAAGCTACAAATAAATAATAAAATAATACATGTTCGAGCCAGGGAGGTCAGGAAAAGTTCTTTTTCTCACACAATTAGGGTGAAGGGGCAGGATGGGTGTCTCACGCAGGAGACTGGGTTGTGTTTTATTAATTGAAAAGATTTCAAAGTTAACAGGACAAGAATTTACTACCTTCATGAAGGTACGTTCTGCAAAGAAATCGGCATTTTGTTGTTTAAAGGATGTGCTAAAAGAGTTTCGAGAAGAAGGAAATGAGAAAAGCATTTTCACTTCTCATGGGTTTTCACAGGAAAAATGGTACCATGAAAACCCACCTAGAACAAGAAATCTCATTGCCTTGATATTTAATATTTAAATCTGCCCTAACTTACACCAGATTGGCATGGGAAGCATATCTTGTGCAAACAGCCGGAAATTAATCACATTATATATAATACCCTTTTATTGTTATTATGACAATGTTTTTTCAGTAATATTTTGCAACTACTACTGATAACAGTATGTTCATAGTAATTTTATTATCTTGCAAAGAAGACTTGAAGGTGCAGACATGAAATATACCTTTACTTCTAGATCATGAAATGGAGTATCAACATCATACACACGAAACCTGTGACAAAAGGGTAATATATCAAGTACATGAAAGTGCATCAATCAGATATATGCTTGACAGAATGTAGAGACAGGTAGTAACTTACACCAACATCTGCACCACCTCAAAGTAATATGTAATATTATGCTTTGTGATCCACTGAGGATTTAACGAGTTTAAAACTACTTCTGTGCGACCAAGCTCTTGAAGTGCACCATCCTTTCCTTTTGCATAGATAACTGCCATAGGATCACTCTATAAAAAAGTAAAACTCAGAAAAGGGAAACGACATCTCTGTAGCACTGTAAGGCATGGGCTCATACATAACTCACTTCTATTCCATATTATCCAAGCTAATAATGACAAGAAGGAATTCAAAATTATGGAACTCTTTAAAGCCTAGTCTTTACTTTATAAATAAAAAGTGAAATATAATTTCCAGAATAAATTAAAATGCAGACTCTAGTCTTCCTGTTCCAGAATAGACTGGTCCCGTATATTCTAGCTTTGTTGTCGAAATTTACAAATACAATGGCTTAAAGTGGACGGACTAGTGATAAGTCATAAATTTTTTAATCAAATAACATTCTCATGTAGATACATATAACATTTTGCACGTGATAAGTTATCATTTTTTGTCAATATTTTACCACATTGATTTCCATGCAATTTTTACTAAATACACTTAAGTTATAATTGTAAAAACCAGTAGAATTGAAGAGTATGCTTCTAAAAAATAAATGAAACGATTACATTCAAAAGTATACCAAGTTACTATAAATGGAGAATAAATGGAAGGGACCAGTATATAATACTAAAAAAGCTATGTGGTCATGACCTAAAGACTACAGTTCATCAAATTTATATCTTGTTATAAAACGAGAACGCACCTTGGAGAGCACATCACGGTCACGCAAATTTGAAGCAGATAATGATAACTGCAATATTAGTCATAAGCAATCAGTGACTAATATAGCGAGAATCAGTATTAAAGAATTTAACCGGCCAAATAATGTTGGCTCTATTGCATAGAGTAATATTTAAGTAAGAAGACAATATATTGCCATCATAAAAATCGAAAAGATTTCTTTTTATTAACTGGTATAAGTTATGAAATTAAATATAAGGCTAACCACCTGATTTTAGGGATTTCTAGTCTCCAAACACACCAACATACGAATAAGATGTACGAGAAAGTGGTTAAACTTGGGGGAAGGGGATCTAAATTTTACCTTTTCAACTTAAAAATGTTTCCAATAACGTTAGAATCTTGTTGTTGGAAGAAATGAATTTTGAAGAATATGGACTTTTGGGTCTAGTCCTGCATCAGAATTCTGGGCAAATTGAGGTTGACAGTTTTTCTTTGAAAAAAGGTTCTGAAAGTTAGAAATGGTAGCGGAGCAAATGATCTGTGCAGTGTGGACTACCTTCAGAACAAAGTAAGGGCTATTTTGAATTGGTAGGTAACTAGGTATACTTATCAACCTGATCTTACCGTGGACAATTAAATTGAATCATGTGGTAATTTACGATTCCAGTACTAAATAGTGGACTTAGTTACAAGTCTATTTAGTAGTGACCTTGTGAATTAGACAATCGCTGGGTTCCGTTAGATAATCAATAGATTTTCTAGCGTGGCTCTCCTATATGGTTGAATTTTGTCATTCACCCAACTGGACTGGATAGGAAAGATAGTTCTATACACTCGCGGATTAATTTAAGCTGTACAGATACAGAAGATATCAATTACAAAGCTGAAGTAATGAATGCTCAGTCAATATTACTCCAAATTAATAATACTAGGAGAGGCAGGCAACTGCTATTATGGAGTCACCTTGACATGACGTCATGTGTATAGTAGTTGTCTGGTAGTTGAGACTCCAGTTAACCGTTATAATAACGTCATTGCACTAGTAAAAGGTAAGGCATCCTGGTTATTCTCCGGCCCAAATCTAATTTTCCCTGGATAAGCTCTAGTTTCGTTTCATTAGTGACAAATCCATTTCGTTTGAAGAAAAAAAATTTGTTCATATCGTTGATTTTTGTTTGTGCTTTAACTTATTATGGATTAATTTTCTTAGTTTTAAATTGTT
Source organism: Kitagawia praeruptora (assembly GCA_037693485.1). NCBI lineage: Eukaryota > Viridiplantae > Streptophyta > Magnoliopsida > Apiales > Apiaceae > Kitagawia > Kitagawia praeruptora. Next base: position 41,561,976 of record CM075345.1, on the reverse strand, counting down.
GGATATTGTATTTGATAGAAACTAGCATCGAAGAATAAGAATAAATATGGTCGTTTCATACTTTCATCTACCAGTGCCATCTTTTTTATTACTTATCATGAAATTCGAGGCATGTAAAACTTAACACAATCAAATAAAGAAGCCTAATTGTTCTGCATCTACCCCACTAATCTTTTTTCTTTTTAAGAATTTAAGTGTATCTAAAAATCTAACCGGACGTTTATGTTGCTCTTCGAAATTGTTTGAACATTATTTATCTAAATTCTTATAACACCTAAATTTTAAATAGTACAAAATTAAGATTTTCTCTTCTTGATAATTTGTAAAAAAAAATTATGATTATATGAAAAAAAAATTAACAATTAACAAATTAATATAAAAGACAATTATCAAACTTTTTTTTCCTATCTTGACATATCCACGATTAACCCTTTATGTTATCATGTACATGTATTATTTTTTTCCTTCTCTTAAATTCTTCTTTATCTCTCTGTCCTTCTATTATAGTGTTGTTTACCAACAGTGTGGCGCCACGGCGCCGGCGTGCCGCAGCAGAAATGGATGCAAAATGTAATTAGTACAAGCATTAGGACTTCTAATTTTGTCTCCAAAAACGCACTAAACAAAAGGGATCTGATTATATTAAGTATAGTTCGCGTTCCAATAATATATGTACCATGAAAACCTAGATTTAGTGTGTCCTAGCTTGAGTGTTGATCCTGCTAAATGACAACTTCACCAATGCCAAAGATGCTTTTCATTTAAGAGCAAGCGTATTTCCACATAAATTGCAAGCTCTGGTATAACTCCAAGTGTAGTCTTAATGTAAAAGCATCCACCGCTCGTAAAATATGAGAGAACTGACATTGACTAGGTGTGACACATTTCTTCTAGAATTTTTTATATTAGATGTATACATCTGTTGTGCGTGTTCCATACCATAGAATTCACGATTTAACGATAATGCAACAAGGACATTCTGAAGAGTGGAGAAGAAGAGATACCTAGGAGAGTGACAAGAATCTAACCTAAAACATGTAATTAGCTTAAACTTATGTCACATTGTGCCATCTCCTAAACAAATTTCAACCTCCACATCTAAACCAAATGAACTATAAATCAGGTAAGTTGCTTCGGATTCGGGAGGCTATACACAACACACACACATATCTAATCCAACCAAGTCAAAAACAGTCAATAAAAATGACAAATCATTAACTTAAAAGTAAGTCTAAACTGCATTTCCTCCAATTCTAGGCACATACATACATATACTCCAGTTGCAACATATGTAATCTAGTTGTAAGTCAGTTTATGTACATACACAAATATATATAAACATCGACAAGTAAATTAAAATTTAAAATAAAAAAAGAAACCTCGATCTGAGAAAAGAGACCGCGATAACCACGGGACTGGAGAAAACAATCGACAGCATCGTTGGGGCCACCAGGTTGATTACGGTGAGCAGCTGAAGTCCCGCCGACAGCTGATTGTCCGGCGGGGTTGTCTGAGCAACAATTTCCCATCACGCACGCGCCCACCGGAGACTTTAAAGTCTTATGTTAAACCGTACTACAACTGTATTAAGAAGACAAGGGGGGATAAAAATTGGAGTAAAATGTTTGCGTAAGAGTGAATACAAAAATCATGGGCACGTTGGTTTGAATATGACTCGCCCCCCTTTTGTCCTAAACTATCCATGCTGTTTAACTGCTGTAAATAGAAATTAATTCAATAAATGAAAAAACATACCTCATCTACAAAAATAGTCGAGTCAACAAACATAAAACAGAAATAATCACTTAATAATCCTTTTTTATATCAATTATCTTCAAATTGTTTGGTTGCCTTTAGAAAGAATTCAACAGCGATCCCTTTAAGCGTCTGTTCTTGCGATTGTTTTTGTAGATGCCGTATGGCTTTTGATTAATGGATTGATTTTTTTTTGTTCAAAAAAAAAAAAAAAGATACAATCACGCAATTTGTTTAAAATTATATATTTACATGTACCCGACATCACATTTACTTATAACTAATCTAGTTTGAGCTATCGATCATAATTGCAATTCTCTACAAATTTTCATCGCAAAATCAAAAATTATACTATTACAAATAAAGAGAGAAACATCAAAACTCTCACCAAGTTAAGACTACCAAAACTGAAATAGCAAACAGTTTTTATGCAATTTAAATGAACATATAGCTCCTGAAAAAAGCATACACGAATTTGAAGTAATGATTAATTATCTAGATTATTGTAATAAAATGGATGCTAATAGCCTATGTTAGATTATTATACAGGTAAAAATGAATCATGTTTAGAGGGTCCAAAACAATGAAGATATTGTAAATATCATCCTTAAAAATAATGTTAAAGATGTTATTGAGGATGATACAATATCTTTGGAGCTTGTAAAGAAGCACTCAAGACATAGCAAATATTTAATAATTTTTTGATGCAATACAAAAATAGCACATTCAAGCTTTTGGATGCAATGACGAAAATTAAGGATGTGTTTCATGTAGTTTTAAATTTCAAGAAAAAAACACATGGCGCTAGAATCATATTTTACAAAAATATAATAAATATATTTTTTTTTATTATAATAGAATTATTAATTTATATTGGGAACATATATTTATATAGGGTTTCTCAAAAGAAATATTATTTTTTATCTTAATGAAATTGATCATTTTTTAACTGGCCAAATTGGAACCGGGATAATTTATATATTAACTTAGAGAAATTATAAATTTATCGAGATTTTACTATATTATTTTACCATCCAAATCCAAGATATTTGGTTCTGCTGGCAAAATGGAATGAAATTAAGAATCAGCAAAAAGTAAAGGAATGATCCTGAATTATTTTATTCGTTTGGTTTTGATCTAGAAATGAAATCGAAATTTATATTAAAATTATTTTTAATTTAGAAAAAATAAATTAAAAATTATGTTTTAATTTATTTAAAATAATTTACATATTAATTTGTGTGTTAATGGTTTAACTTAAAAAATTATAATTGAAAATGGAAAAGAAATTACGAAAAGGAAACGAAATACCTAATATGAGCGGAGAATGAGATAGGAGGGATTAGAGATGCACAAAAAGTCCTTCGAACCAGATTTTATTCGGCCTTTAAAAAAATTTGGGTTTTTTAACAATCGAGCCGAGCCCAAACAATCGAGCTTCAGGTTTTTTGAACATTCCTTCAAGGGATATTGGATAATTCTAAAACTAAAGCTAAAAAGAGTTAAAGGGGAAGGGGTGGTTTGGTTTGACGGATTTTGGTATCAAATATGGGTTTTATTCATTCCAAATCCACACCTAATATATGGTTGACAATTTTTAAATTATGAAACTCATGTTAGAAAATGGAGTTTTTAGAGCATAAGTATTTTATGTTCTTGATGTTAATTCTGGATTTTTAACGATTGGAAATTGTTCCTTGTTATGAGGACTTAAATTTTCATATATGGGTCTAAGTAATTTTCTTAGTGGAATCCATAGAGAAATAGAGTTGAAATTGGTAGCTTGAAAGAGCTTGAAAATGAGAATGTGTATTTGTCCCACATTGAAATGAATAAAGGGGGTTGTTGGCTTTATATAGAATCACACGCATGGGTAGTGTACAACTACTAAGGTGTATGATGGTGCATGGTGTTACTGTGTGCTCCAAGCGCACACACGCGCGCGCACGCGCCGCCGCCTCGCCACGCCACGACACGTCACGTCTCGACTCGACTCGGGTCGGCTCGGTCGAAGGGCGATTTGGACGAATGTCTCGGCTTTCGCGTACGCGAGGCGACCTGGGCGAGGAATTTTATTGCATGGATTATTGATTTATTTTAATATTATAAACATGCTGTCAAGAGTTGGATTGAAAGTCCTGTAAACTCTCGAGAGCTAGACTGTGTTGTCATAACAAGGTTGCTGTCAAGAAGGTGAAAACTTGCTGTCAAAAACAAGGTTGTTGTCAGGAAGGTGAAAACTTGCTGTCAAAAACAAGGTTGCTGTCGGGAAGGTAAAACTTACTGTCAGGAACAAGGTTGCTGCCAGAAAGTAAACATACTGTCAAGTTCAAACTGATGACAGTTACTTTAAAGGTACTGTCGGGTCTTGTTGACAGTAACTTCTGCGTGGTTTTGACAGCAGAGTCTGAGCGTTTATTCTATTAATGAGAAATCATGAATGGGTCAAATATAGTGTAACAGTTACGATTTATTTAATATAAATCAGCCGTTTTATATTATTAAATCAGCCGTTTTGCTGTATTAATTGTAAATCAGCAGTTACAATATTAATTGGGTGGCATCAGTTACGTTTGGCCTCTCCTATAAATAGAGAGCTAAGTTGCTGGGTTTTATATATATACAACACACCCTACATTCTCTTCTCTTCTCTACACTCTCTTTTCCCTTTCCCTTATTGTCAAAGCTATTTTGCTTGTGAGTTTTTCTGGCGAACTGAGGTGCTAGTCGAAGTTGAGTTATCTGGTTGCTGTGATTATATAACTCGGAGCTGTTTTATCCTGGAAGAATATTGCCAGCATCCTGACACAGTGTAAGTGGGGGCAATTATCTCTTCAAGAACAGTCAGGACTTCTTGCAAATCCTGACGACTCAGCTGTTTTCATTCTTATTTGATATACTGTTATAGCTATGGCTACTGGTATGTCTTCTGTCTTTCCTTTGTTCTTTCAGTTACTGATATATATTTCCAACATTCTTTAAGAGATAATTAGTTATATAGTATTTAGCATAATGGTTAGCGAGAGTGTAATTCCTGCTAGTGGTAGTTCGGTTGCATCTGCTGGGATCATTGATTGGACCACTTACAGTTTTCCACAACCGGTTGAATTAACTGGCTTGCCAGAGAAATTCAATGGGGGCGTTGTGAAAGTCATATGTTTACCCTATTTGTAAACATCGAGGATTCAACTCAACTTAAACAAGAATGTAATAGTAAATAATATATGTACTGTCACAAGGATCTCAAATGCTTAACTGTCAAAAGAAAGAAGACAAAGTCAATCTACCGTTTTGAGTCATACTACACTTGAAGAAGTTCATTCAGTTGATCAAGCGTCAGTGGAGTAATCAAGACAGTGGGTTCTATTTATATTGACAAGAGGTTCCTACAGTGGCAGAATACAGATTAGAAAGGTTTGAAAAAGAGTGAAGAAAAGGAAGACAGGAACCACAGCTTTAAAGTCAATATATGAAGAACAGTCATTGCGGTTAGTCACTCATGAACCAGACCGTGCATCGAGTGTCAACATTACACAGTGGTTGTTCATCATTAACTTCAGTGGTTCAAAGCTATCAAGACTAGTACAAGGGAAAATCATTGTGCAAGCAACAGAAGTGCTAAATTAATTAACCACAAGGATTTTACTATCAAGTGCATTGGCTATGAGGTAAAAGAATTATCACAAAGCAACGGAAAGTGATATATTCTTAAAGCTGGAACTCCGGTTGGAATTGTTATATTTTTTGTTGAGCAAAAGGAGTCCAGTTCCAGACCCTCAAGAGACCGCAGCTTAGAGCGTAAGGATTTATTTATATTAATAAATATTTTATTTATTTAGAAAATTATATTTATAAATATCTAATAATATTAGATATTTATATTTATAATTTCTTGATTAAAATAATTATTTATTGATTAAAGATTATAAGCTGTGCGGAACAAAAAGCATTTCTACGGAGCCCGTCCATAAAAGGACAAAATAAGCCCCGGTTTTGTTGAATTGGTTGCAGGTCACCAGCAGGTTTTTTGGATGACAAATGAATTGGTCAGGCGCGTGAGTTTTGGTAGAAAAGAAAAGTGGCCAGGTCTTATTCTATGGAGTATTTGATAGTCTATTCAATAGTCTAAATGGTCAAGAAAAAGAATTATGTTAATTCTCTTTTAATTAATTTAAAGTATTTAGTTAATTTAATTAATAAATTAATTCTTCAAGAATTAATTTATTTATTAAGTTAATTATTAAATTAATTAATTCAGAATTAATATAGATTTCTAAAGACTATCAGAAATGGTTTTAGACTATGATTTTATTGGTAAAAGACTATCTAAGATAGTCTGGGAGATAGTCTGCTCAGCATAGTCTAGATGATAGTCTGCCAAGGAAATAGTCTGTCGGATAGTCTGCATGATAGTCTACCAGGAAATACTTTTATTTAAGACTATGAGCAGACTCTGCAAGGATGATAGTCTGCCAAGGAAATAGTCTGTCGGATAGTCTGCATGATAGTCTACCAGAAAATACTTTTATTTAAGACTATCAGGATAGTCTTTAAGATAGTCTGCAGTGCAAAATTGATAGTCACACCGATAGTCTAAATGTGGTCTGGATAGTCTGCAAGTCTATGCATAGTCTATTTTGGTTAAAAAAAGAAGGCAGAAGACATATAAAGCATCAGCCGCCAGAAATATCAACAGATATCTTCACATTTTTCTCCACACAGACACGAGACATACATACAGAGAGAGAGAGAGACCAAGAGAAAAATGTTCTTGAGCTTCTAATTTATTTCTTGTAAATTATTTCTAGCTTGTATCGTTAAATCTAAACCATTAGAAATAATTTACTTGTACTATTGGAACTATCTAGCGGATTAAGTTCCCTAGAACTTATCTCTCGAATAGCTTTTTAGCATTCGATCTTTTTATTACAAATATAGAATAGTTCATGTCGAATTTTCTATAGAATTTGTAATAATTAGTTTGGTCATCAAACCTTGTAATTTGTACCCGTGTATTTAGACACACCCCATCAAGTTTAATATAATTTTATATTTAACTTGAATATTGGCTTCGTTTTATTCCGCATCGAATTGTTTAAGTTTTAATATACACACAAAGAACAATTTCGATAAAACGGTATAGTTTGTATTCAACCCCCCTTCTACAAACTATTTTGGACCTAACAATTGGTATCCGAGCCTTTTGATTGACGCACAAATCAAGATCCTTATTTTTGTGGTCCTCCAATTGGTTTTCGAGTTTGTTGACCCATACACAAAATTAAATCCGGTATTAGACCAAAAAGTCAACTCCTCTTATTTTCAAATTTTTTTAACTTTCGAAAAATTCAATTCTTGAAATTTTTGAACTTTAAATAATTTGAACTTATTTTTGGATTCTTTAACTTTCAAAATTTTCAATTTTGAGATTTTTGAATTTTAAATATTCTAAATTTATTTTCGAATTCTTTAACCTTTAAAAATTCTCAATTTATGATATTTTTGATTTTTAAACAATATGAGTTTATTTTCAATTGTTAATTAAATTGAATTTATTCTCAAATTGTTTAACCTTCAAAAATTTCCATTTTATGATATTTTTTATTGTTAAGTAATCTTAACTTATATTCGATTTTTTTTAATTCTTGAAATGATTAATTCTTGGAAATTTTGATTTTTAAACAACTTGAATTTATTTTCAAATTGTTTAATTCTCAAAATTTTTAATTCTTGATACTTTCGAATTTTAATTAACTTGAAGTTATTTTCGGATTCTTTAACTCTCAAAAACTATCATTTCTTGAGATTTTTTGATTCTTAATTAATTTGACTCTAATTTCAAATTTTAATTAATTTGAACTTACTTTCAGATTTTTTATTTCTCAAAAATTTTCAAGTCCTTGAAGTTTTTGAATTTTAAATATTTTGAATTTATTCTAAGCCAATGGTTTCAAGAAAGTTGGTAGCTGAAGATTCCTCCGAACATCAAAGATGATTTGAATCTTTTGAAGAAAATACATTTTTCATTGGAATTAATTTCTACCTACCGAAGAAAAATTTGTGGTACTTCCTCAAAGTTATATCCATAGGATCCCACTGGTTTTTCAGAAGCAGGAATGAAAGAAGTTTTAGTGGCTGGAATTTTTCTTGAAGATTTTGGTCAACTCTAGTGATTTAGTGATATACAAACACTTAGTGGATTTTCGCAATGCTAAATCTAATACACGTAGTGGTTTGTAAATGAGCATATCTTTCAAGGAATCAACAGAGACTTTAGAAGAATAGAATCAGGGTGGTTTGAGAATGGACTAGACAGTTATACATCTCAGTCAGGAATTAATGATGGAACCTCAGAATAGACATGAAGAGTTACTAACTCAGAAAGAGTACTAAAGTTGTATCCAGGGATCAGGCCTATCTATTCCAAAGCAGAAACTCTTCAGGATATAGTTCAACTCAAGAGGTGGTTACAAGACTGAGATGGTGGAAAGAACAAGACATGATAGTTGCAGATATGGAAAGTTATATGTGATAAGTAACTATCAAGGTGTGCAACATGGAACAGAATTCTGACAGACAAGGATGAATAGGGATTCATTAAATGAGATAAAACAGAAGCATCAGTGCAGAACTTATCTTGCTGAAGAAAAGAGTTGGGATGGATCAGATGATGAGGAGAGCATAATGAATATCTTGCTTTCATAGCAATCTCTGAAGATGATTAACCTCACATGTCTCAGGTATCAATTCTTCAAACTAGTGCAATATGTAATTCTAAAAAATTCAAAGCATGTTAAGATCTTAGTTTTTAATTGTTAAATCCTTGGTTAGTAGATCTTAATATGTGTATGGATATTTGTTGAATTTGATTAATTGCAATAGTGAGTTAGAAGTGTTCCTTAGACAATATCTCTTAATTCTTAAATGATATATGTCAAGCATATAAGACCTCTGCTTAAGCTAGTTTCAGGATCCCCAGTAGAACAGATTTGCTCATTCATTCTGAATTGTTTGTTAAGGTTTAAAAAGTTTAAAAGATGGAATAATTACCTAGGGTGTTAGTAGAACATCAAGTTATTTGTAAAACTGACTTAGGTAATAGAGATTATATAATGTCATATAGCAACATGAAAGGGTTGGATAGAATTAGTGATTGATTGTTAATTCTTCTATTTCATGTACGTTTAGAAAATCATTGAATATCTGTAAATCTACTTGCTACCTATTGCATGTGCATAGGTTAAAGTAGATAGTACTGAATTTTCTAAAATGCATAACATGCCTAATTTGCATAATTCTTATCTACAATGGTTTAAATGTTGAATGTATGCCATGTATTCTTATTATCATGTCTGCTTATTTCAAATATCATAAATGCATCTCTGAGCATTTGCATTGATTATAGAAAAAGCATGTTTAAGAATTACAATAAGGCACAGACTGCTTGTCCTCCTTATGGTAGGAAAGAACCATTATTCTCCTTGCTTAGTGACTATTTTGTCAATGACATTAAAAAGGAGAAATGGTCAGTCAAAGATAAGAATGAGCATGTTAAGGTTAAACGGTTGTTAACTCTGTAAAAGAGAAATCTCTAATCCATCTGGACCCAAGTAAATCTGGGTACCAAGAACTTTTTATCCATTTGTGAATGTAGGGCTTAACAGGTTAAATCGATTATGCATTATTATTGATTTATTCAAAGCATATCATCGAAGAAAAGAACCCTACTATCAAATGTGAATGTGAAGACAGGCCAAGTGGTTCATCCCTTGGAGATAACAGCAAGGGTATGACCTAGGGTCATGGCTATTCAATAGCTAGGAATGTTGTCAGCAATAATACCTCTTATGTGGAAGGTCCCAAGCACATCTTCTCAGGATCATACAACGTTATAGTTTTCAAAGAGAAGTGTCTGATCTTACACAAGAGAGATGGTAATCTTGCTATTCGAGGATAAAGGAAAGGAAAATTATTCGTAGCTGACATGGAATCTATGTCAAAGGTGAAGTCAACAAGGTCAAATCTAAAGCTTCATCAGACAGGAGTTCAGCTATGACATAAGGAGCTATCTCACCTGAATGTCATATCAAGAGATTCTTTCCTGGAAATCGAATCAGTAAAGGAGACTACCTCATCTGGAATTAATGTAAAATAAAATTATGAGGCATGTCATAAAGAGAAGTCAAAGAAGCATCACACAGAAGTTCTACATCAAAGAAAAATATACTTTAGTGGTGATGACTGATGACTTCTCTCAACAAACAAGTTGTTGTTCAGACAATCAGAAGACAAGACACCACTGATGGTGATTGATCACATCTAGAAGAGTTTCAGGAAGCAAAACTGACTATGACAACTTGGAGACCAGATTACAGGACCTATCAATTAGTGTTCTGGATTATTTCTGTACCTTCAGGAGTATTAATGCTGAAGCAGTCAATAGTTTGCTACTGACATGATCGAACCCTGATCAGTAAGAAATATAAGAAGACCCCACAAGTATGAAGGAAATTGTTTTGCAATGTTAAATGAAAGTGAGCATCCTAGCAATCAGCTAATGCTCAAGAGGATAATTTCCTTGGTTACTCAATGGATTCTACAGCCTACAGGGTGATTGTTATTAATCAACAGAAGGTGATTGAAAGTCTTAGTGATGTTCAACAACTTCTAGCTCCCAGCTGTCAATGGTAATGATGATTCAGATCCAACCAATGTGAAATATGAAGAATCTTCATGTAAACCCAGCAACAGCTTAGGGGGAGCAACTGAAGGATCAAATAGTCAACTTAACACCACATTGAAAATCAAAGGACACTATGAGAACATATCTACCAAGACAAAGAGTGTTGACTCAATTAACTCTTTGTCCCAGTTCTTAGTGTTTCTAATGGTGGAAGTAAAAGACTAGCAGAGCTTCAAGTACCAATGATTATTTCTATAGTTTTCTTTCAGAAGAAACTAAGAAAGCTACAAAGGCTCTGGAAGATCCATATTGAGTGATTGCAATGCAAGATGATCTCAATCAGTACAAAAGGTAGATTGAAGGGAAGCTGGTATCCAGACCAAACAACAAGGCTGTAATTGGTACAAGGATAACCAGAAGTCTAACTGGATGTCAAGGCATTGTTATGAGGGACAAGGCCAAACTGGATGCAAGGTTACAAGTTGATCAGATAGTATATCTGACAAGAAGCACCAGTGACAAGACTTGAGGATATCAGCACCTGCTACACATTCAAGATTATAATGGACCTTTGGACATACTGAATCTGGATGCTAGAGGAATGTGAACAAGTGCACTCTTGGTTGGTAAGATAATGGAAGATCTCTACAGGTTAGTATGAACTGGTATCATCACTCAAGCAAGCATGGAAGACATGGTATGACACCCTAACTATAATTTAACATCTGGTATCAATTTTTAACAGTTGGTATCTTTTAACAATTGGTGTCATATTTGTAGAACTCTCTACATCTTTAGGCACAAACATAAATGATATATATGTTCAATGATATCTTGATTATATTACATGTTGATCTACTGTAATAACCCGGATTTTTCAAGAAATGAATTTATTATTATTTCAATAATAATAATGTTTTCCTAAAATGAGGAGGAATTTTTTTTTTATTTTATTTATTTATTTAATTATTTTCGGTTAAGTGGAACATGGTCCTCCTTTTTAAAATTTTATTGACTGAGTAGATACCTCGAGTCAATAGTTTATTTGTGCAAGGATTTAATTTTGGAATGTGAAATTATTCAGTAAAGATTTTATTTTAAATTATTGAATAATTTAGAGATTTTAAAATCCTTAGAAAATGTTTATTTTAATTATTTGAGGATTTGTAGAAATTACTTGATTAATATATAAAATCAAGAATTTGAGATTTTACTAAAACAATAGTGTTTGTAGTATTTTTATAAAGCCCCGTAAATTGTGAATTATGAATCACAATTATTATTTTTATGATTTGTTTTTATAAATTATTATTGATTTGTAAAATGCATATCAATTTAGAAAATTTAGATTTAATTCTGATTCTTTCTCCAAAAGTCTTTAAAAATATTCTAGTATTTAATTATGCTAGAAATTTTATTTTTTTAAATTAGAGTTTTTAACTCTAAATATTATTTAAAGTGTGTAGTATTTAATTGTATTACTTTTTGAATAGTGATGGGCCAAGCCCATTAGGGTTAAAAAACACAACACAGCACATATGCATACATACGTATACACAGCCGCACACACGCAGAAACAGATCGGGGAGGGGGAGAAGGCAGCTGGGGGGAGGAAGAGATTTGGGGGTTTCATTTTACACCTCCATTAAGCTAAATATACATACATATATACATATAAAATCGTGGGTGTGTGCGATTGTGTGGGTCTGTGCGCGAGTTGTCCAGCGGAGCAGCTCAGGTCGCGGGGGAGGGGAAAACCACCGCGCGGTGGCGGGTGGCCGGCGGTGGTGGTGGTCCTCCGGCAGTTGGCGCGCGTGCAGGAGAGAGAGAGAGAGAGAGAGAGAGAGAGAGAGAGAGAGAGAGAGAGAGAGAGAGAGAGAGAGAGAGAGAGAGAGAGAGGAGGGAGAGATTGTTGCGGGGAAATCGATTAATTCGGGAGGTATAATCTCGCATCTCCATATCTATTTAATTTTCGTAGTTAAATTAGTTGTAAATTTCGATATTAATTAATGGTTGTAATTTAATTAGTTTTAAATTGTGGTAATTAAATTAGATTTAATTGTGATATAATTATGTAGTTGATGTAATTTAATTAGTTTAAATTACGAGGTTAATTATGGTGGTTTAATTAGTTTAAATGGAAAGCTTAATGTGGTAATGGGTATAATTAGACTAAAATTGTAAGATTATGATTATTGGTTGAAATTCCGAGATTTAATTCGGAAGGTATGTTTGTAATTATAATTGTTGAGTTTAATTATGAGTCCGATTAAAGGTTCGGGTTAGTGATTGTTAATTGTTAAATTGCTAATTGTTAATTGTTAGTGAGTAATTATGAGTTGTCGGATAATAGATTTGGGTTAGTTGTCAAGTAATTGTTAAGTGCTAATTGCTAATTGTTAGTTTCCAATTGAAATTGTTAAGTGTTAAGTGCTAAGTGCTAAGTGCTAATTGTTATTGTCATATGAGGTATAGTTATAAGAGTTGGCTTATCGGTAAATGTTTATGTGCTAAATGGTATAAGTCGGGTCGTAGTAATTGTTAGAAGTCATAAGTGCCAACTACGTGGTGTTGGCTTAAATGTGGATAAACTTAGTTTATTTTCCTTATGTGCTAGTTGCCGCATGTCTGGGCGGGTACTTTTCCTTATGTGCTAGTTGCCGCATGTCTGGGCGGGTACTTTTCCTTATGTGCTAGTTGCCGCATGTCTGGGCGGGTACTTTTCTTATATGTTTACTTTTATGTTGCTGCAAGTTGAGGCAGCTTTTATTTTATCAAAAACAGGGTTATAAATTGTTTTGTTGGCATGGAGGGGCTGAGCCCATAGTCCGATAAACGAATACTACATGCCGAAATTTTCTAAAAATCCCCTGCGTTTTAATTTATTTAACTTATTTGATTTCAAAGGTTTAAAGGTATGATTTGGGTGTTAACTGTTTATGTGCATATGTGTTAAGTGAATTAATTCGAGGATTTATGTGTCTCGAGGATTAAATGTGTCTTGAAGATTAAATTGGTATTATGAGTCTTTATCGAGGGCTAAGTATGTTTTGAGGATTAATTGTATATTATGTGTCTTTATCGAGGATTGATTGTGTTTTGAATATTATCTATGTATTAAGTTGGTTCAAGTCTATTAAATGGTTATAAGGTGTTATGTACATTAAGTGGTAATAGGATAGTCAACTATAGGGAGGACACCTATAGTTTGACTTTATGTTATTTAGTGATAATCCCGAGTTGTGTCTACTCGAGATACGTGGTATGACTGACACGTACTCATAACCATTTCAGTACCATTAGGGCGAAATCAAATTGGAGCGACGTGCAACTAAAAAGGAAGATCGAGACGTCAGGTAAGGTCCACGGAATTACTTGGACGAGGTGCAAAGGATTTATTCGCGGTTTCTGTTTTCTGCTAAGGACCAGAGGCAAGTTTATTTACACATACTCTATCGTTCAGAGTATACCTATTTTGAATTATATAAAATGTGCGGAAAAAGGTTTTCAATCCCTAATTGCGAGTTTTTAATCTTGTGCTCCTTCCAAATCATTTTATTCTTGACTTTGCTAGCGATATTAAATTATTCTCGTGCAATAATCAAAACCCATGACTTATAATACTGTCGATGGACGGTGACATTCTTATGGTTCTACATCTCGATTTATATGTTGTATATTTATAAACTTTTGTAATGTGATAGAGGACTATATGTTATGAGGTATGTATATAGATACATATACGTATATATGGAACTACGTGGTGAAGGCTCCGAGGGTAGAGCGTGTATTGAGTTATCGAACTTAGCTCGCGTGTCGGGGTTATTTGTATCGTATGTTTTCGAAAACCCGGGCAAAGCTTTTAAAAAGAATTTCGCAATAATTAACCTAAAGGCAACATCACCAATAAATCAGTGTTTATTTAATTAATAGATGCTCCTGAAAGCATTTACTAATTAAATAAACCTCATTCGCCTAATTAAATTTATTTAATTAGATGAATATCATTTTCAAAACGCTTTCTTAAAATCACTTTGTCCCGGAGAAATAATAAAACAATTTAATGGAGTGATTCTATCTAGTATATTATTTATCGGAGATATTTTATTTTCAATACGGATTAAAGATATTCCAATGGTTATAAATTGGTTACTTTCAACTTAAACCAGCTAGATTGATGTCGGTATATGTTACTTGAATGCTTATTAATTATTTCTTATTGACCGAGAGTCAGTAGTAGTTATTTGATAAAGTGGCTAAAGTTTGGAGACTGCTGGAGAGATTGTGTCTTGATTTTGATTAGAAACATTCCAAGAGTTGTATTTGGGTGTTTTGAGGTTATTAAATATTCCAGTATTAATAGTAAGTATTATTTGAATATTACTTAATAAATGAATATTAATTTGAGTATTCTTTTAAAAAGGGATTATTGAATATTTATTATTTGTTACGTAGTAGTCAAATATTTATTAAATACTCTAAGTGTTTTGAAGGTTATAAAACACTATTTAAAGGTTGTCTAAGGACTTTCATAGTCATTTAAAATATTATATTTTGAATCTATCTAGGTACGTTACTTTTCAAGAACTTATATATATATGGAATTACCCTGTTGTGGTTACAAGCTTTATGCGTACCATTTTCCATGTGTGATCACAAAACCCTGTGTCGAGATTGATATCGGTACAAGTGTATATCTATACTTGAACTCTTTTGAACTCAAAACATTTTCGAAAACCCCCGGTCAGGTTTTACTCTCTTGCTCGTTTTTCAAGAAATTATCGGTCGACTGAAGTCGAACTTCAACTACTCAAGTTTTTCTATCAAAATGATTTTGACAAGAAAAGAAAAAGGGGACTCTGGCAGGTGTGGGAATCGTTGACGAACGATTCCCGGGATGTGTAAGCGGCCGTGAGCCAGGCGGTCCATCAATTATTATTCCGGCCCATGTGTTGCCGAAGGATGATTACGGATGTAGTTTTCATCGAGGGTGATTACGGATGTAGTTTTCACTCGGGGATAGTTACGGATGTAGTTTCTATCCTTCTACCGGTAGAGAAGACCCGCGGATTATTGGACTTGGATGTGGCGACTGATCATCGTCAATCCTTGTCAGGTTTTTATGTTTTCTTTAAGTCCCATCCTCCACTTTGGAAAAATACTCAAACACTGCTTCTTAGGCCTAAGTGCCAAGTAGCCGATAGTGTTGTTTTCAATTTTGAAAGATGATGAATTCATGCAGTATCTAGAACTGCAGGATTATTCTAACAATAATGGCACGTACTTGTGCACTTTTGCAATTATTCAAAAGATGAAAGTTGGTTCATCGGTTATTGATGTTAAATCCCAAATGTGTTGCTTCAAGAACTTTGACTCTCTTCCTATCAGTTATTTCTAAGTTTCACTTATCAAGTGGTTAACGAACTTATATCCTGTACAGAATCTTGAACTGTAAGGTGTTTTGATAATAATGATATACTCATGTGTATTTACTTACAAACTTGAGGAGTATTAAAAAGGGAACTTTATAATGGTTTGGTTTATAAAGGGGGTGGTAATAACTATCTTAGCAGCATATTGAACTGCATATCTTGAAAAGCTCCCTAAGGGGTTATCAATACTATGAGGTATGGTATGAGGATTACTATTGTTGCCATGAACTTACTTTATTTATCTGATGTTACCTGAAATGTCATATATCCCCTACTGAGGTTTCATTGTTGTAAATATTTCGAAATTGATATTAAGTATCGTTATATTTTGAAAACTCCATGTGTATATTGATATATATTGTTGTGCTCTATTAATACTTGCTGGGCAATTCTTTCGCTCATACTTGCTTGTTTTAAATATTAACCTTTCAGAGGAAGGTAGATGATTGAGGCTTATCTGCATGGTTCAGAAGAAGCAGGCAGTACGCCCTTATGAAGATGATAAGATCAAGAACATAGATAGCTGGAATAAGTTATATGTAAGTACATTGATGTGTAATATATATTACTTTGTACTGAGTAGTACTAGTTGCTGGTGTACTTCCCAACGAAGCTATACTAGTAGTATAAGATTTTTAAGACATAGTGCGATGTAATAGAATGGATGTAATAAAGATGTAAAGATTTTAGTTCTTGTTTCTAGCCCTATGACCTAAAAGATGCTTGGTGGTTGGGGTCGCAGAGTTATATTTCAGTTTTAATGATTACAGACGGTTTAATGTTGTTAAACAGGTAATTTGATGTTAAGGATTTCCGCGTGACGATCAAATCCCTGACCCCGGATTTGGGGCGTTACAGAAATGGTATCAGAGCTTAGGTTATAGTAAACTAGAAACGAGAGTGAGTAGGAGTGTGTATAGTTATGTTAGAACGTCAGAACTCATATAGAGTTCTTGTTGGACTATTGGATATAGTACCAACGATTAAGTTAAGATTGGAAGGCTATGTCAAGGAATATGTGGATACAGACTTCGCTTCTTGTGGTGATGAATGTCTGCTAAAGAACTCTTAGAGACAAGTGTTGGTCGGCAGGGGCATAAATCGCCCGAGGCCTAAGATTACGATAATTTTAGGGGTTCATGGATGAAGTTATGTATTCCCCGAATGATAGGAAATTTTAATATGATGATGAAGGATGGAAAGCTGGCATCCAGTATTATGACAATGATGAGTTGAGATAGCATCCGTACTGTTAAAATTCCAAAAAGGAGAAGCAAAACAAGATCCCTATGAAAGAGTATTAGCCGAAGTTGCGGGTATTAAATTTCTCGAGCCTAAGAGGGTTTGAGGTAATATTACAAATGGAGTGGTGGATAGACACCGGTTGTCTCAAAATTATAGAAGTAAAAAGGGTGAAGATGAGATTGATCAATAAAGATGAAATATGTTTTAAGAACCAAGACGGACTGAGAAAGTCTGAGAAAGACTAGTACGAAGGTTGTTATGCCGAAAAGGGATAAGCTTAAGTTGCACACGGAATTGTCATGAGGACAGGAACATGTGGTATAAATACGGTTATAATGGTGACTGGATCTAAGTATGTATCTCCAACAATGTTCCGGAATCTCGCCCATGCGACATGTGAAATTCGTCGTTGCTAGGGGCGACACCGGTATCGAAGTCTTCTCAAAGAATAGAACGCTTGCGTGAGATGCTTGCGCCGAGTCGAATAGAACTCCTTAATATCGTAAAATGCCGATGGTTGAATCTCTAGCGACTATTACGAGTCGACGATGACGTCGGTTATCGAGCACCTTAGGGTGTGCGTGGAAAAGAAGAGCGCTATAATCGAACAATTGTCCGTCAGAGGAGCCGACATGAAAGGCATCCGTGGAGACCTTGGCATTACCCTCCCCAATTATGAATCATTTTGATTACTTCCCCAGTCTGAATTATTTGATATCTCCCCATTTGCAACTTATGTTTATTATCTCCCCAATGTGAATTATTTGACACATCCCCATGCATAAATTATTTGGATTACCTCCCTAATCTATGACCTATCTTGACATCTCTCCAAGAGAGAATTTTGATAAAGAATATACTCCCTCTTCGAAGTTGTTTTATAATACTCATGTTAAACCATATTGGTTTCAATTTTGCTAGAAGCTGTCATTATACCTACTTTCAGATTTATGAGGCCCTATCGATTGATGATATTTAAATTCCCACTTTTCTTCAAATATTGGATAATCCTATGGTGCTATAGCACCACTTGCTTGTTGTATACCAGTATCTTTCTGGTTATCCTTTTCCTTGGAAATTGCACCTTGGAATCTGATCAATTTTAATCCAGGGTGTCCACTTGAGAATTATTTGTCGAAAGACGATAATTATTATCTTCACTTCGAATTGCTTTCATACTTCTCAGCTTCCACTGAGACGAACAACCCTATACTTATAGGGGACACAAGGGCTATCTGTCTGTGTGATAGAAGTCTGACGGGACGCCGTCACTTGTGAGTTGTGAAATACAAGAAGGCTAACTACCTTTAGTAATGTCTTAACTGAGACACGCAACGTGAGTTCTTATGATCATACTGATCTCTCAGTAAATTCTCTCATTTCAAATAAGGTTGACTTTAACACTCATAACCTTATGATCACCAGTGTGTGACAATTGCCTTGATATGACAACTATCTTTTCAAAGCTCCATTATTCTTATTATCTCTAATAAATTTGAAGGGGATACCAACCAGGTCGGCCAAGTCATAAATTTGCTGATCAAAACTGGATTCGAACGGAATCGCCAAGAGCAGGAGCGAATTCCAACACGAATAGAATATCAGTGATGTATAGCTAGAATTGGTTCGTTCTCTCTCTCAAGAATGTTATGTGAATAGAGTCAGTGAACTCTCTCTCTTAAGGATAGTATAATAATGGAAAGTGGGTCAAGACATATGTGTGAAAGGAATAACGTGGTAAGACTCCAGTGATAACTGTGTCAAATAGAGAATCGAGGTTTGTATTGAGATATTGGAGGAGTTGTTTACGAAGAGACACTATCTCCTGTTTTGCAGAATAAGTGTTGATGATAAAAGAGTTAAGAAATCCCAGTAGTGGCCTTAGCTGATTCCGTGGACGGAATCCTTTTAAGGAGGGTAGACTGTAATAACCCGGATTTTTCAAGAAATGAATTTATTATTATTTCAATAATAATAATGTTTTCCTAAAATGAGGAGGAATTTTTTTTTTATTTTATTTATTTATTTAATTATTTTCAGTTAAGTGGAACATGGTCCTCCTTTTTAAAATTTTATTGACTGAGTAGATACCTCGAGTCAATAGTTTATTTGTGCAAGGATTTAATTTTGGAATGTGAAATTATTCAGTAAAGATTTTATTTTAAATTATTGAATAATTTAGAGATTTTAAAATCCTTAGAAAATGTTTATTTTAATTATTTGAGGATTTGTAGAAATTACTTGATTAATATATAAAATCAAGAATTTGAGATTTTACTAAAACAATAGTGTTTGTAGTATTTTTATAAAGCCCCGTAAATTGTGAATTATGAATCACAATTATTATTTTTATGATTTGTTTTTATAAATTATTATTGATTTGTAAAATGCATATCAATTTAGAAAATTTAGATTTAATTCTGATTCTTTCTCCAAAAGTCTTTAAAAATATTCTAGTATTTAATTATGCTAGAAATTTTATTTTTTTAAATTAGAGTTTTTAACTCTAAATATTATTTAAAGTGTGTAGTATTTAATTGTATTACTTTTTGAATAGTAATGGGCCAAGCCCATTAGGGTTAAAAAACACAACACAGCACATATGCATACATACGTATACACAGCCGCACACACGCAGAAACAGATCGGGGAGGGGGAGAAGGCAGCTGGGGGGAGGAAGAGATTTGGGGGTTTCATTTTACACCTCCATTAAGCTAAATATACATACATATATACATATAAAATCGTGGGTGTGTGCGATTGTGTGGGTCTGTGCGCGAGTTGTCCAGCGGAGCAGCTCAGGTCGCGGGGGAGGGGAAGACCACCGCGCGGTGGCGGGTGGCCGGCGGTGGTGGTGGTCCTCCGGCAGTTGGCGCGCGTGCAGGAGAGAGAGAGAGAGAGAGAGAGAGAGAGAGAGAGAGAGAGAGAGAGAGAGAGAGAGAGGATGGAGAGATTGTTGCGGGGAAATCGATTAATTCGGGAGGTATAATCTCGCATCTCCATATCTATTTAATTTTCGTAGTTAAATTAGTTGTAAATTTCGATATTAATTAATGGTTGTAATTTAATTAGTTTTAAATTGTGGTAATTAAATTAGATTTAATTGTGATATAATTATGTAGTTGATGTAATTTAATTAGTTTAAATTACGAGGTTAATTATGGTGGTTTAATTAGTTTAAATGGAAAGGTTAATGTGGTAATGGGTATAATTAGACTAAAATTGTAAGATTATGATTATTGGTTGAAATTCCGAGATTTAATTCGGAAGGTATGTTTGTAATTATAATTGTTGAGTTTAATTATGAGTCCGATTAAAGGTTCGGGTTAGTGATTGTTAATTGTTAAATTGCTAATTGTTAATTGTTAGTGAGTAATTATGAGTTGTCGGATAATAGATTTGGGTTAGTTGTCAAGTAATTGTTAAGTGCTAATTGCTAATTGTTAGTTTCCAATTGAAATTGTTAAGTGTTAAGTGCTAAGTGCTAAGTGCTAATTGTTATTGTCATATGAGGTATAGTTATAAGAGTTGGCTTATCGGTAAATGTTTATGTGCTAAATGGTATAAGTCGGGTCGTAGTAATTGTTAGAAGTCATAAGTGCCAACTACGTGGTGTTGGCTTAAATGTGGATAAACTTAGTTTATTTTCCTTATGTGCTAGTTGCCGCATGTCTGGGCGGGTACTTTTCCTTATGTGCTAGTTGCCGCATGTCTGGGCGGGTACTTTTCCTTATGTGCTAGTTGCCGCATGTCTGGGCGGGTACTTTTCTTATATGTTTACTTTTATGTTGCTGCAAGTTGAGGCAGTTTTTATTTTATCAAAAACAGGGTTATAAATTGTTTTGTTGGCATGGAGGGGCTGAGCCCATAGTCCGATAAACGAATACTACATGCCGAAATTTTCTAAAAATCCCCTGCGTTTTAATTTATTTAACTTATTTGATTTCAAAGGTTTAAAGGTATGATTTGGGTGTTAACTGTTTATGTGCATATGTGTTAAGTGAATTAATTCGAGGATTTATGTGTCTCGAGGATTAAATGTGTCTTGAAGATTAAATTGGTATTATGAGTCTTTATCGAGGGCTAAGTATGTTTTGAGGATTAATTGTATATTATGTGTCTTTATCGAGGATTGATTGTGTTTTGAATATTATCTATGTATTAAGTTGGTTCAAGTCTATTAAATGGTTATAAGGTGTTATGTACATTAAGTGGTAATAGGATAGTCAACTATAGGGAGGACACCTATAGTTTGACTTTATGTTATTTAGTGATAATCCCGAGTTGTGTCTACTCGAGATACGTGGTATGACTGACACGTACTCATAACCATTTCAGTACCATTAGGGCGAAATCAAATTGGAGCGACGTGCAACTAAAAAGGAAGATCGAGACGTCAGGTAAGGTCCACGGAATTACTTGGACGAGGTGCAAAGGATTTATTCGCGGTTTCTGTTTTCTGCTAAGGACCAGAGGCAAGTTTATTTACACATACTCTATCGTTCAGAGTATACCTATTTTGAATTATATAAAATGTGCGGAAAAAGGTTTTCAATCCCTAATTGCGAGTTTTTAATCTTGTGCTCCTTCCAAATCATTTTATTCTTGACTTTGCTAGCGATATTAAATTATTCTCGTGCAATAATCAAAACCCATGACTTATAATACTGTCGATGGACGGTGACATTCTTATGGTTCTACATCTCGATTTATATGTTGTATATTTATAAACTTTTGTAATGTGATAGAGGACTATATGTTATGAGGTATGTATATAGATACATATACGTATATATGGAACTACGTGGTGAAGGCTCCGAGGGTAGAGCGTGTATTGAGTTATCGAACTTAGCTCGCGTGTCGGGGTTATTTGTATCGTATGTTTTCGAAAACCCGGGCAAAGCTTTTAAAAAGAATTTCGCAATAATTAACCTAAAGGCAACATCACCAATAAATCAGTGTTTATTTAATTAATAGATGCTCCTGAAAGCATTTACTAATTAAATAAACCTCATTCGCCTAATTAAATTTATTTAATTAGATGAATATCATTTTCAAAACGCTTTCTTAAAATCACTTTGTCCCGGAGAAATAATAAAACAATTTAATGGAGTGATTCTATCTAGTATATTATTTATCGGAGATATTTTATTTTCAATACGGATTAAAGATATTCCAATGGTTATAAATTGGTTACTTTCAACTTAAACCAGCTAGATTGATGTCGGTATATGTTACTTGAATGCTTATTAATTATTTCTTATTGACCGAGAGTCAGTAGTAGTTATTTGATAAAGTGGCTAAAGTTTGGAGACTGCTGGAGAGATTGTGTCTTGATTTTGATTAGAAACATTCCAAGAGTTGTATTTGGGTGTTTTGAGGTTATTAAATATTCCAGTATTAATAGTAAGTATTATTTGAATATTACTTAATAAATGAATATTAATTTGAGTATTCTTTTAAAAAGGGATTATTGAATATTTATTATTTGTTACGTAGTAGTCAAATATTTATTAAATACTCTAAGTGTTTTGAAGGTTATAAAACACTATTTAAAGGTTGTCTAAGGACTTTCATAGTCATTTAAAATATTATATTTTGAATCTATCTAGGTACGTTACTTTTCAAGAACTTATATATATATGGAATTACCCTGTTGTGGTTACAAGCTTTATGCGTACCATTTTCCATGTGTGATCACAAAACCCTGTGTCGAGATTGATATCGGTACAAGTGTATATCTATACTTGAACTCTTTTGAACTCAAAACATTTTCGAAAACCCCCGGTCAGGTTTTACTCTCTTGCTCGTTTTTCAAGAAATTATCGGTCGACTGAAGTCGAACTTCAACTACTCAAGTTTTTCTATCAAAATGATTTTGACAAGAAAAGAAAAAGGGGACTCTGGCAGGTGTGGGAATCGTTGACGAACGATTCCCGGGATGTGTAAGCGGCCGTGAGCCAGGCGGTCCATCAATTATTATTCCGGCCCATGTGTTGCCGAAGGATGATTACGGATGTAGTTTTCATCGAGGGTGATTACGGATGTAGTTTTCACTCGGGGATAGTTACGGATGTAGTTTCTATCCTTCTACCGGTAGAGAAGACCCGCGGATTATTGGACTTGGATGTGGCGACTGATCATCGTCAATCCTTGTCAGGTTTTTATGTTTTCTTTAAGTCCCATCCTCCACTTTGGAAAAATACTCAAACACTGCTTCTTAGGCCTAAGTGCCAAGTAGCCGATAGTGTTGTTTTCAATTTTGAAAGATGATGAATTCATGCAGTATCTAGAACTGCAGGATTATTCTAACAATAATGGCACGTACTTGTGCACTTTTGCAATTATTCAAAAGATGAAAGTTGGTTCATCGGTTATTGATGTTAAATCCCAAATGTGTTGCTTCAAGAACTTTGACTCTCTTCCTATCAGTTATTTCTAAGTTTCACTTATCAAGTGGTTAACGAACTTATATCCTGTACAGAATCTTGAACTGTAAGGTGTTTTGATAATAATGATATACTCATGTGTATTTACTTACAAACTTGAGGAGTATTAAAAAGGGAACTTTATAATGGTTTGGTTTATAAAGGGGGTGGTAATAACTATCTTAGCAGCATATTGAACTGCATATCTTGAAAAGCTCCCTAAGGGGTTATCAATACTATGAGGTATGGTATGAGGATTACTATTGTTGCCATGAACTTACTTTATTTATCTGATGTTACCTGAAATGTCATATATCCCCTACTGAGGTTTCATTGTTGTAAATATTTCGAAATTGATATTAAGTATCGTTATATTTTGAAAACTCCATGTGTATATTGATATATATTGTTGTGCTCTATTAATACTTGCTGGGCAATTCTTTCGCTCATACTTGCTTGTTTTAAATATTAACCTTTCAGAGGAAGGTAGATGATTGAGGCTTATCTGCATGGTTCAGAAGAAGCAGGCAGTACGCCCTTATGAAGATGATAATATCAAGAACATAGATAGCTGGAATAAGTTATATGTAAGTACATTGATGTGTAATATATATTACTTTGTACTGAGTAGTACTAGTTGCTGGTGTACTTCCCAACGAAGCTATACTAGTAGTATAAGATTTTTAAGACATAGTGCGATGTAATAGAATGGATGTAATAAAGATGTAAAGATTTTAGTTCTTGTTTCTAGCCCTATGACCTAAAAGATGCTTGGTGGTTGGGGTCGTAGAGTTATATTTCAGTTTTAATGATTACAGACGGTTTAATGTTGTTAAACAGGTAATTTGATGTTAAGGATTTCCGCGTGACGATCAAATCCCTGACCCCGGATTTGGGGCGTTACATCTACTAACTATAAATTGGTATCAAGGTATTTGCTGTTTTGATGTTGGTAAAGTTGCAATTCTTTTGAATTACTTCATGCAAGGCAAAAGAATAATTCTATTTGGAGCACAAGTAAGTCAAAAAAATGATGGCAATAAAAATTAGTCAAGGATCTTTTGTTTCTTTTCAGAAGATTCTAGACCTGTCATGACTACCTACCAACAATCACTATAGCTGGATTTTGACCTATTAGTTTAGAACTAACAAGTTGGTAATCAAAAATCTTAAGATGGATCCGGATCTGAGGAAATGGTACCCTAGAGATATTTGACCCAACAAGTTCAGGATCTACTAATTAGGACCTAATCGGGCTATAGAGTAATCATCAGCTTATTATCTTATTCAATTGCTAATAGATCACTTACACACATATTTTATTCTCAATTATGCAATTGTGCATGGTCCCAAGTGGATTCTTGAGAATCTATTCTTGTAGTTATTACAATTGATTTTCAGATGTCTTAAGCTGTACCCGGATCTGCGGAGATGGTACCCTAGAGACATTAGTTCTGACATGTTTTGCTATATAGAGACAGATCAAATGAGTTGTAACGAAAGCAAGAGAGCATAAGGAAATAAATTCGTCTCCAACAACTCTGTGGAACACTCAAGGCCAAGCATCTTGCATAAGGTATCAATTCTTTTGAGAGAGCATGTCTTTAGTTAAGAATAACTTGCAAACACGTTTGCTAGATCACTTGATGAAATTAATTTTTCAAGATTGATTTGTAAACTTGGGATTTTATTAAATGCTATATGATTGTAAATCCCATCTGTTAAGTAATTCTTAAGTAAGCTCACAAGTATTCAATTGTCTATATTGAAAGGACTTGTGAACTTATTTACATCCAGACCTCATGCTGAAAATTATCTGTTGAATATTTGCCATGTGTATAATTGACTCGAATCCAAAAAGTATATTGGTGATTATTTAAGGATAATTTAAATACTTAAGTGCTAAAATCTAACTCACAGAGATTTAGTACTTATTTATTTATTATTTATTTTGATTAATTTGAGCTATGGAACCTGAAGTAATTCAATATAAGTATTTGCTCTGTACCTCATTTATCAAAATAAATTTGAATCATAACTAATTTGGATCTATCTGTCGTGGTCTTCAATTAGTTGTGAGATGTTAATTCTAGTGAATTTATCAATGTTCCATTTTCAGAAATTCACTATAATTAATATCATGGTTCTAACAATTGGTTGTATTGAAGTTTTGACTTATATCAGTTAATGATATTTAGTTAGAATTCTATTTACTAACTAATTGTAAGATGTATTGGTATAAGTGAAATTACTTAGAACTCCTCTAAGTAATCATTGTCTTATCTTTTAAAATTCACTCATATTATTATACATGGTATGCAAATTCTCTAAGTAGAACTATGGATATTGAAATATCTAAAGTGACCATTGTTCAGTTACTTGCAATAATTTTTGTGCTTATTTGCAAGCTTCTAATCACTTTGATAATAAATATTATATACTATGGATCAAGGTGTTTAGGACTTAGAATATCATTTCTAAGATTGCAGACAAGACAGCTTTGGTAATCGAGTCTTATTTATAGAACCAAGGTTGTCTACCAGTTAACAGTTGTTAGGAGTTAACAATTGTTATTATCGAGGAGTTGCCTTGAAGTCATAAGTTTGAAATGTTACATCTAAAGAACCTGTGTATTTCTTGTCAACCAGTTCCTCGTACTTATGAATATCAGTGAATGATGTTCTTAAGTAGAAAGATACTAATATTCATTCTGTCAATTGGTACTCAATGTAACAATTCAATCCTCACTATATTGAATTTATCATACAATAGATTGAATTTATCAAACAATTGGTATCATTGAATATTTAGTATTTAGCAGTGATTATTTATATCCTAGTTAAATCATGACGTGAAGCAGTTCAATGGTTTATTTGCTCATAATTTAATTTTGGTAAAGTAATCATAAACACAATTGCTTGTATTCTAAAGTATTTGATAAATACTATCAGTTGGTATCAAATAGTGAATATTTGTTTACTAACAGTTGCTAATTGCTCTAATACTTTATTGCATGTTAATTGTGGTATATATATTAGCTCTGATGATATTACTTAGGATTTATTCTAAGTAAGAGTATCTTATCTACAAATCATTAGTGTTAGTATATATTAAGATGTTTGACTTTCTAAGTATAAGTGAGACTTAAAGTTACATTTTGTCTCCTATCATATCTTAAAGTGGTGAGAACTTTTAAAATTAAATTCTCTAATTCAGGTTATATACCACTTTATGCATATGATAGTTCTTAGAATATTTTACATCCATCAGAAGATTACTTAGTTTATGTTGTGCTAAGTAATACAGTGCCAAAGGAGAGACATTGGTTATCTGTACTTATGTACTTGGTAATCTTTGCTACCTAAACGACATTTAGTGCTTGTTTGAGTCTTTTCACTAACTTTTGTGTTAAAGTTCTCTATACAAGATAAGCACTTAAAGAAAATCTTTCTTTCTTAATTACTGCGAAGTCAAGAGTTTGTGTCTTTTAAAAATAAAACGACATTGTTTTCATTAAAAGAATTGATAATAGATTGTTTTATGAACAAATACAAACTCTTGCACATTAACAGTTTTTAAAAGAAAACTCAATCTTTCTACAGTTGTGATTGTTTATATTGTAAAACTTTTTGAAGTCACAACTATACATCATTTCTCTCACAAGTTCTGGTATGTTGTAAATGCATTCTATCTCTATATTGCTCTACTGCTATGTGATGCAGGTTCAGCTCTTAGTGGAAAATTTCTCACATTTGAAAGTCATGAGGTTTTAAACCCAACAACTTCTATCCCAGACTATAAATCCAAATCTAAACACATCCTAACTTACCCCTTAAGTGGAAGTAACCTATTAGACTAGAGGTCAATAAGGGAGTAACTGCACTTGATGCAACAAATAAGGATGTGAGGGATAGTAAACCCACAGCTCTACCTCTCAAGGAGAATAGTCATATACAACTTGAGGTATCTGTAAGCTCGCCTGCATTCTCCCAAAAGAATGCAGAGCTGAAAATGGCACTAAAACAGTCTCTGGATTCATTCTCTCAACAGGATGAGTCTATTGAAATTCACCTGTCAGCCAGGGCATCTGTTGGTAAGTCACTACCTCATACACAAACTAAAATACTTCCTATACAAAGTGAGATTGCACATACTAAGGATGAATTGACGGAAACTTGTACTCCAATCATATTACGGTTAGGATTATAAGTTCAAGATTCTTTAATGAACCAAGAGTCTTCACAGACCTCGAGAGAAGGTATTGATCTCAATGCAAAATTCAACAAGATCATTATCTAACTCCCCAGAGGGAACATCTCTGGATCCTGCGGGTAACGGGTCTGACATAGGTGCGGATCGGCAACTTGTTGACTATGATTCAGATTCACCTGATGAGTTAAACAAGGAGATGTCTTCACCGACATTAGAAGGAAACATGATTTTAATTCTAAGTTTTGATTTCATTGTTTACTTTCTCAGAATTCAAATCTGAAACCCACAAAAGGGAAAATTTTATCAACTTGTAGATTATGACTCAGATTCGTCTGACGAGTCCAACGAGGATTTGGGATTTGCGAACTCCCATTGCACCACCACTAACCTCTCTTGAAGGGGCTAGGGTGATTTTCCTTGCAGGTACACATGGATGTTGGAGCTATGAGAGATTAGAGTGATACACTAGTGAGCATGAGTGTAAACACTTGAGAGATGAGAGAAGAGATCACTCATTTTAAGTGATATGAGTGGAGAGATGAGTTAAACACTTGTGAGGTACACGAAACAGAATCACACACTCACAGTGAGGAAGAAAGATAAACACCAAATCCCATTCCCTTTTCCCCAAACAAAGTTCATTTAAAGCAGTTGGGAGATATAAGGAAATTGTCGGGAGATTTGGTTGTCAGGATGATCAACAGTGAAGCCATTCTATAATATCTAAAGGGCAAAGTTGATCAGTCTACATATTTCTATTCTGGAAGTCTTCATGAAAAATCCTTCAACACAAGCAAAGCTTCTTTACTTTATTCCAGCAGTCAATGTTAGATGTATGAAGAATCTGTTGTACTAAAGCTTCTTTGCTATAATTGAATGCTTGGAGGATTACTCAACTAAGGGGGAGAGATATATTGAAGAAGATATACTCAAAGATTGCCTTAGTAAGAGATACTAAACTAAGGGGGAGATTATAAGCTTACCTTAGTGAGGGGGAGATTTTCTATCTAAGGGGAGAGATATGAAAAAGGATATACCTTAGAAAGGGGGAGTATTCACCTTGTCAGGGGAGATAGAAATATTCACCTTGTCAGGAGAGATGAAAAGTATTCACCGTTATAAGGAGGAGACATATCACCTTAGGTAGGGAGACATAAGGAAGGGGAGAAGTATGAATCGACAAATAAATTCTTCAGTATGTGGTTGTAAAGTCATATTCTTTACCACTGAAGAGTTCTATTATCTGCTAATAATGTTCAATGTTAGATGTAAAGGGTAATCAGGCAGATATGTCAAGAAATGAAGATGAGTTACTTAATGAAGATCAGTTCAGTGTCAGAGGAACAATCATTTATCATTTCATCTACTGAGATTCTGGAAATGTTATATCTAAACCAGAAATTTTTTTTGTATTATTTACTATAGTTCTTTAATGCTTTATCTTCTTCTTGTTTTTAGTTGAGTTATCCTCTAGGATTTGTATGTTAATGTTTAACAAACAAATAGGGGGAGATTGAAAGTCATATGTTTACCCTATTTGTAAACATCGAGGATTCAACTCAACTTAAACAAGAATGTAATAGTAAATAATATATGTACTGTCACAAGGATCTCAAATGCATAACTGTCAAAAGAAAGAAGACAAAGTCAATCTACCGTTTTGAGTCATACTACACTTGAAGAAGTTCATTCAGTTGATCAAGCGTCAGTGGAGTAATCAAGACAGTGGGTTCTATTTATAGTGACAAGAGGTTCCTACAGTGGCAGAATACAGATTAGAAAGGTTTGAAAAAGAGTGAAGAAAAGGAAGACAGGAACCACAGCTTTAAAGTCAATATATGAAGAACAGTCATTGCGGTTAGTCACTCATGAACCAGACCGTGCATCGAGTGTCAACATTACACAGTGGTTGTTCATCATTAACTTCAGTGGTTCAAAGCTATCAAGACTAGTACAAGGGAAAATCATTGTGCAAGCAACAGAAGTGCTAAATTAATTAACCACAAGGATTTTACTATCAAGTGCATTGGCTATGAGGTAAAAGAATTATCACAAAGCAACGGAAAGTGATATATTCTTAAAGCTGGAACTCCGGTTGGAATTGTTATATTTTTTGTTGAGCAAAAGGAGTCCAGTTCCAGACCCTCAAGAGACCGCAGCTTAGAGCGTAAGGATTTATTTATATTAATAAATATTTTATTTATTTAGAAAATTATATTTATAAATATCTAATAATATTAGATATTTATATTTATAATTTCTTGATTAAAATAATTATTTATTGATTAAAGATTATAAGCTGTGCGGAACAAAAAGCATTTCTACGGAGCCCGTCCATAAAAGGACAAAATAAGCCCCGGTTTTGTTGAATTGGTTGCAGGTCACCAGCAGGTTTTTTGGATGACAAATGAATTGGCCAGGCGCGTGAGTTTTGGTAGAAAAAAAAAGTGGCCAGGTCTTATTCTATGGAGTATTTGATAGTCTATTCAATAGTCTAAATGTTCAAGAAAAAGAATTATGTTAATTCTCTTTTAATTAATTTAAAGTATTTAGTTAATTTAATTAATAAATTAATTCTTCAAGAATTAATTTATTTATTAAGTTAATTATTAAATTAATTAATTCAGAATTAATATAGATTTCTAAAGACTATCAGAAATGGTTTTAGACTATGATTTTATTGGTAAAAGACTATCTAAGATAGTCTGGGAGATAGTCTGCTCAGCATAGTCTAGATGATAGTCTGCCAAGGAAATAGTCTGTCGGATAGTCTGCATGATAGTCTACCAGGAAATACTTTTATTTAAGACTATGAGCAGACTCTGCAAGGATGATAGTCTGCCAAGGAAATAGTCTGTCGGATAGTCTGCATGATAGTCTACCAGGAAATACTTTTATTTAAGACTATCAGGATAGTCTTTAAGATAGTCTGCAGTGCAAAATTGATAGTCACACCGATAGTCTAAATGTGGTCTGGATAGTCTGCAAGTCTATGCATAGTCTATTTTGGTTAAAAAAAGAAGGCAGAAGACATATAAAGCATCAGCCGCCAGAAATATCAACAGATATCTTCACATTTTTCTCCACACAGACACGAGACATACATACAGAGAGAGAGAGACCAAGAGAAAAATGTTCTTGAGCTTCTAATTTATTTCTTGTAAATTATTTCTAGCTTGTATCGTTAAATCTAA
This sequence comes from Kitagawia praeruptora, assembly GCA_037693485.1. NCBI lineage: Eukaryota > Viridiplantae > Streptophyta > Magnoliopsida > Apiales > Apiaceae > Kitagawia > Kitagawia praeruptora. The sequence continues at coordinate 41,531,027 of CM075345.1, read as the reverse complement.
ACCATTAGAAATAATTTACTTGTACTATTGGAACTATCTAGCGGATTAAGTTCCCTAGAACTTATCTCTCGAATAGCTTTTTAGCATTCGATCTTTTTATTACAAATATAGAAAAGTTCATGTCGAATTTTCTATAGAATTTGTAATAATTAGTTTGGTCATCAAACCTTGTAATTTGTACCCGTGTATTTAGACACACCCCATCAAGTTTAATATAATTTTATATTTAACTTGAATATTGGATTCGTTTTATTCCGCATCGAATTGTTTAAATTTTAATATACACACAAAGAACAATTTCGATAAAACGGTATAGTTTGTATTCAACCCCCCTTCTACAAACTATTTTGGACCTAACACGTTGGCTTTTCTCGTTGGTAGAAAAGGATGAAGTTGTGGTTGACTGTAAAGGGTCTGTGGCCTGTTGTGGAATATGAGAAGCCGGTTATGGATCAAGAGAAGGCTGAATCAGTTAAGGGTTTTGCGAAGTGGGCTGAGAAGGATGGGGTGGCTAGGGCGGCCATTTTGGCTGCTCTCACAAACACATTGTTTGATGTGTACTCCTCCGATGCCTACACCGCAAAACTCTTATGGGAGAAGCTGGACCAGACACATAATACTGACTCACAAGGTCTGGAAAAGTATTCTGTGGCTAGGTTCCTTGATTTCAAGCTGGTGGACAATAAGTCCATGACTGAGCAAGTGCATGAGTTCGAGATGATAGTGCATGCTTTGAAGGAGTATGGAATGGACCTCCCCGAAAAGTTTAAGGTGATGAGTGTGATTGAAAAGCTTCCAAAGTCTTGGGAAGAGTTTTCTCTCTCCCTGAAAAGACAGAAAGGAGAGATCACCTGGACCAACCTTATGCTGGACATCTCGGTGCAAGAACAACACAAGTCCAAACAGGGACATGTGATGCCAACTGAGCATGGAAGTTCGAAGGTAAATGTAGCTACTGTAGGACAGAAAAGGAAGGCTGTCTCTAAGAAGGGTAATAGTAATAAACCTAAGAATGACAAGGAAAAGGCCAAGAAACCAAAGGCAAACAAACCATGTTGGTCTTGTGGGCAGGTTGGGCATTGGAGTAAGGACTGCCCTACAAAGAAAGCAAAAAAAGCCGAGGCGGTAGCTCAAGCGAATGCTGTGCTTGGAACCTCAACTGGACCTGTAGCGAACATGGTTGTTGGTGAGGCTTTGGCTTCTGAAACCAACGAAGACCGGTATGTTACCTACAACTCTGTACTATTTTCCACTTATCTGTCAAATGAATGGTTGATTGATACTGGAGCTAATGTGCATATTTGTGCTGACATTAGTTTATTTGTATCTTATCAACAGAGTCATAGCTTGACAGTGACGATGGGGAACGCAAGTGCTGCTCAAGTACATGGAATAGGAAACGTGGACTTGAAGTTTCCTTCGGGTCGTGTTCTATCCCTGACGAGAGTGCATCATGTTCCTGACATGCGTAGAAATATAATAAGTGGTAGCTGTTTAGTAGCTAATGGCTTTGAAGTCTCTCTCAAGTGTAATAAAGTAGTTCTTATTCATACTGGTACATTTTTTGGCAAGGGTTACTTGTCAAATGGTTTGTTTGTAATAAATGCTGAGCCCGTTTTGGGTGCTTTAAATAAGATTACTCCTTCTATTAACTATGTTGAATCTTCAGATTTATGGCATGCTAGACTTGGTCACTTAAATTTTGGTGCTCTTAAAAATATGATGAACTTAGAGTTGATTCCAAAACATACTATAGAAAAGAATTCTAAATGTCAAGTATGTGTGTCTGCTAAACAAATAAGGAAACCTTTTCATAATATTGTTAGGGATTCAGACTTGTTAGATTTAGTACACACTGATATTTGTGAATTTGGTGGTGTGTTGACTAAGGACCATTTTAGATACTTCATTACCTTTATAGATGATAGTAGTAGATACTGTTATGTTTATTTACTTAGACATAAGGATGAAGCACTTAGTAAATTCATTATATATAAAACTGAAGTAGAAAAACAAACTAGTAAGGTACTTAAAAGGTTGAGATCTGATAGAGGTGGTGAGTATACGAGTAACTCCTTTAATGAATTTTGTGCAAGCAATGGAATAGTTCATGAAGTTACCCCTCCATACACACCTGAGTCTAATGGGGTTGCTGAGCGAAAGAACAGAACATTTAAAGATATGATTAATAGTATGCTTATTAATTCTGGGTTGCCTAAATACATGTGGGGAGAAGCTCTGAATACGGCTTGCCATATTCTGAATAGAGTTCCTCTGAAACACATGGATAAGACACCCTATGAGTTATGGAAGAGCAAGAAGACTAGTCTTAAGTATCTTCGTGTGTGGGGGTGCCTTGCTAAGGTACTTGTCCCTGAGCACAAGAGAAAGAAACTAGGTCCGAATACTGTTGATTGTATCTTTCTAGGCTATCTTGAGACCACTACAGCTATGAGATTTTTAGTATTAAAATCTGACATAGATGGTATAGTGGCAAACACGATAGTTGAGTTTCGTGATGCTACATTCTTTGAGGATGTTTACCCTATGAAGACTGGTATGCCTCAAGATACTTCTAGTGAAGATCCTACTCGCACATCAAGTTCTATTCCTGATCATGTGGAAAAGATGACAAATGTGGGGGTGGAACCTAGTAGTAGCTCTACTCCTAAGGAGGTAGAGGAACCACGAAGGAGTAAGCGTGCAAAAGTAGTCAAGGATTTTGGAAGTGATTTTATCACTTACAATGTCGAGGACGAACCTTTAACTTTCCGACAAGCTATGGATTCTTCAGAGTCTAGGCACTGGAAGGGCGCTGTAAAGAGTGAAATTGACTCTATTGTTTCTAACGGAACATGGGAGTTAGTTGATCTCCCTCCTGGGTGTTCTACTATCGGGTGCAGATGGATCTTTAAAAGGAGGTTGAACCCTGACGGCTCAGTAGATAAGTACAAAGCTAGACTGGTAGCTAAGGGTTTTAAGCAAAAGGAGGGCATTGATTACTTTGACACATACTCTCCAGTAGCTAGAATGACAACGATCCGAATGCTTGTAGCATTGGCTTCCGTACATGGTCTTATCATCTATCAAATGGATGTAAAGACAGCTTTTCTTCATGGTGAACTTGAAGAAGAGATTTATATGGATCAGCCTGAGGGATTTGTTGCATCTGGTAACGAAAGGAAAGTATGTAAGTTGATCAAATCCATCTATGGCTTGAAACAAGCTCCTAGGGACTGGCATAAAAAGTTTGATGAAACTATAGTGCCATTCAGTTATGATATTAATGATAGTGATAAGTGTGTCTACACCAAAGTTAAAGGTAGTGAGTGTGTCATCTTGTGCCTATATGTAGATGACATATTACTGTTTTGAACCAATATTGAGATTATTAACGAGACAAAAGCTTTCTTGAAAAGGCATTTTGAAATGAAGGATATGGGTGAGGCTAGTGTGATTCTTGGTCTTAAGCTAACACAATCAGCTGAGGGAACAACTTTATCGCAGTCTCATTATATAGAGAAATCTATACTTGAGAAATATGGTTATTCACAATGTAGAATCGCTAGTACACCCTATGATCCTAAAGTTGCCCTTGTTAAGAATGCTTCAGGAGTACCTGTGTCTCAGTTAAGGTATTCTCAGATTATAGGGAGTTTGCAGTATCTTGCTAACTGTACTAGACCAGATATTTCATATTCTGTGTCTAAGTTGGCTAGATATACAAGTTGTCCAAACAGAACTCATTGGGATGCTCTTGATAGAGTACTTAGATATCTGAAAGGCACAATGTACCTAAGTTTACACTATAGGAGATTTCCTGGTGTGCTTGAAGGGTACAGTGATGCAAGTTGGATAGCTAAGAAGTCTGGTTCCAATGGAGTGACTGGATACGTGTTCACCTTAGCAGGTGGAGCAATATCCTGGAAGTCGACCAAACAGACTATAGTAACTCGGTCTACATTTGAGGCTGAGTTGTGTGCACTTGATGCCACGGGGACGGAGGCTGAATGGTTACATGGACTTATGTCCACGATACCTGTAGTAAGCAGACCGCTTCCTGCGTTTGTTATTCATTGTAATAGTAAAACAACTATAGACAAGATTAGCAGTAAAAAGTATAATGCTAAAACAAAGAGGCACATCCAAGTTAGACTAAAGTCTATTAGGGGTTTAGTGTCTGATAGGATTATTGCTGTAGAGTTCATAGGAACTCAGAATAATATAGCTGATCCGTTAACTAAAGGACTAGAACCTGCAGTGGTCCTTAAGTCAAGGTTGGGGATGGGGCTGTCAACCCATCATAATTCATCATCAGTGGGAACCCAATACACATGAGAGGAGATCCCTCGAAGTGTATTCAATATGGTAATAACAAGATGTAAGGATGAATTGGTAGTACCTTTGCTACATAGATGATACTGTTGTATCTGAGTCTATCCCCTGTAAACCTAGAAGGTACTGACATTGCTAGTAAGCAAGAGTTATTGTAACTCTGAATGAGATCAAGTCATTCGACGAGATGGTAGCAATACATATCTGGAGATGCCCAGCTAAGCGAATGTAATTGTGTGGTCGCAATTAGAGGAAAGGGTTATTCCTTGAAGCATTCGACGAACAGGATCGAGACAAGACCATTAATGTCTCAAAGCCGTAGATTGGCACCATAGCCTTTGACTTGTCGTCGTCTATGGAACATGGTTACACCAAACGGATTAAGATTCAAGGTGAAACATTCCATCTGAATCCGGTAATCATTGAAGTAGGGGACTTAGGAGGGTTCAAACCCGGAAGGGTACCAACTCTGAAAACCGAGTCATGATGAGAAACCTGAAGCATTTCTATATGGATTTGTGGGGGATTGTTAGAAAATGGAGTTTTTAGAGCATAAGTATTTTATGTTCTTGATGTTAATTCTGGATTTTTAACGATTGGAAATTGTTCCTTGTTATGAGGACTTAAATTTTCATATATGGATCTAAGTAATTTTCTTAGTGGAATCCATAGAGAAATAGAGTTGAAATTGGTAGCTTGAAAGAGCTTGAAAATGAGAATGTGTATTTGTCCCACATTGAAATGAATAAAGGGGGTTGTTGGCTTTATATAGAATCACACACATGGGTAGTGTACAACTACTAAGGTGTATGATGGTGCATGGTGTTACTGTGTGCTCCATGCGCACACACAAACACACGCGCGCGCCGCCGCCGCCCGCCTCGCCACGCCACGACACGTCACGTCTCGACTCGACTCGGGTCGGCTCGGTCGAAGGGCGATTTGGGCGAATGTCTCGGCGTCTCGCGTACGCGAGGCGACCTGGGCGAGGAATTTTATTGCATGGATTATTGATTTATTTTAATATTATAAACATGCTGTCAAGAGTTGGATTGAAAGTCCTGTAAACTCTCGAGAGCTAGACTGTGCTGTCATAACAAGGTTGCTGTCAGGAAGGTGAAAACTTGCTGTCAAAAACAAGGTTGCTGTCAGGAAGGTGAAAACTTGCTGTAAAAAACAAGGTTGTTGTCGGGAAGGTAAAACTTACTATCAGGAACAAGGTTGCTGTCAGAAAGTAAACATACTGTCAAGTTCAAACTGATGACAGTTACTTTAAAGGTACTATCGGGTCTTGTTGACAGTAACTTCTGCGTGGTTTTGACAGCAGAGTCTGAGCGTTTATTCTATTAATGAGAAATCATGAATGGGTCAAATATAGTGTAACAGTTACGATTTATTTAATATAAATCAGCCGTTTTATATTATTAAATCAGACGTTTTGCTGTATTAATTGTAAATCAGCAGTTACAATATTAATTGGGTGGCATCAGTTACGTTTGGCCTCTCCTATAAATAGAGAGCTAAGCTGCTGGGTTTTATATATATACAACACATCCTACATTCTCTTCTCTTCTCTACACTCTCTTTTCCCTTTCCCTTACTGTCAAAGCTATTTTGCTTGTGAGTTTTTCTAGCGAACTGAGGTGCTAGTCGAAGTTGAGTTATCTGGTTGCAGTGATCATATAACTCGGAGCTGTTTTATCCTGGAAGAATATTGCCAGCATCCTGACACAGTGTAAGTGGGGGCAATTATCTCTTCAAGAACAGTCAGGGCTTCTTGCAAATCCTGACGACTCAGCTGTTTTCATTCTTGTTTGATATACTGTTATAGCTATGGCTACTGGTATGTCTTCTATCTTTCCTTTGTTCTTTCAGTTACTGATATGCATGTGTTATACCTTCGTGTTTTGTTTCGTTAATTGTTTGCTTGGCCTTGACTTGTTAAATACGATATATAACTGCCTCAATGTTACTGTTTTAGTCAATATTTCCAACAACTCATACCTGAGAGATAAGGTGGGTTTGAGGGAGTGTACAAGAAATCAACCTGAATTTTATAATATCACTTTTTAAATAGAATTAAATATAATTCTCATTTTAATCCACATATCTTAAATATGATGTTGTTTAATTTTAAATAAACTAACCTTTTTTATTTAATATTAATTAGTAACTTTTTGTTTATTTTTGAAAAAATATCTGACTAGTCAACTAATAATTTACCAAACACATATTTTTAAATTAATTTTTTGTTCATAAATTATATAATAACTTGATTTTAATGTATCAAATATACTATACACAATAAATTAACTAAAATGAGTTATTCATTATATTTGAATAAAACAATTTATTTCAATATTAAACCAAACACATAGCTTAACCCGATTCTAAATTTCAAATCCATACCGTCATTTAAACCAAACGATTCCTCAAGAGAATGAGAATTTATATCTATACTAGTATATTAAAACCGAAATATTGAAAATTTTGATTTTCGGTTTGGTTATCCTATTTATTAAAATAAAAGTTTTGGTTTTCGGTTTGGTTATCCTATTTATTAAAATAAATAGTAACATAATATAATTAATGGTAAATAACCGATTGCCTTTTTCACATTACTTTTAATTGAATATTTTGCCTTTTATAAACACCGAAAAAATCAATCGTCTCATATTTTTCAAACATTAATATTTTCTTTCTAATTAAAACATGTTACCATTTTGATTTAAAGCTAATCTTATAATCATTAATATATACCCGAAAATATCACACCATATTTTTTAATTTTTAATAAAATATATTAAAAATCCGTATACATTGTTTATAATAGGAAATCATTAGTATAATCCGTAAACATAAGTATATTCAATTATATTAAATTAAAATTTAAAAATATTAAAAATATTAAAAATAATGATTATATAAAAACATAATTGTAATAATAAATAAAATTTATAACATAATTAAAGAAACCCGTGCATCGCACGGGCATTGAAAGTTTGTTGGTTCGCTTTTCAGCACGGTCATCCTAATTACTAAAATAAATAGTAATATAATAGAATTAGTGATAATTAGTCGATTGCCTTTTTTTAATTAAAAAAGGTTTACTTTTAATTGATTGATGCTATTGCCTTTTATAAACACTTAAAATATCGTATCTTCCGATCAATAATATTTCTTTCTAAACAAAATACGTTAAATTTTAATTTAAAATAAAATCTTACAATAATTAATATATACCCAAAAATATAACACTATATCGTCTAATCACTAATAAAATATAATACAAATTTGTATACAAAGAATAATGACCGTTAGATTTTTAGTACAAAATCAGAACCGTTAGATCTAATGATTAGATATATTATATGTTTAATTGATATACTAAAATTTCAAGGTTTGAATTCTGTCAACGACTTATTTTTTAAAAAATTTTATCATATTAAACCACATAATTTTGCAATTATTAGGGTTATAAACTAGTCTTATATATAATAAACATAAGATGAATATTTATTAGGGTTATAAACTAGTCTTATATATAATAAACATAAGATTAATAAACATAAGATGGATATTTGGTTGTCACTATTATCACCAAACAAATATCGACTTGATTAACGGTCCAAATTCTATCAAACTAATGTGCAAAGCAAACATCAATATATATATATATATATATATATATATATATATATAGGGAGTTGCTCAAGAGAAAACTCTTTTTTGTGGAAAACAAGGTACCTTTCTTATCCATTGATTTTATATAAATCTAACGGTTGATACTATTCCATCAAATTTATTACAATTTAATGAAAATGATATAAAAGGAAACCAATTACTCATCAGATTTGAAATAATTCCTAAATCATGCATTGAATTTACCTGCCAATTATAACATGAATAAAAATTTATAAATATCAAATAAAACATTATTAAAAACCAACGCCCGTCTCATAACATATGATTAATTGATTAGTCATAGTACCAAAGTATCAAATTTTTGGACCCCAGATCCGGGGTCCGGGATCGGGTCGTTACGGTCTATTTTCCATGATTGATACTTTACTTGAGTCCACAATAAATAAATCACATGCTGTGATCCCACAATAATATCCACTCACACACACAGTTATAGTCCTTATTTATTTTTTAATAAATGTAAAGTCATTCCATATATAAATCATTACATAGAATATTTAATCTCTTTTTCTAGAAAATATAATTTATATACATTTCTGTAATTACTATAAAGATATGTAACTTACAACAATCGCTTCTTTTTTATTTAATTATATTTTATAAATATTTAATTTTTAATAGGCTATTATTATTATTTGTCAATGAAATTAGTTTAAATTGAGAATATAAATAGGATTTTGAAAAAATAATTTTACAATTCTAATAAAAAAATTTGTTTATTTTATTTGAACCCCAATATGCTTTATTTAATTAAAGGAATTACATAAAATCTTAGCACTATTATTTGAAATATACAAAACATCTGTTTATATTGAATCTTATTCTAAAATAACATATTTTTTGAATATATAGAACATCTAGTAGAACTAATTGTACAACAAGTTGAACGCCTATCTATTTAATGAATTATTTTTTAATCAATAAAAAAGTTAATGTAATTTTAGCTAAAAGATAAAGAACACCTAGTAATAGAAATGTAATTTTATTATTTAATAAAAAAAACTACATAAATTATATTAAAAAATTAATTAAAAAATTAAAATGATTCTAAAAATATTGATAAAATAATTAATATAATTTTAATTGAATATGTAGACGCCTAGCAAAAAACCTACCAAGATATATCTATATGTTCAAAAAAAAAATTAATCAACCAAATATTAAATGTAATTTTAGCTAAAGTTACAAAACACCTAGCAGAACACCAAGTGTAATTATAAAAACACTTAATACAATTGTAAATTTATTATTGAATATATTAAATCTTATAAAAAATAATCAAAAAATATTTTTATTCTAAAAGTATTAGTGAAATTTAATATAATTTAGTTGAATATATAGAACACCTAGTAGAAAATATATTTATATTGAATCTTTTTCTAATCAACTAATTATTTAATGACAAATTCAATGTAATTTTAGCTAAAGATAGAAAACACCTAGTAGAACACCTAATATAATTAGTAGAACACTTAATAGAATTGTAAATTTATTATTTAGTAGAATGAACTATATTATATCTTATTAAAAAACTAATTTCATTCTAAAGTATTAGTGAAAGATTTAATATTATTTTGGTTGAATAAATAGAAGAACACCTATCTCTTGAATCTTTTTTCTAATCAATGATAATGTAATTTTAGGTAAAAATACAAAACAACTGTATTGTAGAATATGTAGAACACTTAATAACTTAAAAGAATTGTAAATTTATTATTTAATATAATTTAATATGTGAAATCTTATTAAAAATAATCAAGAATATTTTTTCTTCTAAAAGTAAGAGTGAAACATTTAATATATAGCTAAATATATAGAACACCTAGTAGAATATATCTATACATTGAATATTTTTCTAATGAATTATTTAATGATATATTTAATGTAATATTAGCTAAGTAGAACACCTAATATAATATAATTAGTAGAACACTTAACACATTATTAGAACACCTAACACAACACTTATGAGAACACTTATAAGATCTTATTAAGTGTTTTGATGAATAAAATTAAATTATTTAAGATTTAATTAAGTGTTCTTTAGTAAGATCTTATTAATATAGTGAACATCTAGTAAAACACTTTAATATAGATAACACTTAATAATAATAATAGAGAACATTATTAGAATACCTAACACAACACTTATGAGAACATCTTATTAAGTGCTTCGATGAATAAAATGAAATTATTTAAGATTTAATTAAGTGTTCTTTAGTAAGATCTTATTAATATAGTGAACATCTAGTAGAACACTTTAATATAGATAACAGTTAATAATAATAATAGAGAACATCTAGTAGAACACCTAGAGAACACTTAATTAACACATAGTAGAACATCTAATATAGAGAGAACATCTTGTAGAGCATCTAGTAGAACACTTAATATACATCTAATAGAACACCTAATATAATTAGTATAACACAACAATTATGAGAACACTTATAAGATTATTAAGTGTTTGGATAAATAAAATGAAATTATTTAAGATTTAATTAAGTGTTCTTTAGTAATTCCTATAAATAATTCGTAGAAAGATAATCTTTCCTAATTATATTAAGTGTTCGTTACGGTCTATCAATAATAAAATTATACTAAAATTTGACAAAAAATTTATAATTTATGTTTATTAAAATAATTTATATGACTAACATCTTGAATCATCATATATTTATTGAAATTCTAATACACATCGATTCTCTATAAAATATAACTTACTATTATGTTATTTTTAATAGATTCTATTTAGTATTCTACCATGTATTATATTAGAATGTATTAGACTTTATTTGATATTTTAAATATTATTTAAATTCACAAGTGTTCTACTAATGTTTTAATAAGGATTCACTAAGATGTTCTACTATATATAAATAGTGTCTCAAACACGGCATACAATAGTGTTTCTATAAATAAAATTAAGTGTTTTATAAATAATGTTCTAATAAGTGTTCTAGTTGTAATAAATATTCTAATAGGTGTTCTACTATATATTTAAGTGTTCCAATAAATAATATTTTATTAAGATCTAATTTTAACTAAAGATAGAGAACACCTAGTAATAGTGATAAAACATTATTATTTAATAAAATTAGTTATATTAAATTTTTATAAAAAAATAATTAAAGAACTAATTTTATTCTAAATGTATGAGTGAAATATTTAATATAATTTTAGCTAATAGAACATCTAGTAAAACACCGACGATATATCCAAATATTGAATTTTTTTTCTAATCAATAAAATATTTAATGTAATTTTAGCTATAGAACACCTAGTAGAACATCTACTAGAATATATGTGTACACTGAATCTTTTTCTAATCAATGAAATATTTAATGTAATTTTAGCTAAAGATAGAGAATACCTAGTAGAACATGTAATGTAATTAGTAGAACACTTAATAGAATTGTAAATTTATCAATTAAGAAAAATAAATATATTGTATCTTATTACAAAATAATTAAAAATTAATTTTATCCTAAAAGTATTAGTGAAATATTTAATGTAATTATAGTTGAATATATAGAACACCTAGTAGAACACCTACTAAAATATATCTCTACATTTTTCAAATCAATAAAATATTAATTAAAAATATAGAACACCTAATGTAGTTAATAGAACACTTAATAGAATTCTTATTTTATTATTAAATTATATTATATCATATTATATCTTATTAAAAAATAATTAAAGAATTAATTTTATTCTAAAAGTATTAATGAAATATTTAATATAATTTAGTTCAATATATAGAACAACAAGACTAGAATAGAATCTTTGTAGAAATATTTTATAAATTCAAAGTATAGTATTGATACAAATATATTAGAATAAGTGTACACAAAATAATCAGTAACATCTTGTTTTAAATTATAGTATATCTTGAATTGAATACCATTATATAGTTACCATTATTAAATATTGACTTAAATATAATTACATGATTTGAATGTGATCATTACCTTATTTATATTTGTTCATTAATAACAGAATCCAAATTCATCATTATAGTCAAATTCTATATTTTAGTAATAAACGGTGTAGATTAAGTTCTCTAAATTTTCCATCAAAAAAGGTTTTCCCTAGATCCTTAATATATATATATATATATATATATATATATATATATAGGGGGCTACTCCAATACAAACCTCCTTAAAATACAAACCTACAAACCAAGCATAATCTAATATTTCAAGCTAATCTAATGACCAAACTAGGGGTACCCCAATACAAAAAATGCTTAAAATAATTGGCTCTATCCAACAAAAAAAAATAAAAAAAAAATAAAAAAAAATCACTGTTCACGTGATGACGTGGCAGTGGATTTCACTGGTTAACGGTGCTTCGCACCTTCTTGTACGGCGCTTCGCGCCTTTATCATTCTAAAGTTGTAAGGAATGGCAATCAATGGTAAAGGCAATAGACGATTGACGGGTGTGTCGAGGGCCTGCGGCCCTCATGACTACCTAACTCATCCGTTTACTGTCTTAAATGCTTCGCATTTCCACGGCAGTGATTTTTTTTTTTTTTTCAAATTTTTTTTTTTTTTTGGTGGATAGAGCCAATTATTTTAAGCATTTTTTGTGAAGGTACCCTTGGCGGAAACCTTAGAATACATGAAATATAATTAATTTAGTGTTGGTTTGTAGGTTTGTATTTTAAGATTGGTTTGTATTTGAGCACTTGCCTATATATATATATATATATATATATATATATATATATATATATATATATATATATATATATATATATATATATGTTGAGTATTGAATACGGTAAAAGAATACAGAGGGGGGGTGAATGGATTCTTGAACTTTTCTTTGATTGAGTCTATGTAGCAGATAAGTGCCTGTGTGTGTAGAAGTGAAGGTGCGGATAAAGAAACAACACAAGACACAATATCACTTTAATCTAATGTATTATTAGATAAAGGTTGCTACAATATGTGAATACAAATGGTAGTATTCTCAGCTTCGTTTTTCTCAGAGAGATATAGCTTACAGTGTATGAAAAACTTGACTCACAAAAGTTGCTAAGTTATGAAGTGAGGCTGTGTCCTTATAGAACATGGATACAGCCTACTTACTACAAATAAGGTAGCTAAACAAATTACTTTCTAGTCTGTCTATCCTTTTTGAGTAAGTGTCCAAACGGTTACAGATTTGACTTTGCAAAGCTTGTTTAGATCCACTTCTTTAGCTCCTTGTCTCTTCTATATCTCTCCAAGCTTCCTTGTAGGCTTTCCAGAGCACGTTACAGATTGTGGTCCATAAAGTGCATTGGCTTGTTGTAGGTTTCTGACTTGTACAATTTCTTCAGTATTTTGTCTCCAAGAATGTATTCGAGAAGTGACTAAGTAAGTGATTCGAGAACTAGAATTGACTTGATCGATAACTCTGAGTTCTCGAATACTGTTATATTGACATATCGAACCACTTCTCGAATAGCTCTTTTCCATCAGGATTCCTTGAGTTGTCGAATAGAACATTTGACTTATCGAATCCTTGAGATATCGAATAGCTTTCTGAGTCCTTGAGATATCGAATAGAGCTTTGACTTGTTGACTCTTTGAGAACTCGAATACCATCTTGACTTGTTGACTTCTTGAGTTCTCGAATAGAGTAGTAGACATATCGAATCCCTGAGATATCGAATGAGATATCGAACAGTGTATTCAGAGATATCGAATAGTGTCTTGAGATATCGAATCTCTGACTTCTCGAATGCTGGACTTCTCGAATAGACAAATATACTTCTCGAATTGGTACTTAGGCAAATTCTTCATTTCTTCAAATCCCAACTGTGGTTATTTGACAGTCTTTAACTCCTTGCTTGAGGCATGAACCTTGGAACTTCTTTCAAGCATTATTCTAGACTCTATTTGTACAATTACACAACTAGGATTTGATGCCTACTTCAAGTACAATACAAACAGAAACTCTACAACTAGAGGTTCCCTCAGTTAAGAGGTCATGTAAGTAATGCAAAGCATTACAAACAATTAGGCTTGTTATTAGATGTGTACAGGCATGCCTCTGTAACTAACAATCTCCCCCAAATTGTGAGTGAGACCCTTAGTCACAATTTCATGTCTGATAACAAGCCTATCATACATAAAGATAAAGCTTTTAAAAGTACAGGTATGAATTTGATTGAAGAAATTACATAGAAGTATTCTTACAAGTTATGAGGAACTACTTAGCCATATCCTTTTGGATTCATCTTTTGAGCTTTGGCTTGCAGATTCTCATTTTTCATTCTATCTTCAGCTTCTTTGGCTTTCTTCTTTGCAATTTCTTCCATGGCAAGAATGATATCTTCCATTGCAGTGAGTTCTTCAATTAGAGGAGAGCCTGATAAATCCTTGAGCACTTCATTTAGCTGTTTCTCAGAGTAAGAACTGATGTAGTCCATTCTAATCTTCACATTTCTACCATATTTCTTGTACTCAATGATGTAAGGATTAAACTTGACTCTGCACAGACCCATAGCTCTCAACTCATCAGCCTTAGCTTCCATTGCTGCAAACTCCTCCTCCCTTTTCTTTAGTAGCTTTTCACTGTTCTTTCTCATTTCTGCCTGGTGATCTCTTTTCATCTTGACAAAGTCAATTAACTCCAGCTTCCACACCCTTTCCACTCTGTCTTCAGAATCCAACATTGCAATTATCCTTTCTATGTCATACAGCCTGCCCCAGTGCTGGCATGTTCCTTGTCTGAATTTCTTCTGTCTTCCATCAGAATACTTAACTTCAAGAAAATCATCAACAATGGCAACATGATAGATTCTTTGAGCCCATAGAAACTGCAGTTGGTCTTCATCATAGCTTTCATCCAGAGGTGGTAGGTTTAATCCTGGGATAATTGTCAGTGCCTTAGATTTGGATAGCTTCACCTTTCTTGCTACATGTTTAAATTTCATTCTCTTGACATGGTTGCTTAGCAGAAATCTTTGACCTTTGTTGGTAGACCATAGTAGTATTCCATTAGCAGTTTGCTTTCTGAAATATACACATGGTTTCTTGACTTGAATCTTCTTCTCTTCTTGAGGTGGCAAAACAGTTGCAGAAGCCATAGATGTAGATTTTGCTAGGTCACCACTAACAGTATTCACCCTAGACTTAGAGTCTTGTGTTGTGGTGAGGTTACTGCTAGCAATGCCTAAGGCTTGCTGATTTCCAATCTTCCTCTCATAGACTCTTCCTTGGTCATCATCATTCTTCTTATCTTTGTCCCCCTTCTTCTTCTTGTCTTCATCACCCTTATCTCTCCTGTGATGTCTTCTCCTCCCATCACTTTTATCTTCAGAATCATCATCCTTATTTCTCCTAGGTTGAGCCATCTCTGGGATTTCACCAGTTGCAATATAGGTTCTGAGGATGTGCAGTGCCTCAGTTTCTTCAACATTTCTGGCTCCAACCTTCTTCTGTAATTGATCAATGATAGCAATGATCAGTCTGTGATTTCTAGTGGTGAGATCATGGGGAATGACCAATTGCTTGATATCTTCAATTCTGGTACCAGACTAATAAATGATTGTCCATGGCTTCTTGATCACTTCTGGTAGCCTTGAAGGTTGGTCATTCCTCAAGTCATCAAACAGACTTTTGTTGTTCTCATTCTTCTTTTCTATAAGCTCGAGTATGGCATCTATCTCTGAGTGTTTCAGTTCTTGTAGAGTCTTGTATGTTAGATGCCATATCTTCAATTTGGATATCATCACTATCTCCTTGATCCATAGATTATTGACTTTCTTAGGAATGACAGTGATGCAATCAATCTGCTTCTTCAGCTCCCTCAGATAGAACTGAGTGTCACCAACCTGTTCCCTTGTGGCTTTCAGAAACTCCAAGAAGGCTTTATCATGATAAACATTGGAGTTAGCAACTTCTTGTAGCTTGGCCTCAGTAACAACTTTAACTTCTACAGGCTTGGCACTCTCAGGTAGGGAGGTTGGAGATTTGTCAGATGGCATACTCCCTGCAACCACTGTAGTAGTTATGGATTGCTTTTGTCCTCCAGGAGTAGTGATGTGCACAGTTGGTAGAGTGACAACTGGCAAGGTAGATGGAGGCTCATCCACTTTGGATTTTCCTTTGCCAGGCACATTTGGTAGAGACTTTGAAGCAGCTCTTTGTTGACCACCCTCTTTTATTATTATGCCTTTCTCCCCCTTTGTATTTGAGTTCCCTTTCTCCCCCTTTGAATTTGAGTTCCTTGTCTTCTTCTCCCCATTAGGCTTGTTGTCAGGCACTGAGGCTGTAGAAATGTCCTTTGGGTTTGAAGATTCATCAGGGAGAGGGAGACCCATATGCTTCATCATAGCAGCTAACATGGATTGTTGATGCAGAAGGACATCAGCTTTGGTGGATGCTTGAGTGTCCAACTGATCATTTAGAAGTGCAACCTTTTCTGTAAGATGAGCATTGGACTTGGTGAGAGTAGCCACCTCCTTCTCAAGTGCATCCACTTTGTTGAATAACTAAGTAGACTTGAAGCCAGATAGGGATTGTTCTTTGAGTCTCTGCACTTCAAATCTAGTCATGTCATGTACTGGGACCTTAGTGAGCAGTCTGTCTCCATATAAATTTTTGAACATGGTCCTCAGCATGGCATTGGCATCTGTGGTCTGATCAGATAGAATTTGAAATTGATGCCCCAGACCTGTGACAGTATCCTTTAGCAGAGCTAGCCCATTGTCCATTTTGGTGCAGGTAGTGTTGCAGTGTTTGATGTCCTTGAACACACTGTCTAGCTGAGGGAATTTAGCATCAAAGGTCCTCTTGATTGCTTCTACTGTGGTGGTGGTCTTATCACACACTCTATTGACCTCAGTCTTAACACCTTTTCCAAGATAGTGAGCAGCCTTGAGGAATCCCTTGTGTGTATCATTCATAGCCTCATACACTTCACCAGGGGTCAGAGATTTGGCATTGGAACCCAGTGAAGTGAGGTATTCCTCCCTGAGATACTGAAGTGCTTCATCAAGAGTAATATCATATTTTCCTTGCAACCAGGCATCTATGTTGCCATCTCTCTCAGCATCATCAATGATCTTTGACTTCTGCACCTCCACATCATCCCTATGGCATAACAGAATAGCCTCATAGTCTGGATTAGGCATGTCTGCAGTGAGAAGGTTCTGAGCAATCTTTGTGAACTCAGGAATCTGATCCACAATTAAGCTTTGAAGTGCTTCAACCGTCAATTGTTGTGGAACAGACCCTGATCCTGAAGCACTGTCATGTTGCACAGGCTTCAGCCATTGTGACATAAAGTCAGAGCTAGAGCTAGGCAAGCTAGACTCCTCAGTTACAGATGCAACTTCTGTAACCGGATGGATTGACTCTACTACTGGTGTCACCACAGAAGTGGGATGAATTAGACCAGCAGTTGACACAGGCACAGAGTCTCTAGTAAAAACTAGTGGAACCTCTGTGTTTGTGATGGTGTCATCAGGAGATGCCTCAGCATGCATTCCCTCACCATCTAAATGTGGGTTCTGAGTGGTGAACAAAGTGTCATGCACTAAGTCACTTGAAATTATTGGCTCATCAAGAGAAAAGAATTCTTGATGATCAATACCTTGCATCTCAGTTGCCTGAGTTGCAGGTTCCAAAGAAATTTCAGAGTTAGATTCTGGAAGAGAAGTGTGTTTAAGAGTAGATTTTGGCAACTCCCCCTGAGAGATAGAGGGAGTTTCAAATGTGATGTGCTCTCCACTCAGTGTTGTGCCAGCCTTATCACTCCCATGTGCTGACTCTATACAAGAAGGTGCATTGGGGAGGATGCTTGATTCTATAGGTGCACCCTGTTGAGAGGATACACCTAGTGAGCTGTGTGCCCCTGATTTTACAACTTCAGCCATTTGTGTGACTGAAGAGGTGGTCTTAGTTTTCTTCTTCTTTGTCCTGTGTAAGGGTGACTCAGGTTCCTTACCTTCTAGACCTAATTCAACAGCTAATGCTGCTTCAGATAAGATATTTAATGGTGCAGACATTACTTCCTTTCTCTTCTTTTTACTAACATCACCCTTTTGAGAGGATGATGTAGTTGGCTCAGTATGTGGTAGAGTGTTTGGTTGAGAGGGTTGGTTAGCAGGCCCTGGGTTAGCATTTTGTTCTACTTGCTTGGGTTGTGCTAACTTAGACTTTGCATCAAATGTTGGCATGTTGTGGGGATAAGTCCTAAACAAACTCTCCATATGGGGAGTTATGTTCAGTCTTACATCCACATCATTCCTAGTCTCCAAATTACCAAAAATGAGTTTGGTCATGGACTTAGGATAGCCTATTTTATTTTTATCAATCCCAGGCAATTCAATCAATGAAGCATTTTTATAATTAAGTACAGATTGAATAAAGCGAGGGAAGAAAATATCAGTACCTCTCTTGGTTGTGTTCTTACCAAGTCTCCCATATAATTCTTGGAGGATGATTTGGCCAACATCAATCTTCTTTCCATAGGCCAAAGCATATCCAATTTGCTGCACAGGTGCACTGATTTGATCAAAGCTTGATTTCCTGGCAGTGAAGACTTGGAGAAGAGTTGCAAACACATAGCTCCACTCCTTTCTCAGATTCTTCCTGTTTAGCTTTCCAAGATTGATCCCATCTGAGTAGTTGATGAACTCAAAGAATTCCTCTAACTCTGCATTAGTGGCCATTCTGTCAAATGACTTTTGTTGTAGGCCCAGTGCTTGATTCATGTCTGCAGTAGTGATAATGATTTCCTGATCTTGAATCTTGCAGTAGATGATATATGAAGTGATTGCGTTTTCCAGGGCTACAACCTCCACAATAGCAGTGCCCCAGAACTGTTCCAGAATATCTAGATACAGAGTTGGGTTGGCAGAGAGTGCATCCTTGATATATGACTCAGCCATCCATTTCACAAAGCACTTGAAATTGGCATTGGGTGCTTCAACATCACTAGTGAGAGCGATGAAGTTGGTATTGAACTTTACTGTTGCCATTTGTGTAGAAGAGAGGAGAGAAATTGAAGGTTGAAGAAGAAATTTGGCTTTTCGTAGCTAGGGTTTCAGGGGTTTAGAGAGTGTAGATGCTTGAGAAATCGAATGAAATGAATCGAATAGATGTGAAATTGTATAAGTATGAAGTACTTGAATTGTCGATTAGCAGAAAGTTTTGTATCGACAAGTCAGGCATTCGAGAAGTAGAAAACAACTATTCGAGAAGTCAAGAATGGCTTAATCGATAACTCAAGCAGATAGAAACTCACAGCTGGCAGTTATCTAACTTAGAAATAATTCTAAATTAAATAATATGTGTTTTTATGAGTGAATTAAACTTTTTAGACAAAAGTCCAAAATCGGTTAAAATTCAGCGAGAATTCAGCCTTTTCAAATGATTCGAGAACTCAAATATAGTGTTCGAGAACTCAATCATTCGAGAACTCAGTTACTATATTCGAGAAGTCAAGAATACCTCTATTCGATATCTCAGAAAGACTCTATTCGAGAACTCAAGAGTACTCTAATGAGACTTATTAGAGATGTCGAATAGTGAATCATTCGAGAAGTCTGACTTATCGAACTATACCCATCACTCATAAAAATTTGATTTTCACTATCTTTTAAAATTTACCAGACATATTCATTGAAAAATATCCTAGCAAATTAAATAGTGATTTTCTCAAAATTTCATGGAAATTTTAAGTTAATAGAAATATGATTTTCAACATGTGCAACAGATTTAAAATATTTATAAATCATATTTCAGCCAACACTTACTCCAAAAATATTGAGAATTTAGATAAAGTAAGTGTTTACTGCTGCAACAATCTAGATGGTGTATTCACTTAGCCAGAATCTGAAGAATTCAGCATTCCAATCTCACTTACCAACCTTGTGAAGGTGGCTTCATCTAATGGCTTAGTGAATATATCAGCTAGTTGTTTATCTGTAGAGACATAATGCAACTCAATGGTTCCATTAGTTGCATGTTCTCTTATGAAATGATATCTGATGTCAATGTGCTTTGTTCTAGAATGATTGACAGGATTGGCAACTATAGAGATTGCACTTGTGTTGTCACACATGATTGGAATTCTTTCCAACACAAGTCCATAATCTCTAAGTTGATTTCTAATCCAAAGCACTTGAGCACAGCAACTTCCAGCAGCTATGTATTCAGCCTCAGCTGTAGAAGTTGACACAGATTGTTGCTTCTTGCTATACCAAGAAACTAACCTTTGTCCAAGAAACTGGCAGCTTCCTGAGGTGCTTTTCCTATCCACTCTGCATCCAGCATAATCAGCATCAGAATAACCAACCAGATTGAACCCTGTGTCCTTAGGATACCATAATCCCAAGTTAAGAGTGCCCTTCAGATATCTAAAGATCCTTTTTATTGCAATCAAATGTGATTCCTTTGGATTTGATTGAAACCTTGCACACAAGCATGTAGCAAACATGATGTCTGGCCTACTTGCAGTGAGGTAGAGTAGAGAACCAACCATGCCTCTGTAGACTGAGATATCTACTTTCTTGCCTTTAGCATCTTCATCCAGTTTAGTGGCAGTGGCCATGGGTGTCTTGGCAGGTGAACAATCTTCTAAGTCAAACTTCTTCAATAAATCCTTGATGTACTTGGTTTGACTGATAAAGATACCATCCTTCCTTTGACTGACTTGCAACCCTAGAAAGAATGTCAACTCTCCCATCATACTCATCTCATATCTGCTCTGCATGAGTTTAGAGAATTTCTCACACAGCTTCTCATTTGTAGAACCAAAAATGATATCATCCACATAAATTTGTACTAGGATAATATCATCACCATGCTTCTTGTAAAACAGTGTCTTGTCCAATGTGCCTCTAGTGAATTGATTTTCAAGAAGAAATTGTGATAAAGTATCATACCATGCTCTTGGAGCTTGCTTAAGTCCATACAGTGCCTTAAGCAATCTGTAGACAAATTCTGGGAAATGTGGATCCTCAAAGCCAGGTGGTTGTTGCACATAAACCTCTTCTTCCAACTCTCCATTTAGAAATGCACTCTTGACATCCATTTGATAAACTTTAAAGTTTGAATGAGCAGCAAATGCCAAGAATATTCTAATGGCTTCCAATCTAGCAACAGGGGCAAATGTCTCATCATAATCAATGCATTCCTGTTGAGAGTATCCTTTTGCAACCAGCCTTGCTTTGTTTCTTATTATTACACCATCTTCATCCATCTTATTCTTCAGAACCCATTTTGTTCCAACAATGGTTCTATTCTTTGGTGCAGGCACAAGTTCCCATACTTTGTTCCTTTCAAATTGATTCAGCTCCTCTTGCATGGCAATAATCCAATCTGGATCCAACAGTGCATCATCAAGTTTCTTAGGCTCAACTTGTGATAGAAAACATCCATAGAGGCACTCATTTTGAGTTGCTCTCCTAGTCCTTACTCCTGCATTAGGATCTCCAATGATTTGCTCTGCAGTGTGTGATCTATCCCATTTCCTCGAGTGTTCAGCCTGACTTCTCAACCTTGATGTTGCTTCATCATCCATAACATAGTCATCCTCATTTCCTCCCCCTGTGAAGTTGCCATTACTCACAGGTGTGTCTTGGATGCTTGTTTCTCCACTATCGATTGGCACAAATTCTTCTCTTGTATCATCAATCACTTGAGTTTGTTGAACTTGAGTTTCAACTCCAGTTTCAATCTCTTCATCAGAATCATCTAGATTATCAAACTTCAATGGATCTTTGTCTTCATCATTGGCTTCTTCTAGTCCAGGTAGTTTGCTGTCATCAAATGTTACATCTGTGCTTTCCATAACTTTCTTTTGACTGATGACATAAACCTTGTATGCAATTCTTTTCATAGAATAGCCAAGAAAAATTCCTTCAAATGCTTTTGCATCAAACTTTCCAACATATTCAGAATTATCCTTTAGTACAAAGCATTTGCTTCCAAAAGTATGAACATACTTTAGAGTAGGCTTCTTTCCAATCATCAAGTTGTAAGGTGTCTTTCCAGTGTTTTTGTTGATGAGGGTCCTGTTCTGAATATAGCATGCAGTGCTCACAGCCTCAGCCCAAAAACATGTAGGCATTCTTGCATCAAGTAACATTGTTCTAGCAGCCTCAATTAGAGTTCTATTCTTTCTCTCAACAACTCCATTTTGTTGTGGAGTCTTTGGAGCTGAGAATTGCTGAGAAATGCCATTCTCTTTGCAGAATGCTTCGAGTGTGGCATTTCTGAACTCTGTTCCATTATCACTCCTCAGTGCAATCACACTTGCATCGTTTGCCTTTGCTTCCTTGTCAACTTTCTTTATGTGCTCAATAATTACTTGTGGAGCCTCATCTTTTGATGCCAGAAATTCCACCCATGTATACCTTGAAAAATCATCAACCATTACCAGGGCATACTTCTTCCTTCCAAGTGACATTATGTTGACAGGCCCAAACAAATCCATATGGATGAGTTGTAATGGCTTGGTTACTGATGTCACTGTCTTTGACTTGTGGCTTGATCTCTTCATTTTTCCTTTTTGACAGGACTCGCACACTCCTTCTTGACAGAATTCGAGTGTGGGCATGCCTCTCACTAACTCTCTTTTGACTAGAAAATTAATGGCCTTGAAGTTTAGGTGTGATAGTTTCTTGTGCCACAGCCAACAATCTTCATTTGATGCTTTTGAGTAAAAGCAACAAATTTTGTCCTTGTTTGCAGAGTCCATATTGGCTACAAACAGGCTTCCCTTCCTTACTCCAGATAGAGCAAAATCACCAGTCTTCTTGTGGGTGATCAAACATTCATCTTTGTCAAAATTCACTTTGAAACCTCTATCAGTAAACTGACCAACACTTAACAGATTATGCTTGAGCCCCTTGACTAGTGCTACATCTTCAATGATGACATTACCAACTTTCAGCTTGCCATATCCCAATGTGTTACCCATGCTGTCATCTCCAAAAGCAACCATTGGGCCAGCCTTTTCCTCATACTGTGATAGCAGGGCCATATCACCAGTCATATGATTTGAGCATCCACTGTCCAAAATCCACATGACCTTCTTTTCACTTTCTTTGCCCTGCAAACACAAAGGTATTACTTTTCCTTTGGTACCCAAACAAGTTTGGGTCCATGTGACTTAGAGACAGTTTTATCATAAACAACATGCTTGTCAACTTTCTTAGTACCAGTCTTCTTGTCACTGTTGGAAGTCTTAGAACCTGAAGTTTCAGACTTAGGTGACAGAGGTACCTTCCTAGCTTTAGGAGGACTTGAAGACTTTGACCTTGTGTAGTGTGTGTGAGAATTGTGACTGATACAACCATCAATGAATTGCCTTCTTAAATTAAAACAACTAGTCATAACATTCATATTGCATGGCATACAGTCAAATTTATCACAGAAAGGTGCATCTCTATGACTTAGAGGCACAGAACAATCATAGAAAGGTTTAGACACACTACCAACAGGTTTCTTGCATGCATGAGTTAAATGATTGGTACTGAAACAGTTCTGACAAGTTTTCCTAGGGGCATTAGACATATAAGCATAGTTGTTATCCTTGTTAATCCCTAACTTGCCATTTCTGTTCTGTTTCTTCTTAGTCACTTTCTTTTCTGATTCACTCATCCCAGCTGAGACAAACTTAACAAACTTCTTAGGTCTTGGCCTATCAACTACTGGTTTCTTGGTCTTTGACTTGACACTCTCACCCTTAGAGGATGCTTGTTGTTCACTAGATTGTGCCTCATCCTCATCATTCAACATTTGCTTGATGAGTAAGGCATCCTCATCAACCTCAAATGTTGATTCCTTAAAAATTGGATTTTCAGTTTTTCTCAAAATGTGAGACACTTTCTCATGAACAGCTGTGTCCTCTTCAATGACAGCATAGCCTTTCCTCTGTTTGAGAGAGTCATAGTCAAGTCCAATAGCTGCTTTGGGTTTAGCTTCAATTTTATCACAGTAGGATTGCACTAAACCAGATGATTTCTTGAAAGTTTTTAGTTTGAATTCATTCTCAGCTAATTCATCCCTAAGAGCCTTCTCTACTTGACTAGCACATAAAACCTTGTTCTTCAAATATTCAACTTCTTTCTTAAGGTTTTCTACTTGCATAGTAGTTAGCTCAAGTTCCTCATTCTTTTTGGTTAATATTTCATTTCTAGTAGACAGTTTAGCAATCTCCTCATTAGCAGCAGTCATACTAGTATGAATATTAAACATTTCAACAGATAATTGTTCAATCATGCATTTGTACTCAGAAACAGACATGTCTATAGTAGTGAGAGATGGTACCTGAGAATCAGATGAAGATGAGTCATCCTTGGAGTTGGCCATCAAGGCATAATTACAGAATTCTTGTTCCTCTTCATCACTCTCAGAATCATCCCAACACTTCCCTTCAGCTATGTAGGCCTTACCATGTGTCTGCTTTTTCAGAAGGGCCTCATACTTAGCTTCGAGCTCAAGATAATCTCTATCCTTCTTTTTAGGCTTCTTGCATTCACTGGCAAAATGCCCTAGGTCATTGCATCTATAGCACCTTACAGATGACCTATCCACATAACTGGTTTTGAACTTATTTCTGTTTGGTTTCACAGGTGCCTTGTTCTTGTTGGCTGAATGGTTTTGAGTTTTTGGTTTGAAGGGTTGATTTATTTTAAATCTGATGTTTGGAAATTTTCTGGCCATGAAAGCATATGAAGTATTTTCCATCCCATCAAGTTCTTCCAGAGTGTAAAACTCTTCTTCTTCTTCCTCCTTTTCCTCAACAGGTTCACTCACCCTAGCTTCAGTTTCTTCATCATCTGCCACCTCCTCTATCCTTAGTTGGCTTGTAGATGCTTCTAGATCCAGAATGGATTTGTTGACAATCAAGGCACATGATGTGTTTATCATCCTACCTTGGTTGGCTTGGATAGCCCTTTTCTGAAGCAACTCAAGTTCATGAGTCTTTAGGACTCCATAGAGCACATCATAGGTGACTTTGTTCAAATCTCTCTCTCTTAGAGAAATGACTCTTTGCTCCAGATGATTTGGTGAAGACAACAGAAATTTCATATTTAACTCCTTGGTGCTGTAAACCTTTCCATTCATCTGCAACTCAGTAACTAGCTTGTGAAACCTTTCAAACATTTCAGTGATGCTTTCCTTGGGCTGTGCCATGAAAGCTTCATACTGTGTGACCAGTATCTGTTTCCTATTTTCCTTAACCTCATCAGTCCCTTCACACAACACCTCAATGTGATCCCACATTTCTTTAGCAGACGTGCATGATGCAATGTTTGCAAACATTGACATGTCCATGGAATCAATGATAAGCAACATGAGGTGGCTGTCAAG
This sequence comes from Kitagawia praeruptora, assembly GCA_037693485.1. Taxonomy (NCBI): domain Eukaryota; kingdom Viridiplantae; phylum Streptophyta; class Magnoliopsida; order Apiales; family Apiaceae; genus Kitagawia; species Kitagawia praeruptora. Next base: position 41,505,649 of record CM075345.1, on the reverse strand, counting down.
AGCAACCTTCTCCCTTTCTGACTCTGTCCACTTTGATGGATCCTTGGCCTCATAAGTTCTTGGGATAGTTATGGTTCCAACAGTCTTCTCTGGTATCTCTTGTTGTGGAACAAAAGGACCATTCTTGAGAATCTCAGGATACAAGGGATGAGAGGCTTTAATGAACAACATCATCTTTATCTTCCAGAGGTTGAAGTTTTCTTTGTCAAACTTAGGGACCTTCACCGTTCCTGTAGTCTTTGGTGTATTCGAACTCATGATCGTTTCTCTGTTTTTGAATAAACAGCCCGCTCTGATACCACTTGTTGAGTATTGAATACGGTAAAAGAATACAGAGGGGGGGGGTGAATGGATTCTTGAACTTTTCTTTGATTGAGTCTATGTAGCAGATAAGTGCCTGTGTGTGTAGAAGTGAAGGTGCGGATAAAGAAACAACACAAGACACAATATCACTTTAATCTAATGTATTATTAGATAAAGGTTGCTACAATCTGTGAATACAAATGGTAGTATTCTCAGCTTCGTTTTTCTCAGAGAGATATAGCTTACAGTGTATGAAAAACTTGACTCACAAAAGTTGCTAAGTTATGAAGTGAGGCTGTGTCCTTATAGAACATGGATACAGCCTACTTACTACAAATAAGGTAGCTAAACAAATTACTTTCTAGTCTGTCTATCCTTTTTGAGTAAGTGTCCAAACGGTTACAGATTTGACTTTGCAAAGCCTATTTAGATCCACTTCTTTAGCTCCTTGTCTCTTCTATATCTCTCCAAGCTTCCTTGTAGGCTTTCCAGAGCACGTTACAGATTGTGGTCCATAAAGTGCATTGGCTTGTTGCAGGTTTCTGACTTGTACAATATCTTCAGTATTTTGTCTCCAAGAATGTATTCGAGAAGTGACTAAGTAAGTGATTCGAGAACTAGAATTGACTTGATCGATAACTCTGAGTTCTCGAATACTGTTATATTGACATATCGAACCACTTCTCGAATAGCTCTTTTCCATCAGGATTCCTTGAGTTGTCGAATAGAACATTTGACTTATCGAATCCTCGAGATATCGAATAGCTTTCTAAGTCCTTGAGATATCGAATAGAGCTTTGACTTGTTGACTCTTTGAGAACTCGAATACCATCTTGACTTGTTGACTTCTTGAGTTCTCGAATAGAGTAGTAGACATATCGAATCCCTGAGATATCGAATGAGATATCGAACAGTGTATTCAGAGATATCGAATAGTGTCTTGAGATATCGAATCTCTGACTTCTCGAATAGACAAATATACTTCTCGAATTGGTACTTAGGCAAATTCTTCATTTCTTCAAATCCCAACTGTGGTTATTTGACAGTCTTTAACTCCTTGCTTGAGGCATGAACCTTGGAACTTCTTTCAAGCATTATTCTAGACTCTATTTGTACAATTACACAACTAGGATTTGATGCCTACTTCAAGTACAATACAAACAGAAACTCTACAACTAGAGGTTCCCTCAGTTAAGAGGTCATGTAAGTAATGCAAAGCATTACAAACAATTAGGCTTGTTATTAGATGTGTACAGGCATGCCTCTGTAACTAACAATATATATATATATATATATATATATATATATATGGGTTGGACTCCATAGCAAACACCTTATATAACAAACAATAAAGAACACCTCATATCTAATAGATCCATTGCCCCTGGCGGGGCCACCCAATACAAAAAGTTCTTATTTTTTTACCCTCTATCCATCCATCATCTCAAAAAAAAATTTAAAAAGTTACTGTTCATGATGATGACGTCATCAGTGACGTCATCATGAACAGTAAAATTTTTAATTTTAATTTTTTTTTGCTGGCTTGATAGAGGGTAAAAAAATAACAACTTTTTGTATTGGGTGCCCCTGGCGGGGCCAAAGGATCTAATAGATCTAAGGTGTTCTTTGTTGTTTGTTATATAAGAGTGTTCTGTATGGAGCAAAGGCCTATATATATATATATATATATATATATATATATATATATATATATATATATATATATATATATATATATATATATATATATATATATATATATATATAAGGAGGATACGCGGGAGTTTAGATGGCGCTTTAAGATCATCTCAATCTATTTTTCTAATTTTTTAGAATTTCCAATATCAAATAATAATAAATAAAAAATATACTTTAACATATTATTCGAATTTATAAAAAAGAAGAATTTTACTCTATGAAGAATAGAAGTTCAAATTTATAACTTTATAAAAAATAGGAGTTCGAATTTATAACAAAAGCAAACTAAAATATCCTTCAACATGTAGAAGTAGAAAATGGAGTTTCATAATATATATACATCTTCCGAGTACCGAAGCCTAGATAACACTCCTTCAATCTCATAATATCAATTCTGGTAATTAGCATTTATATTTATATCATACATGAATCTGAATTTGGTTTTTATGTACATGCAGGCGACTTTGAAATATGGTGCTTGCTGCTTGTATCAAGATAAAAATTGACAGTAGAAGATAAGTATCATTCTACAGGTACTAATATATTTTAGATCTTAGTAGAAGTTTTCAAATTCACTATTTTTTTTGAAGAATAAAGATATTAATTCAATAATAAAAAGCCATACGGCATCTACACCAATGATCGAGTCGAACAAACAGTAAATTGTAATCGCCTGTTCTCATGAAAAAATAGTTTAACGATATTTTGAAGATAAAGTATATACAAATACAAGTACCCACTTCATGCATCCTCGTTGGATTACTGGTACCCTCTTCATCATGCCCCAATGGACTATTATCTGAGCTATCGACCAAAACCCCAATCCCATACAGAATTTCATCACTAAATCAAGACCTCCGTTCATAATCAAGAAGCAAAAATCTTGCCGATCTATAAACTCGGCCATGGAAAACATCCAAACACAATCAAAACAAAAAACCCAACTCTCACAAGGAGAGACTAACACAACCCAAATAAATTGGGAATTTATTGAAACCCAAATAAATTGGGAGATTTATTGAAGAAAACAATATATGAAAGCAGGAAAAACGAAAAGGAATTGGGGCTTTCCACCGATGAAATCGATGGAAGCCCCATCTAAACTCTTTAATGGAGGCTAGGGTTAGAAAGGAGGGAGAGAGAGAGTAGGGGCGTATTATGGCCTTTGATTAAGTATTAAAAATAAAATTAAGTATGTCACCATGTAATCTATCCATTGTATTTAATTTACCTATTATTTCGTTTATTTTTTATTTCTTTCTTCATTCTAATATATGTTAATATTTTGAATTTATAGGTAAGACATATAATTAAAATTTATTAAAAATTGTATAGGTGTTTGAATTTATAAAAATGTTGTGTTCGAATTTTTAAGAAATATATATAACTAAAAGTTTTGTTGGTTGTACAGTAGGTGTCTTAATATAAACAAGATAAAGAGTTCGAATCTAAAGTAATGACATGTAATAAATTTTTTTACTGAAAGTAGAATACGAGGACGGTGAGGTGACATCTTTTTCGATTTTTTAACCCTAATTATAGAATATAATATTAATATATTTTTTATATTATTATATCATTATAAATATATTGGTGTGTACATGTATAATAGATTTTTTAGACGACGTCCTCGAAAAATTATAATATATAATTTTTTATTTTAATCGGATGCTTTAAATTAAATATAAAATTTTCTCAATTTGTAGGTTCTAAATTTTAAGTAGGAAGAAAAAAAATACAAGAGTATTTGTAATATATAGTGTTGGGATTATGGGTGATAGCATAGAGACAACTTAACTATATTTCTCTGTACTTAGTTTTTACTAAGTTGAACATACTGTCACAACCAGAGTATGTCTTTGTATTCGAATAATTTTTATCATGTAATAATTGTATGATTTGGGAGAATTTCATACATTTGTTCAAGCCTCAAGGAATACATCCAGAAGATAGCAAGAATAAAAGTTACTGTCATGTTCTTGACAGTAAAGTTACAAGAAGACAAATGTTGCAAAGCCACGACAAAGCTACATCTGACAACAACATTGGCTGAAGCATGGGACAGTAACATTCTCACACTTGACAGCAAGTCTGGAGTTCCGACAGCAACATTGGCGGGAGCTCGTACTGTCAACCACTGAATATTCCTTTGACAGCAGACACTGCGGTTAAGGTTACTGTCACCTTGAATTATTTGATTTGGGTATTTTTCTCAGTCAAAGCCCGTGACAGGTTACATGTTCAAGAAACAGATTTGCTGCAACACTCTATCATTTGTAGCAGACCTGCAAAGACTACGACAGAAGCTTAAGAGATTCACAAGACAAGGCTGGTCAATTCGAGGTGTATGTAATATCCACATCTACTAGAATTGTATTAGCTAGAAATAGAAAGAATCTAGGTTGCTTTACTTATAAGGTTTATCCTGTCTGTATATCAATTTAGGAAAGTCACATGGGTGTGCAAATTGTAACGAGTTGCCACTTGAAAACGACAACAGCTCAACACCCCGCGATAGAGACAACAGAGTATCTTAGTCTACTTAGATACATCTTAGATTCTTTTCTATTCATGTATGCACACGAAGCAATCTTGTATCTCTTGAGATATCGAAGCTGGAGAAACACTCTCTCCAGGTTGTAGCAACACTTCACACAAGATAAATAAAACATTTATTTTGTGAGAAATCTTGTTTCACTTATTGCTTGCATACATCTACTGATAATCTATAATCTTTATCTTCATTGTTGATTTAAAGATTTAATTTTATCAGTATTACATTCAACCCCCCCTCTTCTACAATACTCCGGGACCAGCAACTGGTATCAAAGCAACCAGATTGATATACAAATCTGAAGATCATGACGAGTGTTCAGAAGTCAAGTGGAATCAAGATTCTAGTCTTTGATAAAGAGAACTACAATTTCTGGAAAAGAAAGATCTTGTTATTTATCAAAGCTGCACATCCACTATACTTGGGAATTCTTGAGAACAGCCCCTTCATACCTCAGAAGGAAGTAGCTGCTGCTACTGTGAATGATGAAGTCATTCCAGCCCATTGGGTTGCAAAGAAGCCTTCAGAGTACACAGAGACCGAAAAGGAGAAAGTAGTCTTGGATGACTATTTACAACTTATCTTGCTTGACTCTCTTACACTAGACAAAGCCATGTGTGGTAATGTCATGGGATGTACATCTGCAAAAGAGATGTGGAGTAAGATAGAGTTGATGTGTGAAGGAAGTGAAGAGGTTCGCGAGAATCAAAGACAAATTCTTGTATCACAATATGAAGCCTTTATGGCTAAACCAGGCGAAGAACTTACACACATGTTTGAGAGGTTCAGTAAGCTAATAGCTGAGTTACAAATTCATGGAAAGTTCTATGATAGAAAGGAGATTAACAGCAAATTTCTGCTCACTCTCCCTGAGCATCTTGAGCACAAAGTCACAGCCATAAGAGAGGGAAGAAACTTGAATGATGTCTCTCTTGAAACTCTCTATGGTGTGCTCAAATCATATGAACTCGAGCTTTTTCAAAAGAGAGCTATTCAAACTGGAACCAAAGGAAAGTTAGCAAACATGTCAGGAGCCCTTGTAGCTCATGAACCACAAGTAGCTTGTCCAAGTGAACCATCACAAAGTTCACAACCAACACAGATGCCATCTTTGAAGATTGAGGAGATGTTGGATGACGAGGAGAAGGTGGTTCTATAGCTGAAAGATGTTGAAGATGAAGACTTCTACACAGTAGAAGAGATTGAAAGCATGGATAATCCAACCATGGCTTATATGGCTAAGAGATTCAAGAATATCAAGTTCATAAGGGACAAGTCATACAAGCCACAGGGTCAATCATCTAAGTTCAACAAGGGAAGTTTTTCAAAGGCCACTGGTGGAGCCATAAGAGGAGGATACAAGACCGGGTTGGTGGATAGGTCGAAGTTTAGATGTTACAACTGCAATGAGCTAGGTCATTTTGCTACTGAGTGTAGAAGACCAAGACAGAATCAAGGAAAAGGATCTGGAAATCAGTTTAAGAGGAATCAAAGGAAAGCCTATGTGGCTGAAGGAAAATGCTGGGATGATTCTGAAGATGAAGAAGAAGAGGAGTTTGTGAACTTAGCCCTCATGGCTAAATCTGATGAAGAAGCTTCAAGTTCATCAAATCAGGTACCATCTCTAGTCTTACTTGATATGTCTAAAACTGAGTACAAGCATACCATTGAAGATTTAAGTGATGAGATGTTTAACATTCATGTTAGTTTATCTGCTGCTCACGAAGAAATTGCTAAGTTAACTAAACAGAATGAAACTCTCAAATCTGAAAATGAAATGTTGTTGCTAATGTGACGCCCCCAGATCCGGGGTCGGAGATCTAGGCGCTCACGGTCCATTTTCCATTAATAACATACTTGTTCTTGCACATAATATAAATAAACAGCCATCGACCCCACAATAAACTCACACCGCACACACACACACACACACACACAGGTTAGAGTCTCAGAAACGTCATACATTTGAATAAGCAAAAGTAAAAGTTTTAGAGTTATTACAGACCGAATTAAATAGCATTTATGCTACCAGCAACACTTCGATATGAAGCGAAGTTGGCGGCTTGAAAGTTTGTTACGGTACACTGCCTTGCACAGGTCATACTTATAAATAAAACGTACTAACAAAAGTTGCCAACCAATCCGGCTAATGGGGCCTACCGGTGGAATCTCAACTGCAGCCTGGGGTCTAGTCACCTGCTTTCGAACAGTCTAACAGGTTCTTGCCATTTCTCTTAGCTGTTGTGTTTGTAAAATTTGAAAACAAGCAAGAGTGAACAACTATAGCTCAGCAAGAATATAAGTATAAGGTAAGCAATATAACATTTCATATGTATAACAGTCATTAAACTCGTTGTATCAATCAGTTATAAAATCACTTGTCATTATTGGTAAATTTCAAAGGTGCACCAGTACGTGCCCTTGTTTTCAAAATAACCTTGCAGTTCTAGCTACTGCATAAAGTCAACATCTTTCTCATCAAAATAGGACACTATCGGCAACTGGCACATAGGCCTAAGATGCAGTGTCAAAGCATTTTTCCAAAGTGGAGGAATGGGACTTAAAGAAAACATAAAACCTGACAGGGATTGACGATGATCAGTCGCCACATCCGAGTCCAATAATCCGCGGGTCTTCTCTACCGGTAGAAGGATAGAAACTACATCCGTAACTATCCCCGAGTGAAAACTACATCCGTAATCACCCTCGATGAAAACTACATCCGTAATCATCCTTCGGCAACACCTGGGCCGGAATAATAAGTGATGGACCGCCTGGCTCACGGCCGCTTACACATCCCGGGAATCGTTCGTCAACGGTTCCCACACCTGCCAGAGTCCCTTTTTCTTTTTCTTTTAAAATCTTGATTTTGATTGAAAACAGAGTAATTGTGGTTCGACATCAGTCGACCGATAATTCTTGAAATCATACAAGAAGCAGAACCTGACCGGGGGTTTTCAAAAATGTTTTGAGTTCGAAAAGTTCGAGTTTGAAGGTACTAAAGGTATCTTGGATTAGCTTTGTTTTTAAAATAGAGAACAATAATTAATAAATGATATTTTAAGATTTAATATTAATAATTAATAAAATAATTATTTAATTAAATAAACTTTTAATCCAAGATAGGTAATTTGAGTATTTACGAAGATATAAAATAATTACTTGAGTATACGATACTTCCCGAATGACCCTTCGGGTTTTCGCAATCTAGATACGATATAATAATATACCGCTCCCCGGTCAATAGGTATACACGGACCGCTACGACCTCTATTGCTAGAGTCGTTGTCCGAAGAAAACATATTATTCTAAGTTCAAGGGGTACAAGCATATATGTACTTATACAATCTCAATTGTATCAATACTTCGATAAACATAGCATTTGATATAATTGAAAACTACAAACACAACAGTGAAAGTCCTTGTATATGTATAAGTTTTGAAAAGTAAACTTGTCTTGGTTTGGTTGGGGTGGTCGAGCGTGCGGAGTGGAACGATCTATACATAAGCAATAACCGCTCGTTAGTACCTTAACAATATCTCTTTAATTACGGGGTTTTAGGGGGTATGAAATTAACTTAATGACTTCGTCTTATGACACTCTAGCCCCTCTATAGGTCCATGTCATCACTCGATTACGCTCGTCACTTATTTGACTTAATTTAGTTACCACATTCGAACCATAACCATTACTCCTAGAATCATGCTCCACTAACGACTTTTTCCCTTGCGCGAAATTTACTCTAGCATTTTTATAAAATTCAAAAATTCGTATTTTAATCCAATTCTTTTTGGGTAGCCTTCACCACTGTATTTCCTAGCTTCTCTAATTTTTCCATGATCCCACATAAATTTTTAGGGGTTTAAACAAGGCTCACAAGGGGGTCACTTAGTGCAGTCCATAGTCCAGAAACACAATTCACTCCTCCGGCCATAACTTAATATCTACACATCACCTAGCCATGAACCTTACATTTCCAGAAACTAAATTCAATTTTCTTTCCAACAATATAAGGTAGGACATCAGGGGACAACATTTGGATGTTCAAAACCGTGTCACAATACAGGTCATTGCTCCTGGAAAAACTCAGCATGCACATACTACTTAGATCAATCATTTTCCACAATTCCACCATACAACCAACACTTAATACACTCAAATCATGGTTCATAACTCTCATGGTGATATATATACTATCCATAGTCATAAAAGTCATAATCTCAACATCAAAATTCAAGATCCATGCTATCCAACACATATACAACCAAGATTAGCTCATAAATACATGGATCTACTACCAAATATCATAAATACTACATAACCAAGAGGGTTTGTGATTTTATACCTTCTTGAGATCCTAGTGGCCTTAGGTAAGCTTTTCACAACTCAACAATACCTTAGATGGTCTCCTACAACACTTATAATGCAAGATCTAAAGGAAGAACAAACTTGGTTACTATTCATCCAAACTTTAACAATTTATAACTTGAAATTGGGTGGATGAAATGGAGTGAAATTGCTAACATACCTTGTCTAGATGATGTAGATGACCTAGGAATTATGTTATGATTTATGAGTGATGGGAAAGGGGGAAGAAGAAATTTTCTTCTCCACCTTTAAGCTTGGCCGAGAGCTTTTTGTTCAAGGGGGGGGGGGGTGTGTTTTTGTGTTTTGATTTTGGTGTTGGGTGAATAAGTGGTGTGAGATGAGGTTGGGTGATATGTATTAGTGTAAGTATATGCATGGTACACATAGGTATGGCTACTAGTACTACTTGTCTCCTCCTTTTTGAAAAAGCAAGTAACTAGGCACTATTCATCTTCCAATGGCTAACTAGTTTGCTTGATTTCTAACTACTTGGTTGCATGGGTTTGCATGCAATACTACTCCTTGTAATATTATTCTTCCACCAATACTTGTTATCTACTCTTTAATTCGTATCGTATCTTAATTAATCTCTCGTAATAATATTTTGTCGCGTAGAGATTTCCCCTATAATTCCTTAAGTACTAATTGTGTAAATTCCTCGAATGTCCATAATTCCTTATCATAATTCTTAATAAATCTTTTAACACTATAATCATTCTCAAATCCTAAGTTTTTATAAATCTTACTAACAATAAGACTCTTGCCACAAGATATTAAATAAAATAAAATATTACCAAAAATTAGGGTTCTTACAGCCTCCCCTCCTTAAAAGGATTCCGTCCCGGAATCAGGTTGAAAACAGTTGGGGGTGCTTTTCACGCATTGCGCTTTCTAGTTCCCATGTTGATTCTTCGACATTCTGGTTCCTCCACAAGACTCTCACTAGTTTGATAACCTTGTTCCTCAGCACCTGTTCTTTTCTATCCATAATTTCTACGGGTTGCTCCACATATGTTAAGTCTGGTTGCAGATCCACTTGATCATGTTCTATCACATGTCGGAAGTCGGTATGATAGGGTCGTAGCATGGACACATGGAACACATTATGTACTTGCTGTAAGCTCGGAGGTAAAGCCAATTCATAGGCTAACTTTCCAACTCGTTTCAAGATCTCAAAAGGTCCAATAAATCTCGGGCTTAGTTTCCCCTTTTTACCAAATCTCATCAATCCCTTCCACGGTGATACTTTTAACATCACAAACTCTCCTACCTCATATTCCTTATCCTTGCGGGATTGGTCCACATACTTCTTCTGTCTGTCTTGGGCCGCTACCAGTCGTCCTCTTATGAGTTCAATAGTTTCTCTTGTCTGTTGGACCAGTTCAGGCCCTAATATCTTCCGTTCTCCTACCTCTTCCCAACACAAAGGAGACCGACATCTTCGTCCGTACAAAGCTTCATATGGGGGCATGCCTATACTCGCATGGTAACTTTTGTTATAGGAAAATTCAATCAACGGCAAGTGGTCGTCCCAACTTCCCTTGAAATCTATGGCACATACTCTCAACATGTCCTCGATGGTCTGGATGGTCCTCTCACTCTGTCCGTCTGTTTGGGGATGGTATGCAGTACTCATGTTTAACTTAGTCCCCACACAATCCTGAAAACTCCTCCAGAACCTGGAGTTGAATCTTGGGTCTCTATCTGATACAATGCTCACAGGAACCCCATGCCTAACCACAATCTCCTTTAAGTAGATATCCACCAGCTTGTCGACAGTGTATCTCTCATTGATTGGAAGAAAATGTGCTGACTTGGTCAATCTATCGATAATTACCTAAATGGCGTCATGATTAGTCTTGGTCCTTGGTAATCCGACCACAAAGTCCATCGCAATCTGTTTCCACTTCCACTCGGGTATTTCTAAGGGTTGCAACAATCCACTGGGCCTCTGGTGTTCGGCCTTCACTCTTTGACATGTCAAGCATTTACTTACCCACTCTGCTACGTCCTTCTTCATATTTGGCCACCAATAATACTCTTTCAAATCCCTATACATCTTGGTGCCTCCAGGGTGAATCGAATACCTTGAACTATGAGCCTCTTGCAAAATCTCGTCTTTTAATTCTTGAACGTTCGGGATCCATATCCTAGATGCGTACCTCATAATTCCATTCCCGTCCTTCTCACACCTAATTTCTTCGCCAGTCAAAATTTTCTCCATCGAATTCTTTTCTTCTTCTATCTTCTTTTCCTGGCATAACTTAATCTTTTCCAATAGCGGTGGTTGGACTTTTATTTCCATTAGACTCTCTTGGCCAATTCCTGGTAACCTCACCTCAATCTCCAGCCTCTCGAGATCCTTGATCAATTCGTCCACTGACGTTATCATCTTAAGCTTCTCCTTTCGGCTAAGTGCATCGGCCACTACGTTGGCCTTCCCTGGGTGATAATGAATCTCGCAATCATAATCCTTGATTAGCTCTAACCATCTCCTCTGCCTCATGTTTAACTCTTTCTGAGTGAATATGTACTTTAAGCTCTTGTGATCCGTGTAGATTTCACACCTTTCTCCGTAAAGATAATGTCTCCAGATCTTCAAAGCGAAAACTATCGCTGCTAATTCCAAATCGTGGGTGGGGTATCTTATCTCATATTCCTTAAGTTGTCTGGACGCATACGCAATCACCTTACCGTGCTGCATAAGCACACACCCTAAACCTTTATGGGATGCGTCGCTATAAATCACAAAATCTCCCTTATCATCGGGTAGGGCTATTACTGGTGCTGTCACCAACTTCTTTTTCAACTCTTGAAAGCTCTCTTCGCACTTCTCAGTCCACACAAACTTCTCGGTCTTGCGAGTTAGCCGGGTCAAAGGGGCTGCTATCTTGGCAAAGTCTTGGACAAATCTCCTATAGTAGCCAGCCAATCCTATGAAACTTCTCACCTCTGTCGGAGTGGTTGGTCTCTCCCAATTTGATACAGCCTCTATTTTGGCTGGGTCCACTAGAATGCCTTGTTCACTAATCACATGCCCCAAAAACTGAACTTCCTTCAACCAAAATTCACACTTCGAGAACTTAGCGTACAACTTTTCTTCTCTTAATGCTCCCAATACAATCCTCAAGTGCTCTGCATGTTCCTCTTTCGTCTTGGAATAAATCAAGATGTCATCGATGAAGACTATAACACACTTGTCCAGGTACTTCTTGAAGACTCGATTCATTAAGTCCATGAAAGTTGCGGGTGCATTCGTTAACCCGAACGACATTACTAAAAACTCATAGTGTCCATACCGGGTGCGAAAGGCCGTCTTTGGTATATCTTCTGGCTTAATCCTTAACTGGTGGTACCCGGTTCTCAAATCGATCTTGGAAAAATAAACCGCGTCCTTTAGTTGGTCAAACAGGTCATCTATTCTAGGCAAGGGATACTTATTCTTTATGGTCACCTTATTCAACTCCCTGTAGTCTATGCATAATCTCATACTGCCATCCTTCTTTTTCACGAATAGCACCGGGGCTCCCCACGGTGACACACTAGGTCTTATCATTCCTTTATCCAACAGCTCTTGCAATTGGGTGGCCAACTCTTTCATCTCCACTGGGGCTAGCCTATAGGGGGCTTTTGAAATTGGGGCCGTGCCCGGAACTAAATCTATAGCGAACTCGATGTCTCTATCAGGTGGTAGTCCTGGAAGATCATCCGGAAATACGTCCGCGAACTCATTAACGACTGGGATTTCCTGTAGGTTTGGCGCCTCCTTCTTGGTATCCTTTACATAGGCTAAATAGGCTTCGCATCCTTTACGTAACAGCTTTTTAGCTTGAATCATAGTCAGGAACTTTTGGGTTTGTCGTTTTCCACTAAACACTACTTCCTCATCCCCTGGCAGTCTTAAACTCACTTTCTTCTTCACACAATCAATCTGAGCTCCGTGGGTTGTCAACCAATCCATACCTACTATTACGTCAAACTCTCCTAATTTAAAAGGTATTAAATCTACCCGAAAGTGTCGCCCTTCTATTTCTAGGTCACAACCTGGACATACTTGGTTAACAGGAATAATTTCATGATTAGCTATCTCTACTTGCAGTCTGTCTCTCAATGGTTCAGTCTTAAGGCCTAACTGACATACAAAATCTAGAGATATGAAAGACTTGGTAGCTCCCGAATCAAATAAAACATTCGCATTAACTGAGTTGAGTAGTAGGGTACCTGCGATCACATCCGTGTTCCTCACGGCATCTTGCACAGTCATGTTAAAAGTTCTTGCAGTAGGGGCCCTGTTAGAAGCAGTTCCACTCACTCTTGATGCAGCTGGCCCAGAGGACATACATTCCCTCATTCGGTGCCCTGGTTTCCCACACTTGAAGCAATTACCTCCAGCATTGGTGTTGTTACTAGTCCCTCGACAGGTGTTAGCATAATGTCCCGTCAGCCCACACTTGAAGCACTTCACATCTTGCAGGTTACACACGCCCGCGTGTTTCCTTCCACATTTATTGCATTCCGGGAGTGGGGCTCGGGGTGGGGTAGAGTACGATGATCCCTGTGGTCGGCCGCCCTGGCCCACACTCCAACTTTCAGCTCTCTTGGTTCCAAAGTTTCCGCTGGGTTGGGACATTGTTCCTCGCTTAAATTTGCTCGGAAAGCTCCCTCCCGCAGAGTTTCCCTTTCGACTGTCAAACTTCCTCTTCTTTCCTTCCCTCTCCTTCTGCATCTGTTCACCCCCAGCCTCAACAATCGATGCTTTCTGTACTAGGGTGGCATAGTCTGTCAGCTCAAGAACCGCCACACGATTCTGAATCCATTGCTTTAGCCCCAATTGAAACCTTCGGGCCCTCTTCGCCTCAGAGTTCACATATTCCGGCACAAACCTTGACAGCTCAGTAAATCTTGCCTCATACTCGGCCACCGTCATGTTACCTTGCTTTAGTTCCAAAAATTTCAGCTCCATTTGTGTTTCCATGAACCTAGGGAAATACTTTTCCAAGAACAACTCGCTAAACCTCTCCCAGGTCACCACACCTCTTCCCTCCAAATTCTTTTTAGCTTCCCACCAGTAGTTTGCCTCACCCTTCAGCAGATAGGTGGCGAAAACAGTTTTCTGCTCTTCAGCGACTCCTAGTATCTCAAAAGATTTTTCCATTTCTTTCAGCCAGGCTCTTGCCTCGACTGGGTCCGCAATTCCCTTAAACTCCGGGGGTTTCAGGGATTTGAAATTCCGAAAGGCATTGGCGTTCGCATTGTTGGGTGGTGGCTGAACCGGGGGACGGTCCAAGTTCTGCCTGAGTAGGTCCATGAATCGCTCCATAGGGTCTCTCATTGGGTTTTCCACCTCTATGGTATCATCTTCAGCTTCCTCTTCATCATACTCAGAGTTATCAAACAAGTTATAGTCACTACCTTCATCCTTGCTCAGGTTCAAGTCCCCTCTCTCACGGTTTTGGTGGCCTTCCGGCCCATGGTGGCTACCCTGGCCTTCAGAGTTGGCCGGGTGAGCTCGAGTGTTCATTCTTCTGGGTGACATGATTCTGATAATAAGACAAAAATGGGTTAGGGTTTTCAATTTATTTGACCGTATTTAGAGAAGTCAGGAACGTATTGTTCCTCTTTATACAGGGTTAAAATTTCGAAACTCGCAGTGCCCTTATGATGGCGATAAACTGTAAAACCTTTTTAGGGAAAGTCGTTACGTGGTTCGAAAACATTTGTAGGAATTTCCAAAATTTCAAAACTTCGAAACTTATAGAAATATTTTCAAAATTTTAAACAAACTAAAACCGTTTTTTTTTTTTTTTTTGGAAAATGTAGAGAACAATTTGAAATCGCATATTGTAAATTTGAAACAGCATGGTTGTATTTGTGGCTTGTAGCAATTTGTATAATCACAGTTGTATATCAAAACAGTAGAGCATGGCATCGGAAAGTAAAGCAGTTGAGACAATATCAAGGAAACTGAAACTAAATAAGTACGGTACAAGGGTTGTCACAAAGTTTGGATGTTAGAGCCAAATACATAGTTCCGATGTCAAAGTCTAGCAAAAGTGGAACAAATACAAGTACATAATCCGAATAGTCAGGGCTACACAAAAGTAGGGCTACATCCGTACATACTATCCGAAGTCACATCTACATATATGTGGGTCAGTCTACTCATCCACTGGTCAGAAAGGACGCCACTGCACAAGTCAACTATCCCGCAAAATCGACACACTAATGTCATCTGAACCTAGGGGACTGAGCTATCAGTAACACATCACGGGGCCGCACCGCGACGGAGCAAGGTCCTCACTCCGGCAAATGCACGACGCACAACACGTCTAACATCCCTAGCCTGGATCACTCCGCCCCCGCGGATCCCTAATCCGAGAACCCTCTCGCGACTCCTCCTCTCAATCCTGTGGAGTCGAGCTCTAGTCCTCCTAGCAACAGTAGTCCTCATCTCAGCCTGGATTCTCAAGCGCGCCTCGCGCTCCTCCACTATCACCCTCCTCGCCTCGTTAAGTCGGGCCTCGTTAAGAAGAAGAGGAGTTTGTGAACTTAGCCCTCATGGCTAAATCTGATGAAGAAGCTTCAAGTTCATCAAATCAGGTACCATCTCTAGTCTTACTTGATATGTCTAAAACTGAGTACAAGCATACCATTGAAGATTTAAGTGATGAGATGTTTAACATTCATGTTAGTTTATCTGCTGCTCACGAAGAAATTGCTAAGTTAACTAAACAGAATGAAACTCTCAAATCTGAAAATGAAATGTTGTTGCTAATGTGACGCCCCCAGATCCGGGGTCGGAGATCTAGGCGCTCACGGTCCATTTTCCATTAATAACATACTTGTTCTTGCACATAATATAAATAAACAGCCATCGACCCCACAATAAACTCACACCGCGCACACACACACACACACAGAGGTTAGAGTCTCAGAAACGTCATACATTTGAATAAGCAAAAGTAAAAGTTTTAGAGTTATTACAGACCGAATTAAATAGCATTTATGCTACCAGCAACACTTCGATATGAAGCGAAGTTGGCGGCTTGAAAGTTTGTTACGGTACACTGCCTTGCACAGGTCATACTTATAAATAAAACGTACTAACAAAAGTTGCCAACCAATCCGGCTAATGGGGCCTACCGGTGGAATCTCAACTGCAGCCTGGGGTCTAGTCACCTGCTTTCGAACAGTCTGACAGGTTCTTGCCATTTCTCTTAGCTGTTGTGTTTGTAAAATTTGAAAACAAGCAAGAGTGAGCAACTATAGCTCAACAAGAATATAAGTATAAGGTAAGCAATATAACATTTCATATGTATAACAGTCATTAAACTCGTTGTATCAATCAGTTATAAAATCACTTGTCATTATTGGTAAATTTCAAAGGTGCACCAGTACGTGCCCTTGTTTTCAAAATAACCTTGCAGTTCTAGCTACTGCATAAAGTCAACATCTTTCTCATCAAAATAGGACACTATCGGCAACTGGCACATAGGCCTAAGATGCAGTGTCAAAGCATTTTTCCAAAGTGGAGGAATGGGACTTAAAGAAAACATAAAACCTGACAGGGATTGACGATGATCAGTCGCCACATCCGAGTCCAATAATCCGCGGGTCTTCTCTACCGGTAGAAGGATAGAAACTACATCCGTAACTATCCCCGAGTGAAAACTACATCTGTAATCACCCTCGATGAAAACTACATCCGTAATCATCCTTCGGTAACACCTGGGCCGGAGTAATAAGTGATGGACCGCCTGGCTCACGGCCGCTTACACATCCCGGGAATCGTTCGTCAACGGTTCCCACACCTGCCAGAGTCCCTTTTTCTTTTTCTTTTAAAATCTTGATTTTGATTGAAAACAGAGTAATTGTGGTTCGACATCAGTCGACCGATAATTCTTGAAATCATACAAGAAGCAGAACCTGACCGGGGGTTTTCAAAAATGTTTTGAGTTCGAAAAGTTCGAGTTTGAAGGTACTAAAGGTATCTTGGATTAGCTTTGTTTTTAAAATAGAGAACAATAATTAATAAATGACATTTTAAGATTTAATATTAATAATTAATAAAATAATTATTTAATTAAATAAACTTTTAATCCAAGATAGGTAATTTGAGTATTTACGAAGATATAAAATAATTACTTGAGTATACGATACTTCCCGAATGACCCTTCGGGTTTTCGCAATCTAGATACGATATAATAATATACCGCTCCCCGGTCAATAGGTATACACGGACCGCTACGACCTCTATTGCTAGAGTCGTTGTCCGAAGAAAACATATTATTCTAAGTTCAAGGGGTACAAGCATATATGTACTTATACAATCTCAATTGCATCAATACTTCGATAAACATAGCATTTGATATAATTGAAAACTACAAACACAACAGTGAAAGTCCTTGTATATGTATAAGTTTTGAAAAGTAAACTTGCCTTGGTTTGGTTGGGGTGGTCGAGCGTGCGGAGTGGAACGATCTATACATAAGCAATAACCGCTCGTTAGTACCTTAACAATATCTCTTTAATTACGGGGTTTTAGGGGGTACGAAATTAACTTAATGACTTCGTCTTATGACACTCTAGCCCCTCTATAGGTCCATGTCATCACTCGATTATGCTCGTCACTTATTCGACTTAATTTAGTTACCACATTCGAACCATAACCATTACTCCTAGAATCATGCTCCACTAACGACTTTTTCCCTTGCGCGAAATTTATTCTAGCATTTTTATAAAATTCAAAAATTCGTATTTTAATCCAATTCTTTTTGGGTAGCCTTCACCACTGTATTTCCTAGCTTCTCTAATTTTTCCATGATCCCACATAAATTTTTAGGGGTTTAAACAAGGCTCACAAGGGGGTCACTTAGTGCAGTCCATAGTCCAGAAACACAATTCACTCCTCCGGCCATAACTTAATATCTACACATCACCTAGCCATGAACCTTACATTTCCAGAAACTAAATTCAATTATCTTTCCAACAATATAAGGTAGGACATCAGGGGACAACATTTGGGTGTTCAAAACCGTGTCACAATATAGGTCATTGCTCCTGGAAAAACTCAGCATGCACATACTACTTAGATCAATCATTTTCCACAATTCCACCATACAACCAACACTTAATACACTCAAATCATGGTTCATAACTCTCATGGTGATATATATACTATCCATAGTCATAAAAGTCATAATCTCAACATCAAAATTCAAGATCCATGCTATCCAACACATATACAACCAAGATTAGCTCATAAATACATGGATCTACTACCAAATATCATAAATACTACATAACCAAGAGGGTTTGTGATTTTATACCTTCTTGAGCTCCTAGTGGCCTTGGGTAAGCTTTTCACAACTCAACAATACCTTAGATGGTCTCCTACAACACTTATAATGCAAGATCTAAAGGAAGAACAAACTTGGTTACTATTCATCCAAACTTTAACAATTTATAACTTGAAATTGGGTGGATGAAATGGAGTGAAATTGCTAACATACCTTGTCTAGATGATGTAGATGACCTAGGAATTATGTTATGATTTATGAGTGATGAGAAAGGGGGAAGAAGAAATTTTCTTCTCCACCTTTAAGCTTGGCCGAGAGCTTTTTGTTCACGGGGGGGGGGGTGTGTTTTTGTGTTTTGATTTTGGTGTTGGGTGAATAAGTGGTGTGAGATGAGGTTGGGTGATATGTATTAGTGTAAGTATATGCATGGTACACATAGGTATGGCTACTAGTACTACTTGTCTCCTCCTTTTTAAAAAAGCAAGTAACTAGGCACTATTCATCTTCCAATGGCTAACTAGTTTGCTTGATTTCTAACTACTTGGTTGCATGGGTTTGCATGCAATACTACTCCTTGTAATATTATTCTTCCACCAATACTTGTTATCTACTCTTTAATTCGTATCGTATCTTAATTAATCTCTCGTAATAATATTTTGTCGCGTAGAGATTTCCCCTATAATTCCTTAAGTACTAATTGTGTAAATTCCTCGAATGTCCATAATTCCTTATCATAATTCTTAATAAATCTTTTAACACTCTAATCATTCTCAAATCCCAAGTTTTTATAAATCTTACTAACAATAAGACTCTTGCCACAAGATATTAAATAAAATAAAATATTACCAAAAATTAGGGTTCTTACAGCTAAGAACCATTCCCCTAGATTCATTAGCTCAAGAGAATGCTAGGTTGAAAAATGATATTGTCTGTGCTAAGGAAATAGAAGAATTTCTCAGGAGTCAAATTGCAGAAAATAAGTTTAAACTCAAAGCTTTTAGAAACTCTTCTAAGTTAATCCAAGAATATCATGATAATCACACTGAGAATCAGAAGGTAGGAATAGGTTTCGAGTATGGTAGAAGGCATGGAAAGGTAATTGCTCTTGATGATAGTGATGTTGTCAAACCTCATATTCTCAAAGGAGTTTACAAACCGATTTTCAAAAATCTTCAAGCTGATTTTGACGAAACCTCCTTGTTCATCAAACAAGAGCTACTTGATGAAGATGAGTGCATTGACAGCACACTGAGCAAAAGAAAAGATACTGTCAAGTCTCCCATGACAGAAACTCTACCAAGCAATCAGACAGAATGTTCTAAAGTAGCTAACAGCAAGGATGAGACAGAAACTTCAAAAGATACTGTCAAGAGAGAACCCAAGACAACAACTTTCAAACTTGCTATCAAGACGGAGGCAAAGAAAGGTACTGTCAAGGGTGGCTCGACAGCAACTTCAGAACATACTGTCAAGGCAAATGTCTACAAGCCTAAAAATAGGAATGACAAGTTAGGGATTGACAAGAAGAATGGATATAGTTATGTTAAAGATGCTCCTAGGAAGCTTTGCAATAATTGTGGATCATCTCATCATTTAACATTTGTTTATAAGAAACCCAAACAGGATAAGGTAAATGCGTCCAATGTTAGTGGTAACTTACATAGAACCCCCATTATGCAAAGAGATATGGATGTCTGTAATAACATTGACCGTATGCCATGCAAAATTGCTGTTATGAGTACTTGTTTCAATCTGCCTATTCTGTCTACTGAAAGATGTTCCTATTTAGAAACTACTGAGACTTCTATGCCTGCCTATGTTGGTAAAAAGGCAACTTCCACTAAGAGAAAGACCAAGTCTAACTATAGAACTAAGTGGACAACAAAAGAAGTCAAACGGGAGGATTCTAGTATTGATTTAAATGTGAAGCAGAATGATATGAACAATGATGCTGTAACTGCAGGACCCAACAGAGTTTGGGTACCAGATGCAAATTAAAATCATCTATTTTACAGGGCAAGAAGCAGAAGCAGGTCATGTGGATCATCGACAGTGGATGTTCTAGGCACATGACTGGTGATATAGCTCTGCTATCACATTTTGTGGAGAAAGCCGGCCCAATCATAACTTTTGGAGACAACAGCAAAGGTTACACTGTGGGATATGGCTGTTTGGAAATTGGAAATGTTGTCATTGAAGATATTGCTCTTGTTGATGGACTGAAGCACAACCTACTCAGTGTTAGCCAGTTCAGTGACAGGGGATTTAAGGTTGATTTTGATATGATGGTTTGTAATATCTATCACAAGAAAGATGGAAGCCTCTCTTTGAAAGGAGTCAGGAAAGGAAGCTTGTTTGTTGCAGACTTAAATTCTTTCAATAAAGACAAGGCTTACTGTTTTTACCGTAAAGCATTAGTTGGTGAAAGCATGCTTTGGCACAAGAAGCTCTCACACCTCAATTTCAAGAATATGAATATTCTCATGAAGAAGGATTTGGTGAGAGGACTACCTCAACAGGAATTCTGTCAAGAAGGACTATGTGAGGACTATCAAATGGGTAAATTGAAAAGATCTGTGCATAAGTCAAAGCAAGTGAATACCAACACTGAGCCATTCAAGTTAATCCATATGGATTTGTTTGGTCCAGTAAATGTTCAATCTCTTGCAAGAAAGAGATATGCCCTGGTAATGGTGGATGACTACTCAAGGTACACTTAGGTGAAGTTTTTAGAGACAAAGGACGAAGCTGCTCAAGAAATCATTGATCACATAAGAGTTCTTGAAAGAACCCCCAATGCTCAAGTTCAATATCTGAGAAGTGACAATGGTACTGAGTTCAGAAATGCCACTTTAGGAAACTTCTGCAAGGAAGAAGGCATTGTCCAACAATTCTCCACTGCCAGGACACCACAACAAAATGGAGTTGTAGAAAGGAAGAACAGAACTCTCATTGAATCTACGAGAACTATGTTGAATGATTCTAAATTACCAACTTACTTTTGGGTAGAAGCTATTAACACAGCTTGCTACACACAGAACAGAACCTTGATCAACAAGACTCATGGAAACACTCCTTACTATCTATTAACAGGAAAGAAACCTATTGTCAAATATTTTCATGTATTTAGAAGTAAGTGTTTCATTATGATTGACAACCATGAAAGGAAAGGAAAGTTCGATGCTAAAGCTTATGAAGGCATTTTCATGGGATATGGATTAGAAAGGACTGCCTACAGAGTCTATGTCATTGATCACAAGTCATTGAAGAAAGTGTGAATGTCACATTAGATGAAACCAAATTCCCAGGACTACAAGAGGATGGTCAAATGGAGCCTCTTAGATTTAAAAATCAAGGGTATTTGGAAGAAGAAGAATTTGTTACTGATGAACCTACTTGTACTCAGGATATTGAGTTTGAAAGAAATGCTATCAACACCAATGATGTTACTCAAACTCCAGCTCAATCTCAAACTATATCAGCTAATCATCAAAATGAGAATGATTCTAGAGATGTTGAAGAACATGAAGGAGAAAACATCAATGGTGGAGAGTCAACCCCTCAAAGAGGAAATGATCAAGAAAGAAGCTTGCCCAGAACCACTAAGTGGAACAGAGATCACACTAGCAATTTAATCATTGGTGATCCCACTACTGGTATAAGGACAAGGAGAAATGTTTCTGCTGACAGCATGTTCTCATGTTTTCTATCTCAAACTGAGCCAAAGTCAATTGATGAAGCATTGTTGGATTCAGATTGGGTGATAGCCATGCAAGAAGAGCTCAACCAATTTGAGAGAAACAATGTATGGAAGTTGGTCCCTAGACCTAAAGGGAAGTCAGTAGTTGACACAAAGTGGGTTTTCAGAAACAAGTTGGATGAAAGTGGAAATGTGACAAGAAACAAGGCAAGGCTAGTAGCTAAAGGTTACTGTCAACAGGAAGGGATCGATTATGATGAAACATTTGCACCTGTTGCCAGACTTGAAGCTATTCGAATATTCTTAGCCTATGCTGCACACTGTAACTTCAAGGTGTTCCAAATGGATGTCAAAAGTGCCTTTCTTAATGGAGAATTAGAAGAGGAAGTGTATGTTGAACAGCCACCTGGATTTCAGGATGCTGAGTTGTACGAATTTTGATAAGTGGATTTTATATCTACTTGGAACATTCTAATTTGGTTTAAATTGATTGCTTTGGCCTCAAGTTTGTGGTAGTTTTGATGTGTTTTGTGTAATTGTGCAGGGTTGAAGAAATATCGATTAAAGGTGTAGTTTCCGTCGTTTTTGGTGCATTTTGTGGAGTTCATTGATGATATGGAATGAAGAATGGTGGCTAATGTCAACTCCTAAGAAGTATGCAAGTCATAAAGGATGAAAGATGGAAGCTCATGCAATAGGAACGGGAAGAAAAGGCGAAAAAAGCAAAGAAAAATCAGTTTTCGCAGAACGGGACCAAGCCGAGAGCTCCCAGCCGAGTTTATGCAGATTGCACCGGCGCCTCAGGCGCCCAAAACGGCGCTCCTGCGCTGTGGGTTGCGGGAGAAATTCCAGAATTGCCCTTTTCGAGCTGAAATTGATTTCTACGTGATTTCTGACTCCTAAATCGAATTTCAGATGTATTTTAGGGTATTTTCTTGCTGGGCAAGGTGTCTAGAGCATATTTAAACACATCCCAACCCTTGTAAACATATTATTATCATCATTACATACAATTACATATCATAGTTTAGTTTTTGCAAGAGAGAAAAGGAGAGAAGGATTCTAGCTCGGTGACAAGCAAGGATCTAGATCATCTTCATCTTTTGTATACGTTGAATCATAGATTTGTTTTCTCAAACTCTTAGACTTAATAATATCTTTTATTGTTTTCTTTCATATCTTGTGTAATATCATGTTTTCATCAAATCCCATGACGATGAACGGTTCAATTATGGGCTAATCGTTGTCATGGGATCCTAGTGGATTTATCTATGTAGCTTAGTAGTTTGCATGCCTTAGAGATTTACGTGTGGTGAATTTTTGATATCCTTGTATGGTTGTGCTTCGTGAACATCTAATTTGTTAATCTCTTGCGAAACGAGAGTGGATCTTGAGATTTAGAACTTGCCATGCTAGCATAGGATAGGTTGATGTTTTAACATCATAATTTGTGGCATGAATAGAGATATTATGCTGCCCTATGTGATCTATGTGGATGACTTGTGCTTAAACCTCTATGTTTTCAAATTCTATAGAGATATAGGGTCTAAACATAATAGGTGTCTACTCGTCTTCTATCTCTTTTGTGGATGCATGCGTAGTTTGGTACTAGTATACCGAGAGGTAGCTTTTACTTGTTTCGTGTTATCCGATCAGATATCAAATCCCACATGTGTATTGATTAAAGGCATCGACTCTAAGTGAAGTATTTAATGAAGTTAGGATCCCATGTTTATTCTCATATAAGTAATTCGATTTTAATTCTTGTCAATTAGTTAATTCCTAGATTTATAATTTACATCTTAGTATAATTTAGATAATCAAACCCAAATTTGTTACTTTTCTTAGCAGTGAATTAAAACCATACATTGTTGCATAGGCATATTTACTGACTAAAACTTAACCAGATCTCTACGGAATGAACTTAATTATATTACTTGTGACTACGTGCGCTTGCGTAATTTTGGCACAACAAGTTTTTGGCGCCGCTGCCGGGGATCATCGGTGTTTTTATTTTAGTTTATGTGCTTGTCATCAGTGGTCGTTAGCGTTCACTGACTCGGATTTCTTACTTAGTTTGTTGTTTCGTGGTGTTTGCAGGTACTTAGGTTTGTATGCAAACACGTTTGCAAGCTCGTTTACAAAAACTGGCAAAAGACGATCTTGTAGAGAATTTAGAGAATAAGAACGAGGAAGCTGAAACTACAATAGCAATTACAGATGCAGCAGCAGCTAAGGCTTTGAAGGAGTATTCTCATCCGAAGATCAATGATATCCAATCTAGTATCATCATGCCAGCCATCACGGCTAATAACTTCGAGATCAAGCCGGGCACTATTCAGATGCTACAGAATTCGGTTCAGTTTGGGGGTGCTCCTACGGAGGATCCTAACATGCACATTCAGGACTTTATCGAGATCTGTGATACTTTCAAGTTTAATGGTGTTTCGGATGATGCTATCAAGTTGAGACTTTTCCCATTCTCTCTGAAGGATAAGGCTAAGGGCTGGTTACACTCTCTACCACCTGGTTCCATTACTACATGGGAGGATCTTGCTCAGAAGTTTCTTACTAAATTCTTCCCTATGGCAAAAATTGCAGCATTGAGGAATCAGCTAGCCCAACTTCAGCAGCAATCTGGAGAATCTCTGTGTGAGGCTTGGGAACGATACAAGGAGATGCTTCGTAGGTGTCCACACCATGGCATGCCTGACTGGATCGTGATCAATAGTTTCTACAATGGGTTGGGAGCACAATCTAGACCTATGCTCGATGCAGCATCAGGAGGAGCTCTATGGGCTAAGAGCTATGATGAAGCTTATGAACTTATTGAGACGATGGCTGCCAATGAATATCAGAATCCAACCCAGAGGATTTCTCAAGGCAAGGTAGCAGGTATGTTTGAGGTGGATACAGCTTCAGCTATTGCAGCTCAGTTGAAGGCTTTGACTATGAAGGTGGATTCTCTTGCAAATTATGGAGTTCAGCAGGTGGCTAGTGTTTGTGAGCTATGTGCG
Source organism: Kitagawia praeruptora (assembly GCA_037693485.1). Lineage (NCBI taxonomy): Eukaryota > Viridiplantae > Streptophyta > Magnoliopsida > Apiales > Apiaceae > Kitagawia > Kitagawia praeruptora. The sequence continues at coordinate 41,480,709 of CM075345.1, read as the reverse complement.
GGCGCACATGAGACGAATCAGTGTGCTATCTCTTCTGAATCAGCACAGTTTGTGAGTAATTTCCAGAGATCTAATGTACCAGTTCCAGCTACTTATCATCCTAGCAACAGGAATCATCCCAATTTTAGCTGGAGCAACAATCAGAGTGCACAACAACCTTATCAGCAAGCGAAGCCATTCAATCAAGGCTATCAGCAGCCTTATGCTCCAAGGGCACCATATCAACCTCCTGGATTTTAGCAGCAACAGCCCCAGGCTCATTTGGGGCAATCATCTAATGATAAATCAGATGATGTGTGGATAGCGGTAAAGAACCTACAAGCTGGCCAGAAAGTCTTGGAAACCCAGATAGGACAGATTGCAAGTGCCTTAATTAGTAGGCCTCAAGGAACTCTTCCTAGTGATACAGAGACTAATCCAGGTAGGAGGGATGGCAAAGAACAGGTGAAGGCAATGACTTTGAGATCGGGAAAGGTGACATCAGATCCTGAATCGGCTGCTAAAGAAGATGAAGAAGTGCAGAATCAGCAAGTTGAAAAATCTGCAGTGTCTAACAATGAGAAATCTGACTTAGTAGCTGAGGAGCTGGATGGTGAAGTAGAGAAGAACAAGGAACTTGTTCAAAATTCTGTGGAGAAGTCTACGAACAACACTCAGATTTATCCTCCTCCTCCATATCCTAGAAGACTCCAGAAGCAGAATTTGGATACGAGGTTTGCTAAGTTCTTAGAGGTGTTCAAGAAGCTGCATATTAACATTCCTTTTGCGGAAGCTCTTGAACAGATGCCGAGCTATGCTAAGTTCATGAAAGGCATTCTCTCTCGTAAGTTAAAGCTTGATGCATTAGAGACCGTTGCCTTAACGGAAGAGTGTAGTGCCGTTCTGCAACAAAAGTTGCCTTCGAAGCTAAAGGATCCGGGTAGTTTTACTATTCCATGCACTATTGGTAATCTATTCTTTGAGAAGTGCTTGTGTGACTTGGGAGCTAGCATCAATCTCATGCCCTTGTCAGTATTCTTGCAACTTGGTCTACCGGATCCAAAGCCAACTAACATCTCGTTACAGTTGGCCGATCGTTCAATTACTTATCCTAGAGGCATAGTGGAGGATGTCTTGGTGAAAGTTGATAAGCTCATCTTCCCTGCTGATTTTGTTATCTTGGATTTCGAGGAAGATAAGAAGATTCCCATAATCTTGGGAAGGCCATTCTTAGTTACGGGGAGTACCTTGATCGATGTGTAGAAAGGAGAGCTCACCATGAGGGTGCAAGACCAGAATGTTACTTTTAATGTGTTCAATGCGATGAAATTTCCCACGGATGAGGAAGAATGCTTGATGGTGGATTTGGTTGATTCTGCGGTTACTACAGAGATAGAGCAATTGCTTAAGTCAGATTCTTTGGAAAGGGTGTTAGTTGGTGATTCTGATTTTGAAGATGAGGAAATAGCCGAACAATTGCAACAATTAAATTCAGCTCCATGGAAGAAGAAATTTGACTTACCATTTGAATCTTTGGGGTTAGGAGAGCTGAAAAATTCTGAGGGTCGGCTGAAACCATCTATTGAGGAAGCTCCTACACTTGAACTCAAACCATTGCCCGAACACTTGAGGTATGCATTTCTTGGTGATGCATCTACATTACCGATTATTATTGCGTCTAACTTGACAGGTAGTGAGGAAGATAAGCTCTTGCGAATTCTGAGAGAGTTCAAATCAGCCATTGGTTGGACTATAGCAGATATCAAGGGAATCAGCCCTTCTTATTGCATGCACAAAATTTTGCTAGAGGAGGGAGCTAAGCCTACTGTTGAGCATCAGCAGAGACTTAATCCGATTATGAAAGAGGTGGTGAAGAAGGAAATTCTAAAGTGGCTTGATGCGGGTATTATATATCCTATCTCAGACAGTTCTTGGGTGAGTCCGGTTCAATGTGTGCCAAAGAAGGGAGGCATGACAGTTGTTGCTAATGATAAGAATGAGCTCATTCCTACTCGAACAGTCACGGGATGGAGAGTTTGCATGGATTATAGGAAGCTCAACAAAGCCACGAGAAAAGATCACTTCCCTCTTCCGTTCATTGATCAGATGTTAGATAGGTTGGCGGGACACAAGTACTATTGCCTTCTTGATGGATATTCGGGCTACAATCAGATTTGCATTGCTCCAGAAGATCAGGAGAAGACCACATTCACATGTCCTTTTGGTACCTTTGCGTTTCGACGTGTTTCTTTCGGACTTTGTGGTGCTCCAGCCACTTTTCAAAGGTGCATGATGGCTATTTTCTCAGACATGATTGGCTCGAATGTGGAAGTTTTTATGGATGATTTCTCAGTTTTTGGTACGTCTTATGATGAGTGCCTGCACAATCTTGGTTTGGTTTTGAAGAGGTGTGTGGAGACAAATTTAGTGCTTAATTGGGAGAAGTGTCACTTCATGGTACAAGACGGAATTATTCTTGGGCACAAGGAATCGGGTAAGGGGCTTGAAGTGGATAGGGCTAAGGTGGAGACAATCGAGAATCTCCCTCCACCTATCTCCGTTAAAGGAATTCACAGTTTTCTTGGTCATGCGGGATTCTATAGGCGATTCATTCAAGACTTCTCGAAAATCTCTAAACCTTTGTGCAAATTGTTGGAGAAGGATGTTCCTTTCAAGTTTGATGATGAGTGTCTTTCGGCTTTTGAGCTTTTGAAGAAGAAGTTGACTACTACACCTATCATTACCGCACCTAATTGGGAGAAACCGTTTGAGCTAATGTGTGATGCTAGTGGCTATGCGGTTGGAGCTGTGCTTGGACAAAGGAAGGATAAAATTTTTCATGTGGTTTGCTATGCTAGTAAAACCCTTAATGATGCACAACTTAACTACACCACTACGGAGAAGGAGCTGCTAGCAGTTGTCTATGCTTTCGAGAAATTCAGATCTTATTTGCTTGGTACGAAGGTGATTGTTTATACGGATCATGCTGCTATTCGATATCTCATGTCGAAAAAGGATTCAAAGCCTAGATTGATTCGTTGGGTTCTTTTATTGTAAGAGTTTGATGTGGAAATCAAGGATAGGAAGGGCACGGAAAATCAAGTAGCTGATCATCTATCACGTTTGGAGGACCACGGTAAGGATTCACATGGCAAATCTCTTATTAATGAATCTTTTCCAGATGAGCAACTTTTTGGGGTGCAAGGTGAAGAGCCACGGTTTGCAGATTTTGTGAACTATCTTGTTAGTAATGTCATCCCTCCGGACTTTTCTTATGCTCAAAAGAAGAAGTTTCTACATAATGTGAAGTGGTACCGATGGGACGAGCCATTCTTGTTCAAGATTGGTGTGGATCAGATTTTAAGAAGGTGCATTCCTTACAGTGAAACGGAAGCCATTTTGCATGATTGTCATTCTACCACATATGGAGGCCATTATGGTGGTGATAAAACAGCTCAAAAAGTGTTTCAAGCGGGATTTTATTGGCCGACTCTGTTTAAAGATGCTCATAGGTTCGTAATGAGTTGTGATCGATGTCAAAGGGTTGGAAATATCTCTAGGAGGAACGAGATGCCTCTTAATACTATTCTTGAAGTCAAGATCTTTGATGTGTGGGGAATTGATTTCATGGGTCCGTTTGTTTCTTCTTGCAATAATCAGTACATTCTCTTGGCGGTGGACTACGTTTCTAAATGGGTCGAGGTGAAGGCTTTACCGACCAATGATGCTAAGGTGGTGCTGAACTTCCTTCACAAGCAAATTTTCACGCGTTTTGGAACTCTAAGAGCTATAATAAGTGATGAGGGGACACACTTTTGCAATCGTCAATTTACTGCTATGATGGCTAGGTATAATGTGACGCATCGTGTTGCCACGGCCTATCATCCCCAAACTAACGGTCAAGCGGAGGTTTCTAATCGTGAAATCAAGAGAATTCTCGAGAAAGTGGTGAATCCTTCAAGAAAGGATTGGTCTTTGAAGTTAGAAGAAGCGGTTTGGGCGTATAGAACTGCTTACAAGACTCCCCTAGGTATGTCTCCTTATCAGTTGGTATTTGGTAAGGCATGTCATTTGCCGGCCGAGCTAGAGTACAAGGCCTATTGGGCGTTGAAGAAGTTAAATTTGGATATCACGGCAGCGGGTGAGAAGCGTCTACTGCAGTTGAATGAACTTGAGGAATTTCGTGAGCAAGCTTACGAGAATGCTAAAATGTATAAGGAGAAGGTCAAAAGGTGGCATGACAAGAAGTTGGTTCATAAGTCTTTTGTGCGGGGCCAACAGGTTTTGCTTTACAATTCTCGTCTCAAACTTTTTCCGGGTAAGCTCAAGTCAAAATGGTCGGGTCCATTTACAGTCAAGTCGGTGTTTCCACATGGAGCGGTAGAGATATATAGGGGTTCTATTGATGAGGCTTTTAAAGTGAATGGACAGAGACTCAAGCCGTATTATGGAGGTATGGTGAACCGCGAGAAAGTTGCCGCGGTTTTATCTTGTTCGTGATTTTCCGGAAGAATGTCAAGCTAATGACATTAAAAGAGCGCTTTTTGGGAGGCAACCCAAATTTGGTTGTATATTTTATTAGGGGTGTGGATTTTTCTTTCAAATATATATATATATATATATATATATATATATATATATATATATATATATATGTATATGTATATATTATGTTATGAGAGCATGTTTGTGTTTATTGTGATCCCACTTTAGTCGACTATTCGAGTATTGTTGTTGCATAAAATTATGGGGGAAAAAATAGGTGTTGTGTATGATTTATTATGGTTACTACTAGCTTTTGACACTTCACCTATTTTGGCTTATTTGACATACCTTGTCCCTAGCCCCATTACAACCCAAAATAAAGACCTTTTGATTATCGTCATTAATGTATGTTGTGTTAAGAGTTAGATTGATACCAAATGTCAAGCATGCTTATGATTTTGTTGGAATTGAGTGATACACTTACCCTTGTTCTTGAGTGAATATTCTTTGTGAGTGGATTGTGAGAGTTTGCTTGTTCTTGCGTATGAGATCCTGAGTGTTGTCTCAAAGATGTACTCTTGTGGGCTTAGCATGTTTACTAACTTATTCTTACACTTGACATGGGCTTGTGAGAACTTATGCATGTTCATTGAGTAGACTATGTGAATACTTGCACTTTCGACACCAAGACATTGCGTATTTACTTTGATCCTTAAGTTGATATGGCATGAGAGGATTTGAAGGTGTGGTAGGATATTAATTGCATTTTCATATTAGTTGCATTCATGCATTACATTGCATTGCATTGGATTTTGTGGGTACATTCGCTATAGGCCCTCACGAGACCTTACTCGTCCACTAGGGCTGCCTAGGGGTTTAAAGGTCTTGTTGCATATGCCAAATGCAACCGTGATCACCTACGGAAGTGGTACTAGGTAGTTAGTTAGTTGTAATTGTTTATGCTTGAGGACAAGCATCGGTTTAAGTTTGGGGGTGTGATAAGTGGATTTTATATCTACTTGGAACATTCTAATTCGGCTTAAATTTATTGCTTTGGCCTCAAGTTTGTGGTAGTTTTGATGTGTTTTGTGTAATTGTGCAGGGTTGAAGAAATATCGATTAAAGGTGTAGTTTCCGTCATTTTTGGTGCGTTTTGTGGAGTTCATTGATGATATGGAATGAAGAATGGTGGCTAATGTAAACTCCTAAGAAGTATGCAAGTCATAAAGGATGAAAGATGGAAGCTCATGCAATAGGAACGGGAAGAAAAGGCGAAAAAAGCAAAGAAAAATCAGTTTTCGCAGAACGGGACCAAGCCGAGAGCTCCCAGCCGAGTTTATGCAGATTTCACCGGCGCCTCAGGCACCCAAACCGGCGCTCCTGCGCTGTGGGTTGCGGGAGAAATTCCAGAATTGCCCTTTTCGAGCTGAAATTGATTTCTACGTGATTTCTGACTCCTAAATCGAATTTTAGATGTATTTTAGGGTATTTTCTTGCTGGGCAAGGTGTCTAGAGCCTATTTAAACACATCCCAACCCTTGTAAACATATTATTATCATCATTACATACAATTACATATCATAGTTTATTTTTTGCAAGAGAGAAAAGGAGAGAAGGATTCTAGCTCGGTGACAAGCAAGGATCTAGATCATCTTCATCTTTTGTATACGTTGAATCATAGATTTGTTTTCTCAAATTCTTAGAATTAATAATATCTTTTATTATTTTCTTTCATATCTTGTGTAATATCATGTTTTCATCAAATCCCATGACGATGAACGGTTCAATTATGGGCTAATCGTTGTCATGGGATCCTAGTGGATTTATCTATGTAGCTTAGTAGTTTGCATGCCTTAGAGATTTACGTGTGGTGAATTCTTGATATCCTTGTATGGTTGTGCTTCATGAATTTAGGTGCGTCGCGAACATCTAATTTGTTAGTCTCTTGCGAAACGAGAGTGGATCTTGAGATTTATAACTTGCCATGCTAGCATAGGATAGGTTGATGTTTTAACATCATAATTTGTGGCATGAATAGAGATATTATGCTGCCCTATGTGATCTATGTGGATGACTTGTGCTTAAACCTCTATGTTTTCAAATTCTATAGAGATATAGGGTCTAAACATAATAGGTGTCTACTCGTCTTCTATCTCTTTTGTGGATGCATGCGTAGTTTGGTACTAGTATACCGAGAGGTAGCTTTTACTTGTTTCGTGTTATCCGATCAGATATCAAATCCCACATGTGTATTGATTAAAGGCATCGACTCTAAGTGAAGTATTTAATGAAGTTAGGATCCCATGTTTATTCTCATATAAGTAATTCGATTTTAATTCTTGTTAATTAGTTAATTCCTAGATTTATAATTTACATCTTAGTATAATTTAGATAATCAAACCCAAATTTGTTACTTTTCTTAGCAGTGAATTAAAACCATACATTGTTGCATAGGCATATTTACTGACTAAAACTTAACCAGATCTCTGCGGAACGAACTTAATTATATTACTTGTGACTACGTGCGCTTGCGTAATTTTGGCACAACAACTTTGTCTACAAGCTGTTCAAAGCACTCTATGGATTGAAGCAAGCCCCTAGAGCTTGGTATGAAACTCTCTCTACTTTTCTCATTGAGAATCAATTTACAAGAGGTGTAGTGGATAAGACACTATTCTACAAGCACCATGGCAAGGACATCATTCTGGTTCAGATTTATGTTGGTGACATAATCTTTGGTTCTACAAATGAGAAGCTGTGTGAAAAGTTTTCATCTCTTATGAAGAGCAAATATGAGATGAGCATGATGGGAGAACTGTCATTTTTCCTAGGTCTACAGATTCATCAAAAGAATGATGGCATCTTCATAAGCCAATCGAAATATGTCAAAGAACTTCTCAAAAAGTTCAACATGGAAGATGCATCACCTGCCAAGACACCTATCTCTACTGCAACCAAACTGGATTTGGATCCTAAAGGAAAGAAAGTGGATTCTAGTACTTACAGAGGCATGGTGGGATCGTTGCTATACCTAACTGCTAGCAGAGACATTATGTTTGCTACATGTCTCTGTGCAAGGTTTCAAGCTGATCCAAAGGAATCACACTTAGTAGCAATCAAGAGAATCTTTAGATATCTCAAAGGCACTCCAAACTTAGGTCTTTGGTATCCTAAAGATACCGGATTTGACTTGATTGGTTATTCGGATTCAGACTATGCTGGATGCAAGATTGATAGGAAAAGTACAACAGGAAGCTGTCAATTTCTTGGTGGAAGATTAGTGTCATGGTTTAGCAAAAAGCAGCATTCAGTATCTACTTCAACTGCAGAAGTTGAATATATTGCAGCTGGAAGTTGTTGTGCTCAAATTCTTTGGATGAAAAATCAGCTAATGGATTATGGTTTAGAGTTGTCCAATATTCCTATATATTTATTGTGATAACACTAGTGCCATAGCTATCTCAGACAATCCAGTTCAACACTCCAGGACAAAGCACATTGATATCAGACATCATTTCCTAAGAGAGCATGTTGAAAAGGGAACTGTGAAGCTGATTTATGTTCCAAGAGAAAAGAAACTTGCAGACATTTTTACGAAGCCACTAGATGAAGCAACCTTCAACAGATTGGTAAGTGAATTGGGAATGCTAAATCTGGTATGTTAACTTACTAGTTTTTACATTTTCAATGTGGTTAAATTGCAGCTTGTGACCGTAACCTTCAATGTTACTGTCATGAGGAGTTACTGTCTTATGTGCTACTTGTTTATTTGACAACATGTTTGCTATGACTATGCTAAATTCAAATCACATGCCTGTTTTAATTTATGTAATGAGTAGTCACATGACATTAACTTATTTCATACGCCTGCTAAGTGATAAGCATTCGTGTCATTTGAAATGACCCCAGATATTTTTCAGTCTTTTTAATTTAAAGTTAATTACTTCATTAAAAAGAGGCAGTTGGAAGCTGTAGAGTCACTTAATGTGTTATAAATAAGACCGAGGCCAAACCCTTAGTTCTCACTTAACACACTAAGAACTCTAGATATATGAGTAAGAGGAAGGTAGAAGATATGTCTACATCAAAGGCGCCAGATGCAAGTGGAGAAGTGAAGCCAGAGCCTCCCAGTCTCAAAAAAGAGATGGAGATAGCTGCTACCAATGAGCGGCTTGATCTCTGGGTGGATAAGTTCCATTCTTATCTTGAAGAAGAGGGGATCTCCGATCAAAAGGAGATAGAGAAGATCGCGGAAAGGCTGCTGTTGGAAGCCTTTCCCAACTTAAAATAATTTTCAGTTCTCAAGAACTATTTGTATTATTTTAAGTTTTTATTTAATGAAAAGACCGTTTTATCTTCTTAAGTATTCTTGCATGTCGTTCATTATCGTCTTCTCATCCTTAACTATCTGCGAATGGTTATCTGTTTACTTGTTTGTGTGTATGGATGTTTGTGGATGTGTGCTAAAACTAACAAGTACGTGCTTAAATTGATTAAAATGCTATTTGATAATTTTCGCTTAAGCAATAGGCAAAGTCGGTTAAAATTCATGACACAAATTATTTCCGCTTAAGTTGCTGTCAATAAGTGAAGATGCTGTCACGACGTGCCTTGACAGCAAGATTCTTAGACGACACAACGGAAAAAGTCTTTGTCATGAAATTTAAAGGAAATGGTATAAATTGCTTAATGATGACAATATGTTCTTGCGATGATGTTACTGTCAAGCAAAACCTGCTGTCATCCTCTCAAAATTACTAATGAATTTGTTACAGCGCACATGTTACTATCAAGATTAGTGGACCGAATTAATTGGGATTTTACCTCCACGATTTACAGCCACTAAAAAGTAACCACCCACGACACCACGTGACTAATTAATGGGTTAAGACATTGCTACTTTCCCTTTCTCAGTAAAACATTTGCTATTTTCATGTAAGCAACTATCAAACACACAAACACATAACTTTCAACAGAACCTCTCTCTCTCTCTCTCAAAAGCAAAAATCTCTCTCCAAAGCTCAAAGCAAGAAATGGCACCCAAACAATCCTCTTCTCAAACAAACTTTGCTGGTATTCTCACTACTGAAGATGCTGGTGAAGGTTTTAAAGGACTCGTATCCTTTATCAACAAGTCCTATCTGGGTCATGCTATAACATCTACACCATCTTTGAACCTAGAAAGACTTGAAGGATTCTGGAATACTGCCCATGTTCCAGGAGGTGCAGGTAATGATACTATAAATTGCACAATCAAAGGAGTTACTCGCACTTTCACAATCAGAGGCATCAACGAAGCTTTAGGAACTGGATTGCAAGCTAAAGAATCATACAAGGAACTTGCAAGTAATGAAACCCTAAAGAAGTTTTTCTTGAAAATTGGGTATTCTGGTCCTGTTCTTGAAGAGGGTACATCAAAATGGTACTCGACTGGTGAAATGGACAGAAAGCACTTGAGGAAAGAATGGAGCATGATTTTTGATGTCATGGTGAAGGTTTTCTCAACCAAAACCTCTGGCTGGAATGGAATTCCCTCCTATATCAAGAAGCTTACTCACTCTCTTGTCCATGGATACAAAGTGGATATAGGAAAGTTGCTTATGAGCCAACTCAAGTCAACTCTAAGCAGGAAGGTACATGTCTATCCTCGCTTTCTTACTATGTGTTTGAATTCATTATGTGGTATTGATGATAATGCATCTCTCACTACAGAATGCAATGTTTTGAAAAGAAATACACACACATCACTCAATTCACAAAATTCAAATGCACTTATTCCACTCTGTTTCACCAAGCACATGGCTGATCAAGAGCCTCATCTTGATGTAGCACTACCCTCTGGGTATGTTGTCTTCTCCCTTGAGAATGAAGCTGAATTAGACCCAAATTCAGTTAACCCACATTCTACTCCATACATTCCTATCAGATCATCTAGACAACCAAAGACCACAAAAACAACTTTGCAAGAATCCAAGAAAAGACCCTTGGAAACTGGTTTTGGTAGTAGTTCTGAGAATGTTGAGGGAGAAACTGCACATGATGTAGCAAATAAGGATGCTAGTGAAAGTGAACCCACAGTGGTTCCTCTTGAGCCTAAGAAGAAGAGAGCTAAGAGGGCCAAAGCCACTATCAGCCACCCCACAGTCTCACAAAAGGCCGTGGAGGATAAAAGGGAATCAAACACATCCCTAGGTGCTTCTTCTCAACAAGAAGTATCTATTGAAACTGGCCTGTCTCCCAAGGCATCCTGTAAAGAGTCAACACAACCTCATGCACTCACTCATGAGGAGCCTACACTTGCAGAAATGCATACAGAGATAGGGCACAGTGAGGGTCATGAAACTTCTACCCTTAATGTTCCACAAGTTACCCCTGTGGAACAGCCAAAAATCTCTTCTACACCATCATCTTCTTTATTCTCTAATCCATCAATTGTTTCTTCTCAACAACCTAGAGAAGGGGATAGTCCCAACCCTTCAGGTTTTGATCATCCATCTCAAGTCTTGGATGAGCCCCCATCAAGTGGTCCACAAGAACCTATTTCTCAAAGTGAAATGGACACCACTCACTCAAACACTGAGCTAGATCAAGATGGTACTCTGCCAGAAAATGAAACAGCCAACATCTTGGTCGAACTCCAAAGAGCAACTGACCTTCAGGAAGTTACTGTCACAGCCTCAGCTGCTGTCAAAGACACCACAAAAGTTGTTGTCAACCCACCTATGGATAGTAACATTTTGGGTAAAGATGCTGTCACATCTACATAGCTTGATCATGATACTGTAATTGTTGAAGATGATTCAGATGATGATCAAATAACTATCTCTGCTTTGAAGGTACAATCTAAACTTTCTACTTCTTCAACTAAAATGCATGCAAGTACTGCTCATACCCATGCATCTAGGATGAGTGAGGGAGTGAAAAGAAAAAGAAAGATAAAAGAAAAGAGAGGTGAGCATAAAAATGAGAGGCAGCCAAACGAGCTGGCAAAAGGTGAGGGACTTGAGCATGTCCAGAGTGAAATTGAGGGAACCCCACACACAAAGGCACTAGGCCTTGAGAGTCATTCTGTGAGGAGTGATGAGATCACTCAGAAAAACAATGAGTGTGTGAGAAACCCTATAGCCTCCTTGCCCTAGTCTCTTTCTTTGTCTCCAAAAAGGTTGAGAACTGGTGGTCCTTCTAAACAAGCTGAATCAAGGTTGGAAGCCCTTGAGGGTAGATGTGCATCCATGGAAGCTAAACTTGATGCTCTGTCCACTATGGTAGCTACTGGTTTTGCTAATATTCAACAAACTCTTCTCTCATTCTCTGTTATCCTTGGTGCTGCCAACTCAACTAAAGGGAAGAAAGTGGTAGATCAGAATGAGGATAAGGGAGAGAAGGTGGTAGATCAGAATGCAGCAAACTGGTAGAGAAAGAGAAACAAGGTGGAGCTACAGGTGAGGGGGAGTCAAGAAGTGAGGGGGAGCAAGTTTTGGAAGAAGATTGAGATGAAAGTGAGGGGGTGATAAGTGGATTTTATATCCACTTGGAGCATTCCATATCGGCTTAAATTGATTGACTTGGTCTCAAGTTTGTGGTAGTTTTGATGTGTTTTGTGTAATTGTGCAGGGTTGAAGAAATATCGATTAAAGGTGTAGTTTCCGTCGTTTTTGGAGCGTTTTGTGGAGTTGATTGATGATATGGAATGAAGAATGGTGGCTAGTATCAACTCCTAAGAAGTATACAAGTCATTAAGAATGAAAGACGGAGGCTCATGCAAAAGGAACGGGAAGAAAAGGCGAAAAAATCAAAGAAAAATCAGTTTTCGCAGAACGGGACCAAACCGGGGGCTCCCAGCCTTGTTTCCAGCGCTCCAGCCTTGTTTGGGCAGATTTGGCCGGCGCTTCAGGCGCCCATATGGCGCATCAGGCGCTGCGGGTTGCTGGTGGGGCGCGGGAGAAAAATCAGCCAGAATTTCTGATTTTGTTTTGGCCATATCTTGAGTTTTAGAAGTCCGTTTGAGGCCCGTAAGCAGTCCACGCGAAGATAACGAGATTCTCTATCATTCTAAGGTGGTCCAGAGGTCCAATTATGATTGGAACGTTCCAGAATTAATGAAGGAAAGACAGCTGCGAATTTCCCTTTAAATCAGAATCAGTTTAGGAAACGTACTTCTATTATAATTCTGATTTGGTATTTTCTTGTTGGGCAAGATGTCTAGAGCCTATATAAACACATTCAACCCTTGTAAATTATTAAGATCATTATGATCATTATCATTAGGAGTAGAACAATTACATATCAATTACTTAGGTTTATTTGTATCTTTTCATACTTTGTTTTTATCATGGTTTCATCAGATCCCATGATGACGAGAGGTTCAATTATGAGCTAATCGTTGTCATGGGATTCTAACGAATTTATTTATGGAGTTTAGTATCTTGATTGCTTTAAAGATCTGTGTGTGATGTATATCTTGATATCCTCGTATGGTTGTGATTCATGTGTTTAGATGCGTCATGAACATCTAATTTGTTAATCTCTTGCTAAACGAGAGTGGATCTTGAGATTTAGAACTTGCCATGCTAGCATAGGATAGGTTGATGTTTTAACATCATGATTTGTGGCGTAAATAGAGATATTATGCTGCCCTATGTGATCAATGTGGATAACTTGTTCTTCAACCGTTATGTTTTCAAATTCTATAGAGATATAGGGTCTAAGCATAATTGGTGTCTATTCATCTTCTATCTCTTTTGTGGATGTATGTTTAGTTTGGTATTCGTATACTGAGAAGTAGCGTATACTTGTTTCGTGTTGTCCGATCAGATATCATAACCATTGTATATAGTGATTAAAGGCGTCAGATCTAAGCAAAGTATTTAATGAAGTTAGGATTCCATGGTTTATCTTGCAGAAGTAATTCGATTCCAATTCTCGTTAGTTAGTTAATTCTTAGCTTGTTAATTTAATTCTTAGTTAGATTTAGTTAATTAAAACCCAATTTGTTATTTGTCTTAGCAGTGAATTAAAACCATACATTGTTGCATAGGTACAATACTGAATTAAAAACCAGATCTCTGTGGGAACGAACTTGACTTATATCTATATTACTTGTGACCACGTACGCTTGCGTGATTTAGTGCAAACAGGGGGAGCAAGAGAAAGAAGAAAGAAACTTTGGTGAAGAACTAAAGATAGCTGGAGATGGTGAATTAATTGAAGGAGAAATAGATGGTGAGGCAGTGTTGTTATCCAAAGAAGTGTTGGAGCAATTAAAGGGGACTCAAAAGTCTGAAAGAACAGTATTGCCTCCACTGAAAATCAATGAGCCAAATCCTGAGGAAGTCGAAGCTCTATTCCAGAAGATGCAGAAGGAATGGAGAGAAAAAGAAATTCAAAATGTTCTGGGTAAAGGCAAAGGCAAAATGCCTGAGTATGTGAACATATCTACTGGAACTACTTGGTCAGATGGAAGTGAATATGCCCTTGAAAATGTAGAATTAATGATGGTTGATCACATGGAGAGTACTTTGAACAACAAAGATGAAGAATTCAGTAAGTTGGTGGATGAATCAATTAGTGAAGCAGGGGGAGCTTTTACAAAATTGGCATCAACACTGAAGAGCAAAGTAATAAGTATCTCTGTGAGAATCAATTTGGAAAGAAGGTGGGCTGTTCAGGTTTATCTGAAGAATCGTTTGACCATATTCATCACAATGCAACTTTTACAAAGTCTGCATGCTAGAGTACTCCAAGTCCTTGGAACCTTGGTAGTCAGAAATTCAACAACCTTCAATGATAGTCTGATAGCACAAATTAAAAGGATGGTTGAAGACAAACTCCCTGAGGTGATTCAAAATCCTTATGGTGTATGTTTCAAAAGGATCACAAAGGCAGGAGCAAGAAGGTTGGATTTCTTACCATTGGATAAGGTCTCAGGACTAAGCACTGAAACAATCATGACAGTGCTGAAGAAACTTCTCAAATCTAGTATCACCAGTGATAAGGTTAAGGTTGTCAAGGATATTCACAGGCTGTTAGCAAAAAGAGATGAGGAAATTAGCTCAATCATAAAGAAGCTGATCTCTGATGCTAATGCCAAGATGGGAGGAAGCTGCACCTACGATGATACTTTGGATGATGATGAGGATGAAATTGGAGGAAGTGGTGGACCTGGAGAAATCAGGAGTTCTAGGAGAGAAGCATCTGAAAATGTTGCTACACAAACTCAGATGGATGCTACCCAAGAAGAGCAAGAAACTCCAAGTACTGAAAAGAAAGATGCTGTCAATGATGAAGGGGAGTTAGAAATTCTTGAAGCCTTGGAGGCAAGTATCTTGAGACTGATAGTTGAATGCTTTAATGCTGAAAAGGATACTGTCAACAAGGATACTGTCAGAATGGCTGAAGACACCCAAGTGAAAGATGCTGTCAAGAGCCAAACAAAAGAAGCTGTCAAAGTTGCTGTCATGAAAGATGCTGTCAAGAGTCAACTTGAAGAAACTTTCAAGGTACGAAAACTTGTTAAGAATTTCACATCTAACAGAAGAAAGACAAGAGCACAAGCCTATCGTACAACCAAGATAAAAGGGAAGACAGTTGCAGCAGTAAGGAAGAAGAAGCATGGAGCAGTTTTGACAGAGAAGCCCATTGATAAGAGAAAAGTAAATAGTTTTGAACTATTGAAAAAGTCAATTGATGGGAGCATTACATCTGTCTCAGTGGAACTGGACCCAGTCAACAAAAATGTACGCAAGTATGATCTCAAGGACTGTGGAACTACATGCATAACTGTAGAACCAGATTTCACTATGGAGATAGTTTCACATGTGGTAGGCATGCGTGATCTCTCATGCAAAATGGTAAAGGTAAGGAGAAGAATTGATTTCTTCATTCTGGAAAGGATGATCACTCTCATGGAAACAGACCAAGATGTTTCCAGCAGTATCTTAGAGCATGTCAAAGAATACTATGCTAAAAGATATGCTAAATTTTATGAGAAGTATGGTGACTGGAGAGCACATGATGATGCAGACCTTGAAGTTAGTTCTGATGGGGAACCAATGCCTGATGTGGACCTTACAGAAGCACATCGTCCTTTTACAAAGGCTGACATGGCTGAATATGAAGCAGAACAAGCTGCTCAGGCTGCTAAAACTAAATCATCCCAATCTACCAAACCTACCAAACCTGCCACATCTGCCAAACAAAGTGCTGAAGATCTAGAAGCTCAACTGAAGGAAAGCTACAAGAAAATCAACAGGCTATTCAGTGAGAAAGCAGGTTATCAGCCCTGTGTACTAGATGATCCTCTGAGAATCAAGGATGATAAGCAAGAAATCTATGTTGATAGTTTTCATAAGCTAAGGACCAGTATACTGAAGGATCTCTACTGGAAAGTTGTTGGATCAGTTCATAAGCTCGACATGCTAGTTGCTTGGGAACTAGAGGTTATATTTGATCAAAGGAGAGATGAAGATCCAAAGCTAGACAGAAAAAAAAAAGAGAATCCTTGAATGCTTTTCCTAGAAGGAGTTTCAAGTTCATCCAAGGAATTCTGAAGTTCAGAACATACATTTATGATTTTGAAACTTGGTTTGATCTAAAAGATGCTGAAGTATTTCCTTCTCGAGTGATTCAAAGGTACATTGAAGACATTGAAGATGATGCCAAATCACCAGAAGAAAAAGCTTTAGTTGAAGACCTCAGGAAAGCAAGAAATGAAGCTCTCAGAAGAGAGGGAAAAATCTGAACAACTGGAGACTGCTAAAATCAAGCTAAGTTAATCTCTGATTTTCTCATTCAATAGGAGCAATTGATTTGCAGTTAATTCATAAGCTTCATGTTCTAGATTTTTCTTAACATTTATCAGATATGGTATTTCAACTATTCTGATCTATGTTAGTTAAGTTGTCAGTACGTTTTGATTGTAAATTTGTTGTTATTGTCCATAAAAACAAATTGGGGGAGATTGTTGGGATTTATGGGTGATAGCATATAGACAACTTAACTATATTTTCCTGTACTTAGTTTTTACTAAGTTGAACATACTGTCACAGCCAGAGTATGTCTTCGTATTCGAATAATTGCTGTCATGTAATAATTGTATGATTTGGGAGAAGTTCATACATTTGTTCAAGCCTCAAGGAATACATCCAGAAGACAGCAAGAATAAAAGTTACTGTCATGTTCTTGATAGTAAAGTTATAAGAAGACAAATGTTGCAAAGTCACGACAAAGCTACATCTGACAACAACATTGGCTGAAGCATGGGACAATAACATTCTCACACTTGACAGTAAGTCTGGAGTTCCGACAGCAACATTGGCGGGAGCTCGTACTGTCAACCACTGAATATTCCTTTGACAGCAGACTCTACGGTTAAGGTTACTGTCACCTTGAATTATTTGATTTGGGTATTTTTCTCAGTCAAAGCCTGTGACAGTTTACATGTTCAAGAAACAGATTTGCTACAACACTCTATCATATGTAGCAGACTTGCAAAGACTACGACAGAAGCTTAAGAGATTCATAAGACAAGGCTGGTCAATTCGAGGTGTATGTAATATCCACATCTACTAGAATTGTATTAGCTAGAAATAGAAGGAATCTAGGTTGCTTTACTTATAAGGTTTATCCTGTCTGTATAGCAATTTAGAAAAGTCACATGGGTGTGCAAATTGTAATGAGCTGCCACTTGAAAACGACAGCAGCTCAACACCCCATGCGATAGAGACAACAGAGTATCTTAGTCTACTTAGATACATCTTAGATTCTTTTCTATTCATGTACGCACACGAAGCAATCTTGTATCTCTTGAGATATCGAAGTTGGAGAAACACTCTCTCCAGGTTGTAGCAACACTTCACACAAGATAAATAAAACATATATTTTGCGAGAAATCTTGTTTCACTTATTGCTTGCATACAACTACTGATAATCTATAATCTTTATCTTCGTTGTTGATTTAAAGATTCAATTTTATCAGTATTGCATTCAACCCCCCCTTCTGCAATACTCTGGGACCGACATATAGTAAAAATAAGATGTTTTTTTTTTCTAAAATTTCATATAGAAAGTATAGAGGAAAAAAGTTAAGTTGGGATTTCGATCCCAAACGAGAGCGAGAGCGGCTAGAAACGTGTTTGACGAGAAGACGGCTTACTATAAAAGATTGTATTAGCTATTAAAAAATCATATTGATGTTATAAATTTATTTTATTTTTAGGATTTTACTTTTATAGATAAACATTATCATAAAAGTGATATATGTAGAAGTTAGGTTTTTGGTGATGTGATCTTATGGAACGGTTTAGACAGTCGAAAGGTTAAAACATGGCACGTTTGGGAGGGACTCAGACACCGTGGCCAGCAAATTTTATGGCATCAAGCAGTTTGGCATCAACTTAAAATTGAACGGTATGCTCATCACCAATGGCTGCTTAGTCATGGCAGAATCAATACTCTGAATCGCCTTGCTAGGTTCGGAATTGTGCTTGACCAACAGTGCTTCTTGTGTGTTGGAGGCCGAGAGACTGACACTCACCTATTTCTGCATTGCACTTATAGTAGACATGTGCTATCTATGATCCTATCTTCTTTCAACATAGGCATTGCTGAACATACTTGGCTAGAGTTTCAACAGAGTCTCCTAGCTATCCAAGATGGGCCTAAAAGAAAGCTGGTTCTACTAATGGTTCAAATCTATACCTACTATATTTGGCGCGAAAGGAACGCAAGGAAGCACAACAGAGGTGTCTATGGTCCGAAGCTCCTCCTGAAGGGTATTCTTCCTGACACTAAAGCAAAGCTTGCTACGTCCTTGTGGTTTTCGAAAATTGTTTGTAACAGGCCAGACTTAATACTTTGATTGTTTTTCGCATTTTTTGCTATCTTTCTTCAATCTGTTTACATAGATTGACCATAGATAGCCTATCTATGGCTCCATAGATCATGGGTCAATCCCTTGTATATCTCCCTCTTCCCCTTTTTCTAATATTTATTAATTTAGCGAAAAAAAGAAAAAAAAACGAGAGAGCGAATCAATAGTAATAATCGTGTTTAAAGAGAAAGTGGTTCATTATAGAAGACCGTATAAAAGATGTTTGAATATATAAGGAATACATAAAATAAAATGTTTTATTGGAAGTTGAATTCAAGTACGGTCGAGACGTCTTATACGATTTTTTAAAACTATATATCTTTTTTCCTATAAATCCTTTATTTTAACTTTTTTATACAAGTTAATTATACTTGCATTACAAAAATATATCCATAAATTTAATATTATTCTCGTAACGAAAAGTCTTCATTTTTTTTTTGATATGTTAACATAACAAAAAGTCATTCTCATGCGGAAGCTGTAAATAAATGAAGGAATATCTATAATATACATAAAATATAAGATGTATTTTTCATCTTTTAATACTCCATAAATATTAGAAAGTTCAAAAAATATAAAAATTAGAATTTACTCTTCATATAATGAAGTTAGAATTTCGGTTCCAATTATAGGAGCGGCTCAACACGTATTTAACGGGAAGACGACTCACTAGAATAGATTGTATTAGCTATTAGAATTTGATACTGATGTCAATTTTTTTTTATTTTTTTATTTTTACGGTTCAATTTAATGGATAAAAATTGTTATATAATAAGTATTTATAATATATGTTAAAGTTAGGATTTCGGTTTTAACGAGAGAGCGGCTCAATCAAAAAAATCGTGTTTAACAGGAAATCGATTCATTAGAGAAAATTATTTAATAATTAAAATTTAATATTAATATTATAATATAACATAAATGTATTGAATTTTTTTAAAAATATTGTAATGCCACCGCAAAACGCGACTTTATCGACTAGTTTAGTTGAATAGAAGTCGGAGAGTTCTAAATTGAATAGAAATCGACTTAGCAATAGATGCGAAAAAAAGTAAGATGTAATATATAATTACGTACTAATAATGATTTGCCAAATTAAATAATTTTTTTTATATAATTAGCTTATAATCCTTCAAATGCTAGATTTTTTTTAATATTTATAACTAAATTAATTCACGATTCTTTTAATATTTACAATTTTATTAATTTCGAAATGTTATTATTATCTTTTATTCTGTTAACATAAATTTTTATTTTAAATATATTGGACATAAGATTTTAGATTTTCAAAAGTTTGATTTATCTATTAAAACTATATTATTTATTTTCATTAAAGTAAAATTAAATTGGAATTAAATAATTAAAATTAATATTAATTAATTTTAGACGCTCACTTGGACGGGAGTTCGGAAAATCGGAATTGAACGATTTTATAGTCTAAAGCAAACTTAAATAATAATTTTTAATTTTGTGATAGTTTAACAATTGTTACCAAACTGGAATTATCCTGAAAAAGAAAGGTAGGAATCTTCAAATTAAAAATTCTATTCAATTTGGAAAATATATTTATATTTGATTTATATTATTAAAATATAAATTTTAGTATTTAAATATAATTTTAATAACAATCAATTATGAATAAGATTCTGCCAAAAAAATTATGAATAAAATACGTTTATTATATATAAGGATATATTAATTTCGTAAAACAGTTGTGAAAGATCATTATACATTTTCCAAAATTATCATGTATATTTAATATGAAATAAACTAATAAAATTATAATGATAATAACTAGGGTGAAGGCCCAAAATACCCACAAATTAAATATATGTAACCAAACTCACCACCAATTTGGGCGGTCCTACATATCCACGAGACACGTTACTGGTGGTGGAACATTTCCAGACACGCTATAGGGAGTGTACTATCGCGGGAGACATGCTTTTGGTAAAGCCGTATCAGGTGAAGGAGGTTTAGTGTAGCTAGAGATACGCAACTTCCAAATGCGCATCTCCAGTTACGTATTTGTCAGTTGCGTATCCGCCTTCTTCTCTTTTCACATAAAACACGACCGTCTCCCTCACTCTGGCGATTTAAAGGGCGATTCCCGACCACAAGTCCGGCGAAGCTCCGTTCACCGCCATCGACTCGTTTTCCTGTCACTTCCTATATATCAATCGACTCTTTTTTTTTTATCTCTACAACCCTATACCTTTTTCAATCCAGTTTTAATAACGGATTTTAAACACCCAAATCGAAACTCTAAATCAAAGTCGATTTTTCGACGAATCTCAACCAGTCCCTGCGGGGCCTGAACCAGAGAAAACCAGAAGGAAAAAGGAAGATCCAGATGTGCTCGTCATGTTGCTGTGTTCGAATTGAGAGATTTATAAGAGACGACGATAGGAGAGGAGTGGCGGCGAGAGAGACGATGGAGAGTTCGAGAGAGACGAGAGAAACTTGATGAATTTCTGTGAAAATACAAGCTTGGGATACGTCACTGGCAACGGCGTATCCCGTGGGTAGATAGGGCCATTTGTTTCGAAAAAAGGTATTTGGGGCCATGTACCTCATTTTGAAGCATTTTGGTCATTATCTCTAATAACTAACTCATTAATTTTTTTTAGCAAAAACGTAACATCTTTTCTAATTAAAATATCTTCTTTTCTAAAAATATTATGACCAACATATATATAAACTTTATAATTAAATTATATCAATTGAAAATTTTAAATCTACAAAACTCATATCTTAAAATTTCGATGATAAATTAAATAAAATTATATTATATTAAAAAAAATCCGTACATAGCATGTGTTCTAAGCTAGTTTTTAAAAAGCAAATATCATTAAAAGGATTGAGCCTAATTGATTTTCTTTAAATTTGTTTATTACCCCCTAACCAATCGCTCCATAAAATATCTATGTGCATTTCTGTAATATAGTTTTGTAACTAAACATCTATGCATGCATTGCTCGTAGTTTCGATTCTCATTCAATATGAAATACATATCATTATTATTTAGAAAATAATTTATAAAACTAGTTAAATTGAATATAAGATAAAATATTTATAAATAGAAATAATAAATAAACTCCTGATTTTATTATTTAAGTTCCCACTTCTATTTTCAAGCATTTTAATTACCCAACAATCCATGATTTGTTTTAAAATGGTACTGATTTATTATCATTTTGCATGGATAATAATGTTATTTACATAATAATTGGAATTTAATAATAATATGTGGAGTTTATTTATCAATTTCGTATAACAAATCTATAATAGATTATTACTACTACAAGCCAGATAAAATTCAGAACAGTATTTTAAGATTTATAAGAGTAGTATCTCCAACATTCAAGAATCTTTAGTTAAATCTAGGTGTTATATCGAAAATAAAATTTATAAAGAATATGTAAAAAATTCATCATGGTAAAAAACCCTTAGTCTATAAATATATGTTGAACTTTTGTATATCTGTAGCAAATTTCCACATCATCTATCCATATTGAAATAATATTTTGTTTATCTAATTTCACTGGAGTACAATGACTTCGAGCACGGAGAAACTTGTTAGATAAAATTTGAAATCAATTACCATAAATAAGAATTATAAAGAATGTGTAAAACAATTTGCACTCCACCCTTAGTTAAATTATGAATAAGGGCTATATTTGCTGAACCTCTAAAAACATGTAATGAAACTTCATATCATATGTTGGCATATTAAAATGAGAATAATGAGCCTGAGGATGTCCTCAGGTAGGTTAAAAGAAATTTGTACTTATAATCAAGTGGGCTCCGCAGGGGCATTTTTGTAAATATAAGATCCTTCCCTTGCATTTACAAAAATGTCCCTAATTTACTACTATAATTGTTTTAACCTCAGGCGTGTTACCTGAGGACATCCTCAGGCCCAACATACTCTATTAAAATAATACATTTTATTTTAATAACTTGAAATAATAATAACATATCATTTTTAAAATATATCCAATCATTATAGTCAATTTCATTGAAACGCAACACCTTATAGTTTAAACAAATTTTACATAATCAATATTTTATATCATTTTAACCAATCATTATAATTAATACAAAAATGCTCATATAGATTTAACAAATTTTGCTAAATAATCTATTTATACAAATATAGCCTATCAGAGATGCTCTAAAGACTTACAAAACCTTTGGTTTGTTGATCCCTGTGCAGCTTACAACAGAAAAGTTAAGTGGGAACTGAATCAACTACTACAAAATTGGCTTGGTTATGCAACCCTATTAGGGTTTGTTGATGCTTCATGGTTCAAGGACACTCAAGGGAATAAAAGAGCAGGTATTGGAGGATTCGTGCTAAATCAATCAAGGAAGGTGATCTTTTTGTTCGCAGGACCCAGTCAAATGAATTCAAGCTATGAAACGGAATGTGAGGCAGTGGATTACATGTTATCGAGTTTACTAACAAAAGGCATCACCAAACCACACATCGTTCTATTCTCAGATGCTAAAAGGCTGGTAAACAATACAATGAAAGGTAACCCAGATCACAACCTAAATGTTAATCTACTAAGCTCAATGCACGCGGCCCATCACTTCCAAATTCAACACATTGGGAGAGACTTAAACTCGGAAGCAGACAGACTTGCAAAAAAGGGCTCTAAAAGACTCACCATGCTATCGGGCTGGCCCAACGACAATCAACAGCAACAAGGAAATAACAGAGAAATTCAAACCACTCAAACGCTCCAAAATTTAATAACGGCATCTTTTCAAAAAAGGGCTAGGGCATCTACAGAGACATAGAGTAACAGATGGAACTCTCTAAATGGAAAGGATCCCATTACAGATTGAGATGCACACTGATAGAGTATATATTTATATGTATTTTAGATGATTTTTATTCCCATCTTAATAATATTTTGCATTTAATTGGATCTTTATTAATTAGTTTATAATATTCTATTGTAGAAAGAAAGGAATTCTAAATTGGAAAGGATTGGAGTTGAATTAGAAGAAAAATCGGATTTAATGGACTACTCGTGCATTACACATTGGGCCGTATCTTGAGTTCCGTACATCAGATTTCAGCGAGTAAACAGTCCACGCGAAGATAATGAGATTTTCTTTTATTCTAGAGTGGGCTAGATATCAAAGTCCAACTGAATCAGTCCAGAAACAGCATAGAAGAGTCAATTACGAATTTTGACTTTTAGAAACCTTTTCAATTTTGGAAAGCCATGTATTCTTGGGAACAATTAAAAATAATACTTTTGTAATTAGGTTATTATTGGGAGAGAGATATTACTTACGTACTTTTCATTGAGGAGCCACCAAGAAGGAAAAGAGAAGAAGATTGCAAGGAGAAGAGTGTATGCTTGGGAATTTCCATAGGGATTTCTTTTCTACATCTCTGCTTAGTATTGTATTCTATCTCTTTATGACTTTTATTTGTTTTACCATGACAATGGTAGGCTAAACCTTATTGTTGGAGGGCTGTTTTGAAGCCCTAAATTTTATGACAATTATGTTTTGATTTTCGGAGATATGTGCTTGATTGTGCTTAAACATGCTTCAATGCTTACAGATAATCTTGAATTGACTGTGGTATGTGGACATCCAATTAGGTCATGTGATTGATTTATCTGTAAAGTCAGTTAATCTTTCTATGTGGTCCATGGGATTAATTGTATCAGTGTGTAATTCGTTTTAGCCTTTCTATGTGGTCCATGGGGCTATACGAATAGCAGAGCTTGTTTCTATGTGGTCCATGGCAAGTTCTCTATAAGTATCTTTCAGGGCATATTACAAGAATTTTAGAATTATGTCATGAGTTTAGTGGTGGATTAACATGCTTTCCAACGTGCTTCCTTAATTGTTTACAAGAGAATTTTGCTTGGTTCATTCTTAGTTTAATTAACACGTAGTTACAAAACAAAAATCATTTTGAATTTGACGAAATATAAGTAAAAGTGAACCCTTGATCCTTGGCGTTGAACGATACCCTTACTTATTCTAAATTACAAACGACACAAAAAGGGTTTAAATTGAGTCACACCAATTTTTGGCGCCGCTGCCGCCGGGGATTGAATTTACTTTGCTTTTATTTTGTGTTAGTGTGGTTTAATCGGTTCGTGTTTTCAGGTACATGGTTAACACCCGCACATCTGAAGAACCTCTTGAACCGTTTGAAGATAATCCTGAGAAGCTCATTCACAAGAAGAGTGAGAATTTAACTGATCAAGCAAAGAAAGAAAGTGAAAGGAAAATTGTTATAGATAACATGGCAATTGTACAAACACTTCGTGATGATGTTGCTGTCTCGATTGCTAATATTGGCCATTCATGTATGGTCTATCCTGATCCCGCAGCTGGGAAGAGCAGTAGCTTTGAGATCAAGCAAAATTTACTCATGAGGCTGCCTGTCTTTCATGATCTTTCGACTGAGGAACCTAATCAACATCTCTCTAGGTTCGTGACTATTGTGGAAAGCATGGGACCAGATGGGGCAGATCCTCAAATTCTGAAGATGAAAGCTTTTCCATTTTCTCTTGATGGAGCAGCTTTAGATTGGCTAGAGGAATTGCCTGTTGGGTTTATTACTTCTTGGGAGAAGTTAGCCCAGGAATTCTTGCAGAAATTCTATCCAGCAACTAGAGTCATGAACATGAGAAGCCAAATAGCTGGAATTCGTCAGAATGCAATTGAAACTTATGTTGAGTACTATGCAAGGTTCCAAAAGTTACAAAAGAGATGTCCTCAACATGGCTTTTCTAAGGGAAGTCTGTTACACTTTTTCTACCAAGGTCTTCTTGAAGGTGAAAAGAGACTTTTGGATTCTGCTGCACAAGGTGCTTATGTGGACTTATCTCATGATGCTGCTGAGAAACTTATTGCTAAGGGAGCTGCAAATGAACTTCAATATGGGAGTCGCGGAAGGTCAAGCGTAACTCAGGGAGCTGGATCTGACCAAAGGCTTTCAAATATTGAGCAGAGCATTGAGAAGCTGAATGCATTAATTTTGAGTGGTAAAACACCAAAGGCTCAACTTTGTGGTATTTGCTCAGCTCCGGGACATTTCACGGATGCATGTCCTACATTGATGGACCCTTCTTATCAAGACGTTAATGTTGTTGGTTTTTCCAATCTAGGTGGAAATCAGTTCTTGAACACCTATAATCCAAGATGGAGGGATCATCCCAATCTGAGGTATGGCAACACTAGCAATGCTTTGAATGGGTTTCAGTTCCAAAATACTTCTACACCCCCTGGTTTTCAACAACGGGGACAGGGCTCTCAGAACATGAGTAGTGATAACAACATTGAGAAATTATTGTCCAAGCTGGTTGATGGGCAAATGGAGATGCAAAAGCAATGCACTACAAACTCTCAAGACATTAAAGAGATGCAGAAGCAACTTGGGGATGTGATCAAGAAAATGAATCAAGAGCATGAACCTGGACGATTGCCTGGAACTACACAGCCGAACTTAAAATTTGAGCAAGCGAACATTATTACCACTAAGAGTGGAAGGAACGTCATCCCAACTCGGAAGGTATTAGAGAATGAAGTTGATAGGCATGGGATCGAGAGGGATCCAGCAACTGAGAAAACTTCACACAACAAAAAGGTTAAAGAAACTGAAGATTCAAAAGCTAGTGAGACCATTCATGAGAAAGAGAAGGAAGCTGAGAGTGTGCACAAAAATTTGGAGGAGCATGTTTCACCGATTCCTGAAAGTAAGTCTCATAACCCTTCAAATTCAGTTATTACTAATAGTCGCTTCGATTATGTTCCTTTTCCAGCTAGGTTGGTTCAAACAAAGAAGAGTGCACTAGAGACAAATATTTTGGAGACCTTTCGTAAAGTTCATATAAATTTGCCTCTACTGGAATGCATTCAGAATCTACCCGCATATGCCAAGGTATTGAAGGACTTGTGTACTAAACGGAGAAGGTTGAAAGGAAGGGAGGTTGTTGAGATGAAAGAGAATGTCTCTGCGGTTTTGCAAGGGAAGTTGCCAGCCAAGTGCAAAGATCCAGGGAGTTTTACAATTCCTTGCACCATTGGTAACTCTAAATTTGAGAATGCTTTACTTGATTTGGGTGCGTCAATTAATGTTATGCCATCTAGTCTTTATGAGAAATTGTGTACTAAAACTGAACTTAAAACGGATGGTGTGACGATTTTATTAGCTGACAGATCTCACGTTTACCCGAAGGGTGTTTTGGAGGATGTTCTTGTGCAGGTTGGCAGGTTCCAATATCCAGCTGATTTCTATATATTGGACATGGGAGAAGCACCTAATGCACAATTAATTCTGGGAAGACCATTCATGTGTACTGCTCAAACGAGAATTGACGTGGCAAGGGGAGAGCTTAGCATGGACTTTGACAATGAAACAATAAAGTTCAACATGTTTGAAATGATGAGGTACCCCGTGGATACCGAGACGTGCTATACATTGAGCACAACTGAAATATTGCACAAAAGTACTTTGAGCTTATGAAGGATGATGAACTGGAGACATTAATATCTCAAGGCATCGGTGTTGACAAGGAAGGGAATTTTGAAGTCCTTATAGAGAATTCAGATATGTACACCGATGGCATTATGGAGCAATGTAAGGCATTACATGGAGCAGACTATGTCGAAGGAGGTCAAAGCTTGGTACTCCCCAGTTCTACGAAAAAACAATTGCCTTCAATTGTTCAAGCACCTCAACTGGAACTCAAACCATTTCCTGCCAATCTCAAATATGTGTTTCTAGGGAAGGAAGAGACATTGTCGATCATAATTTCATCAAAGCTCACATCTGAACAAGAAGAAAAAGTGGTCAAGGTAGTTGGCAAACACATCAAAGCTATTGGTTGGAGCTTGGCAGATATTAGGGGAATCAGCCCCACACTCTGTGTTCATAGAATCCACTTGGAAGAAGGTGCTAAGCCTGTGAGAGTACCTCAACGTCGACTCAATCCTCCTATGATGGAAGTTGTGAAGAAAGAAGTTATCAAGCTATTGGATAATGGAATCATTTATCCTATTTCTGACTCAAAGTGGGTTTCTGCAGTGCATGTAGTTCCTAAAAAGTCTGGAGTTACAGTTGTAGCGAATGAGGAGAACGAGTTGGTGCCTCAAAGAACAGTGACTGGTCATCGTGTTTGTATTGATTATAGGTCTCTCAACAATGCTACAAGGAAGGATCATTTTCCCTTGCCATTTATTGATCAAATATTGGAGAGGTTGGCTGGGCGTGAGTACTACTGTTTCTTAGATGGATATTCGGGATACAATCAAATTGCTATAGCTCCCGAAGATCAAGAGAAGACAACTTTCACATGTTCTTTTGGTACCTTTGCCTTTAGGCGCTTGTCTTTTGGTCAATGTAATGCACCTGGAACTTTTCAAAGGTGCATGATGAGCATATTCTCTGATTACGTGGGAAAAATCATTGAAGTTTTTATGGATGATTTTAGTGTCTTCGGTGATAATTTTGATGGTTGCTTGAAGAACTTGGGATTGATTTTGCAAAGATGTGAAGAAACCAATTTAGTGCTAAATTGGGAAAAATGCCATTTCATGGTGACTCAAGGGATTGTTCTTGGACATGTGATTTCTTCAAAAGGTATTGAGGTGGATAAGGCTAAAATTGACTTGATACGGTACTTGCCCACTCCATCAAGTGTAAAGGAGATTAGATCTTTTCTTGGACATGCTGGTTTTTATAGAAGATTCATCCAAGATTTCTCTAAAATTGCAAGGCCTCTAACTAATCTTCTTCAGAAAGATATACCGTTCGAGTTTAATGATGATTGCAAAAAGGCATTTGAGGAGCTGAAATTGAAGCTTACTTCATCACCTATCATACAAGCTCCTAATTGGGACTTACCATTTGAAATAATGTGTGATGCTTCAGATTATGCTATTGGAGCAGTACTTGGACAAAGGAAGGACAAGAAGGTGCATGCTATCTATTATGCTTCGAGGACCTTGAATGATGCACAACTCAATTATGCAACCACTGAGAAGGAGCTCCTAGCTGTTGTTTTTGCTTTGGAGAAATTTCGATCATATTTGCTTGGTACAAAGGTGATTGTATACAGTGATCATGCGGCCTTAAAGTACTTGTTGGCCAAAAAGGAGGCAAAGCCAAGGCTCATCCGTTGGATCCTGCTATTACAAGAATTTGACATTGAAATTAAAGACAAGAAAGGATCCGAGAATGTTGTAGCTAATCATTTAAGCCACTTGGTGAGGGAGGAGGAAGATGTGCCCATAACCGAGACGTTTCCGGATGAACAACTTCTCCGGATTGAGGTAAGTACTCTAACTAACTTTACTCCATGGTATGCAGATATGGTGAACTATTTACATACTAAAATGTTGCCCAACACATTGTCTCATGCTCAAAAAGATAAAATCAAACATGATGCTAAATTTTATGTGTGGGATGATCCTTATCTTTGGAAGCATTGTCCAGATTTAGTGATAAGAAGATGTTTGCCTGATAATGAATTTGAGTCTGTGTTAAAATTTTGTCATAGCTATGCATGTGGGGGACATTTTGGAGCAAAACGAACAGCACATAAGGTCTTAGAGTGTGGTTTTTATTGGCCTACAATTTTTAAAGATGCTAAAGAATTTTGTAGGATTTGTGATAGATGTCAACGAGTAGGGAACATTAGCGCTAGGAATGAGATGCCCATGAATCCTATGTTTAATGTTGAAATATTTGATGTTTGGGGTATTGACTTTATGGGGCCCTTCCCGAATTCTAATGGTTTTGAATACATACTTTTGGCTGTTGATTATGTGTCAAAGTGGGTAGAAGCAAAAGCTACCCGTACTAATGATTCTAAAGTGGTTTCAGAATTCTTGAGGACACACGTTTTTGCTAGGTTTGGAATGCCGAGAGTTGTTATCAGTGATGGAGGATCACATTTTTGTAACAGAACTATTGAGGCACTGTTTCGCAAGTACAACGTCACACATAAGGTTTCTACACCTTATCACCCGCAGACCAATGGACAAGCAGAAGTGTCTAATAGAGAAATAAAGCAAATTTTGGAGAAAACTGTGGGAGCTACACGAAAAGATTGGAGTCAACAATTAGATGATGCACTTTGGGCCTATAGGACGGCATACAAGACACCCATTGGTATGTCACCTTATCGCATTGTTTATGGGAAGCCTTGTCATTTGCCAGTGGAACTCGAGCATAAGGTGTATTGGGCTATAAAGAAATTCAACATGAGCTTGGATGAGGCTGGTTTGCATCGCAAGTTACAGTTGTCTGAATTGGAGGAGCTTCCTGGAAAATTGCGATCAAGGTGGATTGGTCCGTTTGAAATTGTGGAGGTATTTTCGCATGGAGCTATGGTGATTAAAAAGGATGATGGGAATACATTTAAGGTGAATGGACATCGTCTTAAACCATATTTGGAGGATCCTTCAAATCATATCAAGGAGAGCGAGGCTCTTAATGATGTGATTATCTCTGATGCTTGAAATCTAAGGTGCAGTGTCTAGCCAAAGACATTAAAGAAAAGCGCTTCTTGGGAGGCAACCCAAGCTTGTTGTAAGTTTTGTAATATTATTATTATTATTATTAGGAGTAGATAATTTTAATTTCATTTTTTTTATTCCCGCAAGATGCCTTGATGATTTGATTTGAAGTGTTTCAGGAATTGCAAAATAAAAAAAAATTATTCAAGCTCGTTGTGGAAATTTCGAATTTTATGATGATTTGATGGGGAAAAAAAAGTAATTTCAACGATTTTGGTGTTAGGAAAAAGAAAATGAAGGAAAAAGTGAGCACAGAGATTTTATATTCGGGTGCGGGATTGTAAGCTGCGGTGTAAAATCTCCTGTAAAGATTTTAAAAAAAAAATTGTTAAAGCAGCAAATTTTCATGGGCAGAAACTTCTTGCTCGCGGTGCGAATTTTCATACTGGCGTGCGCAGTTTTCTGTTCAAGCACACGATTAGCGCTTAAATTACAATACAGGGGTATACTTCACGAATCCCGCGGTATTCTACTTCTGTCCGCTGGCTTCACACACCCTCAAGCCTCGCGCGCGTGGCTTCCTCCTGACGAGTCCATCTGGTTTTGTCAGATCCTTCATTTAATCTGTGCTCTGTTCCTGCTGCATCTCGTAGTCCAGCCATTCTTGACTAGCCCAATTAAGGCCCATAACATTGTCCAAGCCCATCTGCTGTTGTCCAAACATGTTTGCTGGTTTGCTGCACACTAACGTTGCTGTTGCTTTAATAATGATGCTGCACTTTAAGTTAAAAAAAGATGATGCTGATGAGTATTGAACCCCAGATCAGCTGATGCTAGACTTCTATTTGGCACTCTCCACCAACTGTGCTAGACTCCTCATCTTGATAAATGTTGGTTGCATTTTTAATATTCAGAATTTGGACTGGAATTTCATAGCTTGAAGCCAAATAGCCAACACTTAATGCACTTCATGGGAGCATAATGGGGGAGTATTTCTAACTTTTCTTTGTATAGTATTTTTCTTTATTTTATTTTTGTATTTTATTTATTAGGATTGTTTTAGTTATTTATATATGTAAATTATATTTTATTATATTATTCATTGAGGACAATGAACCATTTAAGTGTGGGGAGGTGTTCTCAATATTTTTAAAAAAATCAAAAAAAAATGTATATTTTAAAATCCAAAAAAAATAGAAAATTAAAAATTTTGTATATAATTGTCTTGTCTCAAAGCATGTTAGCGAGGATAAGTACACATTTTGTAGACTAATTTTGCATGATTAATTCTGAGCTTGTATCATAGAATAAAAATCATTTGTTGCTTGATAATTCCTTGTGTGTGCTTTCGAAAATTTTAAAACTTGAGATGCTTCTTAGTCAAATTTAGTGAGTCGAGCATGCTTTCACCCTTGTGAGATTTTGAGCTTAATTAATGATTGATACATTTTATATCAATCGAATTTCTTTGTGGTGTGTTGTTCATCATTTAGCTTTGCTCTAGAACTTGTTTTGATACCTTGTTGAGACTACATGTTGTGTGTGTGCATGAAAATGATAAAGGCACTAGGATTAACCTCATTGACCTAAACACTATCCTTATGAGTTATATCCTTAGTGAACCCCCTTGAGCTTATATCCGTTTCTTTCAATTATCACCACTTCTATAATTTTTGGGCCTACTTGTTTATTCTTATCTTGATTTACTAGTAGAGCATTGTGATTCAACTTAAGGGTGGGTGAATGTTCAAGTGTGGGGATTTCTTTGTTAAGGTTTGATATTTGGGTGGGAATTATATAGTTTGGTTACTTGATCTTCGTTCTGTAAACAAAAAAAAAAGGAAAACAAAAAACAAAAAAAAAAAAAAAAGAAAGAAAAAAAAACAGCAAGGAAAAAATGTGAAGAAGATCAAGTAGAGAGTTTGTGTTCATTGTTCATTGCAATGTGAAAGTGGGGAAGTACATAATGATGTGCTTATGAGTTTAATGCTTGTGAAAGTTTAATCACTTTTATATGATCTATTATTCATGTTGAGTGCTACAATTAAAAGTGAACACTATGCTCTATTAGTTTATCAAGCTTAGCCATTTGTTAGCTTGTTTCTTTGATATCCCACCCCGTACCTAAGCCCCATTACAACCTTTAATGAAGACCTTTTGATTTGTGCATAAACATATACGAAGTAGTGGAGATTTGGTGGACAACCAAGCCTATGGTAGCACATGTCTATTTTGATTAAACTTGAGTGAAACACTAACACTTATACACTTGTGTGAATTGAGAGTAATGTGAGATTTTCTGTCCATGGCATGCTTACTTATTGAAGGCGACTTTGATGTTTATTTCATGATATTTTTGTCTATCAAGACAACGTGTGCATACTTGGATTGTTTTGTACAAGTGGTGTACTTTCAGATCTTCTCAGATTGTTGTGTGATTGAGGTTTGCATATGTGGAGTACTATGAATTGTTGTGTGTTTAAGACTTGGTGATTGAAAATATTTGATTTTGTGGGTATATCTTCTATAAACCCTCACGAGACAACACTCGTCCTACTAGGGCTACCTAGGGGTTTAACGGCTTGTTGCATATGCTCAATGCAATCGTGTCATCTACGAAAGTGATAGTAGTTAGTTAGGATTAGTTTTATTTCTTTTATTTGCCCGAGGACGTGCAATATGCTAAGTGTGGGGATATTTGATAGAGTATATATTTTAGATGATTTTTATTCCCATCTTAATAATATTTTGCATTTAATTGGATCTTTATTAATTAGTTTATAACATTCTATTGTAGGAAGAAAGGAATTCTAAATTGGAAAGGATTGGAGTTGAATTAGAAGAAAAATCGGATTTAATGGACTACTGGTGCATTACACATTGGGCCGTATCTTGAGTTTCGTACATCAGATTTCAGCAAGTAAATAGTCCACGCGAAGATAATGAGATTTTCTTTTATTCTAGAGTGGGCTAGATATCAAAGTCCAACTGAATCAGTCCAGAAACAGCATAGAAGAGTCAATTACGAATTTTGACTTTTAGAAACCTTTTCAATTTTGGAAAGCCATGTATTCTTGGGAACAATTAAAAATAATACTTTTGTAATTAGGTTATTATTGGGAGAGAGATATTACTTACGTACTTTTCATTGAGGAGCCACCAAGAAGGAAAAGAGAAGAAGATTGCAAGGAGAAGAGTGTATGCTTGGGAATTTCCATAGGGATTTCTTTTCTACATCTCTGCTTAGTATTGTATTCTATCTCTTTATGACTTTTATTTGTTTTACCATGACAATGGTAGGCTAAACCTTATTGTTGGAGGGCTGTTTTGAAGCCCTAAATTTTATGACAATTATGTTTTGATTTTCGGAGATATGTGCTTGATTGTGCTTATACATGCTTCAATGCTTATAGATAATCTTGAATTGACTGTGGTATATGGACATCCAATTAGGTCATGTGATTGATTTATCTGTAAAGTCAGTTAATCTTTCTATGTGGTCCATGGGATTAATTGTATCAGTGTGTAATTCGTTTTATCCTTTCTATGTGGTCCATGGGGCTATACGAATAGCAGAGCTTGTTTCTATGTGGTCCATGACAAGTTCTCTATAAGTATCTTTCAGGGCATATTACAAGAATTTTAGAATTATGTCATGAGTTTAGTGGTGGATTAACATGCTTTCCAACGTGCTTCCTTAATTGTTTACAAGAGAATTTTGCTTGCTTCATTCTTAGTTTAATTAATACGTAGTTACAAAACAAAAATCATTTTGAATTTGACGAAATATAAGTAAAAGTGAACCCTTGATCCTTGGCGTTGAACGATACCCTTACTTATTCTAAATTACAAACGACACAAAAATGGTTTAAATTGAGTCACACCACACACTACAAAGGGGACAAACCACACAGAGAAACAAATTCCATTTATATCAACCGGAGGAGCGTCGCTGTTATTAATACCATATCTCATCATTAGATATGGTATTAAGGCCACAAGTCACTATTCATGAAAGCTTAGTGGGTGGTATTAACTCTTGAGCATTCAATGCTTAACAGGGAAACACATTTTGGAGGGAATCCTAGCCTATAAAGACCAGGGGGAGAGGCATTAGCTTTCACATTCACAACAAAACGCAACAGCAAACAAAACTATCAACAAAACAAATGGTTTATCATTGGGTTCCACCTCCTCCCGGGGTCATCAAAATCAATGTACACGGCACCTACTCGAGGACTCCCTCACTGAATGGGCACCATACAGGCATCGGAGCTGCTTACAGAAACTCGGAAGGAGTGCTCAAGCAACTCACTGTGGGAGTGATACCTCAGCTCTCAACGCTGGGAAACCAGCTATGGGCGATCTTCATCGCACTCCGTCGTGCATACAAGCTTGGGTACCGTGATGTAATACTTGAGACGGACAACTTGGAAGCTTTTCTGGTGATAAAGAACTTCCATATTGGATCCCCCCCAGGAGTGTATCACATCGCATCCCAGATCAACATACGATTCAATGATGCTAGGTGGTTTTGCACCATAGCGTATATCGAACCATCAAGAAACAAGGTCTCAAGGTTCCTATCTAGACTGGGAAGGAGGTTGTGCAACTGGTTGTACACTTGCAACAGGCCTATTGGTGGGGTGGAGGAACTACTGGACTTGGATATGGGGATGGGCATCGACCCTACGGACGTAGGAATAGACAGAAATATGGATATGGACAACAATCCAGAACAGGTGATGCATGAGGAGGCGATTCTGGGAGGCATGGCAGCAAGCCAAGGTCTGGTGTTTATGGGAGACACCCCTGTCATCGAAGTGGATTAAGGCGTCTAGCAGCAGGTTGCTTACCTACTGTTGTGCCCAAAATCCGCCTTGGGCTTGATTTAAGGCCCATTAAAGTCACGAGTTTGAGTAATGTGGATATGGATGGATAGGCTGGACTAGGTATGGATGTTTTGGCCCAATATGCCTTGGAAATATACTAAAAGATGAAGATTCTGGCATCTGGTTCGGGGTTCATTCATGCAGAGGTTCAGGTGTCTGAACCCCAGATGGAGGTACTGCTGTGTGGGAGGCCTGATAGGGGTTCATACAGGTGAAGGGCTTCCAGGCAGGGGTTCACACTCGTACCCCGATAGTCCGCGGGAATTGGCCCAGCAGCCTCCTAAATTGTAGGAGAACGAATATATATCACTCTAATTGACTTTTGGATAACTCCTAAACATCAGGGACGACCCAATAACCTCTGGAATCGTGGATAATCATCATATATACATGGATTATGTATATATATGCGGATATATGATGGAAAATCATATAAATATGAAGATAACTATGGTTTTATGGATGGATAACTACTTGTTAGATATAATTGATGTGATTTAATGTCAGTGTTTAAGTGTTACAGGTAAAGAGAGTTTAACTTGTTATTGAAAGCAGTTGTAACAGAGTTTGAGTATACGCTGATTGCTGGAAGCGCAAACGCTGACAGAGGAAAGCGTAAACACTGATAGCTGAATACATGGAAGCGCAAACACTGTTAGCGTGGGGAGAACAGAGTTTGCTAAAGTCTGTCTACTGGGAGCGTCTACAAGTCAACAGAGTTTGAAGATTAATTTAATATTAATATGGAAGCGATATCTTTGAAGATTGGATAGCTGTCAAAGAGATAGAGTTGACTTAGAAGACGTGTAGCAATCGTAATTGATATCAATTGTATAGCTTAATTTTAGGAGAATCAATTTACGATTGTACGTAGCTGTATATCTTATAAATACAGTTAGGTTAACCCTAGAAGGGTATCCATCGTGAACGAATATCATTCTTGTAACCTAAGCAGCTCTCTGTGATACTTTACATCACCGAGAGAGGAATTATTAATTCCAAACAGTTTTAAGAGTTAAAAACGTGTGTTCTTGTTACTTATTCATACAGTACTTGATTATATATTGTGTATTCGACCTAACAAGTGGTATCAGAGCCAAATCTGTTACTTTATTACAGTTAAAGATCCAAACACAATAGTAATCAATGGCAGAGATACCTCCACCATCTGAGAAAGCCCCTACTACTGTTAGTAGGTATGAAACAATTAGGGTTCCTATACTGAGGCCATTAGAGTATGCAATTTGGAAGGTGAAGATGACCATGTTTCTGGAGGCTACAGATCCAGAATATCTGGACAGAATTTATGAAGGTCCTCACAAACCTACAAAGTTATCTGCTGCTGCTGCTGGTGAGGAATCAAAAGTCATTCCAAAAGAGAAGAAAGATCTAACTGCTGAGGATCTTTCATCTATTGCAAAGGATGCGAAGGTAAGGCATTTACTTCACAGTGCGTTAGACAATGTTATGTCTAATAAAGTGATAAACTGCACAACTGCAATGGAAATATGGGATGCACTTGAGGTTAGATGTCAAGGAACACCTGCAATTAAGAAGAACAGAAGGAACATACTCACACAGGAGTATGAGGCAAAATCTGATGAAACCATGACAGAAACATTTGACAGATTCTGTAAACTGCTCAATGATTTGTCATTGGTGAACAAAGAGTATGATTTAGAAGATTCAAATCTCAAGTTTCTTCTCTCTCTACCTGAAAAGTGGGATGTGAAAACAACCACTATAAGAGATAATTATGAACTTGGTGAAACAGAGATTGATGAAATTTATGGACTGCTCAAAACCCATGAATTGGAATTGGAGCAGAGAAATAAAAGATCAAGTAGAAAGTCAAAGTCTGTTGCACTTAAGGTTGAGGAGAAACCATCAAAGAAGGAGGCATCAAGGAGAAAGGCAAAAGGGAAAGCCTTAGTCATACATTCAGAGAATGAGTCATCAAACACTGATGTTGACTCAAACACAGATGAATCATCTGATTCTGAAGATGATGAGGAGATGATGCAAATGGCTGCATTGATGGTAAAGACCTTCAAGAAGATGGGATACAAGAACTTCAAGAAGGGAAAGAGATTCTCCAGGGACTACTCAAAGTCTGACAAGAAGAATTTCAAGAAAGCTGAGGGAAAGGACTTCAAATCTGGTAAGAAAGATAAGTCTGAAATTCAATGCTACAAGTGTAAGGAGATGGGTCACTATGCTCCTGAGTGCAAGAAGGGTAAAACTGAAAAGGCACTCTACACCAAAGGCAGAGATTGGGCAGACACTTCAGATTCAGATGAGGAAGTCAACTATGCTCTCATGGCTACTACTCAGACTGAAAATGATGATCTCAAGGTACCTCCAACTACCTATGCTTATAACACTGATAATATAAATGAATTGAGAATTTATCTTAAAGCATTGCATATCAGTTATAGAGATCAGACTTTAGAAAAT
Source organism: Kitagawia praeruptora (assembly GCA_037693485.1). Lineage (NCBI taxonomy): Eukaryota > Viridiplantae > Streptophyta > Magnoliopsida > Apiales > Apiaceae > Kitagawia > Kitagawia praeruptora. The sequence continues at coordinate 41,443,518 of CM075345.1, read as the reverse complement.
GAAAGGATAAAGTCTGAGTGTTCTCAACTCATAGAAAGAAATAAACTTGTTGAGGAACAGTTAGAGAACATGAATAAAATTCAAAAAGAGAGAGATGATGCAGTTTTTATTGAACAGGAGTTGCTAGGTAAGTATAAGCAACTAGAATCAGAATTGGAGGATACTAAACACATCATTAAAACTTGGACACACTCTGGTAAAGACACTCAAGAAGTGTTTCAGTCAGACACAGTAGGTCTAGGTTACTCTGTAGGAGATGAACTTAGATTTGAAAATCAGGTAAAAGTTAGACCACATTGTTCATCTGAGGGTAATGTCATGGGAACAGGTGGACCTAAGACTGAAGCACAGAAAAAGGCTGTTAAAGAGTCATATGCTAAAACTTTTGTTAAAGAGGCTAACATTGGCTTAATGACAGATAAACAACTCAAGCATAAGCTTAAGGAGATAAAGTCTGTCAACAAACAGAGAATGTCTAAGAAAAACAGAAATGGAAAAGTAGGCATAACCTCAGGAATTAAGCCAATGCTTGCTTCATTAGCTCCCAGGAAAACATGCTTTAACTGTGGTAGTACTAATCATCTTGCTAGTTTCTGCAGTAAGAATAAGAACATTAATTCTTTGCCCTCTAAAACAGCAGTTAAAAATGATTATGTAAGAACTAGACCACAGACTTTATGTAAACACTGTGGAAGTACTTGGCATTCTATTTACACTTGCAGAGATTATCATGCTATTTACTATAATTACTATGAACCCAAGCCAAATTTGAAATGGGTTAAAGTAAACTCTGCAAATGTAAACTCTGAAAAAGTTAGCTTAAACTCTGTTAATGAAAATTCCGCTGCAAAAGCTAACAGAATTAAGAAAGCCAAAGGATCCAAGCAAGTCTGGATCCTTAAAACTAATAATCAGTGATTGTTTGTGATTGCAGGGCACCAGGGTCAGTACCCTAGTCATGGACAGTGGATGTTCAGGACACATGACTGGAAATAAAGCCCTGCTATCAGAGTATGAGGAGAAGGCTGGCCCAGAAGTTTCCTATGGAGATGGCAACATAGGACATACACTGGGATATGACAATATTAATCTTGGAAATGTCATCATCACAAATGTAGCTCTGGTTCCAGGACTCAAGCATGATTTGTTATCTGTGAGTCAAATCTGTGACAGAGGATATCATGTAGATTTTCAGCCTGAATATTGCCAAGTGATCAGTAAATCTACAGGGAAAGTTGCTCTAGTTGGAAACAGACACAACAACATCTATGAAATAAAATTGTCAACAAACACTGATGGCAAAGCAGTATGTCTGTCAACAAGAATGTCCAGTGAAGAGAGTTGGAAGTGGCACAAGAAACTCTCTCATTTGAATCTGAACAACATCAATGAGCTCATAAAGAATGATCTTGCAAGAGGACTACCAAAGTCATTGTTGAATGTAGAAGGCCTGTGTGATTCTTGTCAAAAGGCCAAACAGAGAAAAACCTCTTTCAAAAGCAAATCTGAGTCTTCAATTGCTGATCCTTATCATCTACTACATGTTGATCTTTTTGGTCCAGTGAATGTGATGTCTCTGGGAAAGAAGAAATATGCATTAGTCATTGTTGATGAATATACCAGATTCACATGGGTATATTTTCTTGCAAAGAAGGATGAAACAGCTTTAACACTGACAGAACATATAATCCAACTGGAAAAAGGGTCAGAGCATCAAGTGAAGATAATCAGAAGTGACAATGGAACTGAGTTCAGGAATTCATCTATGGAAGAATTTTGCAAAAGTAAAGGGATCAAACAAGAGTTTTCTGTACCTGGCACTCCACAACAAAATGGTGTAGTGGAGAGGAAGAACAGAACTTTGATAGAAGCTGCCAGAACCATGCTAGATGAAGCAAAGTTGCCAACATATTTCTGGGCAGAAGCAGTTCAAACTGCTTGTTTTACTCAAAATGCAACACTGATCAACAAGCATGGTAAAACACCATATGAAATGGTGAAGAAGAAGAAGCCAAATCTAAAATATTTTCATATTTTTGGATGCAAGTGCTTTGTGTTGAAGACTCATCCTGAACAGTTGACCAAATTTGACCTAAAGGCAGATGAAGGAATTTTTGTTGGCTATCCACTGTCAACAAAGGCATTCAGAGTTTATAATCTGAGAACCAGAGTGATCATGGAGTCTATTCATGTGTCATTTGATGACAAGAAAATAACTGGACTTGAAGATGTTAATGAGCATGATCAACTGCACTTTGAAAATGAAGATTTATTAAACTCGGATGATACAGATCTGACAAACACTGTTGAGGTCAATTCTGAACCTCTACTGGTAAACACTGAAGAAACTTTTCAATCAGAAACAAGGGAAGAACCAGTTGAGGGGGAGCATGAAGAATCACATCAAAGTGATAATTCAAACACTGATAGTGACTCAATTGATAACTCTGAATCAAACACTGTTGATTCAAACTCTGATCATTCAAATTCTGAGCAGTCACATTCAGGGGGAGCATCTGAAAATGAAGAGAGACACCAAGAAAATCAGGAGAGCATGGATCAAGGGGGAGGATCACATGATGACAGAAGCAATCTGCCTTCTGCAAGAAAATGGACTAAGTCACATACACCTGATTTGATTATTGGTGATCCAGATGCAAAAGTAAGGACAAGAAGTGCAACAACAAATGAATGTCTGTTTCATGCATTCTTGTCACAAAGTGAGCCAAAGAAAGTAGAAGAAGCTCTGAAAGATGCTGACTGGATAACAGCAATGCAAGAAGAGCTAAATGAATTTGAGAGAAATGAGGTGTGGACCCTTGTACCAAGGCCAAAGAACAGATCTATTGTTGGTACTAAATGGATTTTCAGAAATAAAACTGACAGTGATGGTGTGATCACAAGGAACAAAGCAAGACTGGTAGCTAAAGGCTATTCACAGCAGGAAGGAATAGATTATGATGAGACTTTTGCACCAGTTGCCAGGTTGGAGGCAATAAGGATGTTTCTTGCATATGCTTCTCACAAGAAATTCAAGGTTTTTCAAATGGATGTGAAAAGTGCTTTTCTGAATGGAAAACTTGAAGAAGAAGTATTTGTTGAACAACCACCTGGTTTTGTAGATCCAAAATATCCAGATCATGTCTACAGGTTAGACAAAGCACTCTATGGACTCAAACAGGCACCTAGGGCATGGTATGAAACACTTGCTAAATTTCTACTAGAAAGTGGGTTTCACAGAGGTACTATTGACAAAACTCTGTTTTACTTTCAATCTGGTAATGACCTGCTCTTAGTTCAGATATATGTAGATGATATCATTTTTGGATCTACTAATGATAAACTCTGTAAGAAATTTGCCAAGCTCATGCAGTCTAGATATCAAATGAGTATGATGGGAGAGCTAAGCTATTTTCTAGGCTTACAGGTGAAGCAAACAGATGATGGAATTTTCATTAATCAAGCAAAATATACCAGAAATCTTCTCAAGAAATTTGGCATGCTTGACTGTTCATCTGCAACAACTCCCATGGCAACTGCAACAAAACTGGACAAAGATACAGGGTCATCAGTGGATATGTCAATTTACAGAGGGATGATTGGTTCTCTACTCTATTTAACTGCTAGTAGACCTGATATCATGTATGCCACCTGTCTGTGTGCAAGGTTTCAGGCAGATCCAAGAGAACCACATTTAACAGCTGTGAAGAGGATTTTCAAATATCTCAAGGGCACTGTAACCTTAGGGCTGTGGTACCCAAGAGAATCAGATTTTAAGCTACTTGGTTACTCTGATGCAGATTTTGCTGGCTGTAAAATTGACAGAAAAAGCACAAGTGGAAGTTGTCAATTTCTTGGTGACAGACTTGTGTCTTGGTACAGTAAGAAACAAAAATCAATATCAACATCTACAGCTGAAGCAGAGTATATTGCTGCTGGTAGTTGCTGTGCACAGATTCTATGGATGAAGAATCAATTACTGGACTATGGGTTGAGGTATAGTAAAATACCTATTTTCTGTGATAATCAAAGTGCTATTGCAATGACAGGTAATCCAGTACAACACTCAATGACCAAGCACATCAGCATAAGGTATCACTTTATCAGAGAGCATGTAGAGGAAGGCAATATTGAGCTTCACTTTGTGCCTACAGATCAACAACTTGCAGATGTTTTCACAAAGCCTCTAAGTGAAGCAACATTTACAAGACTGGTCAATGAACTAGGGATGGTATCTGGTTTTGACTAGACATGTTGGTTAGACTCAAACTCTTTCAAATAAAATGTGTTGCTCATATCTCTGTAAATTGCTAAAGTGCTATGTGAATATTGTTAATTAAACTCTGTCAGCATGATTGTTGGTCATACACTGTTAATACGTTTGTTAAACTCTGTGAATTCTGAGTTGATTTTTGTCTGAATGAAAGTACCGATGAAGAAAAATGTATGAAGCATGATTTTCAGTGAAAAATCTAGATTCTTTCTGAGTCACTGTAATCTAATCAGAAATTGCACAGTAAGTTAACACAGCATGATACTGTTTCATATTTAGAGCATCTCTTAGTTTATTTGATCCTAAACTCTGAATCTATGAATACTGCATGCATTGCCTCTCATGAATAACTCTGATATTGATGAACTCTAAACTCTGATTAGTGACACTCTGTTTCCAAGTCATACTTGATTCTTGATGATTCTGTGTTTGCACTTGTGAAAATTTTAAAACTTGAGATATGTCATTGTTTAGTTTGGTGAGAAACAGTTCATGTCTGAACCCTGTGAGATTTTGAGCTGAATAAGTTATTGATACATTTTATATCAATCAGATTTTATTGTTGTGTGATGTTCATCAGTAAGTATGTTGCTCTAGAACTTGCATTAAACCATTTTGGGACTACATGATATATGTGTGCATAAAGATGATAAAGGCATTAGGATTAACCATCTTTCTTCAAACACTGTTCAAAACATCTTTGAACACTGATCATAAACACTGTTCATAAAACACTACCCTTCGTAAACCCCTTTGAGCCAAATTAACTGCTCATTTTTCTTGAATACTGAAGTATTAAGAGCAGTTATATTCGTTTGTTAAATCAAATTCAAGCAGGTGAGTATTTCTCAAGAAAAGATATCTTACTCAGTATATATATAAAAAAAAAAAGGGTATATATACTGATCATCTTGTACAAATATGTACTAATCATTTGACTGAACATTTTGATCAAATAAATTGTTCAGTTAGAAATTCTCATCTCTTCTCATCTGTTTGATTTCACTCAATTATAACCCTGAACAAAGTCCTTTTGATTTGTGCATATATGTAATCGAAGTGGTGTAGATTTGGTGGACATTCAAGCTTATGGAAGTATCTGCTTTTACTGATTGAATCTGAGAGTAAACACTTCACCTAAACACTTGTGTGATGTGAGAGTTTGTGAGACAATTATTGACATGTAACTCACTGAATGATGCTTTGATGTTTATCTCCTGATCTTTTTGTCTTTAATGACTATGTGCTTACGTGGATAATCATGATCATAAACTGGAACAGGGATATTCAGATTTCTGTAATTAAGGAACTACAGAGTTTAGCATTCATCATATACTCTGTGTTTAATATGAGAGTTTGTGCATTCAGTGTTTATTATTTTGATTTATGGATTTTATGAAATATTAGATGCTATAAAAATTGATTTGGTAAACTCTGCTACTCACACACAAAAATCACGACTGTGCATTTTTGAAAGGGTTTTTGTGATAAAGATTGAAAATTTGACAAACACTGATTGATTGTGTTACGTACTCTAAGGTAAATTTTCATTAAGATAATTTGAAAATTTTGGAGTAAATGGAGTAGTTGACAACTGTTAATTAGTGTATTTAGTGGTAAAGTGTCTTGATAAACGGAACGACAGCGGTAATAATGGCTTTTACTGCGTGTGTATTAAGTGAATTGTTGCATGTGTGACACGTGTCCCACTTTCACCCACTCACTCATCATTATGTCTCACTTTCACACTTTTCAAGGGAACAGTTGCGTGTTTTCAAGTAAAAACGTTTGAGTTTAGTTTTTAATTACAACTCAAATTACTTTTTGCACAATCACTTTCATCCACTCGTATTCACTTTACCAAAACAGAGAACATCTTTGTTTTTCACTTTGGCATTTTCACAAACACCTTTCTTGCAAAACATTTTCACAGTTGTTTCTTGCTTATTTCTTGATTCAATGGCAACTAAACCTTTCACTGTCTTTGGTCTACGTTTTGTGCCTAACAATTATGCAGCTTTACTTGAGAACGACCGGGCTCCAGAGGCGTTCCATCTAATGCAAAATTTTCTTCGAGATTCTGAGATTGGGCAAGCGCTGGTTGAACCGGCTACTCTATCTGCTTCCCAAGTTGTTAACTTCTGGCAAAATTCAAGATATATAGAAGGAGGAGAGAATGGAACTCCGTCTATCATCTTCTCTCATGAAGACCAAGAGTTTGTGATTACTTCACAAACTGTTCGTGATGTCATGGATTTCGACACACATACTTCATATGCTGTTGTCTCTGAGCAAAATCTGAGGGAAATGCTAACAGAGATTGGGTACATGGAATCACTTGCCAAGCTGGGCAGTGTGAGGAGGCCAAACTTGAGAAAAGAGTGGAATTTTTTCTTTGATTGCATCACCAGGACATTCCAAAAGAAGGTCACCAACTGGGATGCTATTCCAATGGACAGTCTGCAAATTGGGTATTCTCTACTCTATGGCAGTAATTTTGATTTTGGTAGATATGTTTTAATGAATTTGGGTGATAAGTTGTCAGAGTCTACTACAGTTTACTTTGCTAGATTTTGTCAACTTCTGTTCAATGCATGTGTTTCTGGGTTAACTATTGATGAAGCTGATGAAATTCAACCTTTTCGAGTCACTAAGAGAATATTCTCTGATATGACTAACAAAGATGTTGGAAAAGACATACCTCCTTTAGTATTGCCACTTGCTTTACAGAACTTTGTCAATCAACCACAAGATTCTCCATCACCAAACCATGAACCACATGAACCACATCAACCAGAACCACAACCTATGTCTGAACCTTTAGCCACTGATCGTACAGAAAACATCCCATCTCTACCTACTCAATCACCTGAGCCAATACCAATAACCACTGATCAACCCATATCACCTCAAACACAAATAGAACCTCAAACACAACCTGACCAAATGACTACTGAACCAACAAACCCTGTCACTATCACTCATCCACAACCATCATCTAAGTTAAAAAGGAAGAAACATACTGCAATCAACACCAAACATTCTAGGGCTAAACAGACAACTCCAAAGGCTGTTTATTCTAGAAGATTCATACAAAGGGCAAATAGACCTTCAACACCATCGGTTGAGGAAAGTTCTAGTGAGAGTTCTAGTGCAGAAGAAGAATTGGTTGCAGTACCTCAAGCTAAGAGGAGAAGGCTTATTCTAACTGATTCTGATGATGAGCATGTTGAAGAGGCTCAAGAGAAAATCTCTTTTGATATTCCTACTGGTGAGCCAGAGGTTATCATAGAACCTATAATACCAGAATCTGAAGTCAAGCTTTCTGAACCAGAAGTTGTTAAGGTTCAAGAACATGAAGCTGTTAGAGATGTTTTGTCTCCAATGGAAGAGTTTGCTGAAACTCCAATTTCTTTTAATGAGGTTACATATTCTATTGATACTGGAGTTGCTGATGGGCCTACTGTTGTTCTTGAAGACACTGAGGTTGCATCACACACTGAACTAAACTCTGATGCTCATCATGGTTCTGAGCATGGTGAGGAGATTGATAAACAAGAGAAAGTTATTTCTTCAGAACAGATTCAAGCTGATAAAGGAAAACAGGTTGCTCAAGAACCTGTTGTTGCTCAAGATGAAGATATTGCTTCTGTTACTCCTACTCATGAGTCTGTGAGTGATTCGATTGAAGAAAACAGTACAGGAGCTGAAAATGAACAATTTCAAACTGATGGTCAGAAAACAGGAGACAAACCAGATTTTGCTGGACCTTCTGCTAATGAGGTTGATGATGATTATTTGAAAAAGCAAACTGCTGATTGGTACAAGTCAGATTGTATCTTTCCTCCTGGAAGAGCAGCTAATTTTCTACAGTCACATTCCTCAAAGATTTCAAATCCTGATATCTTTACTTGTCTTCAAGGCACAGTGATTCAGATCAAGACTTTGAATCACAGATTTGATGAAAATAAGAAGGCAATTGTAGATCTTCGAACAGAGGTTGCTACTCATGAAGAGAAAGCTCAACTAGCTAATGCTAAGCTCTTTCAACAATTTGCCAAAGCTCAAGCAAATATTAATGACAGACTGAGCACAGTTGAGAAGAATCAGATTTTACTGACTGGGAAGGTTGATTCCATTGCAAATTCTCTTGAGTTAATCACCTCGATTCTGATTCAAGATGGTGATGATGTCAAAAAGGGGGAGAGAATTTCTAAAACCAAGTGTAAGAAAGATCAAACTCTGTCAAAGAAAGATCATCTTGATGATGAAGGCACCAATGCTGATAAGGGCTTAAGAAATGCAAATCTCAGACAAGGACATGGAAGGTCTTCAAGGTCAAAGCAAAATTTGGTGATAGATTCAAATACTCAGAGTACTTCTGGTTCAAAGCCAAAGGATTTGTCATTCTCTGACAATCCACAAACAGATAGAGAATTGGCTGCAAAATTATTTCATGAAGAGAATGCTGAAGCCACACTTGAGGATATTCAAGCTGAAGAAAAGCTGTTGCAGAAAGAGCATTTAAAAGCTCAAAAGTCCAAGAAAGTGAAGAAAGTTGTTAAAGCTTCAAAGTCTTCAAGGCCTGCAATGAAAGGAATCGAGATCAAAGAAAGATTACCTGATATTGAAGAAGAAGAAGAAGATAAAGGAAAGCTGATTAGAAAGTCTTCTCTTGATGCAAAGCTGAAGTTAAAAGGAGTGATGGGTGAAGAGAGCAAGAATAAAATGATAATTACAACCTCTGTTGATACACATGTTGTACAGAAGAATGAAGACACAACCTCTGTTGTTGCACAAGTTGTGACTACACCAATACTGTCTTCTCAGCTGAAATCAAAATTTGGAAAAGGTGTTCTTCATGATTCAAGTCTAGCAGCTACAGCTCCAGCTACAACTTCAATGGATTTTACTGATGGTAGAGCTTTATCTAGTAAAATCGCATACAACAAAGGAGGCATAGGCTCACATAGAGATAAAAGACAGAATGTTGCTCCCAGAGATCCTTCTTCATTGTCTGTTCCAGGTCGTGGTGTCACTCAAGAGAGTTTAGACAGACTGGATTCAATACAGCTTGTTCATCAGAAAAGTTTAGGAAAGGATTTCTTGTTATACTTCATGGCTGATGGAACGGTGTTCAAGATTGCTGAGAATGATATTGATTTGAAATTCTGGGAAGAACTAGAGTATGTTCTGTACATTTTCAGAGTAAGAAATCAAAGAGCTCAATCAGTTGCAAATGTGCTCAGACAAAAGATGATACAGAATCTTGCAAATAGACATATGAAATACAGCAAGTATGTTCCAAAGTACAGAGACTGGAATGGGAATCTGATTGAAATGCAGAAGGGAACTACAAAGTTGAAAACTGATCTTGGGATTACTGTTCTAGATTTTAATGTAAAGTCTGAAGAAGTGAAGTTTATCAGATTGGAAAATGAAATGAGAATAAACAAGATCTATGATCTCAGAGCTGCTATTTTTCAAACTGATGAGAATGATCCAGATTTAAGAGAGATCAAGGTAGCTATGGAGATTGAACTTGAAAATGCTGAGAGGAGATTGTTGATTGATTATCTCAGAACAACTCCAGATCTTGAGGAGGTTAGGTAGACAGAATTTGTAAGTAATTCGTATTTTCTGTAAATTTTACTAAGTCAAGTTTAAACTCTGATTATATGTTAAACACTGTGTTTTTATTTGTTAGTTTTGACATCATCAATTACTGTGAACTTGTACATTTTTCTAATGAACAAGTTGGGGGAGATTGTTAGATATAATTGATGTGATTTAATGTCAGTGTTTAAGTGTTACAGGTAAAGAGAGTTTAACTTGTTATTGAAAGCAGTTGTAACAGAGTTTGAGTATACGCTGATTGCTGGAAGCGCAAACGCTGACAGAGGAAAGCGTAAACACTGATAGCTGAATACATGGAAGCGCAAACACTGTTAGCGTGGGGAGAACAGAGTTTGCTAAAGTCTGTCTACTGGGAGCGTCTACAAGTCAACAGAGTTTGAAGATTAATTTAATATTAATATGGAAGCGATATCTTTGAAGATTGGATAGCTGTCAAAGAGATAGAGTTGACTTAGAAGACGTGTAGCAATCGTAATTGATATCAATTGTATAGCTTAATTTTAGGAGAATCAATTTACGATTGTACGTAGCTGTATATCTTATAAATACAGTTAGGTTAACCCTAGAAGGGTATCCATCGTGAACGAATATCATTCTTGTAACCTAAGCAGCTCTCTGTGATACTTTACATCACCGAGAGAGGAATTATTAATTCCAAACAGTTTTAAGAGTTAAAAACGTGTGTTCTTGTTACTTATTCATACAGTACTTGATTATATATTGTGTATTCGACCTAACACTACTGGATAATCATGTCATCTGGGATAATTAACTAGATCAGTTCAGTTGAGGAAGATAAATATAAAACATATGTGATATATACATTGTGTATATATATAGGCGGCTGTACAACGGAAGGCCAGGGTTCAGGCAGTGTCCTAAGGGAGCTAGGACTCTTCTTCATCAACAAAAAAAACAAATGGATCAACATGGTCAGGAGGATAAGGCTTATCAGAACGTGGCTGGGCTATCAACAAGGAGTCCAAAACCCTAGAACTACATGGGACTTGATTCCTATAAATATAGGATATGTAGGCACTTTGCAAGGGTTGAATCTCACTTCACTCTACATGGATCATGTAGAAAACTTGAGCAATACACATCTCTGGCAGCTGGGATCGACTGAGTAGAAATTACTCCGTCCTTGTTGTCCGATGACCTTGCAAACTCAGTCCCAAAATCATTACAAACAACCGCCCACTCTGGCAGTTGAACGCCGGGCTGTAAACGCTTGAACGCCGATTCTGCAGCCGAAAATCAAGCGATTCATCCGTTATTCCAGCGATATTCTCTCGAAGTGTTGTACCAAATTCCTCTCACAACATTTTTGGCGCTAGAAGGAGGGGATTGGATGATCTTTTGAGAGGAAAGATTGCGAAAAGCTCCGGCGATGAACATACACCGAATAACAATGGAGGTGACCATGAAATTGAGATCGAGGAAGGAGGTCGCCAATCGAGATGTGGCGGATTATATCATGTGGATGGACTGGAAAATCGAGTCTCTGGAAAAAAAGATACAAAAAGATGAAAAAATGGAGGAAAAATCATGGCTTATCGAAAAAAAGGATGAAGAAGAAGGAAGGTTATCCATAACCTTTATTCTGGTCATTTGGTGGTAAAATGCATAAAAAAGGGATGTGGCTCTGAGGTCTTGGAAAGAATGGCTGGAAAATAACTGTTTTGGATGCTAAATTCCGATATGAAGGGTCCAGAATAGGGGTTCAGCTATGCGGGGTTCCGCGATCCAGAAACTCTCACATCAAGAGTGTGTTAATGTATAACTGAATGTATGAGAAATTGATTGTCCACATGTTGATGGAGATAATGGCCATCTGGAGAGGTACCAGTTGAGGGGTTCAAGGGCTAAAGGCAGGAGGAACCTCAATCTGGAGGTCGCACCCATGATAGAAGGCACTCGGATCCAGATGAACCCCCAGTTTCTCAACCAGAAGGTTCTTCGCAGATGAACCCCCAATTTCTTAACCAGAAGGTTTCTCGCAGATGAACCCCCAAATACGTAATTTTGGCATTCGACAAATTGGCTTTTATAGTCGAAAAGTGGAGAATTTCAATCTAAGGGTTCAACCACTTGGAGGTTAAGGTCTATCAAGGCTCCCCCTTCGACAATTCTGGGGTTAAACAAGTCCAGGAGTTTCCATTAAAAATTGTGGAGCACAATCCATAAAAGGAGTAAATGGGTGAACTTGAATGATGATGGGGGTACGAACCCCATGATTGATAAGCTGTAGGTGAATCCCAGCGCAGATAAGGGTGCGAACCTCCTGATAGATAAGTAACAGGTGAACCCCAGTGCAGATAGGGGTACAACCCTCCTGACTAAAGGGGTACGGGTGAACCTAAATTGAAGCAGGGATGCGAACCCCATAATTAATGATCAGTAGGTAAACCTGGATGATGGCAAGGATATGAATTCGCTCATTGGTAAGCTATCGGAAATATTTTACATTATCCTCTTAGATACCTCTTGTTTCTTACAAAGAGCTAGCTCATGTAAGCTTAGAGGTGTCTTATTGATAATTCACATATTCGGTACGAAGGTTTCCCATCAACATTGATCATGAGAACACGAATGAGCGAGAAGAGAAAGCTTCCATGAAAAGGAGGTTTATTGGTGAGAGGAACCCGGATAGGGGTTCGATGATGACAAGTTCAAGGAAAATAAGCCCTAGAACCCTGAGGCTTCACTTAACAGAAGGCCGAGTATGTTCAATAGACTGGGCAGGAAGCTTATAATGAAGCTTGTCAAACTAAAATGTGGAAAAGATTGGTAAAAAGGACTTCACCAGAAAAGAGCTTCCCAGAAAAGGGGTTCGTATACGATAGGTTCGATGATGGAAGGCCCCTTGCTCATAAGCAAGAAGCTGAATAATGAGAAGGCCCACAATAAGCAAGAAGAACCCGGGAAGCAACCTGGAAAAGGGTTTGAGCATGGAAAATCCCATTCAAAGGCTTTAGGCCAAAATGGAAAATATTGGAACTCAATGTAGGGGTTCCACCATGGTAGTTGTGTCACTCGACATGAGGACCCCAAAAGAATTAATTAGTGCCTAAAGGGGATTCATCAAGAAAAACAATCTTGGCCATGTTTGGCCTCTTATGCAATAAATGGGCGTTACACAACTAGTATGGGATACTCAAATGGTTAAATCAAGGAAATGGTTAGAAGTGGACACCCCAATGTACGGTTATGATGGAAGCTCCGTTCAGGATACTTGGGGAATCATGTTACCAGTAGCCCTGCTGATGGAACCCTATAAAGTGGTTCCAGTTTTTCGGGGGGGGGGGGGGGGTAGCACCACCCATTACGTTGATGTATGTTAGAAATGATTGATGAGAACAGTGTTTGGAAGCTATAGTGACAAAACAGAGTTTAGCTGGAAGCAGTCAGAGTTTAGTTAAACACTGACTGGAAGCGCAACAGAGGTTGTTAAACTCTGTAGCGGCATTGTCTGAAGAGTCAACAGTGTTTGAAGATTGATTCAGAATAGATATGGAAGCAATATCTTTGAAGATTGGAAAGCTGTCAAAGAGATTGAGTTGACTTGGAAGACTGGAGCAATCGTGATTGATATCAATTGTATAGCTTGATTATAGGAGAATCAGTTACTGATTGTACGAAGCTGTATGTTCTATAAATACAGTTAGGTTAACCCTAGAAGGGTAATCGAACATTGAGAAATTCATTGATTGTAACCTAAGCAGCTCTCTGTGATATTTACATCACTGAGAGAGGAATTGTTAATTCCAAACAGTTTTTAAAGTGTTAAACAGTGTGTTCTTGTTAAGTTACTCATACAGTATTTGATTGCTTATTGTGTATTCGACCTAACAAGTGGTATCAGAGCATAATCTGTTACTTTATTACAGTTAAAGATCCAAACACAATAGTAATCAATGGCAGAGATACCTCTACCAACTGAGAAAGCCCCTACTACTGTTAGTAGGTATGAAACAATAAGGGTTCCTATACTTAGGCCATCAGAGTATGCAATCTGGAAGGTAAAGATGACCATGTTTCTGGAAGCCACAGATCCAGAATATCTTGATAGAATATATGAAGGTCCTCACAAACCAACAAAATTATCTGCTGCTGCTGCTGGTGAGGAATCAAAGGTCATTCCAAAGGAAAAGAAAGATCTAACTGCTGAGGATCTTTCATCTATTGCAAAGGATGCAAAAGTAAGACATTTACTTCACAGTGCATTAGACAATGTTATGTCTAATAAAGTGATTAACTGCACAATTGCAAAGGAAATATGGGATGCACTTGAGGTTAGATGTCAAGGAACTCCTGCAATCAAGAAAAATAGGAGAAACATACTCACTCAGGAGTATGAGCACTTTGAGGCAAAGTCTGAAGAAACCATGACAGAAACATTTGACAGATTCTGTAAACTGCTCAATGATTTGTCATTGGTTAACAAAGAGTATGATTTAGAAGACTCAAATCTCAAGTTTCTTCTTTCTCTACCTGAAAAGTGGGATGTGAAAACCACCACTATAAGAGATAATTATGAACTTGGTGAAACAGAGATTGGTGAAATTTATGGGCTGCTCAAAACCCATGAATTGGAATTGGAGCAGAGAAACAAAAGATCTAGTAGAAAGTCAAAGTCTGTTGCTCTTAAGGTTGAGGAGAAACCATCAAAGAAGGAGGCATCAAGGAGAAAGGCAAGAGGGAAAGCCTTAGTCATACATTCAGAGAATGAGTCATCAAACACTGATGTTGACTCAAACACAGATGAATCATCTGATTCTGAAGATGATGAGGAGATGATGCAAATGGCTGCATTGATGGTAAAGACCTTCAAGAAGATAGGCTTCAAGAACTTCAAGAAGGGAAAGAGATTCTCCAGGGACTACTCAAAGTTTGACAAGAAGAATTTCAAGAAATCTGAGGGAAAGGACTTCAAATCTGGTAAGAAAGATAAGTCTGAGATTCAATGGTACAAGTGTAAGGAGATGGGTCACGATGCTCCTGAGTGCAAGAAGGGTAAAACTGAGAAGGCACTCTACACCAAAGGCAGAGATTGGGCAGACACTTCAGATTCAGATGAGGAAGTCAACTATGCTCTCATGGCTACTACTCAGACTGAAAATGATGATCTCAAGGTACCCCCAACTACCTATGCTTATAACACTGATAATATAACTGAATTGAGAATTTATCTTAAAGCATTGCATATCAGTTATAGGGATCAGACTTTAGAAAATGAGAGGATAAAGACTGAGTGCTCTCAACTCAAAGAAAGAAATAAACTTGTTGAGGAATAGCTAGAGAACATGAATAAAATTCAGAAAGATAGAGATGATGCAGTGTTTATTGAACAGGAGTTGCTAAGTAAGTATAAGCAACTAGAATCTGAATTGAAAGATACTAAACACATCATTAAAACTTGGACACACTCTGGTAAAGATACTCAAGAAGTGTTTCAGTCAGATACAGTAGGTCTAGGTTACACTGAAGGAGATGAACTTAGATTTGAAAATCAGGTAAAAGTTAGACCACATCGTTCATCTGAAGGTAATGTCATGGGAACAGGTGGACCTAAGACTGAAGCACAGAAAAAGGCTGTTAAAGAGTCATATGCTAAAACTTTTGTTAAAGAAGCTAACATTGGTTTAATGACAGATAAACAACTCAAGCATAAGCTTAAGGAGATAAAATCTGTCAACAAACAGAGATTGCCTAAGAAAAACAAAAATGGAAAGGTAGGCATAACATCAGGAATTAAGCCAATGCTTGCTTCATTAGCTCCTAGAAAAACATGCTTTAATTGTGGTAGCACTAATCATCTTGCTAGTTTCTGCAGTAAGAATAAGAACATTAATTCTTTACCCTCTAAAACTGCAGTGAAGAGTGATTATGTGAGAACAAGACCACAGACTTTATGTAAACACTGTGGAAGTACATGGCATTCTATTTACACTTGCAGAGATTATCATGCTATTTACTATAATTACTATGAACCCAAACCAAATTTGAAATGGGTTAAAGTAAACTCTGCAAATGTAAACTCTGAAAAAGTTAGCTTAAACTCTGATAATGTGAATTCCGCTGCAAAAGCTAACAGAATTAAGAAAGCCAAAGGATCCAAGCAAGTCTGGATCCTTAAAACTAATAATCAGTGATTGTTTGTGATTGCAGGGCAACAGGGTTAGTACCCTAGTCGTGGACAGTGGATGTTCAGGACACATGACAGGAAATAAAGCCCTGCTATCAGAGTTTGAGGAGAAGGCTGGCCCAAAAGTTTCCTATGGAGATGGCAACATAGGACATACTCTGGGATATGGCAACATTAATCTTGGAAATGTCATCATCACAAATGTAGCTCTGGTTCCAGGACTAAAGCATGATCTGCTATCAGTGAGTCAAATCTGTGACAGAGGATATCATGTAGATTTTCAACCTGAATATTGTCAAGTGATCAGCAAATCTACAGGGAAAGTTTCTCTAGTTGGAAACAGACACAATAACATATATGAAATTAAATTGTCAACAAACTCTGATGGCAAAGTAGTGTGTCTGTCAACAAGAATGTCCAGTGAGGAGAGTTGGAAGTGGCACAAGAAACTCTCTCATTTAAATCTGAACAACATCAATGAGCTAATCAAGAATGATCTTGTAAGAGGTCTACCAAAATCCTTGTTGAATGTAGAAGGACTGTGTGATTCTTGTCAAAAGGCTAAACAGAGAAAAGCCTCCTTCAAAAGCAAATCTGAGTCTTCAATTGTTGATCCTTATCATCTACTACATGTTGATCTTTTTGGTCCAGTGAATGTGATGTCTCTTGGAAAGAAGAAATATGCTCTAGTCATTGTTGATGAATATACCAGGTACACTTGGGTATATTTTCTTGCAAAGAAGGATGAAACTGCATTAACACTGACAGAACATATATTACAACTGGAAAAAGGGTCAGAAAATCAAGTGAAGATAATCAGAAGTGACAATGGAACTGAGTTCAGGAATTCATCAATGGAAGAATTTTGCAAGAGTAAAGGGATAAAACAAGAGTTTTCTGCACCTGGCACTCCACAACAAAATGGTGTAGTGGAGAGGAAGAACAGAACCTTGATAGAAGCTGCCAGAACCATGCTAGATGAAGCAAAATTGCCAACATATTTCTGGGCAGAAGCAGTTCAAACTGCTTGTTTTACTCAAAATGCAACACTGATCAACAAGCATGGTAAAACACCATATGAAATGGTGAAGAAGAAAAAGCCAAATCTAAAATATTTTCATATTTTTGGATGCAAATGCTTTGTGTTGAAGACTCATCCTGAACAGTTGACCAAATTTGACCTAAAGGCAGATGAAGGAATTTTTGTTGGCTATCCACTGTCAACTAAGGCATTCAGAGTTTATAATATGAGAACCAGAGTGATCATGGAATCAATTCATGTGTCATTTGATGACAAGAAAATAACTGGACTTGAAGAAGTAAATGAACATGATCAACTGCACTTTGAAAATGAAGATTTATTCTCTGAAAAAGTAAACTCTGATCAGACTGATTTGACAAACTCTGTTGATCTAAACTCTGAACCTCTACTGGTAAATACTGAAGAAACTCTTCAATCAGAAACAAGGGAAGAACCAGTTGAGGGGGAGCATGAAGAATCACATCAAAGTGATAATTCAAAACACTGAAAGTGACTCAGTTGATGATTCTGAATCAAACTCTGTTGATTCAAACTCTGTTGATAATTCTGAGAAGTCACATTCAGAGGGAGCATCAGAAAATGAAGAAAGGCACCAAGAAAATCAGGAGAGCATGGATCAAGGGGGAGGATCACATGATGACAGAAGCAATCTGCCTTCTGCAAGAAAATGGACTAAATCTCACACACCTGATTTGATTATTGGTGATCCTGATGCAAAAGTAAGGACAAGAAGTGCAACAACAAATGAATGTCTATTTCATGCATTCTTGTCACAAACTGAGCCAAAGAAAGTAGAAGAAGCTCTTAAAGATGCTGACTGGATAACAGCAATGCAAGAAGAGCTAAATGAATTTGAAAGAAATGAAGTGTGGACACTTGTACCAAGGCCCAAGAACAGATCCATTGTTGGTACTAAATGGGTTTTCAGGAATAAAACTGACAGTGAGGGTGTTATCACAAGGAACAAGGCAAGACTGGTTGCAAAATGCTACTCACAATAAGAAGGAATAGACTATGATGAAACATTTGCTCCAGTGGCAAGATTGGAGGCAATCAGAATCTTTCTTGCATATGCCTCTCACATGAAATTCAAAGTGTTTCAGATGGATGTAAAAAGTGCATTTTTGAATGGAAAACTTGAAGAAGAAGTGTTTGTGGAACAACCACCAGGGTTTGTAGATCCAAAACATCCAGACTATGTCTACAGATTAGACAAGGCACTCTATGGACTTAAGCAGGCACCAAGGGCATGGTATGAAACCCTTGCCAAATTTCTACTAGAAAGTGGATTTCACAGAGGTACTATTGACAAAACTCTGTTTTACTTCCAAACTGGTAGTGACTTGCTTTTAGTTCAGATATATGTAGATGACATCATTTTTGGATCTACTAATGATAAACTCTGTAAGAAGTTTGCCAAACTCATGCAGTCAAGATATCAAATGAGTATGATGGGAGAGCTTAGTTATTTTCTAGGCCTACAGGTGAAGCAAACAGATGATGGAATTTTTATAAATCAAGCAAATTATACCAGAAACCTTCTCAAGAAATTTGGTATGCTTGATTGTTCATCTGCAACAACTCCCATGGCAACTGCAACAAAATTGGACAAAGATGCAGGGTCATCAGTAGATATGACAAGTTACAGAGGAATGATTGGTTCTTTACTTTATTTGACAGCTAGCAGACCTTATATCATGTATGCAACTTGTTTGTGTGCAAGGTTCCAGGCAGATCCAAGAGAACCACATTTAACAGCAGTAAAGAGGATATTTAAGTACCTCAAGGGCACTATAACTTTGGGGATGTGGTATCCAAGAGAATCAGAGTTTAAACTTCTTGGTTACTCTGATGCAGACTTTGCTGGATGTAAGATAGACAAAAAAAGCACCAGTGGAAGTTGTCAATTTCTGGGTGACAGACTTGTTTCCTGGTACAGCAAGAAACAGAAGTCAAAATCTACATCTACAACTGAAGCAGAGTATATTGCTGCTGGTAGCTGCTGTGCACAGATTTTATGGATGAAGAATCAACTGCTGGATTATGGATTAAGGTATACCAAGATACCTATTTACTGTGATAATCAAAGTGCTATTGCAATGACAGGTAATCCAGTACAACATTCAATGACAAAGCACATCAGCATAAGGTATCACTTCATCAGAGAGCATGTAGAGGAAGGCAACATTGAGCTTCACTTTGTGTCTACAGAACAACAACTTGCAGATATCTTCACCAAGCCATTGAGTGAAGCTACATTTACAAGACTGGTCAATGAACTAGGAATGGTCTCTAGTTTTGACTAGAGATGTTGGTTAGACTCAAAAACTTATTGCTCATGTTTTCTATAAATTGTTAAGTGCTATGTGAACCTTAGTATTAAACTCTGTTATGCATGCTTATGTTTAAACCTTGTCAAACTCTGTCAGCATATCTGTCTGTTAAACACTGTTAACATGTTAGATACACTCAGCAAATTCAGAATTGATTATTGTCTGAATGAAAACACCAATGAAGAAAAAGTATGAAGCATGATTCTCAGTAATTAAATCATGATTCTTTCTGAGTTACTGTAATCTAATCAGAATTTGTGCAGTAAATCAACACAGCATGATACTGTTTCATATTTATAGCATCTCTTAGTTTATTCAGTCCTAAACTCTGAGTCTATGAATATTGTGTGCATTGCCTCTTATAAATAATTTTGGTTATTGATGAACTCTAAACTCTGATAAGTGACATTCTGTTTCCAAAGGTATGGTTCCTGATGATTCCTTGTTTGTACTTGTGAAAACCATAAAACTTGAGATGTGTCATTGATTAGTTTGGTGAGTTCAGATTCATGTCTACACCCTGTGAGAGTTTGAGCCAAATCAGTGATTGATACATTTTCTATCAATCAGTATTTATTGTTGTGTGATATTCATCAGGAAGTATGTTTCTCTAGAACTTGTATTAAACCATTTTGAGACTACATGATATGTGTGTGCATGAAAATGATAAAGGCAATAGGATTCACCATTTCTTCAAACACTGTTCAAAATTCTTTTGAACTTTGTTCAAACACTGTATAAACACTGTTCATAATTTCCATCCTTAGTAAACCTCCTTGAGCCTTATTAACTGCTCATTTTTCTTATACTCTGAAGTGTTAAGAGCAGTTATATATTTTTTTTCTCTCAAGCAAATGAGTGTTTCTCAAGAAAAGAAAAGTTTACTCAGTATATATGCTAAATAAAAAATAAAAAAATAAAAATAAAATAAAAATAAAATAAAAATAAAAAATAAAAAAAATAAAAAAGGCATATATACTGATCTTGTACAAATATGTACTAACATTGTGACTGAACACTTTGTTCTATTAAAATGTTCAGCTTGAAGTCACTCATGAATAAAACATCTCTTTTCATCTGTTTGATCTTACTCCATTTAAACCCTGAATAAAGTCCTTTTGATTGGTGCATACATGTATTCAAAGTAGTGTAGAATTGGTGGACATTCAAGCATATGGTAGATTCTGCTATTTCTGATTGAATGTGAGTGTAAACACTTCACCTAAACACTTGTGTGTTTGAGAGTTTGTGAGATTATCAAGTTCATGACTGTTATTCACTGAATGATGCTCTGATTTCTATCTCTTGATCTTTTTGTCTTCAAAGACTGTGTGCTTACCTGGATAATCATGGACATCAAAGGGAATAGAAGTTTTCAGATTTTTGTATTACAGTAACTACAGAGTTTAGCATTCATCAAACAATCAGTGTTTAATATGAGAGTTTGTGCATTCAGTGTTTATTGATTTTTGTTATGGATTTTATGAAAAATTAGATGCTCTAAAAATTGATTTTAGTAAACTCTGCTTCACACACATTCACAACTGTGCAATTTTTGAAAGGGTTGTTAGTGATAAAGTTAGAAAATTGATAAACACTGTTGAGTTGTGTTAAGTACTCTAAGGTAAAACTTCCATTGAGATGATTTGACTATTTTGGAGTAATTGAGGTAGTTGACAACTGTTAAATAGTGTAAGTGTCGTGATTATAGGAATGACAGCGGTAATTATTAAGTGATCCATTGGTTGTTTGACACGTGTCCCATGATAGTGTCCCACTCACACATTACTCTACAACAGTTGCGCATTTTTACTGAATAAACCATTGAGTTTTAATTTTACTCTAATCGTCTTTGTTCTCTCACTCCATATCGATTCACATTTACCCACTCACAGTTACTTGCATAATCATTCACTTTCAAAATTCTCATATACTCTTCTTCACCTTTTGATAAACACTTACAGTGCATACACATCTTTTCTCTAAATATCTTCGTATCATATCTTACTAATGGCAACTAAAGCGTTTGATGCAGCAGGGTTAGTTTTTCTTTCTAGCAACTATGTGGCACCACTGGAGAATGCAAATGCTCCAGAGGCGTTTCATTTGTTCCAAAATTTCTTGAAAGATTCTGAAATAGGGAAGGCTTTAACTGCACCACCAACATTATCTGCATCACAAATTGCTGCTTTCTGGACAAACTCTGTATATGATGATGGAGAAGAGTCTGGCACTCCTACAATTACTTTCACTCATGATGAATCAGAGTATATCATTACTCCAACTACGGTTAGGGATGCTCTGGATTTTGAGACACACACTTCTTACAGTGTTGTTGGTCATGATCGCTTGAGGACAATGTTGGAGCAAATTGGATGTGCAGGAAACTTGAATAAGATAGGGTCTTTGAGACGGCCAAGTTTGAGAAAGGAATGGAGTTTCTTTTTCGATTGCATCACAAGAGCTTTTGGAAAGAAGACAACAAACTGGGATGCACTTCATCTTGATACTCTCCAAATTGGTCATGCTCTACTATATGGAGGTAATTTTGATTTTGGTAGACTAGTGCTAATGAACTTGGGAGAACGTTTGTCTGAGACTACTACTGTCTATTTTGCTCGTTTTTGTCAATTGATATTCACTGCCTGTGTGCCTAACATTCCAATTGATGAAGCTGATGTGATTCAGCCTTTTCAAGTTGCTAAAAGAATGTTTTCTGATTTGACAAACAAAGATGTTACTAAACAGCAAATACCAGATATGTTTATGCCTTTAGCCTTACAGAACTATGTAAACCAACCACAAGACCATCAATCACCACAACAAATGCCTGAACCAATAGACACCATAAACTCTGAACCAACACCCACAACACCCACAACCACTGTACCTACTACATCTCATCAACCACAACCAGAAACCTTAAACTCTTCACCCATAAACTCTCCAATAATAAACTCTCCACCATTAAACACTGAAACCTTAAACACTGAAACCTTAAACACTGAAACCTTAAACTCTGAGCCAGCATCTACTGAAACAGCCAAAACCAAGCCAAAGAGAAAGAAACACACCGCTCTAAACACTAAACACTCAAAGGCTAAACAGACATTACCTGGAGCTGTTTATACTAGAAGAATGAAGCAACATGCAAACAGACTTTCACTTTCACCAACTAAAGAGAGCTCAAGTGAAGATGAAGAGGAGATTGTAGTGCCTCCAATCAAGAAGAGGAGATTAATTCTTTCTGATTCAGATGAAGAGAATGTTGTTGAAGCTCCAGAGGTGGTTTCACAGCAAACACCTACTGTTGAGGTTACAGTGAATGTTGAAATACCTGCAGAGGTTGAAATACCTGCAGAGGTTGAAATGCCTGCAGAGGATATTATGGCTGACAAAGTTGAAATACCTGCAGAGGTAGAAATGCCTGCAGAGGATACTGTTAATGTTGAAATACCTACAGAGGATAAAATGCCTGTAGAAGAGGATCACATAGATGGTTTTTCACCAGTGCATGATGTTCTTGATTCAATTCTTGATCCTATCTCACCTGTTGATCATGTTGAAGCTCCTGGTGTAGCTGATGAGCCTGCAGTAAATGTTCCTGAAGCTGCAGCATCACACACAGAGCTGATATCTACTGCTTCTCCAATTCCAGACAAAGGTGATGAAGTTGATCAGGCAACAAAGGAAAATTCTGAATCTATGCCTGTTGAAGCTACAAAGGGAAACTCTGTTGCAAAGCCTGTGCAACATGAGGTGACTATTGAAAAGGTTGCAGAAGTTGTTGAAGAAACTGTGACTGACACTGCTCAGCACAGTGGTTCTTTAAAAGGTGATCAAGCTAAAGATGCAAGTGCTGAAGATGAATCTGACAGTAGTGCAAACTCTGATTCTTTTATGAATGCATCAGCACAGACAGATAATAAGCATACACCTTTTGATCAGCCTTGTCCATCTCATGCAGTTGAAGCAGAGCATCTTGCTAAATCTGCTGAAAATTGGTATAAACAAGACTGTATTTTTCCAAAAGGGAGAGCAGCTGAGTTTGTTAAGCAAACTGCAAAGCAAATTTCAAATCCAGAGATTTTATCCTGTTTAAAGGCAACTGTGGTACAAGTCAAGACTCTGGAAGGAAATTTTGCTGAAACAAAACAAGAGATTGCTTCTTTAAAGACTGAGATACAGTCAAGAGAATTGAAGATGGAAAGAGAGTCCAAAATAAAAGCTGTCCAGCTGTCTAAAGTTCAAGACACTCTCTTTGCCAGGCTAGGAAAGGTTGAAGAAAATCAAATTGCTTTGTTTTCTAAGGTGGATTCCATTGCTAACTCTTTGGAGCTCATTACATCAATACTCATTCCTGATGATGTCAAAAAGGGGGAGAGAGTTGCTAAGTCTAAATGCAAAGTTTCTCAAACTCTGACTCAAAAGGATGATGCTGGAGATGGAGGGGCAAGTGATAAGAGTAAGATCTTAAACTCTGAAAGGCAAACTCTGAGATCTGGCAAATCTTTTAAATCACAGTCTGTTGGAATAAACACTGAAACTCAAGGTACTTCAAAGACCAATCCAAAGACTGATGAGGAGTTAGCTGTTAAGCTTTTCATGGAAGAGAATGCAGAAGGAGTTACTTTAGAAGATGCTAAAGCTGAAGAGAAGAGTTTACAAGAAAAGCATTTGAAAGCTCTAAAGTCTGAAAAAGCAAAGAAGAATGTGAAAGTTGCTAAAGCTGCAAAGCCTGTTCTTAAAGGCATTCAAATCAAAGAACCAGTTGGTACAAATCAAAGAATGCAAGTATTTAGAAAACCAACAGATGCAGAAGCTAAGCAAAAGCTGAAAAGTATTGTTACAACCTCTGTTGATACACATGTTGTACAGAAAAATGAAGACACAACCTCTGTTGCTGCACAAGTTGTGACCACACCATTATTGTCTTCTCAGTTGAAATCAACATTTAAGAAAGGTGCTCCTCATGATTCAAGACTAGAAGCTACAATTCCAATGGATTTTACTGATGGTAGAGCTTTATCTGGTAAAGTTGGATACAACAAAGGAGGCATAGGCTCACACAGAGATAAAAGGCAATATGTTGGTCCCAGAGATTCTTCTTCACTGTCTGTTCCAGGTCGTGGTGTCACTCAAGAGAGTTTAGACAAACTGGAATCAGTACAGCTTGTATATCAGAAGAGTCTAGAGAAGGATTTCTTGCTATATTTCATGGCTGATGGAACAGTATTTAAAGTTTCTGAAAAGGATATCGAATTAAAATACTGGGAAGAACTTGAATATGTTCTGTATATTTTCAGAGTGAGAAATCAAAGAGCTCAGTCAGTTGCAAATGTGCTTAGACAAAGAATGATTCAAAATCTTGCAAGAAGGCAAATGAAATTCAACAGCAAGTATGTTCCTAAATACAGAGATTGGAATGGAAATCTGATAGAAATGGAGAAAGGGACTACAAAACTGAAGACTGATCTTGGAGTTACTGTTCTGGATTTCAATGTAAAGTCTGAAGAAGTGAAGTACATAAGGCTGGGAAATGAAATGAGAAGAAACAAAATCTACGATCTTAGAGCTGCTATCTATCAAACTGATGAGAATGATCCTCAGTTGAGAGAAATCAAGGAAGCTATGCAGATAGAGCTTGAAAATGCTGAAAGAAGGTTGCTTATAGACTATCTCAGAACAATGCCTGATCTTCAAGAGATTAGAAATTAAAGTCTGTAAGAATTTTTCTTATTTTCTGTAGAATTTGTTAAGTAATAGCTTAAACTCTGTTTGTATGATTAAACACTGTAAACTTTGTATTTGTTTTGACATCATCATTTACTGTAAACTTGTACATTTTTGCTAATGGACAAGTTGGGGGAGATTGTTAGAAATGATTGATGAGAACAGTGTTTGGAAGCTATAGTGACAAAACAGAGTTTAGCTGGAAGCAGTCAGAGTTTAGTTAAACACTGACTGGAAGCGCAACAGAGGTTGTTAAACTCTGTAGCGGCATTGTCTGAAGAGTCAACAGTGTTTGAAGATTGATTCAGAATAAATATGGAAGCAATATCTTTGAAGATTGGAAAGCTGTCAAAGAGATTGAGTTGACTTGGAAGACTAGAGCAATCGTGATTGATATCAATTGTATAGCTTGATTATAGGAGAATCAGTTACTGATTGTACGAAGCTGTATGTTCTATAAATACAGTTAGGTTAACCCTAGAAGGGTAATCGAACATTGAGAAATTCATTGATTGTAACCTAAGCAGCTCTCTGTGATATTTACATCACTGAGAGAGGAATTGTTAATTCCAAACAGTTTTTAAAGTGTTAAACAGTGTGTTCTTGTTAAGTTACTCATACAGTATTTGATTGCTTATTGTGTATTCGACCTAACAATGTAAATGGCTGCTCTAACAGAGGATTATGAAGGCATAACGCATCATGCAGAAGTAACAGTTGGGAAGTTTTCAAAAAAATGAATTAATCAAGCCCAGAGAAATGAGGTCGCCCCTCCAAAGGAAAGTATGAAGGAACCTCTATAATTGAAAAAGCTAAAAGCATTGAGTAAAAGGTCTCAAGTAATGACCTAAATGAAGCTCTAGTGAAAAGATTATCATGGAAGTTGAAGGTGGACTCGAACCTCTCACGAACTGAAAATGTCACTGGTAGTATTGAAGGATGAACCCCTCTTATTCACCCAGTTGGAAGGAATTATGGTTGATGGCATATCCTACAACATTATAGTAGGATGACCCGTTCTAAAGAAGATGCAAATGGTGGACTCAATTTATAACATGGCTACGAAGGTTCTCATATGTAAACCCCTCAAGCACAAGAAGCTGAAAGGTTTCCCCACAAAGGGGTTCCCATGCTATAAACCCCACAAACATCAGAAGTTGGAACATGTGGAAGCTTCAAGGAAGGAATTACGGAAGCTAGTAGAGGATTGTAATCTCGATGAAATTAGGGAGAAGATGTTACTAGACAAGGAACAGGGTATGAATGACCTCTCGATCAACAAAGAGGAGGGTGTGAGGTTCATATGTGAACCCCTTAAAGGAAAAACCAGAAGGTGCAAAAGCTAGGGAAAATAACAAAGCTAAGAATGGAATCTGGGTTGGAATAGACTTGGATCCTCATACGCTAGGGCATTGGAAATGAATCAGCTGGGTTATAGCGATAAAACTAGACATAAAACACAATTTTTCAGTAATCAACATGGTTGGATTTATAGGTGGTCACAACTATATTCACGGCATACACCTGGAGTAAGGTCTTAAAGGTAGGCGTACCTGAACCCTATGGCGGGAGGTTTAGTCAATTGAACTCGGGGAAGGTTAATTTATGTGAATTTCTGGTACCAAGGAGGGTTGTGAAATATGGTTTCGAACTTGGAACATGGAGGAGGTCATTGGAAAACCATATCGATGTCATGGATATAATCATTAGGATGTAGAAGTGTACAAGGATGGCAAATATGTGTTGGCGTACGTGCATCAGACGTAAGCTGCCAGAAATTTAGTGGAGGCAACCACGATAAAGGGGTACGATAACCGAATCCCGGAGGTTCAAGAATAGAATTTATGGAGTCATCATTAAGAAAAAAAGCATGGTCTTTCTTGGAAGGAATATTACAAGCAGTAGCCGCTTCACCTATAATACCCCTTGTTTCTTATAATGAGTACGCTCACGTAAGCTTAGAGGTTCAAGGTGAAGGTTGATTGAACCTGATTGCGGATTACATAAGGTTCCTCTTGCATGTAATGGCTACAAGGAACCGGGGGGTAGTGGATGGTATACTGCCGTGATGGTATCTTGAAAATGGTCAATTTTTAAGCAAACGGAACTTTTATACAATGAATGGGTTAGGGCTCAGGACCATGAGATTCTTGAGGTTCTGGTATGCGAACCCCTAATGGAATCTAATTCGAGGTACCCCTGGAAGCTAGATCAAGAAGCATATGCAGATTGGATTTCATGAATTGATTTGGAAAGGATTTCTCATGTATGGATTATGCATGAGCTGGATTTACCATGTATGGATTATGCATGGAGAGGATTTCTCATGTATGGATTATGCATGAGCTGGATTTATAGCATATGGATTATATGCTAAAGGAACATGTATAGATTATACATGAATCACATGTGGATTACGTGCGCAAGGCAGGATTGGAAGCACATGGATTATGTGCTAATTGATTACACGGACTATATGGAACATGTATGGATTATACATGAATCAAGGTAGGCACATGTATGGATTAAACATGAATCAAGGCAGGCACATGTATGAATTCTACATAAATCAAGGCAAGAACATGTATGGATTATACATGCATCACATGTGGATTACATGTGAATGGATGGGAACCCCAAGGCAGGCTAGACCTAGGGACGCCAGGGCCATAAAGTTCCCTTATATGGAGGTTCACTCGTTTGAACCCTGAAAAGGCGTAACGCCGATAAACTTCCGTGTAATCATGTTGGTGGACAACCGACCCCGTTATGGGACTTATGTACAGCTGCGGAAGCTACGTACAATTTGGCAAACGGCTTCGCCACGACCCCAGGGAAACTGGGTGAGTGAGGTCTAACTCTTGGAAATTGGAACGCTAAGGATTTTAGCGGTGTGAGGAAATCACATTGGATTGGTAGACAGCTTCGTCACGACCCCAGGGAAACTGGGTGAGTGAAGTGCAACTTTTGAAAACTAACATCGTGAGGGAATTAACATCGTAAGGAAATTAGCATTGTGAGGAAATCACATGGAACCTCATTGAGGGAATCTCCAAGGATGGAACCTCATTGAGGGAATCTCCAAGGATGGAACCTGGTCGAAGGAAACTCCTATGATGAAACCTCGTTAATGGGAATTCTTCATGCACTCTAGGTCTGATCCCGTAGACCGGTCTAGGATTAGGGGTTAAATCGGTAAGAGGATCTAGCTTATATTCGTGGAAGCCCGGGGGAAGGTATGAGCGCTTATTTGTAAAATAATTTTTATGACTTGATTAAAACTATGATCACTTTATCTTTGCCTTTATTTGCTTAACTGCTGTGAATGACTATGTGTACTTATATGCTATGTGTACTTATGTGCTTCATGTCTTATGTTCACATGCCTTCTTTATGTGTTCATGTGTTATTGTTTACGTGAACCTAGTTCTTTACTATAAGATAGGTTATGCCAAAGAACTCTAGGGGTAGTACGTGTATGGACCTGTTAGGTAGGAACCTTTTAGGTATGAACCTCTTAGGTACGGGCTTCCTCTAGGAGTATGGATTGGATCTGGATTGGATTTAGATCTAGATTGGATTTGGACTTGGATTGGATTTAGATCTGGATTGGATTTTGATTGGACTTGGATTGGACTTGGATTGGATTTGGATCTGGATGGGATTTGGATCTGGATGGGATTTGGATCTGGATTGGACTTGGAGTTGGGTTGGATTTGGATTGGACTTGGATTTGGATTGGATTTGGATTTGGATTGGACTTGGATTTGGATTGGATTTGGATTTGGATTGGACTTGGATTTGGATTGGATTTAGATTTGGATTTCATGGATTGGATTTCTCATGTATGGATTATGCATGAGCAGGTTTTAACATATATGGATTATGCATGTCATGGGTTCGCGTCGATCCTAGGGACACTAGGCTAGCGAAACTCCCATCAACTTAAAGCCCACGTAAGCCCTTGGCAGGCAGTGTGGTCAGGCCCACGTGAACCCTCAACAGGTAGTGTGGTCAGGCCCACGTGAACCCTTAACAGGTGGTGGTGTCCTCTTATTTACATTATGAGTACGTAACAATGCTTATATCAGCTTCAAGCCCACGTAAGCCCTTGGCAGGTAGTGTGGCTAGGTCCACGTGAACCCTAGGTATCCTTGGTGAGCAAAGCTCCTATCAATCTTACGCCCACGTAAACCCTTCATAGGTAGTGTGGTGAGCCCATGTGAACCCTTGACAGGTAGTGGTGAACAAATATATACAAGTTAAGGCTATTGCGTGAAGCCTGGATATTTATAAAACATTCAAGGGTACAACTGGGTGAACCCCTAGGGCTTGAACGTACCCCTAAGCAGGCTACTTTACACATAGCATATGCACGAACAAAGGTTCAAGGATTCAAGCGGAGGAAGACGTACATATCGTGCGGGAAGGAAATCTGATCCTCGTGGGGTTATTCAACATCTCACCATGGAAGGGCTTACATAATGGAATGAGGTCCTCATCTTAAGCTCAAAGGGTGGCAGCCCCAACCTTATGGCTTCAATGGTTGAACCCTGACTTGGATTGACGTGCTAAAAGAAAAGATAAGTTCTACTTTCATTCTTTTACATATTCTCTATCACACATGTTTTCTATGCATACAAGGAAATTTATATAGCATCTAACCAAAAAACATCATTGCGAAGTTAATATTTTCAAATGGGTCATTATCTTCTACCACACATTAATTCATGTTCATCTGGATATGCGTATCACATGATTTTAAACTTGCATGGATTTATACACAAAGGGACATCATGACATAAATTTACTTACATTATGCATGTGCTTCAAAATTATTTTCAAACTTGCTGGCTGATAGGTACTTAGGCATACTGTATGCCTCATAACGTAACCACTTGGAAAGACATAATTACAATTGAGGAGGTTTCTATAGCCTTACCTTGGTCCCTCTTGGGGTACGCATATAAGATCATCTACATCATATGGATTATAGGTTCACTTGGGAAAAGCCCCATAGTTTATGGGCATGGTTCGGCAAAGTCCCATGGTTTATGGGCACGGTTTGGAAAAGTCCTATGGTTTATGGGTACATGTTCATGAAGTCTCGGAAAACTTAACAACATCTTGAGAGGTCCATTGTGATGGGTTCATGGAAATCTCTAAATGTTGTGGCATATGTCTTGAGGAGTGCGTTCGCCAAGGTTCTACATGAGTGTGAAGGCATTAATGGGTTTATTTATACAAAATCATATGCACTCGCATAATCATATTTGCATCTATGCATTATATATCTATGCGCTATGTGCATTATATATGTGAGCTGTTTAGCTCATGTTACTAATCACTTTTTCTAGTTGTCTTGGTAGCACAGGGTTCTAGAAGATTGAAGCCTATATGAAACAGCGGAAGATTCATGGCTTCACCCACAAGGATTCACATATGGAGACCAACCTCACAAGGAAAAGAAATATATCGAGAAGTCAAGCTATGGTTTTCAAGGAAGAAGGCTGGAAGTTGGTAGGTTCAGGTGATAAGGATAAAAAGCTCATGATCGATTGGAACGGGTACGTCATGCATGGTATAAGGTATGTGGAGGGAGTTCATTTATGGATTCAGATGGGGTACATATGTGAAAGCATTATGTTTCCTGTTTCTTACGCCGAGTTAGCTCATGTAAGCTTGGAAGCATGATGTGGAAGCAATGTATTTCTCTGAGGAAGATAAGGAAGGATTAGATCATGTCATACTTTGGTTCCTTTTGCATTAAAAGGCTACAAGGAACCGGGGGGTAGTTGTTGTGCCCAAAATCCACCTTGGCCTTGATTTAAGGCCCATTAAAGTCACGAGTTTGAGTAATGTGGATATGGATGGATAGGCTGGACTAGGTATGGATGTTTTGGCCCAATATGCCTTGGAAATATACTGAAAGATGAAGATTCTGGCATCTGGTTCGGGGTTCATTCATGCAGAGGTTCAGGTGTCTGAACCCCAGATGGAGGTACTGCTGTGTGGGAGGCCTGATAGGGGTTCATACAGGTGAAGGGCTTCCAGGCAGAGGTTCACACTCGTACCCCGATAGTCCGCGGGAATTGGCCCAACAGCCTCCTAAATTGTAGGAGAACGAATATATATCACTCTAATTGACTTTTGGATAACTCCTAAACATCAGGGACCCAATAACCTCTGGAATCGTGGATAATCATCATATATACATGGATTATGTATATATATGCGGATATATGATGGAAAATCATATAAATATGAAGATAACTATGGTTTTATGGATGGATAACTACTGGATAATCATGTCATCTAGGATAATTAACTAGATCAGTTCAGTTGAGGAAGATAAATATAAAACATATGTGATATATACATTGTGTATATATATATAGGCGGCTGTACAACGGAAGGCCAGGGTTCAGGCAGTGTCCTAAGGGAGCTAGGACTCTTCTTCATCAACAAAAATAACAAATGGATCAACATGGTCAGGAGGATAAGGCTTATCAGAACGTGGCTGGGCTATCAACAAGGAGTCCAAAACCCTAGAACTACATGGGACTTGATTCCTATAAATA
Organism: Kitagawia praeruptora; assembly: GCA_037693485.1. Taxonomy (NCBI): domain Eukaryota; kingdom Viridiplantae; phylum Streptophyta; class Magnoliopsida; order Apiales; family Apiaceae; genus Kitagawia; species Kitagawia praeruptora. The sequence continues at coordinate 41,411,771 of CM075345.1, read as the reverse complement.
TAGGATATGTAGGCACTTTGCAAGGGTTGAATCTCACTTCACTCTACATGGATCATGTAGAAAACTTGAGCAATACACATCTCTGGCAGCTGGGATCGACTGAGTAGAAATTACTCCGTCCTTGTTGTCTGGTGACCTTGCAAACTCAGTCCCAAAATCATTACAAACAACCGCCCACTCTGGCAGTTGAACGCCGGGCTGTAAACGCTTGAACGCCGATTCTGCAGCCGAAAATCAAGCGATTCATCCGTTATTCTAGCGATATTCTCTCGAAGTGTTGTACCAAATTCCTCTCACAACACCTACCAATTTTCAGAATCTACAAGGTAGTGTAATCAAGCTATGGTCACCCAATGGATCAGATAAGTTTGCAGAAGAAAGGTTCCTGTGGTAAAAGTTGTAAGATTAGTAGATATAGTATGTGGGCACTGGTAATGTATGGCAAGTAGTAAGTACTGTGGTAGTAAATCAGCTTGCGTAGTAAACAAAGCAAGCACTTTTGTAACAAAACTTCATGATATAAAACTCGGCTTATATATAAAAAAAAGAGATGCTCTAAAGACGGAAAGATATTGATGATATTTTACTGAATCAGGACCGAGTATGTGTTGTAAAATATACTCTCTCAATCTCAACCAATTGTTTAAGTTTTGAGAACCAATTGTTTGCATTTCTGTTCGGCACGTATTTTAAGATACATATAAAGTGTAGTTCTATAACTTATATAATTTATTTTAAATTTTTTGTTTTTTTGAATAAAATTATAAACATTTTACTTTTATTCAAAATAATAAAATTGTAAAAATAAGTTATGGAACTATATTTTACTAGCTTATAACCCGTGCAAAGCACGGGTTGCTTTTCATTTTTTGTAATTTTTTATAGTGTAATATAATATTATAAATATTAATTTTAATATTATAAATATTAATTTTAATTTGTTATAGTGTAATTTGTTATTTGTTTATTATGTTTTTTAATATTAAAAAATAGGGTTGAACCAAACTACCAAACTATCAATTATCTCCTAGTTTAATACTATTATAAGTGAAATAGGATATTTTTGGTTGTCGGTTTGGTACTCTTTTGTTACTCATTTTGGTCACTCTTTGATTTGCTTAAATCTCTATTATTAATAATTAAAAAAAATGTAAAAAAACACACAAAACACTCTCCTGTTAATAAAATTAAAAAAAAACACACACACGATCAAAACTCTCGGCTAAATCTTTGCTTATCCGGGAATGTTTTTAGGTAGATAAAATATTAATTAAATTTATTTTTAATTGAACTAAAATTATGGCTAAAAAATAGGGTTGAACCAAACTACCAAACTAACAATTATTCCCTAGTTTACTTATTATAGTATATAGTATAGATATGCATGTTAAAATGAAATGTGTGTTAGATACTCTATAAAAAATGTAAACAAATGGGTGGGATGTAATATGCATTTTTTGTTTTAATTGTACCTAATAATGTCACGATATTTTGGATAGAAGTACAACATGACATCAAAGATGAGTTGCGTTTTGTCATAAAAGTTTGACAAATTGTAACAAGATTTTTTCAGTTGAAACAACTAATGATAATTCAAGAGATTTAAAATAATAATAAATTCAGACTGTGTACGAATAATATAAAGTGGCATTACCCAGGGAAGGTGCCAGATGCAAGTGGACTACAGGGTTAAAGGACGGTTGTAAAAATGGGTAATCGATAGGAATAGGTTGAGGTATCGATTTAAGATTAATCGGGTAATCGGGGATTAATCGGAAGGATTAATCGGAGTATTAATAGGATATTATAATAATATTTAATATATTAGTCTAGTTTACAATTAAACATATCATTTTAAATAAATTCACAGGATTAATTGAATTTCAAAAATTGAATCGGTTGGTTATCTTTCAGAGGATTAATCGGGGATTAATGAGGGATTAATCGGCTAAATCGGGAATTTTTAGAACCATGGGTTAAAGTGAAAAATCAAGTTAGTGTAATTTCAATTTACTTTTTTATTTTAATTTTTGCTAAATAGGTAGTAACACAAAAGAATAAGAAAAAGTGCAACAAACCATGCAGACACATCCAACCAACAAATGAACAAAAGCACAATTCGTACGCAAATGAAGAAGAATTCTGGCCACTTGCAGGATATCATTCAGCTCAGTACAATTATCAACAGAATGGTCAGGAGAGAAATAAATCACACGGAAATGGCTGGTAGACTGGTAGTAACATAGCTCACTAGATATCGAGCTTTAAATTGCTCTGAAAATGATCAGGTAGATGAGCACTTGCAGTGGCTTTAGAGCTTTGCACATCTAACTAAACACATATTGTAGCAGTTTGGATAGGCTCATTGTCCAACGAGTAGAAACTCAAGGATTGTTGACAGGAGATATAGTCGGTTAGGCCTACCCAAAGCACTCGAAAGACCAAAAGCAAAACGAAACATCATGTAACTTAGCTCAGGTGTGGACATAAGCAAGAGTGTTAGAAGTGTGACCTTTATGGTTTTAGTGCAAATAATTTCCGGCAATAAGAATGAGGTTGCATTCAATAATAGTTCTGTTCATATGCTTAACACTATCGAACTTTTGAAAACCAAAAAATTCATTGGATATTCAAACACATGTTTAAGTCTTTCGGAGTGCCATGGCTGCTTCACCAACATTAACAAAATCCATCTTCCAATGCCATTAAAAAACACGTAACAACTATTTTTTCAAGCATGATTAGCAATGTCAAGAAAAGTATTCGGGATTTTAAATTTAACAAGAACATACCCATTATAAGCTATTGCATGATCAGTTTTCATATCACAGACAAAGTCATTAACAGAGTAAACAGAGTTATTACCAGAATAATTAGAATTATCACCAAGCACAATCTCAAATTTCTACTCAAATTGTATTGAGTAAAAAAGGGAATTATTTTGAAGAAAAAGGGAAGAGTACTCTATTCGTGAATTCAGTGAAGTACTTGATGAAATGGTAGAGTTGGCAAGTGTGGGAAACATTGCTGATTCTCTTCCATGTATGGGTTGGTATAACAAGTTCAACGGGTTTGAAGGAAGATTAGAAAAAAAAATCAGAGCTTTGGATAGGACATATATGGTGATCCATGAGAACCGACAGCAATCCGGGGGATCTGAGCATGAAGATCTTGTTGATGTTTTGCTTCGAATTCAGAATGATGCAAGTCAAATATATTAGACTCACTAATGATAACATCAAAGGTGTGTTAACGGTATTCATGCATGGCAATTGACACACTATGTAAATGTTTCTCAGAATGATGGTGTTTTTTTTGCTAATTATTTCTGAGCCCTGTTGTTGTCAATTGTAGTACTTCATTTTCTTTGATTAATTCATAATCATATCAAGTGCTTAAGTTATTTAGCATGCCTGAAAAAAAAAAAGCACAGTCATTGTCGCTAAGTATCTCTAGTAGCCTGATAAATATAATGTTCTCTTTTTATATATAAAAGGCATGTTTCTAGTTGGGACGGATACTTCTTCAGTAAACACTAGTATGGATACCGGCAGAACTAATGAAAAAACCATCAGCAATGAGAAAAGCACAAGAAGAAGTGAGAGGAGTTGTCAAGGAAAAAGGTTTGCTACAGGTTAAAGAAGAACAACTTCCAAAACTCCTCGTGTATCTCAAAATGGTCGTAAAATAGAACAATCCTATTTTTAAGCATGTGGATGGGAGGAGTCAAAAAATGCACGGCACTTGTAATCAAATTATAAAAAAATTGTATTCCATCATATTTATAACTTTTATTAATATTCAAAATTCTCTTTTAATAATAACACTGTATTTTGTATTTTGGTTTCACCTTACTAAAATTTTATGTAATTTTTTGAAAAATAGAATAAACTTTAAAAGTCTATTATAACTTTAATTCTTTTATTTGTAATTTTTTTAATAGAATTTTATTACCCCTAGAATATTATGTTTCTTTAAAAAAAATGAAAATATAATTCTTATGATAACTATAATTTTTTTTACTAAAAAAAGACTATGATCAAAAATCACGAACAAATAGAGGGTAATAACATCGAATACAAAATACAATCTAGGATTAATTGATATAAAGTTTTGTAAAACACCAACAAATACGTATCCTAATCGTATAACATTTTATAAAATTTTATAAAATACTAACGAATGTATAACCTTTATTATTAATAAATCCCTATTTAATGGTACTTTGGTAACAAATTTGGTTCCATTCTTATTTTGGTTTCACCCTAGAATCCAACTTTCCCTAATATTCATATTATTATTAAAAAAAATTGTTTGGAATTTTATTATAATTATAATTTTTTTTACTATAATCTTACTAATTTGTACAAATAAAGTATCTATTAGAACAAGAACTATGTATGTTATGTTTTCTTGATTGTTTTAAAATAATTTTAAATAAATAATAAATAAAATCTATATCTATAATCTTTATTAATAGAAAACCCCATTTTAGTGTACTATTTTATAACAAATTTGGTTCACATCATATTATCATATTTTAGATTGGTTTCATGTGCTGAGTATAATCTCAAGGACCTGAGGTTAAAACAATTTCAATACAAATTTAAGGATATTTATGTAAATTACTGATAAAAATTTATATTTACAAAAATGCTGCTTGAAGGCCCTTACTTTATAAATATATATTTGTTATAACCTTTAGCGACATCCCTTAGACCATCTCCAACCCAAGACACTAAAATACACCATTCACAAAATACACTTCAACCCATGATCACTATATTTGACACTAAAAGGAATCTTTCACCAATAAAATAGAATATTCTAACTTTGTTCAATTTACATTTTTCATATCTATTATATTTTATATTGTAATGTTATGGTCGAATAATATTAAATTTATTAATATAAAAATTATTTATAAAAAAATCAATATCCAAATTTTGTTGAAAATTGTATTTTAGAATTACGACATTTTAGAATTAACAAGAGTTAAGGAACAAATAGTAGGACATAGATAAAAAAAAATTAACAAGAGCTAAGAAGAAAAGAAGTTTCAATTGATAAAAATTTAAAGTTAAAAATTACTGTGAGAACAAATAAGTTGGAAAAAATTACAAGAACAAATAGTACGACATAGATGGAAAAAAGTTGTTTTTTTAAACAAATATAGGGGTATTGTTGGAATTTTGAAAGTCACCAAATTTGGTGATCATGGATCACCAAATGTACTTTTGTCAGTGATCCAAAACTCATTTGGTGATCTTGGGTCACCATTTTAGTGTTGCATTGGAGTACTATATCCATCACTATTATAGTGATTTAGTGATGGGTTGGAGTTGCTCTTAGGACAACCTCAGGCCCAGTTTCCTCATTTACTTTTACCCCTAGGATTCTATGTTGTTTTATTAAATAAAAAAAACATCATATTATAATTGTAATTCTTTTATTACAATTTAATCAAAAAAATTACAAATACATATGTTAATCTAGGATGACAAGCTTATCGATGACAAATGAAATCCAATTTTAATTGGTACTTTGGTACCAAAATTTGGTTTCACCCCTAATATTATTTCTCCAAGGATTTTTATATTATTTTTTAATAAAATAATAAAATAAAAAATTTTAAAAATAATATTATAAGTACAATTTTTTATTATAACTCTATTCAGTTCACAAATAATGTATTTATCATATTTATGTACATTTTTACGTATATATCATAATCATTTAGTTTTTTTTCTTGATTTTCTTAAATAAACTTAAATAAATAACAAATAAAATGACCTTTATTAATAAACAATTTTTTTTGTAAATAACGTAATTTTTTATAACAAATTAATGATCAATTTAATTAAATTTTTTTGGACTAGTGATTTGCACATGTTACCATCTAATTTATACTCTTTATTAAAAGCACAAACCCCCTTTAAATGGTATGCCATGTATTAATTAATTAAACCCCCTTTAATTAATTAATTGATAATAACTAATTTTACTATTTGATCTTACTTTAAAAACCTTTGATTACTAATGAAGTTATGTACTAGGAGTCTATTAACTAAAAATTGAAATAAAAGTCGAGAATATAGGACTTAGGGCTCCATTAATTAATATTTAAAATATATCTATAATAGATTAATAATAAATATAATTAATAATATAACTATTCTTATATTACCAGAGATAAGTTATATAAAATTAATTTATTAAAATATTAAAATTAAATATTAATTTAATTTATTATTGAAGTTATATACTAGGAGTCTATTATCTAATAATCGAAATTAAAGTCGAGAATATAGTATTATTTACAACTTGGTAGTTCAAGATTTTATTCATTTAAAAAAGTTAAAAATTAGGAATTTAAGATAATTTATCACAATCCGTGCTTCGCACGGGTTATCGGCTAGTATCTTAAGTGAAATCCCTTTTTAATGGTATTTCCTTCTAGATTCGGGTTATATCTCAAGTGTATCTACAAAAATGTGAATTTCGTTTAAAATTAGAAAAATGCTAGAGGTACCAAATTGGGTACAAAAAATTATTAGCAAATAACATGGTGGCATTGTTTTGATTGATTATAATTTTAATGGGCCCGGCCAGGACCATTCAATTAAAACATCCAAAAATGCCAAGTAATTAATGGCATGTCATTTGTGTTGGAAACGTGTATGGGCTTCGATTTATTTTGTAAACTCAAACGCAGTGTGTGTATGTATTGTATATGACCTGGGTGATGATACAGATAAAACACAACCGACTTTTTATTCCAACACAAACACAAAGCTACAGCTTTTGTTTGTTACATAAGGCTACAGCCTTTTTTCTCTAACTTAACAAGCTTCAGCTCTCTCTTTTCACTCTGGAGCTACTGCTCTCTTTCTTTTCCTCACAATTTCTCTTGGTATATATTATACAAGGATGCTGTTAAGTCCTATTTATAGGCTCTCAAATGATTGCCTCACTGCATATGTAATATACTAGCTGACATAATCTCTTACTTCACAATCCAGCTACCTACATTTATGTAGCCACCTAATTTGAACAAAGATCGATCAGCAAACTTATTGAACCTGGTGCTAGCTGCTGCTTCTATTACGTTTCTTTTGTTCACATATTCCACCACCTACGTTCATATTCACTAGTCTCATGCTATCTACTAATATTAGAACACCCATCTCTATTATTGTATTATACTAGCCCACCATATTTTCTTCTCTTCACATGAGCAGCTTTTGTTGACTATATCTTTCTGGACAATACGAGTTTGAATTCTAACACTCCCCCTCAAACTCGAATTTGTATTTCGAGCTTATCTTTCATTTTGTGAAACACGCCCCACTTCAACGACTTCATAAATATATCATCTGAAATTTCTTTAGTCTTGTAGTGCACCCGTTCCCCAATTTTATGTTGCACGGGTTCTCGACTTTTATTGCTTTCTTTGCTTGCCTTTAAACAAAACAATGAATAATCATTGGTTGTTTGTACCGTACTTGCCTCCTCATAGATAATATCCATACTCTGCCATTTCCTAGATGCTCCCCCTAAACTGTTGATGTTACCATTGAAATTGTCATTAATGGATACTTTACTTTGCAACACTTTTTCCAAATTGCTCGTATCATCATCATATTTATTCATCCGTTGCTCGTGTGCTTGGAGCGAACCTACAAGCTCGTCAATCGAAATTGTTGACAAATCATTCAACTTCTCGATAGAAGTAACAACATGATCAAATTTTCTTGTCAGGGAGCGGAGAAGCTTTTTCATGACCTGAACCTCATCAAGCCTTTCACCATTCCTTTTCATCTCATTTGTCACCGTTTTCAAACGCGTAACATATTCACCAATTTTTTCTAAACTCTCCATTTTTATATTTTCAAACTCGCCACGGAGTACTTGAGGCAATGCCTTTTCCACTTTCTTGACAGCTTGGAATGATTTCTGCAGAATTTCCCAAGCTTCCTTTACTGTTTTCAATCCTGAAATTTTATCAAAAGTTGATTCATCAACACCTCGATAAATCATAAAATACGCCATTGTATTTTTTTTCCGGGACTCTATTAACGCCATCTTCTCGGCATTTGTGAGGGCTGCTTCGACAGTTCATTGACGGGCTCATTATACCCGTTCTCGACTATGTCCCATATGTCGTAAGAACTGAGTATCTCTTTCATTTCGATACTCCATCTTTCATAATTTGTATCCGTCAATATCGGAACCTGCGCTTGCAAGAAACTCACCATTTTTTTTCAAAAAATATCTTTGCACAGTATAAGTGAACAATACCGTATGTATGAATAGTATCGTATGAATAGTGTCGTACAGTATCCGTGAATAGTACCGTGAACAGTATCTGTGAATAGTATCGTATGAACAGTATCCGTGAATAGTACCGTATGAACAGTACTTCGTCTTCTACGGCGTGAACAGTGTTTTCCGACGACCGGAAAAAAAAAATTCCAGAAATTTCCCGAACGAAACCTTAGCTCTGATGCCACTTGTTGGAAACGTGTATGGGCTTCGATTTATTTTGTAAACTCAAACGCAGTGTGTGTATGTATTGTATATGACCTGGGTGATGATACAGATAAAACACAACCGACTTTTTATTCCAACACAAACACAAAGCTACAGCTTTTGTTTGTTACATAAGGCTACAGCCTTTTTTCTCTAACTTAACAAGCTTCAGCTCTCTCTTTTCACTCTGGAGCTACTGCTCTCTTTCTTTTCCTCACAATTTCTCTTGGTATATATTATACAAGGATGCTGTTAAGTCCTATTTATAGGCTCTCAAATGATTGCCTCACTGCATATGTAATATACTAGCTGACATAATCTCTTACTTCACAATCCAGCTACCTACATTTATGTAGCCACCTAATTTGAACAAAGATCGATCAGCAAACTTATTGAACCTGGTGCTAGCTGCTGCTTCTATTACGTTTCTTTTGTTCACATATTCCACCACCTACGTTCATATTCACTAGTCTCATGCTATCTACTAATATTAGAACACCCATCTCTATTATTGTATTATACTAGCCCACCATATTTTCTTCTCTTCACATGAGCAGCTTTTGTTGACTATATCTTTCTGGACAATACGAGTTTGAATTCTAACAATTTGGTATCAAATTTGGTACCTCTAGCACTACTCTTAAAATTATCCATATTTGTAATTTGACTTATATTTTTTTTTTTGAATCAAACTTATATTTAAAATCGCTATAATAACAGAATTTTGAGAGATTAAATTTGTAAGTGAGTTCAGCTTCTATATTGTGAATCATCCAACTGATTATTTTTCATTAAGTCAATTTTGCATTATTCTTTTGAAATTCGGATCTACTTTTAGAATTGTGGTTCTGATACACTTGTCTCTCATTATCACTAGAATTGCATGTGGTTAATTGCATGTGGTTCTGATACACTTGTCTCTCATTACCACTAGAATTGCATGTGGTTCTGACACACTTGTCATTGACAAAATGGCATACACTCTACAATGACAAGAGCCTAGACAATGCTTGTGTAAATCACATTTCCAGCATATAATTAATAAAACTTGCTAGCCATTGGAATCATTTATTCACTTACTGCACCACTCACAGACACAATGAGCTTTGCAATAGCATTGCCAATTTTTTTTAGTTTCTTCATCCCTTTATTGATCATGTTAATGAAGAAAGATGAACACAAGAGGCTTCCTCCGGGGCCTAAGAAGCTTCCAATTATCGGAAATCTCCACCAGCTTAGCCAACCAATTCACCACACCCTTGGACGCCTTTCAAACAAACACGGTCCCCTCATGTTTCTACAGCTCGGTTCTGTTCCAACGCTTGTTGTCTCATCAGCTGCCATGGCCAAAGAAGTTCTCAAGACACATGACTTGACTTTTGCTAGCCGTCCAACAATGTATGCTACAAAAAAAATGACTTACGATGGCAGAAATATTAGTTTAGCTCCTTACGGGAAGTATTGGAGGGAAGTACGAAAGATAGCACTTCTGGAGTTATTAAGTGCAAAGAGAGTTGAGTCTTTTGAATCTATTCGAAAAGAAGAGGTGGCGCGTATAATTAAAATTGTCGCGAATTCAACAGCAAAGTCTACTCCTATCAATATGACTGATTTGATGTTCATGGTGGTGAATAATATTGCACTTGGAGTTCTCTTTAGTAAAAAAGGGAATTATAGTGAAGAGAATGGGAAGAGTAGTGTCAGTGACTTTAGTGAAATAATTAGTGAAATGGAGGAGTTAGCAGCTATGGGAAATATTGCTGATTCATTTCCATGGATGGGGTGGTATAACAAGCTCAACGGTTTTGAAGAAAGATTAGAAAAAAATTTCAGAGCCATGGATAGCTTCTTGGACATTATAATCCAAGAGCACCGACAGCAATCTGGGGGATCTGAGCATGAAGATCTTGCTGATGTGTTGCTTCGGATTCAGAATGACCCTAATCAAGACATTAGACTGACCAATGAAAACATCAAAGGTGTATTAACGGTATGCGAGTCTATGAGCTTCCTTTATAATCATTTCAAGGGATTATAGTTATTTAGCACGCCCGGATTTAAAAAAAAAAAAAAAAAAAAACTAAAGTTATTGTTGTTAATGATCAGGAAAACGGAAATTTCCTTTAAATGAACTAGACTGATATTCATCTAATGTTGTCTGTTTATTATAAAGGACCTGTTCGTAGCTGGGTCGGATACTTCTTCCACAACATTAGTATGGATAATGGCAGAACTCATAAGAAATCCTTCAGCAATGAGAAAAGCACAGGAAGAAGTGAGAGGAGTTGTCAAGGAAAAAGGTTTGCTACAGGTTAAAGAAGGACATCTTCCACAACTTGTGTATATAAAAATGGTCATAAAAGAGGTATTCAGACTCCATCCTCCAGCCCCATTACTAATTCCTCGTGAAACAACAGAAAGATGCAGCATTGCAGGCTATGAAATTCCTGCCAAAACGAGAGTGCTCATTAACGCCGCATCAATAGCAATGGATTCTGAGTACTGGGAAAACCCAGAGGAGTTCAGACCAGAGAGATTCCTGAATACTGATATTGATTTCAGAGGCCAGCACTTTGAGTTGTTACCATTCGGGGCAGGTAGGAGGGGTTGTCCAGGAATCAATTATGCAGTGGTGCTAATAGAGCTTGCACTTGCTAACCTGTTGCATGGCTTCGATTGGAATTTGCCTGATGGAGCAACCACTGAAGATATTGATATGGAGGAGTCTTTTGGTTTTACTGTTCATAAGAAAACTCCTCTTTACCTGGTTGCTTCTACACCTTTCGTAGCCATCTAGATTATCTATACAGTACCGCGTGTTATGCACCCAGCAAAGTTTTATATGCTTCTTACTATTTCAGTTTGTGTTCTTTTAAGGAGAACATCTAATAAAACAGGTAGCATCTCCAACCATGTTGAATCCTTAGCTAAAAATAATTAAAACATACTATAAATATAAATTATAGAGATTATGTAAAAAAAATAAACTCCAGTGGATCATTTCTCTTGTCTATATTTTTAGCCAATGTCTATATTTTTTGTCATGTTGACTATATTTATCGAACTTCTAGAGACCTGTAAGAAGATTACACATCATCTCTTACCATATTCAAATGATATATTCTATTTATAATAACTTAAAATAATAATAACATACCATTTTTAAAATATAGCCAATTAATATAGCCAATACCATCGAAGCATAAAGCCTTACGGGTTCAGTAAATTTTACATAATCAATATTTTCTATCATTTTAGACAATTACTTTAACCAACCCCATTGGAGATGCTCTAAGATCTATGTATTTGAATGTTCTAGTCAGGACCTGTGTTGAACTAACAACACGTTAAGTAGGAGATTAGGCGCTATACAATGCCATTCCTATTTTATTATTCTTCATCATTTTCCATAGATCGGGAGGACTACTCAGAATAATTAACCAACTTTTCTTCTTGTTCACTTGTTCTTGTTCCATCCTTGATTTGCAAACCAATTTGTTGCTCTATTTCCTTCCCTATCACAATGCCGTAGTTGATGCAGGAAGGCTAGCAATCGAGAAAGAGGTTGATCCTCGTCAAGGAAGAGATGGGCTATGAATTAACTTCAGGCCTTTTGGCAAAGCAAAGTGTTGTGCTTTTCCAGTTCATATCATTCAGTTAATACACAGTAAAATATCTATATATTAACAAGAAGTGAGAGGAGTTGTCAAGGAAAAAGGTTTGCTACAGGGGTTAAAGAAGAACAAGTTCAATCCGTAAAGAAGAACAAGTTCAAAGAAGAACTCCTCTTTGTCTGATTGCTTCTAAGCCTTACGTTGAGATTTAGGTTCAATCCGTGATCACACTGTCAAGTCAACATAAATTTTTTCTTCCATGATTTGCTTGCCCATACGGCCGCATTCAATTCTAGTTCATTTACCACTTGGAAATTGAGCCACTATTTAATAATTGGAAAATGTGAGTTACATAAAATTTCACAAAAATTTTCATAGGTGTTTCGATGTGATTGGTTATAATTCAATGAGCCCCGTACATTCACTGATTCACATTAATATCAACGATAAAATAGCACTACTCTTAATAATTTCAACATCAAGCATTGCATTATTGTGGATGGGAGGAGTTAAAAGATGCACGGCACTTGTAATCAAACTATAAAAAATTTGTTTTTGCAAAAAAAAAAAACTATAAAAAATTTGTATTCCATATATTTATAACTTTTATTAATAATCAAAATTCTCTTTTAATAATAACACTTTGTATCAAATTTATTGGTATTGCATTTTGGTTTCACCCCTAAAATTCTATTTCCCCTAAAATTTTATGTAATTTTTTTAAAAATATAATAAAATTTAAAAGTTTATTATAATTATAATTATTGTATTTGTAATTTTTTAATAGAATTTTATTTACCCTAGAATATTATGTTTCTTAAAAAGTTGAAATTATAATTCTTATGATAACTATAATTTTTTTATTTATAATTTTTTTACTTAAAAAAGACTATGATCAAAAATCACGAACAACTAGAGGGTAGTAACATCGAATTCAAAATAAAATCTAGGATTAATTGATATAAAGTTTTGTAAAACACCAACAAATAACATATTATAAAGTACTAATTGTTGTAATATGAATGTCCAAGTATTTTCTAGAAGAGGGTCTCTTGACTTTCTAGTTCCTATAACCTATGTCCTTTGGCTTTTTGAATCCTTGTAACTCACTTATAGATAGCCTATATAAAGGCTCCATGTTCTTACTTGTAGACTTAACTCTTTCTCAAATAATATGGATTGTTCTCTTTCTATTGTTCTCCTTCTAATATGTTTTATCTATAATATATTTATAGTATAATACGTTATCAGCACGAGTTGTTTATAAAATTCGGAGGTTGAATTTGTTCGGAACTTTAGAGAAGGTCAGTTTGCCAAAGGTATGTATTTCGAACATATCGTGTACATGCATGTTTGCACTGAAATATGGTTGCATGTTTACAATGTTAAAAGGTTTTGGTATATGTACTTGTTTATCATTGTTCATGCTTTTCACTTTCAACTATATCAATTTATAATTAGAATAGGCCGAGCTTGTTATGTGTTTTTTTTTAATGCTAGACTGTATATGTACAAATCTCATGCTATGTTATCTTCCAAATTCCAATCTTTGTCTTGTGCACTTATTGAATAGTTAAATGATATTCTGGGCACTAATTGTTTTTAGAATTGACTTCAACTTGGAATAAAGTAAGAAGTTTAATTAGATCCTTGAGGACCTTTTATGTTTTTCATTGATTTTGGAAATGTTTTTCATTGATTTTGGAAAATCACCTCATATATGTTATATTATGGTTTATATACCAGATAAGAGTGCCTAACTAAGTCTGCTAGTATGAATCATTTGAAAAACTCTATTACTAATAAAAATCCGACATCTCATTTTAATATGTAATGTAACAGGCAGTCAATGAGATAGATAAATTATAATTATAATAGCATGAAATAATTTGGTATAATTCTAAAATCGGGGCCATATTGTTATTAGGTTCAATTTAACAGGCCAAAGCTAATAGGCCTACGAGGTTATTAAATTTTCTAATATATGTTTTTTTCTTTTCTAATGGAAATTTTAATTTTAACCTTTTGTACTCCCCTCCCTTAATGGATGTCGTGACAACATATTTGTATGGTTCCCTTGAGAAAGATATATATATGAGGATCCCTGAAGGATTTCAAATGCCTGAAGCATTTAGATCATATTCTCGCCATCTTTATTCGATTAAATTGCAAAGATCCATATATGGATTAAAACAGTCTGGTCGAATGTGGTATAAAAGATTAAGTGAATATTTATTAAGGGAACAATACAAGAATGACCCTATTTGTCCATGTGTTTTTATAAAGAAAACAAGATCTTCATTTGCTATAGTTGCTGTGTATGTTGATGACATAAATATTATTGGAACTCCCGAAGAGCTTCAGAAAACAGTGGATTATCTCAAAGCAGAGTTTGAAATGAAAGATCTTGGGAAAACGAAGATTTGCCTTGGGCTACAAATAGAGCATCTACGAGATGGAGTTTTTGTACATCAGTCAGCATATACAGAGAAAGTCTTAAAACGTTTTTACATGGATAAATCACATCCATCAATCGCATTTCTAACTTTTCAATGACTGACAGGCTAATAAGATAACGAAAAGTTGTAGCATCCATCACAGGGGAATAAGTTTCCTCATAATCAATGCCTGGTCTTTTTGAAAAACCTTGAGCAACCAAACATGCTTTGTATCTTACAACTTCATTTTTATCATTTCTTTTTCTTACAAATACCCATTTATAACCAACTGGTTTAGTCCCTTCAGGGGTTTGGACTATAGGTCCAAAAACATTATGCTTATTAAGTGAGCTCAATTCTTTTTCAATTGCTTCTTTCCATTGTGGCCAATCTTTTCTACGTCGACATTCATCGATGGATTTTGGTTCAAGATCTTCGGGATCCATCATTATATCAAGCGCTACATTATACACGAAATAGTCGTCAATGGAAGTATCATTTCGGTTCCATCTTTTTCCCGTGATAACATAATTTATTGAGATCTCTTCAATGTCAACATTTTCAGGTACCTGTTCCTCTTCAGGAGTATCGTCTATCACATCACGGGTCTCTTCTGAAGTCTCTTCTGGAGATTTCATTTCCTCTACTTGGGCATCTTGAGTGTTTGCTCCTTTTCTTTTTCGAGGATTTTTATCTTTAGAACCAATTGGTCTACCCCTCTTTAAGCGAGGTTTTGACTCATTTGCCTTGACGATTTGTCCTTCAGGGACTTGTATTTTTGCAAGAGCATTTACAGCTGGAATATGTGACTTTGTTACTCTATTGATGTCGGTGAATGCATCAGGTAGCTGATTTGCTATACCTTGTAGATGAATTATTTTTTGTACTTCTAAGTCACACTGACTTGTACGAGGATCAAAATTATTCAATAAAGATGCATTCCATGAAATTTCTCTTTCCAGCTGTTTATTTTCTCCCCCTGATTTTGGGAATATTTTATCTTCACCCCCTAATTTTGGGAAAATATTTTCATCAAAATGACAGTCTGCAAACCTTGCAGTGAATAGATCGCCTGTCATTGGTTCTAGATATTTAATTATTGAGGGTGATATGTGTGACGCCCCCAAATCTGAGGTCAAGATTCAGGTCGTCACATCATCATCCAACCATATCATACCTGTATTAGCTTTACAACTCAACAATACATCCATCCATACCTCAATCTTACACACAATCAAGTTAGAGCCTCAGAAACGATAATCAAAAGTAACACTAAATATTACAATTCATCTGTACAATCCAGAGTCTTACGCAATTCCACTTATACAACTACACTTGAAGACAAATCTTACTATTACAGTTGAAAGAAAACCTATCAGACTACTCTGTAGTATTTATCAGGGACTAAGTCATCTCCGGGTAATTCTTCTACTCCTCTTCTGCTGGTGCGGAGTTAATCGACCAAATTCTTCCCTTTCTGAAAAATTTTTATAAAGCAAAAATGAGCTACATAATGCTCAGCAAGTTCACTATTTTGTAAAATAATAATGTGGTTTATTTCGAAAACATTCCCAACTATATGGGTATATATCTCAGATTTCAAAACATAATTGGACAATGTATGTGCCCGAGTTTGAATAAAACATCTATACTCACTAAGGAGCTTTAGGATAACATATGAACCCCTTATAAGGTTCCCATTTCAATATATCTCATGTTTGAAAATATGTACATATGAGTATATCATTTTCGGCAAAACACTCTACGATTAACATACTGTACAGGGAATACTTCATTGCAAAACCTCTTTCCTTTCATTAGCTTAGAAGGTTTCTCATACAAAAACATTTCATTCTTTGAAACAATTGCAAGAGTGCACTAACACGTGCCAATCTTTATAGAAAATCTTGCAGTTCTAGATACTGCACGATGTCAATATTTTCTCATCAAAAACCACACTATCGACAACTTGGCACTTAGGCCCAAGAAGCAGTGTTTGAGTATTTTTCCAAAGTGGAGGATGGGACTGGAAGAAAACATAAAAACCTGACAAGGATTGACGATGATCAGTCGCCACATCCAAGTCCAATAATCCGCGGGTCTTCTCTACCGGTAGAAGGATAGAAACTACATCCGTAACTATCCCCGGGTGAAAACTACATCCGTAATCACCCTCGATGAAAACTACATCCGTAATCATCCTTCGGCAACACCTGGGCCGGAATAATAATTGATGGACCGCCTGGCTCACGGCCGCTTACACATCCCGGGAATCGTTCGTCAACGATTTCCACACCTGCCAGAGTCCCCTTTTTCTTTTCTTTTCAAAAATCATTTTGATAGAAAATTCGAGTAGTTGAAGTTCGACCTCAGTCGACCGATAATTCTTGAAAAATGTACAAGAAGCAAAACCTGACCGGGGGTTTTCGAAAATGTTTTGAGTTCGAAAGGGTTCGAGTTTGAAAGTATTAAAAAGTGTCTTGGATTAACTTTGTCTTTAAATAATGAACAATAATTAATAAATAATATTTTAAGATTTAATATCAATAATTAATAAAATAATTATTCGATAAAATAAACTTTTAATCCAAGATAGGGTTTCGAGTATTTACGAAAATATGAATATAATACTTGAGTATATGATACTCCCCGAATGACCCCTTCGGGTTTTCGCAATCTAGATACGATATAATAATATACCGCTCCCCGGTCAATAGATATATACGGACCGCTACGACCTCTATTGCTAGAGTCGTTGTCCGAAGAAAACATTTTAATCTAAGTTTAAGGGGTACAAGCATATATGTACTTATACAATCTCAGTTGCATCAATACTTCGATAAACATAGCATTGCATTTGATATAATTGAAAACTACAAACACAACAGTGAAAGTCCTTGTATATGTATAAGTTTTGAAAAGTAAACTTGCCTTGGTTTGGTTGGGGTGGGCGAGCGTGCGGAGTGGAACGATCTATACATAAACAATAACCGCTCGTTAGTACCTTAACAATATCTCTTTATTTACGGGGTTTTAGGGGGTACGAAATTAACTTAACGACTACGTCTTATGACACTCTAGCCCCTCTATAGGTCCATGTCATCATTCGATTACGCTCGTCACTTATTCGACTTAATTTAGTTACCACATTCGAACCATAACCATTACTCCTAGAATTATGCTCCACTAACGACTTTTTCCATTGCGCGAAATTTACTCTAGCGTTTTTATAAAATTCAAAAATTCGTATTTTAATCTAATTCTTTTTGGGTAGCCTTCACCACTGTATTTTCTAGCTTCTCTAATTTTTACATGATCCCACATAAATTTTTAGGGGTTTAAACAAGCCTCACAAGGGGGTCACTTAGTGCAGTCCATAGTCCAGGAACACAATTCACTCCTCCGGCCATAACTTAAAATCTACACATCACCTAGCCATGAACCTTACATTTCCAGAAACTACATTCAATTATCTTTCCAACAATATAAGGTAGGACATCAGGGGACAAAATTTGGGGGTTCAAAACCGTGTCACAATACAGGTCATTGCTCCTGGAAAATCTCAGCATGAACATACCACTTAGATCAGTCATTTTTCACAATTCCACCATACAACCAACACTTAATACACTCAAATCATGGTTCATAACACTCATGGTGATATATATACTATCCATAGTCATAAAAGTCATAATCTTAACATCAAAATTCAAGATCCATGCTATCCAATGCATATATAACCAAGATTAGCTCATAAATACATGGATCCACTACCAATCATAATAAATACTACATAACCAAGAGGGTTTGTGGTTTTATACCTTCTTGAGCTCCTAGTGGTCTTGGGTAAGCTTTTCACAACTCAACAACACCTTAGATGATCTCCTACAACACTTATAATGCAAGATCTAAAGGAAGAACAAACTTGGTTACTATTCATCCAAACTTTAACAATTTATAACTTGGAATTGGATGGATGAAATGGAGTGAAATTGCTAGCATACCTTGTCTAGATGATGTAGATGACCTAGGAATTATGGTGTGAATTATGAGTGATGGGAAAGGGGGAAGAAGAATTTTTTCTTCTTCACTTCAAAGCTTGGCCGAGAGCTTTTGTTGTTCAAGGGGGGAGAGAGTTTGATTTTTTTGTGTTTGTGTGGTTGAATAATTGATTGGGTGATACATATTATTGTATGTATTAGCATGGTGCAAGCCTAGGTATGGCTATAGGTATGGCTCCTTGTACTATTTGTCTCCTCCTTTTTGAAAAGCATGTAACTAAACACTATTCATCTTCCAATGGCTAACTAGCTTGCTTGGTTTCTAACTACTTGGTTGCATGGGCTTGCATGCAATACTACTCCTTGTATTATTATTCTCCCACCAATGCTTATTATCTAATCTTTAATTCGTATCGTATCTTAATTAATCTCTCGTAATAATATTTTGTCGCGTAGAGATTTCCCCTATAATTCCTTAAGTACTAATTGTGTAAATTCCTCTAATGTCCATAATTCCTTGTCATAATCCTTGATAAATCTTTTAACACTCTAATCATTCTCAAATCCCAAGTTTTATAAATCTCACTAACAATAAGACTCTTACCTTCACAATCTCCCTTTTTATCTTACATAGGGAATACAACAACACAGTTTCTCAGACAATCAATTCTATTAATCATAGGGATGACCTGAAAGGTTCCATATTGACATTGCCACAAGATATTAAATAAAATAAAATATTACCAAAAATTAGGGTTCTTACAGCCTCCCCTCCTTAAAAGGATTCCGTCCCGGAATCAGGTTGAAAACAGTTGGGGTGCTTTTCACGCATTGCGCTTTCTAGTTCCCATGTTGATTCTTCGACATTCTGGTTCCTCCACAAGACTCTCACTAGTTTGACAACCTTATTCCTCAGCACCTGTTCTTTTCTATCCATAATTTCTACGGGTTGCTCCACATATGTTAAGTCTGGTTGCAGATCCACTTGATCATGTTCTATCACATGTCGGAAGTCGGTATGATAGGGTCGTAGCATGGACACATGGAACACATTGTGTACTTGATGTAAGCTCGGAGGTAAAGCCAATTCATAGGCTAACTTTCCAACTCGTTTCAAGATCTCAAAAGGTCCAATAAATCTCGGGCTTAGTTTCCCTTTCTTACCAAATCTCATCAATCCCTTCCACGGTGACACTTTTAACATCACAAACTCTCCTACCTCATATTCCTTATCCTTGCGGGACTGGTCCGCGTACTTCTTCTGTCTGTCTTGGGCCGCTACCAACCGACCTCTTATGAGTTCGATAGTTTTTCTTGTCCGTTGGACCAGTTCAGGCCCTAAAATCTTCCGCTCTCCAACTTCTTCCCAACACAAGGGAGACCGACATCTTCGTCCGTACAAAGCTTCATATGAGGGCATTCCTATACTTGCATGGTAACTGTTGTTGTAGGAAAATTTGATCAACGGCAAGTGGTCATCCCAACTTCCCTTAAAATCGATGGCACATAATCTCAACATGTCCTCTATGGTCTGGATGGTTCTCTCGCTCTGTCCGTCTGATTGGGGGTGGTATGCAGTACTCATGTCTAACTTGGTCCCCACACGATCCTGAAAACTCTTCCAGAACCTGGAGTTGAACCTTGGGTCTCTACCAGATACAATGCTCACAAGAACCCCATGCCTTACCACGATCTCCTTAGATATCTCATGAAATTTGACCATTCGAAATGACGGGTTTCGTAAAAAACAAACTAATGACTTTTACATACACTCGTCTGCACCGTAGAGAAGTAATATCAATTCGAAATCTTTATTTAATAATTCGTACATATCGTGATTGCAAAAATTTCTCATCCACCCATAAAATTACTATCCATCCAGGTTTCGAATATTCACGAAAATTAGGGTTATTGCAGTCTCCTCTCCTAAAAGGATTCTATCTCAAGAACCTGAGGAAGATAGTTGTGGATACAATTCCAACTTTACCCTTTCCAACTCTCAAGTTGACACTTCAACCCTTTTGTTCTCTCACCTTGGTCTCACCAACGCTTTAATGTTGTTCCTCAACGCATACTCTCCTCGACCTGTATTTCTTATCGGTTGTTCTATGATTGAAAATTTCCATCCCACTACTTACACGTTCCTCTTCTACCTTGTTCATAGTATCCGTGTTGAGTTCTTGTATCGTTGGCCCGTGAATACTTTGTGGTCGTGTTTTGTAATCCGAGACAACGTCAATACGCACGGTATTCCTCATATTCCTTCGCTTGATTAGCAGGCATGTGTTGCCTCCCATCAACCGTTACCACTTGTTATGGATACTGTATAGTCTTCGGTATACGTCGAACCAGTTCAGCTACTATGTCCCTCGTTCATTGACTTCTTCGTAACGCAAGAGAAGCGAAACTTCTTCTTTCGCAGTGCGCTCTACAGGAGACGTCCTTACGTTCGCATGACGATGATCGTGATAACAACATTCATTTCATGGATAAGTTTTTATTCTCGACTGCCCCGTGAAACCTAAGGCACGACACTAAATATAAATTCGATCGTTTGGACAATTCTTCTTCCCTGTCCGTCAGCCACAGATCAAATTTGTACCTACGCTTAATCTCTTGTTAAATATACATGAAAGCGCCTCCAGCCTTCGAGATTTAACCTTAAGTCTCGATCTGACGCAATCGCTGCAGAAGTTTTACATTGCACCACCATCTCTTCCATTTATATGAATCGAAAATCTTCTAAACGGAAAGTCTCTCGTAGGTAAATCACTTAGCCCATCAATTATAAATCAACTAGGGCCATCTCTTGGCTCGGTTTTCGGCGACCTACTTATGAAATTCATTATAATTCTGTCCACGTTCAAGATTTTCTACAGGCGGAATTAATCCAGTAGATCTCTATCCTTCTGCTTTTGACATGGCGCGTTTGTACTTAATAGTTTGCTAATATCATTCTTCATATTCGTTTGCCAAACATTCTCTTAATTCTCTATACATCTTTGTCCTTTCCCATAATTTAGTCATTTTCCTCTAACATTATTCTTTATGGTATATACTCTATTTTCTTGGTCAATACTGACTGAATTCCAATTTCGAATAATACCTTCTATAGGTATCGGCCACCACACTGGCCTTCCCTAGGTAATAACAAATTTCTCCATTATACTTCCTGCTCCCTTTCGTCACCTTCTCTTTCTTATATTTAATTCTACTATGAAGATATACTGATGGCACTTGTGGAGAAATTTTCACACTTTTCTCATAAGGTTAACGTCTCAGTTCTATGCGTGAACGCCACCATGACTAATCCCAGACTCACGGTTAGTATATCCTATCCCGTAACCTTTATGTTGTTTAGAAGTATAAGCTATCATCCCCTTTCTACTGCATCAGCACACCTCTTAAACTCTTGAAAGATGCATCATCGTGACTCTCAAAGTCCTCTTTTTATCATCAAGTATGGCTAACAACGAGGTTGTTGCTAATATCTCATTTCATCCCAAAACTTTGTTCATTAATCCATAAAGGCTTCTGACTCATTAGTCCATTCAAACTATACTACCACAATTTTATAACGCTTATATTAGTGTGAAATGCCAACTTTGACACAGTATAGAGGTCGATCTTGAGTTGGTGAAACCTTCTCTTCAACCTTATCTTTGAAAAATAATACGCACTTTAACTAGCCAACAATTCCTCCATTTCCGATAAGGGTTTCAGTTCTCGATGGTATAGGTAAGATGTCATGCGCTCGTCCTCTTCCTCAACTGGTGCCAATCAGCCTGAGGCCTGTAAGCTATTGCGATTCCCACTAAACTTGATTAGGTGGTAATCTCGAAGGATCACTGGCATATATCCATTCGCTATTAGGGGCTTGTTAAACTATATGTCTCTCTATGGGCATCAATCCCTTTAAGCTAAGTAAAGCTTCACATTCTTGCCACGACATCTCTTCCTTTCTTGTCCCTCTCACTTCCATGTTAGTTTTCCTCTAAGGATATGTCTTACATCTCAATCGATTTGCATTTCTTGGATCAGGAAAAGGCTTGGTAACTCCAGAATTCATTAATATAACCTCCTGACGATGGTTGGTAGGAACGTACTCCCAACCACCTCATCATTTCCTATAACTTTCCTCACACTAATATTAAAGGTCTTGTGTTATGCCCCGACATGTTATTCCTACTTTAAATAATTACTCGGCATCACGCTCTGGCTGCACAATTACAACTTTTGGAACGGTTCACAATTGTACCTCCCGTTCCTCTTAGAGTAATGAATTTTGAAAGGAATGGTTTCAAAATAACAAGGTCCAATAGACAATTTCAATAAGAATTCCACATTGGATGTTCCAAGAATGTTGATGGTTCCAAATACTAGGAGTCTCAATTTTCGGAGATGTAAGGATGGACAGAAAGAATACAACAAGGTTTATTCCTTCATGTCCTGAAAATTTTGTAATGTGATATCATAGAGAATGTTGCACGAGGGCAATGATTGTTGGATACAAAAGTCATAAAGACAGTCTTTATACAATTCTTACATCTGGTGAATACTTTTCCTCCTGAATAATAAGAGGAAATCTAAAGTCGCATAGATGAAGGTCAGCCAATAGAATGCAATTCTACTCCATGACAATTAAAGAATGAAGTATTTTATCCTTCAAGTAATCGGTGGTTTCAAATGAATTCTCATTGTGTGAATGAAAGAATAAAATATTCAAGTGATATAAGGTCCGGTACGAAGATGGGTAGAATTCGAGTTGAGTGGGCGACCTCATTAGGTCTCAATCCAGTTATTCGTCAAAACTCTCATCATCATACTTTACCACATGCAAAATGCATTGCGGAATTGCTGAATGAATTAAATTGGGAGTTGGACCAGTGAAACAATAACTAGTCCTTTTCAAGAAACGCTAGCAACTAGCTAGACAAAATTTGCTAGTTCGCCTGTTTGAGACATCACCACTAGCTAGGACAATTAGCTAGGTGTTCTCCACAACATTACAATTTTGAGTAGTTAGAACAATCAACTAGTCATTCATATTGACATAACGACTAGCCAGTTTCAATTGGATAGAACGGAATTTCAACATCGTAGCCATTGAAGAAAATTTAGGCTACTCGGACAACGAATGGAAATAAGAAGTTATTAAGTTTGAAAAAGAAAACTATAAAATCTGAAGAGAATGTTCTAGGTATCGGAACAATCGATAATCTCTCATCAAATATTACTTATCAGTGAAACGGTCCACCCAAGGGTGCCTCCGTACACATGCTTTATCAGATCCGACAATAGAATTAAATTCGAAATACCAATATCAGAATGATATCCTTACTATGATTTCAATGTAAGACGCACAATCTCATTTTGAATAGAAGAAAGGATTCATGAGGAATATCTGGATGTTAGATCATCCCTGTTCTCAACAAGTTGATAAATATTTATGCGCTCGACTGAAGAATGCAAGTATGAAAGAAGTAGTCAAATATCAATATTCGTTTAGGAATATTCATTGATTAATTAAGGAAACAATTGTTGAACATTCCTTGGATAATTGAAAGGAAGTGTAAATAGTCCTGAGTAGAACGAAATAATTATAAACTTCAAATAGAATATTCGGGGATCAAATAAGATACTTTGGATGAGTCCCGGTTTAGAGAAAGTATATCACTGGTGGTTATTCCACAAGTTTGAAGTAGAAAGCTAGAAGGATTACCTGATATAAACTAATCGAGGTAACATGGTTAATGAAAAGTTTAAAATGAAGTAGTGCACCAGCCGGTAGTTACCAAAATAAGTTAATCATTCGTGCATCTCATTATCGCCCCTATGAGGGTAACTCCATCTCTTCGTCTTCGTAATACAAGACACCAACTAGTGTGTCTCTCAATCATCATCTTAAGGTCATTTATCGAGTTGGGGTTTCACAAATATATCTGTCATTTCCGTGCTTTATCTTGAAGACCAAACTTCACATCATTTCGGGGACACCTGCTAAGTCCATAGGGTCCTACTTCATGCCTTCCGACATGAATCATAAGTGGCCAGTTCCCCCTGGGAACAGATCAAAGAGATCTCTCAGGGATCTCAGTGCAGTCCATAGGTTCAGTGGCGGGTGTGTGTATGTGAACATATACCAAAAATATTGAGGTCTACAATACATATATGCGTAGTCCCTGATAACATCTCTATCGAAGGATCCCACTCTAGGCCAACTAGTCTTTCCTTTTGGTAGACTCTGAGATCACTGTATCGTTCGCTGCAACCATATTCAACTTCACTTGAGTCCCTTTATTAATTCTACTTGTTTGTTCTCTAAGTTGAACTACCATGCTCTAGCGTCCGAATCATGTGTGGAATTAGCTAGCACGCTCGTCTTATGATAACATTCTCGTATAACACATGTAAAATTCACCATCAAGGGTAATGAAATCCACAACGGCATAGTAACCACCTTTCAGGTAAACCCGTTACTTATCGAAAATCGGATCTTATAACCAAAGTAAAAGACTTTCATTATTCCAAGTACTAAGTACCCTTAATTATGTAGGGAAGCCTAAACGTCTTGATTCTTAAAATGCCGCCTCCTAAACTGTGGAGGACTATGGGCCACAAAATTTATGCCAGCCTAGTCATCCGATCATATTGGCAATATCGCCTCTACCTCAGCTGCTCTCGAGATTTCGCTCTGCTTCCTATACCATTACCTATGATAGGTCATGTACGACTCTCAAATCTCTATTCATCATTCTGAAGGTCTCTAAGGATTCTATCGACCCTAGTATAATACCTCCAGTAAACACTCCAGTCCATTCTACTCACCGGTACCTCTTCCGGTAGTCCAATAATAAGTTTACTACGATCTCTTATGTCATTCTCCTACTTAGACTTAACTCTCCACACTCTCGTTTCTGAGTACTGTAACTTATTTCTCTGATACCATTTCTGTGACGCCCCCAAATCTGAGGTCAAGATTCAGGTCGTCACATCATCATCCAACCATATCATACCTGTATTAGCTTTACAACTCAACAATACATCCATCCATACCTCAATCTTACACACAATCAAGTTAGAGCCTCAGAAACGATAATCAAAAGTAACACTAAATATTACAATTCATCTGTACAATCCAGAGTCTTACGCAATTCCACTTATACAACTACACTTGAAGACAAATCTTACTATTACAGTTGAAAACCTATCAGACTACTCTGTAGTATTTATCAGGGACTAAGTCATCTCCGGGTAATTCTTCTACTCCTCTTCTGCTGGTGCGGAGTTAATCGACCAAATTCTTCCCTTTCTGAAAAGTTTTTATAAAGCAAAAATGAGCTACATAATGCTCAGCAAGTTCACTATTTTGTAAAATAATAATGTGGTTTATTTCGAAAACATTCCCAACTATATGGGTATATATCTCAGATTTCAAAACATAATTGGACAATGTATGTGCCCGAGTTTGAATAAAACATCTATACTCACTAAGGAGCTTTAGGATAACATATGAACCCCTTATAAGGTTCCCATTTCAATATATCTCATGTTTGAAAATATGTACATATGAGTATATCATTTTCGGCAAAACACTCTACGATTAACATACTATACAGGGAATACTTCATTGCAAAACCTTTTTCCTTCCATTAGCTTAGAAGGTTTCTCATACAAAAACATTTCATTCTTTGAAACAATTGCAAGAGTGCACTAATACGTGCCAATCTTTATAGAAAATCTTGCAGTTCTAGATACTGCACGATGTCAATATTTTCTCATCAAAAACCACACTATCGACAACTTGGCACTTAGGCCCAAGAAGCAGTGTTTGAGTATTTTTCCAAAGTGGAGGATGGGACTGGAAGAAAACATAAAAACCTGACAAGGATTGACGATGATCAGTCGCCACATCCAAGTCCAATAATCCGCGGGTCTTCTCTACCGGTAGAAGGATAGAAACTACATCCGTAACTATCCCCGGGTGAAAACTACATCCGTAATCACCCTCGATGAAAACTACATCCGTAATCATCCTTCGGCAACACCTGGGCCGGAATAATAATTGATGGACCGCCTGGCTCACGGCCGCTTACACATCCCGGGAATCGTTCGTCAACGATTCCCACACCTGCCAGAGTCCCCTTTTTCTTTTCTTTTCAAAAATCATTTTGATAGAAAATTCGAGTAGTTGAAGTTCGACCTCAGTCGACCGATAATTCTTGAAAAATGTACAAGAAGCAAACCCTGACCGGGGGTTTTCGAAAATGTTTTGAGTTCGAAAGAGTTCGAGTTTGAAAGTATTAAAAAGTGTCTTGGATTAACTTTGTCTTTAAATAATGAACAATAATTAATAAATAATATTTTAAGATTTAATATCAATAATTAATAAAATAATTATTCGATAAAATAAACTTTTAATCCAAGATAGGGTTTCGAGTATTTACGAAAATATGAATATAATACTTGAGTATATGATACTCCCCGAATGACCCCTTCGGGTTTTCGCAATCTAGATACGATATAATAATATACCGCTCCCCGGTCAATAGATATATACGGACCGCTACGACCTCTATTGCTAGAGTCGTTGTCCGAAGAAAACATTTTAATCTAAGTTTAAGGGGTACAAGCATATATGTACTTATACAATCTCAGTTGCATCAATACTTCGATAAACATAGCATTGCATTTGATATAATTGAAAACTACAAACACAACAGTGAAAGTCCTTGTATATGTATAAGTTTTGAAAAGTAAACTTGCCTTGGTTTGGTTGGGGTGGGCGAGCGTGCGGAGTGGAACGATCTATACATAAACAATAACCGCTCGTTAGTACCTTAACAATATCTCTTTATTTACGGGGTTTTAGGGGGTACGAAATTAACTTAACGACTACGTCTTATGACACTCTAGCCCCTCTATAGGTCCATGTCATCACTCGATTACGCTCGTCACTTATTCGACTTAATTTAGTTACCACATTCGAACCATAACCATTACTCCTAGAATTATGCTCCACTAACGACTTTTTCCATTGCGCGAAATTTACTCTAGCGTTTTTATAAAATTCAAAAATTCGTATTTTAATCTAATTCTTTTTGGGTAGCCTTCACCACTGTATTTTCTAGCTTCTCTAATTTTTACATGATCCCACATAAATTTTTAGGGGTTTAAACAAGCCTCACAAGGGGGTCACTTAGTGCAGTCCATAGTCCAGGAACACAATTCACTCCTCCGGCCATAACTTAAAATCTACACATCACCTAGCCATGAACCTTACATTTCCAGAAACTACATTCAATTATCTTTCCAACAATATAAGGTAGGACATCAGGGGACAAAATTTGGGGGTTCAATACCGTATCACAATACAGGTCATTGCTCCTGGAAAATCTCAGCATGAACATACCACTTAGATCAGTCATTTTTCACAATTCCACCATACAACCAACACTTAATACACTCAAATCATGGTTCATAACACTCATGGTGATATATATACTATCCATAGTCATAAAAGTCATAATCTTAACATCAAAATTCAAGATCCATGCTATCCAATGCATATATAACCAAGATTAGCTCATAAATACATGGATCCACTACCAATCATAATAAATACTACATAACCAAGAGGGTTTGTGGATTTATACCTTCTTGAGCTCCTAGTGGCCTTGGGTAAGCTTTTAACAACTCAACAACACCTTAGATGATCTCCTACAACACTTATAATGCAAGATCTAAAGGAAGAACAAACTTGGTTACTATTCATCCAAACTTTAACAATTTATAACTTGGAATTGGATGGATGAAATGGAGTGAAATTGCTAGCATACCTTGTCTAGATGATGTAGATGACCTAGGAATTATGGTGTGAATTATGAGTGATGGGAAAGGGGGAAGAAGAATTTTTTCTTCTTCACTTCAAAGCTTGGCCGAGAGCTTTTGTTGTTCAAGGGGGGAGAGAGTTTGATTTTTTTGTGTTTGTGTGGTTGAATAATTGATTGGGTGATACATATTATTGTATGTATTAGCATGGTGCAAGCCTAGGTATGGCTATAGGTATGGCTCCTTGTACTATTTGTCTCCTCCTTTTTGAAAAGCATGTAACTAAACACTATTCATCTTCCAATGGCTAACTAGCTTGCTTGGTTTCTAACTACTTGGTTGCATGGGCTTGCATGCAATACTACTCCTTGTATTATTATTCTCCCACCAATGCTTATTATCTAATCTTTAATTCGTATCGTATCTTAATTAATCTCTCGTAATAATATTTTGTCGCGTAGAGATTTCCCCTATAATTCCTTAAGTACTAATTGTGTAAATTCCTCTAATGTCCATAATTCCTTGTCATAATCCTTGATAAATCTTTTAACACTCTAATCATTCTCAAATCCCAAGTTTTATAAATCTCACTAACAATAAGACTCTTGCCTTCACAATCTCCCTTTTTATCTTACATAGGGAATACAACAACACAGTTTCTCAGACAATCAATTCTATTAATCACAGGGATGACCTGAAAGGTTCCATATTGACATTGCCACAAGATATTAAATAAAATAAAATATTACCAAAAATTAGGGTTCTTACAATATGGGCTAAAAATAAGCCCTAAAGACACATTTAATGTGGCATTAATTAAACCTAGAATGGTCCAAACGTGGGGCCCACCAGATGGGCCCAAACCCTAATTATAATATTAATTTCGTAATTAATATTAAGGGTAGTAAAACAGCTCAGCAAAAATAAGAGTCAAATAAGAATATGATTCTTGCCTGACTTAGCCTTCAAGATACATATCTCAACATGGAAACTGATTCATACATGGAAGGAGACTAGAACCTTCTTCTAGTCGGTGACTTGCTCACTAAGTCACCTAACCCTACTACGATTTTAGGGCTTCTCAGCCTATATAAAGGGTCTAACCCCTCATCTCAGAACTACGTTTTCTTGGCTTGATTCTCTAATACAGAGATACGTAGGCATTCTGTGAGGACCGTTTAGTCTCGAACGCAGAAGCAGCCAT
Source organism: Kitagawia praeruptora (assembly GCA_037693485.1). Lineage (NCBI taxonomy): Eukaryota > Viridiplantae > Streptophyta > Magnoliopsida > Apiales > Apiaceae > Kitagawia > Kitagawia praeruptora. The sequence goes on along the minus strand of CM075345.1, from coordinate 41,382,151 downwards.
TAAAGCACGAAGCTCCCGAACCCTAGCCATCATAATTATAACCTAGTTTTTATTCCACAACATTTGGCACCGTCTGTGGGAAGAAAACATCAACCATGGTTAACACACGAAGGACACCAGTAATTACAGAGCCAATCGCAACCGAGGCTCTACCTCTCAGCTCTGCTCCGCCCCTCACTGAACAAGTACCTCCAACATCCGGGACTATCGTTCCTTATCAAGTTTCTCAACCCCTAGGGACGACTTCCCATGTTGAGAGTACGCTACCTCCAATCGTCCACACAAATCCAGGGACTAACCCCCTCCAGGTGGGGATTTCTTCCTTGATTGTAGATCCTAACAACCCTCCACGAAGGGTTCAGATCCACACTACGGATCTCCCCATAAGCACCAATCCGATATATGGGCTGCCTAACTACCCTCCTACCCAAGGAGCTGGATCAAGTGGTCATGCCCTGTATATTCGAGATCGAGATTATCACGATTTTTCTGGTCCTTATACGGATGAGTCATCTTCTGACGATGATTACGAACGTGATGAAGCTCCAAGGAGGCGACGTGCAAGTAAAGAACCTCGAGGAAGAACTCAAACTACTCACGATGGACTCCCTTCAACAACTACTGAGAGGATTAAGGCTTATGAAGCTGAGATCTTAAGATTAAAGGAAGACATGGCCAGAGAACAAGCCAGATCAAATCAGACTCTACCCCCTCCAACATCAGGTCCGATTTCCTTTATAGATCTGGAGAGGCCTTCAAGAAGGTAAAGAAGGGCTACCACCCCAACTAGAAGAATAACGAGGGTGGAAACCCCCAAGAGCAACCCCAAGGATCTGATGCCACTTGGGGATCCTGATGATCCCACACCCCCGTTTACTGAGGAGGTGATGAATGCTCGCATCTCAAAGAAGTTTAAGATGCCAACAATTAAAGCTTATGATGGAATGGGTGATCCTGCAAACCACGTTAGAACATTCTCAAACGCTCTGCTGTTGCAGCCTGCAAGTGACGCTTTGAAGTGTAGGGCATTCCCTCAAACTCTATCAGGTATGGCTCAAAGATGGTATAGTCGGCTTCCTGCAAACTCGATTGGTTCCTTTAAGGAGTTAAGCGCTGCTTTCATTAGTCAGTTTATCAGCGGAAGAACGCATGAGAAAAGTTCTGCATCTCTTATGTATGTGGTACAAGGGAAGAACGAAAGTCTGAGAGACTATCTTAAGAGGTTCACCAAGGAGACTCTGAACATCACTGATCTGGATAATAAGGTTGCAATGGTAGCCTTGGAACATGGTACCACCGACCTATACTTTAAGAGATCATTGGCAAAGCATCCCCCTGAGAATATGGCTGATCTCCAGCGAAGGGCTGATAAGTACATCAAGGCCGAGGATAGCACGAAGAAGGAAGTCACGTTAGGCAATGGTCGGGGGAACAATGATACAAAAAAGCACAAACAAGAGCAGGAGTACGATGCTAGGGACAAGTATCCCCGAACTAGCAAAGACTCTGATTCGACGCCAAAAAAGAGTTTGGGACCAAGGTTCTCTGACTATGCAAGGTTAAATGCTCCTAGAAGTCAAATCTTGTTGGAGATCGAGAAGGATAAGGACTTCCGATGGCCGAAGCCACTTAGGGGAGACCCCGCAAAGAGGAACAAGGATCAATATTGTCGGTTCCACCGAGATGTGGGGCATGATACAGATGATTGTAGGCAGTTAAAGGACGAGATCGAATTTCTGATCCGCAAAGGAAAATTGAGTAACTTCACCAAGGGTGAAGATCGTGGAACCCAAAGAAGGGACTACGAAAGGAGAAACAATGATAGAAGGGATAATGATCGTGACCGTAACACACAGCCCCGAGAGCCAGTTATCAACATGATCTGGGGAGGCCCGACAGCGGCTGGTACAACTCGAAACTCTCGAAAGGCATACGCCAGGGAGGTGATGCACATCGTTGGAGAGGCCCCGAAGCGTGCTAGAACTGAAATCGTAATTGGTTTTGATGATTCTGATCTTGAAGGGGTGAAATTCCCCCATGATGACCCGTTAGTTATAACCCCTGTGATTGGGAACTCGGAGGTAAACCGAGTCATGATAGACAATGGAGCTTCTGTTGACATTCTGTTTCATGATGCTTTTGTGAAGATGGGATATACCGATTCTCAGCTGACCCCAACTAACATGCCCATCTATGGATTCAATGGAGTTGAGTCCAAGGTAGAGGGTACTATCCAGTTACCCATGACAATCGAGCAGGAACCTAAAGAAGCTACTCAAATGTTGAATTTTCTGGTAATTAAGGCAGCTTCGACTTATAACGCAATCCTGGGAAGGACTGGACTTCATGCGTTCAAGGCTGTTGCCTCAACATATCACATGAAGATTAAGTTTCCAACCCGAAATGGAGTCGGAGAACAAAAAGGCGACCAGAAGATGGCAAGAAGTTGTTATGTATCCGCCCTAAGAGCTGATGAAGTCGGGGGGCAGGTACTCCCGATTGAAGACATGGATATCCGTAGTGATGATGAATACCGAGGGAAGCCAGCAGAGGATTTAATACCCGTTCCTCTGGAGCTAGGCGACCCAGAAAAGGTTACATACATATGAGCATCTCTAAAGGAACCCCTGAAGGGCGAATTGACAGCATTCTTGCAAGAGAATAGCGATGTGTTTGCTTGGACAGCAGCGGACATGCCAGGGATTGACCCCCAACTTATAACTCACAGATTGAATGTAACACTCCCAGATCCGGGGTCAGGGATCTGGTCGTTACGGTCTCAATATCCATCCACAAAACCAACATAATCTAAATTACAACCTTGTGACCCAAAACAACAACATAAAACACACCCGTTATAGTCCCAGAGATGAAATCAGAGTAACCAACAATATTATTAATCACAAGTTTGAGTTCTTACAACCCAAAGAATTACAATTAACCATTACAAACTCTTTGCCATCCATTTGTATATGCCATATAATAAATACACTTGATACTCAAATGCTAACAACTAGCCTACCAGTAGCTGCCTCTTCAGCAATGGTAGCTATGACCTCAGCGATCATTCCTCTGACGGCTGTCACCTGCTTACGATGAGTGCGCCTTGCGCGGCCATCTGATCTAGCTGTTGTTGTGATATAAATAAATAAAGCAAGGGTGAGCAATAGCCCACCTAAAAGAATATAACTGAACAGTAATAATATATAACAGTTCAAAACATCTTTGATACCATATGCCATGCATTAACGACCGTATTACCAATATAAGGTATGAGATGTAGTTACAAGGTAACTTAAAATATAATTGATCTGAAGAAATATCTGCTATGGCAAAGATAAGCAAGATATTATCAAATTTTCATGATAGAGGAATTTGCTGGAAGAATATTGCAATTCCAGTTCAAGTACTTTTCAAACCTGCCAACAATGATAATGTTGCAGAAAATTTCCCAATTTGGAAGATGAACTAATACGGGAGCTTTGCCGCGCCAGGAGCCACAACATTTACGATGATCAGTCGCATGTCATGCTCCCCATCATTTGTTCTCTACATGTAGAAGGAAGCACCGACGGATCGCCCGCCCTCTGGAACCCCCCGGCCAACGGTTGGGCCATTAATTGCTGGACCGGCGCCACTCGGCCACTTACGCGTCTCCTAGTTCGAATAACATCCATAACTCTGAAACATAAAGTTCGTCCCCCTTTCCCCAAGTATAGTACTTGTTGATAGGACTCCACAAAGTAGTCGTATCTAATTGGAAAGGAAAATTTCACCAATATTTCCCAAGCTGATGCTTGTTAATGGATATAAACTTGTTCCATCAATCTTACCCCTCGAGCGTTGAGGAGGTAACCAAACAGACTCATATCGATGTTTGAAAGAATCAAGATGTGAGTGACAAGATAGTTTAGCAAGTATAGGACCGGGCAGTCCAATAAATAACATCTCTCAAGTGAGGTCCCCTTACATACGTTTGGAAGTAGAGCGAGTATTTAAATCTTCTTTAAGATAGATTTAAATGAAAATAGAGTTTTGGGAACCTCCCCTTGATAAAAATAGTCATAAAATACTCCAAAATATTTTTACACCATATCTGAAGGTGACAGATAATCTTTGAATAATATGAATCATTATAAAAGAACTTAAAAGAATTTAAATAAATATTCCAAGAATATTTATTAACCCAATATTAATTAAGGAATATGAATAAATCATAATATTTCTCGTAAGTAATCCTCGAATGAATATTTAGAATTATTTACTAAATAACTATCTTCTTTAAATGAATATTCAAAATAATATTCATTAATTAAATAAACTCAATTAAATGTTTAAAATAATGTTCACTAAATAAATCCAATCTTAAATGGATATTTGAAAATAATAATGTTTATTGATGAAATAAACATCCCTTGGATATTTGATATAATATTCATTGAATCAATAATGAATATTCAACTTAAGAATGCTACTTATTGATGAAATAATTGTCGACTGAATATTTGAGACAATATTCATTAAATAAATAATGAATATTCAATCTTAATAATATTTATCAAAGAAATGATTATCGAATGAATATTCGAAATTTTGTTCAATAATTGTATCGACTTTAAATGAATGTCGAAGATAGTATTTATCATCTCAAGGGAATATTTAAAATAATATTTATCGATGAACTGGAGTTCGAATCAAAGTTCAACTAATATTTATAAAATAAATAGAGATCGAATGAATATTTGAAATAATATTCATTTAAATAAATAAGGCTCGAATGAATATTAAAATAATATTCATTAAATAAATAAACTCGAATGAATATTCAAAATAATATTTATCGAAGAAATAAGAATGAATATTCTCTAAGTATCTGATGAATATTCGAATATTCTCTAACTTAACTGAGGGTTCGAAATAATATTCGAATATTAAATCGACTTTAGATGAATATTAAAGATAATGTTCATCGAATAATTAAATATCTGACGAATAACCCGAATAATATTTATCAAATAATCTTAAAGGAATATCTCAATAATATTCGTCAGATAATAAATGGGAAATATTTACTTAATTATTTTCCTCTGAAAATAAGGTCAATATATCAAGAAATAACGACTCCCGGTCTATAATCAAGGAATGAGGTTCAGATGCCCTTCGTTTAAGGGTCTTAGAAATTTCCGGCTTATAACTGATATAATAACTATCTAGCTCATAAGCCAACAATAATTCAGGGAACAAGTATATCAATATGACTTTGAAAGTAGGCATGCATGCTATGGCATATGTATAACAGAAAGCATATATATATATATATATATATATATATATATATATATATATATATATATATATATATATATATATATATATATATATATATATATATATATATATATATTCACAACAACAGTCTTTTAAAAAAAAGATTTGAAACTTGCCTGGAAATCGAGTGTGGGTAGGGGTAGTGGTAGCGTGTCCCGGTCAGCCTGGTGATCTATAAAGAGCCAAGGCATTCGGGATTAATCACTTAACACTTTACAAGGTTAAATTTAAACTTCACTTGAGTCGAAACACGTTGCTCGAATTATTTCGTTATACACCTCTTAGTGTAACTCTTTTTATCACCGATGCGGTTCGCCATACGTTCGCTATTATAACCCGTCATTGCACCCACACTTAACTCATAATTAGGCCATGTAAGTCTTAAGATCGATTAATTACGAATCGATATTGTACTACGAATTTTATCGCTCGTTTTCTAAGTTATTAACCAAAGTTATAATCAAGCATGCTTCTAGGGGTTCGTTCGCGTTTAACCTTGATTCGAACATTTTTATAAAATTGGAAAACGATCTATTCGACATGTGGTTTTCTCCCACACCTTCCTTTTTACCTCTAATATTTAATTATCAATATTCACCACTGCATTACTCGAGTTAAGGGGGTTTAAATACAGTTACGAACTTTCATTTACGGTTTCGAACCACTTTTATTAAATCGGCCATATCTCCTAAACCGTATATCCGTTTCATACGAACTTTATATCAAAACGAAGCTTATAACATAATCTAGCTTATCATGGCAAAATCCGAGACTGGACAGTGTGTATATGCTACTACTATGCACGGATTTCAAGGGTTAACGAATTTTCGGCATTACGACGGCTATGTTTACACGTTTTCCAAAATTCAAACCATCCAATGATCATGGTTTACACTCCAAACAACACATACATGTTATTTATCCATGAACTAAGACCAATCAATGTCTTTCCGTTCATCTAAACTAATTTAACATTTAACAAAGCCCAATCATAATCTCAAGGTCCTAAACATGCATATAACCACTAAAACTTCATAAAAACTCAAGATTAATCCAAAGGTTTCAAGTGTTATACCTTGGTTTAAAGCTTGGTAATGCTATTATACTCTTAAAACTCTTATGCCTTGCTTATACTATCCTTTGGAAGCCATAAATCAAAGATCAAAAGCAAAACAAACATGTTAGTTACTATTCATCATCACTTTCATAAATCTTTTGAAAATGTAAACCTTGAAGGATGATGCTAAGGTTTTGGATTTACCTTCTACAAGTCTCAAGCTTCATTTTAAGCTATAGGTTGAAGTGAATGGATGGTGGCAAGTCTCCCCCCCTTTTTCTTGTTTTAGGCCGAGAGCTTTTAAAGCTTGGTGGTGGTGGTTTTGTTTTTGTGTTTTGCTTGGTTATGACTTAATACATGTATTATTATGTATATAACTTGGATGCATCTCCTTTAATGTGTTGTCAACCATCTATTGGTGCCACTTGTTGATATATTACTTGTCCAAGTGTTGGCTTTACATTAAACAAGTCCATTTTTGGTTAAATGCTAAAGAATCATCCTAGTTGTAGTTGACTTACAAGTATGCCACTTAGGTTCTTCTTTTTCCACCAATTGCACATGTATGCATCCTAATTCACTACTTGTTCTTTTATCCGGGTATTTCTCAATTTGATTGATCGTTCGAGGGAATAACTCATTCGTTTCTAGTTAGGATTTTACCGGAAACCTTCTTAATAATTATAATATCATTCCCCATCTTTCTTAATACTTCTCGAATTTAAATTCCTTAAATCCCTTTAATAAATACTTAAGTCTAGCAGTGTCCAGGGAATCTCGGAGAAAAATAAAAGTGCTGCTTTTCAGAATCCGATGTCGTTTACATACACTTATTTCGCCCCTGGATCATGAATACGAACTCAGAATTCCATTCTGAATACTTCTATATAGCGTCGTCTAATAATATTCTTATTTCTACCAAAACACTATTCATTCTTTATTACATCCTTATTCCTTATATTTATAATAATGTCCTTGTTCTCTTTCGGGCATTCCTTAACCCTTTTACGGAATCGCTGGACTAACAGCAGATATTGATTTGGATGACACAAGAATATCTCCTTCCTCTTTGGAGTGCCATAACTTATTTCTTAGGAGATAGATTATTCTAATCTAGGTTGTCAACCCATTGCATTCTTCATGACATATAATCATTTAAATCTATACCCATTCACATTTATTGTTAATACCTTGTAGTCGGAGTCACTGTTCATTCTTTCATCAATATATAAAAAGTTTTAATTCTACCGAAAATTCGGGGTTCTTACATTGAATGTCGATCCTGCACGAAAGAAGATAAAGCAGAAAAAGAGAAATTTTGCTCCTGAAAGGCAAGAGGCCATTAAGCAAGAAGTTGACAAGCTTTTGGAAGCTGGATTTATTGAGGAGATTCAGTTCCCTGAATGGTTGGCTAATCCCGTCATGGTCAAAAAAGCGAATGGAAAGTGGAGAATGTGTATCGACTTCACAGATTTAAATGATGCATGCCCAAAGGATTGACACCCTAATAGATGCCACAGCTGGACACGAGATGTTGAGTTTCATGGATGGTTTCAGTGGTTACAATCAAATTAAGATGCACAAGGATGACATCCCAAAGGTATCTTTTATTACTGATTTTGGTGTTTTCTGTTATCTTGTTATGGCTTTTGGTCTCAAGAATGCAGGAGCTACTTATCAACGATTGGTGAATAAGATATTCGCTCATCTGATTGGAAAAACCATGGAGGTCTATGTTGATGACATGTTAGTCAAGAGCCTACTCAAGGCTCACCATATTGAGCACCTCAGAGAGGCATTCGAAGTGCTGAGGCACCACAAGATGATGTTGAATCCAGCCAAGTGTGCTTTTGGTGTTGGATCGGAAAAATTTTTGGGGCTGATGGTTTCCAAGAGAGGCATAGAGGCCAACCCGGACAAGATTAAGGCTATTCTGGATATGGAGCCACTCCGCTCAATACGAGATGTACAGAAATTAACTGGCCGAGTTGCGGCCCTCGGGAGATTCATCTCCAAATCTGGTGACAAATGCTTGCCTTTCTTTCAGGCATTAAAGAAAGTGAAAAATTTTGAGTGGACAACAGAGAGCCAAGAGGCCTTTGAGCAGTTGAAGAAATACATGGCTGAAGCCCCGTTGTTGGCCAAACCTAGTCCTGGGGAGATTCTTTACCTATACCTGGCGGTATCCGAACAAGCATTGAGTGCTGTTCTTGTCAAAGAAGAAAAGAAAGTTCAGAAACCCATCTACTATATGAGTAAGGTGCTACATGGAGCGGAGTTGAATTACTCTCCCATCGAGAAGTTTGCATTGGCATTGACTACTGCCTCAAGGAAATTGAGACCGTACTTCCAGGCTCACAAAATCGAAGTCTTGACAGATCAACAATTGAGAAGAATATTGCACAGCCCGAAAGCAAGTGGAAGATTGATCAAATGGGCCATAGAGCTTGGAGAGTTTGATATCAAGTATAAGCCTCGGACAGCCATCAAGGCTCAGGCATTGGCTGACTTCGTGGTTGAATGCACCATTGACAACCAAGAAGTCGGGGGGCAGGAGATGATAACCACCCCTGAGAACGAAGATAAAAATGAAGAACTTATAGCTGACCAGAAAGAGTATTGGGTGCTCTATTTTGATGGAGCATCAAAAACAAAATCTAGTGGTGCAGGTTTGGTTTTGCAAAGCCCCGATGGGTTCACAGTTGAATATGCTTTGAAGTTGGACTTTTCGACAACCAACAATGAAGCTGAGTATGAGGCATTAATAGCCGGATTGGGATTGGCCAGAGTCATGAGGGTCAAGAACCTCAAAGTGTGTGGAGATTCAAGACTGGTAGTCTCGCAAGTGAATGGTGAGTTTGAGGCCAAGGATGAAACTATGGCAAAATACCTCAGAGTCGTGAAAGCTGTTATGACTCAGTTTGAGGAGTGCTATGTTGAGCACATTCCTAGGGAAGAGAATGTTAAGCCCGATGCCCTCTCTAAGTTCGCTTCTTCTGAGATAGAGAATTATGCAGGAAATGTTTACTTCCAGGTCTTGAAGGCCCCGGCCGTCAACTCTAAGTTGGTAGCACCGATTGATGTTGGAAGCTGTTGGATAGATCCTATTAAAGCTCATCTAGAAACCGGATGGCTCCCTGACAATGCCTTGGAGGCACGAAAATTGTCAGTGAGAGCATTGAGATATGCCTTGATTGAGGGCATCTTATACAAGAGATCGTTTGTCGTTCCCTACTTGAAGTGCTTAAGGCCCCAAGAGGCAAGAGAAGCATTGGAAGAAGTTCATGAAGGGATTTGTGGGCAACACTTGGGGGGTAGAGCCCTAGCCCACAAGATTACCCGCCTAGGATTCTATTGGCCAGAGATGTTGGCAGATGCCCAGGATTATGTCAAGAAGTGTGACAGATGTCAAAAACACGCCCCTGTTGTAAGGCAGCCGCCTGAGAGATTAACCTCAATCAGCTCTCCCATTCCGTTTGCAATGTGGGGGATGGACATTCTTGGTCCTTTCCCTATGGCTTCAGCACAAAGGAAGTTTCTGATTGTCGCCATTGATTACTTCACTAAGTGGATTGAGGCTAAGCCTTTAGCCAAGATAACCACCAAGCAAGTTTCCCAGTTCTTTTTGGAGAACATAATTTGTAGGTATGGAATCCCGCGAATCCTTGTGACGGATAATGGGACACAGTTTAACAATGAGGAATTCAAGAAGTATTGTGAGGAAAACGCTATTGAGCTTCGTTTTACCTCAGTGGCACATCCACAAGCAAATGGGCAGGCCGAGGTGGCCAATCGAATCATCCTGGATGGGTTAAAGAAAAGGGTCGAACACTCGAGGAATACTTGGGTGGATGAGTTGCTGCCTATACTCTGGGCGTATCGCACCACCTGTAAGGTGACAACGGGAGCAACCCCGTTTTTGCTAGCTTATGGAGCTGAGGCAGTTGTACCACTAGAAATCATGCATGCATCACCTCGAGTTGAGGCATTTGAACCTGAGACTAATGAAGAAGGCATGAAGCTCGCCCTAGACCTGATTGATGAAGTCAGGGACGAGGCAAACGCCAGAAATGCGGAGCATCAAAAGAAAGCATCCTTCTATTACAACCACAGGGTTAAGGAGAGGTTCTTTCAGCAAGGTGACTTGGTTCTTAGGAAGATCGAGGCTTCTGGAGTTGGCCAGAAGGGAAAACTAGCCCCAAACTGGGAAGGGCCATATCGAGTTAGGAAGACATTGGGACGAGGATCATATAAGTTGGAGACCTTGGACGGGGTTGAGGTGCCCCGTACTTGGCATGCCTTGAACCTCAAGATTTATTATATTTAAGCTGCCTCTGCAACGATGTAGCTTTTTATTTATTTAGTAGGAGGAGTAGAAATAAGGTTCGATGAAACCATTCCAGGGATTAATTCCCCGAGTAGGACAATAATAAGCTATGTAAGGGTTGAACCCATTTGAGTTATTAATGCAAAGTTTGTTTTTCATTCTGAAAAGTCTATGTTTTGTTTAAGTACCTAGCACCTGCTGAGTGCAAATCTAGAAAGATCAAGTACCGAAAAATAAATGAACATACGAATGAAAGAAACGAGTGCATAAATAAAGACCCCGAAGGGCCGACAGTTAAATTACAACGAGCAAATAAGAGTTAAGTCCCGAAGGACATTGATTGAAAGCTGATAAAATAAAGCCACAAACGGCTAGATAAGGGCCGTGCAAGGCCATAGGGGATCCCATCCTACTTAGCTGGGGATTCTTCCTCGCTGCTCTCCTCGCCCGACTCCTCCTCATCTGAATCCTCTTCCTCGCCGGAATCTTCACCTGAAGTTTCTTCCTCGGCACCGCCTTGATCAACAACCGCCATAGGCTGAGCGGTAGTCTCCACATCTTCGGTTTCCTCCTCCCCGGAAGATGAGGTCGAACTGTCTTCATTACGGATCATCCTCTTGCCTTGGATCGGTTGTCGAACAACTCCAACTTTCCTGGTAGGCGGGAGCTTCTTTCCACGGGATCCCGAAGAGCTTGAGTCTTGACTAGCAACTGGAAGACGTCTCTTGGGTCCCGATGATCTATGGCTACCTCTAGAACCCGAACCTGATGCTTGAGGAACAATCTTGGTCCCCGATCCAGAAGCAAGGGTTGCACGGTTCTCGCCACCCGTTGTCCAGAAAGGGCAAGGAAAGTCAGAAGGGATGACTATTGAGGGATGTTTGTTACTCACAGCATTGATTGCCTTGTCCCAACCAACAGACATGTTGTAAGGGCGCACCTCATCATCATGTTCATCTATGAAACTCAGAAATTCCTCAGAATTATGATAGGCTTTGATCACCTTGTTGGCATCATCCATCCTCTTTTGAGCTAAAGAGGCAAGTTGTTTTCGGGAAGATAGAGCATTCGCTTCAGTGCGGGCAACCTGAGAATGTAGATCATCAATTTCTTCCTTGAACCTTGCTGAATCAGTTTTCAAGGATATATTCTCATCCCTGAAAGCCAAGCCTTGGGTGGAAACCGCCTGAAAATAGGCATTAGCCTGCAACGAAAAATTGACAAGGCATAAGAAATTTATAAAGGCTAAATCACACCGAACTTATTAAAAGGAGTGTCATACCTGATATAAGGCTTGGGCGCCCAGAAGTCGATTTTCATTCATCTTATCCCCGGCATGTAAAGTCACTCTGTCAGGAGGAGTAATCGAGAGCTTGGACCAGTCTAGAGCTAGGTCAGGACTCCCACAAACCGAATCTTGCTCACATATACCCATGACGGGATAAAAGGGGTCCTGATAACCCCATCAGCATTCCGGGATCTTTTCCCGCCTTGGGAACAGCCTTCCAAGAAGTGAGGGACTCCAGGCTTAGTGGGATTTAGTAGCTCCGCAGCCTTTTTCTTCATCCTTTGAGTCACAGTCGGTTGATTCTGAGGACGACTGTCAATCTCCTCAGCAGCTGAAATGCAATGAGAAAAACATCGGGATAAGAACAAACAGAGGTCATAATATGGTTAAGTAAGAAATTTACCCTCAATGGAAAGAAAGCTAAGGCCAGTCTCAACAAGATTCTTTTCATTCAGAAAAGTTTTGTAATGGGTACAACCATCATCAGCTAGGAGCTTATCTCGGTCTAGTAACTCCGAATCTGTAAGATCACACACGAAATGTGAACTATCTTCCACATGTCCAAATCTCTTCACAAAGTAGTGGCCCCAGTCACCACCTTCCCACTCAAGGATTACAAACTCCCTTTCCCAGAAATGTTGGGAATCTGGAAAAGAAAAGGGATTCACTATATGCGGTAGTTTGGCTCGGTGTTGAAGGCTGATCCATCCTTTTTTGCAGTCAGTAGAGTTTCTGGCCCCGAAGATACTCCGAAACATCGTGGTAGACAGTGGGATGCTCAGCTGACGGCATCTTATTATAAAAATAATGATGTACCTCCAGGCATTGGGATACAATTGACAAGGGTGAATTTGATACTCCGCCAACAATCTGATGATAAAATCATCAACTGGAAATCTGAATCCAGCATCTAGGGCACCCCAGGGAACACAAATTCTCTCAGGATGCCGGTTATAAGTTCTGTCAGTTAGACTGGGAAGTCGAACTTTAATAGCATCTGGGAAGTAGTATGTTCTCCTGATCTTTTCGACATCTTTCTCCGTTAACTTGCATGGACTATGGAATGAATCTAAGCTTGCACTATTTGGGAACGCGTCCCTCATGATGTTTAGCATATCTAGTAAAGATTCAAATTTATGCTCAACGTATGAAGGGGGTTTTATTTTTTCTTTACCTTTTGCTGTCCTCATCTTGCTCCTTTTGGCAAATGCTTCCATCATGGAGACCGGAGGGGCAACTGGTCGGCTGTTCTCTGACATCTTGCTCTTGAAACTTGAACTTGAAGCTGCGAACTTGATCTGGAATCTTGATCCCCGATTGGGACTAAAAATCTACAGAGCTAAAGAACTTGAAAACTTTGAAAATGAAGAAGTGATTGAAATGAAGGCTACCACTCTTCTTTTATAGAAGAAACATGACCTGTTGTATCAGGTCAAGGTTCAGCTTGATTCGCGTTTACAGGTTATCTATCGTTTAAAGATGAAAAAAAAGGACAGAAACTACTCGTTTTATATAGAAAGGATCGTTATAATTCATACGAGCTGAGGAGAAACAATCGATATAATTGTTAAAGCTGCAATACAAAAGCTAATTACGCTTAAGGAGTTAATCCAGGAGATCAGCCATAAGTGTAAAGTTAGCAATGCTAATTAAGGAGTAATATCGTTAGAAGTCACGAGTGACCAAAACAATGACTTGAGATCAAGATCAAGAATCTTGATCCTTAAGATGATGAATGACTTGAGATCAAGATCAAGAATCTTGATCCTTAAGATGACGAATGACTTGAGATCAAGACCACGGAGTGGCCAACCACGGAGTGGAAGACCACGAAGCGGCCGACCACCCCATTTTAAAGGCCTTCGGCCGACCACGGAGTGGCCAACCACAGAGTGGAAGACCACGAAGCGGCCGACCACCCCATTTTAAAGGCCTTCGGCCGACCACGGAGTGGCCAACCACGGGACGGCCGACCACCACACCCGAGGGAGCAGCAGCCGACCACGAGACGGCCGACCACCGCACCCGGGGATGTGCCAGCCGACCACGGACAAGAAGACCACCGTTTGGCCGACCTCCGTGGAACGAACCCGTCTGGCCGATCACCGTGTGGCCGACCATGGTGAATCGAACCCCTCCGGCCGATCACCGTGTGGCCGACCACGGTGAATCGAGCCCCTCAGGCCGATCACGGGCTAGCCGACCACGAGCTACCCGTTGATCCGGCCGATCACGGGTAGTTTGTGGTCCTAGAACCCGACTTTTTCAGCAGTTCTCGGATAGTTTCTAGACCTGAATCTCGACTTTTTCAGCGAATTTCAGATGATTTTCAGTACTGAAACGAGATTAAGATTAGCACAGATTAGTGCCGATTAAGCACAGATTAGTGCCGATTAAGCACAGATTAGTGCAGATTAAGCACAGATTAGTGCCGATTAAGCACAGATTAGTGCCGATTAAGCACAGATTAGTGCCGATTAGCACATATTAGTACCGATTAGCACAGATTAGTGCCGATTAAGCACAGATTAGTGCCGATAAGCACAGATTAGCACCAATTAGTGCTGTTAGTGCCGTTTTATGCCGTTTAACATCGTTTAACACTGTTTAAACGTTGTTTGAGGCTGATTAGCGCTATGTAATGCCGTTTAACATTGATTTGTGTCGTTCAACATCGTCGTAAATGCGTCGGTCGCTCCACGCTTTACATCAAGATGATATTGTTGAAAATACTCGCTCAAGAGTAATAAATCCTGACCCGAGTCTCGGAAAAGGCCGTTAAAACTTCAAGGAAAACCTGATCAGTTTTCCTAGAAGTTGGGGGGCAAATGATATGGGCTAAAAATAAGCCCTAAAGACACATTTAATGTGGCATTAATTAAACCTAGAATGGTCCAAACGTGGGGCCCACCAGATGGGCCCAAACCCTAATTATAATATTAATTTCGTAATTAATATTAAGGGTAGTAAAACAGCTCAGCAAATAAGAGTCAAATAAGAATATGATTCTTGCCTGACTTAGCCTCCAAGATACATATCTCAACATGGAAACTGATTCATACATGGAAGGAGACTAGAACCTTCTTCTAGTCGGTGACTTGCTCACTAAGTCACCTAACCCTACTACGATTTTAGGGCTTCTCAGCCTATATAAAGGGTCTAACCCCTCATCTCAGAACTACGTTTTCTTGGCTTGATTCTCTAATACAGAGATAAGTAGGCATTCTGTGAGGACCGTTTAGTCTCGAACGCAGAAGCAGCCATTAAAGCACGAAGCTCCCGAACCCTAGCCGTCATAATTATAACCTAGTTTTTATTCCACAACAGAGGGGGAATCAAAACCAACGTATATTCCCAATTTCCTTTGGGGACCCATCTTTGTACGTTGTGGCGGGGCAATTGGGACATATACCGCACACCCAAAGGTTCTAAGATGAGAAATATCAGGTTCTCTTCCAGAGACCAATTGTAAGGGAGAAAATTTATGATAACTTGTAGGTCTGATGCGTACAAGTGCTGCTGCATGTAAAATAGCATGCCTCTAAACTGTAAGAGGAAGATTTGTTTTCATAATCAATGGTCTAGCAATTAGTTGGAGTCGTTTAATAAATGATTCTGCTAGACCATTTTGTGTATGAACATGGGCTACAGGATGTTCAACACGTATACCAATTGATGCACAGAACTCATTAAAAGCTTTTGATGTGAATTCTCCAGCGTTATCTAACCGGATTGTTCCAATATTATAATCCGGAAATTGTGCTCTTAATCGTATTATTTGCGCAAGTAATCTCGCAAATGCCAAATTTCGAGATGATAATAAGCACACATGTGGCCATCTTGTCGATGCATCGATCAATACCATAAAATATTTAAATGGTCCACATGAAGGGTGTATGGGCCCACATATATCACCCTGTATTCTTTCCAAAAATTTAGGAGATTCCATTCCAACTTTTGTTATAGAGGGCTTGATAATTAATTTTCCTTGAGAGCAAGCAGCACAATAGAATTCATTAAATTGAAAAATCTTCTGGTTTCTCAATTGATGCCCATGTGAATTCTCAATTATTTTTCGCATCATGATTGACCCAGGATGTCCCAACCGGTCATGCCAAATAATAAAATTACTTTTGTCAGTGAACTTCTGGTTTACTGTGGCATTAACCTCAACATTTCGGATATTAGTATAGTATAATCCAGAAGCAAAAGCTGGTAATTTTTCTTTAACAATTTTGTTACCCGGAACAATGCTTGTGATGTAAAGAAACTCTCTGTTGTCTCCATTCATTGTCTCAATATGATATCCATTTCTGCGGATATCTTTAAAACTTAATAAATTTCTTTGTGATTTTGGTGAGAACAATGCATCATTTATAATAAATTGCGTTCCTTCGGGTAATAATACAATAGCTCTTCCGGAGCCTTCAATCATTTTTATACTTCCAGAAATTGTGCAAACATTGCCTTCATGTTTGTTTAAAGAGATGAAATATCTTTCATTTTTAAGGATAGTGTGAGTAGTTGCGCTATCTACCAGACAAATATCTTCCTCTTTAGTTATATATCCAATGCGAGAATGAGAAATGTCCATATTGCTTCAATAAAAGATAAATATATAATTAGTAATAATTATATTCATCATAAAGACATGCAATCAGAATGAGTTTCATAAAGATAAGAAACAAGTAAGGGAAACGAGTATATTAATTATCATTTGGAGTAGTGGTGCCATCATGAGTCTCATAAAAATCAGCCGCATCCAAATATGTCATTTTAAGGAGATTGTCTGCATGTCCTTTATCTTCAACCACCAAATTTGTTTCAACATTCTTGCTTTTATCCTTCAGGGATGCTTGATAAAGATCAGCCAAGTGTTTTGGCGTACGACAGGTACGCGACCAGTGCCCTTTCATTCCGCATCGGTAACATGCACTTTCGATTGTCCCTTTTTCTTTTCTCCCTAGGTCGAAAGATATCCTTCATCTTTATCTAGTGATCGAACAACCATTGGAGAAATTCTTGGTCCTGAAGTACCTTATCTTAGTGCTATCGGTGCATTGATGTTTCTTGCTAATAATACAAGGCCCGATATATCATTTTCAGTGAATTTATTAGCAAGACATAGTTCTGCTCCAACTCAAAGACATTGGTCTGGAGTAAAACATATCTTTCGGTATCTTCGAGGTACAACTGATATGGGCTTATTTTATTCTAACAAATCCAAAGCAGTTTTAACTGGCTATGCAGATGCAAGTTATTTATCTGATCCGGATAAAGCTCGATCACAAACAGGTTATTTGTTTACTTATGGAGATACGGCCATCTCATGGCGCTCAGTGAAACAATCCTTGGCTGCTACTTCTTCTAATCACGCAGAAATTCTAGCAATTCATGAAGCTAGCCGAGAATGTGTCTGGTTAAGGTCAATAATTCAGCACATTCGGGAGTCATGTGGCATGTATCATGATAGGACAACCCCAACAGTAATGTTTGAAGATAACACTGCATGCATTCAACAATTAAAGGAAGTCTATATCAAGGGTGACAAAACTAAGCACATATCACCAAAATTTTTCTTCACACATGATCTTCAAGAAAATGGAGAGATTGAAGTTCAACAGATTCGTTCAAGTGAAAATCTTGCAGATCTACTCACAAAGTCATTGCCGCCAACAACTTATGAAAAATTGGTACACAAGATCGGGATGCGTCGGCTCAGAGACCTCAAATAAATTTTTCAAAATCGATGTACTCTTTTTCCTTTACTAGGATTTTTTTCCCAAAGGGTTTTTTCCTAGAAAGGTTTTAACGAGGCACGATTATTGAAAATTGGACATCCAAGGGGGAGTGTTGTAATATGAATGTCCAAGTATTTTCTAGAAGAGGGTCTCTTGACTTTCTAGTTCCTATAACCCATGTCCTTTGGCCTTTTGAATCCTTGTAACTCACTTATAGATAGCCTATATAAAGGCTCCATGTTCTTACTTGTAGACTTAACTCTTTCTCAAATAATATGGATTGTTCTCTTTCTATTGTTCTCCTTCTAATATGTTTTATCTATAATATATTTATAGTATAATACTAATGAATGTATAACCTTTACTATTAATAAAACCTTATTTTATGATACTTTGGTAACAAATTTGGTTCCATTCTTATTTTGGTTTCACCCTAGAATCCCACTTCCCCTAAGATTCATATTATTATTTAAAAAAATTGTTTGGATTTTTGTAATATAATCTTACTAATTTGTACAAATAAAGTATCTACTAGAACAAGAACCATGTATGTTATGTTTTCTTGATTGTCTTAAAATAATTTTAAAATAAATAATAAATAAAATTTATATCTATAATCTTTATTAATAGCAAAACCCCATTTTAGTATATTACCTTATATCAAATTTGGTTCGCATCATATTTTAGTTTAGGTTTTATGTGCTTGAGGATGACCTCAGGTTACACGAGGTTAAAACAATTTCAATACAAATTTAAGGATATTTATGTAAATTACTGATAAAATTTTAATATTTACAAAAATGATGCCCCTTACTTTTTAAGTATATATTTGTTATAACCTTACGCGAGATCCTTGAAAACAACCTCAGACCCAGTTTTCCTTTTAGTTTTACCCCTAGGATTCTATGTTGTTTTATTAAATAAAAAATATCCTATTATAATTGTAATTCTTTTATTACAATTTAATCAAAAAATATTACAAATACATATGTTAATCTAGGATGACAAGCTTATCTATGACAAATGAAATCCAATTTTAATTGGTACTTTAGTACCAAAATTTGGTTTCATCCCTAAGATTATTTCTCCAAGGATTTTTATATTATTTTTTAATAAAATAAAAAAAATTTAAAAATACTATTATAAGTATAATTTTTTTATTATAACTCTATTCAGTTCACAAATAATATATTTATCATATTTATGTACATTTTTACGTATATATCATAATCATTTAGTTTTTTTTTCTCGATTTTCTTAAATAAATAATATATAAAATGACATTTATTAAAAAGAAATTTTTTTTATAAATAACGTAATTTTTTATAACAAATTAATGATCAATTTAATTAAATTTTTTCGGTACTTTGCACAAGTTATCATCTAATCTATACTAATATTGATATGGGCTAAAAATAAGTCCTAGGGACACAATTAATGATGCATTAATTAAACCTAGTTTGGTCAAAATACGAAGCCCATTAATGAGGCCCAAAACCCTAATTAAATATTAATTTCGTAATTAATATTGGGGGTTAATTAACAGCTTGGAAATAGGAGTCAAATAAGGATACAATATCTTTATGGTGTAGCCTCCAAGGCACCTAATTAAAGATGGAAACTTATTCCTACAAGATAAGATCTAGAATATTCTCCAAGGAGGTGACTTGCCCACCAAGTCTCCTAACCCTACTCCGATTCTAAGGCTTCTCAAGCCTATATAAAGGGTCTGACCCCTTATTCTCAGAACTACGTCTTGGCTTGATTCTCTAACAATACAGAGATACGTAGGCATCTTGTGAGGACAGATTGAGTCACGAAACACAAGTGCAGCCATTAAAGCTCGAAGCTTCCACAATCCCTAGTAGTTAATACGCAATAAATACACCCTACTTTTTATTCCACAACATTTGGCACCGTCTGTGGGACTCAAACATCAACCATGATGAACACACGGAGAGCATCGGTGACTACGAACACCACCACTAGCACTTCTGTACCTGTGATTGCGAAACAAGGGTCTGTACCCCTTAAACGAGTACCCAGATTTTGGGTTCTCAACCCCAAGGACGAATTTCCGAATTACTGAAACTCATGTCTAGGGATCGCAGCCCATAGGGATGAATCCCCAAGGCTAGGAGATGAATCCCCTTAATGGTTATTTCCCTTCTTGGATACGGCATACCCCCATGGAGCATAGATCTCCACCACCGTGATTCTCGCAAGCACGAATCCAGCCTACGGGCTACTCATCTATCTCCCGAACGTAGGAGGCGTTGGAGAAAGTGGCCATGCACATTGAATGCACAAGCCATAAAAACCCCCATACGTCATAGGCCTAGGCCTTGTCTATGAAGGAGGGAACCTAGATTATTCTGGACCCTATACCGAGGATTCATCATCTAAGGATGATCGAGATCGAGCCCCGAGGAGGAGGCGTGCAGAAAAATAACCCACTGATGGGCGTGACTGAAGAAAGAACAAGAGAAGCAATAAAACTATCTCCCTATTACAAAGGTCAGAGAAATCCCCTTTGTTGATTCAGGGAGGCCTTCAAGGAGGCATAGAAAGATTGAGGTCCCAAGGACAGAGATCCCAAGGTCTGAGCCCAATGATTTAATACAACCAGGAGGTCAGGATGATCCTACCATTCCTTTTATTTAGAAGGTGAAGAGTGCCCACACCTATCACTGTTCAAGGGTTGAACCCTCTAGGAACGAAAATTTAAATGAGACTCCAAGGAGCCGAAAAAGACAGATTCTAAAGTTTTAAGGTATGGATCCCCAATCTTAGGCACAATTTGCCCATAATCGCGTACTGATTAGCATGATCTCTAATAAGGGGTGATTCACCTCATAATTGAGGCTTGGAATCTCCACACGCAGCAGGGAGAAGAAGTCTCAACCATACACTAAAGACGATAAAAGAGCAATCGGACTGATGATCCACTCCCCTTGACTTTCATTCAGGGAATGACTCCCCTAAAGACGCATCTCCAAGGGGTGATTTCCCAAGGGATGACCCAAATCCACTAACTCAAGGAGCGAATCCTCAATTACATATGATGGTCTCACCTCTGGCTAATGGAGCACAAGGAGCAGGACGTTCTCAACCCCGAGGGACTCAAGGAACGGCTCTTCAGGCCATAGAAGAAAAGATTTAGGGGCTCAAATTACTCATCCGCAACAGCCAATTGTGGGTTCAATGAATTCAGGGATGAATCCCCTCCGGATGGTGGTGTCGCCCCTCTAGCGCACCATTGGGACTACAGATGTCCATCTCTATCATTACACAATGAACTTAGGGACATCATTCATCGATGGTAGAAATGATCAACAACATGAGGCATACGTGCCTCAATGCATTTAGGACCTAGAACGCCAATGAAGGAGTCGTGATTTCTCCGGATTTATACTGTTGACAATTCATCATCCACTAATGAAAATAACCATCTCAGAAGGAGAACCAGGCAATGAGCTCGAAGGAGGGTCAGGGCCTTCTCAGCCCCATGGATCCAAAGGACTGACTCTCAAGACTTTAGGAGGGTGGATACTCGCTCATGAAGCGCATATCTGAAAATTAAAGAAAAACTTGGAAATACAATAGGCTAGATAGCCCCCAAGGGCTAGGATCCCCAAGGTTTTTAATTCAAGTGATACCCCTAGGAGGTGAAGGGTCGATACACAAAGGGCTGATCCCGATGACTCGATGCCCATAGGAGGTCATGATGATCCAATCCCGCCCTTCACCAATGAGATAATGAATGCTCATATATCAAGGAAATTCAAGATTCCCACCATCGAGGTATGTGATGGGGCAGGAGATCCCATTAATCATTTGAGGACATACTCCAGTGCACTACTAATTTTAACCCGTGATTGACGCAATCAAGTATAGGACGTTCCCTAAAACCTTGGGGGGCATGACATAACGATGGTATAGTCGATTGCCCCCAAACTCAATCGACTCCTTTAAAAGACTAAGAAGGGCATTCGTCGCCCCGTTTATTGATGAAAAGTTCAAGAGAAACGTTTCACTGAAGGTGGAACAAGGAAAGAATGAATCCTTGAGGGATTACATGGACCGAATCACCAAGGAAGCCTTGAAGGTCCCGAACTTGGATGATAAAGCATCTATAAAGGTAGATGAAAGTGAAAGGGAAGCCTCAACCCCTGCTGGAGGCAATGGAGGTAATAACGAGAAGCGAAGGTGGTCACGAGTGGGATGTTAAGGATAGGTATCCTCGAATAAGTAAAGGCTCTGACTCTACCTAGAAGAAGAGAAACAAAGGACCGAGGTTCACCAGCTATGCACGTTTGAATACTCCCAACACCCAAGTCCTGATGGACATTGAGAAAAAAGAATCTCTGATGGCCGAAGCCATTAAGGGCTGATCCCGGGAAGAGAAACAAGAATCAATGTATTCAGTTCCATAAGCCATGGGGGAATAACACTCACGATTATAGACAGCTAAAATACAAGATCAAGTTTCTGATCCAAAGAGAAAAGTTGAATAAGTTCATCAAGGATGGCCAACAGGGAAACCTAAAGAAGAGATTATGGAAGGAAGGATGACGATCGAGATCCAAATCCATAGCCCCAGGGGGGCGATGATAAACATGATTTCTGAAAACTCGACAACGATCGGGAATACAAGGAGCTCTCATAAAGCTCACACTCAAGAAGGTATGCACATTATAGGAGAAGCTCCATAGCAAGTAAATACTGAAATGGCAATTGCCTCTGATGATTCTGAAGTGGAAGGGGTGATTCCTCCATGATGACCCGTTGGTCATAACACCTGTGATAGGCAACTCGCAAGTGAAAAGAGTTTTGGTAGACAATGGAACTTCAGTGGATATTTCATTTCATGATGCATACTCGAAGATGGGATACAACGATTCTCAATTGACCCTCTCCAACATGCCCATATATGGGTTCAATGGAGTTGAGTCGAGAGTTGGAGGAACTATTCGGCTGTCCATGATATTAGGACGGGAGCCTAGGGAGGCCACTCAGATGTTGAACCTTTTGGTGGTTAAAGCAACTTTCACTTACAATGTGATCCGTGGAAGGGCATGCTTGCGTGACTTTAAGGCGGTTGCCTCGTACTAAGACCTGAAGATCAAATTTCCTACAAGGAAGGGAGTTGGTAAAGAAAAGAAAGATCAAATAATAACAAAGAATTGATATCCAGCCACTTT
Source organism: Kitagawia praeruptora (assembly GCA_037693485.1). NCBI lineage: Eukaryota > Viridiplantae > Streptophyta > Magnoliopsida > Apiales > Apiaceae > Kitagawia > Kitagawia praeruptora. The sequence continues at coordinate 41,359,206 of CM075345.1, read as the reverse complement.
GAGGCCTGATGGAATCGGGGGGCAGGCCCTCTCGATTGAAGACATGGATGTCCAAGAAGATGAGAAACAAAGAGAAAACTCCGCAAAGGACTTAGTCCCCACTCCCCTAGTTCCTGAAGAACCTGAAAAGTTACCCACGTAGGGCATTGCTGAATGAACCCTTGAAGGGCAAATTAGATGCGTTCCTCAAGAGAACATTGTTGTATTTACTTGGACAATAGCTGATATGCCAGGGGTCGACCCCCAATTAATTATGTAAACTAGACGTCCACCCGAATAGGGATACGATGAAACAGAAGAAAATAAATTTTGATTCCAAGAGGCAGACAGGCCAATGGAGAATGAAGGATGTGTAATTGAACGATACATTGACCAATGCAACAAAGGCGACATCCCAAAGATTGATAAATAAGATCTTTGAGCATCTTAGTGGGAAGACTATAGAAGTCCATGAAAATGATATGTTAGTCAAGAGCCTCGATAAGGTACATCACATCGAGCATTCTCATGAGGCGTTTGAGATGTTAAGGCACCACAAGATGATATTGAATCTGACTTAATAACCCTTCAGCATAGGATCAGGAAATTTTTTGGGTTTTACGGTCTCCAAACATGGAAATTAAGGCCAACCCAGATAAGAGCAGAGCAATCCTTGACACGGAACCTCCAGGTGTTGACATAACCAAATCACGGAAAGTTACTGCATCTATACTTGGATGTACTTAATACAGATTTGAGTGTCGTCCTCGTGAAAGAGGAAAACAAAGTTCAGAAACCCATCTGTTATGTGAAAAAGGTCTTGCATTGGACAAAGTAACCATAATAAATCCCCAAGCACTCACTGACTTCATGGTTGAACACACCATTGACAACCAAGAAGTCGGGGGGCATGAGGTAGAACCCCAGGAGGGCAAAGGATTAGAGAAGGAGAATCTAGAAGCGGTACTCAATGAGTATTGGATCGATTTTGACGGAGAATCAAAAACAAATTAAGTCAGAACATACCCCGATGGGCTCATGCTTGAGAATGCCCCATAGTTGGATTTCCTAACGACAGACAACGAGGCTGAACCTTGATAGCCGGACTTGGCTTGAGGCCTGAGGGTCAAAAACCTCAAAGACCGTGGAGACTCAAGATCGATAATACCGCAAGTGAAAGGCGAGTTTGAGGGAAGGGCTGGAACCACGACAAATACTTGAAGCCTGACTCAATTCAATGAGTGATTACATGAAATACAACCTGAGAGGAATATGTAAAGGCTGATGTCCTACCCAAGTTTGCCTCCTCGGAGTTAGAGAATTTTATAGAAGTTTTCACTTCCAAGTCTTGAAGGCCCGAAGCAATGACTGAAAAACTAACAGCACCTATAGGTGTGGAAAGCTATTGGATAGATCCTACAAAGATTCACCAAGAAACTGGTTAGATACTCGACAATGCCTTGGAGGTACGAAAGTTGTCAGTTAGAACACTAAGGCCTCAAAACTCGAATTCAACCTTGAAAGAAACTCATATGAAAAACTGTAGGCAACACTCGGGGGGCATGACCCTTGACCTTTAGATGGCCTAACTAGGATTCTACAGGTCAGAAATAATGGCTGATGCCAGAAGTTATGTGCGATCAATATACAAAAACACGCAACTGTTGATCAATACCCTGAAATATTGAAAGCCATCAGTTCCAACACTCCCAGTGGCAAATGCCCAGAGGAAGTTCCTGATAGTTACAATTGATACCTTCATGAAGTAGACTGAGGCCAAACCCCAAGCCTGGATAACCACCAAGTAAATGACACAATTCCTGTGGGAAAGTGTGATACGTAGATATGGACTTCCACCAATCCTTGTATCCAGAAATGGATAACAATTCAAAAACGAGGATCTTACAAGCTGGAAGTGTTTGAAAGAAACGTGGTACCTAGACTTGGCACATCCCAAACCTCAAGGTTTATTATATCTGAGCATCCGGTTAGGACACTCCACCTGATCAGACTAAGTAGAAATAAGGTTCGATGAAACCACAAGCTTCTAGCTCTAAGTAATTGAAGGCTTGAATAGGCCGCGTCCAATGTAATTGAAGGCTTGAATAGACCGCATTCAATGTAATTGAAGGTTTGAATAGGCCATGTTCCATGCAATTGAAGGCTTGAATAGGCCGCGTTCAATGTAATTGAAGGCTCATCAAGTGGGCAATCGAACTAGGAGAATTTGATGTGAAGTACAAGCCTAGGACGGCCATCAAAGCCCAAGCTCTAGCTGACTTCGTGGTTGAATATATCATTGACAACCAAGAAGTCGGGGGGCAGGAGGTAATAGACTAGGAAGGTCAGCAAGGTGAGAAGCCCCTGGAAGAGAATAAAGAGTATTGGATGCTCTATTTTGATGGGGCATCCAAAACAAAAACCAGTGATGCAGGTTTAGTTCTGCAAATCCCCGATGGGCTTGCAGTTGAGTATGCCTTAAAGTTGGACTTCCAAACAACTTACAAAGAGGCAGAGTATGAAGCTCTGATAGCCGGCCTTGGATTGACAAGAGCCCTGAGGGTGAAGAACCTGAAAGTCTGTGGAGACTTAAAGCTGGTAGTCTCACAAGTCGATGGAGAGTTTGATGCTAGAGAAAAGAATATGGCCAAATACTTGAGGATTGTGAAAGCTGCGATAGCCCAGTTCGACGAGTGCCACGTTGAGTATACCCCAAGGGAGGAGAATACAAAGGTCGATGACTTATCTCAGTATACTTCTTCAGAGGTCGAGACCCATTCTGGGAGCGTGTACTTCCAAGTTCAGAGAACCCCTACAATTGATTTTAAGCTTATTGCTCCTATCGGGATAGGAGGATGCTGGAAAGATCCTATCAAAGCAAACCTTGAGAATGGCTGGTTGCCAAACGATGCCACGGAGGCAGGTAAGCTAGCTGTAAGGAACTGAAGGCTCGAAGAGGCCACGTTCCACCCGACTGAAGGCTCGTGAAGGCCCCACTCCGTCCAAAATGAAAGCCCGTAGCCGTGTTTCGTCCAACCAAAGGCTCAAAAAGGCCATGTACCATCCATTTGAAGGCTCCAAAAATGGGAGAAATAAGTTAAAAAATAATGTAAGGAGTTAGAGCTCGAAAGAAGCTTCGATTCGATATATTGTAAGCTCAAATCTGAGCAACGAGCAAAAAGATATGGATTTTTCAATACTCGTGGAATGAGCTGGCTTAGTAATCAAGTTAAAGGAGAAAAATGTGACCTCAATCCATGTCTTCAGGGGGCTGAAATTTCAAGTCACGATTGACCTCATCTTGGACTTGGAGATAAAGTTGTGATGACCCAAGACCTATGACAAATGAGGCTTTTAAAAAAAAAAGACTTCAATCGAGGTCATAGAATGAGGTCACACACCTCACGAATAGCCACAAAGGTAGCCTTGTGGCGAACTCAGTTCAATTCGTAATTGAGGTCGTGGAACCTCAAGACCTGGGTAAAATTAAGTCCTTCCAAGACCTCAATCCAGGTTGTGCTTTGAGATCGTAAGCCTCACGACCAGCCTAAATTGAAGGCATTACACGACCTCAATCTAGGTCGTGGATTGAGCTCGTAAGCCTCACGACCCGCTTAAATTGAAGGCCTTACCCGACCTCAATCCAGGTCACGGATTGAGGTCGTAAACCTCACGACTAGGCCTTAGAGCTGAGCTCCGGAAGACCCCAGACCTGGACAATTTGAGGGTTTCGTTAGATCTCAATTCGGGTCTATCAGGGCTAGGACCCCCACACAAAATTACAAGAAAAATATTATTATTTAATAATAATTTGTAAAAAAATTATTATTATTTAATAATAAAATCCGATCGGACTTTATTCAAGCAAAATTTTATCCGGGTTGGACACCCCTAATTTGGGTATAAAAGTTATTCAAAATTTGAATAAAATAAATAATATTATTCAATAATATTATAAAAAAATAAAAAATCGTCACGATCTCAAGTGAGGTCGCAAATTGAGCTCGTGAAGTCCACGACCACAGCCCAATTGAGAGCTTGGACGACCTCAAATGAGGTTGGAGATCGACCTCGGAAAAGTCACGAACAGCCTCCAAATGGAGCCTTACACGACCTGAAATGAGGTCCAAAGTTTACCTCGTCAAATCTACGACAAGGGCCAAAATAAGGGGTTGGACGACCTAAATTGAGGTCTTTCAAAAAAGTGCAATTTAGTGCCTTCTATTTTTGCCATGTTCACAAAAAGAGTCCCTGAAAAATTATGAAATAATCCCCCTAAAATGCATGTGTGCACAAATTCAATATGTTCGATTAAAATTTTCGAATTTTATTCAAACGAAATTTTATCCGGGTAGGACACCCCTGATTTGGGTATAAAAGTTATTTCAAAATTTGAATAACATAAATAATATTATTCAATAATATTATTTGTTTAAAAAAAAAAAACATCACGACCTCAAATGAGGTCGGAGATCGACCTCGGAAAAGTCACGAGCAGCCCCTAAATGGATGCTTACACGACCTCAAAAGAGATCGCACATTGACCTCGGAGAACTGACGACCACGGCAAAAACGAGAGGTTGGACGACCTCAAATGAGGTCTCACGGAAAATTGCTATTTGGCACCCAAGCTTTGCAGGGTTGACGTATTGATCCCTCAAGTTTATAAAATGACATATTTGTCTTTAAAGTTTGAAAATTGACAGAGTTCTTTTTTAACTTTATATTTTAACAAAAAGGCCCCTAGATTTTTCTAATTGACAGAAAATTCCCAGCAAAATTACAAAAAATACCTGTGGGTACTAGAAAATTCCTAAAATATTAGGAATAATTACGAAAAAAGTACTAGAAAATTCCTAAAATATTAGGAATAATTACGAAAAATACCTGTGTGTACTAGAAAATTCATAAATTATTAGGAATAATTAAGAAAAATACCCGTGGGTACATAACAATTCCTAAATTATTGGGAATAATTAAGAAAAATACCCTTTGGTACAAGAAAATTCCTAAATTATTAGGAATAATTAAGAAAAATACCCGTAGGTACATAAAAATTCCTAAAATATTAGGAATAATTAAGAAAAATACCTGTGGATACAATAAAATTCCTAAAATATTAGGAATAATTACGAAAAATACCTGTGGGTACTAGAAAATTCTTAAAATATTAGGAATAATTACGAAAAATACCTGTGGGTACAATAAAATTCCTAAAATATTAGGAATAATTACGAAATATACCTGTGGGTACTAGAAATTTCCTAAAATATTAGGAATAATTACGAAAAATACCTGTGGGTACTAGAAAATTCCTAAAATATTAGGAATAATTACGAAAAATACCTGTGGGTACAATAAAATTCCTAAAATATTAGGAAAAATTACGAAAAATACCCGTGGGTACATAAAATTTCCTAAATTATTAGGAATAATTAAGAAAAATACCTGTAAGTATATAAAAATTCCTCAAACATTAGGAAAGGTACAGAAAAATACGAGGAAAATTATAGAAATATTTTCTTGACAAATTGAGCAATAATTTATGCTAATAATGCATAAAAGCCTTTGTTGTGGAATAAAAACTAGGTTATTAGATTGCGGCTAGGGTTTGATGTATTTAATGCTAGGGTTCGTGAGCTTCGTGCTTTAATGGCTGTTTCCGTGTTCGAGACTAATCGGTCCTCACAGAGTGCCTACGTATCTCGTTATTGAGAATCAAGCCAAAAACGTAGTTCTGAGAATGAGGGGTCAGACCCTTTATATAGGCTGAGAAGCCTAGGAATTATGGTAGGAGTAGGTGACTTGGTGGGCAAGCCACCGCCTTGAGGAAGGTTCTAGACCCCTTCCTTGTAGGAGTCAGTTTCCATATTGGAATATGTATCTTGGAGGCTAAGTCAGGCAAGAGTAATATCCTTGTTTGACTCTTATTTGCTGAGCTGTTTATTACCCCTAATATTAATTACGAAATTAATATTATAAATAGGGATTGGGCCCATTTGGTGGGCCCCACGTTTGGACCATTCTAGGTTTAATTAATGTCACATTAAATGTGTCTTTAGGGCTTACTTTTAGCCCATATCATTTGCCCCCCAACTTCTAGGAAAACTGATCAGGTTTTCCTTGAAGTTATAACGGCCTTACTCGACACTTGGGTCAGGGTTTATTGCTCTTACGTGAGTATTTTCAACAATATCATCTTGATGTAAAGCGTGGAGCGACCGACGCATTTACGACGATGTTGAACGACACTAATCAGTGTTAAACGGCACTACACAGCGCTAATTAGCTTCAAACAACATTTAAACAATGTTAGACGATGTTAGATGGCATAAATCGACACTAATCTGTGCTAATCTGCACTAATCTGTGCTTAATTGGCACTAATCTGTGCTAATCTGCACTAATCTGTGCTTAATCGGTACTAATCTCGACTTCTTCTTATCACTAACAATCATCCGAGATTCGCTGAAAAAGTCGAGATTTAGGTTTAAAAAGTTCACTGAAAAAGTTGGGATCCAGGACCAAGAACTGAACCTGGACCGGGGGGATCCAGGTTCAGAAGCTGGTCGGCTGGACCCCCTGAAAATGACCTGGTCGGCCGGGACCTGGTCGGCCAGGAGCTGGTCGGCTGGCCCTCCTGAAAATGACCTGGTCGGCCGGGACCTGGTCGGCCAGAAGCTGGTCGGCTGGCCCTCCTCCAGGGGAGCTGGTCGGCCGGGACCTAGTCCTCCGGGACCTGGTCGGCTGAAATTCCTCTTCCAGGGCTAACTAGAAAGTAGTTGGCCTAAAAACTTGAACCTAGACTCCTTCTTGATTTTAAAAGAGAGTGTGGATCTAGGATCAGAAACCATCCATGGTCCTAAGGATCCAGAATCTTGATCTTGATTATGAATCATCAGTTTGGTCGTTTGTGACTTCATGGCTAACCTTGGCCTTCATGACTCATCTTGGCCTTCATGGCTAACCTTGGCCTTTCTTTAACATTGATAATCATCCGAGATTCGCTAAAAAAGTCGAGAACCACGTCCGAAATCATTTGCTGAAAAAGTTGGGATCCAGGACCAAGAACTGAACCTGGACCGGGGGGATCCAGGTTCAGAAGCTGGTCGGCTGAACCCCTTTAAAATGACTTGGTCGGCCGGGACCTGGTCTTCCGGGACCTGGTCGGCTGAGCCTCCTTAAAATAGGCTGGTCGGCCGGGACCTGGTCTTCCGGGACCTGGTCGGCTGAGGCCCCTAGTGCGTCACGGTCGATTGCTTCTCGGCTAGCTAGTTAGCCCGGACGTGAAAATCATTCATGATCTTGAGGATCAAAAACCTTGATCTGAATCTTAAACCATCATTTTGGCCATTCGTGACTTTGTTATCTTCAGGATCAAGGAACTTGACCTTGATCTTGGGTCGTCAGTTTGGTCATTCGTGACTTCCGATGATATTATTCAAACATCAGTTATTTCTTCTTTGGCATATTTGAATTTTAACGATCCTTTCTGTATAAAACGAGTAATTTCTGTCCTTTTTTTCGTATTTAAACGATAGATGACCTGTAAATGCGAACAAAGCTGAACTTCAACTTATCATAGCAGGTCATACTTCTTTTATAAAAGAAGTGAGATAGCTTTCATTTCATTCACTTCTTCACTTCTGAGCTTTCAAATTCTTAAACTCTCTAGTTTTCAAGTAGCAAGATCAAGTTCCAGCTTTGTGATCAAGATGTCAGAAGGTGACCGCCCAGTTGCTCCCCCTGTCTCTATGATGGAGGCTATGGCAAAGAGGAGTAGAATGAGGACAGCTAAAGGTAAAGAAGATATTAAACCTTCTTCATACATTGAGCATAAATTTGAATCTTTACTAGATCTTCTTAATATTATGAGGGACACTTTCCCAAACTGTGCTAGTCTAGACTCTTTTAGAAGCCCCAGCAAATTGAAAGAAAAAGACATCCAGGAAATAAAGGACTCATATCACTTTCCGAGTGCTATCAAAGTTCGTCTTCCAAAACCATCAGACAGAACCTGTAATTGGCATCCAGAGAGACTTTGTGTCTACTGGGGTGCCCTTGATGCTGGGTTCAGATTCCCCGTTGATAACTTCATCATTAGATTGCTGGCAGAGTATCAAATCCATCCCTGTCAGCTGTATCCCAATTCTTGGAGATATATCTCTATATTTTTAATAAGATGTCGTCAATTGGGGATTCACCCGACTACCACATTATTTCGAAGTATCTTCGTGGCTAGCAACTCTACCGATCAAAAGAAAGGATGGGTGAGCTGATTGAGGTTAATCTCTCAGGTGGCTGCCTTACAACAGGAGCGTGTTTTTGACATCTGTCACACTTCTTGACATAATCCTGGGCATCTGCCAACATCTCTGGCCAATAGAATCCCAGACGGGTAATCTTGTGAGCTAGGGCTCTGCCCCCCAAGTGCTGCCCACAGATCCCTTCATGAACTTCCTCCAATGCCTCTCTTGCCTCTTGGGGCCTTAGGCACTTCAAGTACGGGATGACAAACGATCTCTTGTATAAGATGCCTTCAATCAAGGCATATCTCAATGCTCTCACCGACAATTTTCGTGCCTCCAAGGCATTGTCAGGGAGCCATCCAGTTTCTAGATGAGCTTTAATAGGATCTATCCAACAGCTTCCAATATCGATAGGTGCTACCAACTTAGAGTTGACGGTCGGGGCCTTCAAGACCTGGAAGTAAACACTACCTGCGTAATTCTCTATCTCAGAAGAAGCGAACTTAGAGAGGGCATCGGCCTTAATGTTCTCTTCCCGAGGAATGTGCTCCACATAGCACTCCTCAAACTGAGACATAGCAGCTTTCACGACTCTGAGGTATTTTGCCATAGTTTCATCCTTGGCCTCAAACTCGCCATTCACTTGCGAGACTACCAGTCTTGAATCTCCACATACTTTGAGGTTCTTAACCCTCATGACTCTGGCCAATCCCAATCCAGCTATCAATGCTTCATACTCAGCTTCATTGTTGGTTGTTGGAAAGTCCAACTTCAAAGCGTATTCAACTGTGAACCCATCGGGGCTTTGCAAAACCAAACCTGCACCACTAGATTTTGTTTTTGATGCTCCATCAAAATAGAGCACCCAATACTCTTTCTGGTCAGCTATAAGTTCTTCATCTTTATCCTCGTTCTCAGGGGTGGTTATCATCTCCTGCCCCCCGACTTCTTGGTTGTCAATAGTGCATTCAACCACGAAGTCAGCCAATGCCTGAGCCTTGATGGCTGTCCGAGGCTTATACTTGATATCAAATTCTCCAAGTTCTATGGCCCATTTGATCAATCTTCCACTTGCTTTCGGGCTGTGCAATATGCTTCTCAACTGTTGGTCTGTCAAGACTTCGATTTTATGAGCCTGGAAGTACGGTCTCAATTTCCTGGAGGCAGTAACCAATGCCAGTGCGAACTTCTCAATGGGAGAGTAATTCAATTCCGCCCCATGTAGCACCTTACTCACATAGTAGATGGGTTTCTGAACCTTCCTTTCTTCTTTGACAAGAACAGCACTCAATGCTTGTTCGGATACCGCCAGGTATAGGTAAAGAATCTCTCCAGGAGTAGGTTTGGCCAACAACAGGGCTTCAGCCATGTATTTCTTCAACTGTTCAAAGGCCTCTTGGCTCTCTGTGGTCCACTCAAAATTTTTCACCTTCTTTAATGCCTGAAAGAAAGGCAAGCATTTGTCACCAGACTTGGAGATGAATCTCCCTAGGGCCGCGACTCGGCCAGTTAATTTCTGTACATCTTGTACTGAGCGGGGTGACTCCATATCTAGAATAGCCTTAATCTTGTCCGGGTTGGCCTCTATGCCTCTCTTGGAAACCATCAGCCCCAAAAATTTTCCCGAACCAACACCAAAAGCACACTTGGCTGGATTTAGCATCATTTTATGGTGCCTTAGCACTTCAAATGCCTCTCTGAGGTGCCTTATGTGATCTACCCTGAGTAGGCTCTTGACTAACATGTCATCGACATAGACCTCCATGGTTTTCCCAATTAAATGGGCAAATATCTTATTCACCAATCGTTGGTAAGTAGCCCCTGCATTTTTTAACCCAAAAGCCATAACGAGATAGCAGAAAACACCAAAGTCAGTTATGAAAGATACCTTAGGAATATCGTCCTTGTGCATCTTAATCTGATTGTATCCGCTGAAACCATCCATGAAGCTCAACATTTCATGCCCAGCATCAGTGAAATCTATACACATCCTCCACTTTCCATTTGCCGTTTTGACCATCACAGGGTTAGCTAACCATTCGGGGAATTGAATTTCTTCAATAAATCCAGCTTCCAACAATTTATCAACTTCTTGTTTAATGGCCTCTTGCCTTTCAGGAGCGAAATTCCTCTTTTTCTGCTTTATTTTCTTCCGTTCAGGATCGACGTTCAACCTATGGGTTATAAGTTGGGGGTCAATCCCTGGCATGTCCGCTGCTGTCCAAGCAAACACATCGTTGTTCTCTTGCAAGAACGCTGTCAATTCGCCCTTCAGGGGTTCCTTCAGAGATGCTCCTATGTATGTAACCTTGTCTGGATCGCCTAACTCTAGAGGGATAGGTATTAAATCCTCTGCTGGCTTTCCTCGCTGTTCATCATCACTACGGACATCCATGTCTTCAATCGGGAGTACCTGCCCCCCAACTCCATCAGCTCTTAGAGCGGATACATAACAACTTCTTGCCATCTTCTGGTCGCCTTTTTGTTCTCCGACCCCATTTCGGGTTGGAAACTTAATCTTCATGTGATATGTTGAGGCAACAGCCTTGAATGCATGAAGTCCAGTCCTTCCCAGGATTGCGTTATAAGTCGAGGCTGCCTTAATTACCAGAAAATTTAGCATTTGAGTAGCTTCCTTAGGTTCCTGCCCGATTGTCATGGGTAACTGGATAGTACCCTCGACCTTGGACTCAACCCCATTGAATCCATAAATGGGCATGTTAGTCGGAGTCAGCTGAGAATCGGTATATCCCATCTTCACAAAAGCATCATGAAACAGAATGTCAACAGAAGCTCCATTGTCTATCAAGACTCGTTTTACTTCCGAGTTCCCAATCACAGGGGTTATAACTAATGGGTCATCATGGGGGAATTTCACCCCTTCCAGATCAGAGTCATCAAAACCAATCACGATTTCTGTTCTAGCACGCTTCGGGGCCTCTCCCACAATATGCATCACTTCCCTTGCATATGCCTTTCGAGAATTGCGGGTTGTACCGGCCGCTGTCGGGCCTCCCCAGATCATGTTGATAACTGGCCCTCGGGGCTGCGTGTTACGGTCACGATCGTTATCCCTTCTGTCATTGTTTCTCCTGTTGTAATCCCCTCTTTGGGTTCCATGATCTTCACCCTTTGTGAAATTACTCAGCTTTCCTTTACGGATCAAGAATTCAATCTCGTCCTTCAACTGTCTGCAATCATCCGTGTCATGTCCCACGTCTCGGTGGAACCTACAGTATTGATCCTTGTTTCTCTTTGCGGGGTCTCCCCTGAGTGGCTTCGGCCATCGGAAGTCCTTATCCTTCTCAATTTCCAGCAAGATTTGACTTCTAGGGGCATTCAACCTTGCATAGTCAGAGAACCTTGGTCCCAAGTTCTTTTTTGGTGGCGAATCAGAGTCTTTGCTAGTTCGGGGATACTTGTCCCTAGCATCGTACTCCTGCCCTTGCTTGCGCTTTTTTGTATCATTGTTTCCCTGACCATTGCCTAATGTGACTTCCTTCTTCGTGCTATCCTCGGCCTTGATGTACTTATCAGCCCTTCGTTGGAGATCAGCCATATTCTCCGGGGGATGCTTTGCCAATGATCTCTTAAAGTATAGGTCAGTGGTACCATGCTCCAAGGCTACCATTGCAACCTTATTGTCCAGATCAGTGATGTTCAGAGTCTCCTTGGTGAACCTCTTAAGATAGTCTCTCAGACTTTCGTTCTTCCCTTGTACCACATACATAAGAGATGCAGAGCTTTTCTCATGCGTTCTTCCGCTGATAAACTGACTAATAAAAGCTGCACTCAACTCCTTAAAGGAACCAATCGAGTTTGCAGGAAGCCGACTATACCATCTTTGAGCCATGCCTGACAAAGTTTGAGGGAAAGCCCTACACTTCAAAGCGTCGCTTGCAGGCTGCAACAGCAGTGCGTTTGAGAACGTTCTAACGTGATTTGCAGGATCACCCATTCCATCATAAGCTTTGATTGTTGGCATCTTAAACTTCTTTGAGATACGAGCATTCATCACGTCCTCAGTAAACGGAGGTGTGGGATCATCAGGATCCCCAAGCGGCATCAGATCCTTGGGGTTGCTCTTAGGGGTTTCCACCCTTGTAGTTCTTTCAGTTGGGACGGTAGCCCTTCTTTGCCTTCTTGGAGGCCTCTCCAGATCTATAAAGGGAATCGGTCCTGACGTGGGGGGTGGCAAAGTTTGATTTAATCTGGCTTGCTCCCTGGCCATATCTTCTTTTAATTTTAGGATCTCGGCTTCATAAGCCTTAATCTTCTCAGCAACTGTTGAAGGGAGTCCATCATGGATAGTTCGAGTTCTCCCCATAGGCTCTTTACTTGCATGTCGCCTCCTCGGAGCTTCATCACGCTCGTAATCATCGCCAGAAGATGATTCATCTGAATAAGGACCAGAAAAATCGCGATAATCTCGATCTCGAATATACAGGGCATGTCCACTCGGTCCAGCTCCGTAATTGGGCATCCCATACATTGGATTGGTGCTTATGGGGAGATTCGTAGTGTGGATCTGAACCCCTCGTGCAGGGTTGTTAGGGTCTACAATCAGGGAAGAAATCCCAACCCGAGGGGGGTTAGTCCCTGGAACTGTGTGGACAATCGGAGGTAGCGTACTCTCAACATGGGTAGTCGTCCCTAGGGGTTGAGAAACTTGATACGGAACGATAGTCCCGGATGTCGGAGGTACTTGCTCAGATGTCGGAAGTACTTGTTCAGTAAGGGGCGGAGCAGAGCTAAGAGGTAGAGCCTCGGTAGCAATTGGCTCTGTAGTGCTTGGTGCAGTTCTTCGTGTTTGAACCATGGTTGATGTCTTCTTCCCACAGACGGCGCCAAAATGTTGTGGAATAAAAACTAGGTTATTAGATTGCGGCTAGGGTTTGATGTATTTAATGCTAGGGTTCGTGAGCTTCGTGCTTTAATGGCTATTTCCGTGTTCGAGACTAATCGGTCCTCACAGAGTGCCTACGTATCTCGTTATTGAGAATCAAGCCAAAAACGTAGTTCTGAGAATGAGGGGTCAGACCCTTTATATAGGCTGAGAAGCCTAGGAATTATGGTAGGAGTAGGTGACTTGGTGGGCAAGCCACCGCCTTGAGGAAGGTTCTAGACCCCTTCCTTGTAGGAGTCAGTTTCCATATTGGAATATGTATCTTGGAGGCTAAGTCAGGCAAGAGTAATATCCTTGTTTGACTCTTATTTGCTGAGCTGTTTATTACCCCTAATATTAATTACGAAATTAATATTATAAATAGGGATTGGGCCCATTTGGTGGGCCCCACATTTGGACCATTCTAGGTTTAATTAATGCCACATTAAATGTGTCTTTAGGGCTTACTTTTAGCCCATATCAGCCTTATGAAAGTGTCGAAATTGCTAAAAGCAAGCACCATTAAAGCCTCGAATAAGGTCAATCGTCGTAAATGTGTAGGTCGCTCCACACTTTACAATTAGGCAATATTCGTGAAACACTAGTGTATTGAATCCCCGGTAAGGGAACGAAAATAAACCCCGAGTCTCGAAAAGGACAGTTATAACTTCTACGAAAACCTGATCGGTTTTCCCAGAAATTGGGGGGCAAATGATATGGGCTAAAAATAAGTCCTAGGGACACAATTAATGATGCATTAATTAAACCTAGTTTGGTCAAAATACGAAGCCCATTAATGAGGCCCAAAACCCTAATTAAATATTAATTTCGTAAATAAATATTGGGGGTTAATTAACAGCTTGGAAATAGGAGTCAAATAAGGATACAATATCTTTATGGTGTAGCCTCCAAGGCACCTAATTAAAGATGGAAACTGATTCCTACAAGATAAGATCTAGAATATTCTCCAAGGAGGTGACTTGCCCACCAAGTCTCCTAACCCTACTCCGATTCTAAGGCTTCTCAAGCCTATATAAAGGGTCTGACCACTCATTCTCAGAACTACGTCTTGGCTTGATTCTCTAACAATACAGAGATACGTAGGCATCTTGTGAGGACAGATTGAGTCACGAAACACAAGTGCAGCCATTAAAGCTCGAAGCTTCCACAATCCCTAGTAGTTAATACGCAATAAATTTATATTAAAAATCGCTATAATAACAGAATTTCGAGAGATTAGTATTCAACTGGGATTTTGAAGGATTTTGAGGGATTTTAGAAATTTAGGGGTATTCAATTTGGATTTTTTAAAATCCATTAAAATTTTGAGGTATTCAATTTGGATTTCAAAATGTCATTTAAAATCCGAGGGTATTTATTTAGGATTTCAAAAAAAAATTAAAGTTTGGGTGTATTTAATCTAGATTTAAAACAATCAGATTTAAAACAATCCATTTAAATCTGATGGTATTAAAAAATCCATGGATTTGTTAGATTTATTAAAATCCATGGATTTTAATGGATTTGCTAGTTGTTTTTATAAATCTTGAAATCTTGCAAAAATCAATGAAATTTTGATGGATTTCTAAAAAAATATTTTAAATCTCAATGACTCTACATCAATTTTACAAGATTCTTATCTTTGTAGAATTTAAACAATCCTTGAATTTTAAAAATTCATTAAAATCTATGAAATCCTTCAAAATTCCAATTGAATACACCCCTAAATTTGTAAGTGAGTTCAGCTTCTATATTGTGAATCATCTAACTGATTATTTTTCATTTTAGTCAATTTTGCATTATTCTTTTGAAATTTGGATCTACTTTTAGAATTGTGGTTCTGATACACTTGTCTCTCATTACCACTAGAAGTGCATTGACAAAATGGCATACACTCTACAATGACAAGAGCCTAGACAATGCTTGTGTAAATCACATTTCCAGTATATAATTAAAACTTGCTAGCCATTGGAATCATTTATTCACTTACTGCACCACTCACAGACACAATGAGCTTTGCAATAGCATTGGCAATTTTTTTTAGTTTCTTCATCCCTTTATTGATCATGTTAATGAAGAAAGATGAACAAAAGAGGCTTCCTCCGGGGCCTATGAAGCTTCCAATTATCGGAAATCTCCACCAGCTTAGCCAACCAATTCACCACACCCTTGGACGCCTTTCAAACAAACACGGTCCCCTCATGTTTCTACAACTCGGTTCTGTTCCAACGCTTGTTGTCTCATCAGCTGCTATGGCCAAAGAAGTTCTCAAGACACATGACTTGACTTTTGCTAGCCGTCCAACAATGTATGCTACAAAAAAAATGAGTTACGATGGCAGAAATATTAGTTTAGCTCCTTACGGGAAGTATTGGAGGGAAGTACGAAAGATAGCACTTCTGGAGTTATTAAGTGCAAAGAGAGTTGAGTCTTTTGAATCTATTCGAAAAGAAGAGGTGGCGCGTATAATTAAAATTGTGGCGAATTCAACAGCAAAGTCTACTCCTATCAATATGACTGATTTGATGTTCATGGTGGTGAATAATATTGTACTTGGAGTTCTCTTCAGTAAAAAAGGGAATTATAGTGAAGAGAATGGGAAGAGTAGTGTCAGTGACTTTAGTGAAATAATTAGTGAAATGGAGGAGTTAGCAGCTATGGGAAATATTGCTGATTCATTTCCATGGATGGGGTGGTATAACAAGCTCAGCGGTTTTGACGAAAGATTAGAAA
Source organism: Kitagawia praeruptora (assembly GCA_037693485.1). NCBI lineage: Eukaryota > Viridiplantae > Streptophyta > Magnoliopsida > Apiales > Apiaceae > Kitagawia > Kitagawia praeruptora. The sequence goes on along the minus strand of CM075345.1, from coordinate 41,343,360 downwards.
AAAATTTCAGAGCTTTGGATAGCTTCTATGACATTATAATCCAAGAGCACCGACAGCAATCTGGGGGATCTGAGCATGAAGATCTTGCTGATGTGTTGCTTCGGATTCAGAATGACCCTAATCAAGACATTAGACTGACCAATGAAAGCATCAAAGGTGTATTAACGGTATGCATGCGAGTCTATGAGCTTCACAAACCCTACTTTAAGGAGGAAGTAGTGGGTATATTTATGTTTGGTTACACATGTTTGTGAGCTTTGTTTTCTTTCTTTTTTTATTTTTCTAATTATTTCTGTCTTAGAGAACTGCATTTTCTAATATTAACTTATAATCATTTCAAGGGATTATAGTTATTTAGCACGCCCGGATTTAAAAAAAAAATAAAAAACTAAAGTTATTGTTGTTAATGATCAGGAAAACGGAAATTTCCTGTAAATGAACTAGACTGATATTCATCTAATGTTGTCTGTTTATTATAATTTCCTGTAAATGAACTAGACTGATATTCATCTAATGTTGTCTGTTTATTATAAAGGACATGTTCATAGCTGGGACGGATACTTCTTCCACAACATTAGTATGGATAATGGCAGAACTCATAAGAAATCCTTCAGCAATGAGAAAAGCACAGGAAGAAGTGAGAGGAGTTGTCAAGGAAAAAGGTTTGCTACAGGTAAAAGAAGGACATCTTCCACAACTTGTGTATTTAAAAATGGTCATAAAAGAGGTTTTAAGACTCCATCCTCCAGCCCCATTACTAGTTCCTCGTGAAACAACAGAAAGATGCAGCATTGCAGGCTATGAAATTCCTGCCAAAACGAGAGTGCTCATTAACGCCGCATCAATAGCAATGGATTCTGAGTACTGGGAAAACCCAGAGGAGTTCAGACCAGAGAGATTCCTGAATACTGATATTGATTTCAGAGGCCAGCACTTTGAGTTGTTGCCATTCGGGGCAGGGAGGAGGGGTTGTCCAGGAATCAATTTTGCAGTGGTGGTAATAGAGCTTGCACTTGCTAACCTGTTGCATTGCTTCGATTGGAATTTGCCTGATGGAGCAAGAGCTGAAGATATTGACATGCAAGAGTCTTTTGGCATTGCTATTCATAAGAAAACTCCCCTTCATCTAGTTGCTTCTACGCCTTCCGTAGTAATTTAGGTGATTGCATATAAGATGGTCTCCATTAGTTCGCCCTGTGATAATATTGTCAAATCAACATAAATTTAATCTTTTATGATTTGTCTAATCAACCTTGTTTCTTGTCATTATTATCGAAACTTCATTGTTAGCACTCTGAATATTACTGATATACTCCAACATCTCACACTTTGTTCCTCAAAAAGAAGATAACTCATTAGCGTTTGACCAATTTTTTTTTTGTTCAAATATACAAACAAGATCTTTATAAAGAAGTGAAGAACTCACATCTTTGAGGGCACTTTCCTCTCTGTAACACCCAGTCCCACATCGAGAAGACATGAGACTTTAGTTCAGTATATAAGCAAAAGTAATACTATTAAGTGCACCAACAAATCATGATTTTTTGGGACAGTTTGCTTTGGCTTATTTCGGATTCAGAATCGGGATTTGACCCGATTTTCGAAAAAGGCTCAGGATTTGACCCGGGTTATCACATATGGTATCAGAGCCGACTCTCGAAAGCTTGATTCGTCAAGTTGCCGGAGGTGGGGACACGAAGCTAGCCGGTATTATCCCACAATGGCTAGGAAGGAACGATCTTGGACCTATGAGATATCCGTTCAGGCCTAACGAGGACGTCAGGAGTTTAAGTGGGGGAGTTTGTAACACCCCAGTCCCACATCGAGAAGACATGAGACTTTAGTTCAGTATATAAGCAAAAGTAATACTACTAAGTGCACCAACAAATCATCCCAAAAGTAATACTACTAAGTGCACCAACAAATCATCGAGAAGACATGAGACTTTAGTTCAGTATATAAGCAAAAGTAATATTACTAAGTGCACCAACAAATCATGATCTTTTGGGGGCCTGTGGTGGGCTTGTGGATTACCCAAGTTGGCTGCATTTGGGACAGTTTGCTTTGGCTTATTTCGGATTCAGAATCGGGATTTGACCCGATTTTCGAAAAAGGCTCGGGATTTGACCCGGGTTATCACACTCTCAAATTCCCTGTGCAATTGAGCTAACTCAGCATCGTTGCCGTGTGCAAGAGATTGAAAATATTAAAAATAAGTATATGAAAAAGCTGTGATAGTAACAAAAGAGCTGTGATAGTAATTGATAGGCTAGAAATAGCCTAGACCCAATTAGGCCCAACCTTAGGCCCAAAAGTAACAAGCAATCCAATTCATGAGAATAAGAGCAGCCCAGCCCAGGCTACTGGGCCCCGGGCCCGGAGCCACCGCTACGTGGCATGGTCCCTTCCCCAGACTAGGGGACCCCAGATTGGTGACATTTGGCACACGTGGCAATCCACCTCAGCCGACATTCCCACACTTGGCGCTGACCTACATTAAAGGCCAAGGAACAACATGTGTCAAATCATGTCCTCAACAACACTGCCACACTCAAGTCAACGATCCCCACAAATAGGGACATGTGTCCTACATCCCGGAAGTTCAGCACCTTGTCCCCCGGATCCAACGGTCAGGAGTAAAGGTAACCCACCCCTAAACCCTAGGCCTAGGGCTATAAATACCCCTAGAAAATAGGGTTTAAGGGTTGGACATTATTACACACCTACACACATTTATTACTTTTGTGATACTCTACTTGATTATTACCTTCCAAAGCCAACTCTTATTCTCACGCCGGAGGCACCTCGGGGCCAAACCCCCCCTCCGGTGTTGTTTTGCAGACGCCCCACCACAACTACACCACTTCCGAGGCAGGAGTTGGCGAGGAAGTACCCGATCAAGATTCAGAGTTATCATTGGCGCTAGGAGGAGGGGGCACCTCCGACCTCAAACCAAACAGCCGAGCTAAACCAACCCGAACCCCTTAAACCAGCTAAAACTAACAACCATGCCTCGACAAAGCAAGTCCACCCAACGCCAAGCACTCAGCGCCCCTAGAGAAGAGCCCCTAGTTCCTATCCCGGAGCAAGCACCGCCTAACCAGGTCCCGATCCAGGAGAGGCTCGGGATCGGCCCCAATGATGCCCGAGTCACCGTTGAGGTAAACCGATATAAGTATACAGACGTGCCTCTTGACTCTGCACAAATGGAAAACTTGACCCCGGAGGAACTGGCCGAAGCAATCCGGGCTTACCGAAGCCGCCCCCGCCCGGTACTAGAGCCCGAGCAAGCGGAGAACTCCGAAGGGTCAGCCAACTCCCACCAATCCCGAGCTTCGGTCTTCGACCGTCTCGGAGACCAAGGCAAAAGAACTAAGAAAGACCACAATCCCCAAAGAAGAGCCAGAGATGACGAAGCCGATAAACTCAAGAAAATGGAGAGGCTCCAGGAGAAAATAAGGCAGGAGGAACAGGCGAAGTTGGAACTTAGAGTCCAGAAAAGGCTTCAAGAAGAGGAGGAAAGGGTAAGAAGGTCTAAATCCAAAAGAACCCACCGATAAATCAGCCCGGAGATCATCTCGGATGATAAAGAACACCCAAACAACTTAGTACAAATGTTCCATGAGCTACAGAGAAAAGTCAATAGTGACTCCGGATTCAAGGTCCAAGACACATTTACCCCTTTCAGCTACTCCCTCGAAGCCATGCCCCGACAGAAGAACCTCAAGCATTACAACTTCGACTCCTTTGATGGGCTGGAAGACCCAGAGGAGCACCTCAACTACTTTGAACAGATAGCCCTGATATACTTCTACAATGACCTAATAAAATGTAGGTTCTTTGCCTCTACACTAAAGGGAGCAGCCCCAGAGGTGGTTCAGCCGAATCCTATCCCGGAGCATACATAGCTGGAAAGAGTTCCGGGAAGCCTTTCTCCGGAGGTTCCGAGCTAACAAAACCCCGGAGTACCACATGTGCCACCTCGAAACAATCAGGCAGCATGACAACGAGGCCCTCTCCGCCTTTATGAAACGATTCCAAGAGGCTATAAATAAAGTCACCAACCTAGATGAGAGAGAAACCTTGAGCATATTCCGGAAGAACCTAGATCTGGAGCACAATGAGCGCTACGTGCTAGAGCTCGTGCACAAGGAGCCCCAGAGCCTGGCCGCGGCCTATGCTATGGCTACCAAATTCATCAAAGAAACAGATATCTTACAAGCCATGAGAATGACCAGGCAGGGCGCCTCTTCAACCAGAAACAAGGATGATCGACCCAGGGGTGAGTACCAGCCAGAAAAGAAATTCAAGCCCAACAAACAGAGTAACTACATCCCCAGTTCCCAGCTAACCATCCCGGACAGAAGCCACTTTTCCAAGCCCAAGTTTGACGCCAGGCCACCAAGGCCAGAAAAATCCGAGCCCCGGACCGAGCCCGAGTGGACACCCCTGAACCGACCCCGGGCCGACATCTTGAAGGAAATCCAGGACAAACCCTTCTACTACCCGCCTAAGCCTATGGCAACAGCTCCGGAAAATAGGCCCAAACACAAGCATTGTGACTACCACGCAACCCACGGGCACACCACTGAGAACTGTATCTCTCTTAAATTCTTTATTGAGGAACAGATAAAAAAGGGAAACATGAACCAGTATGTAGCCCGGCGAACAGCTGAGAGGGGACAGGGACCCGGCGTCCAAAAAGCTAAAAACATAGTGCATGTAGTGTTGGGCGGCTCCAACTCTCCCCCAAGAACCCCTGACTCCGGAGATAAGGTAATGATGGTAGAAACCGCTCCGGAGCAGGTCATATCATTCAACAACGCCGATTTCGAAGGAATAGACCCCAACCATATTGAAGCCTTGGTGGTGAGCCTAGACATTGCTGAAAATGAAGTAAAAAGGGTCCTCGTGGACAACGGCTCTTTGGTCAACATATTGTTTAAGCATACCATGGATAGGATGCAGCTCGGAAGTGTAAAAATGAATGAATGTAGGGAAGACCCATTGTACGGCTTCAGCCACAACTTGGTCCCCATTCAAGGAACCCTCTACCTACCTGTCCAGTTCGGCACTGCCCCGAAGCAAGTAACTCATATGGTCAAATTCTATGTGATCAACAGTCCCTCCTCCTACAATGTGATTTTAGGGCGCCCAGCCCTAACCAAGCTCCGAACCGTGACCTCAACCCCGCACCTCAAATTCAAGTTCCCAACAGCCACCGGAGTAGGAGAAGTAAGGGGTGATACTGAAATAGCGAGTCGATGCTATGGTCAAGCCTTAGTTATGGCTGAAACCGACCCAGAGAACAAACGCAAAGCCTCCTCTTACCACAAGAACCAAAGCAGGAAGAAACACAGGAACTCAACTTATAAGAACCCCGGGAAAGAGGTTCAGAATATCGAAAATTCCGAGGCCCCTACCCAGGAAGCAAGAACTACCACAGCCCGGGAGTACCTGGCTTCAAACTCCCAGGCCCGGGTTCAAAAATCATCCACCATGAAAGATCAAGCCAGAGTTGAGCCCGCAGTAGAAACGGAGACAATTGAACTGATACCCGGAGATTCCGAAAGAAAGATCAAGATCGGGGCGGGGTTAGAAACAGCCTTCAAAGAAGACCTTGTGTCGCTACTCCGGGAGTACGCGGATGTATTTGCCTGGAGCCCGGCAGATATGCCCGGACTCCAAGAATCCCTAGCCATGCACAGCCTGGATGTCGATCCCAGGAGGAAACCAGTAAAACAAAAAAGAAGGAATGTTGCCTCGGAGAGACAAAAGGCCATAGACGAAGAGGTAGACAAACTCCTCAAAGCAGACATAATTTGTGAGATCAAATACCCGGAGTGGTTGGCCAATGTGGTTCTAGTGAAGAAACCCAACGGAAAGTGGAGGATGTGTGTCGACTACACCGACCTGAATGAGGCCTGCCCCAAAGATCCATATCCCCTACCAAGTATAGATCAGCTCATCGATGCCACCTCCGGCCATGTAATGCTGAGCTTCATGGACGCCTTCTCCGGATATAATCAGATCAAGATGAACCCTGTAGACATAGCCAAAACGGCCTTCATCACCCACAGAGCGGTGTATGCTTATAAGTTCATGTCCTTTGGGCTCCGGAATGCTGGAGCTACATACCAGAGAGCAATGATAGAAGTGTTCAAGGACCAAATAAGCCGGAATCTGGAGTCTTACATTGATGACATTATAGCCAAATCTAAAACCGTCGAGGAACACATCCCTGATCAGCGAGAATATTTCGAGTACTTGAGGAAGCATGAGATGAAGATGAACCCGGAAAAATGTACTTTCAGGGTGGCGGCAGGCAAATTCCTGGGCTTCATGATCAGCCAGAGAGGAATTGAAGCCAACCCCAAAAAAATAAGAGCAATCTTAGAGATGCAGCAACCCCGGGCCCAGAAAGACATTCAAAAACTAGCCAGATCACTGGCGGCCTTACGAAGGTTCATCTCCAAGCTGGCAGAAAAATGTTTGCCTTTCTTCAATCTGCTCAAAGGAGCAAGCAACAAGAGAGAAATCGTATGGAGCCCGGAGTGCCAGAGAGCATTAGACACAATCAAAGAATATCTCTCATCACCACCTCTTCTGACCAAACTTGAGCCCGGAGAGCCCCTACACCTGTACCTCTCCGCTGGGCCTTTGGCCGTGGCAGCCGCCTTAGTCCGGGAAGTAAAGGGAAACCAACAGCCGGTATATTACATCAGCCAAGTCCTGAAAGATGCAGAAACTCGATACCCCAACCTGGAAAAGTTCGCCTTTGCCTTGGTTACAGCCTAAAGAAAACTCATACATTACTTCAAGGGAAGAGAAATCAAAGTGGTAACAGATCAGCCGTTAAGACGGATAATCCACAAGCTGGATGCGTCCGGAAGACTGATAAACTGGGCAATCGAGCTAAGCCAATTCCACCTGGCCTTCATACCCCGGACAGCCATCAAAGCACAAGCCCTGGTAGACTTCATTGTGGAATGCTCCTTTCCTGAGCCACAGCACCCTTCCGTAACAGCCGAACATGAGGCAACCCCAGACAAAAGTCTTGAGTCATGGACTCTCCATGTAGACGGTTCCTCAACATCGGACAGGTCCGGGGCCGGGGTCATCATGAAGAGCCCGGACGGCTTTTAGATCAAACAGGCGGTAGCCTTCAAATTTCAAGTAACCAACAACCAGTCCGAATATGAGGCTCTCCTCGCCGGATTAAGATTGGCCCGAACTCTGAAAGTCCGAAACCTGAACATCTATAGTGATTCCCAGATTGTGGTACGACAAACAAAGGGGGAGTACATCGCCAAAGATCCCAAGTTGGCTCAATACCAAGCCCTGGTCAAAAGCTATTTATCCACCATCCCAGAACATCAAATCAGCCAGATTAATAGAGAAGAAAACTCAGAAGCGGATGAGCTTTCCAGACTAGTTCAAAACTCAACCGACCTAGATGCCTCAGTCTACTTCGAAGAACTCGAGAAACCAACCATTGATCAAGGAGAAATAATGGAAATTGATGACGACCCGAACTGGATGACTCTTTTTATCCTCTACCTGGAAAAAGGGGAGTTGCCCGGGAACAAGAACGAGGCTAGAAGGTTGAAAAACAAAGCAGCCAAGTACTTCATTGAAGATAACCAACTCTATCGCCGAACCTTTTCATCCCCAGTACTGAAGTGTGTAGGCCCGGAGGAAGCCAACTACTGTTTACAAGAGGTGCATGAAGGAATTTACGGAGACCACATGTCTGCAAAAGCCCTTGCCTACAAAATCATAAGGCAAGGTTACTACTGGCCAACCATCCACTCAGATGCAATAGAGTTTGTCAAGAAATGTAGAAACTGTCAGCTATTCAGCAATGTGCAAAGGCAAAGCCCGGTCCTACCCTCCTCGATCCTCTCCCCAATTCCCTTTGTTGTTTGGGGCATCGACATAGTGGGACCATTTCCCCGAGCTAAAGGGGATTTGAGGTACCTGCTAGTAGCTATTGACTACATGACTAAGTGGGCCGAGGCCAAAGCAATGAGGAGTGAGGACCATCAATCAACAGGATTGCATCAAGTTTATGGACAATATCCTAATGCGGTTCGGGCTACCCAGAGTCTTGGTTTCAGATAACGGACCCCAGTTCGTAGGCTCAGATTTTGAAAACTACCTCAAGGAAAGGGGGATCAAACATAAGAAGTCATCAGTAGCATATCCTCAGGGCAACGGCCAAGTTGAAGTCACAAACAGGATCCTATTAAGGGGAATTGAAAAAAGGTTGCAAGAAAGCAGGAACAAGTGGCCCGAAGAGCTACCAAATGTGCTTTGGTCATACCGAACAAGTCCGAGGTCCGGGACGGGAGAAACTCCATTCAAGCTAGCCTATGGGACCGAAGCCCTGCTACCAATTGAAGTGGGTTCCCCTTCCCACAGGGTGATTAATTTTGATGAGATTAAAAACGAAGAAGGGCTCCGGGCAAATCTCGAGCTAATAGATGAGGTCAGGGACAAAGCTGTGGAAAGAATGGAGAAATACAAAGAAAAAACAAGAGAGTACTTCGAAAGAAATCAAGGGTGAAGAATTTCCAAGTCGGTGACCTAGTACTCCGGGACACGGAGGCATCAGACCCCACAAACACTGGCAAGCTCATGCCTAAGTGGGAATGCCCCTACCAAGTCACAGAAGTACTCCGCCACGGGTCCTACAAGCTCAATCACATGGACGGATCTGAGGTCCCCAACATTTGGCACGACCTCAGACTCAGAAAATACTACCAGTAGATCGAAGAACTTCAGCCAAAGCAACAACTACTTTGTAATAGAAATGAAAAGATGCTTGTAATCATTCAAAATCATTAATGAAAGTCTGCGTACTACTTTTCCAATGCTTTCTTTACACAACCAAAAACAAATTCCTACTTTGAAATTTTGCATAATTTCCAAGTATGGCTGAATCCCGGGTCAAAGGTTATTAATTTGGCCCGGAGCAAACAACCAAAAACAAATTCCTACTTGGAAATTTTGCATAATTTCCAAGTATGGTTGAATCACGGGTCAAAGGTTATTACCTTGGCCCGAGCAAACAACCAAAAACAAATTCCTACTTGGAAATTTTGCATAATTTCCAAGTATGGCTGAATCCCGGGTCAAAGGTTATTACCTTGGCCCGGGGCAAAGCAACCAAAACCAAATTCCTACTTGGAAATGTTGCATACTTTCCAAGTATAGCCTAACCCCGGGTCATCCGGGTTAATACCTTGGCCTGGAATAAAACAACCACAACGAAATTCCTACTTGGAAAGTTTGCATACTTTCCAAGTATGGCTGAATCCCGGGCCAAAAGGCTAGCACCTTGACCCGGGGCTAAACAACCAATGCAAACTCCTACTTGGAAAGTTTGCACATTTTCCAAGTAGGGCCGAACCTCGAGACACAAGATAAACACCTCGGCCCGAGCTACACAAACATGAACAACTTGAAAACTTTTGGACCACCAAATCCCCTATCCGGAGAATCCGCAGAAGGGAGTGGGGGGCAAGACAAGCCACACCAAGTTAAATAAAAATGAAGGTAGAAAATACGATCAAATTAAACAAACAGGCCGGGCTGACCAACAGCCCGAAACACCTGACAATTAAAGATTACAACAACTCAAATAAAAGTTCAACAAGGAAAGAATAGTTAAAGATTACACGGGCATAGCCCGGACCTTGGACGCAGCCAGTATGGAGGATCAAGCTTCGGGAGGAGAAGAGGAGTTGGGAGCTACATAGGGAGAAGGTTCGCCCTCGCCCCGGACCAAAGCTTCATCGGATTCCAGGTAAGCTGTAATGAAGTTATCCCAGGTGGCGGTTCCGGGATCAGCCTTGCACATGTTCTCAGCAACCACCCAGCAACGGCGGAAAGATCATCATCATATGCATCCGATTTCTGGAACTCGGCGATCACCTCTTCTTCGGATTTCTTGGCCTTCAGCTCGGCTCGGAGCTTATGCACCTCCTCCCTATACTCTTTAAGCTTGGTCTTGTCAGAATCTCTCTCCTCAATAAGGGCCTTGGCTGCATCCTTGAACTTGTTTGCCTGAACTTCAACGGTCTTCCACAGATCGGCAAGCTCCGTCCTTGCAACCTCCGCCTCCTTCTCCATCTCCTTCCTTTTCTCAGTTACCGAGCTCAAGACATCCCGGGCCTCTTTGATCGTCTCTAACTCCCGGAATGCAGCCGCAGCAGTTCCAGCCATTCGGACCCCGAGCTGCCAAAAACAAAAATAGAGTGTAAGAAAACAAGATTAAAACATGCAACACAGAAGGAACCCGGAGAAAAATATACCTGGCCGTAGACCGCCATCATGTCCTGGAGCTACGGGACGGCTGAACTCTTGCCCATCTTCTCCCACTCCACCTTGCTAGGGAGGTCAGCAAGGAACCCAATGACGTTCCTTTCCTCCGGGGAGACAGGGGCCGGTTCGTGAGGCCCGAAGTTAGCCCTCTTCGAGCTACCATCGGCCGGCTGTTCGGCGACAATCTCGCAGTCCGACTGCATGGTCCCGAACTTCTCAGCCTGGACCGCAGAAATCCTCGGCCTCTTCCTCGGGACCAACCCATAATCTCCAACCCCGGCTTCCAAGCTCCCCAGCTCCGGAGTCACCTCCCTGTTTTCAGGACCCTGGTTCTCCGAACCTCCCTCCTGGTTAGCCCGCGAACCACTAGCCTCCCCGGGGGCCTTAGTGTTGTCACGGACATGCCCTATATTCCGGAGAGCAGCAGCCAGAGACTTGTTCGACTTGCTCATTTCAACAAACTTTTCGAATTCTAGTTTATAGCCGGGAAGACCTGAAATAACAAAGAACACATTAGCCTGGAACAGAAATAAACAGTCAGACAGAAACGAAAAGAAAGTGAAATACGACCCGGACTTACATCCTATCCCGAAAAGGTATTCGTGACTCATGAGGTCATCCCTAGTCATCTGCCTCTTAAGACCCCGGTAGAAGGCATGAACCCGGTCCATCGCCGCATCCTGAAGGTCGAACACTTCGAAGTGCATGGCCAAATGAGCCTCCTTAAAGGTGGGCATGAATCGGAGATCAACACCCCGAAGAAAAACAAATTCGCCGTTCCAGCCCTTCAAGGATGGAAGCATGCCATGAGGTTTGGAAGCTGAATTGGGGTACCCACATGCCTTACCCCGGAATCTAAACTCATACATAGGCACATTGTTGGAGTGTACCAGTTGGAATAGGTGGTGGAAAAGTTTGAAAGTAGGCAACACCCCGGCGACCTCGCAACATCCCAAGAAGTAAGAAATCCACTTCACTGCGTTCGGAGTCAGTTGGGTGATAGGAATCCCATACTCAAATAAGCACAAAGACTTAATAAACTGGTGACACCTAGGCCCATACCCCGACCTCAGGTGCTCCAACCAAACTCCGACCCAACCTCCCTCAGGCCTGTGATAGATTTTCTCTCCGGGCTCAAGCCACCTCCATTCTACGTCCAAGTGGAATGTAGCTCGAAAAATTTGATCCCATTCGACTGGATCCTCTATATACTGAGTTCTGAACGGGCCGACATCCATACCGGAGCCCGGCTTGTCCCCGAACTTGGAATCCAGGAAAGCCTTATCATACTCGGTCATAACCGCAACATCGGGGTTCTGCGAGAACTCCGCGCTAAGGTCCCTAAAGAAATAAGCCTGCGGAATCCCCGGGTCCCTCCTGACAAAATAATACTTGGAGTGGCCCCAACTACCATCCGGTTCACTAAGGCTGAACCCCGGGCCCATATCCTTCGTCGCGATCTTTGTAAGAACTGGTAGGCTACTCTTCTTTTTTCCCATTAGGCACCAATCTAAGTCTACTAAGTCAAGACAACTATCTGAGGAACTAGCACTGGTAGAGGAGCTACTAGGGTCGGAAAGAGGGGTTAACACACGCCTAGCAATCACTCGGGTTTTTCTAACCATAAAAGAAAGCTACCCCAGGCTACCCACCAAAGCAAGAAGGCAAAAATAAGAAGCTACAAATAGGAAACTACCCCGGAGATAATGATACAATAAAGTTGAAAAAGTAAAGAGCCGGAGTAAGGGGACTTACAGACAAGTAAAGAAACCGGAGAAGAGAGAAGATATAAAATCCGAAGTGTACCTACTCCGGAGTTCGCGTCCTCAGAGAAGCGTGATAACAACAGCAAGTTGAAAACTCGTAAAAGACAAGAGAGAAGAGGATGGCAACTATTTATAGGCGAAACTGCGGAATCGAACCGTTGAGACACGTGTCAGCCAACGAGTGGCCAACGGTTCCATAGCTCGAAGAAAAGAAAAAGAAGAAAAGAAAGAAAAAACAGCTGGCATCCACTACCACTACAAGAAAAAGTTAAATAGACATCACACATTAGACATCGATTACTAATGCCACTGATGTTAAAAGATGTAATAACATCACCCCGCATAAAACTGATGTCTTTGTTCTTTTACGACATCGCTTATTTTAAAACTGATGTCTAAAGTTCGACTTAAAAATTTGCGCCCCATTTCATTTTTCCCCCTTAGTCAAAATTTCCCCCCCTTTACACCAAATATTCTCCCCCCTTAATCAAAATTCCCCCAAATTATTTTCCCCCTTCTAACAAAGCTAATTAAAGTAAAACAAAAAACTAAAAAAACTAACACTCTCATAACTCTCATCTCTCTTCTCTTTCTCGACTCGACTGAAACTCTCTCTCTCGACTGAAACTCTCTCTCTCTCTCTGGTTTCTCACTACCATAACTCACCTCCACCATCCTCTGCTCTGCTCACCTCCGGCCAGCCTCCCCTCTGCTCTACTCACCTCCGTCCAGCTCACATCTGCTCGCGCGTCTAATTGAAATTGGTAAGCTTTAATTTGGGTCTTCTCTGCACGAATAGGGTCTCCTCTGCTATGTCTAGGGTTTTCTCTACTGAAATTGCATGGATATGTAAGCTTTAATTTGGGGGTTTTTTAAAATCAAAACCCTAATTTCTTAAATTGGGGATTTTTAAATCAAAACCCTAATTTCTTAAATTGGGTGTTTTCATTTACTTGGATGTATTTGTTATACCCTAATTATTTTGAATTTATTTTACAGGACCTCTGTCACTTGGTTTTGATCTTGGCTGTGATTTAAGGTAATTTATCATTTTTGAATTTCTTATTTGAATTTCTGAAATGTGTTATATTGTATGATTTTTTCGGTCTCACAAATGCGATGTTTAATGGCAGCAGAGCTCGGACTTATACTGATGAGGCTTCCTGTCTTCTTTAAACAGAAAGATTCATTATTTTTCCCAGCATGGGCATTTGCAATACCTATATGGGTCCTCAGAATACCCATATCAGTTATGGAGTCATTGATATGGACAATTCTAACATATTACATAATCTGGTTTACTCCAGATGCTACTCGGTATGTGTGCTTGCACTTTTGTTTTTGAAACTGATTATAATGTCTTTGTTGGAGGTGAACATTTGCGAAAGTCGATTATCTTGATGATGATACCTAGGACGAAACCTAGTGCTGAGACGTTTTTAAAACTCTGATAAGAAGTTGGGCATTTTAAGCTGAACTATATAGTTAATATATTTACTGCTGTTATGCTTTGAATTTTATCAGCAATGCAAGCGTATCACTTTGTTATTATTTCATTCTGAATTTTTTGGAAAGTGTTGAAGGACTACATAGTGTTCTGGGCAAGTACTTAACTTATATATATATATTGGCAGGTATGTGGTCCATGATCTTTGGCCAGGATTTTCCATCATCTTTGGCCATGAGGTGAGGGGAAAAGGAGCCTTACCACTAGGCTATTAGCAAACCCTTTGCTATTAACTAACCACATTCTTTCAATTGTACTAATGTTGTGACTAAAATAAAAAAATTTAATGCAAAGACTTTGCAAGAAGAACAATGGTGGATGAGGGTTGTCTATTTAAGAATAAACCATGCTCTAAACTTTTAATACATGAATCATGATTTTGTGGCATTTCTGGAATCAATGTTTTAATTCTCCAGGATGATTAAGTTTCGTATTTATTTATTTCTTTCTTAGATTGTTCGTTGTGACGGATGATATATTCTGCGTTTGTTCTGTATTATGGTTCTTCCAAAACTGCATTTGTTGCTGCTGTGAGCTTCTCTTCCTTGATATATTCTAATTGTTATTCCTTTTATTCCTGTTCATCTAGAGCTCTTTGCCATCTTGAGCTTCTTTCTCTTCTGAGAAAAAGACTCAACTTTCAGTTGAAAAGAGCTCAGAAATTACTCTTCTTGACCAAGGGTCATTGTTGCGCTACATCGTTCGCATAATTCCACCAAATGGTCGAATTAGGATTAGTACAACGGTGAGTTAGAATCCCAGTACAGTCATAAATAAATTTACTAATTTTTTGCTGTTAGCTGATGATGTATTTTGTCTGCGTATGTTCAGCTACCAAACAGGCTTGGGAAAATGCTTTCGCCTCTACATTGGCATGATTACAAGAAAACTTATGGAAAACTTGATGACTTTGTTGCTGGTCATCCTGAAGTAATATATATGAACCTAGTCAACTTTGACATGTTAACAAAGTTCCTACACTTTTAACTTTGACATGTTAACAAAGTTCCTCATTGGCATAATTAATCAAATATCTCTTTGCAGTGAATATTTGACCTTGACATTAAAATATAATAATTAATCAAATATCTCTCTGTAGTGAATATCTGACCATCGTCACTTGTGTAATTGATTGTGTGTATGTGCAAGTATGAAAGGGATGGGTTTGATATTTGTTTCGAGCTTACTGATTCTGATATTAAAAATCTACCTATTGTTTTGTTTCTCCATCCAGCAAAATAAACAAATTTTGATTGATGCTGTGGTCCATGCTGTTAATGAGGATTATGGTGAAATGGGTAATGACTTCACCAGGCTTGGGTTCCTTGCTAGTGGAACAGATGTCACTCCAAATTGTCCCAGCCTTGGAATCAATTTGGCAAAACTCTTCTCGGAAAGGACTAGCTGATTTCAATTTCAGAAGTGTTACAGGTTCTTTCTCTTCGAATAGAATGCATTTTTCTGATATGCTTTTTTTCTGGTGCTTAACAATAGAGTGATGTAAAGGATTATGGTTTGTCATAACAGCTGCGTATGGCCCTTGTTGTGAGTTGGGATTCAATACCAGGGCCATAAGGAATACAATGTAAATTCAGAATTTATCTGCACCTAACAATATTTTATCGAACTGTAATATCTGAGACCTGTGACAGTCCATGTGGTTTTAATTATCCTAGAATTAGATTAGTAGTCTAAAATATGATAACCATCTAATTGTATATGCTGCAGGAAAATTTAATCAACTGGTAGCTACTAACGGAAGAGATGTTGTGTAACAACTGGTAACTTAAGAATAGATGTTGTGTAAGTGTGTAACAATTGAATATATTTTGAATGCAATAAAATCGAAAGAACTTGAACCACTGGCTAACTACTCATGCCCAGGCCGATATCTATGTTCTTGGGTACTACTGCTACACCTACACTGTTGGAAGAGCATTCTCGCTACTACACTCGCTATATATAACATAATTCACCTATAGCCAGTCAGTTGGATATGCTCTAATATGTTATTAGTTAAAATGACACATGGTGATTACTGTTCTCAAGAATCTGTAACTGTTATTTTCTTGTACTCGAACACGATTAGGTCTGATGTCTCAAATTAATAATAATTGCTTGTATTGAAGAGGGATACTGCCTATGTAATTTAATGCCGGGGTGTCAGAACTCACTCATGTATTGATTCCTAATTTTGTCGATGTGAATTTAGTTAATTATTTATGCTTTTATCTTCAGTAGGTCAGATTAAATACTATTAAGGTGTGCATTACTGTGTAGGTATTGTAAAAATTATATAGTTACAATGTTTCCTTAAAATGTATATGCAGCTTTTCTCGCAGCGAAACTCGTTATTCAAACTTGCTACCTTTAAAGGTATAAAGGCTGAAAAGACTAGTTACTGTTTGGCATGTCTTATTTCTTTGGTAGAACAGGTAACTGACTTTTTTATTGTGCCGCTTCCTTTATGCCTTCATGTTGGTTCTTTGTTCTTAGGATTCACTTATTGTTATTTCTTACATGTAGGCACGATATTTACAGTTCAGGAAGTGGCCTGTTGAGTGGGGTTGGTGTCGGGATCTCCAGTCGTTTATTTTTGTCTTCGAAAGACATAAAAGGTTAATGAAGACAAAAGATATATCTAGCTCAAATTTTATAGCATGTCAAAGTAATCGGTGTTAAAATTTCCTTTCTTTTGATTATGTTTATAACAAGTTTTTCTTTAATAATTTTTTTATAGTTGCTAATTCAAGTTTATTTTCTTTTTGCACCACTGATGCTGAATTCAGCCAAGAAGATTTTGCAATGTATTCAAGCGTGGATCCTATTTTGAGCTCCAGTGATGAGGATTTATCGAGTCCTCCTCGCTTCTCAATGGGGCAAGATTGTCCTTTGCAAAATGGTTATACTTTAGCAGCGAGTAAGCAAATGGTGGGACTTTCTGGGTTTGCTTTTCCCACACACAGAACAATAGAATACATCATATATGTAAGAAGCCGACATGTTTCTTTTTCTCTGGTTTGTCATTTCTTCAGTAATTAGTATTACCTTGTTCTTTTCCATATTTGTGTGTATATATAATATTAACTATTAAGGATCTTATTAGGATTCTTCGAAAATTATGACCTCCCTGTCTTGCACAGATCTGATTTAATCAATATTTTTTTAATCTTTTATTTGACAGATTTTATTGATGCTCACTATATGGCAAAGGCATTAGGTTGGATGCCAACTCCGATCTTATTTAATCTTATTGATCTTATTTGACAGATCTTATTTTAATCTTTTTCTGTTTCTCAATGTTATTATAATATCTAAACATGAGGCTGCTTGATTGCTTATGGAAGTTCCTCTCTATATTATGTCATAAAGTACCCAACTGAGGAACGAATTCAAGTGAACAACTTGTCCTACAATGATTTATTAGACCATCTTTTACTGCTCTTCAGATGACAGTCACATGGACAAGTGGCTATAATATAGATGAAGCAATTGCTTTCGTTGCTTGCATTAAACATATAAATAGCCTAAGTGCATTACATTGCATTAATGTGCAGGTTATAAAGGAGTATGATGGTGTAGGATTTGATTTCCTGGTAGCTGTGTATGCATGAAGAGAGAAGGATTGTTGGAGTTTCTTGCTTCTGGCCTAGTTGTGGGTTTTCTTTTTATTTATTTTGTTACTTACTAAGTTGTAGTGTGGTATCGGTCAAGTAGAGACAAATGGAACCAATCATGCAGCAGTGTCTTCGTGTTTACATTGTGGATGTTTTCTGTAGTACTATGTAACACGAGATATTCACATATACATATAATTTACATGTATGTACTATAATCAATTTTCTCCATTAATTGTGCGAATAAAGATGTTAAAATTTTTTATGAATAAAGATCTATTTGTAACCAGATGAAAAATAATATCAATTTTAGTATCTTAGAAATAAATATACATCAATTTTATTATGGCAAAAATGATGTCTAAAACAAAGATATACATCACATTTTTTCTACAATATCTGATGTCTAAGAGAAAAATATAAATGAGTTTTTTCTGTAAAAACTGATGTTTATATTTACATTAGACATCAGTATAGGAATATGTCTAAGAGAACAATATAAATCAGTTTTTTTCTGAAAAAACCGATGTCTATAAGAACATTAGACATCAGTCTAGGGTGATGTCTAAGCAAACTAAAGACATCACTTTATCTACTAAAATTATGATGTCTAATATCCAAATAGACATCTTTTCCAAAGAAAGAAAGTGATGTGTATGTGAAAAATAACTTAGTTTATTATATGTTTTCTAGAATATAAGGCATGCAAGTTGTTTATAAAATTAATTATATCTAACCTATTTTGTAGAACAAATGATGTGTATTGAATGAAATATCGATGTCTATGTTAGCACAGACATCAGTTTCTGACTGATGTCTAGAATAGACATCTCCCACCTAGACATCACATCCAAAATAACATAGACATCGGCCAGAAACTGATGTCTATTGACCCTTTTCTTGTAGTGTACCCGGCCCTGATGTCTTCAAAAAAAAAAAGATAGTTTTTTAGAACATACCAAAATATACATACATATGTATGTATACACACGCATGGACCACCCAAAACACTCCTAGCCCCGGGGATGCACCTTTCAGCACACACCCCGAGCCTGGGGGGCAACCAAAAACAAAAAATTTCTTCTAAGTTACCCAAAGTCACGAAATTTTGGACTTGTGAAGATGACATATCACTCCTAGCCCCGGGGATGCGCCTTTCAGCACACACCCCGGGCCTGGGGGGCGACCAAAAACAAAAATTTCTTCTCAAAGCAAGGGAGCTCAGATACACCTACTACTCCCCCATCCGGAGAATCCGCATGAGGGAGTGGGGGGCAAATGATAGGCTAGAAATAGCCCAGGCCCAATTAGGCACAGCCTTAGGCCCAAAAGTAATAAGCAATCCAACTCATGAGAATAAGAGCAACCCAGCCCAGGCTACTAGGCCCCAGGCCCGGAGCCACCGCTACGTGGCATGGTCCCCTCCCCAGATTGGTGACTCCTGGCACACGTGGCAATCCACCTCAGCCGACATTCCCACACTTGGCGCTGACCTACATTAAAGGCCAAGGAACAGCATGTGTCAAATCATGTCCTCAACAACACTGCCACACTCAAGTCAACGGTCCCCACAAATAGGGACACGTGTCCTACATCCCGGAAGTTCATCACCTTGTCCCCCGGATCCAACGGTCAGGAGTAAAGGTAACCCACCCCTAAACCCTAGGCCTAGGGCTATAAATACCCCTAGAAAATAGGGTTTAGGGGTTGGACATTATTACACACCTACACATATTTATTACTTTTGTGATACTCTACTTGATTATTACCTTCCAAAGCCAACTCTTATTCTCACGCCAGAGGTACCTCGGGGCCAAACCCCCCTCCGGTGTTGTTTTGCAGACGCCCCACTACAGCTACACCGCTTCCGAGGCATGAGTTGGCGAGGAAGTACCCGATCAAGATTCAGAGTTATCAGTAATAACTTGAGGAGGGATGTTACAAATATAGAAGATTCTCACAAGTCCAAGTCAACAAGTTAAAGTTTGTTACTAAAGTTGTGAACAAATTAATAGCTCATCATGTCTCATTATGTTGTAAGCTCTTTGCTGTTTAGTCGTAACATAGAGAAGCATCAAATCTCTTGTATAAATCTATTAGTGTGTATCATGCTTTAAGAGTGAGTTTCATATACAAAATTACTCTTCTTTGTTCTCTGCAATATTACATAAAGCTTTAAATGCTCATTTCATAAAATTGTCTTGGTATCAGAGCTTATGATTCTGGCTCCTTATTGTTACCGACCTACCTACCTTGCTTTCGCCATTAATGGAGCTTGAGCTCCCTGCCTTCTTACCCCAACTGTTTGTCAAAATACTGATAAACACATTTCTGCTCACAAAGTGTTTGGCAATTTGTCTCACTGAAATTCCTATACCTCTACCCTTGATTCTACTACTGGATAATTACTTCCGGTAAATGGCCATCCTTGCTAATACTACTTGCAGTATAAGCTACAAAACAATTTGGTTTGTTGCCTCTCTTACACATCTTCATCTCAATCTATCTCCATTGTCTTCATCAGCTACTTGATGCGTTCATACGCAGCTGTTACCTCTACTACTCCACTCATCTCGCAAGCATCTTCAACTTCATCCTCCATGGCTGCAACTCCAACAGTTATAGACATCAATCATCCATACTTTCTCAGTAACTCTGATCAACCAGGTTTATCTCTGGTTAGTGAAGCTTTAACAGATAAGAACTACTACCATTGGAGCAGGTCTGTGAAGATTGCTCTCTCTGCAAAGTTAAAATTGGGCTTCATTGATGGCACTCAAGCCAAACCTGATGCAAGTTCACCACAGTTGTCTCTCTGGATGCGTAGTAATGATCTGGTAATTTCCTGGATCTTAAACTCTATTTCTTCTGAGATACGCAAGAGTATTGTTTATATGTCTACAGCAAAACAAATTTGGGATGATTTAGCTAGTAGATATTCTCAGAGTAATGTACCAAGGCTATTTCATTTACGTAAAAAAATTGCATCACTCACTCAAGGAAATCTTTCTATTATAGTTTATTTTACTCAGTTTCGAGGTTTAATTGATGAATTGGAGAATATGTCACCAATTCCGAAGTGTATATGTGCTGCTAATACCTGTACCTGTAATTGTGCTGTCAAATTGGATCAGTATAAAAAACAAATTAAGTTGAGTCAATTTCTGATGGGCTTAAATGACTCATTCACTGCTATTAGAGGTCAAATACTACCCATGAGTCCTTTGCCAGACTTGGCACAAGCTTATGCTTTGCTACTTCAGGAAGAAAATCAGAGAGACACTGCATTTTCCTTTGGCAATGAACTGACTGCTATGAATGTCATAAATGCTAAGTTTGGTGCTAGCAATTCAGATTATAAGGATAAATCTACTGCCTCTAGAAAAGAGGACAAGAAGATTGATGATAAATCACTGTAGTGTGACTACTGCAAACTGTCTGGCCATGTAAGAGATAAATGTTTTGCCCTTAATGGCTATCCTGAGTGGCACATATTGTATGGTCAACCAAAACCAAGAACTAACAATGCTGGTAACAAGAAATTTGCCTCCAATGTTGCAGCTGCAGAATCTGTGAAAATATCTCCCTCTTATAGCAGCATTCAGGGTACCACTAATGATCTATCTGAAACTCAATGTCAGCAACTCATTCAGATGCTACAGGCTCAACTCAAACAGCAATCTCCTTGTGCACCTTGGATAAATAGTCCTGTGGCAGGTACCAATTCAGTTATATTTGCTAGTCAGGTTCAATTTAATAGTGCAACACATATTTGGATTCTTGACCATAGAGCTACACATCACATTACCCCACATTTGCACTTAATTAAAAACCCTTCACCAGTGACATCAGATTTACATTTACCTAATGGTCATGTAGCCAATGTCAATCACCATGGTATAGTTCAACTATCACCCACTATCACTCTTCACAATGTCTTGGTTGTTCCAAATTTTCAATGTAATTTGTTTTCCATTGCTCAACTAACCAGTGATAACAATTCCACTATCAATTTCTCTGGATCAAAATGTTTTCTGCAGGACCCTGCAATGAAGATGACAGAGATTAGTAATCTAGAGGGAGGACTGTATAGACATCACTCATTCACTTCTTCCACTGTGTGTGCTGCCAGTAGTAGTACTACTCTTCATAACTGGCATTGCAGATTAGGTCATCATTCTGTTTTTATTTTGAATCAAATTAAGAGTTTTGTTGAGTATAGAATACAGTAAAAGAACACAGAGGGGGGGGGGGTGAATGGATTCTTGAACTTTTCTTGGTTGAGTCTGTGTAACAGATAAGTGTTTGTGTGTGCAAAGATGTAGGTGCGGATAAAGAACATTACAAGTCACAATATCACTTTAATCTAATGTATTATTAGATAAAGGTTGCTACAATCTGTGAATACAAATGATAGTATTCTCAGCTTCATATTTCTCATAGAGATATAGCTTACAATGAATATGAAAAACTTGACTCACCAAAAGTTAATTGCTAAGGAAGTGAGGCTGTATCCTTATAGAACATGGATACAACCTACTTACTACAAATAAGGTAGTTAAAACAAATTACTTTCTAGTCTGTCTATCCTATTTGAATAAGAGTCCAAACGGTTACAAATTTGACTTTGCAAAGCCTGTTCAGATCCACTTCTTTAGCCCTTTGTCTCTTCTATATCTCTCCAAGCTTCTTTGTAGGCTTTCCAGAGCACGTTACAGATTGAGATCCATAAAGTGCATTGGCTTGTTGCAGGTTTCTGACTTGTACAATTTCTCCAGTATTTTGTCTCCAAGAATGTATTCAAGAAGTGACTAAGTAAGTGATTCGAGAACTAGAATTGACTTGATCGATAACTCTGAGTTCTCGAACACTGTTATATTGACATATCGAACCACTTCTCGAATAGCTCTTTTCTCTGGGAATCCTTGAGTTCTCGAATAGAGCATTGTGACTTGTCGAATCCCTGAGATCTCGAATAGCTTTCTGAGTCCTTGAGATATCGAATGGAACTTTGACTTGTTGACTCTTTGAGAACTCGAATACCACTTTGACTTGTTGACTTCTTGAGTTCTCGAATAGAGTAGTAGACATATCGAATCTCTGAGATATCGAATGAGATATCGAACAGTGTATTCAGAGATATCGAATAGTGTCTTGAGATATCGAATCCCTGACTTCTCGAATGCTAGACTTCTCGAATATACAAATGTACTTCTCGAATTGGTACTTAGGCAAATTCTTCACTTTCTTCAAATCCCAACTGTAATTATTTGACAATCTTTATCTTCTTGCTTGAGGCATGAACCTTGGAACTTCTTTCAAGCATTATTCTTGACTATATAAGTACAGTTACACAACTAGGATTTGGTGCCTATTACAAGTACAGAATGTTAGTAGTATTTTTGTGTTGTTCGTTCGCAGGAAAGGACTGAATTGTAATATCAAGTTCAGGTTTCTATCTCTTTACGTCTAGAAGTGTGTGAGAAGAATTTTGGGTTTGTGTATTAACTGAATTAACCAAGAACTAATTATAAGCACTAAGAATTGATTTTAAACTGAGATTCAAATATATGGGAAAACAATCTAAGAACTGGGGTTCTTCACTTGGTCTCAATACTTGCTCAATATTAATGTGATATCTGTGTTCCTACCTTGCTGAAAACAATTCTTCTAAAGTTATACTGTACCCTCCCAGGCTACAATATAGTGCCTACAGCTACACCCTAATTGTCACTCCCGTGATACAATCAAAGTATATCTATAAACTGTTAAGTGCCAAGAATTATATGTCTCACAATTCTCCTATTAATCTCCCGATCTAATATTCAAATTATGTCTGTTAAATCATGTACTAAGATTGCAACTTCTCTCCCAAGCTTATTACAATCCCTAAAATACAATCAAAGGTTCATGACTCCTCTAATTGTGTTAAGATCTCATTAACAGATCAGCAAAGCAGAAAATCACATAATCAAGCATGCATGAATACCAAGGAATACTACCCAATCCTCAGATTAGAGAATTAGTTACGCATATTTAATAAAGAAAACATAATAATAATGATAATGAATGAAAACATAATATTGAAGAAAGAATTGAAGATCGAAAGTACCTTGATACGATTAAAAGCTATGAATTGTTATGATTTACAATGGTAGGATGTGTTTAAATAGGCTCTACAAATCTTTCCCAGCAAGATATTACCTTCTATTACAATTAGAATTCAATTAAGGTATTAAAAATTACCCAAAATACAATTAGAACTAGAAAAGGGCAAAACAGTAATTTCTCTGCTCCCATCTATCTGCTGGTCGTGCTTCCTGGGCCCACCACACGCGGCCTGTGACGCCCCCAAATCTGAGGTCGGAGATTCAGGTCGTCATATCACCATCCAACCATATCATACCTGTATTAACTTTACAACTCAACAATACATCCATCAAGACCTCAATCTTACGCACATACAAGTTAGAGCCTCAGAAACGACAATCAAAAGTAACACTAAATATTACAATTCATCTGTACAATCCAGAATCTTATGCACTTCCACTTATACAACTACACTTGAAGACAAGTCTTACTATTACAGTTGAAAACCTATCAGACTTACTCTGTAGTATTTTTCAGGAACTAAATCATCTCCGGGGTAAATCTCCTACTCCTCTTCTGCTGGTGCGGAGTTAACCGACCAAATTCGTCTCTTTCTGAAAAGTTTTTATAAAGCAAGAATGAGCTACATAATGCTCAGCAAGTTCACCATTTTGAAAAATAATAAAGTGGTTTATTTTGAAAACGTTCCCAACTGTATGGGTATATATCTCAGATTACAGAACATAACTCGACAATATATATGTCAGAGTTTGAATAAAACGTTTATACTCACTAAGGAGCTTTAAGAATAACATATGAATCCTTTATAAGGTTCTCATTTCGATATATCTCAAGTTTAAAAATATATACGTATGAGTATATCAGTTTCGGCAAACACTCTACGGTTAAAATAATGTACAAGGATGCATTGATGCAAAACCTCTTTCCTTCCATTAGCTTAGAAGGTTCCTCATTCAAAAACATTTCATTCTTTGAAATAATTGCAAGAGTGCACTAACACGTGCCAATCTCTATAGAAAATCTTGCAGTTCTAGATACTGCACGCTATCAATATTTTTCTTATCAGAAATCACACTATCGGCAACTTGGCACTTAGGCCCAAGAGGTAGTGTTTGAGTATTTTTCCAAAGTGGAGGATGGGACTGGAAGAAAACATAAAAACCTGACAAGGATTGACGATGATCAGTCGCCACAACCAAGTCCAACAATCCGCGGGTCTTCTCTACTAGTAGAAGGATAGAAACTACATCCGTAACTACCCTTGGGTGAAAACTGCATCCGTAATCACCCTCGATGAAAACTACATCCGTAATCATCCTTCGGCAACACCTGGGCCGGAATAATAATTGATGGACCGCCTGGCTCACGGCCGCTTACACATCCCGGGAATCGTTCGTCAACGATTCCCACACCTGCCAGAGTCCCTTTTTTTCTTTTTCTTTCAAAACTTGTTTTGATTGAAAATCGAGTAGTTGAGGTCCGACATCAGTCGACCGATAATTCTTGAAAAACGTGCAAGGGAGTAAAACCTGACCGGGGGTTTTTGAAAACATTTTAAGTTCGAAAGAGCTCGAGTTTAAAAGCGATAGACGTATCTTGGATTAGTTTTATTTAAAAATAATAAATAATTAATGAATAGTAATTTAGGATTTAATAAGAATTAATAAATTAATTATTTAATTAAATTAATCTTCTAATCCAAGATAAATATTTTTGAGTATTTTTAATAATCGTATAAATAATAATTACTTAAGTATACGACACTTCCCGAACGCTTCTTCGGGTTTTCACAATTTAATCACAATAATATACCGCTCCCCGGTCAATAGTATATTTGGACTGCTACGACCTCTATTGCTAGAGTCGTTATCCGAAGAACATTTTTCATTCTAAGTCCAAGGGTATAAACACATTTACATATATCTCAATCTCGACATAAAGTCTTGTCAAAACATAGAACATAACACGTATAGAATCTACAAACACAACAGTGGAAAACTATATATAGGAGTTTTGAAAAGTAAACTTGCATAGGTAAAATCAAGAATATAATTTTCTGAAATTAAATACTTATGGTTGGAAAACTTGCCTTGGTGGGGTTGGGGTGGTCGGCTCGCGAAGTGGAAATGGAAATCTATTCATAATCAATATTTGTACGTTAGTACCTTAACAACGCTACTTAATCATAAGGTTTTAAAAATCGTAAGACCAACTTAACGACTCCACTTGTGACCACTAACCCTCTCATATGACCATGTCGTCACATTATCACTTCCGTTACCCATTCGACTCAAATCCATTCCTCAAACTCGAAACTCATGTGAGCATTCTTAAAACTACTTTAAACTAATCCCCTAAGTGGTTTTTCACTTGCGCATACCTCGCTCCAACATTTTTATAAAATTGAAAAATACATATTTTAATCCAATTCTTTTTGGACAGCCTTTCCACTTGTTTAATCTGTATATCCTCAAATTTCCATAACATTTTCATAATTTTAAGGGGTCCTAACTCAGTTCACAAGTGGACAACACAGTGCAGTCCGAATTCCAGAACCACACTGCACTAATCCGGCCATAACTCAAAATCTACACATCTCCTGGGTGTGAGCCTTATATTTCTAGAAACTACATTCAACTACCTTTCTAACCATATGTATTGGGTCTTAAGGAGACAAGTTTAAGGGGTTCAAAACCCTCCTACAAGACAGTACATGCTCCCAGAATTTACAACAAGCATCTTATCAACTTCAACACTTCACAATAACACAATACTCTCTTTACAACCATTAACTCCACCAAGATTCATCTCTATAACATACATGAGACTACATACTCTAATCACATGCCTTATTATTACAACAACAAGCATAAAACTTCAAGATTTCATCATCTAAAGCTCAAACCATCAAGATTCACTCCAATACTTATAGATCTAACAATATAAACTATAAACTTGTCATGGCTAAGGGTTAAGAGATATTTATACCTTCCTTGAGTCTCTAGTGACCTTGTATGAGCTTTCTAACCCTTGGAGAAGCTTGATCTATCCTTAATAACCTTAAACTAACAAGAACATCAAGAACAAAACTTAGAAATTTTCGGAGTCAATATACCCCAGCTGAAAGAACTGGAAAAACGAGGTCCTTACCTTGCTTTTCTGGATGAGGCACCTAAATAATAGTTGTAGATCATCTCAATACCTTTCCAAAAAGCTATAGAACGCAATATTTGGATGAGAAATGAAGGCGCTATGGCTGTTTGAATCTCCCCTCTCTGTTTTGGCCGAAAATGAAGAAAAGGGAGAGAGAAATGTTTTGTTTTGTTTGGTTTGAATAATGTGAGATGTATTATTGATATGTGTTGTTATATGTGTATAAGTCACATGTTGCAAGCCTAGTGATAGCCTACTAGGTTAGACCATACTTCCATGTCTCCTAAAGCATGGTGCATAACTTTATGCTTTTTGCTTTTTACATTACTAGTTTGCTTTTCTAACTAGCTACTTGCTTGATAATTGCATGTAATATCTCCCTTATTTTATTTCTCCACCAATGTTTGTCACTTAATCCTTAATCCATAACGTATCTTAAATAAACTCCTCGTAATAACATTTTGTCGCGTAGAGATTTCCTTCGTAATTCCTTAAGTACTTAATTGTGTAATTCCCTTAAATATCCATAACTCGTCTTAGGCTTTTAAAATCTTTTAATACTCTAATAATCTTCAAAGTCCCAAGCTTTTATGTAATTTAATAGAAGTGGATTTCTTGCTTTCAATAACCTTCCTTTTTGCTCACACATCTTATGCCACGAAATTTAATACTCGGAAAATTAAAATCCACTATACGTCATTGGTGGCTCCAAAGTGTCCATCATCCATAATATCATACTTCATTAAATTTTAAAATATTACCAAAAATTAGGATTCTTACAGCCTCCCCTCCTTAAAAGGATTCCGTCCCGGAATCAGGTTGAATACAGTTGGGGATACTTTTCACGCATTGTGCTTTCTAGCTCCCAGGTTGATTCCTCGACATTCTGGTTCCTCCACAAAACTCTTACTAGTTTGACAACCTTATTCCTCAGCACCTGCTCCTTCCTATCCATGATCTCCACGGGTTGTTCCACATAGGTCAAGTCTAGTTGCAGGTTTACCTGGTCATATTCTATGTCGAAAGTCGGTATGATAAGGTCGTAGCATAGACACGTGAAACACATAATGAACTTGCTACAAGCTTGGGGGCAAGGCCAGCTCGTAGGTCCACTTCCCGATATACGCCTCAAAATCTCAAAAGGTCCAATAAACCTCGGACTTAGCTTCCCTTTCTTACCAAACCGCATCAATCCTTTTCAGGGGGATACCTTTAGCATCACGAAGTCTCCCACCTCATACTCCTTTGATATCTCATAAAATTTGACCATTCGAAATAATGGGTTTCGTAAAAACTAATGACTTTTACATGCACTCGTCTGCACCGTAAAGGCGTAATATCAATTCGAAATCTTCATTTAATAATTCGTACATATCGTGATTGCAAAAATTTCTCATCCACCCATAAAATTAATTTTCATCCAGGTTCGAATATTCATGAAAATTAGGGCTATTGCAGTCTCACCAACGCTTTAATGTTGCTTCTCAACGCATGCTCTCCTCGACCTGTATTCCTTATCGGTTGTTCTATGAATGAAGATTTCTATCCCACTACTTATACGTTACTCTTCTACCTTGTTCATAGTATCTGTGTTGAGTCCTTGTATCGTTGGGCCGTGAATACTTTGTGGTCGTGTTCTATAATCTGAGACAACGTCAATACGCACGGTATTCCTCATTTTCCTTGGCTTGATTAGCACGCATGTGTTGCCTCCCGTCGGTCGTTACCACTTGCTATGGATACTATATAGTCTTCGGTTTACGTCGAACCAGTTCAGCTACTATATCCCTCGTTCATTGACTTCTTCGTAACGCAAGAAAAGCGAAACTTCTTCTTTCGTAGTACGCTTTACAAGAGACGTCCTTACGTCCGCATGGTGCCGATCGTGATAACAACATTCGTTTCATGGATAAGTTTTTATTCTCGACTTCCCCGTGAAATCTAAGGCACGACACTAATTATAAATTCGAACGTCTGGACAATTCTTCTTCCCTGTCCGTCAGCCACATATCAAATTAGTACATACGCTCAATCTCTTCGTTAAATATACTTGGAAGCACCTTCAATATTCGTAGTTTAATCTTAAGTCTTTATCTGACGTAATCGCTACAGAAGTTTTATACTGCACCACCATCTTTTTCATATATAAATCGATAATCTTCTAAATGGAAAGTCTTTCGTAGGTAAATCACTTGGTTCAACAATTATAAATCAACTAGGGCCATCTCTTTGCTCGGTCTTCGGCGACCTACTTATGAAATTCATTATAATTTTGTCCACGTTCAAGATTTTCTACAGGCGGAATTAATCCACTAGATCTCTATCATTCTGCTTTCGACATGTCGCGTTTGTACTTAATAGTTTGCCAATGCCATTCTTCATACCTGTCTGCCAAACATTCTCTTAATTCTCTATACATCTTTGTCCTTCCCCATAATTTAGTCATTTTCCTCTAACATTATTCTTTATTGTATATACTCTATTTTCTTGGTCAATACTGACTGAATTCCAATTTCGAATAATCCCTTCTATAAGTATCGGCCACCACACTGGCCTTTCTTAGGTCATAACAAATTTCTCCATTATACTCCCTGCTCCCTTTCATCACCTTCTCTTTCTTATGTTTAGTTCTAATATGAAGATATACTTAAGGCACTTGTGGGAAAAAAAAATTCACACTTTTCTTATAAGATTAACGTCTCCGTTTTATGCGTGAATGCTATCATGATCGACTAATCCCCGACTCACGGTTAGTATATCACATCCCGTAACCTTTATGTTGTTTAGAAGTATAGGCTATCATCCCCTTTCCACTGCATCAGCACACCCCTTAAACTCTTGAAAGATGCATCATCGTGACTCTCAAAGTCCTCTTTTTATCATCAAGTATAGCTAACAACGAGGTTGTTGCTAATATCTCATTTCATTCCAAAACTTTGTTCATTAATCAATAAAGGCTTCTGACTCATTAATCCACTCAAACGATACTACCATAATTTTATAACGTTTATATTAGTGTGAAATGCCAATTTTGGCACAGTACAGAGGTCGATCTTGAGTTGGTGAAACACGCTTTTTAACCTTATCTTTGAAAAACTACTACGTGTTTTAACCGGTCAACAATTCCTACATCTCCGGTTAGGGGTATATATCGATTCTCGATGGTATATGTAAGATGTCATACGCTCGTCCTCTTTCACAACTGGCACCAATCAGCCTGAGGCCTGTATGCTGCTGCGATTCCCAATAAACTTGATTAGGTGGTAATCTCGAAGGATCATTGGGATATATCCATGCATCAATTTGCTATTAGGGGCCTTTTAAACTTTATGTCTCGCTATGTGCATCAATCCCTTTTAGCTAAGTAAAGCTTCACATTCTTGCCACGATATTTCTTCCTTTCTTGTCCATCTCACTTCCATGTTAGTTTCCTCTAAGGATATGTCTTACATCGCAATCGATTTGAATTTCTTGGATCAGGAAAAGGCTTGGTAACTCCAGAATTCATTACTATAACATCCTGACAACGGTTGGTAGGAACGTACTCCCAACCACCTCATCATTTCCTATAACTTTCCTCACACTAATATTAAAGGTCTTGTATTATGCCCCGACATGTTATTCCTACTTTAAATAATTACTCGGCATCACGCTCTGGCTGCACAATTACAACATTTGGTTTTTGATCTCATATTGGTGCAACGGTTCACAATTGTACCTCCTGTTCACCTTAGAGTAATGACTTTTGAAAGGAATGGTTTCAAAATAACAAGGTCCAATAGATAATTTCAATAAGAATTCCACATTGGATGTTCCAAGAATGTTGATGGTTCCAAATACTAGGAGTCTCAATTTTCGGAGATGTAAGGATGGACAGAAAGAATGCAACAAGGTTTATTCCTTCATGTCCTGATAATTTTGTAATGTGATATCATAGAGAATGTTGCACGAGGGCAATGATTGTTGGATACAAAAGTCATAAAGACGGTCTTTATACGATTCTTACATCTGGTGAATACTTTTCCTCTTGAAAAATAGAGGATCTGAAAAGTCCCATTGATAAAGGTCAACCGATCGAAAACAATTCTACTCTATGACAATAAAAATGAAGCAGTTTATCATTCAAGTAATCTATGGTTTCAAATGAATCTTCATTATATGAATGAAAGAACAGAATATTCAAGTGACATAAAGTCTGATACGAAGATGGGTAGAATTCAAGTTGAGTGGGCGACCTCACTAGGTCTCAATCAAGTTATTCGTCAAAACTTTCATTATCATACTTTACCACATGCAAAATGCATTGAGGAATTGCTGAATGAATTAAATTGGGAGTTGGACCAGTGAAACAATAACTAGTCCTTTTCAAGAAACACTAGCAACTAGCTAGACAAAATTTGCTAGTTCACTTGTTTGAGACATCACCACTAGCTAGGACAATTAGCTAGGTGTTCTTCACAACATTACAATTTTGACTAGTTAGAACAATCCACTAGTTATTCATATTGACATATCGACTAGCCAGTTTCAATTGGCTAGAACAGAATTTCAACATCGTAGCCACTGAAGAAACTTTAGGCTACTCGGACAACGAATGGAAATAAGAAGTTATTAAGTTTGAAAAAGAAAACTATAAAATCTGAAGAGAATGTTCTAGGTATCGGAACAATCGATAACCTCTCATCAAATATTACCTACCAGTGAAACGGTCCACCCAAGGGTGCCTCCGTACACATGCTTTATCAGATCCTACAGTAGAATTAAATTCAGAATACCAATATCAAAATGATATCCTTACTATGATTTCAATGTACGATGTACAATCTCATCTTGAATAGAAGAAAAGAATTCATGAAGGATGTCTGGATGTTAGATCATCCCTGTTCTCAACAAGTTGATAAATATTTATGGGCTCGACTGAAGAGTGCAAGTATGAAAGAAGTAGTCAAACATCAATATTCGTTTAGGAATATTCATTGATTAATTAAGGAAACAATTGTTGAACATTCCTTGGATAATTGAAAGGAAGTGTAAATAGTCCTGAGCAGAATGAAATAATTATAAACTTCAAATAGAATACTCGGGGATCAAATAAGATACTTTGGATGAGTCCCGGTTTAGAGAAAGTACATCACTGGTGGTTATTCCACAAGTTTGAAGTAGAAAGCTAGAAGGATTACCTGATATAAACTAATCGAGGTAACATGGTTAATGAAAAGTTTAAAATGAAGTAGTGCACCAGCCGGTAGTTACCAAAATGAGTTAATAATCATTCGTGCATCTCATTATCACCACTATGAGGGTAACTCCATCTCTTCGTCTTCGTAATACAAGACACCAACTAGTGCGTCTCTCAATCTTCATCTTAGAGTCAATTATCGAGTTAGGGTTTCACAAATATATCTATCATCTTCGTGCTTTATCTTGAAGACCAAGCTTCACATCATTCCGGGGACACCTGCTAAGTCCATAGGGTCCTACTTCATGCATTCCGACATGAATCACAAGTGGCCAGTTCCCCCTGGGAACAGATCAAAGAGATCTCTCAGGGATCTCAGTGTAGTCCATAGGTTCAGTGGCGGGTGTGTGCATGTGAACATATACCAAAAATATTGAGGTCTACAATACATATATACGTAGTCCCTGATAACATCTCTATCAAAGGATCCCACTCTAGACCCACTGGTCTTTTCTTTTGGTAGACTCTGAGATCACTGTATCGCTCGTTGTAACCCTATTCAACTTCACTTGAGTCCCTTTGTTAATTCTACTTGCTTGTTCTCTAAGTTGAACTACCATGCTCTAGCGTCTGAATCATGCGTGGAATTATCTAGCACGCTCGTCTTATGATAACATTCTCGTTTAACACATGTAAAATTCGCCATCAAGGGTAATGGAATCCACAACGACATAGTGACCAACCTTCAAGGAAACCCGTTACTTATCGAAAATCGGATCTTATAACAAAGTAAAAGACTTTCATTAATCCAAGTACTAAGTACTCCTAATTATGTAGGGAAGTCCAAACTTATTGATTCTTAAAATGCCGCCTCCTAAACTGTGGAGGAATATGGGCCACAAAATTTATGCCATCCTAGTCATCCAATCATATCGGCAATATCGCCTCTTCCTCAACTACTCTTGAGGTTTCACTCTGCTTCCTACATCGTTACATCTGATAAGTCAGGTACGACTCCCAACTCTCAACTCATCATTCTGAAGGCCTCTAAGGATTCTATCGACCCTAGTATAATACCTCCAGTAAACACTCCAGTCCATTCTACTCATCGGTACCTCTTCCGGTAGTCCAATAATAAGTTTACTACGATCTCTTATGTCATTCTCCTACTTAGACTTAACTCTCAACACTCTCGTTTCTGAGTACTGTAACTTATCTCTCTGATACCATTTCTGTGACGCCCCCAAATCTGAGGTCGGAGATTCAGGTCGTCACATCACCATCCAACCATATCATACCTGTATTAACTTTACAACTCAACAATACATCCATCAAGACCTCAATCTTACGCACATACAAGTTAGAGCCTCAGAAACGACAATCAAAAGTAACACTAAATATTACAATTCATCTGTACAATCCAGAATCTTATGCACTTCCACTTATACAACTACACTTGAAGACAAGTCTTACTATTACAGTTGAAAACCTATCAGACTTACTCTGTAGTATTTTTCAGGAACTAAATCATCTCCGGGGTAAATCTCCTACTCCTCTTCTGCTGGTGCGGAGTTAACCGACCAAATTCGTCTCTTTCTGAAAAGTTTTTATAAAGCAAGAATGAGCTACATAATGCTCAGCAAGTTCACCATTTTGAAAAATAATAAAGTGGTTTATTTTGAAAACGTTCCCAACTGTATGGGTATATATCTCAGATTACAAAACATAACTCGACAATATATATGTCAGAGTTTGAATAAAACGTTTATACTCACTAAGGAGCTTTAAGAATAACATATGAATCCTTTATAAGGTTCTCATTTCGATATATCTCAAGTTTGAAAATATATACGTATGAGTATATCAGTTTCGGCAAACACTCTACGGTTAAAATAATGTACAAGGATGCATTGATGCAAAACCTCTTTCCTTCCATTAGCTTAGAAGGTTCCTCATTCAAAAACATTTCATTCTTTGAAATAATTGCAAGAGTGCACTAACACGTGCCAATCTCTATAGAAAATCTTGCAGTTCTAGATACTGCACGCTATCAATATTTTTCTTATCAGAAATCACACTATCGGCAACTTGGCACTTAGGCCCAAGAGGTAGTGTTTGAGTATTTTTCCAAAGTGGAGGATGGGACTGGAAGAAAACATAAAAACCTGACAAGGATTGACGATGATCAGTCGCCACAACCAAGTCCAACAATCCGCGGGTCTTCTCTACTAGTAGAAGGATAGAAACTACATCCGTAACTACCCTTGAGTGAAAACTACATCCGTAATCACCCTCGATGAAAACTACATCCGTAATCATCCTTCGGCAACACCTGGGCCGGAATAATAATTGATGGACCGCCTGGCTCACGGCCGCTTACACATCCCGGGAATCGTTCGTCAACGATTCCCACACCTGCCAGAGTCCCTTTTTTTCTTTTTCTTTCAAAACTTGTTTTGATTGAAAATCGAGTAGTTGAGGTCCGACATCAGTCGACCGATAATTCTTGAAAAACGTGCAAGGGAGTAAAACCTGATCGGGGGTTTTCGAAAACATTTTAAGTTCGAAAGAGCTCGAGTTTAAAAGCGATAGACGTATCTTGGATTAGTTTTATTTAAAAATAATAAATAATTAATGAATAGTAATTTAGGATTTAATAAGAATTAATAAATTAATTATTTAATTAAATTAATCTTCTAATCCAAGATAAATATTTTTGAGTATTTTTAATAATCGTATAAATAATAATTACTTAAGTATACGACACTTCCCGAACGCTTCTTCGGGTTTTCACAATTTAATCACAATAATATACCGCTCCCCGGTCAATAGTATATTTGGACTGCTACGACCTCTATTGCTAGAGTCGTTATCCGAAGAACATTTTTCATTCTAAGTCCAAGGGTATAAACACATTTACATATATCTCAATCTCGACATAAAGTCTTGTCAAAACATAGAACATAACACGTATAGAATCTACAAACACAACAGTGGAAAACTATATATAGGAGTTTTGAAAAGTAAACTTGCATAGGTAAAATCAAGAATATAATCTTCTGAAATTAAATACTTAGGGTTGGAAAACTTGCCTTGGTGGGGTTGGGGTGGTCGGCTCGCGAAGTGGAAATGGAAATCTATTCATAATCAATATTTGTACGTTAGTACCTTAACAACGCTACTTAATCATAAGGTTTTAAAAATCGTAAGACCAACTTAACGACTCCACTTGTGACCACTAACCCTCTCATATGACCATGTCGTCACATTATCACTTCCGTTACCCATTCGACTCAAATCCATTCCTCAAACTCGAAACTCAAGTGAGCATTCTTAAAACTACTTTAAACTAATCCCCTAAGTGGTTTTTCACTTGCGCATACCTCGCTCCAACATCTTTATAAAATTGAAAAATACATATTTTAATCCAATTCTTTTTGGACAGCCTTTCCACTTGTTTAATCTGTATATCCTCAAATTTCCATAACATTTTCATAATTTTAAGGGGTCCTAACTCAGTTCACAAGTGGACAACACAGTGCAGTCCGAATTCCAGAACCACACTGCACTAATCCGGCCATAACTCAAAATCTACACATCTCCTGGGTGTGAGCCTTATATTTCTAGAAACTACATTCAACTACCTTTCTAACCATATGTATTGGGTCTTAAGGAGACAAGTTTAAGGGGTTCAAAACCCTCCTACAAGACAGTACATGCTCCCAGAATTTACAACAAGCATCTTATCAACTTCAACACTTCACAATAACACAATACTCTCTTTACAACCATTAACTCCACCAAGATTCATCTCTATAACATACATGAGACTACATACTCTAATCACATGCCTTATTATTACAACAACAAGCATAAAACTTCAAGATTTCATCATCTAAAGCTCAAACCATCAAGATTCACTCCAATACTTATAGATCTAACAATATAAACTATAAACTTGTCATGGCTAAGGGTTAAGAGATATTTATACCTTCCTTGAGTCTCTAGTGACCTTGTATGAGCTTTCTAACCCTTGGAGAAGCTTGATCTATCCTTAATAACCTTAAACTAACAAGAACATCAAGAACAAAACTTAGAAATTTTCGGAGTCAATATACCCCAGCTGAAAGAACTGGAAAAACGAGGTCCTTACCTTGCTTTTCTGGATGAGGCACCTAAATAATAGTTGTAGATCATCTCAATACCTTTCCAAAAAGCTATAGAACGCAATATTTGGATGAGAAATGAAGGCGCTATGGCTGTTTGAATCTCCCCTCTCTGTTTTGGCCGAAAATGAAGAAAAGGGAGAGAGAAATGTTTTGTTTTGTTTGGTTTGAATAATGTGAGATGTATTATTGATATGTGTTGTTATATGTGTATAAGTCACATGTTGCAAGCCTAGTGATAGCCTACTAGGTTAGACCATACTTCCATGTCTCCTAAAGCATGGTGCATAACTTTATGCTTTTTGCTTTTTACATTACTAGTTTGCTTTTCTAACTAGCTACTTGCTTGATAATTGCATGTAATATCTTCCTTATTTTATTTCTCCACCAATGTTTGTCACTTAATCCTTAATCCATAACGTATCTTAAATAAACTCCTCGTAATAACATTTTGTCGCGTAGAGATTTCCTTCGTAATTCCTTAAGTACTTAATTGTGTAATTCCCTTAAATATCCATAACTCGTCTTAGGCTTTTAAAATCTTTTAATACTCTAATAATCTTCAAAGTCCCAAGCTTTTATGTAATTTAATAGAAGTGGATTTCTTGCTTTCAATAACCTTCCTTTTTGCTCACACATCTTATGCCACGAAATTTAATACTCGGAAAATTAAAATCCACTATACGTCATTGGTGGCTCCAAAGTGTCCATCATCCATAATATCATACTTCATTAAATTTTAAAATATTACCAAAAATTAGGATTCTTACACGGCCTGGTCGTGTAAGACCTATCCCATATTGTAGAAAATCTCTCAAGCTTCGCGTGGGCAGTAAGATCGCTGAAAACGGACTTCTAGAACTCCAGATATGGCCAAAACAGTATAAGCTGCGCAACCTTCCCGGAAAATCCGAATTTTAATCAATTAAATCTCCAAAAACGACAAAAGCTTAGATATTCTTGCAAACCTGCACAACTACACAAAACACATCAAAACTACACAAACTTGAGTCCAAAACAATCAATTTAAGCCGATATAGAATGTTCCAAGTGGATATAAAATCCACTTATCACAGAACAAGTAGAGACTCTACAACTAGAGGTTCCCTCAGTTAAGAGGTCATGTAAGTAATGCAAAGCATTACAAACAAATAGGCTTGTTATTTGATGTAAACAAGCATGCCTCTGTGACTAACAATCTCCCCCAAATTGTGAGTAAGACCCTTAGTCACAATTTCATGTCTGATAACAAGCCTAACATACATAAGGATAAAACTTTAAAAGTACAGGTATGTAGATTGATTGAAGAAAGTACATAGAAGTATTCTTACAAGTTATGAGAAACTACTAGCCATATCCTTTTGGATTCATCTCTTGAGCTTTGGCTTGCAGATTCTCATTTTTCATCTTCTCTTCAGCTTCTTTGGCTTTCTTCTTTGCATTTTCCTCCATGGCAAGAATAATGTCTTCCATTGCAGTGAGTTCTTCAATTAGAGGGGAGCCTGACAAATCCTTGAGTACTTCACTCAGCTGTTTCTCAGAATAGGAACTGATGTAGTCCATTCTAATCTTTACAATTCTACCATATTTCTTGTACTCAATGATGTAAGGATTAAACTTGACTTTGCACAGACCCATAGCTCTCAATTCATCAGCCTTAGCTTCCATTGCAGCCATCTCCTCCTCCATTTTCTTAAGTAACACTTCATTGTTCTTTTTCCTTTCTGCCTGGTGATCTCTTTTCATTTTGACAAAGTCAATTAACTCCAGCTTCCATATCCTTTCCACTCTATCTTCAGAATCCAACATTGCAATTATTCTTTCTATGTAATATAGCCTGCTCCAGTGCTGACATGTTCCTTGTCTGAATTTCTTCTGTCTTCCATCAGTTTATTTAATTTCAAGAAAATCATCAACAATGGCAACGTGATAGATTCTTTGAGCCCATATGAACTGCAGTTGGTCTTCATCATAGATTTCATCCATAGGTGGTAGGTTCAATCCTGGAATTATTGTCAGTGCCTTTGACTTGGATAACTTCACCCTTCTTGCAGCATGCTTAAATTTACTCCTCCTTGTATGATTGCTAGGCAGAAACTTATGACCCTTGTTGGTAGACCATAGTAGTATTCCATTAGCAGTTTGCTTTCTGAAACATACACATGGTTTCTTGACTTGAATCTTCTTTTCTTCTTGAGGTGGCAAAACAGTTGCAGAAGCCATCGAATCAGATTTTGGTAGGTCATTACTAACAGTATTCACCCTAGACTCAGAGTCTTGTGTTGTGGTGAGGTTACTGCTAGCAATGCTTAAGGCTTGCTGTTTTCCAATTTTCCTCTCATAGACTTTGCCTTGGTCATCATCATATTTCTTGTCATCCTTCTTCTTCTTCTTCTTGTTTTCATCACCCTTATTACTCCTGTGATGTCTTCTCCTTCCATCACTTTTATCTTTATCCTTGTCTTGATCACCATCCTTGCTTGGGTTGAACTTGGCAGACTCAGGTACAATGCCAGTTGCAATGTATGATCTGAGATAAGATATAGCTTCCAATTCTTCTGCTGTTCTTAAACCCTTCTTCTTGTTCAGCTTCTCAATGATGGCAATAATGAGAGGTTTGTTTTGAGGGATTAGATGCTTAGGAATGATCAGCTGCTTGATATCATCAATTCTGGTTGCATCTTGATAGATGATGGTTCTAGGATTTGTGAATACTTCAGGTAGCCTTGAGGGTTGATCATTCCTTAAGTCATCAAAAAGACTCTTGTTATTTTCATTCCCTTTTTCAATCAGTCCAAGGAACACATCCACTTCTGAGTGCCTTAGGCTTTGTAGAGTGTTGAAAGTCAAATGCCATATTTTTGACTTAGATACCATCATTATTTCCTTGAACCATAAGTTTTTGAGTTTCCTAGGAATAACAGTGAGGTAGTCAATCTGCTCCTTCAACTCTCTTAGATAGATTTGAGTATCACCAGCCTGTTCCCTTGTGGCTTTCAGAAACTCCAAGAAGACTGTATCATGATAGACATTTGAATTAGCAACTTCTTGTAGCTTGGCCTCAGTAATGACTTCAGCTTCTACAGGCTTGGCACTTTCAGATTTGGATGATGGAGGTTCATCAACTGGCATTCTTCCTGCAACCACTGTGGTTGTGATAGATTGCTTCTGACCACTAGGAGTAATGACATGCACAGTTGGTAGAGTGACAACTGGCAGTGAGGTAGGGGGCTCATCAACTTTGGATTTTCCTTTGCCTGGCACATTAGGTATGGATTTTGAAGCCCTTTGGTGACCACCCTCCTTTATCTGTATGCCTATCTCCTTAGGTTTCTCCCCCTTTGGATTTGAATTCCTTATCCTTTTCTCCCCCTTAGGCTTGTTGTCAGGCACAGAGGCTTTTGAAGTGACCTTTGGGTTTGAAGACTCTTCAGGTAGAGGGAGACCCATATGCTTCATCATGGCAGCCAACATAGATTGCTGATGCAGAAGAACATTAGCTGTGGTGGTTGCTTGAGTGTCCAACTGATCATTGAGAAGTGCAACCTTGTCTGTAAGATGAGCATTAGACTTAGTGAGAGTAGCTACCTCCTTTTCAAGTGCATCTACCTTGATGAATAATTCAGTAGATTTGAAGCCAAACAGGGATTGTTCTTTAAGTCTCTGCACTTCAAACCTAGTCATGTCATGCACTGGAACTTCAGTTACCAACCTGTCTCCATATAAATTCTTGAACATTGTCTTCAGCATGGCATTGGAGTCTATGGTTTGATCAGATAGAGATTCAAATTTATGCCCCAGACTTGTGACAGTATCCTTTAGCAGTGCTAGCCCATGATCCATCTTGGTGCAGGTGGTGTTACAGTATTTGAGGTCTTTAAGCACACTGTCCAATTGAGGGAATTTGGCATCAAAGGTCCTCTTGATTTCTTCCACGCTGTCTTATCACACACTCTGCTGACCTCAGTTTTGACTCCTTTTCCAAGATAGTGGGCAGCCTTGAGGAAACCCTTGTGTGAATCATTCATGGCTTCATATACTTCACCAGGGGTCAGAGATTTGGCATTGGAACCTAGTAAAGTGATGTATTCCTCCCTGAGATATTGAAGTGCTTCATCAAGAGTAATATCATATTTTCCTTGCAACCAGGCATCAATATTGCCATCTCTCTCAGGATCATCAACTATCTTTGTCTTCTGCATCTCCACATCATCCCTATGGCATAGCAGAATGGCTTCATAGTCTGGATTAGGGATGTTGGAGGTGACCAAGTTCTGAGCAATCTTGACAAACTCAGGAATCTGATCCACAACTAAGCTTTGAAGTGCTTCAACCGTCAATTGTGGTGGAACAGACCCTGATCCTGAAGCACTGTCATGTTGCACAGGCTTCAGCCATTGTGACAGAAAGTCAGAGCTAGAGCTAGGCAAGCTAGACTCCTCAGTTACAGATGCAAGTTCTGTAACCGGATAAATTGACTCTACTACTGGTGTCTCCACAAAAGTGGGATGAGTTACACCAGCAGTTGACACAGGCACAGAGTCTCTAGTAAAAACTAGTGGAACCTCTGTGTTTGTGATGGTGTCATTAGGAGATGCCCCAACATGCATGTTAGTGTATACTGAAAATATTTATTTTAAGTATATACATTTAATTTTGGCCCGGTTTTATTGAGAATCATTTAAATGTTTACATGCTGTCCAATATTATATATTGTGGACAATCTAGTATCAAATGGGATACAGAATATTAGATTGTTAAATATGGTTTATATAATATAATAAGGTTCACAGCACAGGTGGT
Source organism: Kitagawia praeruptora (assembly GCA_037693485.1). Lineage (NCBI taxonomy): Eukaryota > Viridiplantae > Streptophyta > Magnoliopsida > Apiales > Apiaceae > Kitagawia > Kitagawia praeruptora. The sequence goes on along the minus strand of CM075345.1, from coordinate 41,302,729 downwards.
GTTGGACAATCCACTGGTATGGCTGTAGTATTATTTAGATTAGTTTATATTGACTAATAAATAATACTAGTATACTTTGTGTATATTGAACAGGATCAAATTTAGAATTGTTCCCTTATACTGATTAAGAAGGAGAACTAAGATTCTATGTTATTATTAATGCTTAGGTTCTTAATCCCGATATAGTAATTGACACGTGTATATTATTTACATGCTTTGATTTATATATGAAATAATTCTTTTGAATTATATCATTATATTTTGGGCGATGGAATTATATACATGGTGAATATTATTTATAGAAGGAATCCATGTCCTGATAATATTCGGGTTAATGATGTCCCCTTGAAAGCTCAAAAAGATTTAATTATGTGAAACCCTGCAGGTGGAATTTATTCCAGCATAATTAAATAAAGGTTGAGTGGATAATCAAGGATAAAAGATATTAATTAAATAAATTATCAGTAATTTATTTAATTAATGGGCATGCGCTATTTTAAACATGGGGAATTTAATAAGCAAATAATATTGGAACCCAATTAAATAATTAAGTTGCGGTATTAGGAAAGGTAGTGCAAATATTAATTCTTTAGTGGATTGAATTAATATTTAATTACATTGGGCTAGGCCCAAGATGTAATTAGAAGGCCTAACCTAATTATCCATAATCTCTATTGTAGCCCTATATATATTCTTATTCTCTTCTTACTATTTGGTCTAGAAAAATTTTGTAGCCACCTAGGAGCAAGAAGAGAGGTTAACTTGAGGAGACGAAGGCCACACTTCGCTCAAGGGAATTTGGGAATACAATAGAAGAGCGTGGAATCAACCGTTAACAAGGTGACTTTTGTATTTGTATTCGTTAATTTATTGTATCAAAAATCGCAGGGCCACGATCTGATTGTCCTAACAATTGGCATCAAGAGCTTGGTTCTATGGTTCTACGATTTTTGATACGATGTCCATGTCGTAATTGTATATGCATGTATATAGTGGTAGTCTTGTATAATTTGTTTTGCAGGTTGTTATCCACTATTATGGCCATGTATATTTTAATTATGTGTTTGGATCCCACGTGGTTTAATCGTGGTTAATTTTTTGTTTGGTTTCTACGTGGTTTATCGTGGTTGTAAAACACGAGGGTTGATCGTGTTAGAATAAATTTTACAAAATTAGTTTTGTATTAAATTTATTTTTTATGCAATTGTTTGATGGATTTTATTAAGATCCGGGTATCTTGTAATAATTACATATGCGATTGGAAATCAAAACCGGAGATAATTGCTTCCGCTGGTGTGTTTTTTTTGTTCCCGGCGGCGAATAAAAGTTATAGACAGCAACAATAAAACAAGCGCGTGGTCATAGGTGTGTATATCACACGCGCGGCACATACATTATCACATGTAAGTGTTTTGTAGTTTTGTTGTTGTCTGGTTCTTCCGTGTATGATTAAGGTGTCAAGGCACTGGAATAATTAACTAGCAGAGTCACCGTTATTCTCTCTCAACTCTCACATGAGAGTCGCTTAAACAGTTAACCCATAGCCGCCTCCCCCCCCCCCTCCCCCTCCCCCTCCCCCTCCCTCCGACCCCTCCTCCCACCCCCACCCCCACCCCGACCCCCACCCCCACCCCTACCCCTCCGACTCCACCTCTCCATTTTCCCCTTCACCACCGCCTTTTCTGTTAACCTCCGTAGCCATCTCTCCAGATCTCCTTCACACCAACGCAGCTCCAATCCATCCCCGGCCCACCATTTGCCGCCCGGCCTCCGCCGCACCTCCGCCGCCCCTCCGCCGCCCCGCCACCTGCTGTCTAATTCAATAAAATCGAGTGTTGTTTAAACCTCGAAGTTTCCGGTTTTTAGTTGATCTATGTTTAATTCGGATCTAAGGATTTTAAGCCTTTTCCGATTGTAAGATCGATTTGTTTTTTTTGTTGTCTCACCTTCGTGTGAGTTTGTTATTGTCTCACCGCTTGTTTGTGTGAGTTTGCTTTTCTCTCACCGTTTGTGTGAGTTTTGGTGCTGGATTATATTATCTTGGAGGCTTGTACGGATAATATGGATAAACACTTTGATGAAGTGTTAGTGTGTTACACACTTAGGTCTGCGAATATTGTAGCTCATTGCTTAGCGAGGGCGACATATTCTATGTCAGGTCTTTCGGAGTGGAATGTTTCCGCTCGAGATTGTATCATCTGTAACCTTGAGATATTTTAATGCAAGTACGATTTTATCAAAAAAAAAAAAAAAAAGGTGTCAAGGCACTGGACCCCATGCTGGTATCAAAAGGAAGGATTGACTGCAGCTTCAGAAATTCCCTCAACAATTTCGGACAAAAGCGGCTGCAGCAAATAAATTATTGGGGCCATAACAGTGGAATTATTATTTTTTAATTCTGCAATTTAAATTTTAATTATTGCTTTAAATAATTATTATGTGTGTTGTTAATTATGTGTGTAATTTTTAATTGCATGTTTAACATAATTAGGACGACATGGACATAAATATTTTATTTATTGCTTTAATTAAATGTTTTATGTTGTTAAATTATGTGTGTATTTGGAATGCCTGTTAGACATAATTATAACGACATAGGCCCCATTTAATTTTAAAATTCCTCAATTTTTAATAAAAATTCTAAGTGGGTGAGGGAATTAATTAGGAATTAAATCCCACGGTCTCCATTATTGTTTGTATGTAATTTAACACTAAGACGAATATAAATTATATATAGTCCACCCTAACGTGGCATATGATTTATGGTGTCAGGTAGTGTTATGGATATTACTAGAACAAACATCCTAAATTAATTACGAATATTGAAAGGTATACATGCCACCCAACGTGGCGTACGAAGTTTCAAAGAATTCGATTAATTAGAAGGGTACCAATGATTGAATATAGATTTTCGATATTGAGAGAAATGATGATTCTGTCTAGAAAGGGGTCTTAAGTGACGCCTCTTGACAATGCTCCCCCCGATCTGGGAATTATCCTATTATCGATTATTGATTTGAAATATTTAATGGTGGCATCCGGTCTTATTAATTTAAGATTTAATAATGGTATACACTTAGCTATGAAAAATAATATATAGTCCACCCTAACGTGGCGTATTATTTAGTAATAGGACCGAAGTAATATTTAAACAAATTTAAGTGGTATATATGTCACCCATCGTGGCGTACCAGATACATATGGTGTTTAAATATTAGTGCATTAATTTTAATTAATTGTTAGAGGAAACCAATAGGTTTAAAGATTTGTGCAATTCTCTGATTATGTGTTACATGTATGATTCTCAGGATTAGATCATTATGGGCTTTAATCCACTATTCACCATACTTAAGGATAACAAACTTACTGGACCAAACTATATTGAATGGAAACGTAATTTGGACATAGTGTTGACTGCTGAGGAGTACAAATTTTGTACTTATGAACCCAAGCCAAATCAGCCTGCTGAAGATGCTCCTGAAAGTGAGAAGGAGTATTATAAGCGGTGGATTAAGGCTGATGAGATGTCGTGATGTTACATTCTGGCAGCAATGTCGGGTGTTTTGCAGCATCAGCATCAGGCTATGTCCACAGCTTCAGGTATGCTCTTTAATCTCAAGGAACTTTTTGGGGAACAGAATAGGGCTACTAGGCAATTAGCAATGAAGGCTTTAATGAACACTAAGATGGCTGAAGGAACACCTGTAAGGGATCATGTTCTCAGGATGATGTCTCATCTGAATGAAATGGAGATCCTTGGTGCTGATATTGATGGGGAAACCCAGATTGATATCATCCTTATGAGTCTGCCCAAAAGTTTTGAGCAGTTCCGCTTGAATTACACCATGAACAAAAGGGTGTATAGTCTCGCGGAACTTCTGACAGAACTTCAGGCAGCTGAAGGACTCTTTAAGCAGAATGTTCAAGTGAATGTGGCTGAGAAAGCTTCTTCCTCTAAGCTGAAAGGCAAGAAGAAGAAAAAGGTTCAGACACATAAAGCTGGAAAGGTTGCTAATGTAGTGGGAGTTCAAGGTGCTGTGAAAAAGCCTAAGGGCAAGTGCTTCAAGTACAAGCTATCAGGTCACTGGAAACAGGATTGTCCTCTTTCTAAGAAGACAAACAATACTGGTATGTCTCTTTCTCTAGTTACAGAAACATATATAGCGGCTATATCTACGAGCACTTGGTGTGTAGATACAGGAGCCACTGACCATGTTTGTAACTCTATGCAGGGGTTCCAGCAAACCAGAATGCTTAGAGATGGCGAGATATATGTGTTCATGGGAGATGCTACGAAAGTAGCAGTAGTTGCAGTTGGAATAATTACATTGTCTTTTGGCGATGATAGGATTTTGGTTTTGAACAATTGTCTTTATGTACCTTCATTTAGAAGGAATTTGATTTCGGTTTCTAAACTTGCCATGGATGGTTATAATGTTTGTTTGGATCGTAATGTTTCTATTATGATGAATAAACGAGTTATATGTTCTGGTACATTGCAAGACAATTTATATATTATTAATCCTATCCAACCAATGCTGCAACAAAAGGAATCTAATAATATTCTTTCTAGCTCAAACAAAAGAAAGAAACCTTCCGAATTGAACCAAACATATCTTTGGCACTTAAGATTAGGTCATATTAACTTGAGGAGGATTCAAAGACTGGTAGTAGATGGGCCATTAGGCTTGTTGGCAGTGGAGCCATTTCCAGTTTGTGAATCTTGCTTGGAAGGTAAGATGACTAATAGGCCTTTTAAAGCAAAGGGGAATAGAGCCAAAGAAGTATTAGAATTGGTTCATACTGATTTATGTGGTCCTATGAGTATCCAAGCAAGAGGAGGTTATGAGTATTTTGTCACTTTCATTGACGATTATTCTAGATATGGATACATTTATTTGTTGCGCCGCAAGTCTGGGTGCTTTGAAAAATTCAAAGAGTACAAAGCAAATGCGGAGAAATGCCATCTTGGAAAATGTATCAAGTCACTACGATCAGATCGTGGTGGCGAATACTTGCTTGGAGAATTAGGGACTATTTATCAAAAAATGGGATTACATCCCAGTTGTCTGCACCTGGCACACCTCAGCAGAATGGTGTAGCAGAGAGAAGGAATCGGACTCTTTTGGAGAGTGTTAGATCAATGATGAGTTATTCAGATTTACCTAAGTCGTTCTGGGGATATGCTATAGAAACAGCGGCTTACCTTCTGAACTTGGTACCTTCTAAGTAAGGCTAGAATCTCGCACAGAAGTAAGGCTGTTTGTAGGCTATCCCATGGGGACGAAAGGTTATTCATTTTATAGTCCTAGGGATCGAGATGTCATTGTTAGCACCAATGCCAAATTCTTAGAGGAAGACTATATAATGAACCACAAACCCATGAGTAGTGTTGTTTTAGAGGAATTAGTGGGAGGGATAGATAATCCCCAAGTGCCAATAGTACAAGTAGAACAACCACAAGAAAATGCACAACTTGACACTAGTACCGCACCAGTGTCTCGTCGTAGTGGGAGGGTTGTTCGACAACCTGAAAGATTCATGTTTTTGGGAGAGTCTTCAGACTTGGTCTCTGGTGAACATGATGAGGATCCCAGGACATACGAACAGGCAATTCTAGATAAAGATGCAAATCTTTGGCAAAAGGCAATGGAATCTGAGATGGAATCTATGTATTCCAATCAAGTTTGGGAGCTCGTGGAACCACCCAAAGGTATAAAACCCATTGGAAGTATGTGGATCTACAAGAAGAAAAGAGGATTTGACAAAAAGGTGAAAGCCTGGAAAGCACGACTTGTTGCGAAAGGGTATACTCAGAAAGAAGGAATCGATTATGAGGAAACCTTTTCGCCAGTTGTTATGCTTAAGTCAATCCGGATTCTTTTATCTATAACAGCTCATCTCGATTACGAGATTTGGCAAATGGATGTCAAGACAGCTTTCCTTAATGGAAGTCTTGAGGAAACCATCTATATGCAACAACCAAAAGGATTCATTAAAGAAGGCCAAGAGCATCTGGTTTGTAAGCTTAAGAGGTCTATTTATGGACTTAAACAAGCTTCTAGGGACTGGAATATTCGTTTTGATCAGGCAGTCCAGTCATATGGATTTGATCAAAGTCCAAGCGAGTCATGCGTGTATAAGAGAAGTGAGGGTAATGCAGTGGTTTTTCTAGTACTATATGTAGATGACATTTTACTCATTGGAAACAATGTTAAGATGTTATCAACAGTAAAGGCATGGTTGTTCAAACAATTTGAAATGAAGGACTTAGGTGAAGCGGCATACATCCTTGGGATCAAAGTAATAAGGGATCGCAAGAAAAGGATGTTGGCTTTATCTCAAGAGCCTTACATTGATGAAGTATTAGCTCGTTTTAACATGTAGAACTCTAAGAAAGGTTTTCTACCTTTTAAGCATGGAGTTGCTCTATCCAAGGAGCAGTGTCCTTCGACACCTAAGGATATAGAGAGCATGAAAGCGGTTCCTTATGCTTCGGCATGTGGAAGCTTAATGTATGCTATGTTATGTACGAGACCTGACATCTGCTTTGCTGTAGGCATGGTTAGTAGATATCAGTCAAACCCAGGTCAGGAACATTGGAGTGCAGTAAAAACTATACTCAAGTACCTGCGAAGGACTAAGGAGTATATGTTAATTTACAAGGCCTCATATCTATTTCCTTTGGGATATACTGATTCAGATTTCCAATCAGATAGGGATAAGAGGAAATCAACCTCGGGATACGTTTTTACTTTGGGAGGTGGAGCCGTTATATGGAGGAGTGTAAAGCAGAAATGCATTGCAGACTCTACCATGGAAGCCGAGTATGTGGCGGCCTCTGAGGCTGCAAAGGAGGCTGTATGGTTCAGGAATTTCCTTTTGGACTTGGATGTGGTACCTAATTTGCCTAGGAGTCTGACAGTGTATTGTGATAACACTGGTGCTGTGGCAAATTCAAAAGAACCACGAGACCACAAAGCAGCTAAACATATTAAACGTAAGTATCATCTCATACGAGGAATCGTAAAGCGAGGAGATATAGTTGTGGCTCTCATATCATCAGAAGACAACCGGGCAGATCCTTTCACAAAGAGCTTGCCAGCCAAGGTTTTTGACAGGCATGTGGAAGCGATAGGAGTCAGATGGATGGACACATAGTTTTCAATGTAATAGTGGATTAAATAAACACTGATATACTCATAGAATATTTTGAGTATAAGTGGGAGATTGTTAGTGTATACTGAAAATATTTATTTTAAGTATATACATTTAATTTTGGCCCGGTTTTATTGAGAATCATTTAAATGTTTACATGCTGTCCAATATTATATATTGTGGACAATCTAGTATCAAATGGGATACAGAATATTAGATTGTTAAATATGGTTTATATAATATAATAAGGTTCACAGCACAGGTGGTGTTGGACAATCCACTGGTATGGCTGTAGTATTATTTAGATTAGTTTATATTGACTAATAAATAATACTAGTATACTTTGTGTATATTGAACAGGATCAAATTTAGAATTGTTCCCTTATACTGATTAAGAAGGAGAACTAAGATTCTATGTTATTATTAATGCTTAGGTTCTTAATCCCGATATAGTAATTGACACGTGTATATTATTTACATGCTTTGATTTATATATGAAATAATTCTTTTGAATTATATCATTATATTTTGGGCGATGGAATTATATACATGGTGAATATTATTTATAGAAGGAATCCATGTCCTGATAATATTCGGGTTAATGATGTCCCCTTGAAAGCTCAAAAAGATTTAATTATGTGAAACCCCGCAGGTGGAATTTATTCCAGCATAATTAAATAAAGGTTGAGTGGATAATCAAGGATAAAAGATATTAATTAAATAAATTATCAGTAATTTATTTAATTAATGGGCATGCGCTATTTTAAACATGGGGAATTTAATAAGCAAATAATATTGGAACCCAATTAAATAATTAAGTTTCGGTATTAGGAAAGGTAGTGCAAATATTAATTCTTTAGTGGATTGAATTAATATTTAATTACATTGGGCTAGGCCCAAGATGTAATTAGAAGGCCTAACCTAATTATCCATGATCTCTATTGTAGCCCTATATATATTCTTATTCTCTTCTTACTAAGGTTGGTCTAGAAAAATTTTGTACCCACTTAGGAGCAAGAAGAGAGGTTAACTTGAGGAGACGAAGGCCACACTTCGCTCAAGGGAATTTGGGAATACAATAGAAGAGCGTGGAATCAACCGTTAACAAGGTGACTTTTGTATTTGTATTCGTTAATTTATTGTATCAAAAATCGCAGGGCCACGATCTGATTGTCCTAACAATGCATTCCCTCACCATCTAAATGTGGGTCCTGGGTGGTGAGCAAGGTGTCATGCACCAAGTCACTTGAATTCATTGGCTCATCAAAAGAAAAGAATTCTTGATGATCAATGCCTTGCTCTTCAATTGCTTGAGTTGCAGGCTGCAAAGAAATTTGAGTGGTAGATTCTGGAAGAGAAGTGTCTTTTAGATTAGAGTTTGGCAACTCCCCCTGAGAGATAGAGGGAGTTTCAATTGAGATGTGATTTTCACTCAGTGTAGTGCCAGCCTTATCACTCCCATGTGCTGACTCTGTACATGTAGGTGCATTGGGGAGGATGCTTGATTCTATAGATGCACCATGTTGAGAGGATACATCTAGTGAACTGTTTGCCCCTAATTTTACAACTTCAGCCATTTGTGTGACTGAAGAGGTGGTTTTAATTTTCTTCTTCTTTGGCCTGATTAGGGGTGACTCAGGTGCCTCACTTCCTAATTCTACAGCCAATGCTGCTTCAGATAAAATGGTTAAAGGTGCAGAAGCAACCTGTTTTCTCTTCTTCTCCTTTTTACTAACATCACCCTTTTGAGAGGATGATGCAGTTGGCTCAATGTTTGGTAGAGTGTTTGGTTGAGGTGGTTGGTTAGCAGACCCTGGGTTAGCACTGTGTTCTACTTGCTTGGATCTGGCTAACTCAGATTTGGAGGCAAATGTTGGCAAGTTGTGAGGGTAAGACTCAAATAACTTCTGCATATGGGAAGTTATTACAAGCCTTACATCCACATCATTCCTAGTATCCAAATTACCAAAAATGAGTTTGGTCATGGATCTAGGGTAGCCTAATCTACTTTTATCTAAACCAGGTAAATCAGCCACATTTTTATCTAGATAATTAATTACAGACTGAATAAACCTAAGAAAGAAGATATTATTACCTCTCTTGGTTGTGTTCTTACCAAGTTTTCCATAGAGTTCCTGCATTATGAGCATTCCAACATCAATTTTCCTATCATAGTCAAGTGAATAGCATATCTGTTGAACAGGAGCACTTAGTTGGTCAAAGCTGGATTTCCTTCCACTGAATACTTGCAGGAGAGTGGCAAACACATAGCTCCACTCTTTTCGTAGATGTGCCCGTTTTAGATTTCCAACCTTGATGGTGTCTGAGTACCTTATTAGTTCAAAGAATTCCACTATTTGATCTTCTGTTACAAGGTCATCATACTCATTCTGGTGAAGACCCAGGGCCTTGCTCATGTCCTCAGAAGTGATGCTGAACTCTTTACCAAGTATCTTGCAGTTAATGATATAACCCAGACTGCCATCATCTAGAGCAACTGTTTCTATAATGGCAGTATTCCAAAATTGCTCCAGAATGTCTAGATACAGAGTTGGGTTGGCCGTAAGTGCTTCTTTGATATAAGATTCAGACATCCATTTGACGAAACACTTGTAGTTAGCATTTGGGGCTTCGACATCACTTGAGATAGCAATGAAGTTAGTGTTGAATTTCACAGTTGCCATTGATTTGGAGAGAAGAGAAAAGAGAATGAAGGTTGAAGAAGAAATTTGGCTTTTAGCAGTTAGGGTTTTCAGGGGTTTTGGGAGCTTTGATGCTTGAGAAATCGAATGAAATGAATCGAATAAATGTGAAATTGTATAAGTATGAAGTACTTGAATTGTCGATTAGATGTATGTTTTGTATCGACAAGTCAAGCATTCGAGAAGTAGAAAACAATTATTCGATAAGTCAAGAAAGGCTTATTCGATAACTCAAGCAGGTTGAAAACTCACAGCTGGCAGCTATCTAACTTAGAATAAATTCTAAATTAGGTAAAATGTGTTTTTATGAGTGAATTAAAATTTTAGACAAAAGTCCAAAATCGGTTAAGATTCACCGAGAATTCAGCCTTTTCAAATGATTCGAGAACTCAAATATAGTATTCGAGAACTCAGTCATTAGAGAACTAAAACACTATATTCAAGAAGTCAAGAATACCTTTATTCGATAACTCTAAAAGACTCTATTCGAGAACTCGAGAGTGCTCTAATGAGACTTGTTAGAGATGTCGAATAGTGAATCACTCGAGAAGTCTGACTTATCGAAATATACTCATCACTCACAAAAATTAATTTTCACTTTCTTTTAAAATACACCAGCCATATTCATTTAAGAATATTCTAGCAAATTAAACAGTGATTTTCTCAAAATTTCATAGAAATTTCAAGTTGACAAAATATGATTTTTCAACATATGCAGAAGATTTGAAATATTTATAAATCATACTTCAGCCAACACTTACTCCAAAAAAATTGAGAATTTAGATAAAGTAAGTGTTTACTGTTGCAACAAACTAGATGCTGTATTCACTTAGCCAGAATCTGAAGAATTTAGCATTCCAATCTCACTAACCAACCTTGTGAAGGTGGCTTCATCTAATGGCTTAGTGAACATATCAGCTAGTTGTTTATCTGTAGAGACATAGTGCAACTCAATGGTTCCATTAGTTGCATGCTCTCTAATGAAATGATATTTGATGTCAATGTGCTTTGTTCTAGAATGATTGACAGGATTGACAACTATAGAGATTGCACTTGTGTTGTCACACATGATTGGAATTCTTTCCAACACAAGTCCATAATCTCTAAGTTGATTTCTAATCCAAAGCACTTGAGCACAACAACTTCCAGCAGCTATGTATTCAGCCTTAGCTGTAGAAGTTGACACAGATTGTTGTTTCTTGCTATACCAAGATACTAACCTTTGTCCAAGAAACTGGCAGCTACCTGAGGTGCTTTTTCTATCCACTCTGCATCCAGCATAATCAGCATCAGAATAACCAACCAGATTGAACCCTGTGTCCTTAGGATACCATAAGCCCAAGTTTGGAGTGCCCTTTAGATATCTAAAGATCCTTTTTTTAGCAATCAAATGTGATTCTTTTGGATTTGATTGAAACCTTGCACACAAGCATGTAGCAAACATGAAGTCTGGCCTACTTGCAGTGAGGTAGAGTAGAGAACCAACCATGCCTCTGTAGACTGAGATATCTACTTTCTTGCCTTTAGCATCTTCATCCAATTTAGTGGCAGTGGCCATGGGTGTCTTTGCATGTGAACAGTCTTCCAAGTCAAACTTCTTCAATAAGTCCTTGATGTACTTGGTTTGACTGATAAAGATACCATCCTTCCTTTGACTAACTTGCAACCCAAGAAAGAATGTCAACTCTCCCATCATACTCATCTCATATCTGCTCTGCATGAGTTTAGAGAATTTCTCACATAGCTTCTCATTTGTAGAGCCAAAAATGATATCATCCACATAAATCTAAACTAGGATAATATCATCACCATGCTTCTTGTAAAACAGTGTCTTGTCCAAGGTGCCTCTAGTGAATTGATTTTCAAGAAGAAATTGTGATAAAGTATCATACCATGCCCTTGGAGCCTGCTTAAGTCCATACAGTGCCTTAAGCAGTTTGTAGACAAATTCTGGGAAGTGTGGATCCTCAAAGCCAGGTGGTTGTTGCACATAAACTTCTTCTTCCAACTCTCCATTCAAAAATGCACTCTTGACATCCATTTGATAAACTTTAAAGTTTGAGTGAGCAGCAAATGGCAAGAATATTCTGATGGCTTCCAATCTAGCAACAGGGGCAAATGTCTCATCATAATCAATGCCTTCTTGTTGAGAGTATCCTTTTGCAACCAACCTTGCTTTGTTTCTTACTATTACACCATCTTCATCCATCTTATTCTTCAGAACCCATTTTGTTCCAACAATGGTTCTATTCTTTGGTGCAGGCACTAGTTCCCATACTTTGTTCCTTTCAAATTGATTCAGCTCCTCTTGCATGGCAATAATCCAATCTGGATCCAACAGTGAATCATCAAGTTTCTTAGGCTCAACCTGAGATAGAAAACAGCCATAGAGGCACTCATTCTGAGTAGCTCTCCTAGTCCTTACTCCTGCATTAGGATCTCCAATGATTTGCTCTGCAGTGTGTGATCTATCCCATTTCCTTGAGTGCTCAGCTTGATTTCTCATTCTTGATGTTGCTTCATCATCCAAATCATGATCATCCTGATTTCCTCCCCCTGTGAGGTTGCCACTACTCACAGGTGTGTCTTGGATGCTAGTTTCTCCACTGTTGATTGGCACAAATTCTTCTCTTCTATTATCATTCACTTGAGTCTGTTGAACTTGAGTTTCAACTTCAATTTCAGTCTCTTCATCAGAATCATCTAGATTATCAAACTTCAATGGATCTTTATCTTCATCATTGGCTTTTTCTAGTCCAGGTAGTTTGCTGTCATCAAATGTCACATCTGTGCTTTCCATAATTTTCTTTTGACAGATGACATAAACTTTGTATGCAATTCTTTCCATAGAGTAGCCAAGAAAAATTCCTTCAAATGCTTTTGCATCAAACTTTCCAACATATTCAGAATTATCCTTCAATACAAAGCATTTGCTTCCAAAAGTATGAACATACTTTAGAGTAGGCTTCTTTCCAATCATCAAGTTGTAAGGTGTCTTTCCAGTGTTTTTGTTGATGAGGGTTCTGTTCTGGATATAGCATGCAGTCCTCACAGCCTCAGCCCAAAAACATGTAGGCATCTTTGCATCAAGTAACATTGTTCTAGCAGCCTCAATCAGAGTTCTATTCTTTCTCTCAACAACTCCATTTTGTTGTGGAGTCCTTGGAGCTGAGAATTGCTGAGAAATCCCATTCTCTTTGCAGAATGCTTCAAGCATGGCATTTCTGAACTCTGTTCTATTATCACTTCTCAGTGCAATCACACTTGCATTGTTGGCCTTTGCTTCCTTGTCAACTTTCTTTATGTGCTCAATGATTACTTGTGGAGCCTCATCTTTTGATGCCAGAAATTCCACCCATGTATACCTTGTCAAATCATCAACCATCACCAAGGCATACTTCTTTCTTCCTAGTGACATAATATTAACAGGCCCAAACAAATCCATATGAATGAGTTGCAGGGGCTTGGTTATTGATGTCATTGTCTTTGACTTGTGGCTTGATCTTTTCATCTTTCCTTTTTGACAAGCCTCACACACTCCTTCTTGACAGAACTCAAGTGTGGGCATGCCTCTCACTAACTCTCTTTTGACTAGAGAATTAATGGCTTTGAAGTTCAGGTGTGATAGTTTCTTGTGCCACAGCCAACAATCTTCATTTGATGTTTTTGAGTAAAAGCAACAAATTTTGTCCTTGTTTGCAGAATCCATATTGGCTACAAACAAGCTTCCTTTTCTTACTCCAGATAGAGCAAAATCACCAGTCTTCTTGTGGGTGATCAAACATTCATCTTTGTCAAAATCCACCTTGAATCCTCTATCAGTAAACTGACCAACACTTAGCTATTATGCTTGAGTCCCTTGACCAGTGCTACATCTTCAATGATGACATTTCCAACTTTCAACTTGCCATATCCCAATGTGTTACCCAAGCTGTCATCTCCAAAAGCAACCATTGGGCCATTCTTCTCCTCATACTGTGATAGCAGGGCCATATCACCAGTCATATGATTTGAGCATCCACTGTCCAAAATCCACATGACCTTCTTTTCACTTTCTTTGCCCTGCAAACACAAAGGTATTACTTCTCCTTTGGTACCCAAACAAGCACTACTAAAAATCTGTTAATAGACATCACCATTTTTAACATCGATTTCAATAAAACCGATATAAAAATCAAATTAACATCGCTCATTTTAAAACTGATGTCTTTTAAACATTAAGACATCACTTGAGCTACCAACCGATGTCTAAATATTTCCTTAAAAATATTTAGACATCACTTCATTTATGAACTGATGTCTAAATGTCTACTTAAAAAAATAAACGCGCGGATTATTCCCCCTTAGTTTTATTTTCCCCTTTCTAAATTTCATTTGCCGCTCTTTGCCAAATCTATTCCCCCTTAACCAAATTTTTATATAATTTCCCCCCACCCCCAATTCTATTATTACATTCGGACAAAATAAAATCAAAACAATTCATTAAAATCTCTAAAAACAAAACCCAGTACCTCTCTCTCTCAGACAGACCTAATTAACTCACCTCTCTCTCTCCTCTCACCTCTCTCTCTCGCTCGCGACTCTCATCTCTCTCGACTCTAACCTTTCTCCACTCTCACCCTCATGAACCCTAAATCTCTCCCTTCTCTCTCTCTCTCTCCCCCCTCCCCCTCTCTATACTCTCATTATGACCATTCTCTTTCTCGAAAATCAATCGACCGGAGATTGTTCGATTCGAAGCTACAAAACTATGAACTCAATTCGATTTATTTAAAGCTCAAATTGGTAAGTGGGTAATCTTGTGTTTGATTTCAATTAGTTCGATTTAATTTTCAATTGGGGATTTTTAAGCTCGAAACCCTAATTTTTTTAATTTATTCCTAGGTTGAACAATTGGATTCGCCCCGGAAGCTAGCAGATAACTACTACTAACCAATCATGTAATAGTAATTAATTATATACTACTGTTGAATGATATTATTTCGTTAATCTGGTGCATCTCTCTTCTTGTTGAGTTGTTCTTTCCTTATTTTCTTTCTTTTTATTCAGTTGAAAACAAGGCAAGTCACAAAAGCGGAAAAAAGGCAAGTCACAGAAGAAACATCAAAAGAGAAGGTAAAAAATGTTATGTCGTTTGTGTGGTTTATAGTTGTATCTCTGGCATTAATCTTCTTTTTAGCTTTTGTTTTTTGTCAATTATGATGACATCGGCTAGGACATCAATTTTGTGTGGTGTATAATATATGTGTATTGTGAAACCTACACTTGATACGACTTATATCAAACACAGTCATGTAGTTGTCGTATATTTTTGAGTTTTGCATGGGTTTGGTGGTTCACTATTATGGTGTATTCTTTTTCTAGCTCATTTTAGGTTTCAAAAGGTGTTTGGAATATAAATACACAACTTCATTTGTTTTTTACAGGCCATTTGATCTTTGAATGGACTTGAACATTTAATTGTACAAATAAACTCATAAATCCTAACCTTCAATTTATAAAACTGCAAGTTGTGTTCCCTTGTCTCTTGCTACTGTTTTTCACAAGTGCATTGCATAGGCACTAATAGCCTACCTATTAGTTTTCTGTTAAGAGGTTTGCCTACCAATGTTTTACATGAAAGTAGCAAAAACATACTAAGATGCTTAAACAAGCATTTATTGCTTATAAAAATCTCTGTATGCAAGTATTCCTTATTTTTATTTGCCAACTAATATTCCATTTTCAGGGTTAATCATAGGTTGATGGATGTTGTGGTATTATATGAATTCATATTACATATATTTTACATTGGTTATTCAATAATTGATATGTTCCAAGCCTGTCATGTCTGAATTCCAACATTTCACACACATATTTATTTTTTTGCTTTGTCTTTTGTACAAATTATGCATAATAGTACTGTTCAAGGAGGGATCGGACTTTTCTTCTTCAATCGGCCTCTTCCAGTCTTACAGCACTATATATAATTGTATTTCAGCTTTAGATTACACTCAGTGAGTTTCATTCAGGTGTACGGCTAACGAAGCTCACAAATTGATGACATATACTCTGTTTTGAGATCACTGGTATTGTATGTACATTTTATGTTCTTTTTTCTGCATCATTTAAGTTTTGCTTTTAAAAAGAAAAAAAATTTGTTACTTGGATGCCTCTGTACGGTATTTATGCCTATATATAAAGTTGGAACTGACCATGTTACTTTCTTTTAGGGAGATCATTTGACTCCTTGATTCCAGGTCAGAAAATCTTGGCACTCAACGCAGTTGGAAATATCAACCGTAAGTCATAGCTTGTTTCAAACTCTTCTTATCTGAAGTACATGTTTTCAGATCCTTAAGCTTAAAAAATTCACCTTTTTATGCGCCATGAATGGTTTCAGATATAATATGGT
Organism: Kitagawia praeruptora; assembly: GCA_037693485.1. Lineage (NCBI taxonomy): Eukaryota > Viridiplantae > Streptophyta > Magnoliopsida > Apiales > Apiaceae > Kitagawia > Kitagawia praeruptora. The sequence goes on along the minus strand of CM075345.1, from coordinate 41,286,475 downwards.
CTAACTTGGCCAATTATCTAGGCAAGAATGTAGTGACACAACGCAATGAAGCTGTCAATGTTATATCAAGGTCAAAAGCTAGCACTCGGCCTTCAGGTCCCTCATCTCTTTATCCGAAAGTTACAGACAATACGAGGAATTCAGGGAAGGTAAAATCAATAGTTTACAGCTATTAGTTTACTGAAGGGCTGTTTTTTTAAACTTCTCAGTCCGAATTCGTTGCTAGAAGTACCTTCAGGTGTTTTTTTTTCTTTTTTACTTACAAGTCAAAAAAGAAACTTAGTTAACTGCCTATGAACTTATAACTTCCGTCTAAAAATATTTTATTTTTTGTCAGGAAAGACATTTGCAGCAAGGAGGAGCAGGGCCAATCTATCGTCAGATACTTATTTTTTAGGAGAGACTAAAGTGTTTGTATCAGATGAAGAATTGAGGGCCAAGTTGAAGAAGTGGCTTGAAAACTGGCCTGCAAAATCCCTCCCACCTGACCTTGCAAGATTTGAAGATATTGATGATGCTGTATCTTTCCTTGTTTCTTCTCTATGTGAACTAGAAATTGCTGGCGATGTTGGTACAGTTCAATGGTATGAAGTTCTTCTAGAATAATTTGAAGAGTCAATTTTTTTTACGTTTCATCTGGTATAACATATAATTAGCGATATTTTAACTTATACACAAATTTTTAGTAAGAAACATTTACCTAAATTTACCTATTAGTATTGTCAGTAAGAAACTTTTATTGCAATTAGTATTCTCCTAAATTTACCTATTTATTTACAAAAAGGTAGCACATTTTTACTGTCACTTTGCTGGCTGCTGGCTGCTGGCTGCTAGAAGCTACCCTTTAAAATGAATTTCCTAACAAATTGATTAAATTATGCTTTAACTAGTTGGTAAAACTCGTCACATTGAAAACTGGTAAATGGTTAATGGTCACATGCTGATTTTGTATATGTTTTATAATCCAAATACAAAGTCACATGTTTTGACTGGGTCAGATACAGCTTGCTCTGAATTGCTCCAATTCGACTAATTTATGACTGAAAAAGATCTGCCAATTGGCAAGAACTATACCAATCTTATTTATAAATAGTTGGTGTGTTTGGGAACTGATTCATATGTAGGCAACACAGCTTAATTGCTATATTGGGCTATCTTTGTTAGGTTTTGTCGTCATCCATATCCTCCATGGTCGAAATGTGGATGTGATAAATATTAGGTAACTAATGGCTACTCTTATGTTTCCATTATATTTTAAGCTGTACAATACTGAAAGATGAACTTCTAAGTTTTCTTTTGCTAATATTTGTTTCTGCTAATTGATTTTTTTTTTTGGTATATTTCATATTTTTGGTCCATAGACATGCTTGGCTACAACCTTTATCTAGAATATCATATTTGGAAACATGTTAGATTGTCATACTATAGTTGTTTGCTGATGTTTCTTTGTCACACTGGACTTATTGTTACTGCATATTGGTGTTTCCCGTATTTTTATAATATAGATTCTTACGTAGCCACAAGTGAACATGTCTAATAGTAAAAAATGTTCATATTTATATAGTTTGCTGCAACTCATCAATTTTGTACATGCAATTTAATTCAAATGATTATATGCAGAATGTATTTAGTATTTTGTAAAACTTAGTACGGAGATTTATTTATAATAGTCGTAGTCATGTATTAGGCACTGTTGTAGCAAAGATCGTTTTCTAACTTCGATTGTTCTGTAATCTGCAGATGGTCCATCCTTATATGTGGATCTTTTAATCTTAAGTCCATCCTATATGTATTACTCATGACAGTATGTTTTTTACTAGATGAATCTTTACAATAGAATTCTGGACATAAAAGGTGTAGATGGTGATAAAGAAGCCTTGAAAGCATATAAATCTTCCGACGAGGAGAATGACAAAAATGCTAAAGTAAATGTTGGTGATAAGGTTTCATCAGTCCTGATAAATAGGGTATACACTTAATCGAAGAATAACTCGATGAAAGCTGTAGTTTGATTTCATATGTTATATGTGGACTTGTTGGGATATTCATCTAAATTATCTTTTGTCACACTTGCAGGCTAATGGCATGCTACAAACCTTGAAAAAGAAATGGGTGACCTCGATGTGAACAGATAAAAAGAATACTTGATAGCATATCTAGCCTTAGAAAAGAAGCTGTGGAACATCAAAAGTATGTGAATGGTGCAACCATGTACCTTGTGGAACATAATCCTGGACATAGCCAACTCTGTATAGTGCCCTAAAACTGAAGTTTCATATGTAAACGATAGTTGATAGTTTCAGATGTATGGTTTTGATTGGTTATGTAAGAATACTTGATACTTGATATTTATGTTGGTTAATATATGTGTTTGTTTAGTTCTTACTGGTATTGTTTTAGTTTGGTTATTGGTGTGCACAAATATTGCTAGAAATGATGTATATGAAGGTCCCATACGAGGCTTTGTACATCGTTTCTCTTAAAAAAAACTGATATATTAGAAGTCCTAAACATCGGTTGAAAACGATGTCTGAGGTCCCTTATACATCGGTTTTAAAAATAGGTAACCAATGCAATACATATCTTCAGCATCGTCTAAAACCGATGTCTATGATCACATTATACATCGGTTTTCTTTATATTTACTGATGTTAATAAAAGATTAGACATCAATATTTGGAAAAAAATAGATGTCCATGCTGAATTATTCTATGTTTGTTATGTGTTAAATAACATGTAAGACCTCTAATATAACAATTGAAAAGTTAGCCTCATGCAGTTAATCGAAGAAGACAGTACATAAACATCAGAAATATTTATAAAACTGATGTATTATATGCTAATAGACATCGGCCAGAAACCGATGTCTAAACGTTCAGACTTTAGACATCACCGACAAAGACATCGGTCCGAATTTTTCAAAGACATCGGCCAGAAACCGATGTCTATTAGCGTTTTTTTAGTAGTGAAGTTTGGGTCCATGTGACTTAGAAACAGTTTTATCATAAACAACATGCTTATCAACTTTCTTGGTGTTAGTCTTCTTGTCACTGTTAGAAGTCTTGGAGCCTGAAGCCTCAGACTTAGGTGACAAAGGTACCTTCCTAGCTTTAGGAGGACTTGAAGACTTTGACCTTGTGTAGTGTGTGTGTGAGAATTGTGACTGATACAACCATCAATGAATTGCCTTCTCAAATTGAAACAACTAGTCATAACATTCATATTGCATGGCATACAGTCAAATTTATCACAAAATGGAGCATCTCTATGTCTTAGAGGCACAGAGCAATCATAGAAAGGTTTGGGCACACTACAAACAGGTTTCTTGCATTCATGAGTTAAATGATTGGTACTGAAACAGTTCTGACAAGTTTTCCTAGGGGCATTAGGCATATAAGCATAGTTATTATCTTTGTTAATCCCTAACTTGCCATTTCTGTTCTGTTTCTTCTTAGTCACTTTCTTCTCAGATTCATTCTTCCCAGCTGAAACAAACTTAACAAACTTCTTAGGTCTTGACCTATTACCTACTGGCTCCTTGGCTTTTGACTTGACACTCTCACTCTTAGAGGATGCTTGTTGTTCACTGGATTGTGCCTCATCTTCATCATTTAACATTTGCTTGATGAGTAAGGCATCCTCATCAATTTCAAATGTTGATTCTTTAAAAATAGGAGTCTCAGTCTTTTTCAAGATGTGAGGGACTTCCTCTTGAACAACAGTGTCATCTTCAATGACAGCATAGCCTTTTCTCTGGTTAAGAGTGCCATAGTTAAGTCCAATAGCAGTTTTGGGTTTAGCTTGAATTTTCTCACAGTAGGATTGCACTAGACCAGATGATTTCTTAAACGTTTTCAGTTTGAATTCATTTTCAGCTTTTTTATCCCTAAGAGTCTTTTCAACCTGACTAGCACACAAAACCTTATTCTGCAGATATTCAACTTCTTTCTTAAGGTTTTCTACTTGCATAGCAGTTAGCTCAAGTTCCTCATTCTTTTTTATCAACATTTCATTTCTAGTAGACAGTTTAGTAATCTCTTCATTAGCAGCAGTCATACTAGTATGAATGTTAAACATCTCAACAGATAGTTGTTCAATCATGCATTTATACTCAGAAACAGACATGTCTATAGTAGTGAGAGATGGTACCTGAGGATCTGATGGAGATGTGTCATCCTTGGAATTGGCTATCAAGGCATAATTGCAAAATTCTTGTTCCTCTCCATCACTGTCAGATCATCCCAACACTTCCTCAGCTATGTAGGCCTTACCTTGTGTCTGCTTTTTCAGAAGGGCCTCATACTTAGCTTCAAGCTCAAGATAATCTCTATCCTTCTTCTTAGGCTTCTTGCATTCACTGACAAAATGCCCTAGGTCATTGCATCTATAACACCTTACAGATGACCTATCCACATGGCTGGTTTTGAACGTATTCTTGTTTGGTTTCACAGGTGCCTTGCTCCTGTTGAATGAATGGTTTTGGGTTTTGGGTTTGAAGGGTTGATTTCTCTTAAATCTGATGTTTGGAAATTTTCTGGCCATGAAAGCATATGAAGTGTTTTCCATCCCATCTAGTTCTTCAAGAGTATAGAACTCATCTTCCTCCTTCTCCTCAACAGGTTCACTTACCTCAGCTTCAGTTTCTTTATCTTCTACTACCTCCTCTATCCTTAATTGGCTTGTAGATGCTTCTAGGTCTTGAATAGATTTGTTGACAATCAAGGCACATGATGTGTTTATCATTATGCCTTGGTTGGCTTGGATAGCCCTTTTCTGAAGCAACTCAAGCTCATGAGTTTTTAAAACCCCATAGAGCACATCATATGTAACTTTGTTCAAATCTCTTTCCCTTAGAGAAATGACCCTTTGCTCTAGATGATTTGGTGAAGATAGCAGAAACTTCATGTTCAATTCCTTGGTGCTGTAAACCTTGCCATTCATCTGCAACTCAGTAACTAGCTTGTGAAATATCTCAAACATCTCAGTGATGCTTTCCTTGGGCTGTGCCATGAAAGCTTCATACTGTGTGACCAGTATTTGTTTCTTGTTCTCTCTGACCTCATCAATTCCTTCACATAACACCTCAATGTGATCCCACATTTATTTGGCAGTGGTACATGAAGCAATGTTTGCAAACATTGACATGTCCATGGAATCTATAATCAGCAACATGAGGTGACTGTCAAGGGCAACCATGTCCTTTTCTGATTCTGTCCATTTGGATGGATCCTTAGCCACATAAGATCTTGGAATTGTAGTGGTTCCAATAGTCTTTTCAGGAATCTCCTGTTGGGGAACAAATGGACCATTCTTGAGAATCTCAGGATACAAATGATGAGATGCTTTGATGAACAACTGCATCTTGATCTTCCAGAGGTTGTAGTTTTCTTTGTCAAACTTAGGGACTTTCACCGTTCATGTGGTCTTTGGTGTATTCGAACTCATGATCGTTTTTCTGTTTTTGAAAAAACAGCCCGCTCTGATACCACTTGTTGAGTATAGAATACAGCAAAAGAATACAGAGGGGGGGGTGAATGGATTCTTGAACTTTTCTTGGTTGAGTCTGTGTAACAGATAAGTGTTTGTGTGTGCAAAGATGTAGGTGCGGATAAAGAATAACACAAGTCACAATATCACTTTAATCTAATGTATTATTAGATAAAGGTTGCTACAATCTGTGAATACAAATGATAGTATTCTCAGATTCGTTTTTCTCAGAGAGATATAGCTTACAATGAATATGAAAAACTTGACTCACCAAAAGTTAATTGCTAAGGAAGTGAGGCTGTATCCTTATAGAACATGGATACAACCTACTTACTACAAATAAGGTAGTTAAAACAAATTACTTTCTAGTATGTCTATCCTATTTGAGTAAGAGTCCAAACGGTTACAGATTTGACTTTGCAAAGCCTGTTCAGATCCACTTTTTTAGCTCTTTGTCTCTTCTATATCTCTCCAAGCTTCTTTGTAGGCTTTCCAGAGCACGTTACAGATTGAGATCCATAAAGTGCATTGGCTTGTTGCATGTTTCTGACTTGTACAATTTCTCCAGTATTTTGTCTCCAAGAATGTATTCGAGAAGTGACTAAGTAAGTGATTCGAGAACTAGAATTAACTTGATTGATAACTCCGAGTTCTCGAACACTGTTATATTGACATATCGAACCACTTCTCGAATAGCTCTTTTCTCTGGGAATCCTTGAGTTCTCGAATAGAGCATTGTGACTTGTCGAATCCCTGAAATCTCGAATAGCTTTCTGAGTCCTTGAGATATCGAATGGAACTTTGACTTGTTGACTCTTTGAGAACTCGAATACCACTTTGACTTGTGGACTTCTTGAGTTCTCGAATAGAGTAATAGACATATCGAATCTCTGAGATATCGAATGAGATATCGAACAGTGTATTCAGAGATATCGAATAGTGTCTTGAGATATCGAATCCCTGACTTCTCGAATGCTAGACTTCTCGAATAGACAAATGTACTTCTCGAATTGGTACTTAGGCAAATTCTTCACTTTCTTCAAATCCCAACTGTGATTATTTGACAGTCTTTATCTTCTTGCTTGAGGCATGAACCTTGGAACTTCTTTCAAGCATTATTCTTGACTATATAAGTACAGTTACACAACTAGGATTTGGTGCCTATTACAAGTACAGAACAAGTAGAGACTCTACAACTAGAGGTTCCCTCAGTTAAGAGGTCATGTAAGTAATGCAAAGCATTACAAACAATTAGGCTTGTTATTTGATGTAAACAGGCATGCCTCTGTGACTAACAAGTTTGTCTTTAGACAATTCTATCAGTACCTTCTCAGATTATGAAATTTGCCATATGTCCAAACAAGTCAGACTTCCATTTCCTAGTAGTGATTCTAGGAGTCTAGGTGTTTTTGAAATTGTTCACTGTGATGTTTGGGGTCCTTATAAGACTCATACTCATGGCAATTGTAACAAATTCTTGACTTTAGTGGATGATTTTTCAAGAAGTACTTGGGTGTTTTTACTTACCTCTAAATTCGAAGTCTCCACTTTAATTAAGCACTTTATTACTTATGCTCAGAATCAATTTCATAAAACCATAAAAATCTTCAGAACTGACAATGGCACAGAGTTTCTTAATCATGACCTTAAATTACATCTGTCATCTCTTGGGATATTACATCAAACCAATTGCTCATACTCCCCTCAACAAAATGGCATTGGAGAAAGAAAACACCAACATCTCTTAAATGTAACCAGGGCATTAAGATTTCAAGCTAATTTACCAATCTTATTTTGGGGAGAGTGTATTCTGATAGCTACTCATCTGATCAATTTGCTTCCTTCCAAGATCCTAAATTTTAAATCCCCACATGAAATACTGTTTCAGAAATCACCCTCATAATCTGCGCTTAGAACTTTTGGATGCCTTTGTCATGTACTGAGGCTGACACCATCTGTTGATAAGTTTGCCTCAAAAACAATGAAATGTGTATTCTTAGGTTATCCTTTTAACAAGAAGGGATACAGGGTCATGGATTTAGAAACCAGAAAGTGTCATGTGTCAAGAGAAGTGATATTTCTTGAACACATCTTTCCTTTTAAAGAGAATGCCTCTGTAACAAACATTCCTGATCCTATATTTCCTTCAATCACTTCCCCTCTTCAAGATGATTCTGATATTCTCATTCCCACAAACACCTCATCTGAGCCATCTAATACTACCTCTGCTGACCTTCCTACCACTTCTGAAGAGATACCTAATAATCTCAATCCCGAGATATCTCAACCAGTGATTGAGACTATCTTACCTTCAATTTCCAAGTCAAAACCTGTTAGACAAAAATAGGTTCCTCTCAAGTATAAAGATTTTACAGGTTTACCTCCCTCTGCTCATACCAATCACTGCACCTCTTCAGGGATTGCTGCAGGTACTTTCTCTTATCCCATCCATCATTACATGTCCTATGAATCATTTCAACTAACATACAAACAATATCTTTGTGCTACTGCTTCTGTGACTACTCCATTTACTTACCATCAAGCAGCTATTGATACTAACTGGTTACAAGCTATGAAAACTGAGTTACATGCTTTAGAGAGTAACCACATATGGGAGCTGGTTTCTAAACCATCTGATCAACACATTGTGGACTATAAATGGCTATTCAAAATTAAGTACTTACCATATGGGAGCATTGAAAGGTATAAAGCCAGATTAGTGGCCAAAGGGTTTACTCAAACCTATGGGTTAGATTATTTTGAAACATTTGCTCCTGTGGCCAAGATGACTACTGTCAGACTTTTTATTGCTATAGCAGCTGCTCAAGGATGGAAAATATCCCAACTTGATGTCACAAATGCTTTTCTCCATGGAGATTTGGCTGAAACATTCTATATGAGATTACCTCATGGTTATGCTGCTCTATCTTCAATCGTGCTGCAGAATGGTATTACCGATGTTTCTAATTTGGTGTGTAAATTGAGAAAATCTATATATGGCCTCACACAAGCTCCCATATGTTGGTCTCATAAATTCTCTGCAGCCCTCAAAGAATATGGTTTTCTACAGTCTCATGCAGACAATAGCTTATTCACTTTTCATACCAGTTCTCATTTTGTAGCTGTTTTGGTGTATGTTGATGATATTCTCATCACAGGATCAGACCCTATAGCCATTCAAAACACTATTGATTTTCTGGGAATCAGGTTCAAAATTAAGGATCTTGGCTCTCTCAGATATTTTTTAGGTATAGAGGTGGCAAGATCATCAGCTGGTATTTACTTGCATCAAAGAAAATACACTCTTGACATTTTAGCTGATACTGGTCTTCTTTCTTTTAAGCCATCTATCATTCCCATTGAACAGAATCACAAGCTCAATGATAATCACAGTGACTATCTCTCCACTAAAGATATTTTTCTGTATAGAAGACTTGTTGGTAGACTTCTTTATCTTATAGTCACTAGACCATATATCTCCTACAGTGTTCAAGTCTTATCTCAGCATCTTGTTCAACCCAGAGTGGATCACTTAACTGCAGCCTATAAGGTGGTGAGATATATCAAAGCCTCTCATGGACAAGGTTTACTAATGTCAGCTTATTCTAAACCAGTTCTGGAAGCCTATTGTGACTCTGATTGGGCAGGTTGCCCCACCTCTCGTCTATCCTTAATTGGTTACTGCATTAAGTTCGGAGATTCCCTCATTTCCTGGAAATGTAAGAAGCAACATACTATATCAAAATCATCGGCTGAAGCTGAGTATATGTGCATGGCTAATACCTGTTGTGAAATTATTTGGTTACTGAATTTGTTCAAGACCTTTGGCTATCACAATGTTGCTCCAGTTCATCTATACTGTGACAACAAATCTGCTCTTTATATTGCTTCTAATCCGGTGTTTCATGAGAGGACCAAACACATTGACATTAACTGTCACTTGGTTCGAGAAAAGTTGCAGCTAGGCATTATTTCTACTCATCATATTACCTCTGCAGAGCAACCAGCAAAAATCTTCACCAAGGCTCTTGCATCCTCACATCTTCTTCGTCTCTTGTTCAAGTTGGGTGTTTCCAACATGTTTCAACCCTCCAACTTGAGGGGATGTTACAAATATAGAAGATTCTCACAATTCCAAATCAGCAAGTTAAAGTTTGTTACTAAAATTGTGAACAAAATAATAGCTCATCATGTCTCATTATGTTGTAAGCTCTTTGTTGTTTAATCGTAACATAGAGAAGCATCAAATCTCTTGTATAAATCTATTAGTGTGTATCATGCTTTAAAAGTGAGTTTCATATACAAAATTACTCTTCTTTGTTCTCTGCAATATTACATAAAGCTTTAAATGCTCATTTCATAAAATTGTCATGCTCCATAAATTAAAAAGGATCTTCCACTGATGCTACTTCTGCTACTACTCGGGGGTATTTAACATTTTTTTATTGGTTGACTTAGTCGAGTTAGTGACATAACTCTTTAAAGACTCGTTTCTGATGAGCTTTTATTGGTTGACTTGGTTTTTTAGCATTATAGCTTATGTGAAAAATGTGGATCACAGGGTCTACGGATCCAGAGGTTGTGTACAAATCATCTGGTGACCAAGCTTGATCTATTAACGATTAACTAGTTTCTTGTTCCCATCCGAATGCATAGACGTCCAACTTGAGTATTAGAAATGTTATCATTCATGGTCTTGTGCAATTTTTTTACGGCAATAAGAATGAGCTTGCTTTCAACAGTTCCTTTGCCATGGAAGAGTCTTCTGGGATTGCTGTTCATAAGAAAACTGCTCTATATTTAGTTGCTTCTACGCCTTCAGTAGCAATTTAGGTGCTGGCGTATAAAATAAGTTTTATGTCGAATCAACATATTCTTTTATTTCTCTCATCAACTTTTATAAAATAAGTTTTATGTCGAATCAACAAAAATAGAATTTTCTTCTATTTTTCTCATCAACTTTTATAAAACAAGTTTTAGGACCTTATCATAATTATACAAGGTGTTGTAATTATAATAAGTACTGAAATTTTCTTAAATCTAAACTAATCTAGCTATCTATACTAGGAGTAACATATAGCAAGTATTGAAATTTCCTTCAAAAGTTACTGCAGTATTTTGTAGTGGAAAATGCTAGAGTATCCAAATTTGTTCTCAAATACCATGTGTCAGAATTTATTGGTTTTAATTCAATTAATTATGATGAACCCCCTTGCATTCACATAAATTTCATCAATTAAAAACCCTTAAAATGTCACGTCAACAATGTCATGTCATTCAGAAACTTTATTTGAGAACGCTTTTGGCTTTTGGGATACACATTACTTTTTTGTAATACACCGAACAACTATCTGGTAATGACTCATAATCAAAGATTCAAGAGACGACTTTCCTTATACTTATAATAGTTTGTATGCCACAAAAAAGTTGAGTTACAATGGCACAGGTATTAGTTTAGCTCCCTATGGGAAGTACTGGAGGGAAATAAGAAAGATAGCGGTAGGAGAATTGTTGAGTGCAACGAGAGTCGAGTCATTTGAATCTATCCGAGAAGAAGAGGTAGCGCATATAATTAAAAGTGTCGCGAATTCATCATCAAAGTCAACTCCGATTAACATGACTAAGTTGATGTTTATGGTAGTAAACAATGTTGTACTTAGAGTTGCATTTGTTAGAGGGAGGTAGTAAAAAAGGGAATTATGGTGAAGAGAAGGGAAAGAAAGGTAGTGAATTTAGTGAAATAATTGAAGAAACAATGAAATTAGTAAGTATGGGAAACATTGCTGAACTATTTCCATGGATGGGATGGTATAACAAGCTCAACGGAGTTGAAGCAGGATTAGAAAAGAATTTTAGATCTCTGGATAGCTTTTATGACATGGTAATCCAAGAGCGATCCGAGGGTGCTGAGCTTGAAGATCTTGTCGATGTTTTGCTTCGGGTTCAGAATGATCCTAGTCAAGAAATTAGACTCACAAATGATAACATAAAAGGTGTACTAACGGTATGTATGCATGTTTTAAAGCTTAGTCTTGAACTAATAGAGTACTTAATATTATTATCATATTTTACTAATTTACAAATTTATAATTCCTTTAGAGGTCTTGTAGTTATTGTCAGTGTTCATACTTACTGGTGGGTATCTGGGGAGTTTCCGACTATTCAACAAGAAATCTCTAAAACCATCTTTATTTGAACTTATATTGTCAGGATATAGTTCTAGTAAATGTTTCTGATACGTTTTTAGGTACTTTTTAATTATTACCGTCTGTAACATATAATACAGGACATGTTTCTTGCTGGGACGGATACTTCTTCTGTAACACTAGTCTGGACAATGACAGAACTGATGAAAAATCCAACAGCAATGAGAAAAGCACAAGAAGAAGTGAGAGGAATTGTCAAGGAAAAAGGTGTACAGGTAAAAGAAAGCCATCTTCAACAACTTGCATATCTAAAGATGATTGTAAAAGAGGTACTAAGACTCCATCCTCCAGTCCCATTACTACTACCACATGAAACAACAGAAAGATGCAACATTGCAGGCTATGACATTCCGGCCAAAACGAGAGTGTTCATTAACGCCACATCAATAGGTATGGATTCTTAGTACTGGGAGAATCCAGAGGAGTTCAAACCCGAGAGGTTCTTAAATACTGATATAGATTTTAGAGGCCAGAACTTTGAATTGTTAACATTCGGGGCAGGTAGGGAGGGGTTGTCCAGGAATCAATTTTGCAGTGGCAATAATGGAGCTTGCACTTGCTAATATGTTGCATACCTTTGATTGGAGTTTGCCTGATGGAGCAAGAGCAGAAGATATTGATATGGAAGAGTCTTTTGGTATTACTGCTCATAAGAAAACTCCTCTTTACCTGGTTGCTTCTACACCTTTCATAGCTATCTAAATTGTCTATACATGATTGCGTGGAATGTACCCAGCAAAAGTTGTATATACAAGATTACTGAATCGGCCCCATAGCTTGTAAAGACTTTTTACTATATCAGTTTGTGTTCTTTAAGGAGAACGTTTAATAAAACAGATAAGGTATTTGAATGTTCGACAAAACTACGATCTATGTATATAGATGTTCAAAAAGAAATGAAATTCATGTATTTTAATGTTCTGCAATTATATACTAGGTTGAGAGAATACTTTAAATTCGATTCCTATAATTTGATGTTGCTCAGGTAACACCTATTTCAGACAAAACATGATACAAAACTTTTGCAGAGAAAGATACAGAACAAGCAGAGAGTGCTGATGAACTTATATGATCTTGTGCAATCCAACGTTTAAGTCGGAAGAAATAGATATCAACAGCGGATACGTACTGTGCCATAAAGCTTTAAAGACTCGTTTCTGATGAGCTTTTATGGACTGACTTGGTTTTTTAGCATTATACCTTATATCAAAAATGTGGATCACAGGGTCTGCTGATCCAGAGGTTATGTACAGACCATCTGGGGACCAAGCTTGATCTATTAACGCTGACTGTGATTCACTAGTTTCTTGTTCCCATCCAAATGCATGGACTTCCAGCTGCCTCACCCTATAGTCAAACAATCGAAGCTGCTTTCCCATAGTCCTGCACATAAACAGTTTTTATTATAGGCAGGAAAGAGAAGCAATACAAGGATAGATGTTGCAAGGATAAGCATATATCTCATTTGATTCCAATCCACTAATAGGAAATTTCAGCAAGCAAATTGATATTTAAATGGGCGAATGAAACCAAGCTAAACCAAACCGAACATATTTAATAAATATCACTCCTAAGTAGGGTTAGAGATGGTGAGATGCCCGATTACCCTACTTTTAAAGAAGTAGACCTCAAATTTAAAGAGGAAACATCTCATCATATAGATCAGAGCCCCGCTAGTCTGCTACACTGGCCCTGATTCTGATATGAACTATATCATATGCCAAGCATTTATATACTATCTAAGATGAAGAGATACAGTCAAACCCAAGAAATTGAGTTTACACCTCAGAGGCAACATCTCATCATTTAGATCAGAACTCAGCTCCATTGTCATTGTTCTGATTTAAACTATATCATATGCCCCAATAACCTTTAGCTAAATAGCCTTTAATATGTATTTATAGGTTCCCGAGTCCTATACCCAGCTGTTGACATGCATCTCTTATTGCTTTAAGCACCTTTAATCTAAATCAACTTCTAACAACTCAGTTTTGAACTATTTTATATTCCAATTTATGGGCCTACACTCATTTTTGATGAATGTATTCTTTTTGGTAATATATGTTGCCTGATATATAGTGCTCATTCTTCCAAGCATGTGACATTCATACATGATTCAGTAAAGTGCAGTTCAAGGTTTACAAAGGCGCATGTCGAACTTCATCAGGGGTTCAAGATGTAATTAAAATTGTAAAGATGCAGACAGGTTTGGGGAAGTTTTGGCTTCAAATTGATGTTTAGAACAGGTCACACGGTACATTACTAATATATGAAGTTATTTCAAGACTTCAGTAGATACTTCATGCATCTACTGGAGTCAAAAAATATTAGTTGTTGGTCTGACCAAAATCTTCATTTGACCTAGACCGCAAAAATAATTCTGCCTAAAGTAGTAAAGTGATCATGACGAATCCTTCACCATAAACTATGGACAACAAATACAATTAACGGCAACTAAAGTGACCCAGAATGTAAGTATTACTAATTCTAAAGCAAGGCTCAAATTAGACCTGTATATACATTAGCAAGAATATTTTAAAAGTAGACTTACCCGGTCTGAACCATAAACAGATTAAAATCACATGGATTTGGCACAACATTCATGCATTTACTTTCTACTTGATGGCTGTAGTCAGTTCTACGAGCTACTACATCGAACCCTATAATTCTTTTGTCTGCACCAGCAGAGACTACAACTTGCTTATGCTGCAACCCAGCAACTCCCATTACTGCAGAGGAATGCAGGCTCCGGTGCAAGGCTTTTGGCTTCCAGTCGGTGATCCCTTCATTCTCAGTCCAAAGAACTACAGCATGATCACTTCCGCCAGTAACAAAACATGTGTCTTCCCATGGCATAAACATTATATTGTTTATGATGCCTTTGACATGTGGTTTATCCTCCAGAAAGTTAACACGGCTCCTCTGACATGGATACATGAAAGCTTTCACTACATTAGTCTATATACTCAATAAGAATAAAAGCAGATATAATAGCAGTTTACATGAATATCGAAGTAGAAACCCTTAAAATGAAAATAGGGTTTTTACTGATAATCTAAATAGGGAAACTACTTTAATTGGCGGAGAGAAAAAAATTTACTCGACAGGACAAAAGATTCTATTACCACTTCTTTTTCCCTCTACTTTTGATGTCATCATGGTCAGCTATCAAGTACAATTTCCATATACTCCTACCGTCTCCTATCCATACATTTTGTAACGTATATCACTATATTTGGTAGAAATATCACTCTTTTTAACTAATAGCTTTTACATATATAGAGGAACAATATTGTTTCTGTTCTTTAGTTTTCGTTTTTGACCATTCGGGCATTTTAAAGTTGTATTCAATAAAAAATTGGACTTTTTCTCCTTTTCTTAGACACTTCATTGTTCACTAAGAGTACGCTCATTTAGTCAATTTAATATACCACTTGCATAAAACCAATACATACCTAATTTTGGATCATTATCTCTATTCTCTAATAGTCAACATTCTATGTGATACGTCTACAATAAGTGAATTTAAATCTGCACATATGCTTGAACGACACTCACAATATATGCCCAAACAACTCACTTTTAGATAAGCATGAAATAATAGGTGCACCAACTCCAGTGCAAAAAGAAGCTACCTCTCTCTTTCATTAATCATCTTAGTGCATTCCAATATATAATTTTACATTATGATTTATGAATATACAACCTGGCGTATCTTTATTAGTGTTTGTAGTTATATTCATACACAAGTATTAAATTGGAACTTGGTACAAGCATATGAATTTAAGGTAAACAATTGACGGCACTATTTACCTCTTTTCTACTGTTTAGATCCAGGACAGCTACTTGCGAATCTCCACCATCAGCACTGAACACGGAAAATAGGCTGTTTCCATGGGGATGCCAGGCAATATCTTCCGGCCATCTTTTTTGTTTGACGGAAACACAGTCGGTGCTACTTAAGCAATTGGCAGTTGATCTGAAATTTTTAAAACCATAATATATTAACTTTTTCAATTATGGAGAGAAGAAAACATGTAACTTACATATGTTTAAAAAAGAGATAAGGATCAGTATATGACATGGAATCAGTTAATGTCTCTGTCAGGAATAAAGGCATAAGCACAGGAAAGCTTGTTTGTGAGATTTATATGTTTGGCAGATGAGACAGGAGAGGATACGGATAAGACAGACGTCAGTATATTGCTCCTTGTGCTATCTTATTGAGGATGATGGAGATCTCACTAATGAAAAAAACAAAACATATCACATAAATTATGAAAGTGCTCCAGTAAACTTTGGAATTGCAGAGAGAGAGTCAACAAGGATGTGCAAAAAGAAGATGAAGCGCCACCAATGCCAAGTATATGTTTGCCACCAGTGCCAAGCATATGTTTCTTAGTCAAGACAAGTGGTGATATGGTTACATTTGACTTCAAAAAAATTATAACAAAAATGGATTGTTTTGCATGTGTGAGCGTAGAAAAAGAGAGGGAGAGAGTGAGCGTTCCAAATTGATGAAAATAGATATTAAGTGTAAAACTAAATTTACCCTCTAGCTTGCAATTGCCATAAGTTGACAACTCCATCCAAGGCACTGCAAAAAGAACATTATTTCAGTCATTTAAGCTAAATCAATCAGCCCACAAAGCATGGTCTGATTTTGCTTCTTCGCTAATAACTTACAAAGTCAAAACAAGTTTCCCTGTTCATGCAGGCAACAAAGAGATGAATACGTACTTCAAAGCATGGTTAAGTGTACATCTTTACATAATAGTATGTCCAACGAAGAAAAAACATATACTAGAAAGTTTATGTATCATAATACAAGTGAAATCAATTTGTCCAATAAACATCCAAACAGAATTGCTTAAGTCGACAGAAACAAGGCATCATCCAAGTTAAATGTCCACTTGAAGACCATGTATATACTGAAAAGACACTCTTTCATCGGTAAAACATAAACAAATGTAATGGATGAGGTGGAAAGACAATGCATGTGCAATTAGTACAATATTTACAGTTAAAAGGTAATTCTTATTATATAAAATGATGGTATCTCTAAATTATATAAGTGGATCCACTCTGGTTAAAAGCTATTACGACTATATATAATTATTCAACATATATATTTGCTGACTACAAATGTCACACATAGTCACATATCCTACATTATTTTTAAAACTACAATGCTCCAGCAGCAATATGAGCCAATCATGCCCTTCTCAAACATCTCGAGTCATGACAAAATTGATTTATAAGGAGTACTAATTGCTTTTAAGAACCGAGGAACCATAATTTCTACTTCATGTCCCATCTGTAATAGTATAGCCAGAATCAATTATTTCTTCTTATTAAAAACATTTCTGCTGTATGCACAGAGTACATAGATAGAAAAAATCACTCTAATTTCATATAACTGAAATCACCATTTTATAATTTCTAATCTAAATTAAATTCAGACTAGAGAAACAGTTTTGTAAATAATGAATATAAGAGCTAACTCATTATTTTGTTGTAGGTAATCAAAGGAGGAAATCATAGAAAAATATGTACAGTTTTGGAAGTTCTAAAAAGTCCCAGTCTACCTGGTCGCAAAAAGCTGATCATTTGTTGGACATAAAGTTAGACTCCTTAACTTTCTTTTATGCTGACTAGGTATAATACTCCCTGTCTGGCAACGTATAGTGCAAGCTGAGGAGCTGCCACGGATCAATCGAATTAAGTCTTCATGCTCTTTTTGCTCTGGTGAAATAATAAAAAATTGTCTTAAATAGGTAGAATATAAAATTAGTAGGAGTTCTGTACCAGAAAATTAAAAATTGCAGCTATAAATTCAAATAAACAGGCGAAATTAAAGCCATAACAAGTGACGGCATTATTACCAAACTTCCTCTTTGTTCCTTTAGATTGTATGTCAACAGAATCCTGCTCATAAGAACTTTTACGAGACTTCACCCCTGATGACTTCACAGCACTAGCATGGGTAGGATTTGAGACCGACCCGTTTGAAGCTTTAGTACCCAAATGAGACTTGCTTGATTGAGGTGTAACAGGATTCATGGAATGAATAACAATATGTGTCCTAGACTTAGTCCTATTCTGAGAAGAACCTTCGCTATTCTGGATGACAGTACCACCAGATACTCCTTTTACATCTACCTCAGATTTCTTGGATGACTGGACACTGCCTTTCCAAGGTTCTAATCCAGACCGGGACTGGTTTTCAGGAGAATGTGGAATGATTTGATAAGGACTAGCTGATCCCGTTTCAGCTTTTACATTTACCATACCACATTCTGATTTTTCTCTTGACGCAAGTAAATTATGTTTCCCTCGAAGACGAGATAGTTGATTCTTCGTCTCCTCCAACTTTCTTTCTGATTGCTCAAGCTGCAAATCACATTATAAACAAATATTAACAATGATTTTTCAATATCAGAAATGCAGAATAACTCCCTATAGTTATCTGTATATGTACACAGAGGCGGACCTAAGGGTGGGCGGGCCCAGCTTCCGCTGGGCAAAAATTTTCAGAGAGAAAGAGGAATTTTTTTTCCGCTGGGCAAATTTCCGACAACCGCCCCTTATTCCGCTCACTTCCGTTGGTTTGTTGCAGAATCTCCGACAAAAACGAAGAAGATGACACTGTTAGCAGCATAAGTTGCCCACTTGGGCTTCCTTCCCGTGTAATTATTTACTATAATAATATTAGCAAATAATATTAGTTTATAATATTAGTTTTGGAGCCTCATTTTTTTCACCTACATGTTTCTCTGTCGGCTCTCCACTCTATGTCTCTATATGGCTTTATAAAATTAAATAATTTTTAATTTTTTAAAATTATAATATAAAATGGGCCCCCTAAAATATTGCCGGCCCCGAAAAAAAAAATTCCCGCTGGGAAACTTTTTTCGGCTGGGTCCGCCACTGTATGTACACCCATATCAGCTATTTAGCGATCTCCATATATACTATAAACAACAATCTCTAAACAAGTTATAAAAGTTTCTCAAGCCTGCAACTACAGTCTGCCAAAGATACAAGGGTACAGATGAAAACAAAACTTCTGGTGGATCTCCTGTGGTATGCATATAAAGGGAAAAGTAGGTTTTGCAAGTTTAAACCAACTAAAGCAAAATAGCAGATCAGTCCTCAGAGCTAATTAATATTGCACATATGCTTAAATTCTTACCACTCTATATGTGCCGACAATACTAACTTTTGCAGACCCAGGTACAATATAACACTATGATGAGAACCGGTATTGATTTATATAATAAATTCTAAAGTAGGGAGAATTTAATGCAAAAAAAATCATTGCTCCTAGGATCTTAGAAAATTTAAAGAGTTATATTAGCTAATAAACACTTGTAATCTCCCCAAAATAACAACTTACTCATTTATTTATGTAAAAAAATCCAATAAATTTTAATCTACTGACTGTTTCACCATAACTCGGACATTATTATTTCCTAACTCATAATAGATATCCCAATAATCATATTATCTACTCCACATCCATTCTAATATATCCTTCTAGAAATAGATATAAAAGGTCGCTTTGGTTGTCACTTGCAAACTAGGGTGGCAAATTTGAGTTTGAAACAGTGGGACCTTGTCAATTGCCTGAGCTGGCACAAAAAGACAGTGCAAGCTTTGTTATGCCGAAACCTAAATGTTAAGTCAGCAACACTTCCAAATAACACTTCTTCCCGTCGCATCCGTCTTCAGGACGATCTAGTCACAGGTTTTCACTTCTCACTTCTCAGTGAGTGAAAGATTTGTCCCCGGGTCTACGTTGAAAGCTTCTATAGTAGAACTCATTCGAGAGGGCTTGGTGGTCTTAAGAATGGTTCGGGTGGGGGGTTTCTCTTAAGAATAAAGAAGACGCATGAGCAACTATAAATTTTAATGCTGAGAACAAAACAAACACGGAAACCTTCTTTATTCTGGAAAACGCCTGTTTGTTTTACAATTGAACTGTTGTATAAGCACCACAACTGATTAGTGATTACCACGATCTCTCAGATCACGTCTTTACTCTTTCATCTTTAATCTTTTATTTAATAAGCACATAAATCATATCAGATGTGAGGTACACAGACAACAAATCT
Organism: Kitagawia praeruptora; assembly: GCA_037693485.1. NCBI lineage: Eukaryota > Viridiplantae > Streptophyta > Magnoliopsida > Apiales > Apiaceae > Kitagawia > Kitagawia praeruptora. The sequence goes on along the minus strand of CM075345.1, from coordinate 41,266,665 downwards.
CTACAAAGCAACAAATCTTCACCATACGGTATTCGGTAAATGACAAAATAGTAGTGAAGCCATTCTCTAGCCTACCTTTTTAACATCCAGTTTCTAAAACATCAATTCAAAATTTAGGGTTTGGAGTGCCTTCATAACTACAAAACATCAAAATTACAGGAGTACACGTCAACCTCTTTTTATAACATTCACTTGCTTATCAATCTAGACTCGAAATAAATTAGCAACATCCACATTCTTCCAAAATTCACATTCCTGAATACAAATTCAAGATCAAATACAGATACACAATCACACAACCTTCAACAACGAAGATCTTAAACATTTATCTCTCGAAAAATAATCAACAATCAAGATAAAAACAAGTCTAAACAGTACTAATAATTAAAAAACAAAACACGACACGAAAGTACATGAAAACACGAAACAAAGTGAAATTCAATGATAGATAGAATTAAGAAAGAAAGAGGGAGTGATGGAAACACCTCGGCAGTGTAACGGAGGACGCGCGACTTGCAAGCCTCAACTTGTTTAGTACGATGATCAATCAGAGCTAACAGACCTTGTTCTTCCTCTTCATCTATCTCTCTCTGATCATCGGATTCTTCTCCGGCGTCTGTCTTAATCTTCTTTCGCGAGTTCATATCTACGTTGTATGCGCCCTTTGTTATGTTCTATCAATCTCTGTGTCTATTTTACACGCGTGTATTATTAAGACAAAGGGGGGTTTATATAGTCACTTACATTTATGTAATTTTAGGACAGGAAACATTATTAGGACAATATATAAATTTTAAGGTGAGTAATTATTTTATATAATTGTAATTTATGATATTTATATAAAAAATATTAGGTATGTGCAGTAGAAATGATAAGCTGGTTAAATTATTTTAGCTATTAACATGTTCCAATTGTGTATTTGTATCTGATTTTTGCTATTAACATCTTCGAAATTGATATTCATAATTTATGATATTTGTGTAATTGTATCCGATTGTTGGAACGGATTACGGGTGGTCCGAATTCTTGAAATGAAAATGTCTCAGAATATTTTACTCAAACAACAAAATCTTTTAGTATGAGTGTTAAAGGATTTTTCCTCTTATTTCTACGCATGTTTAACTTTTGAAAATGGTACCAAATTGGGTGTCAAAAAATGATATGGTAGATGCATAATTTCGAGTGTGATCCATCAATCATCCGGATCTACGCCGTATATCAACAATGATTTATATAAATCATTTAGTGGGAAATGCCCCGAATAAATCCAACGAGTGACTAATAATACAGTTATACATACAAAAGTAGCTATCATTCCCTTTTCTGACGAATCATTTAGTTTTATGATTTCATCGATTAATAAAGTTATCTCACTTGCTAGCTTCTATCGTTCGTATACTCACTTGCTAAGTTTGCTCTTTCTTAATCTATATTTTGTTGCAGCCCAAAACCGGACCACCCATAAAATAAAAGTTGTTAACTGGGGTAGAGAAGCGATTGGCATCAGATGTTTTTCCCGTTGTTCTAGTTGCTTTAAAAGTTTTGATGCCTTTAAGCGGGTGATTATACCACAAGAATTGCTGTGAAAACAGGAAGAATTCAAAACGTATGTCGGAATTCCCAGAAGCGGAAGTGGAAGCTGAATCAGTTGCAGGCTATAATGTAAGAAGGGAGGGTGCTTGTTGCCGCTTTATTAATTACTCCCTCTGTTTCGGAAAGTTTTTCCTGTTTTGACTTTTGTTCCTGTTCATTGTAAGCGATTGACTACTAATTTACCCATAATTTATAAGATAAAATATAGTCATGAGTGATCTTGTTTGATTCGTATTTGTGAGTACTTTAATACAGTGAAGTTTTTATATTTAAAACTAACACGAAATTAAAAATATTAACGATCAAAAGTGTGCGTTGGCAAACGTGATAAAGCAAACAGGAAAATCTTTTAGGAACGGAGGGAGTAGTAAGTAGGCTTGTTCAGGCGAAAGGTTGCTTTACTAAGATTCTAATATAAGGCGCGACGTAGGAATGGCATGCTAAGAGAAAACCCTACTTACTAATTCTTTATGCATGGATGCAGGAAGAGCTAACTGCTTTCTTTGGGATCAGCGCTTAGGGAAACCAGCTCCTTGTCGTATTTCAACCCATATCTGTCACAGAAAAGCCATCATTAACGCAAACAAGACATTATTTTGATTGGTTATAATTATAATGGACCCGTCAGGAGCATCCAATTAAAATTTAAAACATCCCAAAATGCCAAGTAATTAGTGCCATATCATTTGGTTAACATGGTAACACTATTTATCCGACTATCCGAGAAACAAAAAATTGATATTTTGGTCGACTCTAACACTATTTATCCGAGAAACAAAAAATTGATATTTTGTTCGAAGTCATGCAGCCTATGTAGATAACTTATCCCAGTAGAAACATATTATGCACAGAACTCAAACAGGACGAAACAAATATGCCAGATTAACTTGGTAACCAAAACAAATGATATACATATATATCCATTCAGCATAGTACATACATGTATAAACTAGACGGTTCCAGAATCCGGAGCTCCATGCTAAGCCAGTTGAATTAGCTGGTCGATAAGTTTACATAGAACTCTCTGAATATGGGGAATTGCTACTTAGGTTGAGCTAGGCTTTCTGTTCACAAAATTGTTTAGGAAATCTCTACAACAAAAATGGATTCAGGCCACTAATGATGTACAGAACTGAGGTAGGTGTTATCTGCCCGATTCGCAAAGTTAATACATCAGTTTAGCAGGTTATTCAAAATGAGTCCATCTCTGAACTCGAGCTTGCCTCGCCGGAAGTACTTGCTTGATTATGCACTGAACTCGAGCTTGCCTCGCCGGAAGTACATGCTTGATTATGCACTGAACTCGAGCTTGCCTCTCTGGATGTACTTGCTTGATTATTCTTTTCCTCGTGAGAACTGCTTCGAGGTTTACTGGACCTCGAGCGGATACTAGTTCCTAGAGGAAATGGCTCCTACGTGGGAAATGAAAGATTTTATGTTCTGAGCTTATGATATGAGGTGGAGAGGAAAAGTTTAATATATATAGATAGATATAGAGAGGTAATACAATGAAAATACAACACTTATACCTGCTCGCCTGCATTTGGACCTTCAGTGCAGAAGAGAATAGGGCGACACCGTTTATCCTCATTCATCAAGCTTGAGTTCTGGAAATGGGCGACTAAAGCAGCCCTCCCCTGAATCCTTGCATATGTTATAAAAGCTACTTTTCCACTGTTGAACTTCTCCCACTTTTTGCCATTGAATGTCTGCAAAAGACATGTTTTGGCCCATGCCAGCATTTGCAAGATTGAGAAAATGTCAGGTTAGAATAAATTCTATAAAATTTATTGCACAATCCATATTAAATAAGACATAAAAAGAAATATTGACGATATATATATAACCTTATAAAATGGTATAATTTGATGAGTGTCAATCATGTTGATGAATGCATATCCCATATTGCACTTGTTCTGTCACAAAAATAATTATGAGATGAGTAACTGCTAGATTAAAATCCGGAATGTCCCTTTTTGTAATTATATAAATGCAAAATGAAACTTACCTTGAAATCAATTGGCAGATATATGAAGTCATAAGTTCCTCGATGCTGTTCATCAATTGTTGCCATGAGCAGTTTTGATGTATACCTGCAGTGATGCATTAACACGATTTAAACTTCAACCAGGAAAAGAAAACAATTGCATATAAAACCAAAATGAGGAAAATTTGTTGTGTAAATCTTGATCCAACTCAATTCAAATTAAGACCAAACAGTCATCAGGGAAAAAGGGGTTTGTGCTTCCAATTGAAGAAACAAATTATCCAACGTCTTTGAGATTCTGAAAGAAAGGCTACACTGAATGACCAATCCAGTGCCACACTAATAGAGAACAATTTAAATCAATATATCAAAATTAGGATTATAAAGTAGGCAATCAGGCTCGACAACAAAAGAACGAAAAGTAGGCGTACATGTGCATGTCAGAATTTTTTTAAAAAAAATTACTTTATCTGATCCCGATGACAAGATTAGAAAAAATAATTCAAGAGTAGAAATTTATTAAATGTAACGGTATAATTAATCTATCAAGAGAAAAGAATAGGCATTTTTTTCACATACTTGTTTGGAATGTTTTTTATCATCAGTGTAGTCCGGGTTTCTTCCCCACTTAACACGCGATCAATATCAAGTTCATACTGCATCCTATCAGAATGAGAAGATTCAGATTCACTTCTACAGTTTGATAGGTTTCTCATGCGTTCTTTTGGAGCACTAAACGAGGTTGGTGCTGAAGCGACTGAATTCACTCCAGAAACATAATCCGATAAACGTTGAGGGGGGCTGACTGCAGAGTTGAAATACTTGCTAATTTGATTTCCATCGTGCAAGTAGTTACGAGGAGCGAAGTCAGACACTTTATTTTGAAACCCAAGTCTTCCAATAGACTCCATGTACGCATGCTCACTGTTCCAATGGGACTGATTAGAGGCCTGTGCTGCTCCATCAAGGCATAACTGCGTATTTGAAACTTTGTTTATCATGTCATGTGAATATGAAACTGTGTTAATCCCATGAGATGATGATCTACACAATTCAGGTAGATTTGGAGTGCCATGAGCATGAATGCCACTGGAAAGTGGCAAAGATTGAGGCCAACCCAAGGGACTTAATGAAAAATGCTGAAACATAGTAGAACTGTTCTGTATGTAGTGACCTTCGGGAATCCTGCAGCCAGTAGTCCGGGAAGAGCCAAAAACTGGTAAAGGAAACCATCACTGTCAGTATTTCCATTATGTTGAATACATTAGAACTAAGATAATCATCAACATTATCACCGCCATGAGTCCATGATTATATTTCTAAGTCCGGTTATATTTAATTAGATCTAATCACAGTCACAAGGATAAAAGACTTGCGATTTGATGTGCAACTTACCTCCAACGTGATGTTTTGCCTGCTGGACTTTGGGGTCTATCATATAAATGTTTCTGCCATTCACTCCTTCTAATCTTCTAGGATTAGCATCAATTGACATGTCGGCAACAGTGCTAAATGTGTTGTATGAGATAACCTGAGGTGAACCACTGTAATACTCTGGGAGGGATCCGAAATGATTACTTGGAGGGCATGAATTACCAAAGTTTTCATGATCCGAAGAATGTCTTGACTCATGAAGCAAAAACCGATCATGACCAGATGCCAGTCGCACTGGGAAGCTGCCTGGAACACTAAAACTACCTTGAGTGAAAGAATTATCATTGAAAGCACCACTATTCATCTCACCTTTTGGACGTATTTCACCGACAGACCCACCATACATGTAGCTAGGTGTCATCGAGGAAGGAGAAACTGTCCCTGTAAAGGCTGCTGTGAGGTGGAAATCTTAAATCGCAATTAAATAAAACGCAAACACCAACCTCTATTAAATATACCTAGCTGCTCTAGTGATGATTTTCCATCCAAGCTTTCACGATGAATACGTTCATCTAATGTCAGGAGGGGAAGGAACTGTTGCATTAAACTGCACAGTAACAAACATAAATCTGAACTTAAAAGAAGGGGAATACAGAACAAATAAGCAAAAATAACTTCTTCACATGTTAAGTGTTAGCAATAGAATAAAGTGATAAATGACATGGTACTGTTCTACAGAATTAACAAATGAAGTGGAACTAAACTAACCACATCAAACCCTGTTTTTAAGATCATGTATCAGACATGAAACATTGTTAAAGATGATCATCAGATGTATGACTTAAAACATATAGAGTAGGGACAGTAACAATAATATATTTATATATATGTTTGTACTGAACATACTATTGTCTATTAGGGCCCAGTTCAAGCTTCATCTGCTTCCCTGCAATATTGCTACAATTCAATGTGCGATAAGCAGTTTCCGCCGATCGAATATCATAATACTCGATAAATTTGTTACACTGATGTGCTTCCCCAATCTGCCATCACCAAACCACATAAGTTCCCAATTATATACAATTACAGGTGACAAGTTTCGATCAACAACTTACTTCCTTAATTTCCCCAAAGCTGCCAAATATCTGGCGAATATTATCATTTGACAATGAGAAATCAATATTAGAAACAACAAGGGTGCCCTCTTGAATATCTTTTCCCAAAGGATCCTAAAACAAACAAGTTAAAATAAAGAAATTCACTGAGGCTTGATTCCAGGCTACTGCATAATAAATTAATACATAAATCTTTTCATCAATTTAATTAGTACCAAAAGTGGTAAAAGCATATCAATAACAAACAACTAAGGAATACTTGTATGTTATCATTCGTGCCCAACAATAAGTGAGTGTAATGCACCTTTGCTATCAAGTAATGTGTATCGAGATTCATAGGCCTTGATGGTTTATTTTGAAGTGAATTCCTTGCACTCCAAGCTGCTCTTATATCATAATACGATACGATAATATGGCCTAGGTGTTTACAAGTTGTGTACAGAGAGTGAATATCACCATATTTCTGCAAAAATTGATAGTAACACATTAAAATATTAATCGAAGGGAATAAAATTCAAAGGTTCATGATTATTCTTAAGCTTATGGACAACAGGACTACGCACCTCAAGAAGAGACCTCAACTCAGAATCTTCAATACTGGTACTGATGTTTGTCACAAGAAGCGTTCTAGAAAATTTTTCACCATAAGTGTGCTTTGTGGCAATCGAACCGTTTGAATTAATTCGATCATTTAGAAATCCATTAGTATCCGCTTCTAACTCCATCCCTCCTCCACTTTGAAATAGATCTTCTTCATCTTCGCTACCATCCAAACGAGTACTACATCTCATCTTATCGATTATTCCAGAAAAAAGATCATCCTCATCGGGTAGAAGATTGCTAATACTTTGTGCCTCGTTTTCTTTAGTTTCCACAGGTGATTCCACTTTGTATGATGCTGCTGACTGGTGAAGTTGGACATCCTCACTTGATGATATAACTGCACATGTTTGGGTGAACACTAGATCAAATCCTTGTGAAAAGCAAGTATCATCGAGTACATAAAACCTCACAGGTCCAACAACTGAACTTGTTAGTGACAAGATAGTAAAGCAGAAGAACAACAAATGCACCGAACGAAAATAAAGTTCATCAAAACTGAAAACAGCCTTATACATACAGAAAATAGGCCAGAAAAACGTGTAAAGAGAAAGTTGTGTCCATCATTTGTTGTGTTTGAAAGAATATATATAGAGACATGTAAGTGAAAGAAAGTGGTTCATTATTTGCACAAATTGTTCGCGCATTGCGTGGTAAATCATGAAATTTAGCCTGCGGCATGCACGCCTCATTTTATTACATGGTCCAAGCTTCCATTTTGAGGAAAAAATTGATTCGGTTGCACGCAATGCGCGAACTCATTTTTTGTTTTTAAAAATAACAGGTGTATTACTCCTGACCTTTTTCATATAAGTAAATGAAAGACTCTTTTTATGGCAGAAATTTTCAGCATAGGTAGACATGGCACATAGTTTTGAAAGTTTGCTGGGTAACAACTTAATTCTTACAATTATTGGCAAATGGCAATTAACAGCAGCAAAAAATAAAGCACCTTTAATTAAGGAAAGTCTTACTAATTTCTAAGTACGCAAGACTACTATCATAGTATCATGTAATATATCATAGGCTTAATATCATATGTACACAAATTATCAGTGAACCAAAAGAAATCTACTACTTTAAAATTTGTGGCAATGAAATATTGCTTACCATGCTTTTCAGGGAGAGTTTTAAGCTTTCGGCAATCAGTTTTCCCCTGCCAATTGTAACCACGTAAAAATCATACATAAAGTTAGAGAGACATGCTCAATATACCATGTTGGTAAAAAGTAAATTTAAAAGATATGTACTTATACTAAACAACACAATTTAGCAAAAAAAAAAAAAAAAAACAACACAGCATCAGCTCATAAGCAACTAATTTATGCCTGGGAAAGAATTACCTCAGAAAGGGCATGTTTGTCCTTGAACAACCCAGAGGTCTTGCCAGCATCCCTGTGTTCCATCATTCGGAAGGGCATTGTGCGAATCCAATGCCAAAACTATCATAAAACTGCGAAACCAAGACTAAAACTTTTCAACACCGCCCGCTCTTAAAAGTTTCCGGCCACATGATACAAACCCTAAAAAAGATTCAAAAATTACAGATAGTAATACATTAATTAAACCAGACAGAAGTTCGCAATCTACTTCGAGTCCAGAAAATTTGTGTTTGTCACCAGCCAATTACTTAAAGTTTTCAGTTTTTCTTCTAAGCTATTACTCCGTAAATAAGTAATGGAACAGGATGACACTAAAACAAAAAAAATTAACATACATAAAAATTTACCGTCACAACAAGTCAAGAACAGATCACAAAACATAAACTGCAAGTTCATGTACTAGAGATGAGAAACCAAATCACAAAATTAAAGAACAAAAACAAACCGAAATCCCGAGAATTATACATACACAACAAAAACACAAACATAAAATCACAAAATAACACATAATTCAAGCACAATTTCACTTTCATAACAAATCTCAACATACATATAAAACTTCAAAAACAAATTAACTCAGCTAGCTACACAATCATCAACCGATCAAGCCATACCAACAGTAATTTATCACAACTGCACTGTAAATTATTCACTTATCTTAACAAATAAAACTACCAATTACTATAATTTAGAATAATAAACAAAATGCATCTACAAAACACAACTGATAATCAAATTTATACATACAAACACAGAGATACATACACAAAATGAACAGTACTTGAAGTTTTGAGCTCACCTTGCAAGTTATGTTACAGAATTGCCTTGTTCCAACGACAGCAAACTATAGATACAGACACATGTAAGTATAAATTATTTTATGGTACAGAAGTTGTGCTAGTGAAAATAAATATGATTTAAGTGAAAATTCATGTGATTTTTTTAATAATAAATAGTCGAGTTTATTGCTGGAGAATCAGAGATGTGTGCCGGACAATATATACATTCCACCGGAGCTTGCTGTTTGTTGAGTTTAGTTTAGTTTCAGAGAGAGAAAGTGTTGAGTGTCGGATGAGAGAGAAAAGTGGGGTTGGTCTTGTCTTGTGGCCTTTGTATCTGTATGAAATAAAATACACTAATTAAAAAATTAAGAAATGAGGTTGTTTGTTGTGCCAGGGAGAGAGACAAGTGGTGATGAAACTCATACGTAGAACGATTAATTAGTTATTTTGTATGTATTTTCGTGTTTTGTATATAGGTGTTTGGAAGTTAGAGGTTTGAGATAAAATTAGAGGTTTGGGGGTAGATTAGAGGTTTGACCAAATGAAACCTCTAATGTGAGTGTTTGGTTGTTAGAGGTTTGAGTTAGATGTTTGGGATCAAAAAGCTAATTTTGAAAAAGCTCCTTTTAGGAGCTTTTTCAATTAGAGGTTTGCTATGTGTCACAAAAAGTTATTCAAAAAGCTATTTACCAAACACTTTTATTCAAAACAGCTAATTTCAATCCGCTAGTCAAAACAGCTAATTCAATCCGCTAGTCAAAACAGCTAATTCAATCCGCTATCAGCTAACAGCTATCAGCTAATTGCCAAACAGGGCTATAATGTTAAATTCAAAACTCACTTGCTAAAGATTCGTTTCGTTTCGTGTTCATGTACCTTCATTTCGTGTACATTTCGTATCGTGTTTCGTGTAATTTTTGAATAAAAATAAAAATATTTAAATTTAAATTTTTACTAGTCAAGTCTTAAGTCAATATGTCATAAAAAATCAAGTGTGCTTAAGTCTTGTGAAACTAAAATTTGAAACTATTTTGTAATTATTTATGTAAAAATTATATATAAAATATTATTTTAAAATATGTATTCATATAATTTTAATAAAATTATTTAAATATTTATTTATTTCGTGTATTTTCTTTTCGTGTCGTGTACCCAAGGTTAAACCCAAAATCGACACTAAATTCATCCGTGTAATTTCGTGTTGGTGTATTTTCGTGTTCATGTACCGCAAATGTCAACACAAACCCGTAATTTTCGTGTCGTGTACGAAATTGCCGGCTCTACTCATACGGTTAAAATTGTGTGTGTGAAAATAAAAGAAAAAATGTGGTTATACTGAGACAATTGAATTTGAATCAGGATTAAACATTCGTAATTATGTTTATTGGATTCGATGTTTAGTTAAAATCAAATATGAACATTTATCATTAAATGAGTTAAATATTTTAAGTTATATTATTTGATCTCGTAAAATATTATCAAATATCACGACACAGGAAATGAAGTAGAATTTATAAATGAATATGTTTGGGATCGGAAAATTTTATTTATTAATCGAGATTATTCATTTATCCAGGTCAAAAATACACTATTTTTATTATGTTAGAATCGAAAAAAATTATTTATTTAATGAAATTAATTATTTATTGAATATTGATAAAAAGTTTCAGTATATGTCGAGATTGAAATGAATATCAGAATATCCATTTATCCATTGATATGTTGAGGATGACCGATGACATAATAAGACCGTGTCAAGATACGGCGCGTGAGGTGTAGTGGTTGCTGTATTTTTGGATTTTTTGGTGGTTTTCGAGTTTGGTTAAGCCTGTCCCAGGTATGTTAGCCGGTTGAACAAGTAACAGCAATTTCCAAATTTTTGAAAACTTAAGAGCATTTCCAAGATTTGTTAGCTATAATGGTTATCTAAATGGATTATACAATTTGCTAACAGTGCAGATATACACTCCAATAGTGTTATGTATAATTATGTTAAGCTAAAATTATTCCTAAAAGTTTTTCTAGTTCAACATATACTTCCTCTGTCTCATCCATTTCTTTACATAAAAAATTACGTATTTGACACGCATTTTAAGGTGCATTTTAAGAATAGTTCTATAACTTATTTTTGATATTTTCTTTTTTTTTTATAAAAATAGGATTGTTCTATTTTTATACAAAAAAAAATCAAAAATAAATTATAGAACTATCTGTTATAGGGAGAATATTGTATAACAATATTTTGGAGGTTTGCTGGAATCACGGAGCAAAATACGGATATTTTGCTAAGAACACGGAAGGAGATTGGAGATCGTTTGTGGCTGATCTTGTATGGTGTTTTCAGGGGTGAACTGTCAATCATCTTTACAAGATGCCTACGTACCCTATTTATAGGGATCAAGCCATACGTAGTTCTTGGAGAAGAAGTTATCTAGACGGGCTAGGGTTTATATGGGCTCGGCTTGGCCCAAATCCACTAGGCGTCTTCTTGGGCTGATATATTTTACCCATTTATCCTGCTCATGACCCATGGCCCATTAAAGGTTACCTATGGCTAACATGATGCTCGAATCAGGTGGCCTCACTGGCGAGGCTAATGGATAAGCTACGTGACCTCGCATGCGACCTCGCTGGGCTAGTCATGCGAGGTGGTCCATGCTGTACGGAGATAATCACACTCACGCGACCTCGCTGGGCCTGACCGTAAGCCTTCATAATACATATGCTCTAGGCCCAGGGTTCTAAAAATCGGTAACTCGGGCCGAGTACTCGGCCGAGTACTCGTTTTGGACCCCTAAACCGATCCGAGTAGTGACTAATCGGACCAAAAACCGGTTTTTGCGATAATTCGGTCAAGACTCGGGTTGACTCCGAGTAATCGGGGTCAAACTCGGGTTTGACTGAAATTTTTTTTTTTGCTAAGTACTAAAATATAATTTTTATTGCTCAACTTATAGACTATAGTTATAATCTAGATTCAGCCCAATTAAAAGTCCTCTCTCTCAAAGATTCTATACATACACTTATATCACGTTATAATATTATTAGTAATATTAAAATTATTACTTGGACACATGTACACTAAAATTAGAATAAATATTATTAGTAATATTGATATTATTACTTGTTAGCAGGGTTGTAATAATATTATTAGTAAAATTAATATTATTGTTAAGTTTTAAGTTTAACACATATACACTAAAATTAGAATAAATACGTATAAATTATGAGAAAAAAAAGTTAAAAAACAATATCCGATTAGTAGTCCGAGTACTCATTCCGAGTACTCGCCGAGTTTCCGATTACTCATTTTTCTGGACCAAAACCGAGTTGGTCCGATTTCCGGTTTTTACAACCTTGTCTAGGCCTCGCTGGACCTCTAGCCTTCATAAGAGTATTCTAGGCCTCGCTGGACCTCTAGTCTTCATAAGAGTATTCTAGGCCTCGCTGGACCTCTAGGCATCGCTGGACCCTAGGCCTCGTTGGACCTTGCAGAGACAGTATTCTAGGTCTCGCTGGACCTCTACGTCATGCTGGACCTCTAGGCCACGCTGGACCTTATAGAGAGACAGACGTGCATGATAGATGATATCCCATACTAGGGACTTTGTTGGTGAACTCGACCCGCAGCTTGGGGTCGCAAACTTCCACATTGTGCTTAATATTATATTGGACTGACTCCTTGTGGTGGGTTTTAGTGACTCAATCTTCATCTCTAGGCCCATTATGAGTTGTGGACATTTATTCTAGCCCATTAGGCCTTCTTAGGGCTTATGCCAAGATTTGGGCATAACAACTACCCCCGAGTCCATATTGTCATTGAAGATGCGATGTGGACTCGAAAACTGCTTTGTCAAAACTTTGATGTGAGGCCTGTGCTCGCTATAGATTACTGTAGATGAAAGCATAACTATCTCAAGTGCCTTAGGATCGCATCGCGACCCCTATGAATTTGAATGGTTGCAGACAACTGTCGTATTTCGAGATCTGCTCCCAGCTGCATGTGTTGTGTGTCTTTCAATTAATGTGAATCCTTGTATAAGTAAGTGCTGGTGACCTCGAAGGGTCCTTCCAGGTGCAATGTGGTCCTGAAGGGACCTTGAGAGGCGACCCCATAGGGCTCTGTAGTCATAAATTGTTATAATTATATCTTCTGTCCGGCTGATGTGTGAGCTCAGACTCTCACCTATATCTTCAGGTCTTCTTAAAGTATGATGAGAAAACTCTCCTATATTTCTTGTTATTATGATGAGAGGCCTCCTCATAAGTTGAGAGGACTCCTTGCAGTCTCATATGCTGCGAGGCCTCCTTGCAGCCTCATATGTTGCGAGGCCTCCTCGCAGCCTCATTCGTTGCGAGGCCTCCTCGCAGCCTCATATGTTGCGAGGCCTCCTTGTAGCCTCATATGTTGCGAGGCCTCCTTGTAGCCTCATACGTGGAGGTTCGAGCCTTGTCTTCTTCCAATAGTAAGATGAGCGAAGAGATTGTGAATCTCAAATCCATACTTGCACAGGCTCAAGCTGACGCCGAGAATGCAAAGGATAGTTGAAGAAAAGAGTTTGAAGGCACGACTGAGAAGCTTAAGAGGGAGCTTCACGAGGAGAAGTCAGCTAGAAAGAAGCTTAAGCTGGATCATGCTGCTGAGAAGGAGAAATCAGACTCCCAGATCAAGGAGCTTACAGACTGCGTCGCTAAGCTAGAGAAGGAAGCTAAAGATGCTGCTAATGCTCTTCCCACTATCACTGAGGAGGCTGAGAATAAAGGATCTATTGACTTCATGAAAAAGTTCCTCGAGAAGGTTGGAGACTTTGATTGGTACCGGTTGGGCGAAGAGACTAGGAAGTTTGCTGATAACCTCAAGATGGAGATGAATGAGGAAGCGGCAAATGGATCCCCATGACTTCCGTTTTATTGCTTTTAAACTTTATCTGCTAGACTCAGTGGAGATGCGGGCACTCCCTTTATTTGCCTCGCACTTGTAGACTTAATTTCTTTTACTTATTTGGATGCTCCTTGAACCTGGATTGGCTTGCTTTATTGATGCTCCTTTATTTGATGTTTATGATATTGCAAAGTACTATATGCCTCGTATCTGCTTGCACAAAGGGCTCATGTTGCAATGATTTTAGCATGTATAGATTCCTCCATAACGCCTCTCCATATCTGTTAAATTTTTTCCAAGTGTTTTAGGATAGCTGATGGAGTCTTCAAATGAACCTGATTGCGCCTATGGGGCCGAGAGGCCTCGCATCGCAAGGTGTCGAGTTTGCAGCCTCGCGTCTCTAGGTACGGCCTCGCACCGCTAGGTACGGCCTTGCAACGCTAGGTGCAGGCCTCGCAACGTTAGGTACGGCCTCGCAACGCTAGGTGCTGGCCTTGTCTTGCAAATGAATTCAAATGTCCTGCTAGGAGTGGTGTTTATGTAATGCCACTACCCCCCGAGTCGTTATTATAATTGTAGATGTGATGAGGAATCAACATGTTTCAGCAACCTTCTTGTATTATTTGGAGTTGACACCATTTGTAATGAAGAGAATTTTGATGTGACCCCGCTATGAGTTCTCCTTCAGATTGGGGCAATGTACGCTGATATTAGTGAAGTCCATACCAAGCAGGGGTCTTGTTTGATAGATGATCTTCCTGGTGTACTGAGGTAGTTAAGGACCTCCCCATTGCCGCCAAGGATCGGGGGCGTCCCCCCTCTCCTCGACGTAGAGGTATTTCACCAAGAAGCATCTCAAGTAGAGGCATCTCTTTGATCTTAATAGTCACATTATATAAGGGGCCTCACAATTTCGACGAGGAAAAGGGGGTCTGTCGCGATGATAATGGGACTGCTCACGTTCTCGACGAGGAGAAGGGGTCCGTCATGACGACAATGGGACCGCTCACAATCTCGACGAGGAGAAGGGGGTCTGTCATGATGACAATGGGACCACTCACAATCTCGACGAGGAGAAGGGGGTCTGTCATGACGACAATGGGACCACTCACAATCTCGACGAGGAGAAGGGGGTCTGTCATGATATTGATGACAATTGGACCACTCAAAATCTCTACGCGAAGAGGGGGTCCGTTAGAACCTTGACCCTTGCCTTAGCCTCTACCATGGGGTCGCTTATCCTTCTTGTCAGCACTGAGCTTCTCGAGCTTGAGGTGGAGATCATGCTCAATTAAATTCTTTCCAATGCGATCAAAGACATTTACTGACCTGTCTTAGATGAGGCGACCTCACGATGCGTTCCCTCCTTTGTCTTAGTAGTATCTTATTAAAGGCCTTCTTCAGCTCCTCGAGGTAGAAGTCCCCAACCTTGATCTTCTTATCCTCAACCCTTTTTTTTTTCATGTCCCTCTCCAGCGCTACCATGATGGGATTGAGTCTTTTTGGGAGCGCTTGACTCCTCTTGATCCTCCTTGCGATCTTCCTTGTTTACGATTTCGGGGGTCGGGTTCGTACTTATGGGACCGCTCACACTCTCTACGCGAAGAGGGGGGTCGTTCATCGCGATGATGGGACCGCTCACGCTCTCTAAGAGATGGTGGTCATTCCGAACCTTGGCCTCGCTCCTAGGTATCATGTAAGATCCTAGGGTCTCCCCGTTGTTGTTCCATCCGTTCATCTTCTTATTCGACTTAGTCATCCTTCTCCCAATATGATGACTTGCCCTCCTTCTAGAGCCAAATGTTATAGGGAGAATATTGTATAACAATATTTGGAGGTTTGCTGGAATCACGGAGCAAATTACGAATATTTTGCTAAGAACACGAAGAACACGGAAGGAGATTGGAGATCGTTTGTGGCTGATCTTGTATGGTGTTTTCAGGGGTGAACTGTCAATCATCTTTACAAGATGCCTACGTACCCTATTTATAGGGATCAAGCCATACGTAGTTCTTGGAAAAGAAGTTATCTAGACGGGCTAGGGTTTATATGGGCTCGGCTTGGCCCAAATCCACTAGGCGTCTTCTTGGGCTGATATATTTTACCCATTTATCCTGCTCATCACCCATGGCCCATTAAAGGTTACCTATGACTAACATGATGCTCGAATCAGGTGGCCTCACTGGCGAGGCTAATGGATAAGCTACGTGGCCTCGCATGCGACCTCGCTGGGCTAGTCATGCGAGGTGGTCCATGCTGTACGGAGATAATCACACTCACGCGACCTCGCTGGGCCTGACCGTAAGCCTTCATAATACATATGCTCTAGGCCTCGCTGGACCTCTAGCCTTCATAAGAGTATTCTAGGCCTCGTTGGACCTCTAGGCCTCGCTGGACCTCTAGTCTTCATAAGAGTATTCTAGGCCTCGCTGGACCTCTAGGCATCGCTGGACCCCTAGGCCTCGCTGGACCTTGCAGAGATAGTAGTATAGGTCTCGCTGGACCTCTAGGTCACACTGGACCTCTAGGCCACGCTGGACCTTGTAGAGAGACAGACGTGCATGATAGATGCTATCCCATACTAGGGACTTTGCTGGCGAACTTGACTCGCAGCTTGGGGTCGCAAACTTCCACATTGTACTTGATAGTATATTGGACTGACTCCTTGTGGTGGGTTTTAGTGACTCAATCTTCATCTCTAGGCCCATTATGAGTTGTGGACATTTATTCTAGCGCATTAGGCCTGCTTAGGACTTATGCCAAGATTTGGGCATAACACTATCATCAAAATACACCTTAAAATCCGTGCCGGAAACTGGTCCGCAAATGTAAAGAAATCACCGGGACGGATGGAGTATATCAAATCATACATGGTTATCTATATTCTTTTTGCTAAGGGGTGATGGTTGGAGTGCAATATTTTTTACATATCATCTAAAAGGACCACCTAGATGACACATGGAATGACACATAGATATTTTAGTAGCCTTGGAGATGCTCCAAGGACCCTTGTTTTCAAATGTTTGTATGTACTTTAGTACTCACTTCTATCCCTTATTTCTCCCTCAGTCTTTAATTTATTTATATATCTGCTGATAAAATAAGAGAGAATTACCAAAATGAATTATTCATAGAAGTTTGGCCCTTCCTATCCATAAATATGGTGAATTGTGTATCGTATGTATTTCAAAATTTTACAAAAAATATGACAATTCGTGCACTATATTTGAGATCTGTTACGGAACTTCATCTCTCGTGTCTTGCAAATACGGCACACGATGTGCCGCTTGTCGTCGTTAACAGAAATAGGTTAATAATCTTTCGTATTACATGCAACACGATTCATCGTGTTAGGCTGTTACTGCACACAAAAATCCGTATTTATGGAGCATAAGGCCATCCATTTTAATTTTGGTCCATTTTGGATCTTCACCCATAAAATATTGTACCGTTCCATTATACCTATATTTTTTTTTTCATTTTTAAGTAATTAAATTGATCAAATTTTAATTAAAATTTATAAGTATTACATAATTGAAAAAAATAAAAAAATTATATCATTAAAAATTATATCTAATCTTTTCTAAAATATAATTTCGGTTTTCAATAATAAATAAATAATTTTTAATATTTAATCAAAATTTATCAATTTAACTACTAAAAAAATAAAATAAAAATATGTAAAATGAGACCGAACAAATTTGAAATTTTAGACTGAATTTGTAAATTTCGTTTGATCTTATCTTTATATTCTTTTGAGATTTCTCGGTTACTTAAGGTCCCGTTTGGCAAATCTTAAGGTCAATTTATAAGTTACTTATTTTGAAAAAAATTCATATTTACATAATTTTTTTAGAGAAAAAAGTGTATGGGAAATTTAATATTCGTTATCTTACAAAAATAAGTTACTTATTTCAATAAAAAGTATATATTTCCTAATTTTTTCTAGAATAAATAACTTATTTTTAAAAAATAAGATTTTTCAAACGGATCCTAAGATGATCGTGCTTATTTGGTTGATGATCGTGCTTATTTGGTTATATACTTATATGGTATTCACTTCATTTGGGAAGTGTAAGTTACGACGTACAAATTAAGGGCTCCGGTCTGGTGCAAACGTATGCACCAGACTGTTTATGGAACATACGGTTCCAGAGCCTGCAGACTGTTTATGGAACATACGGTTCCAGAGCCGTAACGATCCAACGGTTCTGATTGTTAGAAAATGGAGTTTTTAGAGCATAAGTATTTTATGTTCTTGATGTTAATTCCGGATTTTAACGATTGGAAATTGTTCCTTGTTATGAGGACTTAAATTTTCATATATGGGTCTAAGTAATTTTCTTAGTGAAACCCATAGAGAAATGGAGTTGAAGTTAGTAGCTTGAATAAGTTTGAAAAGAGAATGTGTATTTGTCCCACATTGAAATGAATAAAGGGGGTTGTTGGCTTTATATAGAATCACACACATGGGTAGTGTACAACTACTAAGGTGTATGATGGTGCATGGTGTTACTGTGTGCTCCACGCGCGCACACACACACACACACGCGCGCCGCCGCCGCCCGCCTCGCCACGCCACGCCACGACTCGGGTCGGCTCGGTCGAAGGGCGACCTGGGCAAGGGATTTTATTTCTGTGATTGAATAATATTTTAATTAGAATATATATATTGGGATCAGTACTTGGAATAAATCAGTAACTGGTCAGACATCTAATACTGATGGGCCAAGTCCTGATGAAATCCTGAAGGTACTACCAGATCCTGATGCTGGATCAAATACTGATGGACCTCAAGTCCTGACAGTACCAGATCCTGATGCTGGATCAAATACTGATGGACCTCAAGTCCTGACGGTATCAGATCCTGATTAATGATCAAATACTGATGGACATCAGATCCTGACGGACGAAAAATCCTGATGGATCAGATCCTGATGTTGGGTCAGAATTTGATGATATATATATATATATTCGTATAATTAAAATAAAAACTGATATGTGTGGATAAATATAACGTAACAGTTACGATTTATTAAATCAACCGTTTTGATTTTATTAAATCAGCCGTTTCATTTTATTAAATGTAAATCGGCAGTTACAATATTAATTGGGTGGCATCAGTTACGTTTGGTCTCTCCTATAAATAGAGACCTATGCTACTGATTGTTGATACTGTACACACTGAATATACAGACCACACCCTACATTCTCTTGTCTTCTCTACACTCTCTGTTCTCCTCCTGTTATAGTATATATTACTTAGGGTTTTTCCGGCGACTGAGGTGCTAGTCGAAGTAGAGCTTTCTGGTTACTGTGATCATTTAGCTCGGAGCTGTTTTATCCTGGGAGAGGTGTTGCAAGCATCCCAACACAGTTGTAAGTGGGGGCAATTATCTCTTCAAGAGCAGTCAGGCTTTCTAGCAAATCCTGACGACTCAGCTGTTTGTTTTACTTGTTTTACATACTGATATAGCTATGGCTACTGGTATGTTTTCTGACTTTTCTTTGTTCTATCAGTTACTGACATGCATGTGTTTTACCTTCGTGTTTTGTTTCGCTAATTGTATGCTTGGCCTGGACTTGTTAAATACGATATATAACTGCCTCTATGTTGCTGTTTTAGTCATAATTCCCAATATTCTTGAAGAGATAATTTGTTATATAGTATTTAGCATAATGGTTAACGAGAGTGAAATTCCTGCTAGTGGTAGTTCAGTTGCATCTGCTGGGGTCATTGATTGGACCACTTACAGTTTTCCACAACCCGTTGAATTGACTGGCTTGCCTGAGAAATTCAATGGGGGCGTTGGCTTTTCTCGTTGGCAGAAAAGGATGAAATTGTGGTTGACTGTAAAGGGTCTATGGCCTGTTGTGGAATATGAGAAGCCGGTTGTGGATCAAGAGAAGGCTGAATCAGTTAAGAGTTATGCGAAGTGGGCTGAGAAGGATGGGGTTGCTAGGGCAGCAATTCTGGCTGCTCTAACCAACACATTGTTTGATGTGTACTCCTCTGATGCCTACACCGCAAAACTCTTATGGGAGAAGCTGGACCAGACACATAATACTGACTCACAAGGTCTGGAAAAGTATTCTGTGGCTAGGTTCCTTGATTTCAAGCTGGTGGACAATAAGTCCATGACTGAGCAAGTGCATGAGTTCGAGATGATAGTGCATGCTTTGAAGGAGTCTGGAATGGACCTTCCCGAAAAGTTTAAGGTGATGAGTGTGATTGAAAAGCTTCCAAAGTCTTGGGAAGAGTTCTCTCTCTCCCTGAAAAGACAGAAAGGAGAGATCACCTGGACCAACCTTATGCTGGACATCTCGGTGCAAGAACAACACAAGTCCAAACAGGGACATGTGATGCCAACTGAGCATGGAAGTTCGAAGGTAAACGTAGCAACTGTAGGACAGAAAAGGAAGGCTGTCTCTAAGAAGGGTAATAGTAATAAACCTAAGAGTGACAAGGATAAGGCCAAGAAACCAAAGGCAAACAAACCATGTTGGTCTTGTGGGCAGGTTGGGCACTGGAGTAAGGACTGCCCTACAAAGAAAGCAAAGAAAGCCGAGGGGGTAGCTCAAGCGAATGCTGTGCTTGGAACCTCAAGTGGGCCTGTAGCGAACATGGTTGTTGGTGAGGCTTTGGCTTCTGAAACCAACGTAGACCGGTATGTTACCTACAACCCTGTACTATTTTCCACTTATCTGTCAAATGAATGGTTGATTGATACTGGAGCTAATGTGCATATTTGTGCTGACATTAGTTTATTTGTATCTTATCAACAGAGTCATAGCTTGACAGTGACAATGGGGAACGCAAGTGCTGCTCAAGTACATGGAGTAGGAAACGTGGACCTGAAGTTTCCTTCGGGACGTATTCTATCCTTGACGAGAGTGCATCATGTTCCCGACATGCGTAGAAATATAATAAGTGGTAGTTGTTTAGTAGCTAATGGCTTTGAAGTTTCTCTCAAATGTAATAAAGTAGTTCTTATTCATACTGGTACATTTTTTGGCAAGGGTTACTTGTCGAATGGTTTATTTGTGATTAATGTTGAACCCGTTTTGGGTAGTTTGATTAATAATATTACTCCTTCTGTTAATTGTATTGAATCTTCTGATTTATGGCATGCTAGACTTGGTCACTTGAATTTTGGTGCTCTTAAAAATATGATGAACTTAGAGTTGATTCCAAAACACACTATAGAAAAGAATTCTAAATGTCAAGTATGTGTGTCTGCTAAACAAATAAGGAAACCTTTTCATAATATTGTTAGGGATTCAGACTTGTTAGATTTAGTACACACTGATATTTGTGAATTTGGTGGTGTGTTGACTAAGGACCATTTTAGATACTTCATTACCTTTATAGATGATAGTAGTAGATTCTGTTATGTTTATTTACTTAGACATAAGGATGAAGCACTTAGTAAATTCATTATTTATAAAACTGAAGTAGAAAAACAAACTAGTAAGGTACTTAAAAGGTTGAGATCTGATAGAGGTGGTGAGTATACGAGTAACGCTTTTAATGAATTTTGTGCAAGCAATGGTATAGTTCATGAAGTTACCCCACCATACACACCTGAGTCTAATGGGGTTGCTGAGCGAAAGAACAGAACATTTAAAGATATGATTAATAGTATGCTTATTAATTCTGGGTTGCCTAAATACATGTGGGGAGAAGCTCTGAATACGGCTTGCCATATTCTGAATAGAGTTCCTCTGAAACACATGGATAAGACACCCTATGAGTTATGGAAGAGCAAGAAGACTAGTCTTAAGTATCTTCGTGTGTGGGGGTGCCTTGCCAAGGTACTTGTCCCTGAACACAAGAGAAAGAAACTAGGTCCGAAGACTGTTGATTGTATCTTTCTGGGCTATCTTGAGACCACTACAGCTATGAGATTTTTAGTATTAAAATCTGACATAGATGGTATAGTGGCAAACACGATAGTTGAGTTTCGTGATGCTACATTCTTTGAGGATGTTTACCCTATGAAGACTGGTATGCCTCAAGGTACTTCTACTGAAGATCCTACTCACACATCAAGTTCTATTCCTGATCATGTGGAAAAGATGACAAATGTGGGGGTGGAACCTAGTAGTAGCTCTACTCCTAAGGAGGTAGAGGAACCACGAAGGAGTAAGCGTGCAAAGGTAGTCAAGGATTTTGGAAGTGATTTCATCACTTACAATGTCGAGGACGAACCTTTAACTTTCCGACAAGCTATGGATTCTTCAGAGTCTAGGCACTGGAAGGGCGCTGTAAAGAGTGAAATTGACTCTATTGTTTCTAACGGAACATGGGAGTTAGTTGATCTCCCTCCTGGGTGTTCTACTATCGGGTGCAGATGGATATTTAAAAGGAAGTTGAATCCTGACGGCTCAATAGATAAGTACAAAGCTAGACTGGTAGCTAAGGGTTTTAAGCAAATGGAGGGCATTGATTACTTTGATACATACTCTCCTGTAGCTAGGATGACAACAATCCGAATGCTTGTAGCATTGGCATCCGTACATGGTCTTATCATCCATCAAATGGATGTAAAGACAGCTTTTCTTCATGGTGAACTTGAAGAAGAGATTTATATGGATCAGCCTGAGGGATTTGTTGCATCTGGTAACGAAAGGAAAGTATGTAAGTTAATCAAATCCATCTATGGCTTGAAACAAGCTCCTAGGGATTGGCATAAAAAGTTTGATGAAACTATAGTGCCGTTCAGTTATGATATTAATGATAGTGATAAGTGTGTCTACACCAAAGTTAAAGGTAGTGAGTGTGTCATCATGTGCCTATATGTAGATGACATACTATTGTTTGGAACCAATATTGAGATTATTAACGAGACAAAAGCTTTCTTGAAAAGGCACTTTGAAATGAAGGATATGGGTGAGGCTAGTGTGATTCTTGGTCTCAAACTGACACAGTCAACTGAGGGAATAACTTTATCGCAGTCTCATTATATAGAGAAATCTATACTTGAGAAATATGGTTATTCACAGTGTAGAATCGCTAGTACACCCTATGATCCTAAAGTTGCCCTTGTTAAGAATGCTTCAGGAGTACCTGTGTCTCAGTTAAGGTATTCTCAGATTATAGGGAGTTTGCAGTATCTTGCTAACTGTACTAGACCAGATATTTCATACTCTGTGTCTAAGTTGGCTAGGTATACAAGCTGTCCAAACAGAACTCATTGGGATGCTCTTGATAGAGTACTTAGATATCTTAAAGGCACAATGTACCTAAGTTTACACTATAGGAGATTTCCTGGTGTACTTGAGGGGTACAGTGATGCAAGTTGGATAGCTAAGAAGTCTGGTTCCAATGGAGTGACTGGATACGTGTTCACCTTAGCAGGGGGAGCAATATCCTGGAAGTCGACCAAACAGACTATAGTAACTCGGTCTACATTTGAGGCTGAGTTATGTGCACTTGATGCCACGGGGACGGAGGCTGAATGGTTACATGGACTTATGTCCACGATACCTGTAGTAAGCAGACCGCTTCCTGCGCTTGCTATTCATTGTGATAGTAGAACAACTATCGACAAGATTAGCAGTAAAAAGTATAATGCTAAAACCAAGAGGCACATCCAAGTTAGACTAAAGTCTATTAGGGGTTTAGTGTCTGATAGGATTATTGCTGTAGAGTTCATAGGAACTCAGAATAATATAGCTGATCCTTTAACTAAAGGACTGGAACCTGCAGTGGTCCTTAAGTCAAGGTTGGGGATGGGGCTGTCAACCCATCATAGTTCATCATCAGTGGGAACCCAATACACATGAGAGGAGATCCCTTGAAGTGTATTCAATGTGGTAATAACAAGCTGTAAGGATGAATTGGTAGTACCTTTGCTACATAGATGATACTGTTGTATCTGAGTCTATCCCCTGTAAACCTAGAAGGTACTGATACTGCTAGATAGCAAGAGTTATTATAACTCTGAATGGGGTCAAGTCATTTGACGAGATGGTAGCAGTACATCTCTGGAGATGCCCAGCTAAGCGAATGTAATTGTGTGGTCGCAATTAGAGGAAAGGGTTATTCCTTGAAACATTCGACGAACAGGATCGAGACAAGACCATTAATGTCTCAAAGCCGTAGATTGGCACCATAGCCTTTGACTTGTCGTCGTCTATGGAACATGGTTACACCAAACGGATTAAGATTCAAGGTGAAACATTCCATCTGAATCCGGTAATCATTGAAGTAGGGGACTTAGGAGGGTTCAAACCCGGAAGGGTACCGACTCTGAAAAACAAGTCATGATGGAAAACCTGAAACATTTCTATATGGATTTGTGGGGGATTGTTAGAAAATGGAGTTTTTAGAGCATAAGTATTTTATGTTCTTGATGTTAATTCCGGATTTTAGCTTATTGGAAATTGTTCCTTGTTATGAGGACTTAAATTTTCATATATGGGTCTAAGTAATTTTCTTAGTGAAACCCATAGAGAAATGGAGTTGAAGTTAGTAGCTTGAATAAGCTTGAAAAGAGAATGTGTATTTGTCCCACATTGAAATGAATAAAGGGGGTTGTTGGCTTTATATAGAATCACACACATGGGTAGTGTACAACTACTAAGGTGTATGATGGTGCATGGTGTTACTGTGTGCTCCACGCGCACACACACACACACACGCGCGCCGCCGCCGCCCGCCTCGCCACGCCACGCCACGCCACGACTCGGGTCGGCTCGGTCGAAGGGCGACCTGGGCAAGGGATTTTATTTCTGTGATTGAATAATATTTTAATTAGAATATATATATATTGGGATCAGTACTTGGAATAAATCAGTAACTAGTCAGACATCTAATACTGATGGGCCAAGTCCTGATGAAATCCTGAAGGTACTACCAGATCCTGATGCTGGATCAAATACTGATGGACCTCAAGTCCTGACAGTACCAGATCCTGATGCTGGATCAAATACTGATGGACCTCAAGTCCTGACGGTATCAGATCCTGATTAATGATCAAATACTGATGGACATCAGATCCTGACGGACGAAAAATCCTGATGGATCAGATCCTGATGTTGGGTCAGAATTTGATGATATATATATATATTCGTATAATTAAAATAAAAACTGATATGTGTGGATAAATATAACGTAACAGTTACGATTTATTAAATCAACCGTTTTGATTTTATTAAATCAGCCGTTTCATTTTATTAAATGTAAATCGGCAGTTACAATATTAATTGGGTGGCATCAGTTACGTTTGGTCTCTCCTATAAATAGAGACCTATGCTACTGATTGTTGATACTGTACACACTGAATATACAGACCACACCCTACATTCTCTTGTCTTCTCTACACTCTCTGTTCTCCTCCTGTTATAGTATATATTACTTAGGGTTTTTCCGGCGACTGAGGTGCTAGTCGAAGTAGAGCTTTCTGGTTACTGTGATCATTTAGCTCGGAGCTGTTTTATCCTGGGAGAGGTGTTGCAAGCATCCCAACACAGTTGTAAGTGGGGGCAATTATCTCTTCAAGAGCAGTCAGGCTTTCTAGCAAATCCTGACGACTCAGCTGTTTGTTTTACTTGTTTTACATACTGATATAGCTATGGCTACTGGTATGTTTTCTGACTTTTCTTTGTTCTATCAGTTACTGACATGCATGTGTTTTACCTTCGTGTTTTGTTTCGCTAATTGTATGCTTGGCCTGGACTTGTTAAATACGATATATAACTGCCTCTATGTTGCTGTTTTAGTCATAATTCACAATACTGATTTAAAAAAAAAAAAATTCATCGTACCGCAACAAGTTTCCGCGGTACGAGCAATTACCAAAATGCCCCTACTGTTCACGTACCGGAGAAACTTTCTGCGGTACGGTGAACAGTAGATTTTTGATGTGAAAACAGGGGGCATTTTGGTAATTGCTCGTATCGCGGAAACTTGTTACGGTACGATGAATTTTTTTTTAAATCAAAGCTGTTGGATCAACGATCCAACGGCTCTGGAACCGTTGGATCAACGATCCAACGGCTCTGGAACCATATGTTCCATAAACAATCTGGTGCATACGTTTGCACCAGACCATTTGCCACAAATTAATTACCCATGTTTTTTGGGTATTCAAAATTCCTCAATATTTTAACATCCTTTGTTAACCGGTAGTCAAATAACTTGATTTTATGCACAACATAAATACTTGCACTTCTTGAATATTTCCCTGTTTCGTAGGTTGCTGTAATGTGTTCATATCTCCTCCATTTTGTGTGTTTTTGTGTGTTGGAGAATTTATTGTATGATTATTCTTCTCATTAATAAAACTAGCTTATAGCCCGTGCAAAGCATGGGTTATTTTTAATTTTTTATAATTTATTTATAATATGATATAATATTATAAATATTAATTTAAATATTTTATTGATTCGAACCTTACATCTTTATATATATAATAATTTTTAGTATTAAATATAAATTAATATGTTATTGGCGGGAATCGAACCTTGAACCTCTGCATATAACTTTTAGTATTGTTATATCTAACGGTCATGATCTATTTGAGTTGCTGATCTAACGGTGATAAATGAAGGATAACCAAAAATGGGATAACCAAAAAAGGGGTAAGCAACTACAAATTATACCCCTTTTACTTATTATAATATAGTATAGATTTGCTTTGGGTTCAAAAAAAAAAAGGACAACCAAGTAGATATGTTTTATTAATTTCCGAATACAAATATCAGAACATAACATACATAAGGTAATCTATACTATTTATCTATCTATACTATCTATATTTCTACATTATCTATATCTATACTATACTATACTATAATAATCTATACTATCTATCTATCTATACTATCTATACTTCTATATTATCTATATCTATACTATACTATAATAAACGAAATGGGTATAATTTGTAGTTTGATCATCCCCTATTTTTAGTTATCCCTCGTCCACAACCGTTAGATCTTCAACTCAAATAGATCATGATCGTTGGATACAACAATACTAAAAATTGGAGGTCTAAGGTTCGAATCCCGCCAACAACATTTTAATATAAAATTAATACTAGATTATTGATATGGGCTAAAAGTAAGCCCTAAAGACACATTTAATGTGGCATTAATTAGACCCGGAATGGTCCAAACGTGGGGCCACCAGGTGGGCCCAAACCCTATTTACAATATTAATTTCGTAATTAATATTAGGGATAATAAACAGCTCAGCAATAAGTGTCAGATAAGAACATTATCTCTACAAGGAGTAGCCTCCAAGGCATACACTCATACAAGGAAACAGACTCCTACAAGGAAGGGGTCTAGATCCTTCCTCAAGGATGACTTGTCCACCAAGTCACCTAACCCTACTACGATTTTAGGGCTTCTCAGCCTATATAAAGGGTCTGACCCCTCATCTCAGAACTACGTTGGCTTGATTCTCTAACAATACAGAGATACGTAGGCATCTTGTGAGGACCGTTCAGTCTCGAAACGCAAGAACAGCCATTAAAGCTCGAAGCTCACCAACCCTATCATTAAATACACGCGAAACCTAGCCGCAATATCAAACCCTCGTTTTTATTCCACAACATTTGGCGCCGTCTGTGGGAAAAAGACATCAACCATGGTTACCACTCGAAGAACAACACCGGTCTCAACCGAGCCCACCTCTGGCACTGTTATCCCATCAGTTTCTGCTCCTCCATTGACGGAGCAAGGGACGAATCCTCATACTCAGATCTCTCAACCACTAGGGACGAATCCCCATGCTGAGGGATCTCAACCAGAAATCGTCCCTCCAGGACAGGAGACTAACCCGCTCCAGATGATAGTCTCTCCCCTCCCTCTGAGTAGTCGCCCGCCTCTTCATAGCCTCTCCACTTCTTCACTCCCTGTCAACACTAACCCACTGTATGGGCTGCCTAACTACCCCAGGATCCAAGGGATCCTGGACCAAGCGGTCATGCTCGGCTGATCCATGGGCAACAACAACCCCCTTATCTTAGAGGTCCGGCCCCTCCTGAACCAGGATACTATGATTACTCTGGTCCTTATACTGAAGATTCGTCGTCTGAAGACGATGATCGAGACGAAGCCCCAAGGAGGCGACGCGCTAGTAAGGAACCTCTGAGGAGGAATCCAGCAAACCGTGATGGTCCTTTAACAATCGCAGAAAGAATTAAGGCTTATGAAGCTGAGATTCAGAAGCTGAAGGACGACCAAGCAAGGGAGCAAGAAAGACAGAACCCTAATCAGACTCGACCTCCTCCGACTTCAGGAGGGATTCCCTTCATAGATTTGGAGAGGTCTTCAAGGAGACGCCGAAGGGCTGAAGCCCCAACCAGAGGGACTACAAGGGTGGAACTCCCCAAGAGTAACCCCAAAGACTTGATGCCACAAGGAGATCTCGATGATCCGACCCCTCCGTTCACTGAGGAGGTGATGAACGCGCATATCTCCCGAAAGTTTAAGATGCCCACAATAAAAGCTTATGATGGAACGGGGGATCCCGCAACTCATGTGAGAACGTTTACGAGCGCATTGTTATTGCAGCCCGCTAACGATGCCCTTAAGTGTAGGGCGTTCCCCCAAACCCTGTCAGGCATGGCGCAACGTTGGTATAGCCGTCTACCTCCAAATTCAATTAGCTCTTTTAAGGAATTGTGTACCGCTTTTGTCAGTCAATTCATTAGCGGAAGAATTCATGAGAAAAGCTCTGCATCCCTTATGTATGTAGTATAGGGGAAGAACGAGAACCTGAGAGATTATCTCAAGCGATTCACTAAGGAGACCCTAAACATCACTGATTTGGAAAATAAGGTGGCTATGGTAGCCCTGCAGCATGGAACCACGGATCTCTTTTTTAAGAGGTCACTGGCAAAACATCCCCCTGAGAACATGGATGAGCTCCAATGAAGGGCTGATAAGTACATTAAGGTTGAGGATAGCATGAAGAAGGAAGCCACGTTGGGCAATGGAGGCAACGGGAACTCCAAGAAGCGAAAGCAAGATCAGGAGTATGATGACCAGGAGTAGGATGACCAGGAATATGGTGCTAGGGACAAGTATCCCCGAACTAGTGAGGACTCCGACTCTGCTCCTAAGAAGAACCAAGAACTCTCGGAAGGCTTATGCTAGAGAGGTGGTGCACATTGTCGAAGAAGCACCGAAACGTGCAAGAACCGAGTTAACGATCGGATTTGAGGATTCAGATCTTGAAGGGGTGAAGTTCCCCCACGATGACCCGCTGGTCATAACACCCGTGATTGGGAACTCAGAGGTGAAGCGAGTCTTGATAGACAACGGAGCATCTGTGAACGTTCTGTTTCGCGAGGCCTTTCTGAAGATGGGAAACAATGATTCTCAGTTGACCCCGTCCAACACGCCTATATACGGGTTCAATGGGGTAGAATCTAAAGTTGAGGGAACTATTCAGTTGCCCATGACGATTGGGCAGGAGCCTAAGGAGGCCACTCGGATGCTGAACTTTTCGGTTATCAAAGCGTTTTCCACCTACAACGCTATCCTCGGGAGGACTGGACTCCACGCTTTTAAGGCTGTGGCCTCAACCTATCACATGAAGATCAAGTTCCCAACCAGGAATGGTGTTGGAGAGCATAAAGGTGACCAGAAAATGGCTAGGAGCTGTTACAAAGCCGCGTTAAGGCCTAATGGAGTCGAGGAGCGGGTCCTCCCAATTGAAGACATGAGTGAGTTTGACAATGAAGACATGGATGCCTCAGTTTCTCATGCTTAAGTTATCTTAGTAGGACATAGCTTCATCTTTATTAGGAGAAGTAGAAATAAGGTTCGATGAAACCATTCCAGGGCTCATTGCCCCGAGTAGGACAAGTAATACTCTATGTAAGGGTGGAACCCATTTCAAGATATTAATGCAAGTTTGTTTTTCATTTTTTGATTATGTGATCTTATTTATGTGCCAAGCACCTGATATGTGTAAGTCGAAGATGACCAAGCACTGAAAATAAAAGAACATATGAATGAAAACAAGCTCGTGCATAGAAAAGACCACGAAGGATCAATTGTCAGGTTACAATACAATCGAATTAAAGTTCAAGTCCATAAAGGACCCTGGATGTAAGATGAGATGAACAACTAAGCCACATGTGGCCACTTAAGCTATGAAAGGCTAACAACAAACCTCGAATCCCAACCAAGGGTCAGGGAACCCAAATGCATCCTTAATCAAGACCAAGGACTCC
The DNA here is from genome assembly GCA_037693485.1 of Kitagawia praeruptora. Lineage (NCBI taxonomy): Eukaryota > Viridiplantae > Streptophyta > Magnoliopsida > Apiales > Apiaceae > Kitagawia > Kitagawia praeruptora. Next base: position 41,236,751 of record CM075345.1, on the reverse strand, counting down.
AAGAAAACCAAGAAGGTCTGACAACTAACTATAAAACCTTGTGTTAGGAGCAAGCATTGAGTGTCGTCCTCATCAATAAGGAAAACAAGGTTCAAAAACCTATCTACTATGAAAACGAAGTCCTGATGGACCAACCGTGAAGGAACATAATCCACAACGTAGGCAATCAAATTAATAGAATTTGACATCAAGTATAAGTCAAGGATGGCCATCAAAACCCAAGCCTTAGCTGACTTCGTGGTTGAATGTACCATTAACAACCAAGAAATCGGGGGGCAAGAGGTAGTAACCCAAGAAGGCAAAGAACTGGAAAACAAGAATGAAGGAATACTGGGTGCTCTATTTTTACGGAACGTCAAAAACAAAAATCAAGAAGATTAAACAAAGAAAAGTCTGGAGAATGTATTCCGAGACTAAGGATTGAAGCCTTGATAGCCGGTTTAGGCTTGGCCAACCCTGAGGGTCAAGAACTTTAAAACTTGTGGAGATTCAAGATTGGTAGTCTCCCAAGTGAATGGCAAATTTGAAGGTAAGGAAAAAGCTATTACGAAGTACTTGAGATTGTGAAAGCTGTGATGGCTTAATTCGATGAATGCTTTGTGGAGTACATCTCGGGGGAGGAGAACATTAAGGCAGATGCCCTCTCTAAGTTCGCTTCCTCGGAGATAGAGAACTATGTTGGGAGTGCTTACTTTCAGGATTTGAAGACCCCTACTATCAATGTGAAGTTAGTGACACCGATCGATGTGCAAAGCTGTGGGATGGATCCTATCAAGGCTCACTTGGAAACGAGATGGCTCCCTGAAGATGTCATGGAAGCACGTAAACTCTGGTAAGAGCTTTAAGATACACCCTGATCGAGGGTTTGCTATACAAGAGATCTTTTGTGATCCCGTACTTGAAGTGCTTGAGGCCCAGGAGGCCAGAGAAACACTCGAAGAAGTGCACGAAGGGATGTGTGGGCAACACCTGGGGGGCAGAGCCCTTGCTCATAAAATACGTCCCCTTGCTCATACCATCGACTATTTAAGGGATGAACCCTCTAACAACATGAATTCAAGGAACTGAGACCTACTAAATTAGAGTCCAAAGAATGGATTCAAACCCTAAAGGGATGTATCCCCAATTTAGAGGGGTGACTTTGCTTACAATCGCAAACACCCTAACATGATTACGAATCTCTATAATGGTGTTACCATCACCAACAGGACAAAACCCAAGTTATGGGCTCCTACCCCTATGAGGGCTGAGGGCATGATTAGCCATGTATTTAAATGCTCATCATAAAAAGTTCACTTGCAAGGATGATTATCCTCAACCTCGAAGGTCCAAAATAATAAATCTTAGCTCATGCAGCACGTTTGATACATCAATAGGCATGACAGCCCTTAAGGCCTAGGGTGGCCTCCATCAATGATTCGACAGATATTTTTAAGAAGATTGATGAAATTAGCTCGTGAAACTGATCATATTCAATCATTGAAACAAGATCTGGAAAGATTATAGACTCGAAAGTCCCAAAGAGAAAGAATCCCCTCTGTTATTAACTCGAGTTATACTCCCAGAAGGACGAGGGTTGATACCCAAAAATTCAACCTAATGGCTTGGTGCGTTTAAGAGATCGTGATGATCCAACGAAAGTTTATAAAGAAATTTGAGATACCCCGTGATCACGATCGATGATAGGGTGGTGATCAACACAAATTGGACTCTAAAAGGCCCAACAACACCAAGCCTGTCACGGCCCAACCAAGATTGATAAACCTAATTAAGGTTTTGGGATTGTTTTGACCCAAAGGAAAGGCCCAATCAAAACTTAAAAAGTTTATAGGCCCAACGATGTGAAAATCTAGATCCAGCCCATGAAAATTAAAGGCCAAACAGGGCCCGTTGAAGTCCATAATAGGATTGGGAGTTACCAAAAGAAAGCACGAGGTCGTAACCATCGATCTCGTTTTCTAGTATAAGTACGAGCTCGACCATGCGACTTGGAAAATTCCATTTGAGGTCGTTTCTGACTTATGAAAAGCAAAGGAAGGCCACCACACAAACTGAGGTCGTTATGACATAGCTTGAGATCGCAAATCTCAGGTCGAATTTGAATTGGGAAATGTAAAAAATCCCCACGACCTGGGGCTCATTTGAGGTCGTTCTTGTGCTGTATTGAAGTCGAGGTTGAAAACGCGTAAAAATGAAGTCGGCAAGTTGAGGTCGAAATTAACCTACGATTCGAGATCGAGACAGATGACCTGGGATTCAAATCCTGGTCGAACAAACATGAAAATCGAGGTCGACACGCCGAGGTTGAAAATGACTAGAAAAGCCGGGGAAAAGGTAACGACCTGGGTGAAAACTCGAGGTCGTTTCCATACCGAATGAGGTCGTGTGAATTGGATCAGCCAAGGTGAGCTTCTGCAGGGGTGATGGCCGAGCTGAAAAATATGAAAAACCCACACGACCTAGGCCTAATTTGAGGTCGTCTATGTGTTGTGTTGAGGTCGGATTTATACTACAATGAGATTGGTAAATTCTGGTCGTAATTATACTAGAAAATGTGAAAAATCTGTGCGACCTGGAACCACTTTGAGGTCGTTTCCCCTTGGTTTGAGGTCGCCAGCACGAGGTCAAAAATGAACTAAAAGACCTGTAAAACAGCCACGACCTGGCCCCCGTTTGAGCTCGAAATTGAGCTCGAAAATACACTGATTTCTCCTCGAAAATTTCCAGCTCGACCCCAGCCAGGGGCTCTGCCCCTTGGACCCCGCCAGGGGCTGCCGCCCCTTGGACCCCGCCCGGGGGCTGCCGCCCCCGGACCCCCGCTAGCACCGTTTAGTGCCGATTAAGCACCGTTTAGTGCCGATTAGCACATATTAGTGCCTGTTAGCACCGATTAGTGCCTGTTAGCACCGATTAGTGCCGATTAGCACCGTTTAGTGCCGGTATAGCACCGTTTAGCGCCAATTAGTGCCGTTAGTGCCGTTTTATGCCATTCGACATTGTTTAACGCTGTTTAAACATTGTTTAAGGCTGATTAGCGCTGTCTAGTGCCATTTAACACCGTTTAGTGTCGTTCAACATCGTCGTAAATTGCGTCGGTCGCTCCACGCTTTACACCAAGATGATATTGTTGAAAATACTCGCGTACGAGCAATGAACCCTGACCCAAGTCTCAATTAAGGCCGTTATAACTTCAAGGAAAACCTGATCAGTTTTCCTAGAAGTTGGGGGGCAAATGATATGGGCTAAAAGTAAGCCCTAAAGACACATTTAATGTGGCATTAATTAGACCCGGAATGGTCCAAACGTGGGGCCACCAGGTGGGCCCAAACCCTATTTACAATATTAATTTCGTAATTAATATTAGGGATAATAAACAGCTCAGCAATAAGTGTCAGATAAGAACATTATCTCTACAAGGAGTAGCCTCCAAGGCATACACTCATACAAGGAAACAGACTCCTACAAGGAAGGGGTCTAGATCCTTCCTCAAGGATGACTTGTCCACCAAGTCACCTAACCCTACTACGATTTTAGGGCTTCTCAGCCTATATAAAGGGTCTGACCCCTCATCTCAGAACTACGTTGGCTTGATTCTCTAACAATACAGAGATACGTAGGCATCTTGTGAGGACCGTTCAGTCTCGAAACGCAAGAACAGCCATTAAAGCTCGAAGCTCACCAACCCTATCATTAAATACACGCGAAACCTAGCCGCAATATCAAACCCTCGTTTTTATTCCACAACAATTATGTTATATAGAAAGGTTGAAGGTTCGATTGCCACCAAAAACATATTAATTTAGGTTAATTAAGATTTAATATTAAAAATTATTTATAGTGTAGCTAGATTGCGTCTTCTATCATTGAGTGTGCATGTGCCTATGTGGGTTCTGAACTCAAATTTCTATTGGTATATATCTAACTAGTTGAGTAATTTCGTCCAACTCAATTTTTGGTGAGAAGAGACAAGTCTGAGTCATGTAATTTAAACCTAAGTGGCCATTTTTCTAGAACATACTGGCCTAGCAAGGAGACTTAAGAGAAAATCTATACTATAATCCTACAAGCAGAGCCGGCCCTGAGCATGTGCGACATGTTCGATCGAACAGGGCACTCCATTTTACTAGGGCACATTTTTTAAGTAGATGTATATATATATATGTATATTTTATTTGAAAATTAAGTTTAATTATAAAGGTTAAAAAAAATTAAATGAGAAAAAGGTTGAAAATGGTGTTATCAAAATAATTAAAAAATTATTATATTGAGCAAAATAAGAAAATATTATACTCACACAGTTTTGCTTTCAAAGTTCTAGTAATACTAATTACTTTTTTTGTTAACCGTGTAGACTATAATTGTAAAAGTTGATTAAATGTTTTTGGTTGACAACTTACACATAATTATATTTTTACAATTACAATGTAACAATTCATTTATCAATTATTCATTTTATAGGTGATTAAGTGATTTGAAATCATATCTATTTTAATTAATTTACATATTAAATGAACCAAGTCAATTTAAAACTAAAAATAAATTATAAAATACTTATATATTAATTTAAATACATAAAAATGAGATTTTCTATTTTAGTATTGTATTTGTTTTTATTTATTATTACTTTTATTCTTTTTTCTATTTGCTCAATATGAACGTTGAAGCACTAATAAATAAGCTGGTGACTTTTAATTAATTTGTATCATTTATGTACTTGTTACAATTTTTTTTACAATTTTTAGTTATATTTTAAAGTTGTTTTATGAAATTGTTATGTTTTTTTACAAATTTTAGTTAATATTTAATATTTTATGTGGTTGTTATAAAAAAAAATTATTAGTATTAGGGCACTTTTTTTTTTTTTTTTGTACAGGGCATCCAAAATCTCAGGACCGGCTCAGCCTACAAGTATATGTTGTGGAATGTGGATCACTTGCCAAAAAGAAAAAGTATAAAAGTGTATTATAACATGTGTTTTTGTGATCGACATAAGTGAGTCATTTTAATTAAATTTATATAAAAAAGTCTAAAATTTGAATTCTCCCAACATTAAAAGTCATGCTTATAATATTATACTAGCCTATAACCCGTGCGATGCACGGTTGCTTGTAAATTTTTTAATTATATTTTATTATCAAATTTTTAAGTTGTATATATATTTTTATTAATAAAATAATTTATAACTTTATAATCCCATGTATATAAATATTATTAAAATTATTTATTTTGAATTATTATAGTTGTATTTTGAATTATTATATTTGTGTATGCGGTGCATATTAATATTAATACATATTATTTAGGCTATGTGTGTTTTTTTTTTGAATTTTATTAATAATAGAGATTTAACCAAACCAAAGAGTGACCAAAAAAAGAGTACAAAAAAAGAGTGACAAAAAAAAGAGTACTAAACCAAATATACCATGTTTTGCTTATATTTTGAATTATTATAGTTGTATTTTGAATTATTATATTTGTGTATATGGTGCATATTAATATTAATACATATTATTTAGGCTATGTGTGTTTTTTTTTTTGAATTTTATTAATAACAGAGATTTATCCAAACCAAAGAATGACAAAAAAAAGAGGAAAAAAAAAAGAGTGACAAAAAAAAGAGTACCAAACCAAATATACCCTATTTTGCTTATATTTTGAATTATTATAGTTGTATTTTGAATTATTATATTTATGTATGTGGTGCATATTAATATTAATACATATTATTTAGGCTATTTGTGTTTTTTTTAATTTTATTAATAATAGAGATTTAACCAAACCAAATAGTGACAAAAAAAAGAGTACCAAAAAAGAGTGACAAAAAAAAGAGTACCAAACCAAATATACCATGTTTTGCTTATAATAGTATAGTATAGATATACTAAATTATAAATTAATTAAAAAAATAAAAGTAACTCGTGCTTTACACGGACTATAAGCTAGTATATAATTAAGAAAAAACTAAAAAAGTGAGATCAAGTGGTAGACTCAGTGTTACAGATTTCGGAAATCGGAATTATTCGGTTGAGGTACCGATTTACGATTTATCGGGTGATTTGGTTGAAAAATCGGTGATTTATCGGTGATTTTTGCAAAATCGGCTGAATCGGTTCCAAAATTTTGATCGATTTTTGGCCAATTTATCGGCGATTTTTCAAAAATCGGTCGATTTCTACAACAAAGGGTAGACTACGGGAAAATAAACAAGTTGCATATCTAATGAGAGTCGATAATAGACCATAGCTGCCGTCCCTAATCCTTTTTCATCTTCATAACTGTTGTTCTTTCATTTTTTTTTTGATCGGCCTCCTTCTTCTACGTTTAAAGTCTCATTCCTCCTTTTTAATTGTCCTTCGGCCCTTCATTCATTTTTCTAAATTTTCTTTTTTTCTAGTTTCAATAAAATCGAGCATTATGTTAGAGTTTTGTTTATTTTAAATATGTTCTTTGTTGAGTTTGTTCCCAACTTATTTGGATTTTGTATATTCTCTCCTTATGAGAGCTTTGTGTGTGTTGGTTTGTTTTGCAATGAATTAATGTTCGGAATGTTAGATTTTCGGGATTTTTAAGGTTTTGATTTAGCAATGAAAGTTTTTATGGGATTGTATTTATGGTCGATAACTTAAACCAAATGTGACGAAGCGGGTACATATATGTACATATATCATGTTCAACCAATCGCTTGGTGGTATATTCAAGAGATCAAAGAAGATTGGATTAATCTACAATTGTATCTTTTTGTGGTTTGTTCGACTCGATTATTCTTGTAAATATCGTATGGTTTTTTTATTAGTGAATTAAATCTTTTGTTAAAAAAAGAAAAAAAGAAAACCTGAGATCACGCTTAAGGTGTCTCCTGAGATTATATCAATTTATAATATAAATTTTAGATGGCATTTTTGTAAATATTAAAGTTTCTTATTTATATTTACATAAACACCCTTATATTTATATTAGAATAGAGTTTAACCTCATGGTGTTGCTTTAGATCAGTGTTGCAGATTTCGTAAATCGGAACTATTCGTTTGAGGTATCGATTTACGATTTATCGGGTGATTCGGTTAAAAAATCGACGATTTTTGCAAAATCGGCCGAATCGGTTTCAAAATTTTCAACGATTTTTAGCTGATTTATAGGCGATTTTTCAGAAATCGGCCGATTTCAATAACAATGTTTAGATCATCCTCTATAATTAATGATTAAAATGCATAAAATTGTTAAAAGGTATTATGGTAAATGCAAAAATATTATTGTATACAATTCACTGTCTTTTTTTTCCTGAATACATAGAAGAGTATCAACTTCTTTTTGCTAGGCAAGAGTATTCTAACTTTCTTAAAGGGTTAATTGGCTAATACATAACTGAACTCGTGTCTAACTTGCAGTTGGGTAACTGAACTCAAAAAACTTGCAGTCAACTCATCAAAGTAATTAAAACTTGCAATCGAGTAACTACCGTTAACTCCATCTAACGATCCTGACGGAAATCTGACATGGCATGCTTATGTGTTAAAAATTATACATGTTGTTTGCTCAGGTGGTTTGGTTAATTAAAAACAAGATTTTTTTTTGAAACAATTAAAAACAAGAATTTTACTTAAATAATGAAACATTTTTGGAATAAATATAAAAAGTTTCTTTTTTTCTTTTTTTCTCTCTTTCCTCTTTCCTCACAATCTCTCGTCTCTCTTCCTGTAAAATCTCTCTCCCTTGTTCTTAATTTTTCTTAATTCCGGCGACACCTTTTCATTCAAACCCGCCATACCAGAACCTCTTTTATTCCCCTCCTTCCTGTCCACCCACCTCCTCAACTCCGACTAACTACCAGAACTGCCTTTCTCCTTCAACAACAACCCAAACTGTAACGTTAATTTTTTTCGACGAACCGAAAAATCAACCAGAAAAATTAAAGAAAAATATGAATCGTGCTCTACTTTAAACGATTTATACTCTTACGGTATCAGAATCAATTAATAGTCAACCAAACATAACTCCGGCCACTCCAAAATTTCCGACGAATAACAACTATGTCAAAAAAACTCGAGTTCTCAACATGCAGATACAATTACACCACACACAACTCGTACCCAACGATTAAATACTAAAATAGAGCATAATCATCAAAATCAAACCTAAAAAATAAAACCCCCAATTTCATAGACATCAAAACTTTTACCCCCAAATTCAATTTTGTTGACCAAAATGGATTGAGGACAGTGAAAGCTTCATTTTGATGGTTTAATTGCTCCGTTTGGACTCCCGAATCTTCAAAACGGTGGTGGCTGGCGACACAGTACGGGAAGAGGGAGAGTAGCGATGGAAGAAAGAGGGTGGGGGAGAACCGGAGAATAGTTTAAGAAAAGGGGTGGTCTTGAAAAGTTAATAATATTTTAGGAAATTATCATATTAATTAAATTTATTGACATGTGGCGTTTACACTGGGACGTAACGTCTCATAAAAAATTAAATACTAGTACATACAAATTGAAATTTATGTATATGTATATGTACACTGGGATATTTACAATATCAATATGTATATGTATTTGTAAATTGAAATTAGTAATTTGTAAAGATAAAAATTTATTACGTGGCTGCTGATTTGTCAAATGTGTGGAGAAAGAAAAGTCCATGTAACAGCTTATGTGTATAAAATTAACGGATTCCGTTAAAAGTCAACCAAAATTAACGGTCGTGCAAACTTTTAATAGTTAAATTATGAGATTGCAAGGTTTAATTAGTCTAATAACGTTAATGCAAGTTTTTTGAGTTCGATTACCCAACTGCAAGTTGAGTACGAGTCCAATTATGAATATGCCAATTAACCCCTTTCTTAAAGGATAATTGACCATGGCATTGTTTTTTTTTTTTTTTTGAATAAAACCATGGCATTGTTGATATGTTATCACTTATCCGCAAACTTTATGCAAAAGCAAAACAGATCGCCCAGGTTGATGTCATCTCACATAAGTTATATGAGCTCAGGGACGAGGTCAGTCCCCCGGCCCCGGAGTTAGCCTATAATATAAGTATGTATTTATAAAATGATGTTTATTTGTTAATTATTTTTTGATATTAATTATATGTTTTGGTTCCTATCCTTTATTATAATACCTGAGTTTACCATACGTCAGTTAACCAATAAAAATCGAGAAATTATTTTAGGACCAATCAGAGCTAGTACACATGTCATTATCCAAATTGGTACCCAAATTTTTTCCCAAAATACACATGTCATTATCTGAATGGTTATAATTACAATGGGCCCGCCAGGGCCATATAAATCCCACCAATTAAAATTTTCCATACATCCAACTCATCAATGCCACATCATTTGGGAGCATTTTTTGGGTACCAATTTGGGGTACCTAGCACTACTCTTCCTAAAATTTAGATCTTTCTTTTTTTACAATCTCACCCTACCTCTTTAACCTTGGTTAGTTAACACTTCTAATTTAAATACAATAATAATTTTATTAAACATATCCATAAATACCTATTTTTTAAATCAAAAAATATTTACTAGAAAATCACAATTTTAATTTGAAATCAATCACAATATACCATTATATATTTTAAATTAAATTTCATAATTAATCATTCATTAATCAACCACTCTTTTACTATAAAGCCAGTCACAATCATATTATCAGACATTATAAATTGATTTTTATAATATATATCGTACAAATAAAATCAATATTAAATAATTATAATCAACCACTCTTTTACTATAAAGTCAGTTACAATCATATTATCAGACATTATAAATTGATTTTTATAATATAAATCGTACAAATATAATCAATATTAAATAATTATAATTCAACTTAACTAAAAATTTGAAAAAATCGGATTTGAAATCAGATTTTAAATAATTTGGATAAAATCCATACCTTCAAAATTTTGATTTTTTTATCAGCTCAAAAATATATTTATTCATAATTTGTTAATAAATTAATTAATTAATCCATATAAGCCAACACTACAAAATCGGATTTGAACAAATTTTAAATAACTTGGATAAAATCCATATCTTCAAAAACTCGATTTTTTTAAAGGTTCGAAAATATATTTATTCACAATTTGTTAATAAAATAATAATAAACTCATATAAACGAATTTAAATACAATATTGATTTTATTAAACATATCCATAAATACATATTTTTTAAATCAAAAAATATTTACTACAAAATCACAATTTTAATTTGAAATCAATCACGATATACTTATTATATATTTTAAATTAAATTTTATAATTAATCATTCATTATTCAACCACTCTTTTAATATAAAGTCAATCACAATCATATTATCATATGATTTTTATAATTATATTGTACAGTCATAATCGATATTAAATAATTATAATCTAACTTAACTAAAAATCTGAAAAAAAATGAATTTGAAATCAGATAAGGTGATGCTTTTGTCGTGTTTTGAGGATTAATTAATTAAAATTCGGATTTTCTGGGACGGTTGCGCAGTCTACACTGTTTTGGCCATATCTGGAGTTCTATAAATCCGTTTTTAGCGATCTTACTGCCCACGCGAAGCTTGAGAGATTTTCTACAACATGGAATAGGTGTTGCACGAGCAGGCTGCATGTAGTGAGAGCAGACAGCACGACAAACAGACTGTTGGGAGCAGGGAAATTACTATTTTGCCCTTTTCAAGTTCTAATTGTATTTTGGGCAGTTTTTAGCACCTTAATTAAATTCTAATTGTGATAGAAGGTAAATTCTTGCTGGGCAAGAAATCTAGAGCCTATTTAAACGCATCTTAGCATTGTAATTCGTATCATAGTTTTATTATTGTAACATAGCTTAGATCTACAAGGGAGAAAAGAAGAGAAGGATTCAACGCTCGTGACAAGCAACGGATCTAGATCTACTTCATCTTTTGTGTTACCTTAGATTATAGATTTGTTTTCTCAACTCTTTATTTTAATAATATTATTGCTTCTTTCTTCCATATCTTGTTTATTATCATGTTTTCATCAAATCCCATGACGATGAACGGTTCAATTATGAGCTAATCATTGTCATGGGATTCTAACGGAGTTATCTATGTAGCTTAGTAGTTTGATGCTTTAAAGATTACGTGTGGTGAATTCTTGATATCCTCGTATGGTTGTGTTTCATGTATTTAGATGCGTCGCGGACATCTAACTTGTTAATCTCTTGCGAAACGAGAGTGGATCTTGAGATTTAGAACTTTCCATGCTAGCATAGGATAGGTTAATGTTTTAACATCATGATTTGTAGCATCAATAGAGATATTATGCTGCCCTATGTGATCTTAATAGACAACTTGTTCTTCAACCGTTATGTTTTCAAATCTTATAGAGATATAGGGTCTAAGCATAATTGGTGTCTATTCATCTTCTATTTCTTTTGTGGATGTATGTTTAGTTTGGTACTCGTATACTGAGAAGTAGCGTTTACTTATTTCGTGTTATCTGATCAGATATCAAACCCATAACGTGCATTGATTAAAGGCGTTAACTCTAAGTGAAGTAGATAATGAAGTTAGAGTCCCATGTTTATTCTCATATAAGTAATTCGATTCAATTCTCGTTAGTTAATTTAATTCTTAGTTTAATATTTTGCATCTTAGTTTAAATTAGATAATCAAATCTAAATTTGTTATTTGTCTTAGCAGTGAGTTAAAACCATACATTGTTGCATAGGTACATCGACTGATTTAAAACCAAAACTAGATCACTGTGGAACGAACTTGATTTCTATCTGTATTACTTGTGACCACGTGCACTTGCGTGATTTTGTGTTAACAAGTTTTTGGCGCCGCTGCCGGGGATCATCGGTGTTTTTTTTTTAGTTTATGTGCTTGTCAATAGTGGTCGTTAGCGTTCACTGACTCGGATTTCTTACTTAGTTTGTTTGTTTCGTGGTGTTTCAGGTACTTAAGTTTGTATGCGAACATGCTTACAATCTCGTTTAGAAGAACTGGCGGAAGACGATCGTGTAGAGAATAAAGAGGATAAAAAAGAGGAATCTAAAACTACAGTAGAGATGGCAGATGCATCAGCAGCTAAGGCTTTGAAGGAGTATTCTCAGCCGAAAATCAATGATATCCAGTCTAGTATTATCAGGCCGGCCATCACGGATAATAACTTCGAAATTAAGCCGGGCACTATTCAGATGGTACAGAATTCGGTTCAGTTTGGGGGTGCTTCTACGGAGGATCCTAACATGCATATTCGGGACTTTATCGAGATCTGTGATACTTTCAAGTTCAATGGTGTGTCGGATGATGCTATCAAGTTGAGACTTTTCCCAATTTTTCTGAAGGATAAGGCCAAGGGCTGGTTACACTCTCTACCACCTAGTTCCATTACTACATGGGAGGATCTTGCTCAGAAGTTTCTTACTAAATTCTTCCCTATGGCGAAAACTACAGCAATAAGGAACCAGCTAACTCAATTTGCTCAGCAATCTGGAGAATCTTTGTGTGAGGCTTGGGAACAATACAAGGAGATGCTTCGTAGGTGTCCACATCATGGCATGCCTGATTGGATGGTTATTAATAGTTTCTACAATGGGTTGGGAGCACAATCTAGACCTATGCTTGATGCACCATCAGGTGGAGCTCTATGGGCTAAGAGCTACGATGAAGCTTATGAACTTATTGAGATGATGGCTGCTAATGAATATCAGAATCCAACCCAGAGGCTTTCTCAAGGCAAGGTAGCAGGTATTTTTGAAGTGGATGCGGCTTCAGCTATAGCAGCTCAGTTGAAGGCGTTGACTATGAAGGTGGATTCTCTTGCAAACTATGGAGTTCAGCAGGTTGCTAGTGTTTGTGAGATATGTGCGGGCGCACATGAGACGAATCAGTGTGCTATCTCTTCTGAATCAGCACAGTTCGTGAGTAATTTCCAGAGACCTGTTGCACCAGTTCTAGCCACCTATCATCCAAACAACAGGAATCATCCTAACTTCAGCTGGAGCAACAATCAAGGTGCTCAACAACCTTATCAGCAGCAGTTTCAGGGATAGCAAGCGAAGCCATTCAACCAGGGTTATCAACAGCATTATGCTCCAAGGCAACCATATCAACCTCCGGGATTTCGGCAGCAAACCCAGGCTAATACGGGGCAATCTTCTAATGAAAAATCAGAAATGGATGAGTTGAGGATGATAATTAAAAGCCTGTCAGTTTCTCAAAAGACCTTGGAGAACCAGATGGGGTAGCTTACAAGTGCCTTACTAAATATGCAACAAGAAACTCTTCCAAGTAATACAGAGGTTAATCCAGGCAAGAGGGAGGTCCATGAGCAGGTGAAAGCAGTTACTTTGAGATCGGGAAGGGTTACAACGGATCCTAAATCAGCAACTAAGGAAGATGAATATGTTCAGAATCAGCAGGTTGAAAAATCTACAGTGCCAGAAATTGAGGAATCTGATTTAGTGGCTGATCAGCTTGATGGTGAGAAGAGCAAGAAACCTGTTGAAAATCTACTCCAGAGCAATCTATAAAGAATAATCAGATCTATCCGCCTCCTTCATATCCTGGACGCTTACAGAAAAGTCAAGAGAAACAGTTTCAGAAATTTATGGATGTCTTCAAGAAACTGTCCATTAACATTCCTTTTGTTGAAGCATTGGAGCAGATGCCGAGATATGCAAAGTTCATGAAGGATAATTTGTCACGGAAGAGAAAGTTGGAAGATTTTGAAACAGTGGCATTGACGGAGGAGTGTAGTGCTGTTCTGCAACAGAAGTTGCCACATAAATTGAAAGATCCGGGAAGTTTCACCATTCCATGCACCATTGGGAAGTTGTCTTTTGACAAATGCTTATGTGATTTGGGAGCTAGTATTAATCTTATGCCCTTGTCTGTTTTCAAGCAACTTGGTCTACCGGAGCCAAAGCCAACTAACATCTCTTTGCAGTTGGCTGATAGGTCGATCACTTATCCAAGGGGTATAGTAGAGGATGTCTTGGTGAAGGTTGATAAGCTCATATTTCCTGCTAATTTTGTTATCTTGGATTTTGAAGAAGATAAGAAGATTCCCATAATCTTGGGAAGGCCTTTTCTAGCTACGGGTCGTACTTTGATCGATGTGCAAAAAGGAGAGCTTACAATGAGGGTGCAAGATCAGAATGTCACCTTTAATGTGTTCAAGGCCATGAAATTTCCGACAGAGGATGAAGAGTGTTTCAGTGTGGAAATGGTTGATACGGGTCAGAAAAAGAAGTTTGATCAGTTGTTGAGCGAAAAATCGGACACACACGTGCTAAAGCATCACATCAGTGATTCCATTGACGGTTCTTCAGTTCGAGATCTCTCGAGTGTAAAGCGTGGGAAACTTCCACCACATTTGAGGTATGTCCTTTTGAATAATGAGCTAGTGATTTTTGAAGAAGGGCATGATAACGTGTTGCGAAGGTGGAAAACCGATGATAAGGAAGAAGAAATTTTTGTTCAGCTGGTTGAGTCGGAGAAGCATCTTAGAGGTGTGAAGAAGAAAAAAAAAGAAGATTTGGCCGTTGGGAAGTAAAATCAGGTTGAAGTCTGACGGAAGAGATTTGTGGAAAGCAAGCAAACAAGATGTCAACGTTCGTATGAATGGTTTTTCTGTTGAGGACGGTTCAGTTATTCTTTTAAAACCGCCATGAGTTGAGGAAGTAATGTCAAGCTATTAACGTTAAAGAAGCGCTTCGTGGGAGGCAACCCACGCATTAGTGTAGGAAAAAAAATCGAATTTTTGAGCAGGTTGCAGCTATGTAACGCAGGCTGCGCCTGCGTTTCTGTAATCGGGGCAGGTTACAGGTGTGTAACGCAGGCTGCGCCTGCGTTACTGGACTTGAAGCAGACTGCGGGGTTATGGCGCAGGCTGCGCCTGCGCAACTGATATTGGGGCAGGTTGCCTGGACGCGCGCGCAGGCTGCGCGTGAAGCAGAGATATCAGATTGTTTTGTTGTTGTCAGCTGCTGATTGTACGTATAAAAAAAAAACTTTTCACCCTCAATTCTATTTATACTCCTATTAAATCATCTCTCCACCTAATTCTTTTCCTATTTCAATTCCAAAACCTCCCATCTCTCCTTAAAAATTCAAATTCCTATATCTATTCTAATTCTTTTATTCATTAAATTCTAATTCTATCCTATATCAAATTTTAAATCCCACCCAAAAATTTTTCCTTTTCACATTGAAATTTTTATATTCATCCTATCACTCCATTGTCTATATATACCCATACATACACACCCAATTCATTCTCTTCATCCTCTACATCTCTAAAAAAAATTCAAGTTTGGGGGAAAATTAGTACAAGTTCACCTCTTCGATTCGTAGTGGGATATCTCTTCTAAACTTTTATTTTTATTACGAATTTGTGTTCTTATAAATTGGGGATATTGTATTATTCTTGGTATTTTGGGCTATTTTTGGTGTGATATTGCTTGGTAATTTTTGGATGAGCTTCTTGTGAGTTGGGTATTGATTCTTATGGCTTCTAAGCGTGGGAGAGGTAGTGCTAGTGTTGCACAATTTTTGTTTTCGACAGCGGAGGTTGAATTTAATCAGTTGTTGGGGATTTTTGCCAAACAAGCATGTTGAGTTGCGATGGGGAAGGATATGTAAGGCGCCTTGTAGGTATGTTTTCTACTATCCCTCGTATTTACTTCCATTCAATGCGGACATTGAATATTTTAAGTTTGGGGGTGGTTTGGGGGATTAGTAGTTGCTATTGTATTATGTGTTCATATAGGATATCATGTTTGCATGTTTAGTGTAATTCATGCATGTTCGTTCGTATTTTTTATGTTTGTTTCATATAGGACATTTTGTTTTTATTTTCGTATACCATGTGAGTTCATGTTAGTTGCATTTTCATGGCATGCATAATTCATGATCCCTTAGGACGAGCTGATTCTGATTGATAGGCAGATGTTTAATTGAGTGTGGTGATGATGAGTAGAGGGCTGATTTATAGTTCCTAGGAATTGACTTGCATGTTTCAGGAACAAAACTTTTACACAGTCTCATTGTTTGCTTTTGGGCTAGGTTGAGGTCATGCTTGTTTGGATGTTTTGAGATTTAATCACTTGTTTATATTTAGAATTTTCGTTATTCCCTTGATGGTGTAGGAGCACTAAAGTCTAAGTTTGGGGGAAACCAGGGATTTCATGTTAGTTGTTAATATTTGTTAAATAATGGCTAGGTGTCAATTGGCTAGTAGTCAGATCATATTTATATGAGTAGTCTAGGGTTGGAATTGAGAATTCTCATTCCAGATTGCATGGGAAAAAAAATCCAGAAAAGAAAAAAAAAAGAAGGAAAAAGAAAAAGAAAAAAGAGAGTCAAAAGTCCAATTGTTAAATGCAAAATTAACCACGAATGAGCTCTTTAATACTCGAGTAATTAAGTCTGAGGGGACTTAGTCCTAGTAACCTAAAGCCCTTGTGGTTTGGGATTGCTGACATAACACTCGCTACATGGGTATTATTGTATAAGCCTTTTGGGGTCTCATTCATTGCACGGTTAAATAAGCATGCGTATTGTATATGGTATTATGTGTCGTAGTGTAGTAATAAAGCATAAATTCCTGGCTAACTTGAATGAGGATGGAGGTGTTTCTAAGTTATGAAGTGTCTACAGTCTATTCTATTTATAAACCTGTGATTGTCTTGGCGAAGAATAGGTATGATTTTTGACCTAGTGTTGGGAGTATTTCTGATGAGCATCGCACACACGCACGTTTTTGTCATGTATTGTTAGTATACGGGGACTTAGTCGAGCTCTATTTGGATTTAGTTGCATTCTTTGAGATATTTGCTTGTTAGTTGGTTTTGGTGAGTTTGAAGGGGATCTTTGCATTTTCATATTAGTTACATTCATGCATTGCATTGCATTAGGTTACATGGATTTTGTGGGTACATTCACTATAGGCCCTCACGAGACCTTACTCGTCCACTAGGGCTGCCTAGAGGTTTAAAGGGCTTGTTGCATATGCCAAATGCAACCGTGATCACCTACGGAAGTGGTACTAGTTAGTTAGTTGTAATTGTTAATGCTTGAGGACAAGCATCGGTTTAAGTTTGGGGGTGTGATAAGTGGATTTTATATCCACTTGGAGCGTTCTATATCGGCTTAAATTGACTGTCTTGAACTCAAGTTTGTTGTAGTTTTGATGTGTTTTGTGTAGATGTGCAGGCTTGTAAGAATGTCGATTAAGGTGATGCTTCTGTCGTGTTTTGAGGATTAATTAATTAAAATTCGGATTTTCTGGGACGGTTGCGCAGTCTACACTGTTTTGGCCATAACTGTATAATTCTACATATTATGTTCACACATATTATAATATCACTACTTTAATTTGTGGATCATTTAATTTATGCATAAATCATATGAGCACTAAAAAAAATGATGTTTTGTAGCATATAAATATATTGTATAGGCTATAACATAATTTCTTTTAGAGTAATGATAAAAGGACATAAAACAATATTTACTCAAAAGTTAAATTAATAGCAAAGATAGGAAAAAGAGAGACCGGGTTTAAATAATATGTTTTTTTAATTCAAACTCAAAAAATTATGTAGCTCAATGGTTATAAGGATGAGTTTTTTCGAGGAGGACATGAGTTCATTCCCCATGAAAACATAATTTATTCAAATTTTTTGTATGAATAAAAGAGTTTATTTATGCATAAATCATATAAGCACTAAAAAGAAGATGTTTTGTAGCATATAAATATATTGTATAGGATATAACATAATTTCTTTTAGAGCAATGATAAAAGGACATAAAAGAATGTAATTCATCATTAACATATTTACTAAAAAGTTAAATTAATAGCAAAAATAGAAAAAAAGGAAAGACCGGGTTTAAGTAATACGTTTTTTAGTTCCAACTCAAAAACTTATGTAGCTCAATGGTTATAAGGATGAGTTTCTTTGAGGAGGACACGAGTTCAATTCCCCCTAAGAACATAATTTATTCAAATTTTTTGTGTGAATAAAAGAGTAGTGGCAACTTCATGTAATTTTCTAAAATCTAAGGGTAAAATTGTACTTTCACAAGGGATTTATTGGCTCAAAATTATCCCCATGTTCTGCTATTATATATAGAAGATATAGAAGATGATTATATATTTACATAACTTGGATACATAGTAATATTTCATATAATTGTTATATTTTTTCTATTCGCGTATTTCATTTCATTTCGTGTACACGAAAAAATTTATGTAATTTAGTGTCATTTTATGATCTAATTTCGGGTACACGATTTAATATCATGTCATTTTCGTTCAAGACCCTAAAGTACATGACATGAATGTACAAAACGATTTTTCAGGTCTACATAAGCTATTTCTTCTTATGTATGTAGAAAAAATATACTCACTGTTAAAAGAAAATGAATTTCATGTTATTTAACCCAAAATCTGAATTACAAGGACACATATATAACAATGTAATTATGTGTTTATATCTTACACACTTGATTTTAATTTTATGGACAATAACTTATTTTCACAAGTTAGTTAAATTAAAAAAAGATAGGTGATACTCATTTTCATATGTCTTATTTTAAGAATAAAAGAAAACTAAAATTTATTATTTCATGTTTTACTAGAAAAGAATAAAAAAATCAAAATACAAACTTCCAAACTGAAAATGCACATTTTAAGTTGTCTTTACAAATAAGCTAAGAGCAATAACCATAAAATATAACAATTATATGTTATTCCAAGAGCGCGATATATTGAATTTCTTTGGTTAGTTGATATTTTTTTATAGTAAATCAATTCATTAATAAAAGGACATATAATTTGTAAAAATGATATTGAAGAATCACATAGCAAACTAGATTAGATGAAAGTTTCTATTGTTATAACTACGTTCGTTTCATATATCTTGCAAAGAAAATATCATTTTTCATATCGCTGAAACATGCAACCTTTTTTTGATAGATAGTATAATGATTTATTACTCATATAACCTTGCTTAGGTTTCAACTTGACTAATGACTCTTGATTCGAGCCCTTAAACTCAAACGACAAGCTCGATTGGAAGCAGACAGCCTTGTTGGCCATCAAGGCTTAATTTTTGTGTCGGGATTTGAGATTCAAGATTTTAAGTATGGAATGACAAAGGACCTCTTATCTCAACACTTTCTCACTAAAAGTTTATGTGCCTTCAAGGCATTATCAGGGAGCCAACCAGTCTCAAGATGAGCTTTGATAGGGTCTATCCTTCAACTTCCTTCATCAATCGGTGCTACCAACTTAGAGTTGATGGTCGGGGCCTTCAAGACCTAGAAGTAACCACTCCCTGCACAATTCTCTATCTCAGAAGAAGCGAATTTAGACAGGGCATCGGCCATAACGTTCTCATTTCTTGGAATATGCTCCACATAGCACTCATCAAACTGAGTCGTAACAACTTTCACAACTCGCAAATACTGCTTCCTCGAGGCTGTTATCAATGCCAAAGCAAACTTCTCGATGGTTGAGTAATTCAACTCAGCTCCATGCAACACCTTGCTAACATAGTAAATGGGTTTCTGAACCTTTTTCTCTTCTCGAATGAGGACGGCGCTCAGTGCTTGTTCGGATACCGCCAGGTATAGATAAAGAGTCTCCCCGGGACTAGGTTTGGCCAACAATGGGGCTTCTGCCATGTACCTCCTCAATTGCTCAAAGGCCTCTTGGTTCTCAATAGTCCACTCATAATTTTTCACTTTTTTCAATGCTTGAAAGAATGACAAGCATTTGTCACTAGACTTGGAGATAAATCTCCCCAGGGCTGCAACTCGGCCGGTTAAACTTCTGTACATCTCGTATAGAACGGGGTGGTTCCATGTCCAAGATCGCTTTGATCTTATCAGGGTTGGCCTCTATGCCTTTCTTTGAAACCATTAATCCCAAAGATTTTCTTGATCCAACGCCAAAAGCACAATTGGCTGGGTTCAACATCATCTTGTGGTGCCTCAACACTTCGATTGCCTCTCTGAGGTGCTTGATATGGTCTGCATTGAATAGGCACTTGACTAACATGTCATCAACATAGACCTCCATGGTTTTCCCAATCATAAGGGCGAATATCTTATTCACCAGTCGCTGATAAGTAGCGCCTGCATTCTTTGGGATGTCATTCTTGTTCATCTTAATCTGATTGTAGCTGCTGAACCCATCCATGAGGCTCAACATCTCATATCCAACTGTGGCAACTATTAACATGTCTATCCTTGGCCGGGGGAAACAGTCCTTCGGGCATGCATCATTTAAATCAGTGAAGTCTATGCACATCCTTCACTTCCCATTTGCCTTCTAGACCATCACAGGCTCAGCCAACCATTCGGGGAACTGAATCTCTTCAATAAACCCAGCCTCTAAGAGCTTGTCAACTTCTTGCTTAATGACATCTTGCCTTTGAGGAGCAAAATTCCTCTTCTTCTATTTTATTATCTTCCGTTCAGGATCGACATTCAACTGAAGGGTTATAAATTGGGGATCAATCCCTGGCATATCAACCGTTGTCCAAGCAAATACATCATTGTTCTTTATTGGTCTTCATCCTTGGATCCTCAATCCAGGTACTTAAGACATATTGAAGAGTAGCTAGTCCTTAACATCCTCGGCCTTGCATGGCTTTGATTGTTGCGTGTGGCTTTTATCTGCTCGTCTTTTAACCTGGGTCCTTCACGGACTTAAACTCTTATTTGGTCGTGCTGCAACCTAACTCTTGACCCTTCGGGGTCTTTATTTATGCATTTTCTTGTTCTCCATTCGTGTATTCTTTTATTTTCGGTACTTGGTAATCCTTAACTTGCACTCATCAGGTGGTTGGCACATAAATAAAATCACACAATAAATGAATGGAAAACAAACTTGCATTAATAACTTGAAATGGGTTCAACCCTTACATAAAGTACTACCATCCTACTCGGAGCAACATGCTCTTTAATGGTTTCAATGAACCTTATTTCTACTTCTACTAAATAAATATGAAGCTAAGTTCTACTAGGATAACTTGAGCCCATCGGGGCTTTACAAGACTAGGCCTGCACCAGATTTTGTTTTTGATGCTCCATCAAAATAGAGCACCCAACACTCCTTCTGGTCTCCTCCTTATTATTCTGAGGTTCACTTCCTACTTGGGGGTATTACCTCCTGCCCCCCGACTTCTTGGTTGCCAATGGTACATTCAACCACGAAGTCAGTTAACGCCTTAGCCTCAATGGCTGTCCGAGGCTTCTGTGTGATGTCCTTTGACGGCCTTTCTTTATGTTTCTTACTACTGCGGACATCCATGTCTTCAATCGGAAGGACCTGCCCCCCGGCTTCTTCAGGCCTTAACGAGGCTACATAACAGCTTTGTGCCATCTTTTGATCACCTTTATGTTCTCCAACACCATTCCTGGTCGGGAACTTGATCTTCATATGATAAGTTGAGGCGACAGCCTTGAATGCATGAAGTCCAGTCCTTCCGAGGATAGCGTTGTATGTTGAAACCGCCTTAATTACCAGGAAGTTCAACATCTGAGTGGCCTCCTTGGGCTCCTGTCCAATAGGTACAGGCAACTGAATAGTCCCTTCAACTTTGGATTCTACTCCATTAAATCCATATATAGGCATGTTATTGGGGGTCAACTGATAATCACTGTACCCCATCTTCACAAATGCATCATGAAATAGAATGTCAACGGAAGCTCCATTGTCTATCAAGACTCGCTTCACCTCTGAGTTTCCAATCATAGAAGTTATGACCAACGGGTCGTCATGGGGAACTTCACCCCTTCCAAGTCTGAGTCATCAAAACAAACCACTACTTCAGTTTTTGCACGCTTCGGGGCCTCTCCCACGATGTGCATCACTTCTCTAGCATAAGCCTTCCGAGAATTCCTTGTTGTGCCGACCGCAGTCGGGCCTCCTGAGATCATGTTGATTACTGGCCCTCGGGGCTGTGGGTTGAGATCTTGATCGTCATCCCTCATATCATACTCTCTTCTCTGATTACCACGGTCGTCACCCTTAGTGAAGTGGCTCAGTTTCCCTCTACAAATCAAAAACTCGATCTCATCTTTGAGTTGCTTGCAATCATCAGTATCATGCCCCACATCTCTGTGGAATCTGCAATACTGATTCTTGTTTCTCTTTGCGGGATCACCCCTGAGTGGCTTCGACCATCGGAAATCCTTATCCTTCTCAATGTCCAACAAGATTCGACTCCTAGGAGTATTCAACCTTGCATACTCATTGAACCTCGGTCCTTGGTTCTTCTTAGGGGCATAGTCGGAGTCCTCGCTAGTTCGGGGATACTTGTCCCTAGCATCATACTCCTGGTCATCATACTCATGGTCTTGCTTTCGCTTCTTGGAGTCGTTGTTACCTCCTCCTCCACTTACTGTGGCTTCTTTCTTCATGCTATCTTCAGCTTTGATGTACTTATCAGCCCTTCGTTGGAGCTCGGCCATGTTTTCAGGAGGATGCTTTGCCAATGACCTTTTAAAGAATGGATTAGTGGTTCTGTGTTCCAGGGCTACCATGGCCACCTTATTCTCCAAATCAGTGATATTCAACATCTCTTTAGTGAACCTCTTGAGGTAATCTCTCAGATTTTCATTCTTCCCTTGCACCACGTATATGAGGGATGCGGAGCTTTTCTCATGAACTCTTCTGCTGATAAACTGACTGATAAAAGCAGCGCTCAACTCCTTAAAAGAGCCAATTGAGTTCGCAGGCAATCAGCTATACCATCTTTGAGCCATGCCCGACAGGGTTTGAGGGAACGCCCTACACTTTAAAGCGTCACTTGCAGGCTGCAGCAGTAATGCGTTCGAAAACATCCTGACGTGGTTTGCGGGATCACCCGTTCCATCATAAGCCTTGATTGTCGGCATCTTGAACTTCTTTGAGATACGAGCATTCATCACCTCCTCAGTAAACGGAGGTGTGGGATCATCAGGATCCCCAAGTGGCATCAGATCCTTGGGGTTGCTTCTGGGGGTTTCCACCCTTGTTGTTCTTCCAGTTGGGGCATCAGCCCTTCTCTGCCTCCTTGAAGGCCTTTCCAAATCGACAAAGGGAACCCCTCCTGAAGTTGGAGGAGGTCGATTCTGGTTCAATCTTGCTTGCTCCCTCGCCATATCGTCCTTTAGTTTTAAGATCTCGACCTCATGAGCCTTAATCTTTTCAGCAATTGACCAAGGGTGTTCGTCATGGATAGTCTGAGTCCTCCTTCGAGGTTCTCTGCTAGCACGTCGCCTCCTCGGGGCTTCATCGCGATCATCATCGTCAGATGACGATGAATCGTCAGTATAAGGACCAGAGTAATCGTCATACTCTCGATCTCGGATCTGTAATGCGTGATCGCTTGGTCCAGGGTCCCTTTGTTGAGGGGGATAGTTAGGCAGTCCATACATCAGATTGGTACTCAAAGGGAGCATAGTGGTGGAGATATGTCCCTCCAAGAGTGGACGATTGGTTTAAGGAGAGATCACCATCTGAAGAGAGGTGGTTTCTTGACTTGGTTGGATGACTACAGGTAATGTACTCTCAACATGGGGATTCGTCCCTATAGGCTGAGAAACTTGAGGCTGAGTGATCGCCCCTGTCGTTGGGGGTACCTGTTCAGTAGCGGGAGGAGCAGAGATGGGGGGTATGGCCTCGGTAGAGGTCGTTGCTGTTCTTCGTGTTTAAACCATGGTTGATGTTTTCTTCCCACAGACGGCGCCAAATGTTTTGGAATAAAAACTAGGTTATCGAATTGCAGTTAGGGTTTGTATGTATTTAATGCTAAGGGAGGTTGAGCTTCCAGCTTTAATGGCTGTTTCCGTGTATCGAGACTAATCGGTCCTCACAAAGTGTCTACGTATCTCGTATCGAGAATCAAGCCAAAACGTAGTTCTGAGAATGAGTGGGCTGGACCTTATATAGGCTGAGAAGCCTTAGAATCGTAGAGAATTAGGTGACTTGGTGGGCAAGTCACCGCCTTGAGGAAGGTTCTAGACTCCTTCCTTGTAGGAGTCAGTTCCCATATCGAATTCTGTGCCTTGGAGGTTAAGCTTGGTAGGAGTAATATCCTTAGAGCATGGCCAATGGTTGTGCTAAAATAGATGGAGCTATTGCTATAATATAGCACTAAAAAGTGGTTTTTTGTGCTAAAATAACAACATGCCTCCAATGGTTTGTGTTATATCTTGTTTCATATTTAACCTTTTTGGGGTGTTTGTGCTTAAAAGGTCATGAAGCAAAGCAAATGTAGAAATGAATTCTCTCCTTTTTATATTCCCCACTCACTTTTTACCTTTTTGGGGTGTTTCAAAATATATATAGCACAATGCTATAGTTTGTGCTATATATAGCACAAATTATAGCATTGTGCTATTTTAGCACAAACTATAGTTACCATTGGATTTCAATATTTTGTATTTGGTGCTATAATATAGCTATAGCACAAGATATAGCACACCATTGGCCTTGCTCTTATCTGACTCTTATTGCTGAGCTGGTTATTACCCTTAATATTAATTACGAAATTAATATCATAAATAGGGTTTGGGCCTATCTGGTGGGGCCCCACGTTTGGACCATATTAGGTCTAATTAATGCTACATTAAATGTGTCTTTAGGGCTTATTTTTAGCCCATATCAATAGAGTTAACATGGACAGATACAAAGATACATAAAAGTATTAATTACATAATAATAAATGCATATTTTTATACAAATTTTTTTTAAAAAAATAAGTTATAGAACCATCCTTAAAATGTGTGTCAGACACCCTCTCCAAAATGTAAAGAACCGGACGGGACAGAGGGAGTATCAGTTATTATTATGTAATAAATATGTTAGTGTTGCAATACCTAAATAGCCAACGGAAATATAATATAGATATAATTAGTATGGATAAATAATTTTTTTATATGAATAAATTTGCTCATGGAAACCCCCCCCCATTTGCTCAATTATATATATAGGGTTGGACTCCATAGCAAACACCTTATATAACAAACAAAGAACACCTCATATCTAATAGATCCATTGCCCCTGGCGGGGCCACCCAATACAAAAAGTTCTTATTTTTTTAGGCTCTATCCATCCAGCAAAAAAAAAAAATTGAAAATTTACTGTTCATCGATGACGTCATGATGACGTCATCAGTGACGTCATCGATGAACAGTAAATTTTCAAAATTTTTTTTTTTTTTTTTGCTGGATGGATAGAGCCTAAAAAAACAAGAACTTTTTGTATTGGGTGCCCCTGGCGGGGCCAATGGATCTATTGGAATAAATGATTTTATAGTGTTCTTTATTGTTTGTTATATAAGAGTGTTCTTTATGGAGCAAAGGCCTATATATATATATATATATATATATATATATATATATATATATATATATATTTGTATGTGTGTGTGTGTGTATGTGTGTGTGTGTGTGTTTGTTATATTGTTTTGTGCGTTTACGTATTAAAGATGTGATTGATGAGTTTTACAATATTTAATGTTAATACAAGTTTGTATTATACTTATATACGCATGAAGGTTCTTTTTTGTATTGTGATATTTTTTATAATATTTAATTCGTAAATAATTACAGTAGATCTAAAATGATTGATAAGATATGGTATATGTTAGTGAATATTATAGTACATTATTACATATCCACAAAAATTTATATATGTATGTATTTATGTTTGTACATATGTATGTATGTATAAATATGCATATTAATTATACAATAATTAATAGATTACAAATAATGAAATATTAATAGATTATACAACATAAATGTATGTATGTATGTATGTTTGTATGTATGTATATATGTATGCTATATAGTATGTATGTATGTATATAATATTATAGTATATCATTATATATCCACATAAATTTATATATGTAGGCCTTTGCTCCATAAAGAACACTCTTATATAAAGAACAATAAAGAACACTATAAAATCATTTATTCCAATAGATCCATTGGCCCCGCCAGGGGCACCCAATACAAAAAGTTCTTATTTTTTTAGGCTCTATCCATCCAGCAAAAAAAAAAAAAAAAAAAATTTTGAAAATTTTACTGTTCATGATGACGTCACTGATGATGTCATCGATGAACAGTAAAATTTTCAATATTTTTTTTTTTTTTTGCTGGATGGATAGAGCCTAAAAAAATAAGAACTTTTTGTATTGGGTGGCCCTGCCAGGGGCAATGGATCTATTAGATATGAGGTGTTCTTTGTTGTTCTTTATTTAAAGTGTTCTTTATGGAGTCCAACCCTATATATGTATGTATTTATGTTTGTACATGTGTATGTATGTATAAATATGCATAATAATTATACAACAATTAATAGATTACAAATAATGAAATAGTAATAGAATATACAACATAAATGTATGTATATATTCTATGTATGTATGTATATATGCATGCATGTATGTGTGTATGTATGTATGTATGTATGTACGTACGTACGTACGTACGTATGCATGTATAATTAATAATTATGTATGTATGTATGTACGTACGTATGTATATTTAATTAATAATTATATATTAGTGTATAATTATCTACAAATATACATTATATATGTATGTATGTATGTATGCATGCATGCATGCATGTATGTATGTATGCTATATAGTATGTATGTATGTATATAATATTATAGTATATCATTATATATCAACATAAATTTATATATGTATGTATTTATGTTTGTACATGTGTATTTATGTATAAATATGCATAAGAATTATACAACAATTAATAGATTACAAATAATGAAATATAAATAGAATATACAACATAAATGTATGTGTATATTCTATGTATGTATTTATGTATGCATGCATGTTGTATGTATGTATGTATGTATGTACGTATGCATGTATAATTAATAATTATGTATGTATGTATGCATGTATGTATGTACGTACGTATGTATATATAATTATTAATTATATATTAATGTATAATTATCGACAAATATACATTATAATTAATAATTATACATTATCTGAGGTAAGCCAACTAAGATTTATCTACAAATTAATATATATAAACAAAAATATATAGTATGTATGTATAAATATGCATATTAATTATACAACAATTAATAGATTACAAATAATGAAATATTAATAGATTATACAACATAAATGTATGTATGTATGTATGTATGTATGTATGTATATATGTATATATGTATGTTTGTATGTATGTATGTATGTATGTTAAATAGTATGTATGTATATAATATTATAGTATATTATTATATATCCACAGAAATTTATATGTGTATGTATTTATGTTTGTACATGTGTATGTATGTATAAATATGCATATTAGTTATACAATAATTAATGGATTACAAATAATGAAATATTAATAGATTATATTATATTAATTATACAACAATTAATGGATTACAAATAATGAAATACTAGCTTATAACCCGTGCGATGCACGGATATTTTTTTATATGTAATAATTTTTTTTATGTTACAATTACATTTTTATATAATTATTATTTACAATATTTTATTTTAATTTTAACTTGAATTATTTAATAAAAATTTAATTAATGATATGCATGAAAATCACGGTCATTATTCGCAGTACACGGATTTCTATTATATTTTGTTAGTGATTAGAAGATATGGTGTGATATTTTTGGGTATATATTAATTATTGTAAGATTATGTTTTAAATTAAAAGTTAACGTGTTTAAATTAAGAAAAAATATTATTGATTGGAAGATGTAAGTTTATAAAATTATAATAAAATTTTATTATGTTATAAATAAAATTTATTGATATGATGTTTTCTTTTATTATGTTAAAATTTTTATTTAATATTATAATTATGTTTTTATATAATCATTATTTTAATAATTTTTTAATTTTAATTTAATATAATTTAATATACTCATGTTTACAAATTATACTAATGTTTCCTTAATATAAATAACGTATATGAATTTTAATATATTTTATTAGATAATTGAAAAATATGGTGTGATAAGATTAGTTTTAAATTAAAAAGGTAACATGTTTCAAATCGAAAGGAAATATTAATGATTGTAAGATATGATACAATTGATGTTTTAAGGTGTTTGTAGAAGGTAATATATTCAACTAAACGTAAATGTCAAAAAGGCAATCGACTAACTACCATTAATTATTTTATTTTATTATTTACTTTAGGTGTTTTAATAGTATAGATATTTAATATATTTTTCTTTTTAATGAAGAACTATACTAATGTTTCCTTATAAATTAAAAAGGTAATGTGTTTTAATTCGAAAGGAAATATTAATGATGGAAAGATATGATACGCTTGATGTTTTTAGTTGTTTATAAAAGGTAATATCTTCAACTAAAAGTAAATGTGAAAAAGGCAATCGACTAATTACCATTAATTATTTTATGTTATTATTTATTTTAGGTGTTTTAATAGTATAGATATAGAATATATTTTTCTTTTTAATGAAGGTTTTAATGAAGAATTATACTAATGTTTCCTTATAAATTAAAAAGGTAACGTGTTTTAATTCGAAAGGAAATATTAATGATGGAAAGATATAATACGATTGATGTTTTTAGTTGTTTATAAAAGGTAATATCTTCTACTAAAAGTAAATGTGAAAAAGGCAATAGACTAATTACCATTAATTATTTATGTTATTATTTATTTTAGGTGTTTCAATAGTATAGATATAGAATATATTTTTTTAATGAAGGGTAAATAAGTAAATTCACTTAGTACCAAAAAATAGGTACCAAAACTTTTAATGTTTCGACTTTTATATAATAGTATAGATTAATAGATTATATAACATAAATGTATGTATGTATGTACGTATGCATGTATAATTAAATTAATAATTATGTAAGTATGTATGGATGTATGTAAGTATGTATGTGTGTACGTATGCATGTATAATTATTTATGTATGTGTATGTATAATTAATAATTATGTATGTATAATTATTGAGATTATACATTATACAAATATTTATGTATGTTACTAATGATTTTTAATATTTACTCAAATGCTCACACAGCTCAATTGGTTATGTTGTTGCATTAGTTATGCAAGGTCATGGGTTCAAACCCTTTGAATAACATTATTTTTATAAATATTTAGAGTTAAGTTTGGAGTGAGATTCGGAGGGACCGAGCCTATGAAGTAATTTGCTAAGGAAACCCCCTATTGGTGTATTAGATATACTAGCATAATAACCCGTGCGAGGCAGGGTCATTTTCTAGCAATATGTCAAAGTGCATCCGTTAAGTTGTTCAAGTTGCAAAATAGATATGTTTCATATATGAAATATATGTGTCCATCTATATGAAATGTTTGTGTTTCAAAGCCAATATTCGTTTTATTTGAAGCCTACAAATGCACCAATTCAGATTTTCATAGAAGAGGGAAATGCATTAAAAAACATAGGTTTTGAACATGAATAAGCAACCATGCCACGAAATATATGTATACAAGGATTGTGTTACTTTTGAGCTTATTCAAACATAGTTTTGTTTCTTCTGCAAGTTGCCGCTGGTATTATCATTGGCCACGTTGATAACAGTTAGTGATGGGTTTAGCCTCCACAATGCATCTTTCGCGATATATTTCTCCCTTCACTGAGCAAACAATGCACATTCTGGGCAGCATACATAGTACCACCGTTGCGGATGTCAATAATTGTTGCCTTGCAGAGAAATCTGCTGACAATGTTAATAGCTGCAAGGTAGATGTTACAAATTTAGTTGAGTATATAGTTTAGATATTCTGTTGATGAGTTGCTAAAAATATTCATTTGTGACTGTAAACTAACTGAATGATTTAGTTACCAAAAAATAAATAAATGAATGATTTTGTTTTTTTTACATATTTGTCATTTGGAATTTGCACCTCAAAGATAGATTAAATAGATAATTCACGGGGATAGTTCTTATCTGCATATACAAACTGCACCACTGTAGGAGGTTGAAATGTTTTAATTGTTTTGTCACATGTTTTAGAGTGTTTAGAGGCGCATAGTAAATATTGAAATCCGACCTTGTTGCCTCTGTTTCTAAGTTTCTAAGAGAAAGGCACAATCTGCACTGTTATTTTGGAAAGGCGTTTGAGGTAGAGCATTTGAAAGATGGAATGTAGCTCTATGTGTTGTAGGATTTAATTTTTCTCTGAATTGAAGTATCTAGAGTGCCACGATATTATAGTGATGCTTACATGAGATTTTTTTTGTCAACATTCCAGTGATTACCCCAATGATTGCCACGATTCGTGCCTTCGCCAGCGAGACCTTGAACTGGTATGCCCAGTCCTCCAATAAGGTAACCACCATTTTTTCATTCCTTTTGGAGCAAGTTGTATGGGAAGGAAAGAAAAAATAGTTAACTTATTTGTATATGAAAATACGAGCTAGGTAAAAAGAAGTAAGGCAAGTAAATCCTGATTTAGGAAATGCATTCTTGGCAAATCGGATTCATGTCATTCGTTTGTATAATTCCAACATAAGCAGGTCACAAATTCATTGGCAACTGAATTATATACAACTGCACTGAATTATTAGACATTAGTCAAGAAATGTTATAGAAAATTTTCAGTATCCCATTAAATTAGCTTTAAATCAACTGCAAATTTGACTACATAGGTTACAATTGAAATTTTCCTACAATTAACCAAAATAGTAATTATTTCAACTTTTAACAAAGCACTTCCAAATGAGACCCTTATATTAAATAAGAGGTTGTCATAATAAAACAGCAGGCTTTTCTAAGTGAATGACATTTAGATCTGAACTCTTCATTTTTAAATTTTCATAAATCTAAATATAACACAAAGAAGAGCATGTTCATTTCCAGAAATTTTCTCTGAAAACGGTAGGCATATGCAGACTCAAAATATTATGTCATAAGGTTTTACCTTGAACGTTAGGCAGAAAAGTGAAGTCTGGGCCTGAAAATGCAGCAAGGGAGAATTCATGTTCGAGAGCTGTGAGGAGGGAACAAAGTGGGGGTTTGAAAGTCAGAATAGTTGAAATCAATATATAGTATATAAAGAATAATACATTAAAACTTTCAAACTTTATCTCTCTAGTTAAAGTTTCTGGGGTAGTAGCAACCACATTTTTAGGTTAATTAAATGAGTTCACATAAAAAATGTTATTGTGACAGCCCCAAATCCGGGGGTCATAAATCTGGGCCATCACGGACCAATTTCCATTCAATATCAATATCTCTTGGGTCTTTTTTTTTTTACAATTAATACTTATGCAGTTGACCCCGCAATAATAAACACACACACACCAGTCATATGCTCAGAGAACAACATTCACCATAATAGACGTTTAGAATTTAACAGTTATTACAAACCCAGAATCATACTTAAGTACATTGCTGAATAATACTTCGACATGAAGCATTTCAACAACCAAAAGTTTCTTACATGTTTACACACTTAATTATACATAGAGCTCCCAGAACCCGTCTGCCACTACGCTACCTCGGGAATCGATGCTAGCGTACTCTCAGAAAGTCGCCTTCCCCCTACCCTCTTGCGGGGCGTTCTGCGTAGAATCAGCATACCTAGCTGTATATAGATAAGTAGCAAGAGTGAGCTATAATAGCTCAGCAAGATAATATTGTAAGCTAGAATTTAAAATGTGACCAGGTATACATATATATGCATATGTAAGCGGTAACCAATTATAAACTTTAAGGAAGAATAAAAACTCTTATTTAATAATACATCATCCACTTACTATTATAAGAAAGGAATCTAGGATAATATAGTATCAGTTTCTCTTCTTAAATAATATAACAATCAATATACCCTTTCAGTGTAATATTTCAAGATACTATGAATACTTGAATAAATCTCTCACTGTCATCTTCTCATTTCCTTCTTATGCAACAATTATATAAATTAATATAAAATCAGTTTCTCTTCATCTATAATAATAATTCCATCATTTCATATCATTTTCCCTTTTCAGTATACCAATCTGACTTTATCGTCGATTCTTTATTCAAAAATTTTGGGGGTTTTCACTGTTGCCGAATACGTGAGGCACGATGATTAGTCGTCCTCCGTACCCGTCCCTTTTACTACCGGTAGAAGGAATGAAGGCCACCTGCTAACATCATCCCTGGAGGAAGGCCACCTGCTAACATCCTCCCTTGGCATCTTCGTGCCGAATCATATAATGAATGCTGGACTGTGTCGCACACAGCCCTGACACAGCCTCTTACGCAAGTTTGTTGCTATTCCCCCTTTTTATAAAATCATTATTCCATTTATCAACACCATTTCACATTTCCATTCCCGTATATCATTTCCATTTATCATTACTCATATCATTTCCATTCTCGCACATTATTTCTATAAAATATATATATAACATAATACTTTGATTATGATTCAGACATCTCTTTTCTATTCAAGAAATCAAATATGCTTTTATATTCATAAAATATTCCGTCTATTTAAGAGTAGTAAATAATAACCAAATAATATTCATTAAACCACTAATACTCAAAAAGAATATTTACAATATAGCATTATAAACCATATAACCATAGATAACAACTGATACCATTCCTTTATATAACTCTAGATAACAACTGATACCATTCTCTTTCATATCTCTTTTACCATAGAGCATATTCGCTCCATTCATAATCATATCCACATTCATAATCCATATTCAAAAATCTCAGTAAACAGGGAATATATCCCTACTCATCTCATCATATAAGATTCATATATTATCCACCAAAACCATTTCCTTTGAACATAAACAGTATATCAAAATAAGGATAAAAGAAATCTTGCTCCCTTTAATCCATATCCATACTCATATCTCCCTTTAATTTCCAAAATCAGGAAAACAAATTCTTAACAATATAGCAATAATAGAATCACATATATATTCCATAAAATCATTTTTCTTTGCAGATAAATAATTTTTCAAAGTAGGGATAGAAGAAATCTTGCCTCGGTTTTGGTATCCTGACGGTATGGTTCGTGTCTCTTCCGGAGTTTCTATAAACACAAAAGGACCGTCGTTAGAATACCACATCTCTACTCACTACATTCTTGTATAACAAGACCCTTTACACTTCAATATATGTTTAACGTATCATTATTACCCCAAAGGTTCAAGAACTTAACCATTTATAAACTCAATCGAAGTTTCAGGGGTTTTCACCATTTCCCCTTAACTACTACACTCGACTGTAAAATTTCTTAAAATTTTTAAATTTTGAATTTTAATGTGAGGTCAACTGGATATAGTTCTTTAACCACACCACTACTATATCCCAAAATTTCGTGACTTCTAACAATGTTAAAGTATGATAATTGTAACCTCAAAGTTGATACATTTACGGTTTCTCGGTTTTCGAACATCTTTCACTAAAACTGACTTTTCTTCTAAACCGTTCATCAGATTTTAACGCACCTTATATCAAAACGATCTATGAAATAAGCTCTATCATTTAATGGTCAATTGGTAACCTAGAAAGTAGGGTACCGTCCGAATACAGGGGTCCAAAACAGGGCAAATTACCTCCTAACGAAAATCGGACATTATAACGGCTATATTCTCATACTTTCCAAAAATCCAACTCCTCCAAATCAATCATCAAACACAATAATCATCACCTACACCATGTGGTCTTCATTACCAACCATGGTTACAATCCCAAACACTTCCATATTCAACTTTAATCACTTATAAACACTTATAACATCATAATCATAACATTCATACCACTTAATCACTAAACACAACCATATCCATCCTAAATATAAGAGGGCAAGCATGATCATACCTTCTTGAAGCTTTAAAGACACTTAATAAGCCTTGGGTACACCTTAAACCACCTTGAATTAGCTTGGATCAACTAAAGGAGCCATTAAAACAAAGTTAATACTAAGATTTTACTATTCATTTACTATTCATCATCAACTTCATAATTTTCCTTACCTATGTAAATGAAGTTGGATGGCTTTGAAACTTTGTAGATCACTCTTTCTAACCTCCAAGATCATCCATGATTTTCCTCTTGATTTGTTATTGAAGAGAGCTAGGGTTTCTATTTTTTTTTCTTATTTTCTTGAAATAGCCGAATGGAAGAAAAGGATGGGGGGAGAGAGTTTTGTTCTTAATTTTGATCTTATCTCACTTTAATCTTGTTAATATTTGTTAACTCTAGCTTGTCCTAGAAGCCTTGGAAGATATTTGTGATTTAAGCCAAGCAAAAGTACTAATTTACCCTTAAAACAAGTTAATGGCTAATGACACCACTTTGGTGATCCAATAAATCCCATTTTCTTGATTTTCTAAGTATAATGTTAATAATCTTGGATACTAATAATGTGGTATATATCCTTGTTATATTACTAATCTTGGTTGCTTAATCTCCATATTCGTCTAATTGTGATTCGTTCCGAATGTACCTCATTATCTCAGTGGTTTTGAAACCATTTAACAATACAAATTCCTTTGGTATTCTCTTAACTTAATAATCCCCTGGTTCAATCTAAATTCACTAACCCCTCAATATATAATTCTTATAATATTTCCATGCTCCTTAATATCCAATAGAAGCTCTTTGGAAGTCAAAATCCTCAAAATCCGTATTCAGGAATCTCTGAAATCTATCGTCATTTCGAGTCACTTATTTCCATTGTACAACACTAATATGGTTTCTGTTTATTCATTTTCTGTTTCCATTATAGAGTACCTACATTTTTTTTTTGAAGAGCAAAGCAATCCATTAATAGGAAAAAAAGATTACATAGAGAAAAAACCCACTACGCCCCAATACAACAAAATCTCGAAACAAAAAGGAACCTGGCCTCTAGAATAGAACCAGTAGCAAAATAAATGACTTCCTATCAAAGACAGGTAGAAGGACTAGAATGAGGAAATAGGGGCAAAGAAAAAGACTGAAGAGAAATTGCAGTAGAGAAACTGCAGAAGTAACTCAACACCAAGCATAAATCATATGGTTCCTTCTGACACCCTGTGATGCAAGATTATCCGCTTCTTGATTAAACAAACGGTTAATCTTAGCAATTGTGTAGTTCGGATTCTTTAAAGTGTCTCGAAGGTAAGGGTTAAGAAACCAATAATCCACAGTTGAGAATCTGAGATTATGAGCTGCATTCACTAATTCCGAATTATCAGTGAAAATCTTGACTTGAACTCTACCGCCTGCAAAACTATGAATGTGTTTCAGCAAAAAGTCTAAAGCTTCAGCTTCACATGATATAATGGAGGTTGCTTTTGAGGGGCCTGAGAAAATGAATATTAGATTTCCTGCAGCATCTGATAGATATCCTCCCACACCCGCGAGAATCAAACCTTCCTTAGATTTCTTCCAAGAAGCGTCTACAAAACCCATGAGGTCTGTTTGTTCTTGAATCAAGTTCTTTTTTGCTGAATTACTATTGAGAAGAATGGTGCCAACAGGGTTGATATCCCACAGATTTTGCAACTTATGTTCAACTAGCTCAGAAACCTCACACCACTTTAAAGAACGTAACTTGATGAGTATCTTCAAGGATTCTCTGCTAGTACGTTTCCCTTCGAATAAAATTTGATTTCTATGCAACCAAATCGACCATAGAGTAGCAGAGATAGTGATACCCCAAGCCATTCTCACTGATGGACTTCTTATTACTGAAACTGATTTCCAGCAAGTTTCTTTATTGATGTTAATGTTCCACCAACTGATAATAAATTCCCAAATCCAGGTAGAATCTTCACAGTCCCAGAAGAGATGCTCTTGCGTTTCTATATGGACCAAGCATCTACTGCAAGAGGCTGGAATTAAACTATCTTTAATCCTCGATGATATTAAAAAGGCCGTGGGAAGGGAATTCATGATATAACACCATAAGAAAAACTGGATTCGCGGAGGAATTTTGAGTCTCCAAAGAATTCTGAGTTCTAGAGAAATAGAATTTTGTGAAGGTAGAATAACTTGGTAACAGTCTTTTACTGTAAATGGTTTACCAGAAGGACACCAAATCAATTGATCATCATTGAAAGAGAATTGTATCTTACTGATTATTCCCCACAGTTTTTGTAGTTCTTCAATCTCCCATGCCCTGAGAGTTCTCTTCCATAGGGATTTATCAAACAAACCATTAATGTTAATATATTCGACAAATTTCTTCAACTGAACATTCTGCCATAAGGATAAGGAGAATAGTCTATTAAAGATGTCACAGAATATTCCCTCTTCAGACCAATAGTCTAGCCAAAAAAGGATGTTCTCTCCTTTACCTACTATCCACTTGAAATCCTTTTTTGAAAGCTTGAGATCATTTTCTGCGCTCAGAACACTCTGGATACTCGATAGAAAACATGAAGGATTTTTTATATCACCACAGTTTTCTAATGTAGCGCCTAACGGGATCAAATATTTACTTCTTACCACTTTATTCCATTTTTTGTTCCTCTCAGAAATCCATTTCCCTACCCATTTGCTCAGCAGCGATTTATTTCTCATTTGCAGATTAGCAACTCCCAAACCTCCTTGAGCCTTCGGACTTGAAATATGGTTCCAACCTATAGTGTGAAAATTCCTGGAAGTTGTCTTAGAACTGCCTTTGCTCCAAAAGAAATTCATCCTGATCTTGTCAAGATGCTTACAGATCCCAATGGGGAGCTTAAAAAGACTCATCCAGTAAATTGGCATGCTATCGAGGGTTGCTTTCAAGAGGACCAACTTACCCGCTTTGTTAAGAGAAGTCGATTTCCATTTTGCTAACTTATCACACATTTTTTTAATCAACGGTGTCCAAAAAATTTTTCGCTTGGGAGAGGATCCTATCGGGGCACCTAGGTAAGTCATAGGCCATTTACCAATATTGCACCCCAATATTTTGGCACCCAAAGCAACTATGTTAGCATTTTTTGCACAAGAGTATATGAGACTTTTGTGAAAGTTGATTTTGAGTCCTGTTAAAATCTGGAAACATTGCAGGATCCTTTTAACTACTCTAATAGACTCCAAGCTAGCCTCCAAGAAAAGAACCGTGTCATCAGCGAATTGCAGGTGGGTTACTTGTTCTGAGCCATTTGCCAAAGAAACCCCTTTAAACATTCCTAACTCATTTGCCTTTTTGAGCAAATAGTTGATAAATCCTCAAAATTTACTATTCATGGGATCACTGTAGCATTGCTAAAGTTAGGGTTATTACAGTTATAAAGCTACAAAATATAAACATCTAAAATATACTAACCTAATTTTTAGCTTTATAACCCGTGCGAGGCACGGGTCGCTTTCTAGCATTACGGAACAACATTGTGAAACATGTATTGTTTTTAATAATGGTTGTATACATTTGAAATATAGGTAATAAATTTAGAGTGAGTACACCACCGCGGCGCAATAATTCTAGAAAGGCAATAAAGTCTACGATTCTCTGATTTAGAATTTTGGATGATATCCTGCATAATCAGCGGAAGGGGTGTGACAATCCCTGCCTCACGGCATAATTGAGCTCGCTACGGGCTACTAAAAAGTATATGGCAAATTTCAGTCTTTAGCTTCTGTGAGTAGCTGGTAAGGTAGCTAAAGGTACTGACATTGGTGTATTTTAATATAGCAAGTTTACATTGTATCCTGCAATCCCGATTGCAAAAGCACAATCCCTGTTTTTTTCAATATTTATGGTTGAAGATATGAAAAAAAGAAAGTAGTTACCAACAGCGTAACCAATGTATCAGCAGCTTGGTACATAGCCAATGTATCAACAGCTTGGTACAACAATTCCCACTGAAATATTAAATATATATAGAAATTTAATATGTTCATTTTCCCAAAAAAAAAGATTATAATAATCAAATTTGATTTTGACCCAACTTGAAAATCATATCTTTACTAATAGGTTTAAATTTGACCCCACTTAATTGTGCAAACAAAGTTGTTTTTTTATTTGCACATTGTTTAAAACCAAGGAATCTGAAAACTGCAAACATGGAACCTGCAAATATTGTGGTAGCGACATGTGTTTGACTGATGTTTTTTTCATAGGCAACAATTTCAATAATTATGTATAAGGCACTGTCCATGATTCTTCAATTCAAAAAGAATATTTCGTACATGTTTCAGCCATGTTCGAACAGAGCAGAGGAAACCAACCGCATCAAACATGGCACGACACAAATGTGTCCTTGACAGCAAGACCCTAATTTGCAATCACACTATCAATTATTTCTTCTAATACTTGATTGTTTGAACCACATATCATCTTAAATCCAAGACAAAAATTAATCAAACTTAAGTATGAAAAGGCTTATAAATCATTAGAAAACATATAAAAGTGTGAAACGAAGAGAGTCAAGAATCACTATGAATATATAGTATACCAAAAAAAACATTCTAGCAATTCTCTCTAAAGCCAACCAAAGGCAAAACTTGAAATTTCGTGAATCAAGCAGAGAAACAAATGTTTAGACCTAACTTTTCTCCGTACAAACCTAAAAATAAATATGTGGCCTCCAATTTCTATACATAATATCAATAATAATACGGCGGTGCAAGGTGTTATCGTGACACCAGCCTCATATTTAGCACAAAAGGTGGCGGAAATCTTGGTTGAGAAGATGGGACGAGAATCAAATAATTTCAAAGAAAATTGTGTTCCCAGCAGTTTCTATCTTCAAATGAACCGATATCAATATCACCTTGCCTTATTTTTGATTTTTAGGATTGATGTCACACACAGACATGGATTTTCTAGATATATTACATTCGGGTCAAATTGGAGAACTACATTGTTGATATTATTTTCATTATCTTGTCTTGAATAGCTCTGCAAGCACAAGTGTGATATTTATATATAAGCTAAACGTCAAATCCTCGGTTAAATTTCTTCTCCGATTAATTATGTATATTTTGTGTTTGTGACATGATATGGCCAGTAATAAATTTTCAATGACAGCCTGAAATATTACACTGAACATAATAAAAACATATACATAACATGTGACTCGTTTCTAGTGCCTGAGAACTGAAATTTTCTTTTTTTGTAAATACTGTTTTTATCTAGTCTGGTATACCAATTTAGAGGCAAGCTATGCAAACATCCGACATTAACATGAATTCCAAATTGAAACTGGGAAAAAGAACACCAGTGTAATCTGAAAGGGATTCACCAGATGAGTCGTGACAACTGCAGGCGGAATTAAGATTCCGAAGGTGAGCATGATCAGTCGCATGATGAATACCTAAAAAACTGAACTGAAATGGCGCACCCGAGCTTGAAACTCCTTAAAAACACGCAAAGATGAAGTGGGATGTTTTGCATTAGTCGATTGAGTTGTATCGGTGAGGGAGAGCTTTTTTTAAGTAATGGCATAGGGATCCAAAGTGACAGAAAGATACACATGTATATAAAAGCCACATTCCATATGTAAGACCTTAAGCCTCCAAGGAGATTTATTAATGGCGATGAACTTGAACTTGCAGTGATATTGATCGAGTAAGGAGCAACTTAATCAATTGTAATAAGGGTGACACTGATATTCCATTATCCCCACCTTCCTAGTTTATTACAGTATAGTCATTGGCATATTTTGGCTTTTCTATCCAGGATACCGATCATTTAATGAGCACAGATTTTTGGTTTGTTCTGCACCTAATAAGGAGGTACTCCTATAATATAACCAGGCCAAGAAAAAGGAAGAGCGCGTCATTGAGGCTGACCTATGCTTTGATGAATGTATTAAATAAGATTTGAGGGTTTTTCTACCTCAATTTAAGATAAGAAGCAATTCTCCATTGGTAGCAAATGGTTATCCATTAAGCGGAGAAAATCCTACTTAAAAATAAAAACACAAAACTTAGGCCCCTCTTGCAAGAACGGACTAACAGGGTTAGCTACCCAGCCAACTTTCATAATTAAATATGTGAAATCATCTCATCACCTTCTACTATGATTTACTTTAGAGCAACTATATCTGTGACATGAAATTGACAGCAGACAGCCTACTCAACAACATGAGATCAAGATTTCAGGCCGGGTCTATTTAAAAAAGTTTGTTATTACTATAAAATCACCCAATAATATCATACAAACGTAAAATTAAATTAAATGAATTTATCATACATTCATACAGGCAGAGGCCAAATTCAAACCCAATTACTCATTCTTAAACACATAAAAGTGTAAACTATCATTACGAATGTAAACATCAATGGAAATTGAGATTTGAGGCAAAGAGAGGGGATTCACCACATCCGTGACAAGATAAGGGAAAACAGAAATTCAAGCGAGGCAGGTGAGAGAATTGCAGCCGGATTTGGGATTCTGAACATGAGCGTAATGATCAGTGTAATTGTATCGGTGTAATTGTAAGTAGCGGGCGAGGAAGAGAGTTTTGTAGTAACGGTAAAAATGTAATTTTGCAAAAAGGAGGTCTATCTTGGTAATTTCACAGGGATTTGTTTTGCTCATTTTACCCCTGTGTTCTCCTATTATATATAGAAAGATAATAGATAATAGATAGATTGGTCTCCTGATTCGTTCGTGTGACCTTATGCTAAAATCTTATATAAAAATACGAGGACGTTGTCAATCTTGTATTCCTTTTTCTCAAAACAAAAATAGCTAACAAAAAAAAATTCCATTTCTTTAAATTTATATAAAATATTTTTTTTTCAAGATTAATACCCAAATATAATTATTTAACAAATTTGACTCGCAGACACACATAGCAATAGCAATACATTTACTGCAAAACCGCACCTATCACACCCATTTTCGAACAAATCATTCGTATAAATGTAGAATTGCTTGCTTGTACAATAAAAATAAGGTATTAGATCAACTCCAAGATCCAAGAATCTATCTGTATAGATTCTTAAGCTATATTTTGAGAAATTCGAAACTAAATATATTTTCAACAACCTCCTAAACCATCTGTTATATTTTAATAGTCCGTTAATCATCTCTATATTTAGGATTCTCTCACATCTCCCTACTCCTTTTTTATATAATATATTTGTATGTGTAGGTCAGTATATACACTCTTTCTGTTTGAAAAAGTAATGGTGCTGCGATGACTTCAAGTCACGGTTGCGGTGACTTCAAGTCACAATTGGTTTTTTTTTTATTTTTTATCAGTGGATGGAATTTTAAAACTGATTAGATCAATATTGATATAAATTAAAACTCAAATGTATAAAAAGGAAGATCAGTTGTTGTTTTTAAAATCAAACCCGATTCAATACAGCCGGGAGTTGAAGTCACGACAGTCAATATCTATACTATACTATTATAAGCGAAACATGTTATATTTGGTTGTCGGTTTGATACATTTTTTTTGGTATACTCAATAACGTTAGATTTTAAGATAAATAAATGAGAACCGTTAGATGTAATGCTAGAAGAATATTTCTTTTCTAATATTTGAAATACTATTATAAGTTCCAAGTTCAAATTCCACTAACAACATATATATCTCTATTAAACATATATATTATTGTATAAACTACTCTCACGAGTTTAAGATTCAATTCCCGTCAATAACATATCTATACTATACTATTATAAGCGAAACATGGTATATTTGGTTGTCGGTTTGGTACACTTTTTTTGGTACACTCAATAACAACCGTTAGATTTTAAGATAAATAAATGAGAATCGTTAGATGTAATGCTAGAAGAATATTCCTTTTCTAATATTTGAAATACTCTTATAAGTTCAAAGTTCAAATCCCACCACCAACAACATATCTCTATTAAACATATATATTATTTTATAAACTACTCTCACGAGTTTAAGATTCAATTCCCGTCAACAACATATTATTAATTATTAAAACACTATCGTTAAAAATACTATCAAACATATATTATAATAGTTTATTATCTTCTATAATTTATTTTCCTACTAATTAAAAAATATATATGAAAATATGGATAATAAAACAAAAAATCTTAAACACTTACAATATAGAAAATTACACAAAATATGGAAAACACTTACAATATAGAAAATTTTGTATAAAAATCGAAAAAAGGTCTATATGATTAGATAAATAAACTATATACGTATGTATTTTAAAATAACAGTTCAAAATAAATAATTGTAATAAAATTAATATATATGAGATTTATAAAGTTAAAAATTTATTTTAATAATAAAAATATATATACAACTTAAAACTTTAATAATAAAATATAATTAAAAAATTTACAAGCAACTGTGCATCGCACGGGTTATAGGCTAGTAAATATAAAACCCGGTTCACTACAATAAATTTAAAACCGTGAGTCACATTAGAAAATTATATCCTATATATAATTGGTGTAAAGGAGTTCATAAGGTTGATTCAGGGGTAGAATTGTCATTTTAAAAATACTATTTTTTATATTTTTAAATAAGGTTAAATAAAAATTTATAATATTATCAAAAAGTACATCTTATTTCAAAAATTATATAATTGGTGTAAAGGACTTCAAGTGATTTGGTCGTGTGTCATTTCAACTATTTCTTATATTATTAAATAAGGTTAAATAGAAATTTATAATATTATTAAATAGTACACCTTATTTAAAAAATTATGAATAGAGTTTCTAGATATTATATAATTGGTGCAAGGCAATTTAATGTGATTTTATTGTCGAAGACAGATGTGTTATTTAAGAAGTATTAATAGTAATTGTATTTTTAAATAATATTAAGTAAAAATTAAAAAAATTGTAAAATTATACACCTTATTTCAAAAATTATGAAAAGGACATATAGGTATTATTTTGGAATTTTGAAGAGAAAATCAAAATCAATTATATATAGAGTATAATAAAGTTTTGAGTGAAAAAATATATAAATAATATTTAATAATTTTAAAAATAGAAAAACATGAAATTTCAGGTAAAAAATACATTAACAACTAAAATAAAAAAAAATTAATGTTAATTGATATATGGGTTACGTGGTTGGATAGTTAAGGGCAAATGTGTCATTTAAGAAGCACTGATAATAAGTATATTTTAAAAAATATTAAATAAAAATTAAAAATATTGTTAAATTGTACACCTTATTTCGAAAATGAAGAATACGTTTTATAGGTATTATTTTGGAATTTTTAGGAGAAAAAACAAAATTAATTAAATAGAGTATAATAAAGTTATTGAGTGAAGAAAATATTAACATTTAATAATTTTAAAATTAGAAAAACTTGAATATCGGGTAAAAAAAATATATTAACAACTAAAATAATACAAATTAATGTTAATAAAATACAGGAAAATTATCAAAAATACCTATGTTTTCAATTTTTTTCTAAAATACGGTAAAAGTTAGATATGAAGTTGTAAAGCAAGTTGAAAGCAATTGTATTTCAAGTTGCAAACACCGTATTATCCTTATATATCCTATATATAATTAGTGTAAGAAGATTTACGTGGTTGGTTTGGTTGTCGGTTTGGTCGTCGGGGGTTAAAAAAGTTAT
Organism: Kitagawia praeruptora; assembly: GCA_037693485.1. Taxonomy (NCBI): domain Eukaryota; kingdom Viridiplantae; phylum Streptophyta; class Magnoliopsida; order Apiales; family Apiaceae; genus Kitagawia; species Kitagawia praeruptora. The sequence goes on along the minus strand of CM075345.1, from coordinate 41,193,265 downwards.
TCCAAGCAAAATATCCTATATATAATTTTAAAGCAAAATTACACACGAGAGGTAATAATATACGTGGGTAAGAAAGTAGTAGTAGTAGTATAAACCCTATATCATAATTAACAATGAAATACCCATCAACAAATTCAATAATAATTATTCAAAAATAAAATATTTAATAATTTATTATTATAATATGCAAAAAAGAACTTTAAATAAAAATACAAAACATTTGCAATAAAATCCAAAATAAAACCTAACAAAAAAAATAATAAAAGCAACCCGTATATCGCACGAGTTTAAAGCTAGTAGATTAAAATAAATAAAGATGAATTTTGAGGAGGATTGATGGAGATGATTTATAAATTTTTCTCTTAAATGATTAGAAAACAATTAATTATATTATTTTTAACAAAAAATTTAAGAATGTATTGGAGTTGCTCTTAGAGCATCTCCAATGGGAGAGACCCCTTAGGTAAATTTTAAAATGAATTACCATAAATAAAAATTATAAAGAATGTGTAAAAAAATTTACACTCCAATGGGACAAAACTGTTATCTATAATTATAGACAATCTCTTGATGTTGACTATATTTGTCGAACCTTTAGGGACCTGTAGTGAATTGCCACATCACTTATTTCTATATTAAAATTACATATTCCATTAATAACAACTTGAAATATTAATGACATACCATTTTTAAAATATAGCCAATCACTATAGCCAATACCCTCGGAACACAATATCTTACAGGTTCGACAAATTTTACAAAATCAATATTTTATGTAATTTAGCCAATCATTTTTAGCTAATATCATTGAAGATGCTTTTATATTACAGTACCGCTTTAGCGCTCCTAAAATTTCAGGTAAAGCTCGTAACGGCCCGGTAAAATAAGGAAAAGGATAGCAACTCTTTATCACACTCACCGCTCACGTTGTAAGTCATCCTCTCATTTCTTTATGTTGCTTTATTCTGTTATTCATAACATTCTGGCTTTCCTTATGTATATAGTATATGATAAAGTTTGTGTTTACATTATAAAGTTTATGATTACAAAAATACAAATATAAATCGATTATTATCATACAAAATAAAAATACACAAGTTTTTAGAGTCGGTCAACTTGGTATGAGTTGAATCAAATTTGAATTTTTTATAAATGAATTAAGTTAAATTAATTTTTTAATTAATTAAAAAATGATATTCAAATTCGGCTAAATAAACCGAACACAAGTTTCCTCAAAAATAATTCTAACCAAGTCACAACTTAGATTGCCAACTTGACCTCAACTTGGCTTGTTCAAAGTTTGGTTAATCTACGGCATACAAGTATCTAACCAGCACAATTGCGTGCCTACTTTAGTGTAAGTTTGGTTTTAGTATGGTGTTTTTAGTGTGCGTCCAAGTATATATATTATTTATTTATTTTTATGACATTTTTATAAGGTACTTTCATTTTTTTAGTGAAATTTTTTTACATACAAGAAATCATTAATAAATAGAAATCACTTAAAATTTGACAACTAATATTTAATTATATATTTTTGGACACAAATTAGAAAAACCCAACCCAAAAAAACATGTATTTCCTTGTAATGCAGGGATCAATATGCATCCCTTTTATAACCTAATAAACTAGCACTTACCAAATAAACAAAAATATTTAATTAAATATATATAAGTGGAATGACTTGTCTTTGAAATATATCTATACTATTATATAAAAGCCGAAACATTAAAAGTTTGGTTGGTCGGTCGGTCGGTCGGTACGGTACCTGTTGATTTTACTTATTTACCCTTGCTCAATTACTACTAACTAATCAATTTCCTTTTTCAGATTAAACATATTATCTTTTCTATTTTCAAGAATTAAATAATTTCCTTTTTCAAGTAAAATACAATACCTTTTATATTTTATCTAACTAAAATTTTTCCTTTATGAATCAATTTTCTTTTTCAGGTTAAACATATTACCTTTTCTATTTTTCAATAATTAAATAATTTTCTTTTTCAAGTAAATTAGAATATCTTTTACATTTTATCTAACTAAAATTTCTCTTTTTTAAAAACACTACGTGCAATTTTGTTTAATAAAATAACATAATTATATTATAATTACTATTAACTAATCAATTACCTTCAGTCAAAACACGTTACCTTTTCTATTTTCTCTGACTAAAATCTTTCTTTTTCCAATTATATCATGGACGGTTACCTTTTTCAGCCAAAACACGTTACCTTTTTTCTTTTCTCTTACTAAAACCTCTTTTTTTTCCAATTATATCACGGGCGTTTCTATTTAATAAAAATAAAATAATAATATTATAATACTAATAATTAACCGATTACCTTTTCAACTAAAATATATCATTTTTTCTATTTTTTTCTAATTAAATTCCTTTTTTTCTAGAAATATAACGGGCAACATTAATTTCTCATTTTCTAAAAACTATGAGCAATTTTATATAGTAAAATAACATAATTAAATTATAATTACTATAAACTAATCAATTTCCATTTTCACATAAATCATGTCATCTTCATGTTACCTTTCTATTTTCTCTAACTAAAATCTCTCTTTTTCCAATTATATCACCGGCGGTTGTATTTAACACTATTAGCAATTCTGTTTAATAAAATAAAATAAAATATTATAATTACTAATAATTAATCAATTACCTTTTTCAGCAAAAATATGTTACCTTTTATATTTTTCTATTTTTTTCAGTTAATTTTATTTATTTACCCTTATTTAATGGTAATGTTATTTTACGTAATTATCCTTACTTAATTATTTATAAATACTAATAACTAATAAATTTCCTTTTTCAGGTAAAACATGTTACCTTTTCTATTTTTCAATAACTAATCTTTTTTCACATAAAATATAAGAAATTCTTTCCTTTTTCAAGTAAAATATGCTACCTTTTCAATTTTTCAATAGCCAATTTTTCTTTTTACGTAAAATACAGTTTATCTACCTAAAATTTTTCCTTTTCTAAAAAAACTATGAGCAATCATTTTTAATAAAATAAAATATTATAATTACTAATAATTAACCAATTACCTTTTTCAGCTAAAATACATTACCTTTTCTATTTTTTTCAGAAAAACCTATTTGGTTTGCTTTATTTAAGTACAATAAAATAATAACAATATAATAACTAATGACTAACCGATTACGTTTTTCAGCTAAAATATTTCATATTTTCAATATTTTCAAACTAAAATCCATCATTTTCTAAAAATATCACGGACAACAAATATATAATTATATCAGATCATATTTTTTAAAATTTTAAGTCAAGAAAATTTATGTCTTAAAATTTTTAATTCAAATTAAAAAAAATTCTGTTATATTAAAGAACATCAGTGCATCGCACGGGTTTTAAACTAGTATAATTAATTTGAATTTTGAAAAAAATTCAAATTTGATTCAACTCATACCAAATTGACCGACTCTAATTACGTTCGTAATTAGAACTAATGAATCATCAAGTAACTGTACCATTTTAATTTTTTTATTTTGTATGATAATAATCAATTTATATTTGTATTTTTGTAATCATAAACTTTATAATGTAAACACAAACTTTATCACATATATACTCTGTTATAGAAATTGGTTGATTTTTGAAAAATCATCGATAAATCGGGCAAAAATTGGTCAAAATTTTGGAACCGATTCGACCAATTTTGCAAAAATCGTCGATAAATCGTTGATTTTTCAACCGAATCACTCGATAAATCGTAAATCAATACCTCAACCGAATAATTTCGATTTCCAAAATCTACAACACTGCATATACATAAGGAAGGCCAAAATGTTATGAATAACAGAATAAAGCAACATAAAGAAATGAGAGGATGACTTACAACGTGAGTGTGACAAAGAGTTGCTATCCTTTTCCTTATTTTACAGGGCCGTTACGAGCTTTACCTGAAATTTTAGGAGCGTTAGAGCATCTCCAACCATGTTTAACCCTTAGCTAAAAATAATTAAAACATTCTATAAATAAAAAATATAGAGATTATGTAAAAAAAAATCAACTCCAATGGATCATTTCCATTGTCTATATTTTTAGTCAATATCTATATTTTTTGTCATGTTGGCTATATTTGTTGAACCTCTAGAGACCTGTAAGAAGATTACACATCATCTCTTGCCATATTTAAATGATATATTCTATTTATAATAACTTAAAATAATAATAACATACCATTTTTAAAATATAGCCGATCAATATAGCCAATACCATCGAAGCACAACGCCTTACAGGTTCAGTAAATTTTATATAATCAATATTTTCTATCATTTTAGCCAACCATTCTAACCAACCCCATTAGAGATGCTCTTACGCCGCTAATGCAATACTCCATAAGAGTAACACCAACAGATTCTTAAATTTGAGTTAAAATTTTGAGGTATTTATATAAAGTTCCAAACAAATCTTGTACTGTTTCTCATGTTTTTCCCCACATTTCTTTCTCGATGAATTTTATTAATTATTTTTCATCACATTTTGTCCTCATTCCATTGTCTCAAATTCAAGACAGTGTAATACACTAATACTCCGTAGTAAGTTTGTAGAAGTTTGCAGGTGTAAATATATATTCCATCTGTCCCATCCATTTCTTTACAATTTTCTTTTTGGGTCGTCCCACCAATTCTTTACATTACTAAAAATAGTACTCCCTCTGTCCCATCCATTTCTTTACATAAAAAATTACGTATCTTACACGCATTTTAAGGTGCATTTTAAGGATAGTTCTATAACTTATTTTTGATATTTTCTTTTTTTGTATAAAAATAGGATTGTCAGGATTGTTCTATTTTTATACAAAAAAAGAAAATATCAAAAATAAGTTATAGAACTATCCTTAAAATGCACCTTAAAATTCGTGTTGAAAACTGGTCCGCAAACGTAAACACTCACCGTGACGGAGGGAGTAATTTTTAACAATAAAATATATTATTACATTCACTACTCCACTCCACTTTTTCAACACTTTATACTATTACACCCATTACTTCACTTATTTTAACAATAAAATTACTATTACACCAATTACTTCATTTATTTTAACAATATTATATCCACTATCTTTAATCTCCGTGTCCAGCCCGATATAAAGAAACTATCGGGACAGAGGGAGTATACAAATAAGAGCAACTCACATGCAGATGAAAACAAATAATTTAGATGACAGTGCTTAGACAATGATTCTTCCTTGTATTATCTTTGTTGTACTGTACTACCATGCCTCTCTAACACTAACTTTCAATTCCCATGCCGTGACAGCTGAACTGAAATACCCACCTGTACTTGCCCTTTAATTTTCTTGTGTTGTTCGTTAATATACAGTGTTACACTTTTTTAATCATATTTATTGTTGTAATCATGATATTTCAACCTACAATACAACTGTTCATTTCCTGTTAACGGAATTCGGTGATAACAAATTTCGGAGGTTGTTGGAAATAACGGAACTATGAAAATAGGGGTATTTGGGATTTTGGATGTTTGGGGCTGGACTTGAGAGGTATCTCGATTTGTCTTGTGTATCGGATCCTTTTTCAAGATGTCTGCGTACCTTATATTTATAAGGATCAAGTCAACGCAGTTCTGTGAAATTGATTTGTGTCTATCCCTTAGAGATTTTAGGGATAAACTTCGTTAATCTGGGTAATTACTGATTTTATCTGATTTAATCTTATCGTTGTGATATCTTCCTGATTTGAAGAATATCGTTTGAAGATATTTTCAATTATTGATTGATTGAGATTGATTCTTTCCTCGTTTCAGGAAGAGGATAAAACTTAGGCGTTAAGTTATAATTATTAATCTGAATTAATAATTAGTAAATATTAGGAAATTTGGGAGATATTAGAGGCAACCGAAAATATGACGTAACAACTACCCCCAGTTCTTCAGTGTAGCTTGCTGCAGTGGAGAACTAAGCATGCTTCGATCTTCCAAATTTCCTGAGTCACTGAAACAGCTAGGAGAGAAAGATTAGTAAATAATATGGAGCACCAAGGTGCCCGTAATATGCATGTAGATGTAAACGAGAAAATATGCGAGATGTAAAAAAGAATAAGTTGTGTAGGTGTGAGAGAATGTATCTTGTAGGGTCATCCAAGCATTATTCCATAAAGTCATCCAAAACATTTCGAATAATATCATCATCTAGTCGAAGAAGGTCATATCTACCATGTCTTCTAGAGGGTATCCCCCTCAAAGGGGGTCATTTTCCTCAGAATTTTATAAATTTATGATACTCTCTTCAAAGGAGATCATTTTTAGTTCAGAAATACCCTCCTCACAGGAGGTGGATTTTCCGAAGCTCGAACCTTGATGAGGCGCCGGAAGTACAGACATCCCCCCCGGAAATACGGTTTTTGCAAGTATTTAAAAATTTGGGATACCCTCCTCAAAGGAGGTCGTTCCCCATTCCAGAAATATCCCTCCTCACAGGAGGTGGATTTTCCAAAGCTCGTGCCTTGATGATGCGCCGGAAGTACGGTTTTTGCAAGGACTTTAATAATTTGGGATACCCTCCTCAAAGGAGGTCGTTCCCCATTCCAGAAATATCCATGTAGCATATCCACATCTACACTAGTTTTATCATTTATGCAGCGTGTATCATATTGTATTCAAGTAAGAAGTATTTAGAGCATCTCGATATAGGAAAATACTTAGCAATATTATTCTAGGTAGCGTATTAGCTGGCATGAAATAGAGATTATATATAAAAAAAAATACTCCAATGCATAATTATCCTTACCAAAAATTATAGACAAACATACTTGGTTGACTATATTTATTGAATCAACTTAACCCCTTAGCAGAAATATACACAATTTCATTATAGCTATATCCATTGGAGTTTTATTTGCCACCCTTATGTAAAAATTTAATTATTTCCTAATTTAAAATTTTTTAGTCAACCATCATACATAATGTCATTGAAGATGCTCTTAGTCATTTATTTTATGTTCATCAATCTGGCCGCACAACTTCCCTTATACACTTGGACCAATTTTTTTATAACAAAAATGTTAAATTATAAACAATCTCATATATGAATTCTTAAAGAAGCCGACATTTTATTGAACATGTTTGAATATCTTAATTGTAATAAGTCGATAATAAATTTATTATGTAACCAAAAGAGTAAATGCCCAAAATGGACCAAATCCAAGCTCCATGGCCCTCACCTACCCCTCAATCACGCTAAATCGTGCTCCGTATCTGTTTTTTTAAAAAAATTGGATGTTGCGCCATTTTGTGTAGCGGATCAGTGGATGTTTTGTTGTCTGGTGTGCCGCATCACATGTAATACGGAGCACGGTGTAGCGTATTACCCCCAGATACGTGAAACGAAACGGCGCATCTCCTGTTTTGCTATACGAAATCAAGTATCTGTGGTCTATTTTGGGCCATTTTTTCAGAATGAGGTAGAAAAGACCAAGGGAAATGGAAATGGCCCATTTTGGGCACTCAAATGCCCAAAATGGACCAAATCCAAGCTCCATGGCCCTCACCTACCCCTCAGTCACGCCAAATCGTGCTCCGTATCTATTTTTTAAAAAAATTTGGATGTTGCGCCATTTCGTATAGCGGATCAGTGGATGTTTTGCTATCTGGTGTGCCGCATCACATGTAGTACGGAGCACGGTGTAGCGTATTACCCCCAGATACGTGAAACGAAACGGCGCATCTCCTGTTTTGCTGTACGAAATCACGTATCTGTGGTCTATTTTGGGCCGTTTTTTCATAATGGGGTAGAAAAGACCAAGGGAAATGGAAATGGTCCATTTTGGGCACTCACCCTAACCAAAAATAATTTTAATTAATAAAATTTCATTTGTTTGTTGACGCCAGTTGCAATATGTTTGCAAAATTGCAAAACAAATTTTTACAAATATTTTTCTAAAAATCTATATTTTTGCAAAATATTTTAAAAATAATATTATTTTTGCAAACAAGTTTGGGCTTCTTTCAAAAATATATACCCATATTAACTATTGGACTTTTAAAAATACACAGCCCACCTTTCTAAAATTATAAAACTATGGGTCTTGTTTTCAATATTCTAAAAATACGGTCTACCCTTAATAACGACATTCTCCTCCATTTTCTAATTCGCGGTGTTTGTCGCCTGCAAACCTCAACACAATCTCTCTTGTCCAGGACGAGAATCAAACTTCAACACAGTCTCTCTCGTCCACGAGGAGAATCAAATTTGATGACTTATTTCATGGAGGCACTGAATTCAATCTTTGAGCTTCGAGTATCAATTAATTGGCCCCATAGGGGCAGTTTCGCAGCGACTTGGAGTTGAATCGGAGCGACAATTGAGAGTTTCACAGCAGTGGTTGAGATCTATAAGTGTATTTATGTATATTATGTATGTATATATGAAATATTGATAGTGATATAGAGATCAAATTGAGAGGTGAGATTTTGATATAAAATCAAAAAGTATGTATCTATATCTACTTATGTGTTTTCTGTATGTATACGTGCATAATTGTATAAATATGGTTGCAGTAGTTGCAAATGTGGTTGAAAGAGTTGTATATATGTATGTAAATGTGCATAATTGGATTTGGATTGAATATATAAATATGGTTGCAGGAGTTGCAAATGTAGTTGTAGGAGTTGTATAAATGTGTGTTATATTTGTATATGTGCGGAATTGTATTGAATGATTGTTTGTGTGTGATTTGATTTGAATATACATAGAAGAATTAAGCAGGAGATGGATGAAATTCAGTTGTGTATCGATATGATGCACTCCATGGTTGTTTTCAGGTGTGTTACAATCATACATATATACCAACTGTTTGAGAAAATCTCCCAGAGAAATACATGATTGCACTTGGTTCATTGTAGCTACACCCATATTAATAGTCAAATTCATCCACTTCTATCAATTACAACCTTTTCAACCTTGTTTACAACCTTTTCAACCTTGTTTGCAACCTCTACAACCATGGTTGCTTGCAGAGGTTGCAACCCTTACAATATTTAAACATTAATGTTGAGATTAGTTCTAATTGTTGTGATTATCTCTGTTTTATTGACTAATTATTTGTGATTATTTTTGTTCCATTAACTTCAGAATGGAAGCACATTGGACCCTTTGGCGCATTTGAATCAAGTTGCAATCAATGATGGTGATTGGGATATTCGGGCACAAATCAAGTAAAATGTTGCTAATAAGGATATATAAATTGCACATGAGAATGAGAATGTAGAAATGCGCGCGCGGGGGAGAGAGAGAGAGAGAGAGAGAGATGTACCGATTCCTATTTTTCTTTTTGTTTGTAATTTATTGAATCACTATGAATGAAACTGATATGACATTTATGAGTTTGTACATTTGTTAATTTTATGTGGAATAGGTCCCACAGGGAAACCCATCTTATTAGCCAGATTCAAAACTTTATATCAATAGTAACAGCTGCAACCTTATTTGTAAAATTTACAATCTTGTTGCAGAAGGTTGCAACCATGGTTGCAGAAGTTGTAAAGATTGTTGCAACCATGTTTGTAGAAGTTGCAACCATGGTTGCAACCTTTGTCATTCTAATGAAAATACAAAAAATAAAATTGTTTAAAATGATGTTAAATGAACAGGTGAATCCATCAAATGATGTAAGAAAAGGCGCAAAGCTGCGTGGGAGACAATTATGTCGATTTAATAATTCGAATGCGGTCAATGTGAATATAATAGAAGAACAAGTTTCTTTTGATTTTAAGTATAATTGCTAAGTTAATTAAGTTGTAAAGGGTTTTGTATTTGTTTAAGTTGAAAATATAGTTTGTATAAGTTGCAAATGTTGTTGCATAAGTTGCAAAATTATTGCAATAGTGTTGCAACCTCGTTTGCAACCTTTGCAACTGTTATGGCCAAATCTGGCATAATAATTATTATGATTTGTTTAGCTAAATTAATGGTTCATTATCTACAATGGGCCTCGAAGATGGCAATTGGGTCATTAAAGCCCACTATTGGAATCAGCCCGATATAACTACTGGGCCACCTCGCTCTCGATCAAATATAAGGAATCGCCTCGTTGACATATCCCTCTCAGGGATCGCTTTTCATTGTGATCACATCTACAAACTAAAAACAAGATCCCTATCTCATCCTCTACTAGAAGGCTCATAGCTAGATCCCTCGAGGTCATATGAGTATTTATACATTTGGGTCCGCTTCGCATGACTCGACCCCTCGAGGTCGCATGCCAGGTCCGTGCTGCTTCTCTACTAGCCTCGCTTGAGAGGCCTCGACTCTAACCATGCGAGACCATCGGTTTCCTTCTTTGGGCCATGGATCATGGATAGAATTGATGAATCACTGCCACATCAGCCCTAAATGAGTGGGCTTGGGCCATGACTTATCTCTTAAAACCCTAGCCCGTCTAGGTATCTTGTTCTCTAAGAACTACGTACGGCTTGATCCATATAAATAGGGTACGTAGGCACCTTGATACGGATGAGAAACATTTCACCCATGAAAACACCTATCAAGTTCAGCCACACCTATACACATAAACCCTAATCCCTATTCTTCTTATAGCAAAATATCCGTATTTTACTCCGTAAATCCAGCAACCTCCAAAAACATTGTTATACCAAAATCTCCCTATAACATCTGGCGCTAGAAGGAGGGGCTAATCATTGATTGGGAGAACGACGACTAAATCACACAAGAAGAAAAATGGGGAGGGGGAGACTCCGGGATCGCATAGGAGGAATAAGGATGACCCCTAGAGGAAGGATCCACCAGAGAGCGAGGCGCGTAAAGATGGGATCGAGGATGAGTTTGAGAAGGAGCGAACCCCTCCTGTCCAACCGGTGGCTTTGACTGGCGAAGTCATGTCATTTTTGAAGGGCCTCGGTGATCAAATGATCGAGGTAAAGGAGAAGATGGCTAGGATGGAGAAGCGACATAGTTCTAGAGGCTTCAAGAGGAATGCAAGGACAGGGGATCGAACTCATCAAGCAGAAGGTAGCAAAGGCCCCACCAAGCAATTAATAGGGGACTTTGATGATGTAGTTATAGACCAAACGAACCCCGACTGGAACGAGGAGGAAGCCACTATGGATAAGGAGAGGTCGATGGAGAAGCCCGCCTCATCTAAAGGAAGATCAGTAAGTGTCTTTGACCGAGTAGGAAAGAAACTCAGTGAGCATGATCTCCGTCTCAAACTGGAGAAGCTCAAAGCTGGTAAGGATGGGGGATCTAAAAACAAAAGCAAGGGCTCTCATCGACCCTTATCCCCTCGAAAAGATCATGAGCGGTCATATCGTCGCAATGACAGACCCCCCTCTCCTTGTAGAGAGCGTGAGAGGTCCCATTATCGCGAGGAAGACCATAAAAATAAAGATCGTAGAAATGACCAATAGGAGTCTAGTGCCCCAAAAAAGACTCAATCTTACCATGGAAGTACTAGAGAGAAGAAAAAAGAAGACAAGGAGGTCAAGATCGATGACTATAAGTTGGAAGAGCTAAAAAAGGCCCTGGATGCGATGAATAATGAGAAAGGGATTTTTAGTACTATGGGCTCATCTTCGCCCTTTATTCATGAAATTTGGACCGCTCCACTACCTGCAGTGTTTCGAGGCCATCATTCTGATATGACCTATAATGGAGATACGGATCCCGCTGAGTTCGTGGTTCGGTTCAATAATGAGATGGATGTGTATCAGGTCTCACAACTAGCGAGGTGTAGGTTGTTTGCATCTTCGTTAAGAGGAAGTGCTCAGCAGTGGTTTTCTAAGTTAGGGGCCTTGGTTGTCATAGTTTCCTGGGAACAGCTCGTGGACATCTTCATTAAACAGTTCCAATCTTCAATGCTCTATGCACCTCCCGTGTCCACATTGGCCAACATCAGACAAAGGGAAGGAGAAACTCTTCATGACTACTTCAAAAGGTTTAATGCTGAAGTGCCTCGTGTGCGAGGTACAAATGACGAAGCTGTTAAAAATTTCCTTATTGTTGGGGTAAGGGAAAGAACTGAATTCTGGAAGAAATTGCAAAAGCAAACCCCTAGCACACTGTCGGAGTTACATAGGATCGTTGAGCCCTTTAAGCGCGTTGAGAAATCACTTGCAGATCTAAAAAAAAATAGTGAAAAAAGCAACAGTGGAAGTAGGAGTAGGGGATCGGAAAGGAAGGATTCTCAAAGTCTAAGGCGAAGACGGGATCGAAGCCCTAGCCCAAAGAGGAGGGAACGCGAGTACTTAAGACGATCCCCTCCTCGGGCTCGCTCCACAAGAAGCGAAGACAAGTTTGTCCCTCTGGTTGCCTCGATTGATCACATCTATGCAGTCAATGTAGATAAAAGGGTGTTCAAGAGACCCACACCAATGGGTTCAAGAGGAACTTCATACACAAACAAATATTGTGCCTTCCATGAACAAGCAGGGCATGATACTAACAATTGTTTGCAGCTTAAGCAGCAAATTAATCAATTGATCCGAGATGGAAAATTAACTGAGTGGGCGGTTCGTGAAGTAAAGAAACATCAAGGGAATTCGATTAAACCAGGTTTGGAGTATCATGCTGTGCCACATGAGAGGCAAGATGAACCTCGCAAAGAAAGGGAAGAGCGAGCTGGAAGTATTCATGTAATCATTGGAGGAGAAAGTAACAAAGCTAGGGAGAGATATGCACGCGAGGCTAGGGAGCGACCTCTCACTAATGTGCACCATCTACAGGAGCGACCCCCAAAGTTGTTCAAAGGAGATGATACAAACATTATGTTTACAGAGGAAGATGCGAAGTGGGTTCATCATCCCCACTCTGATGCACTTGTGGTTCGGGTTCGCATTGGATCCCAGAACGCCTACAGGGTCCTTGTTGATAATGGAAGTGCTGTAAACATTCTTACATACGAAGTCTACAAAAAGATGGGATATGTTGATAAGGATCTCATACCCACGATGGGGCACCTTTATGGGTTTACTGGAGCATCTGTTAGTGTGAAAGGCCTCATTCGGCTCCCCATCACTTTAGGGGACGAGCCCTGCATCGCCACACAGATCGCTGACTTCATGGTAGTGGATCAACCATCTGCCTACAATGCCATAGTGGGGAGGCCCATCCTAAAAGAAATGAGGGTGGTGACGTCTATCTACCATCTCTCTATGAAGTTTCCCACCCCACATGGAGTTGGTTGTGTAAAAGGAATTCAACATGAATCTCGTGAATGCTACAACAAGGCTCTTAATGCAGCAGGAAAGGGAGATAGCTCTGTGTCAGAAAAAATGGAATGCAATATAATATCAATTGGAAAACTCCCGGATGATCACTTTGAAGGCTTGGGCATTTAGGTGGAACCGAATCCAGGGGCACTCATGAAGGAGGCATCGCAGCCTGTGTTAATTCTTCAAGAAGGGATCGTTGAAGAGGCTAGTGATGACGAGGAGAGCCCAGAACAGGCTGCAGTGCGAGCCCGAAAGGGGAAGTGGGTTCGCAAGGAAACTTCAACTTTAGTGGACCTGCCTAATGGAATAACTCGGGAGACTAGAATAATAAATGAATATGGTCATGTGGGAGCGATCCCAGCTGCAGAAACAATGTCGGCTTCACCACAAAATGGAGTCGCGAGAAGGAATGAAGCAGAGTCTAGCATGGTTCGTGAATACGAGCCCGATTTGGATCCTCGCATCCCAGAATATATTGAACGGGCCGGAGCCGCGGAAGATACCATTTCTATCCTAGTTGATGCCAAAGATCCGTCTAAGGTGATGAAGGTCGGGTCGCAACTCAATCCTGGGCTTCGCGAGAGGCTTGTTAATTTTCTGAAAGCCAATTTGGATGTGTTTGCCTGGTCCCATGAAGATATGATTGGGATTGATCCTAATGTCACGTGCCACAAGCTTAACTTGGATCCAAACAAAAAAGGAATAAGGCAAAAGAGGCGACCCATAAGTGGTGAGCGAGCCGAGGCACTTAAAGAAGAGGTTGATAGACTTCTTGAGGTCGGGCTCGTTAGGGAATCTTTCTACCCTGACTGGCTCACGAACCCTATTCTTGTGAAGAAACCCAATGGAAAGTGGAGAACATGTGTGGATTTTACAGACCTCAACAAACACTGTCCCAAGGATAGTTTCCCACTCCCAAGGATCGATCAGTTGGTAGATTCAACAGCTGGACACGCACTTCTTAGCTTTATGGATGCCTATTCGGGGTACAATCAGATACCAATGTATGGCCCTGATCAGGAACACACCTCGTTCATCACTGATAGGGGTCTCTACTGCTACATAGGGATGCCCTTCAGTCTTCTCAATGATGGGGCCACTTATCAACGGCTCGTTAATATGATGTTCGAGAAACAAATTGGGAAAACAATGGAAGTCTATGTAGATGACATGCTGGTAAAATCCAAGGAGGCTGGGGATCATATTACTCACCTCGCAGAGATGTTTGATATACTAAGGAAGTACAGAATGAAGCTCAACCCCCAGAAATGTGTGTTTGGGGTCGAATCTGGGAAGTTTCTTGGGTTTATTATCAATCACAGAGGCATCGAGGCCAATCCAGCAAAAATAAAGGCCCTAATGGAAATGAGATCGCCCAGAAATGTGAAGGAGGTACAAAGCCTCACAGGGAGGATAGCTGCTCTTAATTGATTTGTGTCAAAATCATTAGACAAGTGCCAAGAGTTCTTCAAAGCCATTAAGAAGGTGGGAAAGGATTTTGAATGGACATCGCAGTGCGAGGAGGCATTTCAAAAAATTAAGGAGCATCTGGGATCGCCACATTTCCTCTCCAAACCACAAGATGGGGAGACACTCATTGTATACCTCGCAGTGTCAGAACATGCGATCAGTGCTGTCTTAGTTCACGAGGAAGAAAAAGTTTAGTATCCTGTCTACTATGTCAATCGAAGAATGCTAGATGCAGAAACTCGCTACACCAATATGGAGAAACTCGCCTATGCCTTGGTATTGGCCTCGCGAAAATTAAGGCCATATTTTCAGGCTCACAAAATTGAGGTTCGCACATCTTATCCTCTAAGGCAAGTGATGCACAAGCCAGACACATCAGGAAGGCTCCTGAAATGGACTGTGGAACTGAGTCAATTTGACATTAAATATAAGCCATGAGGGCCTCTAAAGGGTCAGGCCCTAGCAGATTTCATACTTGAGTTTCCTCCCTACATTGAACAAGGCTCTTGGGCTCTCGTACCAATTCCTGAAAAGGTCAGTAGCGAGGTCAAGACTGAAAAATCGGCCTCGTGGTGGGAACTTTATGTTGATGGTGCCTCTAATAAGGAAGGAGCTGGAGTCGGGATCGAACTCGTTACTCCCGAGGGTCGCAAGATAAGCAGTGCAATCCATTTTACTTTTGAAGCATCTAATAATGCAGCCGAATATGAGGCTTTGATCAATGGTCTCAAGTTCGCAATTGAAATGAAAGTGGAAAACCTCAATGCATACAGTGACTCTATGTTGGTCACAGGACACGTTAGGTGTGGATGGCAGGCTAGGGGGCCTCAAATTGAACTCTATTTGCGATGTGTGCAAAGATTGATGAAATCCTTCAAGCATGTAAAGGTGGAATTTATCAAAAGGGCAAAAAATTAGGGAGCTGACGCCCTCGCAAAACTGGGCTCGCGTCGCGAGGCCACTTTACTTGGGGTTATACCATTGGAAATCTAGACCAAACCCAGTGTCCCCGAAGAGTTTATCGTGGAAATTGTAAGCTCAGAGTCAACTTGGATGACCCCAATATGGGAATATGTGAAGAATTGGTCGTTGCCTCAGGATAAAAAGGGAGCAAGGAAAATCAAATATCAGGCTACTCGTTATGTTATTTATGACAAAGTCCTGTATCGAAGAGGATTCAACACCCCACTTTTGCGATGTATAGATGACGAGGAGTGTAACTATATCTTAACGGAAGTCCATGAAGGGATATGTGGAAATCACTCAGGGGGTAGTTCATTGGCCCAGAAAATTCTTCGCCAAGGATATTTTTGGCCCACACTAAAAAAGGATGCATTTGAATTCTCAAGGAAATGCGATGCCTGTCAGAGGATCGCTAACTTCAGCAACGCACCGGTCTCTCAGCTCACTTCGCTCATGAGCCCATGGCCCTTCGCTATGTGGGGGATTGATCTAATTGGGGAACTACCCAAGGCTAAAGGGGGAGTTAAGTACGCAGTGATGGCAGTAGATTATTTCACTAAGTGGGCCGAAGCTGAGCCACTTGCAATAATCACTGCCAAGAAACTAAAGGACTTCGTATATAGAGCAATTGTGTGTCGCTATGGGATCCCTTATCAGCTCATATCAGATGGTGGGAAACAATTTGACCGCAAGGAAATGAAGGAATTCTGTGAGAATTTGGGGATCAAGAAAAGTTTTTCAACTGTTAGTCATCCTCAGACAAATGGCCAAACTGAGGCTATCAACAAAATAATCAAGCATACTTTAAAGGCGAAGTTAGAAGAAAGCTAGGGTAATTGGCCTGAAGAGTTACCAAGGGTCCTGTGGTCATACAACACGACCTCAAGGTCCACTACTGGAGAGACCCCATTTTCTCTAACCTATGGATGCGAGGCCATGGTCCTAGTGGAGGTTGGTTCGGGATCGTTCAGAAGGGAACACTATGACCCTGAGTCTAATGAAGTCAATCATAGGCTCTATTTGGACATGATTGAAGAAACAAAAAGTGAGGCTCAATTACGCCTCGCAGCTTACCAGCAAAGGATAACAAGGTACTATAATGGAAAAGTCAAGTTGCTACCCCTACGTACAGGTGACCTAGTACTCAGAAGGGTCATGCCTAACACTAGGGTCCCGGGTCATGGAGTTTTCGGTGCTAATTGGGAAGGACCCTACAAGATCTATGCAACTCTGTCAGAAGGAACCTACTATCTCACTGATATGGAGGACAATGTTATTCCGCGAGCCTGGAACGCGGAACACTTGAGAAAGTACTATCAGTAAAGGCTTCGCTTATAGTAGTTTCTATCTATTACTACTACTTAGCATGAATAAATTCATACAAAGTATTGGGGGGTAGTGATCATATAGACACCTCCCCTTTATAATGTAATGACTTTGGGGCCCCGCCCCTACTTATCAACTTTAGGGCCTCGCCCCTATCTTGTATCATATGAAGACACTTCTACTTATCAACTTTAGGGCCTCGTCCCTACTATGGCAAAAAATGAGTTCGTTTACATTCATTATTAAATATTTAAATTTTTTCATTCGAACTTCACTTGTTTGTGTGTTAGAATTTTACATTTTAAAGTTCTAGCTCAGCACAACAATACGAAGCTATTCCCTTTCAGACAACAATCTACATCTGAGAAAAGCTAGACAAGACCCACAACAGTTCGCATCTAGCGATCTCATGTGAACGGGTCGCATTTTAAACTACTTGCAACAATCAAAGGAATCTAAGCAAAAGAACAATCTGTGAACTAAGTGACTTATGCAATATGAGCAAAAGGCACCTCATACTAAAGAAGATACTGAGCTAATGAAGATAATCTACGTGAAGATTTACAGAAATGGAAAATACAATACTTCTACGAAGTCAATTAACATAGGAACAAAGGCAATCATATTGGAAACACAGGAGAAATTAAAAGTTAATAGATCGCTTTGCGATCCCAGAATTCTTGGTAGCAAAAGAATATAGTTACACCTTGTGAGGTATTCAAAGGGTACCCGCATCCCTAGTTCAAGAACTTAAAACAGCAATAGTTACAAACAAATCAAGGAGCAATCTTGTCTTGATTGGCTTTGGCGGTCTCTTCAGCTAGCCTTGCTTCTTCAGCGATCCTGGCCTCCTCTGCGAGCCACTCTTCCTCAGCATCTTCAGCAGCAATCTCCTTTTTGAGAGTTTCAGCGAAGTCCGCATTGCCTGGGCCAAGTTGATCCCAATCAAAATCAGGGATCGTTCTGATGAATCCCTTCATGAAGCTAACTTGTCCCTTGACCAGGAATGCATCTTCAGCGGTTGACAGAGCGGCTTTAGCAGCGTTTAGATCGTTGGTCAGCTTGGCGATCTCTTCATCCTTCTTCTTGATTGTCTCTTCGCTGGATTTCTGAAGGTCCTTGAGGGATTTTTCAAAATCATTCCTCTCTCTACGAGCTGTCTTCAGATCTGTACGGATTTGGGCAGTGTCTTAAGAAAGTTTCTTCTTGAAAGTCTCCTCCAGGGATCGCTTGTCCTCAGCTTTCTGAAACTCAAGGACCTTGTTCTTTTTGTCAAGTTGAGCAAAATGCTTAGTATGAGCGACCTGACGGATGAAGGCTTCAGCTAAACACCAGGTTAATGCGCAAGCATTCTCTTCAGGGGTCGCCTTCCACCACCCCGAGGTCTCAGCCTCATCAGAATATTGGGTCCCCGATGCGGCAAAAAGATGTTGAGAGGCCGTTGCAGTAACGACCCCAGAAGGTGGTCGAGAGGATCCGTCCTAAGCCCATATGTCCTGGGTCGCTTCGAAGGAGTTTGATCAGGAGAGTTTAGAGCCTGTTCCCCAGCTATGTTAGATTTGGCTGGGGGGTCGCTAACGACCTTCTTGGGAGGAGCTGTTGGTTTTGTAGGAGGAGCTGTTGGTTTTGTCTTGGAAGCAGGGCCTTTTTTGGCACTAAGGAAAGGTGGAGCTAGGCCGCTGCGATCCGACATGCCTGTACAAAAGAAAAAAGGCAAGTTAAAAGATAGTATAATAAAATGCGAAGACAAGCAACATAAAGTTATGCATGAATGAGAATGAAAATCATGGTGCAATATGCAACAATTGTGGGTCGAATCACTATTAAATACCCTCAGCGTCAACTAATTCAACATGAGAAGATGAGGCCTCTTCTCGCACTCTTCTCTTACGCGATGACCGCTTCGTAGTGGAGGGCCCCGCTTCAGGAGTGGAACCTACTCCCTCCTTAAGAAATCTACACTCAATCAGGTTTTCCAAAGAAAGAAGGGTCCTGATATTTCTCTCTTCCTTGGTCGACTTTGTTAGCACCTCGTCAGCTCGCTTCTTCTCCTCGCCTTTGAGGACAGTGCGAACCGGACCAACTGCGATACCGAAAGGGTTGTCAATTTTTTCAAAATAAAAAAGAAAAAACTGTGATACCTGTCGAAAGGGATGTACGGAATTAACTTACTAGGAACATAATTGAAGCTTGTTTTGACTCGTGGGACTTCATGTATGTACAAAAAAGGCTCCTTCCATGAGCCAGCGTTGCTGATCCCTCCAGGCAAGAGGTTCTTCTTGTTAAATCCAGGCCATATGGAGAAATATACATAGCCAAAGTCTTTGGCTCCACATCGCTTCAGTTGAAGGAAATAGCCCATGGTCCTCGCATCCATGGGTGGATATCCAAGCTTGTGGTAGAGAATGTAAAGAGCGATCATAAACCTATACCCGTTTGTGCTTATTTGGATGGGAGCCAAAAAGTAGGTCTCACACAGACATCTTTAATGAAAGGATGGAGGGGCGAGGAGACACCTATCTTCATTAGGGGGACCGTTAATACCATTCTTGGAACCCTTCCACCATTCTCTTCATTATTGAAGCGATAGCATCGCATTCTTCTCTTGGGGAGGATAATCTTGCCTTCGGGTCGGAATCTCTCGACCCCCTCTCTGATTGTCTTTTCTGTCAAGGTCGAAGACATGTCTCGGCATGCAAGGATGCGAGGTTCACCCGGCTTTACCTTCGAGCCAGGCTCCATATCTTCAGGACGAGGCCCATTAACATATATGACCCCCTCTAGCTCTGGTTGAGGGGTTGGCACATAGGGCTCTAGCGACGCCTCGGGAATGTAATCATAATCTTTGAAATTTACAACTCTTGACACCTCGTCAAGACCCCCGTCATCTGATGAAGGCTCCTCGTAGTCATCATCGTCGGAGTTGGCTTCATTGTCTGCCCCTCCTTCGATGTCATAGTAGGCCTCGCCTAATGAGTCTATTGGAGAATCACTTAAAACGATGGGTGAATTCACTTGTGTAGGAGGCATTTTAGCAAGAATCTGTGCTGCTTGCGAGCTAAACTCCTCTCCTTTTCTCTTTAATTCTTCCATCTCACGTTCAGCATCTGTCATTTCGACTTCAGGCTCATATTGGGCTGGGAGAACATCTAAGGATCGGTCTCGCGAGCTTGAAGCTTGTTTTGTTCGCCATGAAACTAAGGGCACCTATCTGGTATAATCTTCATTCGACCACAAGGGATCGAAGTATAATTTAAACGAGCTCTCACTCGTGCTCGTATCCCTCGCAATGTTAGCGGCCGCTGCCTCGCTAATATGCACACTAGGAATTGGAGATGGCGTCCTCGAGCTATCGTCGTTCGACATCTGAAAAGAATGTGAAGATTTAAGTGTATGCCCTTATAGAAATTAAAAGGGAATAAAGGGATAAAAGAATAATAAGACAGAAGGGTTCTACATGTTCTCACATCGCTCATAAGCTCTAAATAGGGTTGCTATTCTAAGCAAGAAAGGAACGTGCTATGCTTTACTAACAGGGGATCGGTATTCTATCTAAGCGAGGAGGGGATCGCCAAGTGAAATTAGTTATGTGGGATCGCAGTCAAATGGGATCGCATCGCATACAATTTTAATCATCTAATCATGCATATGCAATGAAGAACAACAATTTGAATATTAAGAAGGAATGCAGACTTACTTGTTCTTGGAAAAGATTGGAGAAATCGGAGGAAATTTGGGGTCGCTTATGATTGAACTTGAAAATTTCTTGCTTTTGATCCAGGAGTAAACTGACAGCACTTCGACAATGTGTTAGTGAGAATGAAAAAAGGAAATGATTGTGACAGGAGTATATATAGCCATCAGGAGAGAGAAGGTCATGAGACACGTGTTAAGATCTCAACCGTTCAACACACATCTCGAGACATGACAACTGTCAAACCCCTTCAAATTCTTGGGGGGGGGGTCGCGACATTTCCAACGGTCGTATCTATAATAAAGTTACAGCTTCGCTTCGCGGTTCCATACATCTGTTTTTTGAGTCCACATCGCATTTTCAATGACAACTTGGACTCGGGGGGTAGTTGTTATGCCCAAATCTGGCATAATAATTATTATGATTTGTTTAGCTAAATTAATGGTTCATTATCTACAATGGGCCTCGAAGATGGCAATTGGGTCACTAAAGCCCACTATTGGAATCAGCCCGGCATAACTACAGGGCCACCTCGCTCTCGATCAAATATAAGGGATCGCCGCGTTGACATATCCCTCTCAGGGATCGCTTCTCATTGTGATCACATCTACAAACTAAAAACGAGATCACTATCTCACCCTCTACTAGAAGGCTCATAGCTAGACCCCTCGAGGTCATATGAGTATTTATACATTTGGGTCCGCTTCGCATGACTCAACCCCTCGAGGTCGCATGCCAGGTCCGTGCTGTTTCTCTACTAGCCTCGCTTGAGAGGCCTCGACTCTAACCATGCGAGACCATCAGTTTCCTTATTTGGGCCATGGATCATGGATAGAATTGATGACTCACTGCCACATCAGCCCTAAACGAGTGGGCTTTGGCCATGACTTATCTCTTAAAACCCTAGCCCGTCTAGGTATCTTGTTCTCTAAGAACTACGTACGGCTTGATCCCTATAAATAGGGTACGTAGGCACCTTGATACGGATGAGTAACAGTTCACCCCTGAAAACACCTATCAAGTTCAGCCACACCTATACACATAAACCCTAATCCCTATTCTTCTTATAGCAAAATATCCGTATTTTGCTCCGCAAATCCAGCAACCTCCAAAAACATTGTTATACCAAAATCTCCCTATAACAGCAACTATGGTTGCAACTTCTGTAACCTTGTTTGCAACATTTACAAACAAGGTTGTAAATGTTGCAAATAAGCTTGTAAACGTTGCAAATAAGGTTGCAAAAGTTGCAACTGATTTAAATGGGGGGCCCTGCGGGACATATTCCACATGATTTCAAATTATATTCATATTACACGAGTTGAGGACCATACATTATTTTACTCACTCTAAAATCATAAAATATCAAAACAACAAACCATTGCCAAACATAGTTGCAAAATAAAGTTTCTATTAAACTTGAAACCATTAATTATCAAATTCCTCGAACCAAAAGAACTATATAGTTATGTCAACAACATTGTTTTTCTACTACTTGTGGGTCCCGAAAGGGGGGATAATAAGCTAGAAGGGGTGATTGAATAGCTTATTACCTTTTAAAATTTTTGCTTGGCGTTTTTGTCTTTAAATACGTTACTTAAAGTAAACGATTTAAAAGTGCGGAAAGTAAACCAAGAAGTAAAAATGCAATCACACAGTCGATTTTAGCCTGTTTCGCGATGGCGCAACCCCTAATGGATCCGCTCACCCCTACATCCAGTCCCCGAGCTCCTCCCCGGACTCGAGATTTCTTCCACTATAAAGAAACTCCTTTATAGTAGGCGGAGAAGCCTTTACAACACTAAGTATTTATCTTGGACCTTAATTTACAAATTAACTCCTCAAAATATAAAGCAATCCACTACTAGACTCGTCTTGGAGCGTAACTCCCCATTACCTCCTCAAAGTCAAAGTAGCAACCCCTTGTAGACTTCGAACTTCTACCACTTGTCGGTCTTGGATCTTAGGTCTTGGGTCTTTCCTTTTTCTTCACGGTGCAAAGGTTACTAACTCCCCATTAGTACACCTAAGACTTGGGTCTTAGAAACAAGGATCACCTCACTTCACTTCACCTCACTACAAGTCTAGAAAACAAGTGTAAAACAAACAAGCAATATATAAGATGAATATATATAAATCCGTGCAAACTAGTATGTTACGGTACTAGCCACGAGGACGCTATTACGCGTTAAACTATTACACAAACACAACTCACACGTGCAGAAATGTAACCCGCTTATCTATAGGATAAAACGAGGGCCGCTATTATGCGTTAAATTATTACACACACACACAAGCAAGGAATATTAAACTAAAGTGCAGGTAGTGCAAATAAGTGCAAGTTAGCACGATGAGTTGTTTGGCCGAATATATATAAGTATATATATATTTGTTTCGAATTAAGGCTAAGTCACGGAATAACGGACTCGGCACTTTAAATCTAACAAGTATACAAACTATATATATTAACTATATATGGCCGAATATATATATTATAGATATATATATATTTGTTACGAATTAAGGCTAAGTCACAGAATAGCGGACTCGACACTTTAAAAAAACAAGTATATAAACTATATATATTTTTTAAATACGGCCGAATATATGTTAAAGGCCAAGGATTAAAATGAACTTGGTTGAAGACTAGTCTTGCCTTATAACAAAGTGGCCGAATATTTATGGCCTAAGTGCAAGATGACTAGTTCAAGTGGTCTTGTCTTTTTAACTAAATCCAAATAATATGGAACCTTTACAAGGTTATGGATTTATGTTTCTTTAAGACAAAATGACCAAGTTTAGTTTATAGTTCAAGTGTTTGTTTCACTTTTTAAGTGGTTACTACAAATCACTTAGATTTGAACGAAACTAAACAAATCGGAGCTAGCTTTCACGATTCAAGAAAGGTCTTTTGCTCGAGAGCAATGTTCCCTTTAATTCAAGATCGTTACTAACTAAATAAAACCACTTACAAATGTCCAAAAATACACTACACGAATAAACTTCAAGAACAAGTGTATTTAAGTGACAAAATGCAAGTATGCTTAAATATAATGTATAAGCAAGTAGATCAAGCAAATATACGCACAAATATACAATATTTAAGCAAGATAGCTAACTTATATATCTTGACCTTACAAAGGCTCAAGCTCCTCTTAATATTAAAGAGAAAGCTACAAGAAATATAAGCTAGGAAGCCAAGAAACACACAAAAATAGTCATCGAAAAAGTCGCCGGAAAGTGGCCGGAAAATGGCCGAATATGGGGGCTTTAAGGTTCAACTTTTGAGGGCTCCTAAGGTCACTTGTAGGCTGCCTGAACAAGGCTTGGAAGGTGCAAGAACAAGGGTGACCAAGGGTGTGTGTTAGAGAGCAAGTTTAGTGAAGAAATACAAGCCAAAATGATGTTTAACTAAGGTTTAAAATTGGCACAAACACAAGCTACGTTTTTTGCAAGTTAGGGGCTGTATTGAGGGTGTTTGGAAGAGTATTTATTCAGCATAGCAATGGCTCAAAATGGCTTGGAGAAAATGAGAGGGTTAGGGGTCTATTTATAGGCCAAAAAAATGAATGGCATGTGTTATAGATGTGTTGGCATGTGCTAGCATGTGTTGGCATGTGTTTGACACACTCCCTAGCTGCTACACAATTCAAAAATGTGTGGGAAAGAGTGCCTACACGTTTTTACAATTTAACGATAGCACGAAAACCGAGAAAAACGCATACCGACAAGAAAACAACACAAATAAGCCATAAATTGAAAAATCATTGAAAAATTACGAAATTTTAGGAATCCCCTAGAAATGTGCCCAGAGGATTATGGTCAAAATTTGACCTTGAAATGAGTTGACCATCTATGACTTTTGAGCGACCGAAAAATCAATTATGTATCGAATATTTGGGTCTCGGACAAAAGTCATGCAAATATTACTGGAGCTTCTTGATGGTTAACTAATGACAAATCCAAAGTTTCAATTCAAAATGATGAGTGGAGAATATTTGAGAATTTTTTGAATGTTTAAACAGCCTTCCGGAGCGACCGAAAAATTCATTTGCCTTTACCGACGACTTAGGCAAAAGTTTTGACTTGACAAATATTCAAACATAATATTTCATGAATAATAATGACCATGAAGTCCAAGGAATAATTTAGTCCGGAAAAATAAGGATTTACGAGTAATTCGGAATAAAATCGGTTTTTGTTCTTTTGACATGGCTTTTGGCACGATAATTCATTTAGAAATATTAGAAAAATATATCAAGAATATTTGGGAGTAAAACATTTAAAAACAACACTCTTTTAAATAATTTTGGCAATTTTGGTTCATAAAAGTAGTGTTTAAAAATTCTTGATATTCGTGCCTTTAACCGATGCTTAAATCTTTCGACACAAATGACCTAGAATATGAAATACCATTAACTTGATATTCTTATCCTAAGTTGATGTCAAGAACATGTTAGAAAGTATTTTTGGTTTCGGTTTGACCAGTTTGACTTGATTCCCGAGAATGCCACAAATGAACCTAAGGGAGGATTCTAAGTGCAATCCTATTTAATTTAATTTCACTTTTATTTGACAAATTCCAAAACCTAAATCTATCAAAGTTCCTAAAAAGACTTTGAGTCTATCACTACTAAATGTCATAAAATAAAAAATACAACTCATTTCTTCACATATTTCGTCATTCTATTTCTCTTTCAGGCATTGTTGTATCCTCACTGTCCTCAGTTGCAACATTTGAGACACCAGTTCCAACCTCTGCAACCTCATGCCCACCCTTTGCAACTTGATTCTAATCTCATTCTCAACCACAACATTTTAAAATGCATCTTACAGATTCTCACCCTCATCCTCTACATTCTCATCCTCATGTTCAATTCATGCATCCTTATCAACAATATTTTTCTTGTTTTGTGGCCAAGCATCTAAATCATCAACATTGCCCGCAACTTGATTCATATACGACAAAGTATCCAAAGTGCTTCCATTCTAAAGTCAATGCAACAGAGATAATTAAAAATAATTAGTCAATGAAACAAAGATAATCATAAATATTTTGAACTAATCTCAACTTTAAATGTTTAAATAAT